>OX352294.1:32500-1308537 GCA_947086415.1 Pammene aurita | reverse complement strand
ACAAATCCGTTACAAGTCAAGATTTTAAAGTTAGAATACCGCTCTGTTAAGACCACCACGGTTGGGACGGATATTAGATTAGATTATATAGAAAGGGTATCTCCTGGATAAAAAGGTAAAGTCAACGTTGAACATAATGTTTCAATTTTATTAAAACAGGAGTAAGTTGTAATCTAATCTGGTCCCTATTTCACCACGGTGACAATTGTCACAATTCTAACATATCAAAATTACTGACATCACAGATGTCCACAGGCTACAGTAACCACTAACCATCAGGCAGGTTGTATGCTTATTTGCCATATTAAATTCAACATATTTATATTTTATTATCAATAAATATAAATACGTACTAATTCTCGTGTTTTTCGTCAAGCCCTGTTTACAGAAGTAGTAGCTTTAGTGATAACAATTAATTAATTAAGTTTTTCTTTAAATATCACGCTGGTGGCAAACAAGCATGCAGCCCGCGCAATAATAGGCAGTTGACGTCAATAATATGTGTATAACACTTATCCCACCAAAAACATAAATGTAAAAAAGGACAGCCAAGTTCAATACAAAAATTATGCTTGGCTGTGGGCTTCGCCGCAAAAAATGGAGATCTAAATGAGTGCCAAGTTCTATGCAAAATCCATATATGTATTTATAGGAACAAAATAACATTATGAACAAGTATTAAACTCTATTTCTTTGCTTTATTGGATACCTATAACAATTGCTGTTATTTATAAATGTGAGATCTTAAAGTAGGTTAGATTTGACTTGGCCAGTTTTCATTACATCAGTCATTTTATAAAGTTATTCAACATATATATATATATTTCAATTCTGATAAAAACTGGTCAAGTCAAATCTAAAGCCAAGGTCAAAAGCCAAGTGGTTCGTGTAATATACACTTGGCGCTGGCTAGCCAGTTTCTTTGCTTGAACTTGGCTTGACACGCTGCCGCGTGTCTAGATAACGATGCTGACATATGTCAGATTTATGTCAGTGTGGTGAAATAGGGGCGCTCCGATCATATATGCAGATGACATTTTTTGTATTGATACATATTTATCTAATTAAATATCTACAAATACAAGCTCTTAAGGGTCGGGTATAGGTGGGAGAATTTTAAGATTCTGTCAAAATACCCTGATTTACACACAACCAGACTTCACGCACACTACCACACTTTCGGGGGACAGGTGGTTGACCGCTTATACTTTTTACAGGTTGCCATTATTAGTTTTACCACATCTCTATTTCTATCATATTACTAATCACATCTCCTTTGAGAAAATAAACTGTAATGTTTTCCTTTGTAAGAAAACAGAGAAATAACATAATTTATCTTGCTTTCCTTGTCTATCCCGTTTATGTCACATGATGTATTATGTTTGATTATAAAAGATTAAATGATTTTTGAAATGAGCTAGCCGAACAAACCGCGAACCACTTCGTTCGTCGAATCGACTACTTTGCATCACTCTCTTTCGAATATGCAAGAGCGATGGAAACGGACATAACGAAATGTCGATATTCGAAATTCGCGGTTGGCCTGTCCTGTTGTAGACTAGAAGTCGCTTATATAGGTAGAAGTGAACGAAAATATGTCTGAATAACTTCTTAAGAGTTATTTCGATGGATTTTAGATTAGGTAGGTACTACATATACATATATAGGTATACCTACCTATGTCAATTACCCGTGCAAATAAATCTAAATGTTATCCTATTATTAAATAAATTAATAATATTTACTAATAGATGGAGAGCTAGCCACGTCAGATATGAATATGACACAATAATGAGAGCGACAAAACCCCTCTCGTTAGTTTAATATACTATGCTTATTTCTAGATCTGGACATCTGGCAGCTATAAAGTGGTGGAGGTCAAAAAACATAAAACATTGTGTATTATTTTAGAAACAGAAACAGTAGGCGACAAACTATGAATTACATTATACGTCGTTTTGGATTAATTCCCCCTATCAGAAAGTTTTGATAATGATATAATCTAATTATTTATATAATTTCTCATAACACTGCATCAAAACCAGAACTCTAGGATTTATATTCTTAGAGTGGTTTACTCTAAGAATATAAATAATTAGATTATATAATTGCCAAAACTTTCTGATAGGGGGAATTAATCCAAAACGACGTATAATGTAATTCATAGTTTGTCGCCTACTGTTTCTGATTCCAAAATAATACACAATTTTTTTTGTTCTAATGTTAAAATATAGGCCCTGTTCTTTATACCTGAGACAACTTCGGCAGTTATTACCTATTTTGGTATTACTATTTTCCAATTCAAAAATTTTGCTAGCCTGTGACTCTGACCTCCGCCCATTAAAATCTGCCAGATGCCCGGATCTAGCAATAAGGATAATATTGTAATCTAACCAGACGGGTTTTGTTGCTCTCATTATTGTGTCATATCTGACGTGGCCAGCTCTTAGTCCATAACTCATGTTTATATACTTTCGTGTGAATTTTGTTTTAGTACTGGAGCCGGCCATACTATAAATTTATCAAAATTCCTACCCGTTGGCTTCCATTTAGCTTTGTAGAGGATATCTTGGAGATCAAGAAAACATAAATCTTAAAGGTCCTAAATGGTCGCTAGTAGGTGTTTGCGTGAATCAACTTTTACGATAGAAAAACTTAGCAGACGACTTTAGAATGATACTAATTATGAAGAGTTATAATAAGACTTCCAAAACAAAACCTGGGGACAACGTGCTTTACTACGTTACGTTACGTTACGACACAAAAATTAAAAATATATATTTCGGTAAACTTGTACATTGAACGTTGGCTTGATTGTTTACTTAATAAACATGTACTTAGCCGAATTGTAAACAATTAATTCTTTTTGAAAAAAATCTTTTATTAAAGTTGATATATTGCGTCAATTTGAAAATACACTAAAATTACATTATGTAATTTATCTTTAATCCTACCGCTCCAAATATTTTCCATACGGTATGGTGCACTTCAAATAAGCTACATAGCAAATTAAACACCCGGTAGGCGCTCAGGATTTTAAGACCATTTTGAGAAATAATTGTTTTAATTATATTTTTAAATTTTTATCTCAAAATAAACCGGCCAAGTGCGAGTCGGACTCGCGCGCCGAGGGTTCCGTACAAACCTGTAGGTATATAGGGGTAGTAACTTTAAAATTATTAAAAATGTGATTATTATTCATATACTAAACTAAAAATTTACGGTTTTCGCAATTTTTCCTTTATTTATGCTATAAGAAGTTACTTCGTACCAAATTTCAAGATTCTGACTCCACGGGAAGTACCCTGTAGGTTTTGATTCCCTTGCGAGTTTTGAAAATTTGCGGCATAAACGGCTGTACCTTTTGATTGCGTTGGCTTAGAAGTTTGATTTTTTCACAGCTCTAAGGGACAGTAGACTTGAGTATTTGATATGAATTTCAGCTTGATATCTCCACGCGTTCCTGAGAAAAAGGCTCTTGACAGACGGACGGACGGACGGACAACAAAGTGATCCTATAAGGGTTCCATTTTTTCCTTTCGAGGTACGAAACCCTAAAAATAGCAAATTACTTTAAATCCCTTACAATAGAGAACATTACTGCAGAGGCCGTGAAGTGAGGTATTTAAGGACGAGATTGCGGTAGACGATTCCGGATAAAGCGAGTCCTGCAATCCCTGTTCCGGCCAAGGATTGTATAGTGCTTTTCTCAAACAATGTAAAAAAATGTTTAAATTGCCGCCTATTTTATTTTTTAAACTTGACATTTGAAAATGCTATTTGAGCACCATGTTTAACCACTTATATATAGATTTTGTTTTTTCTTTTTTAATTTTAATGTCGCAAGTATGCTTACGGAGAGAGTGGTCGTTGGCTGTATGTAATATTTTCTTTGTCAGTCTAATCTTAGTGAGCAAATTTAAAAAGTTAGAGCAGCGGACAATAATGTACGTTTCATAATAACTCCCTACATTACTTCTTGGCCTAGGTCAAGAAGTTTACGGACTCCTAGCCCAGTCGGTAGTGACCCTGCCTACGAACCAGGAGGTCCCGGGTTCAAATCCTGGTATGGGCATTTATTTGTGTGTTAATCACAAATATTTGTTCCTGAGTTATGGGTGTTTTCTATGTATCTAAGTATATATTATCTATATAAGTATGTATATCGTCGCCTAGTACCCATAGTACAAGCTTTGCTTAGTTTGGGACTAGGTTGATTTGTGTAAGATTGTCCCCAAATATTTATTATTATTTATTATTATTATACTCTTTATTCATTTTACTTCTTCTTATTATAAGAAGTAATGTAAGGAGCCATAAATGAGCAACATCATCTGTCAGAGAATGTCTTCATTTCGTGACATTAACGTGTCAGATTTAATTAATAAGAGACAAAATATAATTTATTTCATTTATTCAACATTGAATAGATTAAAGGAGAGAGTCCATTTTATAAATATAAAATGTTAAGAACAACCATAGTAAATGCAATGATGTTTATTAAAGAATATTACTTATAATAATTCTGACTAATTTAATCAATGTTGCAATACTGCCATCACCACTAAGTAAGTCAAGATATAAAACAAAGTATATTAAATCCATTCTAATTCCTCAACCATTACTACAAGTATCCCGTAAGGCCATTAATCATAATATTCTGCATATAATATATCTAACACTTGTAGCAAAAACAGAGTAATATATAATCTCATGTAATCAGAAAGGCTAAATTATTTCCAATATAAGGTTGGTGTGTACGTTGTACCATGCACCAACTTGAAATACAGTATTACACGTTTATATATTTAAATACATTATTAGGTACACGGTAACAAGGTACACACCGATACATTTTATTTAATTAACCCTCAATATTATTTAGAGGTGAGTAATCAATATTACACTTAACTTGGTTCTTGCTGGTTAGCTCTCCAATCACCAATGTGTCCCACAACTGCCAGTCACTTGCTTATAAGGGCTTACCCATTACCCCTTCTACTACCTGGCAGGACAAGCATTCTATATTTCCGACACATCCGGTTATCGAAATAATTGGAAATAGTATAATAGTAAATATATTTGCTTAGTTCAAAATATATGAAAATATAATTTAAAAATGACAATAAGTTATTATTCACTAAACCATCAATATTTAGTATCGTTTACTTAATCATAATGTGACAGCAATACAGGATATCCGCTTCGCAAAATACGTGAAGGTTTAAGTAATATAGTTACTCCTTGTAAATAACTTCAAGTGAATAATAATTAGCAATGCTAAATTATTACACTTGACGAGATTATTTACTTGTACAATTATTCGATTATTGTCAACTCGACTATAATAATTGAATACAGGATATCCCGATACGTAATATTTAAGTTAGCAAGCATATTTACCAATTCCAATCCATATAATCTAATAAGGATTAACGGAAACGAATAGAAATCAAACTGCAATTATCTCTGATATAATTCGGTAGTTGTATTATTTGCATTCTGGCAGTCACGGTCACATAACAATACATTAAGGGTAGTTGTGGTATTTGAAAACTTACGTCTACCTTACAACTTCAACTTCTTGGATTTCAACTTATGGATTACTTTAGATGTATATTCGATACTGGAAGTGATGAAACTGTACGTTTTGGCCATTATTTATCTCACCGACTGTATATCTCACAAACGCATACATTTCGGAGTATGTTTGAGAAAATGTATTTAAATGGCTCAAACACACTTGCAGACTCATACATATCATCATCATCATTCATCGTTTTATCTCGTTCATTGTTTTATGTACTTAGTCTCCAGCTACCCAAAGGTTGTCTGGAAGAGATCGCTTTTAAGCGATAAGACCGCCTGTTGTTACCTAGTTTTAATTTTGATTTTCTGTTTATTTATTTCTACTTTATGGTGCACAATAAAGAATATATTTATTTCATTAATTTCTTAGATTAGGTTTTTATAATATTTTTACAAAAGTAAAATATAAAAATACATCTAAAACATACAAAAACATTATAAAAAACCTAACCTAGGGTGCCGCCGGCAACGGAGCAAGGCCCAGGCTTATTATTATTAATATTATTATATGTAATTACTATGACATATTTAATTATTGCAGATATCATAAAATCATATAATTGTGTACAATACACACACGATATCACACTTCGAAAGCCTAAAATTGGTGTATGTATATATCACTTTATTGCACATAAACAAGTAGGTATAACATAATAACAACAGTAACGTATATAAAAGATATGCACAAAGGCGAGCTTATTGATAGGGATCTCTTCCAGCCAAACCAATGGGAAAATGAGAAGGGTATGTTTATAAACAATGAAAGTATTGCAGCATGTAAGAGTTATTTACTCATACATGATATACTCGTAGTACATGTGTAACTATGTCGTAGAAAAAATATTAATTGTTCAAGTATCATTATTGTTTTTCGCCTTATACACGGCCTTTATCAGGGCCGAGATATCGTAGACAGAATCTACTTCAATGTTCATCTTCATATTTTTTTATAAAACAAAAAGTATAGAGTGGCAAAAGCGATACCCATACAATTGAATCATGTAGAAGTTAAAGGGTTATAAATGTATAAAAAGCATTGAAAGAAATTTATTGTTTTTATTATATTGTTAAATGAAAATTTTCATCCCCCTTTTTACCTTCTTATATTTATGTTTATAAAATTTTATCCTAGCAGCAAACTGTAGGCAGATTGGACCTCAGAAGCCAATATTCCATCCGATTTTTGGGAGGTTGCCACTGTTTAATCTGCCACTGAGACAAATGTGCAGACAGCTCCATACATTTCTGTCTCCGCAGTAATTAATACTTTTAAAAAGGTACCCCACATACTTTAGTAAGAGTCAAGATGAAAAATATGACATCATTTCCTTGACATGAGATATGCGAGGAGCTAGAATCTTTAAGGAAAACTTTTGAGTTCTGAAAGCACTCAAATTACTGAGAAATTTTAAAGATAAAGGATAGATATGTTGTAAATTTTAAGATACATAAAGCATTTAAACCACCTTAGACGCATAATCTTGCACAAATCGACCTAGTCCATCGGTAAGCTCAATAAGGCTTATGTTGTGGGTACTACACGACGATGTATATATGTAATATATAGACATAGATAAATACTTAAATACATAGAAAACATGCAGAACTCGGGAAATATCTGTGATAAACACACAATAATCCATGGTCTTATAATCAAAACCAGCCTCAGAAAAGGGTCTTATTTTTTACAGGTTTATAATATTCGTTTACTTTATTTTAAATAGTACTGTAATCATTTCGAAATGGTAGGCTCAAAAATAAATTTAGGACATTTTTTTACTAATATCGTATTATTAATTCAAGACAGTTATCTGACAGTTGTCTCCATACAAAGTAATTTTCAATGTGGGCCAGCAGCTGTCAGATTACTGTCTTGAATTAAAAATATAATATTTTTCTTAAATCCAAACCGGCTACTAAAATGGACTTAAATTAGCTATGTAGGTATTATTACGTACCTTAAGGGTGGTTTCGGCGGATTAGAGTTTTCAAGACCTTTATGAGAAAATGTGTTCACGAATAGAACGCTTCCTACAATACTAAAAATATGGAAGCCGATCGATAGGAAATTAGATAACTTTAACACCCGTGGCTACTTGTAGATACTAGATACCATATTTGGGTAGTGTATTTTGTTTTAAAATTATGGTTATTTACATGCTTCGTTAAGTATGTAAATTTACAGAACATTGATGAAATAACACCTTGTTTTTTTATTTGGGCTCACTTCATTTAATTATTTAGCGTAAGTTTTTGAACGCTACCTTATGGACTAAGAACTGGCCACGTCAGATATAACATTATAATGAGAGCAACGAAACCCGACTAGTAAGATTGCGATACTATCCTTATTGCTAGATTCGAGCATCTGGCAGCTTTTAATGGGTGGAGGTCAGAGTGACAGATTAGCATAATTTTTCAGTTGGAAAAAAGTAATACCAAGATAGGTAAAAACTGCCGAAGTTGTCTTATTTATAGAGGACGGGGCCTATATTTTAACATTAGAACAAAAAACATTGCGTATTATTTCGGAAACAGAAACAGTAGGCGACAAACTATGAATTACATTATACGTCGTTTTGGACTATTTTCTCCCATCAGAAAATTTTGGCAATGATATAAACTAATTATTTATACTATTTCTCATAATACCGCATCAAACCCAGAACTCTAGGATTTGTATTCTTAAAGTGGTTTGCATTATTTGACATCCACCACTTTATCCAGCCATGCCAGATATCCGGATCTAAAAATAAGCTTAGTATAGCAATCTAACGAGAGGTTTCGTCGCTCTCATTATTGTGTCATATCTGACGTGGCTAGCTCTCCGTCTATTATGTTATGTTATGTTCTTGGTTCCAGTTAGGTACAAGGGTAGGTATGACTCAAAAGTCCTGTTTAAATGTAAACAATGAGTTAAAAGAGCCTGGTAAGATGTCCGACTTTCAATCCGGAGGTCTCGGATTCAAACCCCGGCTCGTACCAGTTATGAAAATTATATCACATGCACTACATATCATTTCATAATTTACCAGTCGCTTTTCGATGAAGGAAAACATCTTGAGGAAACCATATCTATTTCCAATAAGGCCTACAGGTTTAATTGAGCCGTGGCACAAAGCCGCTAGGAGGATGAGGAGTGAAAATGGAGTTTAAGTCGGTAAACAACATTGTTTATAAGTAAGTCATTTATTTGATCAGAGTACATTTGTGCAACGATAGATAAACGCAAAGAAAACATATAGAAGGTTCAGGCACACAATCTGCTTCCGTGCTAACAATGGCAGCGCTCTGTTGGGTAGGAGTTGGATGCTGTTCAGATGATGTGTTGAAGTGACGTTAGTATCGAAGCTCGAATCGAGAGGCGTATCATGAACTCGCAATGGCCCTTTGTAACTCTGGGGTACCATAACATATCGTGTATACGACAACAGATGAATGCGCGTATCAATTTATACCTATAGTCTGCAGACGGAGTCGTTCGACGTTCTTCATAGGTATAGGTATAGGTACGCATGCGTTGTGCCAATGCCCATGACCAAAAAAACTGACTTGATTGCTCTCCTCGCCAGATTGCATTAAATATTTGATTATCTTTTGTATAAGTTAAAGAATCAAGTCTTTTAATATAAAGTAAATAGAGATTGGAGTTATAATAATATTGTCTTTCAAGTATTTTGACGTTAAAAGTCATGTTAATATGTCGTAATATTATGACCAGCGTAATAAAAATAAAGTCCAGTGATTAAAAACGGATCCAAAAACTATTTTAATTTTGAACAGGTTTTCAAGCAATTAATTATGAGGATTCCATAGAAAAGTGTCTTTTATTCAATCTTTAGTTGTATTTTTGCATTATTACGACGTGTCAATATAAAAAATCGAATTTAATAGGACTCACGGTCACTAAATATTTTCCCTACTTATTTTGAATACAATCTAGCTACTGGTATCCTTTTTTGTGTACGTATACGATTTTCTGTCAAAATAAATGCCAAAATGAAATGTCATGGCTGCTTATCCAACAAGACGTCCGCCTGTGACGAGGCCCGTCGGGCATCTGAGTCACAATGACAATTTGACTGATATGGCGAAGGTCTGATAATTTTTCAAAAGTTTATATTTACGTTTCAATTTCTTTGTTGTCTTTATGATGAAAAATATGAATATGCCCTGATGCACTAGTCTAGTTATCTGGCTTTCAAAATAACATAACCATTGAACCACTGTCGAATACAGAATTGTATTGCGACGTGTTCTAACGGAACGCCATTTTTTGATTTTTTGGTACTTTTGGAGTCGGTTTATAGATAATCAAAGCTAATAAAAAATAAAATATCAATTGGAGCCTCTGCGCGGTTTCTTTATGAATACGTAGACATTCATATTATTGCGAATACGTAGCATTAACTATACAAATTCCTTGTTCTAAGTGAGGTCTAAAACGATGTTGTCATATATCCGCCCCTTAAACTAAAATAATAATTAATAAATAATTAAATACAAAACACATACCTAATGAGCAATTCAATATACCCCATCAGATTAGATAAGACCGTCCTACTTTTTTTTGACGACAAAATGTTGAGCTTCAAACCTAACATGAAAACCAGTTCCTTCGCACTCTTAGAGATTGAAGATGGATACCTAAACTCCAAAACATGTCGCACGCAATGACTAAAACAAGTATTTTAAACTGTAAACCTTGCCTTTAAAAGGAAGTTATTATTAACAAAGGGGTTTTTATAACAACGGGTTCAGGACGCTGATGGGCTTGCCTCGATTTTGCAGCGCAGGTATGTTTACTGAGGCTCGCATCGATGACTTTCACGCAATAATGCGCAAAAGAGTGGCCTCCTTGATGCGTCGTGTTCGGGGCCGCGATTCGAAAAATAAACACACACACTGGACAGACACAGCTCCAACCCAACTCAACCCAACTCAACTCAACGCTGTAACGACAATGACATTTGCTATTCGAACAGATTTTCATTCAACATTGGTCTCACATTGGATTGGTCACACATTGGATTGTCACACATTGGTCTCACATTGGTACCACATTGGTACAATATGTGACCAATGTGTGACCAATGTGAGACTAATGTTGAATGAAAATCTGTACGAATAGCAAATGTCAATGTCGTTATAGCGTTGAGTTGAGTTGGGTTGGAGCTGTGTCTGTCCATTGTGTGTGTTTATTTTTCGAATCGCGGCCCGGGACAGTCCCAGCAGACTCCTGAACTATGTTGTTGACAGATTGGAGTGCCGAATTGTAAAATATTTGAATAGCATGCACATGGACTCCAGATGTAAGTTTAGTGCAGTAGTAATTGTAATTTTGTAATTTAAATTTAATTCTTATGTAAATATGTTAGTTTTAGTATGGTTTTAGTTAATAATTAAAATTATTTTTAGGTAAATCTAATTCTTGGATAACTGTCTGAATAAATAAATAATAAATATGAATATTATCTAACGAGTCTATCTTTAAAGTCCCAAGAAACAGTATCCACTTCAGTAAAGTTTTCCGTTTACTCGCTGAAAATACCGAAACACAAACTCCGAACACTATTACGTGGGTAAACATTTTTGAATCTAACTCGGCTACATTATAGAGGAGAAAAGATAGCGCACCGCTAAAGGCGTTCATTACTAATTCATCGACTTTAAATAGAATCGAAAACGTGCCAAGTTGGCCGTAACCGCTCGATGCGAACGAAACGTCATGCAATATTAATATTGCAGTGGTATTCTGGACTTTGAGAGTTAGGTATCTAGATAAGGTAAAAGGCACCTTCCTCAGTACTGATGATTGCCAAGTTTTATTAAAAATAGACGTAAAAAATGCTTTCAATTCGGTGAACAGAGACACCCTGATGCTGACTGAAATTAGTAATCATATCCCAGAACTTTATAATTATTTACTACACTGCTACGCAGATCCCACTAAATTAATGTACCGCAACCACGAGCTCTCATCAGAAGTTGGATGCCAGCAGGGTGATCCCCTCGGGCCGGCCATTTTTAGTTTGGTGATAAATCCCATCATTCAAAATTTAACCTCAAAATTTAATGTCTGGTATTTGGACGACGGCACCGTAGGAGGAGACATAAATACCGTACTTTCTGACCTCTCGACCCTCAAAACCAAATTTAAATCTATCGGCCTTGATCTAAATGACAATAAATGCGAACTCTACATTCACGAACCATCCTTAAACCATTTAGATACTGTTAACAAATTTAATATTTTAACACCAAATATTAAATCTGTTACTAAAGATACCCTTAGTCTCCTAGGGACTCCAATTTTTGACGATTTTCTTCCTGTTTTTATAGACAACACTATATCAAAATTTCAAAATTGCTCCGATCGTCTACTAGAAATTAGCTCCCATTCAGCATTTTTCATTCTTAAATTCTGTCTTTTCGTCCCAAAATTAACGTACATGCTTCGGTGCAGCCCTTTTTGGAAACATAAAAATTTACTAACGCGTATAGACGCCTTAGTCCAAACCCAATTAGAACTTATTCTAAATTTAAAGCTCACCGAACAATCTTGGCTCCAAGCATCCCTTCCCGTCCGGTACGGCGGGCTCGGGGTGCGCAAAATTTCCAGTGTTGCACTGCCGGCTTTTCTATCGTCTGTTCACAGTTCTGGTGATCTCATAGGCAAAATCCTGAGGACTTCGCCCACAAACTATGAGATCTCAGACTTGGATGACGCTAGAAATACCTGGCTGTCTGCGTGCCCGGGGCAAAATCTGCCATTTAATCCAAAATCACAAAGGGGCTGGGATGATGTTTTGTGTAAACTAACATACACCTCTCTTTTGGAAAATAGCACAGGAGCCGAACGCGCGCGACTGATGGCCGTGGGCTGCAAAGAGGCCGGCCACTGGTTAAATGCTTACCCCTCGCCTAACACAGGTACCCATTTAGATGCAAACACCCTCCGGTTGGCGGTCGGGCTACGTTTAGGGGTCCCGGTATGCGCGCCACATAAATGCCTCTGTGGCAAGGATGTCGACCGGCTGGGGCACCACGGATTATCTTGCCAACGTAGTGCGGGCCGTTTTTCGCGTCACGCCGCTTTGAACGACATAATCCGTCGGTCTCTTGCCACCGTCAACGTACCGGCAATACTAGAGCCTACCGGTATAGCCAGAGATGATGGCAAGAGACCCGACGGCATGTCACTGATACCGTGGAGGATGGGACGAGTGCTTGTGTGGGATGCTACCTGCGTGGACACGCTGGCGGCGTCCCATCTCCACGGTACTACAAAGAAAGTAGGCGCGGCGGCGGAGGCGGCTGAAGCCCTCAAACGGCACAAATACAGGAGTCTCGACGCCAACTACAACTTTGTTGCTTTTGGAGTCGAGACTCTTGGTCCGTGGGGCCCAGCAGCACAAAATTTTTACAGAGAGTTGGCTAAACGGTTGGTCGACAAAACCGGGGATAAAAGAGCTGGCAGCTTCCTCGCCCAACGCCTTAGTATTGCGGTTCAGCGAGGAAATGCTGCCAGCGTCCTCGGCACGATGCCACATATTTTTAAGTAAGTTAATTTTAGTTTATTTACATAGTTTATTTAAGTTTTATCCTGTACCTAATATAAATTAATAACAAATCTGTGTACTGCAAAGAAAATTAATAAAGTCATTGGGAACGGTGAAAAAAAAAAAAAAAAAAAAAGGCACTCTCTACCAGGCATCCTCAGAAGATGCTGTCGGTCTGACGTCCGACAACGGAACCGGACAGTTGCATCTAAGCATAAGAATTTCTGAGATTAGAGAAACACCTTGTAACAGACCGACATCTGAAAACATCCAGCTACGCTGTAAGCATTAAATTATTTTGTACTATATCTTGTCTTTCACTTCGAAATAAAATCAATACGAAAATGAAGTGAGGGTAGCTTACAAAATTATGTTCCTTGATAGGTGACCTTTTTAATTTAGTCGTTGCCAGAGTCGTTCAGTTTCTCTATGGACAGATCTGAGCCTATATCATAAACAAAATGAATGATTATTTACTGTTTTATTGAAACGTAACATAATAAAATTAACATAATTTTGTTTTTTTTTTATGTTGTTTGATTTAAGTTTGTTTTAGATTTGTTTTTAATCTATGGTTCACGATAGATTATACCTATAGAATAGCTCGGTAAAATACGCGGGAAAAATGGGAACCAATCAGAATCAAGCTGAGTTAGTTGGACCAATCAAAATCAGAGTTGATGAATGGATGGAGGAACGTTTGAATTAGCGGGGGTCGGTTTTGGGGGGGTTCGAAAAAGTCTATATAAGGTTGTGGAAGGAAATATCTGGGCTTTTTCTTCAGCAGAGCGTCGTGTCAAAAGGAGCTCAGTGGTTTAGGCTGTAAAATACAAACAGTGTTTGAGTTTGTTCACAGATCTGTTATCAAGAGATGGAAGCATTCGATAGACAACAGAAATCCACGGCCACTGCGCTTTTATGGTATCGGAGATGAGGAACCTTTTCGGAGCGCTGGAGTCCATTGCATGAAGAATCTCGTGTTCCACGTGGCTCGCAAACATCAGTCACTACTAACTGTCTCGGTAAGAAATTTAGATTTATTCGGGTTTTAATAGCAAGTGCGTATGACGGACCGTCGCGTTAATATTTACATAATAGTGGGTAGTTACGGGTTGAAACGTGTTAAGATTTTAAGTTCGTTATTCAGCAAATAATCTGATAGTCTTATCGAGGCGTGTTTATTTAACCAAAATAAAAGTAAAATCATTGGTTTATGTGTAGATTGCAGTTGGTGAGAATTTCAGTTCGTTATTAAGTACGTCTATCTATTTTGTTGTGTTTCGCCATTTAATTGAGTGAGTTAGTGGTTAGTCAAATGTATAACAAAAGAATGGTGATTACGAGCATAGATTTGATAGAAACCGGGAAAAGACTTAAAAACCTACAGGTATCTATAAAGGGCGTGCGAAGTGGGTATAGTTGAAGATTATAATTAAAATGTAGGATCACAGTTTATTCGTATTGCATGGCATGGCGTCATTGAATTGGTGGTTGAATTGCCTATAAAATTTGTAATCAGTTTTGATTAGTGTGAGTGGTTGTTCTTGTCATTTAACCAACTAAATAGGATGGCTAAGTTTATTGTGCGTCGGTGTGTATACGTAAATATTTTATGTGCAATTTTAAATTCATAGTAATAAAGGCATTAAAGTATTGCTTCACGGGTTTTATTTATTCGGTTAATGTTACTATTGAATTGCGTCGGTGCGTACTTATGTTAATATTTCGTATATGGTAAATAAAGGGGAAGGTATACGTTATCTAAATTATTGTTAGTAGAAACAGTTAGATGAGTAAATACAATTGGAGGTCTTCATCATTAGCGGGTTCAGTTGTTCAATCTTCTATCAAGTTCCTTCATTGCTTACGTCAGAGGGTTACGTATTTATCTAGTGTTCTTTAGAGTACGTTTTCTGAGTTGACAATCAGGTTTCTCTAATTTAGTATGATTTCCTATCATATTTAATCCATTTATTTATTCTATATAATTAAATGTCATTCAATCTCGAATTACATGCTTCGAGTAAATTAGTAGTTGCTTTTGCATTAGTTTATTTTATAACGTTAACAATATTTATTCTTCGTTAAAGTTTAGTATCATTCTTGATAAATAAGTAATTCTACATATTCCACAATAGGGCGTAAAATTAGTAACCCAACTATGGGAAAATACCTGTTGTTAATCCTTGTTTATTTCTCAAATTCCCAGTTACATCGACTGTGAGAGGGCGCCTTCACCGTAAGCTTCTGAAGGATCGTTGCCGCAGCGTGAGCACTTCGGTGGCGGAATGCAGCTTCGGGCCAGGGACCGGAAAACCCCTTCATTTGATTAATCGTTTCGATAGGGTAAAAGGGTCCCTATTAAAGTCTTACCCTAATGATAGGGTTACCCTATCATTGGGTTACCCTATCGATATGGAAATCATTTTGAATAGGCTTAACCCTTTTCAATGTGGTTTCCGAGTCGAATGGGGTAAAGATAGCTTTAATATTTACCGCTTACCCTATCATAGGGCTACCCTTTTCCTGTCTCTTTTCCACGCAGGCAGGCGGTTCTATCTTTCTCATTTGAAATTGAACAGGAGAGGTGGCGGGGGAATAAATTGAGCGAATATAAAATTTGCTGTCGTTTATTCATTCTGGAAAAGTCACACTCACAGTCCAGTCCTCTGCTCGCGTACACAACTTTAAATTAAATAATTTCTGTTAAAGAAATGTGTCTTACCTTCAGTTTATTTTTGCATAGTTCGCACGTACTGATGAGTTGGGCAATAATTATTTTGAACAAGAATAAAAACACAATTTTTATTCATATTCAAATCGATTTGACACAAACCAATACATTCATCCTCCTAGCGTTTGTCCCGGCTTTTGCCACGGCTCAGTTGAGCCTGTGGTCCGCTTGGAAACCTAATCCCATGAATTGGCGTAGGGATTGGTAGTCGTTTTCAGCTAATTATGGGATATACGATTTTAAGCTCACATGGTCATTCGCATTATAAATATTATTTGAAACGGGGTATTTACCATGTATATTAGCGTTATTGGGCATCCGATATTTCGGGTGCGAGGTAAATACCCCGTTTCAAATAATATTTATAATTAGGGGATGTAGATTTCGAAAATAATTTCTGTTTTATAATCCATAAAATTAAATTAAAATTAAAGTTTGTTGTTTCTTAAAATTATATTTTGTAGACAAAAAAAAACTACACAAATCGACAGAACAAGAATAAGTAAATATACTAATATATGCCAAAAGACATGCTTAAAATAATAAATTCATCTCAATTAATACATTTACATAAAATAATAAACATAATAGGATAAAATGAAACCTTTACTTACGCACAAATATATGTTTAAAATATTTAAAATAATGTCACTCTCGGTAACCGAAATTTAACCGCTGCTTAAAAGTCTCGTTTAACCTTTTGAACGCCACGCATCGGACAGAAAAATCGTGCCACCAGCGCCAGAGCGAAATTTGCACGAGCGCACTCAGATACCGTAGTGATTGGAAAACAACATATCGACGAAACATTTCTTTCCGCCGAATAGTGGATTTAGTTAGTCAAAATCACTTTAGATATTTAGAAGTCATAATAGTAAATAATATTCATTTCGTATTTTTCTGATACACCTAAAATCAACTACAAAAATATGAAAATTAATATACAATTTTATTTAATTTTGTCAATATAGCCACAGCACTACTTAAGTGATAACGTCACGCGCTGACGTGTTATGACGGCTTTGGCGCTGGTGGCACCGTAACTTATTATGAATGTTAGAGTTGGGGGTGAGAGATATTCATTCATTTCTGTATCGATATTTCCGTAGTGTAACTGTATGAAAGAAAATACGTTAGGTTTTTTAAGTGTTTAGTTGAGTAGAAAAATGTTTACCAATACCATCAAATAAATTAATTTTATGATAAAAACTAATGAACATCGGACAGAACGGGTGTGTAGGTAAAAAAACACCTCGCGCACATATCATTCTTTTGTACCTAAAGAAACTTGGTACCGTAATTCGGGGTGAGTAGGTTTCGCGGGCGGAGTTGGCTTGCGAATCCAGAATTTCTTTTTTGAGTAGTTACTTTAATTTTTGTGCTTATGTTGCTCTCAAAGTAATTTGATTATATTTTGAGACATATTTTTTCTTCTTTTTGCAACACTAAGCTCCCAAATCATACAATTTTGAAACACAAATTCACTCTCAAAGTTGATGCTCGAAATCGGCGGATTTTTAGTTGATTTTAACTTTGATTTTAAGTCATGTTTACCAAAGTAAGTGTTCATATACTATTCGGATATCGTTTATATACTTACATGGCTTATTGGAAACAGAAAAACATATGTTATATTTTCTTTATTTATAATGGTTTTAACATAGAAAACAATCCAACCGCATTTGATGATTTTTATGGGGTGAGAAGGTTTGTACTGTGGGGTGAGTTGGCTCGACAACGGGGACAGTTGGCTCACGAATGGGGAGAGTTGGTGTTACGAACGGGGTGTACCGGCTTGGTAGAGGGGGGAGATGGCGTTCGTAGTTCAGGGTTGTCGATTTACATAAGTAGTCAAAAGTGTCTTACATTATAATGAAATGGTAAATATTATTTTAAAAATCATTGAAGTAGCAAAGAAATTAAATAAATTGCAAATTAAATCAAGACGTTATATTAAAATTTGCAATTTATTTATTTCATACAGTAATACAGGCTATTACCTACTGAGTGGTTTATCATCATCATCATCATATCAGCCATAAGACGTCCACTGTTGAACATAGACCTTCCTTTTAGCTTTTTTCCATATATATCGGTTGGAAGCGACCTACATTAATCGACTTTAATTCAACTCGTGAGTTTATTTATTTATATTTTATTATTAATATTTGAAAAGCCAGCCATAAACACCTCCGATCCTTGTCACACTATTAGCCCACCTTCCCTCACCGCACTCGCCATATTTTAGTTCGCTGCTGCGCCACGATGTCGCTAATCGTATTAAAGAAGATTTGAACGGGCATATTTTTTCTAAGTAGTGTGTAGTTAACCTTCTTCCTTAAATTCTTAGGTTGACAGTAGGTATCTAGACAGTCTTGTTTTTATTTGTTGCGGGTGACAAAATAGGGAGTAGAAGACGAATGTCGATTGTCGAATAATATTTATCGGAGTTTTCTATGATTGGCTAATGCTGTATACGCTACTGTTTGGTATTAAATAATAGAAATAGCATAATTGTAATAAGTAATACTCGTGCAGTCGACAAATAAAAGACATAGCTATTACAGCTATGTCTTTTATTTGTCGACTGTAAAATGTTTTTGTTGGTTATACCTATGCGTAACATTTATATTTATGCAAACAATATATTTGTAAGTTTTATTTGATTTATAATGATCAAATTTTAGAGATGATTCTTAAAACATATTATTGAGCTTGGTATACCCAATATTTCAAGAAACGGTCATAAGTAACACTAAGCCACCTGAATTTAAAGTCGATATATGGCTAGTACGAGTAGGTACCAAGGCAAATATCAGTCAAGCCAACGTTTCATTTCAAACAAAACAGAAAGATCGCACTGCCGTTTGCAATAGGATGCCAATGGACTGATAGTGTCACATACAGGTCAAGTAAATTACAAGAGTAAATAGGGTAAAGTCGCCATTGGCCGGCCCGCACCAGTGGCCAGCCTTTTGCACCTTCTTTTGGTGTAGCAAACTCTTTCGAAATGTTATACTTTATCTATTCTTTGATTACATATTATCAAAAAACATCGTTAAAACCTTGATGAAATTGCCGATCATTTGTCAAAAATTCAGTTTAAAACAGTTCCGCGTTCAATCACGCGGAGCTGTCCCGTGCGCCATATTTTTTTCGTACTAGTAGAACTGATCGTTTGTCCTTGTTTCACCTATCAACAGAGCGACAGATTGACGTGATTTTTTAAGTGGAGATAGTTGAAGGGCTGGAGAGTGACATAGGCTACTTTTTGTCTCATTCTTACCCCCTACTTCCCTAAAAGGATGATGATGATTCCGCAATATCCAAGGTAGGAAGCTAAAAATTGGTATGCGGACTATTTGTGACTAACAAAAAAAATCGGTTGTGTTCGTTGGTTATTTTTTTGAAAACTGCCCCCAACCCTTAAAGGGGGGGTGAAATTATAACGCGAGCGAAGCTGCGGGCAAAACCTAGCACGTCATAAAAATAAGGGTCACTACTTATCGAAAACATTAAGCCGGTTCAAATAGGAGCATAAATAAAACATAAATTTGCTACATTAATAAAAAAAATCTCTTGACAAGTCGAGCTATTGTCTTAATCCAAAAGTGGCAACCCTAGCAATTTTTCCAACTCACCCCTTTGGTAAGCCATCTCACCCCAACTACGGGGTGAGCTGGTTTTGCCTACTATTATGCATTTTTCGTAGAAACTATGCAATGTAGCAACAAACTATCATTGACAAAATAAAATTCATACCTCCGGTACACTTTTTTTGTTTATGAATCAATGTGCCACATATAAAAATAAACTTTTATCTAGGTTTGAACTTCGATTTCGCGCCAACTCACCCCGAATTACGGTACTTTAGGCTAAGCTATGTCTACACAAAAGGTCCCAACGTGAGTTATTTCATGCAGAACCATAAGATAAACGTCTTTTAGACTTGTATACGAATGCGTAACCCTCAGGTGACGAACATGCAGACCCTAATGGGAATGCTGATTAGCAAATCCAACAGGTAGGCCCTATCATTGGACATGCATACCCTAATGGGTTAGCCCTTTATAAATTGGACTTGCAATCGTCTACATTATCTTAGGTTAACCCGGCCCTATCAAGCATACATGCACAACCAACCATCTCGACTTGCATATTGGAACATCTCACGTGTGGATAAGAATTACGAGTATGTTCAGACACCGAAGCTTATTCTAGTTATATGATAGACAATAGCACCCAGCACGGCCATAAACACGTCAATAATATGAGGGCAGCCTCTAATATTATGAAACCAGCATTCTATTGCATTTGTTATTCGAAATAAGCATGAACACAACTATTATTTCATTTTATAAGCCAGTTGGATTAGGGTTTGTTACCTTTTACCCAATAATGTATTCAATATGCTTAGCGTTTACAATAAGGCTTTATTTCCAAGTTGAATCATACTTAAAATGAAGTTGTACTTATAGACTAATTTGACCGCATAACTGAGCTTTACGTTCGTAAATCTCAGTAATGTATAATCCTCTCACAGTAGAGTTCTGTACATATTACCTATATCATCATTGACTCCAATACAAACCGTCTCATCCATATGATAAAATAGTTAAGCATATGATATATTTATACATATTGGAGTCTTTAACGGTTTACTATCGGCAAACAAATGATACAGACTCTCGTGGTGCGAGATCAGCGAGTAAACTCGTTTCTCAATGTGTATAAATATAAGAAAAAAGTTGTTCCCAACTAACACTAGCAACATTTTTAAGGACAGTTAGAAAAACTAAGTATATTTACGTACTGAATAATGTATAACGAGTACATATCACATATGGGGTTAGAGTTAGTAAAGCTCAAGTTGAAACTCGAACATTTGGTTCTTTTTCTGTTCGAGTGTAAATTAGAAGAACACGTTGCAATTTATGAGTCCGCACTGTTAATCCCTAATATCCGATCTTTACATTATGAGTTGAGTGGTTTTTCGAGTCTTTAACGGCCTCCTAGCCCAGTCGGTAGTGACACTGCCTGCGAAGCATGAGGTCCGGGGTTCGAATCCTGGTAAGGGTATTTATTTGTCTGCTTAACACAGATGTACCTGAGTTATGGATGTTTTCTATGTATTTACCTATATATATCGTCGTCTAGTACCCACAACTCAAGCCTTATTGAGCTTACTGTGGGACTAGGTTTGTGTAAGATTTTCCCATTTTTTTTTGTGTCTTACATCTTATCTCAAAAAGAGTCGAGTCTTATGATAGTTTGTTTCTTAATTAAAGCTTCTTCGTCGCTATTTAAATTATTTATTCTTATAATCGCTCTTGAAAATTCTAAACATTTTGAGTTTTTTTCTAACGATTTAAGATCTCACCAAAGACCTCGGGTCTCAAATATCAAGTAAAAAAAAACTCAAGATTCGACACAATTACGAGACCACAATTACTGCAAAACTGAGTCGCGTCTTAAATCAATACGAGTCCAAACACTCGGTTTCCAACACTAAAAGTTCGCCTGACATTCGCAACATCGCGTATTAGTTATTTACTAGGTACGAAAAAGTCCTGAATAATATATAAGGTATACGTTACATTAGTGGGCTCGAAAGAAAACGAAATTACGACCGCGAGGATAAAGGTTAGGACACATCTATTGTAGGCTAAGGTAACAGGGTTTTTTTTTAAAGAACAGTCATTACTATGTGTTTGTATGTTTGTATTTACGTATGTTCCTCCGTAACGCCTAAAGTCGTCCGATTTTGATGAATAAGGTGTCAATCGATTTTTTATTGTGGCTCGGGTACAGGCTACCCGAATTACCCGAATTCAGTATATTTTTGCCGTAGTCGGGTTACAGTTTCTGAAACTTTTTATGTATTTTTTTAACACATGCTCAAGAATTACTACTTTAACGTTGCGTACTAGAGCTGTATGCGTCTGCAACAAGGTGTTTTAACAACTTTTAATTTAATTTTAAGATGAGTGGCATCCCTCTACAGTGTCAATTAAGTTTTAATTATTTTTGTATGGGTACTGACTGCTTGAAATAAAAACTTCTTGTTTAATTTATAAATATATGTTAAAATTGGGTCCATTCTAACTTAAGAACGATGATCTATCCTACTAAGGAAAAATAGTAGTCCGCCTTTAAACGAGAACTACCTATGTATTTATAAACAAACGCTATGGTCACACTGTCTTGCAAACAAGTTGACCAGTATTAACAAGACCCCTATGATAATCGCTTTTAGTCCTTTGTCACAACTCCTTTATTGATCCTGCTCATATTTAAATAAATAAATAAATATTATGGGACAATATTACACAAATCAACCTAGTCCCACAGTAAGCTCAATAAGGCTTGGGTTGTGGGTACTGGGAGACGATATATATAATAAATAATTAAGTACATAGAAAACATCCATAACTCAGGAACAAATATCCGTGATGAACACACAAACAAATGAACCCGGGACCTCCTGCTTCATAGGCAGGGTCACTAATGACTAGGCTAGGAGGCCGTTAATAAATGGCACATGATCATTCCGCCAAATTAAATTATGCAAAAAAAAATATTGCCAATTATGATTTCTCAACCAATTTTTTGCATAATTTAATTTCGCGGAATGATCATGTGCCAACTTATCAAAATATTTTGATATATTTACCAACTGTACGGTTGTTCTGTTTTTATAAAGTCACTTTTCAAAATGCCACCTATCGAGTAATAGAATGTTTTAGTTTGCGTAGTATTAATTTCGTAAGGATGCCATTTTCACGTGGGGAAAATTATATACAGGTAATTTTATATAACTTTAATACAATATTTTTTTCATTAGACTTATGTTTTGGATATTTTTTTTTATATTAAAAAGTCGATTTTGGCACTCGCCGGCCGCTACCGCAGCACGCTCGCTTCGCTCGCTCGGCTTCGTGCGTTGTTTGCTCACGGTTGATCTAACAGGCTCTTCCTCGCTTCGCTCGTCGTCGCACCTAACTGGACTCTGTCACATATGATATTTCTGTTGCTGACGAAATGTTATTCGTTTAATAGTTACTTGGCCCAATTAAATATTTGACAAATGATAAGTATCCCAAAAGTTTTGAGTCATTAATCATTATAATAATCTGCTTTAAAATAATTCTACCAAATGAAACGTTATCATACAAAAATTTACTAATAGTTAGTTGTCAAAGTGAATCATAGGCGAAATGTTGGTTGCCAAATGAAATTCGGCCAAAACAAGTTTGGCGAAAAGAACACCACCTAAACTAAACTACAGATTTCGTATAATTTTGAACAATAGGCATGGTGAATTATTTTCATGTATGGTATCAATCGATTCGTTTTGTTGTGAGGATCAAATGTCTATATGCGGCCAATTGCGTTAAAGCAACACAAAAGTCAGAAATTAGACTTAAAGTCTGAGATTTGCATTTGTTTCTCTAAACGCTTCTAACAAAATGACGTGCAAAAGTGACGTCACGATCATATAGTCGCCCTGTTTAAAGTATGGAAAAATTATGAAATTGCTATTTTTACAGTGAAATGTTGCGTTTATGTATATGGTTACCATACAATTTATTTAACAGTAAAATGTTACGAATAGAATGGTATCATTGTTTTTTTTTAATTTCGTACTTTAAAAAATTTAAAAAAAAATTGAAATTTTGAAGCATGATATCTTTGAACCATTTCAATCGATTTTTTTAATTTGTACTTTATTTGGATATATTGGTAAATCTGCATCCTATCAACTAAATTTTATTGCATAATTCAACATGTGTCATCATCCCTATTGTAAGTTATTCCGGAACCAACTACCAAAATCAAAAAATATTCAAAATTAATGCGTGATCAGCTGACCTGACACCTGAATTACTGACACCTTATTTATGTAAGAACACACCTTGCTACGCTCGCCCGTTTCATAATATTGTAGAATATGACTTAAAACACTTAGTGTAACCTAGGTATAAGGCAAAGCTGTGTAATGGGCTGAAATGACGCAGGATCGAGCGAAGGAGAAACACTCGACACACACGTGGGCCCGTAACGTAATTTCAACAAGCCTTTAGCTGTCACTTACATATGTGGAGCCAACCAAGTGGAATAGACCGCACAAGTATTTCACATTGGAAAGTAGAAAGAGCATTTTATTTTTAAGACTATTATCCGTCAACGTCCTATCATCCTATCTGATGTTTTTATTATAAACATTTATTTGATGGTATTGTTACACGATTTCTTACTCAATTTAATTATTCAATAAGTATGTAGGATTAATTTGGAGTGGGGGTTTGACTCAAAAGTAAAAATGACAATAGGTGACAATAAAAAACATATACATATAACTAGTGCATTGCTACTTTTGTGTTCATTTAGTTAATTGTGATACAATAATATTCTTCTGTTACACAAAACGCACGTTAATTTGTCACATACTTATTTCAAATTGGGCCCAGATAATCGAACGAGCGGAGCGTAAGCGAAACAAGTGCTTACAAACAACTTCTGGCTAGTGGGACGTCTCGGCATTTCGATGGCTTTTTGATTTTGAAAGGTTGTTGCACGATAACTTTAGTAAAGCTTTCCTGATCGTAAGGAAATTTGTTGGGGTTGTAGCAGAGACACATATAATTTGAGAGTTCGTATATGAGCAGGATCGACCAAGGTGTCATGGAGCTAGAAGACGGGAAAAAAATCTTCATAAGGGTCTTGTTATATTGGTCATCTCGTTTGCAAGGAAATCGCGAGTTCTGAGTACGAGGCGGACTACTAGTATTTGAAATTCTTTAACTCTCGGCAGAAGCGAAGGCAGTAACAAACATGCGAGTACATGCAAACACAGACTATAACAAATGTTTGCTTAGTTCAGTATTCCTTAGCAAATATTTGTTAAAGTTGGTCCTAACTCTAATGTAAAATTGCGGATAAAGACAAAAGATAGATTTATCAAACATTTATGAATTATCTCCATCTTTATAAATTAGGTAGGTTTATTTTAATACCCAAGTAACTTTTATTCTAAAATATTGCCTTTATTTCGGAATTCCACTCAGTAGTTGGGAAATAACAGTCTGCAGTCCAAAGTAATTTGGTAAACACCAGATGATCGATCTGTTTCTGTATTAACCGCTCGTGCCGACACGGTCACCTGGAGTCCTTTTCCAAAAATATAGTTATGATTTGATTTCAATTTGATAGGGACTTAAAACTAGAAATAGGAAACATTCATTCATGACAACAACGACATGCAAACAAACATACTTAATCTAAAGATAACACTAATTATAATGAGCATAGTTCCTACGAAATGGTCCCGACTCAGCATGGTGCTAGCCTGGGAGGCCAGCGCTGGTCTACCGCCGGGGCCACACGTGAGTGATGTCACGGAGCATGACACAATGATAAATCACTTAAGTAATAATAAAAAATAAGTAAAACAGAGCGAAAATCAAAATTAAAGATAGGCAAACATTATTTTCTTATTTAGACCATCTTTTTCTTGTTAACAAATTTATAACAAATTGATATGAAATGGAATATCTTAGCATCAATACCATACATTAAACGTTGTGTTTTGATGACTAAATATCATATTGGTAACAAATCCGTTACAAGTCAAGATTTTAAAGTTAGAATACCGCTCTGTTAAGACCACCACGGTTGGGACGGATATTAGATTAGATTATATAGAAAGGGTATCTCCTGGATAAAAAGGTAAAGTCAACGTTGAACATAATGTTTCAATTTTATTAAAACAGGAGTAAGTTGTAATCTAATCTGGTCCCTATTTCACCACGGTGACAATTGTCACAATTCTAACATATCAAAATTACTGACATCACATATGTCCACAGGCTACAGTAACCACTAACCATCAGGCAGGTTGTATGCTTATTTGCCATATTAAATTCAACATATTTATATTTTATTATCAATAAATATAAATACGTACTAATTCTCGTGTTTTTCGTCAAGCCCTGTTTACAGAAGTAGTAGCTTTAGTGATAACAATTAATTAATTAAGTTTTTCTTTAAATATCACGCTGGTGGCAAACAAGCATGCAGCCCGCGCAATAATAGGCAGTTGACGTCAATAATATGTGTATAACACTTATCCCACCAAAAACATAAATGTAAAAAAGGACAGCCAAGTTCAATACAAAAATTATGCTTGGCTGTGGGCTTCGCCGCAAAAAATGGAGATCTAAATGAGTGCCAAGTTCTATGCAAAATCCATATATGTATTTATAGGAACAAAATAACATTATGAACAAGTATTAAACTCTATTTCTTTGCTTTATTGGATACCTATAAGAATTGCTGTTATTTATAAATGTGAGATCTTAAAGTAGGTTAGATTTGACTTGGCCAGTTTTCATTACATCAGTCATTTTATAAAGTTATTCAACATATATATATATATTTCAATTCTGATAAAAACTGGTCAAGTCAAATCTAAAGCCAAGGTCAAAAGCCAAGTGGTTCGTGTAATATACACTTGGCGCTGGCTAGCCAGTTTCTTTGCTTGAACTTGGCTTGACACGCTGCCGCGTGTCTAGATAACGATGCTGACATATGTCAGATTTATGTCAGTGTGGTGAAATAGGGGCGCTCCGATCATATATGCAGATGACATTTTTTGTATTGATACATATTTATCTAATTAAATATCTACAAATACAAGCTCTTAAGGGTCGGGTATAGGTGGGAGAATTTTAAGATTCTGTCAAAATACCCTGATTTACACACAACCAGACTTCACGCACACTACCACACTTTCGGGGGACAGGTGGTTGACCGCTTATACTTTTTTACAGGTTGCCATTATTAGTTTTATCACATCTCTATTTCTATCATATTACTAACCACATCTCCTTTGAGAAAATAAACTGTAATGTTTTCCTTTGTAAGAAAACAGAGAAATAACATAATTTATCTTGCTTTCCTTGTCTATCCCGTTTATGTCACATGATGTATTATGTTTGATTATAAAAGATTAAATGATTTTTGAAATGAGCTAGCCGAACAAACCACGAACCACTTCGTTCGTCGAATCGACTACTTTGCATCACTCTCTTTCGAATATGCAAGAGCGATGGAAACGGACATAACGAAATGTCGATATTCGAAATTCGCGGTTGGCCTGTCCTGTTGTAGACTAGAAGTCGCTTATATAGGTAGAAGTGAACGAAAATATGTCTGAATAACTTCTTAAGAGTTATTTCGATGGATTTTAGATTAGGTAGGTACTACATATACATATATAGGTATACCTACCTATGTCAATTACCCGTGCAAATAAATCTAAATGTTATCCTATTATTAAATAATAGTACATTACTTACCTAGGGCTGTAAAAAAAAGAAAGCCCGAAATCGCAGGTATTTGGGACCCGAGCCGCAGGCGAGGGTTGTAAATATGCGATAGAGGGCTTTCTTTTTTACTGCCCGTGGTGAGTACACAATTTTACGTCCCCACCTGGCCATAATGCGAGTTTTACCGTAAGCGTAGCGAGCGGTAAAACTCACATTATGGCCAGGTGTGACGTAAATTAATATTATTCACTAATAGATGGAGAGCTAGCCACGTCAGATATGAATATGACACCATAATGAGAGCGACAAAACCCCTCTCGTTAGTTTAATATACTATGCTTATTTCTAGATCTGGACATCTGGCAGCTATAAAGTGATGGAGGTCAAAAAACATAAAACATTGTGTATTATTTTAGAAACAGAAACAGTAGGCGACAAACTATGAATTACATTATACGTCGTTTTGGATTAATTCCCCCTATCAGAAAGTTTTGATAATGATATAATCTAATTATTTATATAATTTCTCATAACACTGCATCAAAACCAGAACTCTAGGATTTATATTCTTAGAGTGGTTTACTCTAAGAATATAAATAATTAGATTATATAATTGCCAAAACTTTCTGATAGGGGGAATTAATCCAAAACGACGTATAATGTAATTCATAGTTTGTCGCCTACTGTTTCTGATTCCAAAATAATACACAATTTTTTTTGTTCTAATGTTAAAATATAGGCCCTGTTCTTTATACCTGAGACAACTTCGGCAGTTATTACCTATTTTGGTATTACTATTTTCCAATTCAAAAATTTTGTTAGCCTGTGACTCTGACCTCCGCCCATTAAAATCTGCCAGATGCCCGGATCTAGCAATAAGGATAATATTGTAATCTAACCAGACGGGTTTTGTTGCTCTCATTATTGTGTCATATCTGACGTGGCCAGCTCTTAGTCCATAACTCATGTTTATATACTTTCGTGTGAATTTTGTTTTAGTACTGGAGCCGGCCATACTATAAATTTATCAAAATTCCTACCCGTTGGCTTCCATTTAGCTTTGTAGAGGATATCTTGGAGATCAAGAAAACATAAATCTTAAAGGTCCTAAATGGTCGCTAGTAGGTGTTTGCGTGAATCAACTTTTACGATAGAAAAACTTAGCAGACGACTTTAGAATGATACTAATTATGAAGAGTTATAATAAGACTTCCAAAACAAAACCTGGGGACAACGTGCTTTACTACGTTACGTTACGTTACGACACAAAAATTAAAAATATATATTTCGGTAAACTTGTACATTGAACGTTGGCTTGATTGTTTACTTAATAAACATGTACTTAGCCGAATTGTAAACAATTAATTCTTTTTGAAAAAAATCTTTTATTAAAGTTGATATATTGCGTCAATTTGAAAATACACTAAAATTACATTATGTAATTTATCTTTAATCCTACCGCTCCAAATATTTTCCATACGGTATGGTGCACTTCAAATAAGCTACATAGCAAATTAAACACCCGGTAGGCGCTTAGGATTTTAAGAAATAATTGTTTTAATTATATTTTTAAATTTTTATCTCAAAATAAACCGGCCAAGTGCGAGTCGGACTCGCGCGCCGAGGGTTCCGTACAAACCTGTAGGTATATAGGGGTAGTAACTTTAAAATTATTAAAAATGTGATTATTATTCATATACTAAACTAAAAATTTACGGTTTTCGCAATTTTTCCTTTATCTATGCTATAAGAAGTTACTTCGTACCAAATTTCAAGATTCTGACTCCACGGGAAGTACCCTGTAGGTTTTGATTCCCTTGCGAGTTTTGAAAATTTGTGGCATAAACGGCTGTACCTTTTGATTGCGTTGGCTTAGAAGTTTGATTTTTTCACAGCTCTAAGGGACAGTAGACTTGAGTATTTGATATAAATTTCAGCTTGATATCTCCACGCGTTCCTGAGAAAAAGGCTCTTGACAGACGGACGGACGGACGGACGGACGGACAACAAAGTGATCCTATAAGGGTTCCATTTTTTCCTTTCGAGGTACGAAACCCTAAAAATAGCAAATTACTTTAAATCCCTTACAATAGAGAACATTACTGCAGAGGCCGTGAAGTGAGGGATTTAAGGACGAGATTGCGGTAGACGATTCCGGATAAAGCGAGTCCTGCAATCCCTGTTCCGGCCAAGGATTGTATAGTGCTTTTCTCAAACAATGTAAAAAAATGTTTAAATTGCCGCCTATTTTATTTTTTAAACTTGACATTTGAAAATGCTATTTGAGCACCATGTTTAACCACTTATATATAGATTTTGTTTTTTCTTTTTTAATTTTAATGTCGCAAGTATGCTTACGGAGAGAGTGGTCGTTGGCTGTATGTAATATTTCCTTTGTCAGTCTAATCTTAGTGAGCAAATTTAAAAAGTTAGAGCAGCGGACAATAATGTACGTTTCATAATAACTCCCTACATTACTTCTTAGCCTAGGTCAAGAAGTTTACGGCCTCCTAGCCCAGTCGGTAGTGACCCTGCCTACTAACCAGGAGGTCCCGGGTTCAAATCCTGGTATGGGCATTTATTTGTGTGTTAATCACAAATATTTGTTCCTGAGTTATGGGTGTTTTCTATGTATCTAAGTATATATTATCTATATAAGTATGTATATCGTCGCCTAGTACCCATAGTACAAGCTTTGCTTAGTTTGGGACTAGGTTGATTTGTGTAAGATTGTCCACAAATATTTATTATTATTTATTATTATTATACTCTTTATTCATTTTTCTTCTTCTTATTATAAGAAGTAATGTAAGGAGCCATAAATGAGCAACATCATCTGTCAGAGAATGTCTTCATTTCGTGACATTAACGTGTCAGATTTAATTAATAAGAGACAAAATATAATTTATTTCATTTATTCAACATTGAATAGATTAAAGGAGAGAGTCCATTTTATAAATATAAAATGTTAAGAACAACCATAGTAAATGCAATGATGTTTATTAAAGAATATTACTTATAATAATTCTGAATAATTTAATCAATGTTGCAATACTGCCATCACCACTAAGTAAGTCAAGATATAAAACAAAGTATATTAAATCCATTCTAATTCCTCAACCATTACTACAAGTATCCCGTAAGGCCATTAATCATAATATTCTGCACATAATATATCTAACACTTGTAGCAAAAATAGAGTAATATATAATCTCATGTAATCAGAAAGGCTAAATTATTTCCAATATAAGGTTGGTGTGTACGTTGTACCATGCACCAACTTGAAATACAGTATTACACGTTTATATATTTAAATACATTATTAGGTACACGGTAACAAGGTACACACCGATACATTTTATTTAATTAACCCTCAATATTATTTAGAGGTGAGTAATCAATATTACACTTAACTTGGTTCTTGCTGGTTAGCTCTCCAATCACCAATGTGTCCCACAACTGCCAGTCACTTGCTTATAAGGGCTTACCCATTACCCCTTCTACTACCTGGCAGGACAAGCATTCTATATTTCCGACACATCCGGTTATCGAAATAATTGGAAATAGTATAATAGTAAATATATTTGCTTAGTTCAAAATATATGAAAATATAATTTAAAAATGACAATAAGTTATTATTCACTAAACCATCAATATTTAGTATCGTTTACTTAATCATAATGTGACAGCAATACAGGATATCCGCTTCGCAAAATACGTGAAGGTTTAAGTAATATAGTTACTCCTTGTAAATAACTTCAAGTGAATAATAATTAGCAATGCTAAATTATTACACTTGACGAGATTATTTACTTGTACAATTATTCGATTATTGTCAACTCGACTATAATAATTGAATACAGGATATCCCGATACGAAATATTTAAGTTAGCAAGCATATTTACCAATTCCAATCCATATAATCTAATAAGGATTAACGGAAACGAATAGAAATCAAACTGCAATTATCTCTGATATAATTCGGTAGTTGTATTATTTGCATTCTGGCAGTCACGGTCACATAACAATACATTAAGGGTAGTTGTGGTATTTGAAAACTTACGTCTACCTTACAACTTCAACTTCTTGGATTTCAACTTATGGATTACTTTAGATGTATATTCGATACTGGAAGTGATGAAACTGTACGTTTTGGCCATTATTTATCTCACCGACTGTATATCTCACAAACGCATACATTTCGGAGTATGTTTGAGAAAATGTATTTAAATGGCTCAAACACACTTGCAGACTCATACATATCATCATCATCATTCATCGTTTTATCTCGTTCATTGTTTTATGTACTTAGTCTCCAGCTACCCAAAGGTTGTCTGGAAGAGATCGCTTTTAAGCGATAAGACCGCCTGTTGTTACCTAGTTTTAATTTTGATTTTCTGTTTATTTATTTCTACTTTATGGTGCACAATAAAGAATATATTTATTTCATTAATTTCTTAGATTAGGTTTTTATAATATTTTTACAAAAGTAAAATATAAAAATAAATCTAAAACATACAAAAACATTATAAAAAACCTAACCTAGGGTGCCGCCGGCAACGGATCAAGGCCCAGGCTTATTATTATTAATATTATTATTATTATTATATGTAATTACTATGACATATTTAATTATTGCAGATATCATAAAATCATATAATTGTGTACAATACACACACGATATCACACTTCGAAAGCCTAAAATTGGTGTATGTATGTATGTATCACTTTATTGCACATAAACAAGTAGGTATAACATAATAACAACAGTAACGTATATAAAAGATATGCACAAAGGCGAGCTTATTGATAGGGATCTCTTCCAGCCAAACCAATGGGAAAATGAGGAGGGTATGTTTATAAATAATGAAAGTATTGCAGCATGTAAGAGTTATTTACTCATACATGATATACTCGTAGTACATGTGTAACTATGTCGTAGAAAAAATATTAATTGTTCAAGTATCATTATTGTTTTTCGCCTTATACACGGCCTTTATCAGGGCCGAGATATCGTAGACAAAATCTACTTCAATGTTCATCTTCATATTTTTTTATAAAACAAAAAGTATAGAGTGGCAAAAGCGATACCCATACAATTGAATCATGTAGAAGTTAAAGGGTAATAAATGTATAAAAAGCATTGAAAGAAATTTATTGTTTTTATTATATTGTTAAATGAAAATTTTCATCCCCCTTTTTACCTTCTTATATTTATGTTTATAAAATTTTATCCTAGCAGCAAACTGTAGGCAGATTGGACCTCAGAAGCCAATATTCCATCCGATTTTTGGGAGGTTGCCACTGTTTAATCTGCCACTGAGACAAATGTGCAGACAGCTCCATACATTTCTGTCTCCGCAGTAATTAATACTTTTAAAAAGGTACCCCACATACTTTAGTAAGAGTCAAGATGAAAAATATGACATCATTTCCTTGACATGAGATATGCGAGGAGCTAGAATCTTTAAGGAAAACTTTTGAGTTCTGAAAGCACTCAAATTACTGAGAAATTTTAAAGATAAAGGATAGATATGTTGTAAATTTTAAGATACATAAAGCATTTAAACCACCTTAGACGCATAATCTTGCACAAATCGACCTAGTCCATCGGTAAGCTCAATAAGGCTTATGTTGTGGGTACTACACGACGATGTATATATGTAATATATAGACATAGATAAATACTTAAATACATAGAAAACATGCAGAACTCGGGAAATATCTGTGATAAACACACAATAATCCATGGTCTTATAATCAAAACCAGCCTCAGAAAAGGGTCTTATTTTTTACAGGTTTATAATATTCGTTTACTTTATTTTAAATAGTACTGTAATCATTTCGAAATGGTAGGCTCAAAAATAAATTTAGGACATTTTTTTACTAATATCGTATTATTAATTCAAGACAGTTATCTGACAGTTGTCTCCATACAAAGTAATTTTCAATGTGGGCCAGCAGCTGTCAGATTACTGTCTTGAATTAAAAATATAATATTTTTCTTAAATCCAAACCGGCTACTAAAATGGACTTAAATTAGCTATGTAGGTATTATTACGTACCTTAAGGGTGGTTTCGGCGGATTAGAGTTTTCAAGACCTTTATGAGAAAATGTGTTCACGAATAGAACGCTTCCTACAATACTAAAAATATGGAAGCCGATCGATAGGAAATTAGATAACTTTAACACCCGTGGCTACTTGTAGATACTAGATACCATATTTGGGTAGTGTATTTTGTTTTAAAATTATGGTTATTTACATGCTTCGTTAAGTATGTAAATTTACAGAACATTGATGAAATAACACCTTGTTTTTTTATTTGGGCTCACTTCATTTAATTATTTAGCGTAAGTTTTTGAACGCTACCTTATGGACTAAGAACTGGCCACGTCAGATATAACATTATAATGAGAGCAACGAAACCCGACTAGTAAGATTGCGATACTATCCTTATTGCTAGATTCGAGCATCTGGCAGCTTTTAATGGGTGGAGGTCAGAGTGACAGATTAGCATAATTTTTCAGTTGGAAAAAAGTAATACCAAGATAGGTAAAAACTGCCGAAGTTGTCTTATTTATAGAGGACGGGGCCTATATTTTAACATTAGAACAAAAAACATTGCGTATTATTTCGGAAACAGAAACAGTAGGCGACAAACTATGAATTATATTATACGTCGTTTTGGACTATTTTCTCCCATCAGAAAATTTTGGCAATGATATAAACTAATTATTTATACTATTTCTCATAATACCGCATCAAACCCAGAACTCTAGGATTTGTATTCTTAAAGTGGTTTGCATTATTTGACATCCACCACTTTATCCAGCCATGCCAGATATCCGGATCTAAAAATAAGCTTAGTATAGCAATCTAACGAGAGGTTTCGTCGCTCTCATTATTGTGTCATATCTGACGTGGCTAGCTCTCCGTCTATTATGTTATGTTATGTTCTTGGTTCCAGTTAGGTACAAGGGTAGGTATGACTCAAAAGTCCTGTTTAAATGTAAACAATGAGTTAAAAGAGCCTGGTAAGATGTCCGACTTTCAATCCGGAGGTCTCGGATTCAAACCCCGGCTCGTACCAGTTATGAAAATTATATCACATGCACTACATATCATTTCATAATTTACCAGTCGCTTTTCGATGAAGGAAAACATCTTGAGGAAACCATATCTATTTCCAATAAGGCCTACAGGTTTAATTGAGCCGTGGCACAAAGCCGCTAGGAGGATGAGGAGTGAAAATTGAGTTTAAGTCGGTAAACAACATTGTTTATAAGTAAGTCATTTATTTGATCAGAGTACATTTGTGCAACGATAGATAAACGCAAAGAAAACATATAGAAGGTTCAGGCACACAATCTGCTTCCGTGCTAACAATGGCAGCGCTCTGTTGGGTAGGAGTTGGATGCTGTTCAGATGATGTGTTGAAGTGACGTTAGTATCGAAGCTCGAATCGAGAGGCGTATCATGAACTCGCAATGGCCCTTTGTAACTCTGGGGTACCATAACATATCGTGTATACGACAACAGATGAATGCGCGTATCAATTTATACCTATAGTCTGCAGACGGAGTCGTTCGACGTTCTTCATAGGTATAGGTATAGGTACGCATGCGTTGTGCCAATGCCCATGACCAAAAAAACTGACTTGATTGCTCTCCTCGCCAGATTGCATTAAATATTTGATTATCTTTTGTATAAGTTAAAGAATCAAGTCTTTTAATATAAAGTAAATAGAGATTGGAGTTATAATAATATTGTCTTTCAAGTATTTTGACGTTAAAAGTCATGTTAATATGTCGTAATATTATGACCAGCGTAATAAAAATAAAGTCCAGTGATTAAAAACGGATCCAAAAACTATTTTAATTTTGAACAGGTTTTCAAGCAATTAATTATGAGGATTCCATAGAAAAGTGTCTTTTATTCAATCTTTAGTTGTATTTTTGCATTATTACGACGTGTCAATATAAAAAATCGAATTTAATAGGACTCACGGTCACTAAATATTTTCCCTACTTATTTTGAATACAATCTAGCTACTGGTATCCTTTTTTGTGTACGTATACGATTTTCTGTCAAAATAAATGCCAAAATGAAATGTCATGGCTGCTTATCCAACAAGACGTCCGCCTGTGACGAGGCCCGTCGGGCATCTGAGTCACAATGACAATTTGACTGATATGGCGAAGGTATGATAATTTTTCAAAAGTTTATATTTACGTTTCAATTTCTTTGTTGTCTTTATGATGAAAAATATGAATATGCCCTGATGCACTAGTCTAGTTATCTGGCTTTCAAAATAACATAACCATTGAACCACTGTCGAATACAGAATTGTATTGCGACGTGTTCTAACAGAACGCCATTTTTTGATTTTTTGGTACTTTTGGAGTCGGTTTATAGATAATCAAAGCTAATAAAAAATAAAATATCAATTGGAGCCTCTGCGCGGTTTCTTTATGAATACGTAGACATTCATATTATTGCGAATACGTAGCATTAACTATACAAATTCCTTGTTCTAAGTGAGGTCTAAAACGATGTTGTCATATATCCGCCCCTTAAACTAAAATAATAATTAATAAATAATTAAATACAAAACACATACCTAATGAGCAATTCAATATACCCCATCAGATTAGATAAGACCGTCCTACTTTTTTTTGACGACAAAATGTTGAGCTTCAAACCTAACATGAAAACCAGTTCCTTCGCACTCTTAGAGATTGAAGATGGATACCTAAACTCCAAAACATGTCGCACGCAATGACTAAAACAAGTATTTTAAACTGTAAACCTTGCCTTTAAAAGGAAGTTATTATTAACAAAGGGGTTTTTATAACAACGGGTTCAGGACGCTGATGGGCTTGCCTCGATTTTGCAGCGCAGGTATGTTTACTGAGGCTCGCATCGATGACTTTCACGCAATAATGCGCAAAAGAGTGGCCTCCTTGATGCGTCGTGTTCGGGGCCGCGATTCGAAAAATAAACACACACACTGGACAGACACAGCTCCAACCCAACTCAACCCAACTCAACTCAACGCTGTAACGACAATGACATTTGCTATTCGAACAGATTTTCATTCAACATTGGTCTCACATTGGATTGGTCACACATTGGATTGGTCACACATTGGTCTCACATTGGTACCACATTGGTACAATATGTGACCAATGTGTGACCAATGTGAGACTAATGTTGAATGAAAATCTGTACGAATAGCAAATGTCAATGTCGTTATAGCGTTGAGTTGAGTTGGGTTGGAGCTGTGTCTGTCCATTGTGTGTGTTTATTTTTCGAATCGCGGCCCGGGACAGTCCCAGCAGACTCCTGAACTATGTTGTTGACAGATTGGAGTCACTTTAGACTCGAAATTACAATGGCATCCACATATAGCTACCCTAGCTGGGAAACTTAGCTCTGCAGCCTATGCCGTGAGGCGAATCAGCCATCTAACAAACAGTGAAACTGCCAGGCTGGTATACTTCAGTTACTTTCACAGTGTTATGTCGTATGGAATTCTGTTGTGGGGTAAAGCAGCTGATATTGGGACCATATTTGTGCTACAAAAACGAGCTGTACGTGGCATTTATAAAATGCGCGGTCGAGCATCCGTAAGAGGAAAATTTGAAGAGGCAAATATTCTTACCGTAGCATCTCAATACGTACTTGAAAACATTATGTATGTGCGGAAAAACATCCATAAATTCAAGCTCAACAGTGATATCCATAACTATAACACTAGAAATAAAGATAAGATTGCTGAGCCTGGCCACCGCCTCGGTAAGGTTCGTACGTCTTTTACTGGGAACTGTACACGTTTTTATAACAAAGTCCCCGCTGATGTAGTGAATTTGCCACTAAATAAATTCAAGTCTTATGTTAAGCGCTATTTGTTGAGGAGAGAGTACTATACTTTAAAGGAATTCATTGAGGATAACGATGCCTTTAAGCCTGTAGCTTGATATAGTTAGTACAATACAAATTGAGAAATTATTAGGTACATTACTCTATGAAGCAGCTTTACTAGTGTCCAGTATTACCTGTTTTTCATTTTTATTTTATTTTGTTTTTATTTAGTATTTGGACACTTAGAGACGTTATACATCTCTAAGTCTTGCATTCGCAAATATTTATATGTATAGATATATATTTAATGATCCTGACGCTTAGAGACATGTACATCTCTATGTCACTTTTATATTGTAATTTAGTTCACGCATGTAAAATACGAGCACAGAATATTGTTTCTCACCAGACTAAACATGGCTAGTTTTTATTAATTAATACTTTTTATTAATCATATTTAATTTTAGTTTAATTGGCTTTAGACACAACATTCGGTGCTTGATTATCCATATTTTTTATTATATAGAATATATAGATCAAGACACTTGGAGACCTTATACATCTCTAAGTATAATTTAGAAATAGTATGTTTATTGTATACTAGAATCACTTAAGTACTTTTTTTTATATTATTTAAATTCAAAGTTTATTTCTAACTGTTGATGATGGATTATTATAATTTGGAAATTTATGTAGAAGACACAGTTCAGGTAAGAAAGTATATCAAACTTGTATGTAATTTATTTTCAATAGTCAGATTTGGACTCATCTTTTTTCTTTGGTATTTTTCTTAAACTATAACCTATTGTTGGTTAATCTAACCTTGGTTTGATATGTTTTCTTATAGAACAACGCACTTATATGTATTGTTTAGTTTTGATGTACTGTTGTTTTGAAAAAATAAGTCCCGCCGAGTTTCTTGCCGGACATAATTCTTCTCGGGTCAGAGGTGTAGGGTTAGAACCGGTGTAGTTTGATTTTTTTTCTCTCTCTTTTACTTTGACGTGTAAAAGTGCCCTTGTGGCCTACTTACTGAATAAATGTTTGAGTTTGAGTTTGAGTTTGAGTTTGAGTTTGGAGTGCCGAATTGTAAAATATTTGAATAGCATGCACATGGACTCCAGATGTAAGTTTAGTGCAGTAGTAATTGTAATTTTGTAATTTAAATTTAATTCTTATGTAAATATGTTAGTTTTAGTATGGTTTTAGTTAATAATTAAAATTATTTTTAGGTAAATCTAATTCTTGGATAACTGTCTGAATAAATAAATAATAAATATGAATATTATCTAACGAGTCTATCTTTAAAGTCCCAAGAAACAGTATCCACTTCAGTAAAGTTTTCCGTTTACTCGCTGAAAATACCGAAACACAAACTCCGAACACTATTACGTGGGTAAACATTTTTGAATCTAACTCGGCTACATTATAGAGGAGAAAAGATAGCGCACCGCTAAAGGCGTTCATTACTAATTCATCGACTTTAAATAGAATCGAAAACGTGCCAAGTTGGCCGTAACCGCTCGATGCGAACGAAACGTCATGCAATATTAATATTGCAGTGGTATTCTGGACTTTGAGAGTTAGGTATCTAGATAAGGTAAAAGGCACCTTCCTCAGTACTGATGATTGCCAAGTTTTATTAAAAATAGACGTAAAAAATGCTTTCAATTCGGTGAACAGAGACACCCTGCTGACTGAAATTAGTAATCATATCCCAGAACTTTATAATTATTTACTACACTGCTACGCAGATCCCACTAAATTAATGTACCGCAACCACGAGCTCTCATCAGAAGTTGGATGCCAGCAGGGTGATCCCCTCGGGCCGGCCATTTTTAGTTTGGTGATAAATCCCATCATTCAAAATTTAACCTCAAAATTTAATGTCTGGTATTTGGACGACGGCACCGTAGGAGGAGACATAAATACCGTACTTTCTGACCTCTCGACCCTCAAAACCAAATTTAAATCTATCGGCCTTGATCTAAATGACAATAAATGCGAACTCTACATTCACGAACCATCCTTAAACCATTTAGATACTGTTAACAAATTTAATATTTTAACACCAAATATTAAATCTGTTACTAAAGATACCCTTAGTCTCCTAGGGACTCCAATTTTTGACGATTTTCTTCCTGTTTTTATAGACAACACTATATCAAAATTTCAAAATTGCTCCGATCGTCTACTAGAAATTAGCTCCCATTCAGCATTTTTCATTCTTAAATTCTGTCTTTTCGTCCCAAAATTAACGTACATGCTTCGGTGCAGCCCTTTTTGGAAACATAAAAATTTACTAACGCGTATAGACGCCTTAGTCCAAACCCAATTAGAACTTATTCTAAATTTAAAGCTCACCGAACAATCTTGGCTCCAAGCATCCCTTCCCGTCCGGTACGGCGGGCTCGGGGTGCGCAAAATTTCCAGTGTTGCACTGCCGGCTTTTCTATCGTCTGTTCACAGTTCTGGTGATCTCATAGGCAAAATCCTGAGGACTTCGCCCACAAACTATGAGATCTCAGACTTGGATGACGCTAGAAATACCTGGCTGTCTGCGTGCCCGGGGCAAAATCTGCCATTTAATCCAAAATCACAAAGGGGCTGGGATGATGTTTTGTGTAAACTAACATACACCTCTCTTTTGGAAAATAGCACAGGAGCCGAACGCGCGCGACTGATGGCCGTGGGCTGCAAAGAGGCCGGCCACTGGTTAAATGCTTACCCCGCGCCTAACACAGGTACCCATTTAGATGCAAACACCCTCCGGTTGGCGGTCGGGCTACGTTTAGGGGTCCCGGTATGCGCGCCACATAAATGCCTCTGTGGCAAGGATGTCGACCGGCTGGGGCACCACGGATTATCTTGCCAACGTAGTGCGGGCCGTTTTTCGCGTCACGCCGCTTTGAACGACATAATCCGTCGGTCTCTTGCCACCGTCAACGTACCGGCAATACTAGAGCCTACCGGTATAGCCAGAGATGATGGCAAGAGACCCGACGGCATGTCACTGATACCGTGGAGGATGGGACGAATGCTTGTGTGGGATGCTACCTGCGTGGACACGCTGGCGGCGTCCCATCTCCACGGTACTACAAAGAAAGTAGGCGCGGCGGCGGAGGCGGCTGAAGCCCTCAAACGGCACAAATACAGGAGTCTCGACGCCAACTACAACTTTGTTGCTTTTGGAGTCGAGACTCTTGGTCCGTGGGGCCCAGCAGCACAAAATTTTTACAGAGAGTTGGCTAAACGGTTGGTCGACAAAACCGGGGATAAAAGAGCTGGCAGCTTCCTCGCCCAACGCCTCAGTATTGCGGTTCAGCGAGGAAATGCTGCCAGCGTCCTCGGCACGATGCCACAGGGGCCCATTTTAGAGATAGATTTTTAGTTTTTAGTATTTTTAAGTAAGTTAATTTTAGTTTATTTACATAGTTTATTTAAGTTTTATCCTGTACCTAATATAAATTAATAACAAATCTGTGTACTGCAAAGAAAATTAATAAAGTCATTGAGAACGTTGAAGAAAAAAAAAAAAAAAAAAAAAAAGGCACTCTCTACCAGGCATCCTCAGAAGATGCTGTCGGTCTGACGTCCGACAACGGAACCGGACAGTTGCATCTAAGCATAAGAATTTCTGAGATTAAAGAAACACCTTGTAACAGACCGACATCTGAAAACATCCAGCTACGCTGTAAGCATTAAATTATTTTGTACTATATCTTGTCTTTGACATCGAAATAAAATCAATACGAAAATGAAGTGAGGGTAGCTTACAAAATTATGTTCCTTGATAGGTGACCTTTTTAATTTAGTCGTTGCCAGAGTCGTTCAGTTTCTCTATGGACAGATCTGAGCCTATATTATAAACAAAATGAATGATTATTTACTGTTTTATTGAAACGTAAAATAATAAAATTAACATAATTTTGTTTTTTTTTTAATGTTGTTTGATTTAAGTTTGTTTTAGATTTGTTTTTAATCTATGGTTCACGATAGATTATACCTATAGAATAGCTCGGTAAAATACGCGGGAAAAATGGGAACCAATCAGAATCAAGCTGAGTTAGTTGGACCAATCAAAATCAGAGTTGATGAATGGATGGAGGAACGTTTGAATTAGCGGGGGTCGGTTTTGGGGGGTTAGAAAGTCTATATAAGGTTGTGGAAGGAAATATCTGGGCTTTTTCTTCAGCAGAGCGTCGTGTCAAAAGGAGATCAGTGGTTTAGGCTGTAAAATACAAATAGTGTTTGAGTTTGTTGACAGATCTGTTATCAAGAGATGGAAGCATTCGATAGACAACAGAGATCCACGGCCCCTGTGCTTTTATGGTATCGGAGATGAGGAACCTTGTCGGAGCGCTGGAGTCCATTGCATGAAGAATCTCGTGTTCCACGTGGCTCGCAAACATCAGTCACTACTAACTGTCTCGGTAAGAAATTTAGATTTATTCGGGTTTTAATAGCAAGTGCGTATGACGGACCGTCGCGTTAATATTTACATAATAGTGGGTAGTTACGGGTTGAAACGTGTTAAGATTTTAAGTTCGTTATTCAGCAAATAATCTGATAGTCTTATCGAGGCGTGTTTATTTAACCAAAATAAAAGTAAAATCATTGGTTTATGTGTAGATTGCAGTTGGTGAGAATTTCAGTTCGTTATTAAGTACGTCTATCTATTTTGTTGTGTTTCGCCATTTAATTGAGTGAGTTAGTGGTTAGTCAAATGTATAACAAAAGAATGGTGATTACGAGCATAGATTTGATAGAAACCGGGAAAAGACTTAAAAACCTACAGGTATCTATAAAGGGCGTGCGAAGTGGGTATAGTTGAAGATTATAATTAAAATGTAGGATCACAGTTTATTCGTATTGCATGGCATGGCGTCATTGAATTGGTGGTTGAATTGCCTATAAAATTTGTAATCAGTTTTGATTAGTGTGAGTGGTTGTTCTTGTCATTTAACCAACTAAATAGGATGGCTAAGTTTATTGTGCGTCGGTGTGTATACGTAAATATTTTATGTGCAATTTTAAATTCATAGTAATGAAGACATTAAAGTATTGCTTCCCGGGTTTTATTTATTCGGTTAATGTTACTATTGAATTGCGTCGGTGCGTACTTATGTTAATATTTCGTATATGGTAAATAAAGGGGAAGGTATACGTTATCTAAATTATTGTTAGTAGAAACAGTTAGATGAGTAAATTCAATTGTAGGTCTTCATCATTAGCGGGTTCAGTTGTTCAATCTTCTATCAAGTTCCTTCATTGCTTACGTCAGAGGGTTACGTATTTATCTAGTGTTCTTTAGAGTACGTTTTCTGAGTTGACAATCAGGTTTCTCTAATTTAGTATGATTTCCTATCATATTTAATCCATTTATTTATTCTATATAATTAAATGTCATTCAATCTCGAATTACATGCTTCGAGTAAATTAGTAGTTGCTTTTGCATTAGTTTATTTTATAACGTTAACAATATTTATTCTTCGTTAAAGTTTAGTATCATTCTTGATAAATAAGTAATTCTACATATTCCACAATAGGGCGTAAAATTAGTAACCCAACTATGGGAAAATACCTGTTGTTAATCCTTGTTTATTTCTCAAATTCCCAGTTACATCGACTGTGAGAGGGCGCCTTCACCGTAAGCTTCTGAAGGATCGTTGCCGCAGCGTGAGCACTTCGGTGGCGGAATGCAGCTTCGGGCCAGGGACCGGAAAACCCCTTCATTTGATTAATCGTTTCGATAGGGTAAAAGGGTCCCTATTAAAGTCTTACCCTAATGATAGGGTTACCCTATCATTGGGTTACCCTATCGATATGGAAATCATTTTGAATAGGCTTAATCCTTTTCAATGTGGTTTCCGAGTCGAATGGGGTAAAGATAGCTTTAATATTTACCGCTTACCCTATCATAGGGCTACCCTTTTCCTGTCTCTTTTCCACGCAGGCAGGCGGTTCTATCTTTCTCATTTGAAATTGAACAGGAGAGGTGGCGGGGGAATAAATTGAGCGAATATAAAATTTGCTGTCGTTTATTCATTCTGGAAAAGTCACACTCACAGTCCAGTCCTCTGCTCGCGTACACAACTTTAAATTAAATAATTTCTGTTAAAGAAATGTGTCTTACCTTCAGTTTATTTTTGCATAGTTCGCACGTACTGATGAGTTGGGCAATAATTATTTTGAACAAGAATAAAAACACAATTTTTATTCATATTCAAATCGATTTGACACAAACCAATACATTCATCCTCCTAGCGTTTGTCCCGGCTTTTGCCACGGCTCAGTTGAGCCTGTGGTCCGCTTGGAAACCTAATCCCATGAATTGGCGTAGGGATTGGTAGTCGTTTTCAGCTAATTATGGGATATACGATTTTAAGCTCACATGGTCATTCGCATTATAAATATTATTTGAAACGGGGTATTTACCATGTATATTAGCGTTATTGGGCATCCGATATTTCGGGTGCGAGGTAAATACCCCGTTTCAAATAATATTTATAATTAGGGGATGTAGATTTCGAAAATAATTTCTGTTTTATAATCCATAAAATTAAATTAAAATTAAAGTTTGTTGTTTCTTAAAATTATATTTTGTAGACAAAAAAAAACTACACAAATCGACAGAACAAGAATAAGTAAATATACTAATATATGCCAAAAGACATGCTTAAAATAATAAATTCATCTCAATTAATACATTTACATAAAATAATAAACATAATAGGATAAAATGAAACCTTTACTTACGCACAAATATATGTTTAAAATATTTAAAATAATGTCACTCTCGGTAACCGAAATTTAACCGCTGCTTAAAAGTCTCGTTTAACCTTTTGAACGCCACGCATCGGACAGAAAAATCGTGCCACCAGCGCCAGAGCGAAATTTGCACGAGCGCACTCAGATACCGTAGTGATTGGAAAACAACATATCGACGAAACATTTCTTTCCGCCTAATAGAGGATTTAGTTAGTCAAAATCACTTTAGATATTTAGAAGTCATAATAGTAAATAATATTCATTTCGTATTTTTCTGATACACCTAAAATCAACTACAAAAATATGAAAATTAATATACAATTTTATTTAATTTTGTCAATATAGCCACAGCACTACTTAAGTGATAACGTCAAGCGCTGACGTGTTATGACGGCTTTGGCGCTGGTGGCACCGTAACTTATTATGAATGTTAGAGTTGGGGGTGAGAGATATTCATTCATTTCTGTATCGATATTTCCGTAGTGTAACTGTATGAAAGAAAATACGTTAGGTTTTTTAAGTGTTTAGTTGAGTAGAAAAATGTTTACCAATACCATCAAATAAATTAATTTTATGATAAAAACTAATGAACATCGGACAGAACGGGTGTGTAGGTAAAAAAACACCTCGCGCACATATCATTCTTTTGTACCTAAAGAAACTTGGTACCGTAATTCGGGGTGAGTAGGTTTCGCGGGCGGAGTTGGCTTGCGAATCCAGAATTTCTTTTTTGAGTAGTTACTTTAATTTTTGTGCTTATGTTGCTCTCAAAGTAATTTGATTATATTTTGAGACATATTTTTTCTTCTTTTTGCAACACTAAGCTCCCAAATCATACAATTTTGAAACACAAATTCACTCTCAAAGTTGATGCTCGAAATCGGCGGATTTTTAGTTGATTTTAACTTTGATTTTAAGTCATGTTTACCAAAGTAAGTGTTCATATACTATTCGGATATCGTTTATATACTTACATGGCTTATTGGAAACAGAAAAACATATGTTATATTTTCTTTATTTATAATGGTTTTAACATAGAAAACAATCCAACCGCATTTGATGATTTTTATGGGGTGAGAAGGTTTGTACTGTGGGGTGAGTTGGCTCGACAACGGGGACAGTTGGCTCACGAATGGGGAGAGTTGGTGTTACGAACGGGGTGTACCGGCTTGGTAGAGGGGGGAGATGGCGTTCGTAGTTCAGGGTTGTCGATTTACATAAGTAGTCAAAAGTGTCTTACATTATAATGAAATGGTAAATATTATTTTAAAAATCATTGAAGTAGCAAATAAATTAAATAAATTGCAAATTAAATCAAGACGTTATATTAAAATTTGCAATTTATTTATTTCATACAGTAATACAGGCTATTACCTACTGAGTGGTTTATCATCATCATCATCATATCAGCCATAAGACGTCCACTGTTGAACATAGACCTTCCTTTTAGCTTTTTTCCATATATATCGGTTGGAAGCGACCTACATTAATCGACTTTAATTCAACTCGTGAGTTTATTTATTTATATTTTATTATTAATATTTGAAAAGCCAGCCATAAACACCTCCGATCCTTGTCACACTATTAGCCCACCTTCCCTCACCGCACTCGCCATATTTTAGTTCGCTGCTGCGCCACGATGTCGCTAATCGTATTAAAGAAGATTTGAACGGGCATATTTTTTCTAAGTAGTGTGTAGTTAACCTTCTTCCTTAAATTCTTAGGTTGACAGTAGGTATCTAGACAGTCTTGTTTTTATTTGTTGCGGGTGACAAAATAGGGAGTAGAAGACGAATGTCGATTGTCGAATAATATTTATCGGAGTTTTCTATGATTGGCTAATGCTGTATACGCTACTGTTTGGTATTAAATAATAGAAATAGCATAATTGTAATAAGTAATACTCGTGCAGTCGACAAATAAAAGACATAGCTATTACAGCTATGTCTTTTATTTGTCGACTGTAAAATGTTTTTGTTGGTTATACCTATGCGTAACATTTATATTTATGCAAACAATATATTTGTAAGTTTTATTTGATTTATAATGATCAAATTTTAGAGATGATTCTTAAAACATATTATTGAGCTTGGTATACCCAATATTTCAAGAAACGGTCATAAGTAACACTAAGCCACCTGAATTTAAAGTCGATATATGGCTAGTACGAGTAGGTACCAAGGCAAATATCAGTCAAGCCAACGTTTCATTTCAAACAAAACAGAAAGATCGCACTGCCGTTTGCAATAGGATGCCAATGGACTGATAGTGTCACATACAGGTCAAGTAAATTACAAGAGTAAATAGGGTAAAGTCGCCATTGGCCGGCCCGCACCAGTGGCCAGCCTTTTGCACCTTCTTTTGGTGTAGCAAACTCTTTCGAAATGTTATACTTTATCTATTCTTTGATTACATATTATCAAAAAACATCGTTAAAACCTTGATGAAATTGCCGATCATTTGTCAAAAATTCAGTTTAAAACAGTTCCGCGTTCAATCACGCGGAGCTGTCCCGTGCGCCATATTTTTTTCGTACTAGTAGAACTGATCGTTTGTCCTTGTTTCACCTATCAACAGAGCGACAGATTGACGTGATTTTTTAAGTGGAGATAGTTGAAGGGCTGGAGAGTGACATAGGCTACTTTTTGTCTCATTCTTACCCCCTACTTCCCTAAAAGGATGATGATGATTCCGCAATATCCAAGGTAGGAAGCTAAAAATTGGTATGCGGACTATTTGTGACTAACAAAAAAAATCGGTTGTGTTCGTTGGTTATTTTTTTGAAAACTGCCCCCAACCCTTAAAGGGGGGGGTGAAATTATAACGCGAGCGAAGCCGCGGGCAAAACCTAGCACGTCATAAAAATAAGGGTCACTACTTATCGAAAACATTAAGCCGGTCCAAATAGGAGCATAAATAAAACATAAATTTGCTACATTAATAAAAAAAATCTCTTGACAAGTCGAGCTATTGTCTTAATCCAAAAGTGGCAACCCTAGCAATTTTTCCAACTCACCCCTTTGGTAAGCCATCTCACCCCAACTACGGGGTGAGTTGGTTTTGCCTACTATTATGCATTTTTCGTAGAAACTATGCAATGTAGCAACAAACTATCATTGACAAAATAAAATTCATACCTCCGGAACACTTTTTTTTGTATATAAATCAATGTGCCACATATAAAAATAAACTTTTATCTAGGTTTGAACTTCGATTTCGCGCCAACTCACCCCGAATTACGGTAATTACCTTTTCTAGCTAGTCATGGTGGTAGCTTGCAGGTGCAAATGGAAGCTAGTACAGTCAAGTGTAAAAATATGGGTGTACTCATCTTACTCAAAAATATGTCCCATAGTATCTTATTCCGTTGTAATAAGTGCGTAGTACCATATTTATGAGACGATTATTTCGATACGTATTTTTGCACTTGACTGTACAATGTTAGTTGTGTAACATATTGGTTAATCAATGTTTTCTATGTCTTGCATGCAAATACCATTGTACATTTCCAAGTAATGATTACGTTAAAGGTTTCTACCGCTTATTCAAATAAATAAACATTATTGAGCAGTTTGTTGCTCAATATACGGCTAAATAATTTAAGTGGTTAACGTTAAATCCACGTAATTATAAACAGTAAATTATAAAGATATTTACTTTACCTTTTCTTGACGGTGTTTGTTAAACACTGATTGAGAAATCTTTATTAATTATAGAGTCTAATAGTAAAAATTATGATTAGGTTGCCCAATAAATAAATGTAGATACTTTGAAAAGTTCAATATTTAGTACAATTGGCTAGCATAGAGCATCGGACGTACTACTGCTGCACGTGGCACGCTGCTCGCTGACTTCGTAAGTTCATCACTGCCAGAACAGCGTGCGGATAACCTGAGCAAACTCCAGAGGCCAGAAGTAGCAGCCGTCTGCCATCGTGAGCTGGTCACAGCCAGTACAGCGGGCGGCTATCCTGAGCACACTCCAGAGGCCAGAAGCAGCAGCCAGTGATGATGCTTCTCCACGTTGCCACGTATGGTGATATACGAAAAGCGTTCTTGTGAGTTAGTTTCATACTTCTCTTTCTTACACCGACGGGTGACAAAATAGGTTTAACGTTAAGCATCAGCGAGTTTCCATGCTAGTACGGTTTCTATGTACTTAGTACAGTTACAAAATATCCGACTTTGGAGTTTACTTAAATAAGAGATTGATCTTTATAAATTTATACGTGCTATACCAATAAATAAGGCTTTATTATGTTTGAATAACGTGCAACATAACTAGTAATTTATATCTCATTATTGTGATTTCATAATGTGAGGATACAAGAGTACGAAGGACTTATAATATATACATACTTCATGTTGACGTTTACTCTTATCATTTAGATTTAACAATACATTTTATTTAAGTATTAACGCTACTGTTAACGAAGTTGACGTCTTCAATAAACTATTGATAGTATATATAAGTCCTAAGTTACTCGTACTTCCTTTCCACTGATTTAGTTCAGCTGTTGGTTATTTGTAAATCACACGATCTTTCCACTGAAGGAATAGATAATACTTTATGTTGCACTAGTTAAATGATACTTGAAGTCAAAATGGTTTTAATCATCGTAGGTGCCTTGATTTTGGTATGTAGCTGGGACTGCGTGAATTGCAAATGATTTGTGATAGCTGACATCTCATGGATATCATTTACAGAATGCTATTGTTGACATACATAAAGATTGGTCATACAAGTAAATTTAATATCTATATAATGATTCTATATCATTAAGTATATAGACTGATAGTAATCTCATCAACAGCACCTGTCCATTTATATACTAAAATGTGTATATATATATATATATAAATCACACACTATATTTATTTATCATATTGTAGTCGTTGAGAACCAGTCACAATGGATATTATTTAAATAGTGATGAGGTAGTTATAACTGGAAATGTCGACAAGTTGTAAAGACTCCTTCCAGTTATGACAAAAGGTACTTGGTAACAAAGGTAACGGTATTACCCAAAATTATTTATTAATATTTATGCTAAGCAAGGGTTTTGATCCAGGTTGATGGAATACGCAACTGTGTTTTATTATAGGGTCAGATCGTTCTTCCAACAGTGGTATTCTGTCTTTAGTGGATCTAGCTTGGAGATCTTTGAAAAGGGTGATCCATGTGAATTTATATATTCCAAAATAGACTGCTTGGATGAATTTTATATGATTCATACAAGACGTATATTTTTCTCAGAGGTTCCGACTGTGAATTCATTCTAGACAAATATGCTACTTCGATGAGTCTAAATTAGATTCATACAGGAAGTATAATTTTAAGGTATGGATTGAATTGATTCTTGACGAGTTTACTCGCTGATCTCGCACCACGAGAGTCTGTATCATTTGTTTGCCGATAGTAAACCGTTAAAGACTCCAATATGTATAAATATATCATATGCTTAACTATTTTATCATATGGATGAGACGGTTTGTATTGGAGTCAATGATGATATAGGTAATATGTACAGAACTCTACTGTGAGAGGATTATACATTACTGAGATTTACGAACGTAAAGCTCAGTTATGCGGTCAAATTAGTCTATAAGTACAACTTCATTTTAAGTATGATTCAACTTGGAAATAAAGCCTTATTGTAAACGCTAAGCATATTGAATACATTATTGGGTAAAAGGTAACAAACCCTAATCCAACTGGCTTATAAAATGAAATAATAGTTGTGTTCATGCTTATTTCGAATAACAAATGCAATAGAATGCTGGTTTCATAATATTAGAGGCTGCCCTCATATTATTGACGTGTTTATGGCCGTGCTGGGTGCTATTGTCTATCATATAACTAGAATAAGCTTCGGTGTCTGAACATACTCGTAATTCTTATCCACACGTGAGATGTTCCAATATGCAAGTCGAGATGGTTGGTTGTGCATGTATGCTTGATAGGGCCGGGTTAACCTAAGATAATGTAGACGATTGCAAGTCCAATTTATAAAGGGCTAACCCATTAGGGTATGCATGTCCAATGATAGGGCCTACCTGTGGGATTTGCTAATCAGCATTCCCATTAGGGTCTGCATGTTCGTCACCTGAGGGTTACGCATTCGTATACAAGTCTAAAAGATGTTTATCTTATGGTTCTGCATGAAATAACTCACGTTGGGACCTTTTGTGTAGACATAGCTTAGCCTAAAGTACCGTAATTCGGGGTGAGTTGGCGCGAAATCGAAGTTCAAACCTAGATAAAAGTTTATTTTTATATGTGGCACATTGATTCATAAACAAAAAAAGTGTACCGGAGGTATGAATTTTATTTTGTCAATGATAGTTTGTTGCTACATTGCATAGTTTCTACGAAAAATGCATAATAGTAGGCGAAACCAGCTCACCCCGTAGTTGGGGTGAGATGGCTTACCAAAGGGGTGAGTTGGAAAAATTGCTAGGGTTGCCACTTTTGGATTAAGACAATAGCTCGACTTGTCAAGAGATTTTTTTTATTAATGTAGCAAATTTATGTTTTATTTATGCTCCTATTTGAACCGGCTTAATGTTTTCGATAAGTAGTGACCCTTATTTTTATGACGTGCTAGGTTTTGCCCGCGGCTTCGCTCGCGTTATAATTTCACCCCCCCTTTAAGGGTTGGGGGCAGTTTTCAAAAAAATAACCAACGAACACAACCGATTTTTTTTTAGTCACAAATAGTCCGCATACCAATTTTTAGCTTCCTACCTTGGATATTGCGGAATCATCATCATCCTTTTAGGGAAGTAGGGGTAAGAATGAGACAAAAAGTAGCCTATGTCACTCTCCAGCCCTTCAACTATCTCCACTTAAAAAATCACGTCAATCTGTCGCTCCGTTGATCGGTGAAAGAAGGACAAACAGACAGACAGACAGACACACACACACACACTTTCGCATTTATAATATTAGTAAGGATAAATAGTTTTTTTGATCAATCGCATTTTGACACCAACAAACTGACTCACTTAGTAGTGCCCGTTGGGCCCGTCCTTATACTAGTCTATGATTTTGTCCCTAAGGGCCTACGCTACCTCGCGCGGACGCCCGCCGCGTGCGCCCGCTCGCGGGTCCCGAGTATAAGAAATTCTATGATTTTAGTATGGCGGGAGCGTGGAGGGGGACCCGCGAGCGGACGCACGCGGCGGGCGTCCGCGTCACTTAGCGTAGGCCCTAGCCCTCTTTGAGCCTACGGTAATCGAATATTCAAATACGTTGATAAAACTCCACGTCTGTCGACGTAGGGTAGCAATGAGATAGGACACAGTCATATTCTCATACGTATGTAGTTTGACAATACACACTCATCACACATCAAATATTAATAATAAAATAAAAATAAATAAACTCACGTGTTGAATTAAAGTCGATTAATGTAGTTCGCTTCCAACCGATATATATGGAAAAAAGCTAAAAGGAAGGTCTATGTTCAACAGTGGACGTCTTATGGCTGATATGATGATGATGATGATGAACCACTCAGTAGGTAATAGCCTGTATTACTGTATGAAATAAATAAATTGCAAATTTTAATATAACGTATTGATTTAATTTGCAATTTATTTAATTTCTTTGCTACTTCAATGATTTTTAAAATAATATTTACCATTTCATTATAATGTAAGACACTTTTGACTACTTATGTAAATCGACAACCCTGAACTACGAACGCCATCTCCCCCCTCTACCAAGCCGGTACACCCCGTTCAACACAACACACCAACACCAACACACCAACTCTCCCCATTCGTGAGCCAACTGTCCCCGTTGTCGAGCCAACTCACCCCACAGTACAAACCTACTCACCCCATAAAAATCATCAAATGCGGTTGGATTGTTTTCTATGTTAAAACCATTATAAATAAAGAAAATATAACATATGTTTTTCTGTTTCCAATAAGCCATGTAAGTATATAAACGATATCCGAATAGTATATGAACACTTACTTTGGTAAACATGACTTAAAATCAAAGTTAAAATCAACTAAAAATCCGCCGATTTCGAGCATCAACTTTGAGAGTAAATTTGTGTTTCAAAATTGTATGATTTGGGAGCTTAGTGTTGCGAAAAGAAGAAAATATATGTCTAAAAATATAATCAAATTACTTTGAGAGCAACATAAGCCCAAAAATTAAAGTAACTACTCAAAAAAGAAATTCTGGATTCGCAAGCCAACTCCCCCCGCGAAACCTACTCACCCCGAATTACGGTATCGGCGTAGGCTCGGTAATTCTATGAGGTATAATAATTTTAAACAAAAAAGAACCGACTTCACTAAGCATCCACCTTTTCAACACCAAATGCTCGATCTGCTGTAAAAAATACTCAAATCACCATAGGTGTGCCTATAATAGTTGAAGAATTCCCTCGATTTCTCCAGGATCCCATCATCAGATCCTAACATGGTTACAATGGGACCAACTGTGAAGTATACGCTTTCAAACAAAAAAAGAATTTTCCAAATCGGTCCACCGTCTTCGAATAATCGGTGAACATACATAAAAAAAAAAAAAAAAAAAATAGCAAAAACAAAGATTCCGACGAATTGATAACCTCCTCCTTCGAAATCTTGAAGTCGGTTGAAAAGTAGCCTTATAGTTGACTGCAATGAGCTATTCTATTTTAATGATAAGCTTGATTAATATTAAGATTTTAATGAGCCAGAGTTCCATTATCCTAATCCCATATATCTATATTATGACATATCATATTATGATCACATTTCTAATATTACAATTTTTTAATAAAATGACCGTAATCATTATAACATAATATAATTACCTTTTATGTTTAACTTATTACAATTACAGGTTTTACTGCATAAAGGAAAATCCTTCTGTTTTATCGTGTATACAGTAGTATACAGTGTATACAGTAATTTCAATATTTTGCTTTATTCAAATCTTATGAAGATTTTTTACATAGTCAACAATAGCATTATGTAGGGAGTAGGCATGTTTCACAATAGTAGTTAGAGATAATTGTGATGTTAAATATTGAGGAGGTTATAATATTTGTTTTAACAGTTTGTAGGTTAATGTAGGATATTTTAAACCAAATTTTACTTGTTTTATGTAAAATTGTATTTATTTCTTTTAATTTCTGGTTTTCTGTGTTTGTTTGAGCATTGTTCAGGTTTAATTTTGTTCGTTAGCGTAATGTAGTCCAATATGTACCACTAGAAAATCATGCCATTATTTTATAATTTTTATAAATTGTGTCTTTAATCTTTACAAAATTTATTATGTATGTGTGCAGGTTAAACTTGGGCGTCAGAGTTTTTTACACCGCTATAGTTTTTCTCTGGCATATTTTAGCTCTTGAACTGTAGCGGTATATCTATTAGATATAATAGTTTATAGAGTCATTTAACTTTCCATTAACAGTAATTTCTTATTACTTGAATAAATTTTCTTATTAACTTATATGTTGTTTAAATCCTATTATTTCCCTTAGTGATAAGATCCTCGCTTTCAAAGAAAAGTTTCAGTTAACTTCAAGCTTTAGGTAGGTTCAGCTTTAAAATATTACTGGTTAGTATAGGTGAGTTTTTACAACCTTCTGGTACGCGATTGAGTAGCTACACAAGGGGTTAAAGAGTCTTAATTATACCAAATATACCAAAGTCACCAAGGAAAGCCAGGAGAAATACAAGAGGATCTTGCGCTTATAAACGGAGTATATGAGGCTAGACACTTAGCTAGTAAAATATGGAAATCAGAGCTTTAAACAAAATATACATTTGAATCTGTGTGGCTATGGGTAGCTCAACTTCCTACTTCAGTTAACGTTGGGTGCGAGCTGCTAGAAAGAACATCGGTAGTCTCGTGATAAGGTGATAATGATGATAAAGTTAATAAAGCTAATTTTGAAACCGAAGGCCGTGTGTTAGAAGTGCAAAGAAGGTCAAAGGTGTCTGTTGTTCCCAATCTGTAACGAAATATCATGGGACCCGTAGCCCCAATCCCAAACTTTTAGGAGGAAGCTCGTGCCCAGTAGTGAGGATGATCACTCCACATTTCCAGCCAATATAAAGAAAAATAACCTCAAACATTGTGCCGAAATTGCGTGAGAACATCAGAATAGGGCGGCAACTTCGCGTATGAGGGCTCAGGTCCACACTGGCCGTAAATTAAAAAACCCATGCATTATACAACGGTATATCTTATTCTAGCCAAATTCTGGAGCGACATTACGATTTGAGAGTGAAACATGCGGGCAAGAGGTTCCCGCGAGTATTCTGAAGATTGCAGACGAGATTAGTAGATTATTTAAAGTGCTGGAAAACATTTTAATGTTCCGGTAGGTCAGTAGACAGTAGTCCGGTAAAGTCAGTCAAGGGACAGAATTTTATTTAAGCTGATCGTCAAAACAGATATAACAGATCTGTCAGCATTTTAAACGTATAAATCCATCTACCGTCAAAAGGTCAATTCGAATATTAAAATCCTATTTTGTTTTGGTAGTGTTGTGATAGGACATTGACTAGATACTTGTACGCACTGTTTACACATTGATTAGTGATCAGTGCAGGTAAGAAGTGCAGGTGTTAAGTGATTAGTAAAAACGTGTAAACGGTCACGCTGTTAAGTGACAAGTGCGAGTGCGAAGTGAGAGTGTGAAGTAAAAGCCTTCACGCGCACCAATAAAGGCCCATTTACACATTGATTAGTGTTAAGTGCGAGTCCATACATTTTCTACTTGTGTTTAGTAACAAATGTATGAACTCGCACTTAACACTAATCAATGTGTAAATGGGCCTTAAGTGCAAGCGAGATGCTTTATCAAACGACTCGTAAGAGTTTTTGTGAGAACCATTGATTTATACAAAAAGGGTGCGAACCAATAAATTGCCATAACAATTTAAGTTTTGCTTGAATACAGTCAAGAAGATTTTAAACACAAGTTGAGATTTAAAACTGCGAATCGGTCTCCAGTTCCTAACAATGTCATGGGAATCTGTGTCCAAAGCCACGGGTATTGGTCGCACCATTCATCATCGCTTTGTGACGTCACAACAATTAATGGCACATATCCATCATGTCCGCATATTAGGAAATTTTGAAAAAAAATAAAAAAACGACCGCGCGCGGCGTCGGTAACGTTTAGGATAGGTACCCACATACAGTAGTAAAGCTATATGTAAACTTTGATTTTTTAATAAGCTGGAACAACAGTCTAAATAATTCCTTCTGACACAGGTACACTATACGAGTAGGTACTTAAAGGGTAGGCAACACGCATGTGAATTCTCTGGGGTTGCAGGCGTCCATAGGCTACGGTAACTGCTTACCATCAGGCGATCCGTATGCTTGTTTGCTACCGTCGTGGTATTAAAAAAATGGATCTCATCTAAACCCCTCTGCACATTGTTCTACAATCTGAATGATTTTTTTATAAATATGTGGAAGAAACATAGATTTAATTTAATACCTCTCCAATATTTTTGATGCCTCTCCAATATCTCCAATATATATAATGTAACTTAATACCTCTCCAATCATCTGACCAATGGCGGGTACCCGCACCTTTTTCATCACAATGACACGATTCTAAATTGTTACATATTCTTAAATTGTTACCTAACATAGACTACTTACGTACCTAACCTCTAAACCTTGAGAACGACTGTAAAAAGTAATGAATTAAACGCATTATTATTTGATTTAAAACTGCCATGATCACAGAGTGCATGTGCAGAATGTGGTTTGTCGAATATCGTAAGTATACCACATAATACGGATACTCTCGGTAAAGAAAAATTAATATTCAGTCAAAATATGAGCAAGCAGCTTTATATGCAAAATGGATGTATTTATTTAACTTTGTTGGTCAGCGATAAAATAGTGCACGTAAAAAGAATCAAGCCAATATGAACAAAATAAAAGATATACAATCAATTAAGGCCGGAAAAAGGTTTTTATTTATAACATGCAGCCCTTCAATTTAATTTCCATAAAACCCCAACTATAGTAAAGTCGCCATCAGATATATCGGAGCGGCCAGGGTGGTCACAAATATCTGAACAACGTCTCTATTATCAAGGCGATAAAGTGCATGTTTAGGTATTTTTGAGTACCTAAGCCACTCCGATATATTTGATGGCGACTGTGGGATAGTCCAGTACTGCAATTATGTTCTGCAAGTTCAAGACCTTATTGAGTATCAATCCAAATCTTATGTTTGTTTTTTTTTCTGAGTTTTGTCATTCATTCATGAACATATTTAGTCTTATAGCTGCATTTAAATATAAGTCACAGCTGAACGAAGATTTTCGAGTTAGTTTAGAACCTTTTGGACTATAATTGGCAGCTCTTATTGCAACTGAGAAATAATGAGATCTACTGATAAATTTTAACCGTAAAATACAACGTGTTACACACAAGACTAAAAACCTGAAAACTGTTTGTTCAGAATCGAGAGTGGAAGCATTGCAGTATATTTTAGCATGGGTATACTTTTTTTTTAATTTTCCAATGTTTTACGTGTAGAATCTAAAAGTTTCTAATACTACAGTTCACCGTTCCATCGAGAGGTTACGAGATACTATACAGGTTGAATATTTAATAAAGTCTGGCAGCTTCGACAAATAAAAATGTAGGTTGTCATTGTCAAGGTATGTCATCTTATGTCATGTCATACAAATTGACAAAGCAGGTTGATAGGTTGACATGGCATGACACATGTGAGATGTGACAACAACGCAACAAATGTAGAGTAAACAATTGAATAGAATTGCAAGGATAACTAAACATACGTATATTTTTCGTTATAAGTAACTGATTGAAAAATAAATACTCTAGATTAATTAGCAATAATAAAAATCATTTGGGGTGTCTGGGGTTTTTAGTGGCTCAAGTAACACGTATATAATTGCTATTTTCCAAAAAAGCTAACACAATCTCCTAGCTATACTTTTCTCCTAGCTATATTTCTGAAAGACTCCGAAGCTGTAATTTCAAAACATAGCCCCTTTGAATTTGAAGCCAAATGCTAAAAGGAAAGATGTGTCGCACATCACAAAAGGTTACGTTATTATCCCAAGCTTTGTGTCTCACATAAAATACTCATATAAATATCGGCCCCAGATTTTCATGGAACTATTAAATAACCCTCAAATATTGCTTTCAGGATGAGATGTATTGTGAACCTTTTGAATTGGTCAACCAGAACAGAAAGGGGTCAGTCGTTTGAATATATTTTATTATTCGAAAATATTATAAAGTTACTGAATTATTAATAATATGTAATAATTTAAGTGTTCTTAATTAAGTCCGCCTTTTGTAACAGTATATTTTTTACTTTGTAATAAGTTGAATTAATTAATTTAATAAAAAACAGCCAATGTGAAATACTGAAAACAAATGTAATTACTGAAAAAAGTTTTCAACTGTTTACGAAACTTCATTACACTGATTAGATCGTCATTTATACGATAAAATGTAATCTTAATTGATGACTTTCAGAAAGGTAAATACGATAGATACTTACGATACAAAATTGTTTTAGTTTTGCATCACAGACTACCTTAACTCGTAGAGCAACCCGGAGCGGCCATTTCTGTCATTTTCTATACAAAAAAAGTCTGCCGATTTTTGCAGGAGAGGGGAACGTCCATACAATAAATGACGTCATTTATTGTATATGTATGAGCGCCGGTCAATATGTTTTCGGCAGAGGTGAATGCTTGTTAATGGGGAGTCGCCAGTGGTTGGTTGAATGCTCTAAGACCTTCACTATTACATGGAGCAAGACACCTCTCAAAAAGCTTTCTCATTATCCAATGAATACCGGATAGTTATGGGTTAATATCACAAAGAATTGAATTATAAAATATGTGGGTTTTACTTCTCTTTTTTGTTATAGAAAATTTTTAATTGTTTAAAATGATGCAAAAAGGTGGATTTTAGCTCCTCTCTCTCTAGCAGCTTTTCTTCTCAGGCCATCCGACATACGATATAGGCAATGTGAAAACTCTGGCGGCCACCACATAATATAAGCGCTCCTTAATTTGGTATGAGAGCGCACCCGCTTGTTTACAACAAAGCCCGCACTTTTTACTTCAAAAGTAGCTACGTTTTTGCCTCGGAGTCACTGTTAACTATAATTTTTTAAGATTTTATGGTATTTAATAAAGTATTTTTATTTCATATGCGTTCATGCTTAGTTACGGCCGGTACTCAATATCACAAAGACCATTAGGATGCATGTAGAGTAGACGATGCCGCCCCCGTCCCGCCGCCGTGGGTCTCGTATGTACATATACGATACCGCCGCGGCGCCGCGCTGCCACCGCGCCGCTACCGCATCTCTGCGGTGTGTGTGTATACGACACGCATAAAGCCCGTCACCGCACCACCGCACCACCGCTCGGCACTTCAGGGGCCGTATTCCAACTTTTATAATTTTAAACAAAAAAGAACCGACTTAACTTAGCCTCCACCTTTCCAAAAGCAAATGCTCGAGCTGCTGTAAAAAATACTCAAATCTCTGTAGGAGTGCGTATAATAGTTGAAGAGTTCACTCGATTTCTCCAGGATCTCATAATCAGATCCTGACTTGGTTACAATGGGACCAACTGTGAAGTATACTCTTTCAAACAAAAAAAGAATTTTCCAAATCGGTTCAGCCGTCTTCGAATAATCGGTGAACATACATAAAAAAAATGCAAAAACAAAGATCCCGACGAATTGATAACCTCCTCCTTCGAAATCTTAAAGTCGTTTGAAAGCACGTTTAGACACGATCCTACTTCAATACAACTCCAATGTATTAACTACGCAATACAGCTAGCGGTTAAACGTCTGAATCAGCATCGTTTGGGAGAGCTTATTAGATACAATAGACCAAGGAACCTTCGTAATCTCTCCGATGAACCTAACTTTGTAACCACTAAAAATAGTAATAAATATGGTAACAGAGTTTGGACTTCTTACATACCTAAAGTTCTAAACAGCTTTCCCAAAGAAGTTATAGAAAATCTAGATAAAAACCTAATAATATTAAAAGTATTGTTAAAAAAGCACTGATAGATAACAATGTAAATGGTAAAATAGATTAATATGATTTAATTTAAAATAATTTATGTTAAAAGGGGTTGCAACCCCAAAATAATAGCTTGGTAATACAATCTTAAATGTAAAAGATTAATACTAAGTTAAATGAAATTGTTATTAACCCATTTCATTATAATAAACAGTTTAAATTTTTATTTTTTTTGATATATCAGAATTTACTTAAAAATTATTCCAACCCAATTGCAATAAAACTTCAATATTGGTTGATTATTTGTTGTGTGTTGGAGTTAAGTTGGAGATAGATTGTGTTTTTAATGTATTGTTTATGTATTTTAATATTATAACACCTGCGCTGTGTATACGATACGCGGTGGCGGTCTTTACGCGTCTCGTTCGTCTCGACGACTCGCCCTTAAAAACGGGATAATATAGATTTATTGAGTAACAGCAACACTCTTAACTGTACATCGGTGGACCTTATTACAAAAGGCATAATGTCCACCGATGGGCAGTTAACAATGTGGGCGATGGTACAGTCACCGGCAATGATATACTTCCTACACGAAGGCCGCAAAACTATGTGACACGCTCTATGGCCCTTCAAATAAGAGCGTGTCACATATTTTTGCGACCGTCATGTAAGAGATACTATTGCCGGTGACTGTACCACACTTTTACAATTGTTAGATTACTTACAGGTATCATTTTACTTGTAAAGTGTTAGACCTCACGCAATTTGTTTAACGCGTCTGTATAGTCTGTGATTTTAATCGTTCAATTAAAACCGGCCAAGTGCGTGTCGGACCACGCATAGGAGGGTTCTGTACCTTCAATGTAATAAGAACCAAACTAATACCAAAAGGTCGTACCTGATGCCTATGGAAGAAGTTTTTTGGAGATAACTCAAAAATGGCTGAACCGATAATGTTCAAAATAATTTTCATAGAAAGTATATGATAAGGCACATCGCCATAAATTTTTTCATATTTTTTGGACTTACGGTTCAAAAGTTACAGCGGGGGGACACAATTTTTCTGACTTTCGAAGCGATTATTTCAGAAAATATTTACTTAATCACAAAATGGTCAAAAAACCTCAATGTTATTTTTAAAGACCTATCGATTGATGTGTCACATGTTGATATTTGGTTAAAAAACATTTTTTGAAATTTAGTTACATCTATGGAGCGCCCCCCTAAAAATATTTTTTTTTCAAATTTAACTCTATAACTAAGTTTTATTTTATTTAGTAAAATTTTATTCAGATACGTCGTATAGTTTCCGAGTAAAATGGCTGTGACATACGGACGGACAGACAGACAGACAGACATGACGAATCCATAAGGGTTCCGTTTTTGCCATTTGGCTACGGAACCCTAAAAATACCGATTTGCGTGCAGATTCCATACATTAACCCGAGCCTTATGTAAACCCAATTATCTATACGAGTTTTTGTAAATCCTGCGATCATTTGGAAACGAATCTAATTACATACAAATTGATTATATTATAATTAAATTGGAACTGTGTAAATAAAATTGATTGGAATCAGCAATCTACAACTGGATTTTATTACTGAATCTCGCTTTGATTTATGATTTAAGAGATAAACATTTCTGATCAAAGCCCGTAATCATTAGTGATCCATTGAAATGCTTCATTTTACCTTACACCAAATGAGGTATGGCCGATTTTTTTTATGTTATCCATTATTAATAGTGGTGAAATACTTAAAAAGTCACTAATCCCAGATTTGATGTAAGGCAACACCCCTTAACAAATACCATAATCTATGAACTATAACTACTGAAGGACTATTTGAACGTAACAAATTGATTCTACCCTAATCTCATTTGAATGATAGTTTTGATATACGTACCACGTCAATGGCAAACAAGCATACAACACGCCTGATATGTAAGATGGCTGCAACTTCAGGACACCACATTTTTATTGTTTTTTTTTTTATCAAACAGTAATTACACAATACATTTATAAACATAAATTTTCGCCAAACTGCACAACAGTTTGTTGGCGAACAACAGCACTCAGCACATTTACTTATCTACTGTGTAACAATTAAGTACAAAAGAATCTTATCTAGCTAAACCTAATTTTATAACTACAACTATGTACATACTACAAAACATGCGCTTTAGCGTTCTTTTAATAAACTGTACAATTTTTTTTTAAGAACTAAAAATTATAGTCTCTCTTTAACAGTTCCACACGGAGCTCATTATAAGTAGAGCCGGAGCGTTCGTGAAACGAAAATCTGAAACGACTCGGTGAACGACCATTTAGATGCCATTAATAGACGGAGAGCTAGGCTGGCCACGTCAGATTTGACAAAATAATGAGAGCAACGAAACCCATGTAGCTAGTTTGCTATACTATGCTTATTTGTAGATCCGGACATCTGGCAGCTGTAAAGTGCTGGAGGTCAAAGAATGCAAATAACTTGAAGAAAACAAATCCTAGAGTTCTGGGTTTAATGAAATATTATGGGACATTATGTAATTAATTAAGTTATATCATATCCAGAAGGTTCTGTTGGGGGAAAGTAGTGCCAAATGATGTAAAATGCAATTTTTAGTTAGTCGCCTACTGTTTTTGTTTCCGCAAATAATAGACAATGGTTTTTAATCTGATGTTAAAATATAGGCCCTATTCTCTATAAATTACACAACTTTGGCATTTTTTACCTATTTTGGTATTACTTTTTTCCAACTTCAAAACTTTGTTGGTCTGTCACTCTGACATCCACCCATTAAAAGCTGCCAGATGCCCGGATCTAGCAATAAAGATGGTAAAGCAGTCTTACTAGACAGGTTTCATTGCTCTCATTATTGTGTCACATCTGACGTGGCCAGCTCTTAGACAATAAGGTTAAAGTTAAACTGTGATCTCCTATTCAAGACCGAAAAAAATACTACAGGATCAAGGTTACCACTGCAATAAAATATTTGTTTAAAATATCTACATTCCTTTTTCACAGAGTAACTTGCAATGATAATTAATCTGTATATTGGTAGTTTTAATTCTATGTCTTTTAAAAGTAATACTTAGATATGACTTTTATACATAAATACAAAACGCCATAAATAAATTTGTTAGCAAAACTGTTTTTGTACTTCTGGGGCCTATTTCTCGTACGTTACAAGTGCACAAGTCTACAAGCTTACAATTAAAATTTCATTGTACAAGTGTGTTTTAATTCTGTTTCTCGTATGAATGATTTCTACAAGTGCTACAAGGCGGCTGTATAAAGTTAGAAAATAGGTTTGTTTACTATGCAAAAAGGAAATGCGATGGCCATTATAAATGTTATCTTAATGTCAATGTCACTGTTATGCATCATAATCTTAATAAGAGAAGAATATAATACGCTAACGCCTTGGTCAATAAATGCATTTTATTATATATTTCTTGTGCCAAAATGGAAAAATTAGATAACAAAATTGCGGTACTGACAAAAATCCGCGACGCCAAAAATATTCTTTTTGGTCAATTCTCTGATACACTAACAAAGGATATGAAAGTTCAAGAGTGGAGAAAAATTTGTGAATTTGGCAAAGCTTTGGGTTTGATTGCAAAAGACAAAGAGTTTTCGTATGCCCGAGACGTATTTTGGTCCAATATCAAACGGGCGACATTGGTAAGTGAAAAAAAAATACTTATGAGTTATGAGAGTTATGAGTTCCACTCGTATCGACTACGTTTTAATGTTTGGCTTTATACATCGTCGTGCAGTCTGCCCGTATATTTTAATAATAAAAGTTAAGGCTATAGAATCAGATAGGCTGATTGATAGACTGACGTGGCTAGCGACATTCGTTTATAATACACATTGAATTTCAGGCTAAAAAAGACAATGCTAAAACAACCGGCGCTGGAGGTGGCAAAAACAAAAAAATTACCCCACTGGACGAGATTGTGATGGAAATAATAGGTGAAGATTCGCCAATTTTGGAAGGTTTAGGCATACGCGACACAATGGCAAGTAGCCAAAATATTGAACAAAAAGAAATAGGCCACAGTTCCAAAGTTGACGACACCGTACCTTGCCATAATATTAGAAAAGTCAATGTTAAGTGTAAGTATATATGATGGTTTATAATTAAGTACAATTTTGTACTAGTTTAGGTAGCGGATTGATGTGTACATATATTTACATTCTATTCCCAGACAAGCGGCATGTCACGGATAAATCAAAGGCACAGGAGAAAAACGATGAGATGCTTACTTTGAAAAAGAGAAAACTCAAAGTACAGTTGGAGTATATAGAGCTCCAAAATTACAAAATGAAATTGGAAATTTACGAAATGGAAGAGCGTTTGAATGTTTCTCATTCTCATTACACTAATGAAATTATGAGCAAAATAAATACAACACAAGGGCACTGTTCTAGTGTGTTGTTGATTACACAAGATAATGTGTCAATAAACGAAGACGGGACGCAAACTCTTTACGTGTCCAGTGATCACACTGGAAGCGATGACACGAGTAATGCCCCGTAAACGGTTGCAGCACGATATGTATTTTAAATATAAATATTACAAAAAGAAAGTATTTTATTACATCTATGAGAGAGACATTTAAGTCATATAGGAAAGCAATATGAATTCGTATATAGGGAGAATTCCTACCGGGGTCTTGTCATAACTACGCTATGAATAGTTTACAATACATTAAAAAAAATTCAAATAGGTATTTCAGTAAATAGTGTACAGTAGGGGGATTATAAATTTTACCTAACAGTAACTCCCACATATAAAATACAAAAATTTTCACAAAATGCTGTTTCATCTTTCAAAGCCAGAAGACTAGGATAAATTGGAATGTTTTCGAATAATTTAAGTTTAGGAACGCGACTAGTAGGTATAGAATATGACTGGAAAAAAAAGTATCGTAGAATGTATATAAAGCACCCATCCCGAACCATGAGGGAAACCGGACATTACGCTTACTCTATTTCCCTAACCACAGTTAAACCTTGTTACCGATACCGAGCATAACAACAGTTTGTAAAAACGGTCCGATAGAGGGCATAATCTAGAGAGCGGTGTTTCACTCGCACTCGTTACAAAATTGTCACATGCGACCTCCATTTTAAGAAAAAGACATTTTAATTGTCTGATGACGTTTTTACCTCCTTAGTCAAAACGTGACACAGACGACACAGTCCCCTAGACTACCTTCTCTTTCGGCCTCACTTTGTGGCGGAAGTATACACTCTAACTTTACAAGAACTTTACTTAACAAGAACTTTATGGCTCCATCCTAGCCGGACTGACTGAAATACAACTTCATCCAACAAAAAAAAAAAAAGCTAAACTGTCCGTGTCATATTGCTCTTTATTTATGACGACTGGATACAAAGTTGGTGTTTACTATTACAGCGTAATAAAATTTCCTTCAAATATCTAGCTACGCCTCGCCTGAGGTAAAATGCCCGCATTAAAAAGAACGCCAGAGCATAACGATGACTGCATTTTTGGGGGATGCTGGTATGAACCACAGCATATTAGCAACGTACTAAAAGGAAAAATTCTCCTCAAATATAATATTTATATATCACCGGGCACCAAAGCCTGCCTATATCATCAGCGGGTAGAACAGGATTGGCTTGAGATAGCCGAAGCCGAAGATAATCTAAATGATTTCTGTGTCCATCATATAGAGGACATGAAAAATATAATTAATTATGTTTTAGAAACCATGCGTTTTTGGATGCTATAAGTGACTAGGGTTATGTTTGAATTAATATATTACTTTAGTAGAAAGGGAATAAAAATGTACCTATAGCAAAATATTTTTTATTCCTCACTTAAACAATCTACTTATATGTGAATAATACAATAATTTAATTTCTGAAGAAACCTATTATTCTTTGTACAGCATTTTGCGCCCCTTGGTTTAATTCGTTTTCGAAGTTACCATAATTATATTCTTCATCTTCGTTTGCGTCTTGAATATCATCCTCATCTTCAGCTTGATCCCGTACAAAGTTACACAGTGCCACACAGCATTGAAATAGTTGACAGGCCTTAGTAGGTTTTAATCGAAGGTGGTTGAGACATGGAAATTTCTCTTTCAACACACCGAAGGCATTTTCAATTAATCGTCGTGTAGCTTTATGCGCCCTTAAAAATCTTGCATTTGCCTCATCATTGGCATTCATAATAATTGGCGGAATCAGCCAATTCCTCACGGGATAAGCAGAATCACCAAGGATAATACCATTTGGAAGAGGTCTCCAGTTATTTTCCAGTTGATTGTACAACATGCTATTCCTCAAAACTCGTGCGTCGTGTGTACTCCCCGGCCAATTTGCGTAGGAATAATAAAATTTTAAATCCGGACCACACACAGCCATGCAATTGATCGAATGATTGCCATGTCGATCGACAAAAACTTCCTCGTGTATGGTAGGTGCATCTATGTCGATTAGAATACCATCCATGCAACCACACACTAAGGGCATTCCGGCTATGGCATAGAATTTGGCAACTACTGCGTGCATATTTTCTGGCCATTTCACATATTCGAGGTATAAAGTTTCATTTACAGCGGCAACAAAGTTGTGAATGACTCTACAAACACGGGCTTTACTAATTCCGTGCATGTCTCCTCCTGCGTGGTATTGCATGCCTGTCCCCAACCAGTGAAGAGCAGTATGCAGCTGTAGATCGACAGACAGTGCTCTACTTCTATTAGTAAGTCTGGCCAAATGTTGACCTAATACATTTCTTAGATGTTCTAGCTTCTCTGCTGAAAGTCGAAATCTCTCATTGTACTCAAAAGTATTTTCCATGTAAGTATAATTTATTCTGTCTCTATACACTCGTGGCCTCCTCACCACAATCACTTCTTCATCATCTGAAGAGTCGCTAGACCACATTACCACCAAATGAATATACGACACTTTATTGAATTTAAGCGACAATCAATCTTATCAAATCTTCCTCAACAAAATGGCTGACTTGTGTTTTCGGAATATACAAGCGTATAATAATACAAGTAGTAATGAAAAGCGTTTCTCAAAATTATCAAGTACAAGTGTAAAATCATAAAATCATACTCAGTTTCGTCAGTCACTCTATGAATGTTTACAAGCTTCAGTGTAGGTATTTTATTTTTTATAATACGAGTGAATTCGTTACAAAATTATTATGTTATTGGTCATTTACTTACCGGTTCTCTCCCAATGATAATAATTACATAGGAATGAGTTTACTGTTTTATTTGGAAAATAAAAGCTAAAATTAAATAACATTACTGATTTTAACGAAGTGCATTAAAAACTTACACATTTGAGATCTTAAAAATGCAATATCTTCATTTATTTATTATTCGATTTGTACCAAAAACGCATATTAGCAGTTTATAGAGACTCCTCATTATTGCGTGATAAGTCACAAGCTACAAGTATATAGTACAGCTTTTGAGGAACGAAATGACTATTTTAGTATATAATATCTACTAGTGTTTGTCAACTTGTGAAAAAACAACACTTGTGAAAACTCTTTTAACGCCCCTCTTGTAACAATTATACATTTACGTGAAACGGAAACTTGTAAAAAGTATTGAAATACAAGCGTTACCATAGATACACACTTGTATTACAAGACTTGTAACGTACGAGAAATAGGCCCCTGGTCTTCAAACCATTTGGTGCAATCATCAGCGCTAAAGCTAAAATAAAATTCGGATATAAATTAAATATTACATATATTTTAAGCTTAAAAACTTAAATATTATCGCTTAATTTATATTAACTTATTTATTACCTACGCAAGGCATCATAACATCATCAAACTAAATAATCTGCAACTCCTCCCGCAACCCGTAACAACGTTTTATTATTTTCACAAAAACCTAAATACACACAGATAAAACGGAAAACCATAATCAAACGGATACTAATTGATTAATCTGACTACGGACATACAGCATTATCAGCCCATAGTTTACTTTAAACTTAAGTAATAAGGTCCAAATTTAAACTAGCTTTCCAATTATTGTTAAGGCTGTTTAATGCGTGGTGGGGTAGTCCTATTCATGACCAGTGAGTATAAAGGTGATATGGCCTAAATAGCGCGAGCATCCAACGCTGTTTTGAAAAGCAGTTTAAATACATAAACGAGGTGTTTGCAGAAGCAATATTTTAATATATATCTCATCAATCATCATCCTTCGTGCGTTTGTCCCGGCTTTTTGTCACGGCTCAATTTGATTTCTGGGATTCACTCGGCAATTTTATCCCATAGTTAGCGAAGGCGCTAGTTTTTACAAAAGCGAGTGCCGTCTAACCTTCCAACCCAGAGCGGAAACTACAAAGCCTTATTGGGTTTAAACCCAGTTTCCTCACGGTGTTTTCCTTGTAGATCCCACCGATAAATCCCGAAAGATGTTTAGTACATAAGTTTCGAAAAACCTAGTGATTCGAGCCGTAGTTTGAAACCGAGACATTTGAAATATGGACGTCTTACTGCCAGACAACCGGCACTTCTAAAATATTCAAAGAGTTATTCTATTAATAAATAATAATTAATATTATGGGTCAATCTTAAAAAAATCAACCTAGTCCCACGGTAAGCTCAATAAGGCTTATATTGTGGGAACTAGGCGACAATATATGATAGATAAATATAGATAAATCCTTAAATTCATAGAAAACATCCATAATTCAGGATAGACAGATTTAGTATAGCAGGGAAGCATAGTGATCTTTTACAATCTCTCCATGGTACAGCACATGTAATATCTTTCAAACCTCCTCTGTATATCAATTCGCTGATGAATTTAGGGCGTGCAATCAGAATATTTCGAATAGTAATTTGTATGGAAATTATTGGAAACATTCGTATTATTCGAATAATTGCAAGCCTTACTGACGATACCTGCCTAATAATAGCCAACGGCGACATAAAAACTGCAGAGCGTCAAATGCAGTCCGAATTTGAAATGATATGCAAATGGGCTCACGATGTAGTTCTATCCTTAAACTACAAAAAAACAAAAGTAATGCATATTCATTCACATGAAAACTAATACTTTACCCAGAATCGTAGCCCATGAGCATAGGTACATGTATGCACTCTGGTCAGTTGAGACTAGATGTTGTTGACAGCCATACATATCTAGGTTTAACACCTCGTATCGACCAAGTATGCAATAGATTAAGAGCTATTCTCGGTCATTTTAGTGTAATTAAACACAAAATGCCGTACAATATACACGGTGCCCGTGAGCATTGCGAGAGACTTTAACAGTGTATTCATTATCATATTTAGAGAACAAAATGTCCTTTAAACTTTTTCGAAATTCGCCATAGTTTCAGAGTAAATACTACTTACAAAAAATTGCATTTTGAATTGTTTCTCAGTGTAAAATGATTTTTTGATGGCGATCTCACCGGTATGGGGCATAGTCTAGACATCTCTTATTGACTGATATCAAAGACCTAAGAAACACTTTGCATGGACTAGTTTTTACGAGAAAAAATGTAGCAATTTACTTTTTCCGTTACTTTTTTCTAATGACATTTACTTTTTATGTAGAACAGCATTCAAAAAAAGTGAAAAAAAAAGTAAAAAAAAAAAATTTTTTTTGGCGTTTTACAACAAAAGTCATACAATGTTTTTTCATTCTTTTGACCTCAGAAATGCGTGGTTAAAATCTCTCGCAATGCTCACGGGCACCGTGTATAATACTCCGCTGATGATATATGGCCCCATCATCCCATATCTCCAGTTTTGGTAGAACTCACAATACATATCTACAGCAAAAATATACTATCTAAATAATACTTTTAAAAGCGATAGTTCCGTTAAGCAGCAACATATTTGTAATTACGAAAAACTGTTCAAATACTGTAGAGTACTTGGTACAAGTGTATACGATAAGGTAAAGCTAGCTGTACATTTAGAATATAAACATTGATTAGGAAAGCTGAATAGATACAACAGGCTATCCATCCTCCCTAGTCTTACTAACGAACCCTATGATATATTAACTAAAAACAATAACGAATATGGCAAAAGAATCTGGACGTATTTTACCTACCGAAAATTCTTAATAGCTTTCCTAAAGAAGCCATAAAAAACGTAACTAACTTTAAGCCTAATAAGGTTAAAATTATAACATAAAAAGCACTGATCAGCATAGATAAACAAATAATTTAATTTAAATGTAATTAATCAAATGTCATATACAGCCTTGGCCAGGAAGTGTTGAGCACCCTTGCGATTTTCATACAAAACTCGAAAGTTTAGACCGGCGTTTCTTTCTTTTTAGGGTTCCGTAGCCAAATGGCAAAAAACGAAACCCTTATGGATTCGTCTTCTCCGTCTGTCTGTCTGTCTGTCCGTCCGTATGTCACAGCCGTTTTACTCGGAAACTATACGACGCATCTGAATAAAATTTACACATGAGGTGTATTTTGTGTTCCGCTACTTAGTTATGGAGTTAAATTTAAAAAAAAAAAATTTTTAGTGGGGCGCTCCATAGATGTAACTAAATTTCAAAAAACTAAATATCAACATGTGAAGCATCAATCGATAGGTCTTTAAAAATAACATTGAGGTTTTTTGACCATTTTGTGATTAAGTGAATATTTTCTGAAATAATCGCTTCGAAAGTCAGAAAAATTGTGTCCCCCCCCTGTAACTTTTGAACCGTAAGTCCAAAAAATATGAAAAAATTTGAGGCGCTGTGCCTTATCATATACTTTCTACGAAAATTATTTTGAATATTATCAGTTCAGCCATTTTTGAGTAATCTCCAAAAAACTTCTTCCATAGGCATCAGATACGACCTTTTGGTATTAGTTTGGTTCTTATTACATTGAAGGTACGGAACCCTCCTATGCGTGGTCCGACACGCACTTGGCTGGTTTTTTGAATTTATTTTACCAATTAATTCAAACTGAACAGGCATGTTTTGTTGAAGTGAGTAGTAACTGCATAGAATATTTGCAATTTTTCGCACCGAACTAAATTCGCATTTTTGGGACCTCCACTTTTCATATTTTATAGATACCTTGAAAGTGTTATTAAGTGAAGTTTTCTAGATATCTCAATAAAATATAACATTTTACGTCATCATACATTGTTATGATAGGGAATTAATACTTAACATCAAAATTGTAAACAAAAAAGAGCTATGCTCATGGATATGGACCTGGGACGGCGTTGTTCATGTCTTGGATGCGAGCGACGTGCGCAGGCGTGTGGTGAGCCTTGCAGAGCTTAAGGCGATTTCGGATGCGCCAGAGCAGCCTGTGACTCCGACCCCAAGCGTAGATGCTCCTCCCAAGGCAGATAATTGCAGCAAAGCCGAGAAACCGGAGAAACAGATAAAGCCCAGACGTGCGGCTGCCAAATTGAAGCCTTAGTATGTACATACTACACTATGTACTACATAGTGTAGCTTTCTTCTGTATTTGTTCGGGTTATACTGCTTGACGCTTTTCTATTTCGACGTGTAATCACTGTTATTTGTTGTATACCCTCTTTAATAGTCTCTCGTAAATATTATAAATTAATTCCAATAACTTCATTGCTAACTTTAAATGTCACTTTGCCAAGTTCCAACTGACATTGACAGTTTGACATGTATGCTGACGGATGGCAGGTATAGTGTTGCCAACTGTTAAATTGCGGTTCGCTTTACCAAGTTAAATATTTCCTTATTAAATTACGTTCCGTTTTTCTTAGTTAATTATTTCCTTAGTTTTGTGATTTAACTTAATGGCTGTCGAATCTGAAGCCAACATGTATTTTTAAATTGAACTTCCGTTTCTTTATAAGTGTATTTCTTTCTTTATTTGCTGCTGGCGGGTAGATTGTGGAGTTTTTGTTTAGTTTTTACTGTATATATTTTTATATTTATTGAATATTAGAGTACACTTATTATATTTTTAACTTTATATATATTTTTCAGATGCCTTTCAGTGATAACAGTGATCAGTATTTATCTTTTTCCTCCTTAGATAGTGTAAGTAAAGACAGTTTCCATAGTTTGCCTCCTTCGCTTCACGACTTTCTGGAATCTCAGTTTAATGATGTACCTAAAAATTTTAACGTTGTGCATTTAAATGCGCCAAGTATTCCTGCACATTACAGCGATATGTTACTCTCTTTTGACCTTAAGAACATTCATGCTATTTTAATTTCCGAATCGTGGCTCAGACCAGCTTTGCCTTCAACGTCTTACTCTTTACCTGGTTTCAATTTAATTCGGCACGACCGCCTTGGAAGAGGTGGCGGTGGAGTTGCGATTTACCTTCATTCTTACATCCCCTATTCAATTGTTAATGTATCTGCCAATTTCTCTACTTCTGATGCCGCAGAGTATATGTTTCTCGACGTTTCCCTCGCTCATTCCAAACTTTTACTTGGCGTGTTTTATTCCCCCTCCCTTCACGTTAATTACTTTGATTCTCTTGAGAAACTTCTCGAAGACCTTATGCCTTCTTATAATCATCACATTCTTATGGGAGATCTAAATACGTGTCTTCTGAAGGATGACAGTCGATCCCGGCGCCTTAAATCCCTGGTAGATGCATGCAATCTAACTATTCTCCCTTCAGACGCCACACACTATTTTCCAAATTGCTCGCCTTCTCTTCTTGATTTAACTTTAGTTTCTTCGACTTCTCATGTGTCTTAATTTGGACGATACTCCGCGGATGCCTTCTCATATCATGATCTGCTCTATATCTCTTACAAAATTCGTCCTCCCAAATCTAAATCTAAAATTCTTTTGCAGCGCAATTTTAGTGGATTAAATGTGGAAAAGCTTCGAGATGACGCTTTAACAATCGATTGGAGCAGTATCGCTCGAGCGGGTTCGGTAGACGATCAAGTTTCTCTCTTTAATTCGCTCCTCATACAACTTTATGACGCTCACGCTCCTGTTCGTGCAATAAAAGTCAAGCATCTCCCTGCTCCTTGGCTCACTGAGGATATTAAAGCCCTTATAGAGAGGAAGAATCAATCTAAATCTAAGTATAAGGCTAACAACTCTGAGAAAAATAAACTTAAATATCATACCCTGCGCAATCGCTGTAGCACTATATGTCGAGATGCTCAGAGGCGTCATATTCACAGTTCTGTTGAAGATGGAAATCCAGCCAAAGTGTGGAAATTTTTGAAAGGTCTCGGAGTTGGCAAATCTCAACAGGCAACCAATTTAAACAATATTAGCGTTGACCAGCTTAACCAGCATTTTTCATCGTCCACCTGTTTCAGTGGTCCTAAGAAATCTAACTCACTTTATCATCTTTCATCACTTCCTGCCTTAGATTTCTCTTCTTTCTATTTTAGCCATTTCTGTGAGAGTTATGTTAGGAAGGGTATATTGAATATCACTTCTAACGCCGTTGGTGTTGACTGTGTTAGCCGAAATATGATACTCCCTCTCCTTGATTTGTTTGTTCCTATTATCACCGGTATTCTGAATTTTTCCATTTCATCAAGTACTTTTCCCAGTCTGTGGAAGGATGTCAATATTATTCCTTTACCCAAAAAATCCAACCCCAGTTCCTTCTCTGACTATCGCCCCATCTCCATTCTTCCTTTCCTATCCAAAGTCCTCGAACGGCTAGTGCATCAGCAACTAACTTCCTTTCTGAATAGAAATGACCTCCTAAACCCATTTCAATCTGGTTTTCGTCCGGGCCACAGTACTACCTCGGCTCTTGTCAAGGTTACCGATGACATCCGTTTGGGTATGAATGACCAGAAGCTTACAGTTCTTGCACTTCTAGATTTCAGTAATGCCTTAAAACGGTCGATTTTGACATTTTGCTCGCGTTCTTACAGTCTCTTTACATATCGGCTGCAGCGATTGACTGGTTCCGCAGCTATTTGGTTGGTCGTCGGCAAAGAATAAAACTAGATTCTTCGTGTTCTTCCTGGTGCAGCACATCAGCTGGTGTCCCACAGGGTGGTGTGCTGTCTCCTCTTTTATTTTCTATCTTCATGAATTCCATAACTCTTGATCTCTCTTCTTCGTATCACCTCTATGCCGACGACCTTCAAATATATTCGCAGGGTATGCATAGCGATCTCAATTCAGTTATAGAAGCCACGAATCTTGATCTGCACCGCATATCAAATTGGAGTCAAAATTACGGTTTAAAAGTAAACCCCCTAAAGTCACAGGTAATTGTGATGGGTAGCGCTAAACAAATCTCCAAAATTGACTTTCTCAGGCTCCCTCCGATAGTCTTCGATGGTTTCCAAATTCCTTTTTCCAACCAAGTGAAAAATCTTGCCGTAATCATGGATCGTTGTCTATCATGGGTGCCTCAGGTGAGTGAAGTGAGCAGGAAGATGTTTGCTGCCATAGGGTCTCTCAGACGGCTCCGGAATTTCCAAGGCCCATCTTTTCAAATTTTTTCATATTTTTGGACTTACGGTTCGAAAGTTACAGGGGGAGGAACCATTGACTGACTTTCGAAGCGATTATTTCAGAAAATATTCACTTAATCACAAAATGTTCAAAGAAACCTCAATTTTATTTTTAAAGACCTTATTAACGGCCTCCTAGCCTAGTCGGTAGTGAGCCTGCCTATGAAGCAGGAGGTCCCGGGTTCGAATCCTGGTCAGGGCATTTATTTGTGTGTTCATCACGGATATTTTTTCCTGAGTTATGGATGTTTTCTATGTATTTAAGTATTTATCTATATCTATCTATTATATATATCTTTGCCTAGTACCCACAACACAAGCCTTATTGAGCTTACTGTGGGACTAGGTTGATTTGTGTAAGATTGTCCCATAATATTTATTTATTATTTATTATTTTTTGAAATTTAGTTACATGTATAGAGCGCCCCCCCTAAAAATATTTTTTTTCTGCAATTTAACTACATAACTAAGTAGCGGCATACAAAATCCACCTTTTGTGTAAATATATAGTTTCCGAGTAAAATGGCTGTGACATTCTGACGGACGGACGGACGGTCTGACGGACGGACATGACGAAACTATAAGGATTCCGTTTTTGGCATTTTGGCTACGGAACCCTAAAAACAGTCAGAACAAGGGTAGCTAAGCAAGCGACATGTTCAAGATTATCTAGGAGTTTATACTTCCTCTTCTGTACCCATAGGTACTTGCCGCTCGTTATTGCCTTGTTTTCGCACCACTGCCATAAATACTCGCGCTGAACAGCCTAAACAATAACATTCACTATTTATGCCCCATACAAATTATGCAAGCCCGCTTTACTGGCGAGGCGACTATATCTGTGCTATTCTATTTCTATGTCTAACGCAAGCAATACCAAAACAAATACCAATATGCATTTAACCAGGTAGCTAAATCATTGTATTTAGGTAGCTATATAAAAAATAAAAATAGGTACTAAAATTAATAGGTTGGTGACTAATTCAGGGCCTTACATTATTTAATTATGGGCTGTTTTTTAAATACAGCTATTGTTTAACTATAGGTAGGTATATAATCAATATTGACACCTAAATTTATAGCTGGAAGTATTTTAAAGGCCTTTTGTTAATTAGAAAACTATGTCCTATTAATTTCAAAATAAGGATTTTTTAAATATTTAGGAAGCAGTGAATTAAATATTCAAAATTAGTAAAACGGGCAACTTTACACGAGCTTTAATTATAAGATAAAAGGGATTCTTGAAAAGTTACTATACTTATCGGTACCTTCCTACCAATATTCATAGATAGACCCCAGTAACTTTTCAAGAATCCCTTTTATCTTATAATTAAAGCTCGTGTAAAGTTGCCCGTTTTACTAATTTTGAATATTTAATTCACTGCTTGACATTGACATTGTCAGATATCTAGTACCAAACTATTAATTATGAAGCCTTCTTGTAACCGTCTTGGCTGGTCAAGTTTCGGTCGGAGAGCACACTGTCGATGTCGCTCGCTTCTGAATTGGAACTCCGTATATCGCCCTTCGTCTGAAACAAAACCATTCAGAACGGGTAGTAAAACGTAAAGTTTGATTTTAATACCTCGTCTGTAACAAACGAGGTTGCGGCTCGGCTTATGGTAGCATATGGACGCCTGGAACTCCAAGGGAACACGCGTTGCCGTTACCCTTTAATGCAGTCCGTCGAGAAAACCCCAGGATAGTATTATTCATCATTTTTAGTCGATGCTTATTATTCTAAGCATGTATTTATGAAACCGTTATCAAAACCCAAGATCTCTCTTTTACAAGCTCTTATGGTATCTATTGGACACGAAACACATCACCTGTGTTTTTAATACATTGCGGAATTTGATCAATTGATTATTTTTTTGCTCTTGCCTAGACGTCGATGTACGGTCACGTCTGAGAATATGGATCAGGTCATGTGGCTAATTCCGTCAGAGGGGCTATTTCGTCCAGTAGCGTTTTTCACGAAAAACTAACAAAATTTAGAATTTCATTGATTTGTCAGCGATTTTGTTTTCAGCAATGAAAAGCAAATGTTTTTTTTCCTACGATTGCAAAATCAAAGAAATGTACGCTCGTTGACGGAATAGTCCCTATGATGGAATTAGCCACATTGACCTTACATTTAATGTGACTTAAATAGATATACAAGACTTTACGACATGGGAAGTAATAGTAATAAGCTACATATTTTTGTCACATTAAATGTATCCACATTTTCAGACGTGACTGTATCGAAGTCCCATGTGATTCTTAAGTCGAAATCGTGTCATGTATGGACATCATTAGAGTGATAGCACTCGCTTCCATAGGGAAGCGGTGCGGCGCGATGTTTAGTCACTTGTTCCTGATTAAGGGCAACAGGATACAATCATCATTAGACCCCGGACTTTTGTCGCAATTACGTCACAATAGGGTGATTTGGGGAGTAAACGGGACGGTGTTATGAAATACGGTTAAAAACTCGGTTGTTAACCGAATACATTTTGATTAGGCACTTTCAACAAAATTATCTAGTAAATTGATCAATATTATCTTTTAGTGCAAACCATACATTTGTATGTTAAACTGGCTTGGTGACAGTTGTGACGAACAAAGAGTGGGTGGCCGACAAAAGCAATGCCAGTTTAAGGCCCTATTTTGAAAAATAACCCGATCTTTAAAACGTCATAGTGGCAAGCATCGGAAACTAACAGATATGATTTTCGGATATATGTTTCTTGACTATGTGATATAACATATTACTAACCCGATACACGAATGCTTAAACTTTCCTCGATAGAAAATAAATCCAAAGTTACGTCTTCAGTTTTCTTTTTTTCCTTGGTTCAACTAAACAAAACATCTTTATGCAGTCTTATTTACTTTAAAGTAAAGGTTTTCATGTATTCTAATATCTCTTAAACGAAAACGTATCGTATTCATAATAAAATCCAAATATTTGTTACCATTTTTGATTTCACGAATTCATCATCAAACGCCCACCCACTCCACTTTCCGCTTCTCTTTTCCTCACGCGCCGAAGTCATAAATCCGTCCTTTACGCGAGGCCAGCCCATAACGCCGGCGAATGTCACAGAGGGCAGACGTTTGCCGCTTGTGCTCCCGTCTGATTTACGTAAAAATTAAATATCAAATAGACGATGACCTACGGCTCCGTTCGTTACGAATGGATCCGGAGGTCTTCTAAAATTGGGCTGTGTTTACGAGACTATGAGATACGCTTGTGTGCGTATTTTGGTTGCTTCACCCACATCTAACAATTACAAAAGGATGGAAAATTTCGTTATCAAATGCAATGTAATGGTAGCCTCGTGGTTCGTGGCTTTGGTAGTAAGTGAATAAAGAAACAATCCGGTGACGGTGGAAATCTCGGTATTGAAAACTTTTTTCATTTTTTTATTAAAAAAATATGTTCAGTCTAAATATAAAACTTCAGTTTTTTAAGCAATTATACTCGTAGAAATATCTAAAGTTTGGTAATATTTTATAAACAACTTTATAAATAAAATAAGCAATATACATATTTATGCAAATTTTTAATTTTATATGATGTCTAGCAAATCAACACAAATTATGTCAATGATGTGATGTATCAATATTACATACCTAGGTAATACAGATTTTTGTTTTTTATTGTTTTTCATTCTATTTTTCGTTTTTTTTTGTAGAGGTATAAATTTGATGAAACCATAAATAAATTATTAAATAGCCTAAAATAAGATGTAAAAAAATACATAAGCCAAAAAATCATTAGTACTCGCCCGGGTTCGAACCTGCAACCTCAGGTTTGGATAACACTTAGTTCCCTTAGCAGGACTGCGTAAGTACGAGTTCGTGCCAGATATTAGGTACTATCTATCTCGCTCGCTCTAAGTATATCACACTGGCGCCGCAACCGCATGGGGCGACGGTGTGCAAGCGTGATATCGCTATACACACGCAGAACGCTATCTCGCTCGCGCACCAGCGCCGCATGCGGAAACCGCAGCAGTGTGGAGGACGCCTAATGTTCGCTTGCGTTAGGTAGGTATTAGAATGATGATGTGGATGCGAGTGTAGGTAATTTATTACTTACCTACATCAATAAAAACATAAAATAAAATAATTTTGATGATAATAAAAATAATAATAACCCGTCAGTGTGGCAACATAAATGCCTATCTACTAGGTATGTACGAGTAGTAACTTTATATCAGGTACCTATAACATAACAAGTGATTTCTTCGTGTCGCAGGATAAATGCCTACTAGGTCTTGGTATATTATGTACTCGTAACTGTCTAGGTAGTACTCGTAGTACTGGTAGGTTCTGAAACTATGGATAGAAGATTCAATCATTTAGCCTTCCTTTTTTTCCCGACTACAGCGAAGCTAAAAGGAAGGGTTATGATTTTATTTAGCAGTCTATCAATGTAGAAACTCGTAAGGAAGTTACTTGTATAATCGTTTAGCAAAAATTTTACCAAAAAAGTAAGTGAGCAATAATTTACGATTATTTATTTTTGCAATAACAATTATACTGCTTATTGTTTTTCTCTAGTCTCCACTACCCAAAGGTTGTCTGGAAGAAATCGCTCATTAGCGATAAGACCGCCTTTTGTTACCTCTACCTAAATTTATCTAATTGTAAAATTTGTGCTTGTAACTGTATGAGGTGTGCAATAAAGAGTATTTATTATTATGCTCTTTATTTATTTTTCTTCTTAGTTTAGGCTTTTTACAATATTTTTATAAAAGTAAAATATAAAAATACATCTAAAACATATAAAAACAATAAAAGCATCATAAAAAACCTAAACTAGGGTGCCGCCGGCAACGGAGCAGGGCCCAGGCTGCCGGTGGTTAGGGCCGCAGAGTGAGGAACCTTCGGACTATGCGCGCCGTGTCCAAGATTACCGCCTTCTGAATCTGACCCCTAATCCAACCACAACCCCGTAGCGAAAGTCTCTCAAGATGTTGGTCGAGACTCTTCGCTATGAGACCGTTCGCAGAGACAACTATCGGCACAATGATCGCCGAATCGACCTCCCACATGGCGGTTACCTCGTGAGCCAAGTCTAGGTACTTGCTGGACTTGTCCTTCTCGGCCTTCACGAGGTTCTCGTCACATGGGACGGTGATGTCGATGAGCATGGCCCGGCGTTGCGGTCGATCTATTACCACGATATCAGGCTTATTGGCTACAATAGTCCTGTCCGTGATAATAGATCGATCCCAATAGAGCGTGGCACGACCATTTTCGAGAACTGGCGCAGGTGTGTACTTGTAGTACGGCACTTCGTGGTCCACAAGACCGTATAGGAGAGCAAGCTGCTGGTGTATAATCCTGGCTACGAGGTTATGTCTGTGCAAGTACTCGCCGTTAGCAAGATGAGAACAACCGGAAATGATATGCCTGAGTGACTCTCCAGGACGGCGGCATGCCCGACAAATGTCGACCGTACCGTCCTTCAGGATATATTTCCGGTAGTTATTCGTCATGATAACTTCGTCCGCAATTGCACAGGAAAAACCTTCGGTTTCTCCGAAGAGGTCCCCGAATCGTAACCAGTTCACCGACGCGAGCAGGTCCACGTCGGGTCCCGTGAGGGCCCTGTAGAACCGCCCGTGTAGCTCCTTGCTCTTCCATACCGCCTTGCGATCCTCGGTGCTTAGCACCACAGGTTTGCGCCAGTTCTCGTTTGCCAAGGAGAGCGGCGTGAGACCCTTATCTACTGCCACCACATCACGATGCATCCCACACTCGTTGTTAAGGAAATAATTCCTGAGATTGTACACCTCACGATTGTGGAGATTTTTGGCGTTTAAAAAGCCGCGACCTCCACACTTCCGTGGGATGTACAATCTCATAACAGACGAGCGTGGGTGAAGCATACGGTGTGTGGTGAGCAATAGACGGACTCTCCGATCCAGGGCATCCAGCTAGGTCTGAGTCCACCTTAGTATGCCAAAGGAGTATGTGAGTAGGGGCATCACCCAGGCATTGAAGGCGCGCACCTTGTTGCCACCTGACAAAAGACTATTAAGTACTTTTGTCAGCCGACTAAAGAAGCGCTCCTTCAACGCCTGTTTAATACCCACATCCTCAACACCCAAAGACTGTGACATACCAAGGTATTTGTAGTTTTCTGATTCAGAGATAGATCTGAACGTCATTGTCTCAGAAAGCTGTAAATTTGCTGAATTTACTACTTTCCCCCGCTGTACATGCATAACCGCACATTTATCTACACCAAACTCCATCTTGATGGAACTGCTGAAGACTTCAGTGGTTTCAGTAGCTGCAACAAGTCTCGGTTATTTGGTGCAAATAATTTGAGATCGTCCATGTACAGAAGGTGAGATATGACTTCACCCTCTCTCCGAAGCCGGCAACCTAGCCCCGAATCCTTCAGCAGAGTGCTGAGCGGATTTAGAGCTAGGCAGAACCACAGGGGACTCAGACTGTCACCCTGAAATATTCCTCGCTCGATCCTTATAAAGTCCTGTGGGCCAGGGGGGTCATCCCCACCTCCTGGTTGACGAAGGACTGTGGTCCACTGCCTCATACACGCGCCAAGGAAGGATCTTAAAGCTGTGTCAATTTTATACAGCTCTAAGACCCTCTCCAGCCATGAATGAGGCACCGAATCATAGGCCTTCTTGTAGTCAATCCAAGCGGCCGAGAGGGCCCCCCTGTTCCGCCTGACTCGTTGGCAAATGGTCATGTCTATGAGGAGGAGCTCTTTAGTACCACGGGACCCAACCCTACATCCATTTTGAGCTGAGGCCAAAATGTTGTTTGCGACCATGTGCGCGTTTATTTTTGCTCTCAAAATGGATGTAAGGAGCTTGTAAAGTGTAGGCAAGCACGTGATGGGTCGGTAGTTCTTCGCTTCCGTGGTACTACCGGACTTATAGAGCAGGAAGGTTACACCGGTTGTTAAGGAAGGCGGGAGGGAGCCAAGTTCGAGGGCTTGTTGAAATTGCGTTGCGAGCCGCGAGTGCGAGCACCGAAACCATTTTAGCCAGAAGTTGTGCAATCCACCCGGGCCGGGACTTTTCCAGTTCGGGGCCGTACGGATTGCACAACTTACGTCATCGGGGCTGATGGTGATAGCCCCCATAGGTTCGATGGACTCGCACTCACGTCCGACAACGCTCATCCACTCGCCCTCCGTGTGTTCAACGGGCGCTGACCAGATGCTACGCCAGAAATCAGTCATGGCAGTAGCATCCGGCAGTCGCACGTTGGACACACGGGGGTAGGTTTCCTCCCACCTTCGGTATACCTTTCTTTGGTCACTTTGGAAAAGACGATTCTGCTTGAATCGGTCCACACGCTCTCTGTAGCGGCAAATACGGCTTGCCCATGCATAAACTTTCTGCTTCAGAAAGTCGATGCGCTCTATGACATTGGCCATGTAGTCGCGGGGCTCGATATTCGTCCCCGCGAACGCCTGGTACACAAAGCGCATTACTCGGGGGCGGTTATTGCCCCCCCTGAAGCAGATCAGCTTTGCAATGAGAGTCCTAAATGAGTTGATACGACGCTCGATCCGCACTTGCCATGCGGGGATACCTCCGGTGGTCCTAGGTGCACGTTCAGCGTCCGGAAACTTGACTCGAGCAACACGGCACGCCGCGATGGCTCCGCAGTACATGATCGAGTGCGTATCATCTAAGTCTTTACTAGTCTGCAGGAGTGGATCTAGCAAATCATTCAGGGCTCCCATCAACGCTAGATTGCGTCTATTCATAGGCAAGCGTGGTAATCGCAGCCTAGGGGTGTTTGTGGAGCGATACTGCGTAATTGCCTCTTCCAAAGTCCTCCTCAGTTGCTCATTGGCTGTACTACTCACACTCTGATTCGCGATCTCCTCATCGACACTGAGATCAACCCGCGGCGCCGCCGATGCCAGGTCGGGTCCGGGCATCGGATCCGGCGACGTGGCGGGCGGATCCCGCACCGAGATGTTGGCCGCGCGAACAGAGAGAGCCTCCAGGCGAAGCCGATCAAGTGTCGCGTCATTCAACCGCTTTAGCCGCTGAATGACGCGCACCTGATCCGATAGGCGTTGCGCAGTCGTGTCAATAGCTGGTTCAAGGGCCTGAAACAGAGGAAGCATCCGGTCACGATACGCGCACAGATTAGTTCCCCCCTCTGTAGCCCCATAATAGGCGCGCATGACGTTCTCGTTCATGGAAGGAGTCCATTTCATGCGACGCACTATACCACCGGCAGCGGGGGCCCTGGGCGGGGCAGAATGTCCCGCAAGCCCCAAGCGTGCCGGCAGCGGTGGCCGTCCCCGTCGCGCTGGTGGTCGTGGCGGCGGCGGCGGCGGCGGCCCGCACTCGTCGCTCGACTCGCTGGTCTCGGGCGCTGTAGCAAATTTGTCGCCCGATGAGGATGGCGAGGAGACGGACGAGGCGGGCGTAGATGGTGGGCGTGCGTTTGGTGGGGACGCTTGCTGCAGTCGCGATTTACTTCGTGTTATCATTATATTATTTCCGTTGACTAGTTTGACGTTTAGTGTCCGGCATGGTATTTACGTCCTATATCCATATTTACAGTTATTTTCGAACTTGCTCAGCTGTTCTCGACTTCGCGAACAACTTTTTCGCAAATATTAATGCGTAAATAGATATAAAAACGCCCGTAAACACATAATTTATGAAAAATATTAATTTATCATTATTATTATTATTATTTATTTTATGTAAAAGTGGCAAAAGTTCTCTTTGCCACTTTTTGACCCCCTACGTTATTATTATTATTTATTATTATTGATACCTAGGACGTCGTCCGCTTGGATCCCTTATTAAACGATACAGGTATGTACTACTAAATTATCGTTTTAGCTTTAGTTAAATTTTTTTACTAAATTTTGTGTTGTTTTTTATTTTATACTTTTTAGTGACTGCAACTTCGTTTATTTTACAATACTTAAAACACATAAAATTTATATGCTATTTATGATCGAGTTAAACTAATATGTCATATCATGTCAAAACGACTGACCCATATGTTTGTATGTATGTATGCTAAACCGGTTTTGATGCAGTTTTCAGAAAAGTATTTGTTACATTCTGGACAAGATTTTGGTACAAGGTCAGGTGTCCGACAGTGTAACACTTTTTTTTAGTAGTCCGAAACCAATGATCAATATCTTGCACGGTTTTTTTAGAAGACGGTTCCCATTTTTAAAAAAGAAATTAAATTAAAGTATCATTTTAGTTTCAGTTTTGTTTTGTTTTTTTTTTTACAAGTTTTTGTGTTGTTTATTTATTTAAACTTTTTATTTTTTTATTTCATATTTTTTTGTGATATGTACATTAGGTAAGTACTTCGTTTATTTTACAACAATTATTATATACTTAAACCAATTAAAACACATAAAATTAATATGCTATCCTTTTTAATAGCAACCACCTAATGTATGATCAATACATTAGGTGGTTGCTATTAAAAAGGATAGCATAAAATTAATATGCTATCCTCACCTCACATGCTATATCACCGAGGGTTCCGTACAAACCTATAACAAGCAAAAGTTGTAGTATGTTTATTACTTATTTCAATTTAATACCTCTACGCGTTTACGAGGAAAAAGGTAGTAAGTTTAAAATTTAAAAAATATTTTTTGTTTGATTTTACTGAAAATGTCTACTTTTCGTAATTTTTCCTTTCTCTGTGCTATATGAAGTTTCTTCGTGCCAAGTTTCAAGTTTCTGAGTTTACGGGAAGTACCCTTTAGGTTTTGAGTTTCTTGCGAGTACTCAGTTTCAAAATATGCGACTTAAATTGCTACTTCTTTTGATTGCGTTGACATAAAAGTTTGGTTTTGCTACATCTGAAAGGTCTTATAGCCCTGAGTATTTGACATGAATTTCAATTTAATACCTCCACGGGTTTACGAGTAAAAAGGTAGTAAGTTTAAAATTAAAAAAATATTTTTTTGTATGATTTTACATTGACAATTTTTTCTAATATTTTAGCTAGAATGCATAATTTGGAAATTAGCCTATAGTTAGTCACATCCGTTTTAGGGACTTTCTTTAAGACCGGAGTAATAAAAGCAGATTTCCAAATCGAAGGAACAGTACATTCATTCAGTAAAAGATCGACGGAAGAGTAGCGTTACGGGCTTAGACAAGGCCTTGGCACAATTGATATAAAACAAAGCAGGCATCTGGTCGGGACCAGCGGATTTACTAGGATCCAGGCTAAGCAGAAGTTTAGTAACTATATCACTATCTACATAAATACTTGCTACATCACTATCTGAAATGACACTTTCGTGAAAGTCGCCACTACCGCGTGAATTACTAGAAGTCGTAGGCCCAGGGTCTAGGAAATTCCTTTTAAAGTAATCTGAAAACGCATTACAAATTTCAACACCAGAGCTCATTGTGACACCACTATAACTCATACTGCTAGGTACCCCAAAATATTTAGAGCGGGATTTTATGAACGACCAAAATTGTTTCGGGTTTTTACCAATATTATTTTCAACTAATTTACTATATTCCGAAAAACACCGCTTTTCCATGCGTTTAATTCTAGCCATCTGGTACTCGAAGGCAAGAAAATCACATTTATTACTATAAAGCTTGAATTTGCGATGATATTTATGTTTTTCTTTTATAGCTTTTTTAAGTGACGATGAGTACCATACTGGGTATGAGCTCACAGTTATAAGCCTATGCGGGACGTACTTATCTCTTAAATCCTTAAATTTTAAATAGAAAAAGTCAACACACTGATCAAGTGTGCGACCTGAGAATTCAAGGTCCCAATTTATGTCTAAAAGATCTAAATTTAATAACTCATAATTAGCTTTATTATAGAAATACTTCATTTTAGGCGCTGATTTAAGAGAAATACATTCCGCTAATGTTACTTATATACTCAAAGCCTCATGAATAGGTACAAGTGGGTTTTGATTATTACAGACGGCAACTGCGTCATTACTGAGTACCAAATCCAAAAGTTTATCGTACTTATTAAACACTCCGTTATATTGACGTAGATCAAGATAATTTAGCTCATCGACGAGATTACACTCATCCGTAGAGGAGTAATTAGAAGGTAACAAAAACTGATTACTTGGCGTCCATATAATATTACTAAGGTTAAAATCACCGATAATAAGGAATTTATCGTCAGGATTATCATTTATTACCTCCCCCAGTCTACCCAGAAAATTAGAGAGTTGCTCTGAAAATGAATTCCCTTGCCCCTGTTTACATAAATATAAAACACACAAATGTAGTTTTACCGTTGAGTTGGTTTTAGATAACAAAGTGAGCCATAAGTCTTCCGCCGAAGAATGATAGGCTGGTTGAGGTATGATAGTCAACTCCTTCCGCACGGCAATAATGACGCCGCCTCCTCGACTTTGGCCAGTTAGCAACAGGTCACGGTCACGCCGCCAAACTACATACCTACTGTCAAATAACTCCGAATCCTCGATACCGTCAACAAGCCATGTTTCCGTTAGAAATATTATGTCATAAGACGCTAATAATATATTACGATAGAAATCAATTGTTTTAGATCTGAGTCCCCTAACATTTTGATAATACACAGAATGTGTTCTGATATGATTACTCTCTTTTAAATACATTTAGAAAAGCACAATAGCGATAAAATACGAGAATACACTCCGAATTAATATTTACTACATTAGTATTAATTTCATTATTGTTAACGTGTACACAAAAGGCACTTAATAGCAACGAGAATGCTAAACAGACACGAAATAAAATGATTTCAATAATATTCATAAACCAACTGGCCATAGAAACTGTCATACGGGTAAGACAAGGCAAACAATAGCAGCAATAAGGCGCATAAATACAATAATTAAGGGCAAGCAAAAAAGAGACAAATATAATTTGCATAAGATAATCTTTAAGTGCGTTTGGGCAATAAACACCGGTAGCAGGCAGAGCTCTAAGCAGCGATAAGAAACAATAGCATTCCAAGGATGACAAGATGCTCAAACTTTTATAATCGTTAATGAAGAAATGTATAGTATAAATTTTTTTAGTTACAATGTATCGCGATAGCTTGTTACATATGTACTTATTAAGTAACAACCAGTATGATAGTTTAAGTAAATCATAATATATATGACTTACAATGTTCGATAAATCACACAAGAAGAAAATTACCAATACGGATATAAAATGTACGCACACTATAGAAGTTTCTTTAAATCGGCTTGGTTATTTATCACTAAGATTTTGGAAGAGTCATCTTTCCACTCGTGAATTTTTCCAAATTTTACCCAAATAAACTGGTAACCCTTGGGTTTCAGCGACGTCTTCACCGAAGTAAGCAATTTCTTGTAGTCCGGAGTCAGATGATCGTTTAAAAATATATTCTGCCCATTTCCAGTGAAGCCAATCTCATGCGCAACTAGTATCTTTTTCCAACGGGCAGATGCAATAAATTCTTCTTTTATATAACGATTTATAAAACCCACGATGATCAGCTTGTCTTTGTTATTGAACGTAGGTACGCGAGAAATATAGTTGATGCTCGCTTTCTGGAGTGGGTAGCTAACCGCTAGCGATATCTGGTTCAGGATCTCGAACAAATCTTCATTCTGCTTCAGCGGTACACCTTTTATCTCCACGTTGTTTAAACGCTGCCACTGGTCCTTACTCATATTGTCACTTTTGAGAACATCAAAATCCTTAATTAAAGACAAAATATTATTTTTCAATGTCTTCAATTCTGATAGCTTGGCTTCAGCTCCATCTAGACGTTTTTTATGATCATCCTGCAGCGAACTGTTTAATTCGCAGGTTTTTCTGAGCTCATAAATTTCATTTTTAATAGCCTGGACATCCTGCACCAGCCCCGGCATACTTGAAAGATGACACTGCATAGATTACAACTCCTGCATTATAGTCTCTAGCGAGATCACCTCATTGCTTGTACGCGGTGACGATGGCTCCAATACTCTGCAGGCCGTACACTTCCACAGGGACCTACGCTCTGTACCTAATTTACGGTTGCCCTGTTCGGTCACCCCGGCACAACAAAACCCAAATAGTTTTTTACACATGGTACATTGGGCACAGTCATTTATCGCAGCTTCACAACGACTACAATACATTTTGTAAAAAGATTAACGAAATTTAATAGACTTATTTAACCAAAGTTTGACAACCACTAGATTTGACTACCGGCGACTTGCACGTGTGTTACTTGTAAGAGGGCTCGGAGCGAACTGAATTATTATATATTGATTATATATAATATCTACTTGTTATTAGTAAAAAATAATCAGAAACAAATTTTACCTGTGACTTCACCCGCGTGAGTTTGTGTTTCAACTGCTTGATATCTGTATATGTTTCGTATTGTTTCGATTTTGAATCTTACTATATCTGTCAGAAAAATAACCCAACGGCCTGGCTAAGTAGTGGGGGATGGAGGTGGAATGATCCACCCTAAATATATTGCTAAGCTTGTAAATGATGTTTCTTGTATGATGTTAGTGGGATTTGTCGCGACTGACAAATATGATTCAATAAAAACTGAAAAAAAATCAAAACCAAACAAAAACTACATTAAATTAAGTATGCTATCCTTCTTGATATAACCTCTTATGGTCATTGGTTATGGCCACAAAAAAAAAGTGTCCCACTGACGACTATCTGACCCTATACTAAAAACATTTTCCAGACTATAACAAATACTTTTCTGAAAACCGCATCAGAATCAGTTTAGCCATTTCAAATATAATAAAAAATAATTTTAAACAAAAAAGAACAGACTTCAATTATTCTCCACCTTTCCAAAAGCAAATTCCCGGGCTACTGTAAAAAACACTAAAATCATCATATAATATATGAAGATTTCCCTCGATTTGTCCAGGATCCCATAATCAGAACCTGACCTGGTGACAATGGGACCAATCGTAGAGTATACTCTTTAAAACACAACAACAATTTCCTAAATCGGTTGAGCCGTCTTCGAATGATCGGTGAGCATAAAAAAAAAAACAAAAAAAAAACCCGATGAATTGAGAATCTCCTCCTTCAAAATCTAGAAACTATCTTGCTAAACTTGTTCTTAAGTTATTTGTAGGGTTTTTATTATGTTTTATCGGTACTTATCAAAACAATACTTAGAAATATGGGGTTAAGAAGAAAATTCCTTTTTTAAATCATTATGCAGCTAATTTCTTCCGAAAAACTAAAATAAGTATAAGCACGTAGTCCTATAGATTTTTATGACAACCGGAACTATATTATTATTCCATTTAAATAATACTTAAATAGGACAGAAAAATAAACATTTTAAGAACAGCGCCATCTGGCGGTGCTTGGTTCATATTAACTTTGTGGCCGATTGAATCCAGTGGTAGTTAACAAGTATTACGCTAGATGGAGCTTTATTTTTCCAAGCGCGGCGGACCTTTTTATGTGTGCGTGTTAATTTGAAGGGTGGGGCCCCGTAGGCGTGGTTTAGGAATAGGTATTTTGCAGTCAAAGTAGGGCCTTAACCTACAAATCTATGGTTTGCAAGTAATGTAGCAAACGATAATATTGATCAACGTACTAAGTAATTTTGTTGAAAATGTCTAATTAAAATGTATTCGGTTAAAAACTCGGTTTATTCATAACACCGTCCCGTTTACTTCCCAAATCACCCTATTGTGACGTCATCGTTGCGACAAAAGTCCGGGGTCTGATCATCATCATCATCAAGGACTTATTCTAAACACATTTCAATAGGCAAATAAAATCTCACCTCTCCATACACGACAGCTTTGTAGATGACTTTCAAAATTAGCCATGTCCAGTATATATTCAGCCCCAGTAGCAGACAAAGTAGGTAGAATAGTACATAACCCATTGGGAATTCTTTTGCATACATCGTCCCGCGGTATTTTATGCTGGAAGTATTGTAATTAGTGTTATATATTTGGTATTTTCTATATATTTGTTCCTTCGAAGTGTATCGCAAAAGTCTCAATTATTCATTAACCGAATATATTATAGTTAAAATAAAGGAGAAAAGTAATTTATCTAGTTACGCGAATCATCGGTACATTGGTGCCGATTGAGTCTAAACTTATTAAGCATTGATGTCTCGCTTGCTCTGGCTGTCTGCGGCGATTTGTGGCGCAGCGTTCTTGCTTTATTTTCATTGCCCTATCGGCTCGACGATTACATAAAAACCATTATTGAAGGGAGAATACCAAAACGAAGATACCGAGGAAGACCAAGACGTTCATCTCTAGATCAAGCCAAAGAAAAAGCCAACGTCATGACGTATCAAGAGCTAAAATAATTAGCGGAGAACAGAAAGGAATGGCGATTACTCCACCGACAAGAGCCAGGCTCTTAAATTATGATGATGATGATCGGCTCGTTGGTTTTGACTCTATAAATAGCTAAGTAAGAAATCAAAATGGCTTACCTCCAAATAATGTAAGGAAATATCACAAGTCTCGTTACCATCCAGGACAAGCTAAAAATAGCAAACATACAGATACTCGTTTTCTCGTATTTTGCGTACTTCACTGCCTTTGTCATCTGCAAATAAAGCACAAGTTCCGGTCATCGTTATGTACCTATTATCATCATCATAGCATTTGCACAGGCCGTTTGCAATCTAAACCCAAGTTTCCTGGTTTTTACGAAAGCTTTTGCAATCTGATCTTCCAACCCACTAGGAATAGGCAGTAATGGCATAAGGTCTAGTTTCGTCACGATGTTTCCCTTCATTGAAAAGCAATTGCAAACATCAAAAAATTATTATTTTGAGTATAAATTTCGGAAAACTCGGTAGTATGAGCAGGGGTTCGAACCAGAGACCTTTGTATTAAAAGTAGCAGGTCTTCACAGCCAGGTTATCAACGCTCTCTTACCGCTAGGCTACCAGTCTTCCATATACCTCGGCCGCACGGCGAGTGCCTGCTTACTCTGTTTGCAAATACCTACCTGTTATTGCAAATGGAGTAAGCAGACACTCCCACAGTCACATAAGTACGTACCTAAATTATTAGTACAATGGTGAAGGGTAAAATAAGTTTTCTGCCAACAGACTGCTATGCAGTTTGGCAGATAGGTGAAATTGATTAAATGTGTCTCTCTTTTTGTCAAAATAAAGAAAAAAAAATCCGTACCTTAAGTAGCATTTCCGAGGAGTCATGCCCGAACAAGACTAGCGAACCAGTCCAGTGTATGTTACACACCCAGCTCATGAACAACAACGTGAGTCTGGTGACGTAATGATTGACTGTGTGTGTGTGAGATCCTTGGGTTGCACGTCACAGTATAATGAATGTTTGGGACCAGTATCGCTGTCTCTCTAACACTATATTTAGCATTCTATGTTATATATACACGGTGCTCGTGAGCATTGCGAGAGATTTTAACTACGATTTCCTGAGGTCATAAGGAGTAATAAATGTTATATGAATTTAGGTCAATTTGGTTTGTTTTTCATTTTTTACATGCTTTTGAACATGAAAACATAAATGTTATTGGTAAAACTGTCGATGAAAATAAATTAGTACATTTTTTTCGTAAAACATAGTTTACGTAAAGTATTCCTTGGCACTTTGATATCTGTCAATAAGAATGTCTAGACTAGACCCCATAAAGGGTGAAATCGCCATCAAAAAAGCGTTTTGCACTGAGTCATAATAAAAAAATGTTTTTTATTTCATTGGTAGTAACTCTGAAACTAGGCGAATTCCAGAAAAAAATATACGACATTTTACTCTCCAATTATGATCTGGAATACACTGTTAAAATCTCTCGCAATCCTCACGAGCACCGTGTAGATGTATGTATGACTGTATGTACCTCAAGCAACATCTCCGAGCAGTCATGCACGAGTAAGTCAGCGAACTAGACCGGTGTGTGTTGCACACCCAGCTCAGGTACAACAATGTGAGTGTGGTGACGTGATGAGTGACCGTGTGTGTGAGCTCCTTGGGCTGCACGTCACAGTATAGTGAAGGTTTGGGACCAGTATCGCTGTCTCTCTAACACTATATTCAGCATTCTATGTTATTAACATATACAGCATTTTATGAATATGTGTATATATATATATATATACAGGGTGATTCATGAGACGTGAGCAGGCTTTATACTACGGATTCAGTTAAAAATAAGCTATTGTTTGATATCAGTATTAGTGTGATAAGCGCAATTTTTTTTTTTTTTATAAAAATAAAACGTTTCAAATTATTTACGACACGCATGGTCACTCTACAATTAGAATACTCCGTCGAGTACTGATATTCTCTTATTTTTCTGTGATATGTGTCAAGTTGATGTCTGGTTACTTTTGAAACATCGTATCTCACTTAATTTTTCATAATCAAAGTGCTGTCATGATTGTCAAAGAGGTTTTATCTTTATTGATTTGTTTATGTGGGGTGACCATGATTACAGAGAATAAAATTTCTACGAAACAAAAAGGTTAAAAAAAAATTGAAAGGCGTTATTGTTTCACTTAAACATGATGGCGGTCGATTCATTATCGTTAACTAAGTGTGTAGGGTTGTTCCTGCTCACGTCTCATGAATCATCCTGTATATATATATATATATATATATATATATATATATATCATATATATTTGATTATGTATTATATGTGTATTTATTATACCTTAGGTTAAGTAGATATTATCTCTTCTTTTTTAGATATTTGTTTCCGTAAGTACACTAAGTACATAGTGCATGTTTGTCTATCTTATACTTTTCTCTCAATTGCTCAAAGGTTAACTGGAAGAGATCCCTTAAAGGGATAAGTTCGCCTTTGTACTTTGTTTATTTTTCTTTTATCATGTTTGTTTTGTTACTTTTTATGTACAATAAAGTGTTTACATACATACATACATACATACATATATACACCGTGGGCTCGAATAACCCGAAAGATCTTAACCACGAATTTCTGAGACCAAAAGAAGGAAAAAATATTATGTGACTTGATGTCAATTTCAGCTAGAACAAAATGTTCTTTTTAAATGTTTTTTCCACATGAAAAATAATTGTTATTTATAAAATTGTCGAATAAACGAAATTGTTACATTTTTTTGTAGAAAAATATAGTTTCTGCAAAGTGTTCCTTATCACTTTGATATCTGTGACTAAGGACGTGTAAACTTTGCGCAATAGTGGCAACAACGCTATCAAAATTGGTATTAACTCTGAAACTAGGCGTATTCCAGAAAAAAAAATAGGACATTTTAGTATCTAAATATGATCAGGAATACACTGTTAAAATCTTTCTAGTTATAAGGGCCCACGGTGTATATGTATGTATGTAATAGGTATATACCTCAAGCAACATCTCCGAGCAGTCATGCACGAGCAAGTCAGCGAACTAGACCGGTGTGTGTTGTACACCCAGCTCAGGTACAACAATGTGAGTGTAGTGACGTGATGAGTGACCGTGTGTGTGAGGTCCTTGAGCTGAACGTCAGGGTATATTGAAGGTTTGGGACCAGTATCGCTGTCTCTCTAACACTATATTTAGCATTCTGTGTTATGTATGACTGTAATGTAGTGTTCCTTATCACTTTGATATCTGTGACTAAGGACGTGTAAACTTTGCGCAATAGTGGCAACAACGCTATCAAAATTGGTATTAACTCTGAGACTAGGCGTATTCCAGAAAAAAAAAATAGGACATTTTAGTATCTAAATATGATCAGGAATACACTGTTAAAATCTTTCTAGTTATAAGGGCCCACGGTGTATATGTATGTATGTAATAGGTATGTACCTCAAGCAACATCTCCGAGCAGTCATGCACGAGCAAGACTAGCGAACCAGACCGATGTGTGTTACACATCCAGCTCAGGTACAACAACATGAGTGCAGCGAGGTGATGAGTGACCGTGTAACTGAAGTCCTTGCGCCGCACGTCGCTATACAGCGAGAACATCAGGGACCAGTAGAAAGCGAAGGAGCCCATGTAGTACCACCAGATGTCGTTAGTTATGCCCTGGAATTGTACACTTTTGGATAAGGCTACGTTTTCACCAGAGACGAGCGAGGATGCGTTGCGAGGACTGTGTTTGTTAAACATGCAAACAAGAGGTTTTCGCACAGCGCAGCTCTAGGATTGGTTCGTTATAAACACATTCCTCACAACACATCCTCACTCATCTCTGGTGGAAACGCAGCCTAATTTATGCTGGCTTTCAGCTCCAGGGAACAGCCGGAAAGCCTCGGCCGGGCGGAAGCATTTTTACTCAAACTGAAACAGGGACCTTCGCTATCGCTCAATAAGTCGTCAAGCGATTCCCCCTCCCCTTGTGTTACGCAGTGTGATTACTTTGAAACTTAAATTACAGTTGCTATTATGGTGGAATAAAATCTTAAGTTCGCCTTACACTACAGAAACAACTTTACTAGATATAGGTATCTAGTAAAGTCGAGACAATAAGAGCGTCTTCAGTCTGTGCAGCTCATATTGAACACCCCACCCGCTTAGCTAATTCTGCTACAGATGAAAGTTTTTACTGATGAAAATAATATAAGCTACATAATTTCATAACGTACCTAATGTTTGTATCACACAAGCCAATGAACTCTGCATTTTAATCGATTTGAAGGTCAACATGGTCATTTTGTTCAAATAATCAAAACGTAATTAATTAAGTTATGTTTTTGTTTTGGTGTTGTAACAATACCTAGCGCTCAATTCTAAATCAACGTATTTAAAATAATTTAGTGTTTTAATAGTTTTAATCATTGTGATTATAATCTGATAACTAAAGCCTTTATTTATAATATTATTAGGTCAAAATAAAACTGGTAATAATACATATGTATAGGTGTACGTATGGGTTAGGTAATTTGGTAACTATGTAAAAATTTAATAAAAATCGGCCAAGTGAGTGTCGGACCACGCATTACGGAGGGTTCCGTACCTACCTACTATCGAAAAAACTAATATCAAACCGGTCGTATCTACCTATGAAGGAAGATTTAGATTTTTTGGAGATAACTCGAAAACGCCTTTTCCAATGTTTAAAACAATTTTCGTTGAAAGAATATACATTATACACGGTGCCCACGAGGAAAGGGAAAGATTTTAACAGTATATTCTAGATCCTATTTAGAGACAAAAATGTCATATAAACTTATTTATATGACATTTTTGTCTCTATTTATAAAAAATACACTTTATTATAACTCAGCACAAAACGCCTTTCTGATGGCGTTGTTGCCACTATTGGGCATAGATAACACGTCTTTATTGACAGATATCAAAGAGACAAGGAAAACTATGCAGGAACTGATTTTTTCAAAAAAAAATGTACCAATTTCTTTTAGACGATAATTTTATTAATAACATTTACTTTTCATGTGCAAGAAACATTAAAAAAATAGAAAAAAAAAGAAAAAAATGTTTTTTTTGGCGAAATTGACCTAAAGTCTCATAATATTTTTTCCTTCTTTTGGTCTCAGGTATGCGTGGTTAATTTTTTTCCCTTTCCTCGAGGGCACCGTGTATGCAATGATGTAATTTTTCATTTTTTTTTCATATTTTTTGGATCTCTAGTTCAAAAGTTACAGTGGGGCATATAAAATTTTTTTGACTTTCGGGGTAACCACACTTCTGAAAATATATTTTTGACGTTGACAATTTGTTTAATGTATGGATTGCCCCCGTAAAATATTTTTTAGCAATATTACCACAAAACTAAGTAGCATACGAAATCGAACTTGTGTTAAAATTTTATTAAGGTCTTATGGTTACTCGGTAGGTAGAGCAAAATGGATGTGACATACGGTCGGACGGACGGACTGGGGGTAGGGATAGATTTATGGGCTTACATTACATAAACGTTACATTAAGGGCTTATGTCACATTTACATAAAAGATATAGAAATTTATACCACGTTACATAAAAAACCGGCCAAGTGCGAGTCGGACTCGCGCACCGAGAGGGTTCCGTACAAACCTGTAGGGGTAGTAACTTTAAAATTATTAAAAATATTTTTATTGTATGATGTAACTAAAAATTTACGGTTTTCGCAATTTTTCCTTTATCTGTGCTATAAGACGTTGCTTCGTACCAAATTTCAAGATTCTGAGTTCACGGGAAGTACGCTGTAGGTTTTGATTCCCTTGCGAGTTTCGAAAATTGAGGAAATTTGCGGCATAAACGGCTGTATCTTTTGATTGCGTTAGCTTAGAAGTTTTATTTTTTCACAGTTTCAAGGGAAAGTAGACCTGAGTATTTGATATAAGTTTTAGCTTAATACCTCCACGCGTTCCTGAGAAAAAAGGTCTTGACGGACGGACGGACGGACGGACAACAATGATCCTATAAGGGTTCCGTTTCTTCCTTTCGAGGTACGGAACCCTAATAACAAAAATCATACAAAAATACATAAAAGTTTTATGAATGCGTTACATAGTTAAAATAAAATCTTTTCGATATGATATCGAGAGTAAATTTGGCGTTCAAAGGGTTAAGCACTTTTAAGAAGTTGAACAAAGCCCTGAAGACGCACTTTGATGCCAATAGCATTCAATCCGCCGCTCTGAAATATGCATTTGTTTTTACTAACCCAATGCCTAATAAAATATACAAAGAGATTACCTGATGTGGATACCCGATATAGCAGTGGTCTAACTCCCAAAACCACTTTTTATCCCACAGCACGAACAAGCCGAACATGAAGTTATACAGAAAGACGGTGCTTCGCCAGGCGCTCTCGCAGAACTTAACAAGGGGCGTCGGCGTGTCTTGGAGTCGCCGACGGCGCCACCACCGTTGGATCTGCCTCTCTGTCATGTCTATTTGTTTTGACAATTCCCATGCCTGAAATAATTAATAATGAGGACCAAAAAGCAACAGATCTTTTTTTTTTATGAAATAGGAGGCAAACGAGCAGACGAATCGCCTGATGGTAAGCAATTACCGCCGCCCATGGACGCCCGCAACACCAGAGGGGTCACAAGCGCGTTGCCGGCCTTTAAGATGGGAATACGCTCTTTTCTTGAAGGTTTGAATGATCCCAGCTGTCTTTTGTTAGAAGTTAGGTTATTAAATGTTTGTAAGACTTTATAGACGGAGACCTAGACACGTCAGATATTGCACAATAATGAGGGCGATGAAACCCCTCTCGTTAGTTTTCTATTTCTAGATCCGGACATCTGGCAGCTGTAAAGTAGCGGATGTCTAGGAATTCAAACCACTTTAAGAATTAAAATCTTATAGTTCTAGTTTTGATGCATTATTAATTATTATAAGAAATTATATAAATAACTAGCTTTTGCCCGCGGCTTCGCTCGCGTTCAATTCGGGGTAACACGGTTCCCCTTTCCTGATTGCCCCGCGGAATGCTCCATACAAACTTCCACCCCCCATTTTAGGGAAGTGGGGGGTTAGAAAGAGACAAAAAGTAGCCTATGTCACTCTCCATCCCTTCAACTATCTCCACTTAAAAAATCACGTCAATTCGTCGCCTCGTTCTGCCGTGAAAGACGGACAAACAAACAAACAAACACATACACTTTCCCATTTATAATATTAGTATAGATTAGATAATATCGTTGCCAAAACTTTCTGGTAGAGCAAAGTACAGTCAAGTGTAAAAATATGGGTGTACTCATCTTACTCAAAAATTTGTCCCATAGTATCTTATTCCGTTGTAATAAGTACTTTATGAGACGATTTTTTCGATACGTATTTTTGCACTTGACTGTACCTAGTCCAAAACGACGTATAATGTAATTCATAGTTTGTCGTGTTTTCAAAATAATACGCAATTTATTTGTTGTAATGTTAAAATCTAGGCCCTGTCCTTTATACCTGATACAACTTCGGCAATTTTTACCTATTTTGGTATTACTATTTTTCAATTCAAAAATTTTACAAGTCTGTCACTCTGATTTCCACCCTTTAAAAGCTGCCAGATGCCTGGATCTAGCAATAAGGATAGTGTAGCAATTTAACCAGACGGGTTTTGTTGCTCTCATTATTGTGTCATATCTGACGTGGCCAGTATCTCAATTAAAAACATAGGTATATTGCACTTACCCTTTTCCAGTCAACATTGGCTTTGTAGGCGGCCTCTAGTTGGTGGTTAGGAAATGCCTTCGTATTCTTAATATGTTTAATCCCTAATGATTTGCCAACTGGTGCAAATACGTATCTGCAACAAGATTAAAATTGTATACTGTAAACCCACCAAACTCCAGTCCAGTGCACCTACTCGTACTCGTACAATCAGCATTAGAAGTAGCTACGTAAACGAAGACGTCAAAAATCCTTTTTAAAAGGAAATAAGAGATTTGACGTCTTCGATTGCGTAGTTACTTTTGATGCTGACCGTATCGACTAACAGCTGGCCACGTCAGATTTGACACAATAATGAGAGCAATGAAACCTGACTAGTTAGATTGCTTTACTATCCTTATTGATAGATCTGGGTATCTGGCAGCTTTTAATGGGTGGAGGTCAGAGTGAGAGACCAACCCAATTTTTTTTATTGGAAAAAAGTTATACCAAAATAGGTAATAACTGCCGAAGTTGTGTCATTTATAGAGGGCAGGGATTATATTTTAACATGAGAACAAAAACATTGTTTATTATAGCGGAGACAAAAACAGAAGGCGATAAACTATAAATTGAATTATACGTCATTTGGCACTACTTTCTCTCAACATAAACTTCTGGCTATGATATAATTTAATTAATGACATAATTTCCCATAAAATTGCATCAAACCCAGAACTCTAAGATTTGTTTTCTTTAAGTTATTTGCATTATTTGACCTCCACCACTTTACAGCTGCCAGATGTCCGGATCTAGAAATAAGCATAGTATAGCAAACTAACTAGGGGGGTTTCGTTGCTCTCATTATTGTGACATATCAGACGTGGCCAGCTCTCCGTCTAGTACCAGCTCTAGAATCTTTAAATTACTTACTTATCTAACACAAACCGCATCACTATGAGAATCACAGCCATTGGGATGGTCAGCAATACATGCCATTGGTTAGTGTAGGTCACGAGCTTGTCGGGTCCGGGGGTCACGTCGGACCACACGGTGCCCGCCGGCAGCCACAATAGCTCGTCCCAAAACACGTCCGACAGCCACTGTAGCATTGCGGATTTGATATATAACACTAAAACATGTTTTATTTATTTATAGAAATTGTACAGCGTACGAACCGGATGGACAAAGAGCTGGCCACGTCAAATATGACACAATAATTAGAGTAATAAAACCTGTCTAGTAACATTGCTTTACTATCCTTATAGCTGGATCCGGGCATCTGGCAGCTTTTAATGGGTGATAGACCAACAAAGTTTTTCAGATGGAAAAAAGTAATACCAAAATAGGTAAAAACTGCCGAAGTTGTGTCATTTATAGAGGACAGGGGTTATATTTTAACATTAGAACAAAAAACATTGCGTATTATTGCGGGAACAAAAACAGTGGATGACTAACTATAAATTGTATTATCATTTGGCATTATTCCCCCTATAGAAACTTCTGGCTATGATATAATGTAATTAATTACATACCTATACTTAATTGTCCCCGTGGTCCCGAAGAAAGACTGACTGAAGTCTTTCTTGGGGAACACGGGGACAATGTCGCCCTCGAAATGTCGAAGGTAATTTTTTAAAATATATACGCGGTTAACCCTAAGCCTGGCTTAAGTCTAGGATTTGTTTTCTTCAAGTTATTTGCATTGTTTGACCTAGACCTAACTAACTAGAGCGGTTTCGTTGCTCTCATGATTGTGTCATATCTGACGTGGCCAGCTCTCCGTCTAGGACAAGAAAACAAATGATTACTTATTAATACAATCTTATGAGGGCAGGTAGATTTGCCCATAGCCTAATTATACAGGTCAGTTAAATTTTTGACACCTCGTGACGTCAGTGACCACACTGACGTCATCAGGGAACGATGCGGTTCTCAAACTTTTGAAATAGGGAAAATTATTTAATAGAGGATTACCTCTATTATTAGTAATTATACTAGACATTATAATAAGAATGCAAATTAAATGCCGTGCCATTAAAAAACAAATCATTGGGTATATCTAAACGACACCATACCAAGGGTGCTGTCAAAAAAATTGAGTTTGACATTTAGTATCCGATACGTTTCCCTAAGTGAGAAAGAGAACTTGTTATGCGTTAAGAAGGGACAACATGATTCGTAACGTCGAAGAAGGAGCTCAGTATCAGGACTATCAGGGATATTACGGATACTGATTTTTTGACATCCGCGGATGCGGATATTAAAAGGCTCACATCCCTGGAATACGGATGCGGATGTAAGATAAGTACACAAAAAAAAACTAATATTAAAGTTTTGTACTACTCACATCATACAAAGCCCTTCGCCCTACAATAGCATTTCAACACTAAAATCAAAACAAAACAAACTCGTCATTTCTTGTCGCTATCCGTCAAGGACATAGAGCTCGATTGACGAATCACGAAAATGTAACAATATTCCGATTGGGTAATGGTGAAATTACCTACGTTACTTTACCTAGCACGTGCGCCGTCGCAGAGACGTTCCTGTACCGACTTGTTCCACATCTGCATCCGCATGAGCTCCGCATCGATTTGATGCGGAGGCGGATGCGGATTTTGAAAATGATGCGGAAGATCCGCGGTTTCCACAAACCACAATTTCCACAAACCATAGACAATTTTCCGCACAGTATTGAATATTATCTACTTATGGTGTCCCTATGACGGAATTCATGGCCGGCCATAAACTGTTATAGTTTTTAAGGGGTACCACACATTAGAGCGGAATTTAGCTATTCGTAAACAAAAGCGGAAATTGGGCTATGGTAGCGGAAATTTGTCTATGGCCTCCATACAAAAATTCAGCCTACCATAGACAAATATCCGCTCATAAATATGTTACTAAATTATATGTAATTATAATGTAATTCCATTACAATTACAACGTAACTTATAAAATATTTTAGCGTAATTCCACATTCAGTGCGTTGGTATGAAGTTTTACAGGCAGTTACACTACACCAATATTTATTACGAGCAACTATTATTATATACATTATATATCTATCAAATATTTGGGAATCTCAGACAAAAATGAAACGGCGTGATAAGTTTAAAAGAAACAGAGATAATACAATATGGCCGTCTGTCAGTGTAATACTCGCCAAATAGTTGTATTGCCACAATGTTAAAAAAAAGTCCTCATTAAATTACATGCCGTAAATGAATTGCCAACTAAAAGTATTATATTAAATTACCTAAATTTATATGAAGCTTATTTTAGGTATAAAATAATTAAAAAACACAAAATAAACTTAGTAACGGCACGCTAACATTTTTGAACATGAATAGTGTATTAATTAAACTCCCTGCCTGAATTGAAGATGTTAACGAATGGCATCATTATGTGACGTAGGTGAGGTCTTTTCGGACGAGCTGTCAAAAATTTGAATGACCTTTATAATTAGGCTATGGATTTGCCGATACTAACATACCTAAACATTGTGGTTGCGTTAGCAGACGTTCTGCTTGGTAGAATTAATTTTGTACTTACTCCTTTGCAATAAGATTCAAAATGTATAAACATACTTATGTAATATCTTTGACGTTGACTTTACAGTCAGCAGCAAAAGTTGCTAAGCGGGCGAGGTTTTTTTTTTAATTTTATTTTATTTTATTTGGTGCATCCACAGCAATACAACAAATAATAAAAAACTTAAATAACAGAAATAAAACAATTAAAAACGGATTTTATCGCGTGTATTGAGTTTAAATTACATCCCGACGTTTCAAACACTTTACACTCTTTACAGCGTTCGTGGTCAACGGGTCGACCCGTTGACCACGAACGCTGTAAAGTGTTTGAAACGTCGGGATGTAATTTAAACTCAATACACGCGATAAAATCCGTTTTTAATTGTTTTATTTCATGAATAACTATCGCGGCAACCGAAGACAATATTAAATAACAGAGAAAAGCCAGTAAGAGATGACCACAAAAATATAACTAACATGCAATAACAAGTGGAAATAATAAGTGTATACCATGAGCTAAGGAAATATTGAACTTTTTAAACAAAATATAAAACTAGCTTATCTGTACGGTGTGGTTGTAATATACACGGTGAATCTGAGTAACCCGATTTGACCATAAATTCCTGAGGTCATAAGGAGTAATAAATGTTATTTGACTTTAGGTCAATTTCGCAAAAACAAATATTTTTTTTTTTGCTTTTATTCGATTTTATTAATGCTTATGAACATAAATATATAAATGTTATTGGTAAAGCTGTCGGTTAAAATAAATAAGTACATTTTTTTCGTAAAAAATTGTTTACGTAAAGTATTGCTTGGCACTTTGATATTTGGCAATAAGAATGTCTAGACTAGACCCCATAAAGGGTGAAATCGCCATCAAAAAAGCGTTTTGCACTGAGTCACAATAAAAATGTTTTTTTATTTAATTGGTCGTAACTCGTAACTCTGAAACTAGGCCAATTCCAGAAGAAGTTTATACGACATTTTAGTCTCGAATTATGATCAGGAATTTATGGTTAAAATCTGTCGGGTAACTCAGATTCACCGTGTATAAACAAATAAATATTATAGGACAATCTGACCGAAATCGACCTAGGCCCACGGTAAGCTCAATAAGGCTTGTTGTGTTATGATGACTAGACGACGATATATATAATAGATAAATATGGATAAATGCCCTGACCAGGATTCGAACACGGGACGTCCTGCTTCGTAGGCAGGGTCACTACCGACTAGGCTAGGAGGAGGCGCTCTTATTATTTTAACAATAAAATCGTGGCCAGCTAATTTTGAACACCTCGCCCGCTTAGCTACTTCTGCCGTTGACTGTACGAGATGTTTGTTATCGTTGGTTGTTGCAGGCTATATCGAAACATGACGTCTCGGTTCAATAAAGGAAATGCGCAAAAAGACCGAATAATATAATAAAATAATACCTGTTATATGTGCCTAAAATTTGATAAGGAAAAGGTCGAGATAAAACCCTGAGGCTAAAATTACTCACATCATCTAAAGATTTCTACTGTACTAAATGCCTACATGGATCGATCAGTGTTTTAAACATATACTTTAAAATATCGCATAAAACATTTACCTGGTCAGCAGTTTTTCAGCCTGTATACAGACAGTGATATTTAAAAACGGTAGTCCATTCTAACAAATCTCTGAGCAAATGCAACGGTAAAAAACATGGGCAGTAAAGTCATCAATGTCATCATGAATCAAAAAGAATGCAAAAAGTCTACGAATCGTCAAAAAGGCCATGACGTAAGTATTTATGCTGTTTTCTTATTTTATGCAAATGAGGTCATTTGATCACGCTAGTCCAAACTAAACTTTGAGTGTTTTTTACACTTGTTGCAATTAAAAACCTGAGTTGATTGTGTAACAAGGGAACAAAATGAAATATTTACGGCGAGGGCGTGTATTGAATCCCAAACAAAGTGATGGAGTCTATAATAAAATCCCAAGCGTAGCGAGGGACTCTAAAGTAGAATCCTGAGCGTAGTGAGGGATTCAAGTGTTAACGCCTAACTTACAAATAGTTTTGCTCCTATGTGAGACATACTTCTTTTCACACCAATATAATGTTATTGTTGAAACATAGGTATTTATTTTAGCTTTATATGTGCTTAGTGCTTCCTGCCTGATTAAAATAGATCGATTAATTTAACAAAAAAATGGTTTGACGGACTGGCAGAAAAAAAAAACTAATGTCCTATAACAGAAAAGTATTACTTTGTTCCCTCCTAGCAGGGAAGAAAAAGCCCATATTCAAAAAGGTGGTGTGAAAAAATATTAGTGCACATTTTTTATATTTTTATTTAATAAATTGCACCAGTTTTAGATGATGTACTTAAATAACTAGTTTTAAATGTTAATATTTATATGCGCATAAACTACAAATACCTACTGTTTTTTACGCAATACTTGGGTTAAACATTATTAGAGATGGGTTGTCGCGAATATCGCGAAGCAGTTCTTGCTTGCCGATTTTTCGGATAGATGGCGGTGGCAGTCACGTTCGATCTGAATATCGCTTTTAGTATGGACGGATTTTTTATGGGTGGGTTGTAGGGTAGATACACGGACGACGGGAGGAGAGAAGGTTGTGCGCGAACAAATCAATGGTAAGCGCTTTAATATTTATCTTTCTAATCGTATCAGTTCATGGACTTTCTTACTGTGTTATTACGAGTATGATGTGATGATCATGTGTCTTGTGTTATTTACCAGCGTGTATCAGTGCTCAGAGAGATAAAGTTGATCCCAGTGAGTTGTCAATGGTTATGAACTCAGGGTAACCATAGTGTGAGGCACGGGGTCGCTGTACGGGGAGGTGGAGGCGACTATTTAGCCCATGAATCCAGATGGATAATCACGGGAGGCTCATGTCCGTAGTAGTAATCAAAGGAGATATCGTCAGCTCACACCATCAACGTCCAGGCCGTGTCTACGTATAGTACCTGCGTGTTCGTTAACATATTTATATCATTCGTATTCTCTAGTCAGTAAACGCATCGGCTCAGTATACCAGAAAAACATGGTGAAGCTGACGACATGGATAGTGAGTAAATACTCAAGAGTAAATACCGAGTAAATACTCAGTATTTACTCAAAATACCCGTATTTACTCGTTTATACCCAAATTGGTGGGTATAAACTATTTAGAGTGCTGCAAGGGATACAACATTTTGAAATTTAGGTGTATTTTGTAACCCGCTACTAAATTTAGTAGTGAAAGTCGCAAAAAACATTTTTTTAAGTGGGGCACTCCATACATGTAACTAATTGTCACACCAAAAATCAGAAACCATCAACGTGTCTACATGATTAAATAAGGCATTAAAATAACTTGGATGACTCTAAATATATTTTTTTATATTTTGAATATATTTTTGAAGAAAAAAAAAGATTTTTGAAGACTTAAATTATGTTAACCCCTCTATAACATTTAAACCAAAGTACAAAAATATGAAAATGATCGGATGAATAGGGACTAGAAAATACTTTAAAATAAAATTACTTTCAACATGATCGGTTGAGCCGTTTTTGAGTTTTTTTTTTTTAAACTCTTAATAAAATGACGTAAGTGCCACGTAAACACTCACCTTTGCTTTGAACGGTTCGCTAATGGCGATACCTAGCTCCACAAGATCGATGTACCGACAACTTGGATATCCCAGCATGGTTAGCACAAGTGTGACGCGACAGTATCCCGCGCGCGAGATAGTCTATCCATCTTTTTCTGACTGTATCATTTAAAAAGTGACGGGTAGTACTATCGCTTCACTCTTGTGCTAACCGTGCTGTTATCCAATAGCGAGCATGTGATTTCTGTCGCGGTCTTCAGAGCCACACATTTTAGCGTGAGACTGGAACGCTACCAAAATATCCATTATCCAAAGATATTCACTAACAAAAATCAAAAGTCCAGAAATGTTAACTTTAATCACAAAGAAAACACCATCAAAGTCCATATACAAAGTAAGGGACCAAGGAAAATCACACGAGGCACTTTACGTAAAATGAGCAAGTAGGTAGTCCTCTGAACAGGTTGACTGACAAACAGCAACTGAGCGTGCCAAACGCGCCAGGCACGCCAGCGTGCCTAACTCTATTTTCATTGTATACTAATCATACTGCACTTGTTAGTGTCCGCTAATCACCCAATAAAAAAACCGACCAAGTGCGTGTCGGAACACGCATAGGAGGGTTCTGTACCTTCAATGGAAAACTAATATCAAAAGGTCTGATGCCTATGGAAGAAGTTTATTGGAGATAACTCAAAAATGGCTGAACCGATAATGTTTAAAACAATTTTCGTAGAAAGTATATGATAAGGCGCATCTCTTCAAATTTTTTCATATTTTTTGAATTTACCGTTCAAAAGTTACGGGGGGGTGGGGGGGCTACACAACTTTTCTGACTTTCGAAGCGATTATTTCAGAAAATATTCACTAAATAGTCAAAGAAACCTCAATGTTATTTTGAAAGACCTATCGATTGATGTATCACATGTTGATATTTGGTTAATTTTTTATTTTTTTATTTAGTTATCTGTATGGAGCGCAACCCCTAAAATTTTTTTTTTTCAAATTTCACTGCATAACTAAGTAGTTGCATACAATACACCTTATGTGTAAATTTTATTCAGATACGTCGTATAGTTTCCGAGTAAAATGCCTGTGACATACGGACGGACAGACAGACAGACAGACAGACATGACGAATCCATAAGGGTTCCGTTTTTTGCCATTTGGCTACGGAACCCTAATAAGGGAAGCGAAACGCGCATTTTGCAATATAAGGATTTAAAGCACATTCAGCGAGCCGAGCCACCTTTTGTTCACTCTGCGATACTATATATCCCTTATAAAAACGATGTTTTTTACTGTTAAAACTGTGCGTACTTTTGAGATAAGAAGTAGACAAATATAATAGAGAATGCAGTTTAAGTCCACGCCGCAAACTAGGTGGTCTTGTGTTCGCAGTTGGCTACTTTCCTAAAAAAATATATTTGGTCCGTCAGATAGATTATCAAAAAATATTCGACACGTATTTTTTATATTCTCAATCAAACAAAAATTGGTGAAGATATAGTCCGTTAAAGTTCCGCGTGACGTCACATTTCAGGACAATTTTTAGTATAATGTGACGTCACGCGGAGTTTCAACGGGCTATATCTTCACCAATTTTTGTTTGATTGACAAAATAAAAAATAAGTGTCCAATATTTTTTGATAATCTAACTGACGGACTAAATAGAATTATACTGGGTGGTTTCCCTGTCGAATGTCTTAGCTGTAGATATTAAAATAGCTTGATAGGGAAACTTTATTCAGGGTTTTGATTTCGGTAACGCTTACCTTTGGATAAGTAAACGATGTGCTTACCGAATTGACAGGGTTTTTAAAAACAACCCTATCAAATACCTCTTTAATGGTAACCGGTTCTGGTCCCTCTATAGGAAGACACAAAATTATATTGATCTCTGCTACAGCTACAATTTCATAAAAGTCAGAAAGACACCAAAGTTTTCGCGGAACACCTATTCAAAATCAAAAAGCCATCGAAATGCACAGACGTCTATGTAGCAGAAGTTGTTTGAAAGAACTTCACTTCGCTTACGCTCCGCTCGTTCGATAAAAGTGTGATTTACATCGTCATTGGCAAAATTCCCATTGCTGTGGGAAAAAGCCATTTAATTTTTTTTTAAAACTTCGATTCACTGTCCTTGTTCGATAAGTTCAATGAAAAACCCTTTAAAACTAGTAGTCCACCTCGAACTGAGAACTCGCGATTTTCTTGCAAACGAGCTGACCAATATAACAAGACCCTAATCTTGATATTCGAGCGTTCTAGCTCCATAAGCCGTTGATCGATCATGCTCATGAACGAACTCTTCGAAATCTCTCAGACTCAGAATCACAATTCACAAGTTCTTTCGATTCTGATACGAGAAAAAGTGTCTCATGTTTTATTTTTCCATTCTGTTACCATTTTCATAGGCTGCATGGAGGTAACGGAATCGAAGTAACAAAAAATGTATGGAAATTTTGGGACTTTTTTTTCTTCTATCAAGATCGAAAGACTCACGGTTTTGAGTAGAAAGCACTTACAAATTATCAAATAAAAAAGGAGTCATGTAAACAAATTGGCAAAACACCATTGGCGTAAATGGCTCTTAAGGACCATTGTGAGTTCGCTGTGATTATGAAACAACACATTGCATTTTTTATATAATACGAGTTCTCTGCAACCTGCTTCATAAAACTTTTAGCTTTTGAACAATCTGGTTTTTGAAATTCATTTGATCGGCAGTGCAAAAACATGCACCCTCAAAGAGTTACATTGCATGAAGCGACCCTGAGTTTACTTTGACATCAAAATACCCGCAGCTGGAGGACACTCGAGCCTCTTACCTTCTACGACGCTTCGCCAATTGATCTGTCTGTTGTGAATAGCGACATTATATGCTCAGCTATAAAACAAAAATAAATATAACTAATCAGATAATAGGAAAATAGTTTTGAGTTTTAGGCCAAAAAATGCAGCGCTAAGCTTGAGATTTTGTTTTGAACTTTTCATCGAGCCAAATTACTTACTTACCTTATATTAAAATTAAAAATCCCAGTACCCAGTTTGACCCTTTATGGTCATTACTTCTATATTCTTTGTTCATTAGCACTAGCTAACAATCGCCGCGCTATCTGATAAGAGCTATAATGCCTAATATTGTGAAGTATTTTCGTGGCAGTTTTTTTTGTAAACATTTTGTTAACATCTGTATAATATTCGAATCGGCTTGCGAAATGCACTTATCTAGAATACAGAAACGACTTAAGTCCCATGTTTTCAAAGTAAATACCTTCGTATTTGAAACAAAATAGTTGACTATATTTTTATCACGTCTACATTCCTACATTCCCTGAATTCCAAATTTCTTCTCACTGCTATTTACCTTTTTTTCATCTAATATGCTTCTTATAACAAAAATATTATTTATACATGTTAGAAATATTCAATACAAAACAATTTAGTGCTTTAATCTCACTTTTTTATATATTTTATTAGTAATAGTTTTTACCCACCGAAATGAGTAAATACGAGTATTTACGGGGTGCTTTGGATAAATACTGAGTAAATACTCAGTATTTACTCACCCCTACCCATCTCTAAACATTATACTAGGTATCATATCGAGACTTCGAGACTAAAACAATTCAAAACCACACGCAAACTTTCTATTTATCTCAAACTAGCTGACCCGGTGAACTTCGTACCGCCTACTATTTTATTTATTTATCCAATATTTTAATAAAAACAAGGGTATTCTAAAATCAATTTTTAGACAAACCTGATACTTTCATAAATAAAAGCTACAAAATTTTAAGTGTGTATGGTGTATCGTATTTCCTCAATTAAACATTGCAGCCTCATGCAGCTTCTGCCAGGAAGTTAGTATTAGTATTTGTTAACAAGAAAGTCTTTCTTGTTCTAGCGCCCCACGCTTTTACAATTAAATATTATAATTAAAAGCACATAGTGTACACCTCAGCTCAGAAATAGAGACAACTTGAACGATTCATAATTTATTTTTTGTTTTTACGTGCATTTATAAAAGCGTGTTTTTCTAGTGTTTTTTAAACTATTTTTATATTTTATATATTAATTTATTTTATACTTTTTGGTCTTTGATAACGAAATATTTTTAACATTTATACATTTATTTTAAGTAGGCGAATGAGCCCGCATCCTCTCCATCTCCGCCAGTGCGTCTGTATTGCATGGTGTTTTATCTGTCAGCTTAGAACAATCTAGCTCTTCAATCTGGAGACCACTAAGTGATTTTACTCTACTTAGGGCCACATACGCCTATCCAACCGCAAAAGTACGGGACCCTAAGTTGCCTATCTTCCGGCTTCATCATCAGACCGTGAAACCTAATCGTGGTCAAAGTTCATTACAAGACTTTTCTAAGAAATCCAAAACAGCTATGATACGATTTTCCATCATGAAGTGCCAGTTCATATCTTCCGGCTCCATCATCAGATCAGTTCGACAGTACCATATTATTGTATTGTCATCAGACATACATACAGCTGCCAATTTTCATTACGCTACGACCCTTGGAAGATGGTTAAATTAGTTACCTTATATTCCATTCAGGTCGACCTAATAAAAGTGTGTTAATGTCAAAATGACTTTGGTCACGTATATAACGATTTCGCCCCGAAGTAGTTTATATTGTTTCAATGCCTGGATTGCTAGAAGCCATCTGGACACCAAATTCTAAGCGCAATGCTAACATTGCAAAGTATGACTTGTGTCATGGTTTCATATAACCACAAAATGTATTTTTTTTAATGAATCTTGTTTTAGTTTGTATAAGTCACGTCGAGTTTCATCGTCGATATTCGTAACTGCATTTGTAAAGTCCCTTGGTAAGTTAAAGAAAAAAAAACATTTTCCTGTTCATTTTCATCAAGGTAGACATTGTTTTAGGATCTGCATCAGGAGCGCGCATCGCCTCTACTTTGCCTGGATTTGACCAAGTTTGATACTGATCCACCGCCCGAGAGCTGCTCGATGATGACCCTAGTCCTCATGCAATTTGGCATTTACCTGGTTGTTTTCATCAGCTATATCAGCCGACTACTATTCCCGCCCAAAATCATCAAAGAAAAGAACAGAGAGGTACTATCATAGAATTGCGTACCAAATTTAGAATGAATTCATTCATAATGTGAGTATGCATTTTTCAGCCTAGCTACCGTACCTAACGCTATGGAGGTATATGCGGTATGACTAGAATCGAGATTGAATTTGATTTTTTATTTATTTTTATTAATGGCTTTTACTCCTCGCCGGTCTTGGCGAGGTGAATTCTGCCAATGTCAACGTATACTTATGATTTTATTCAATTATTGTAAAATAAAATCAAGGCAACGTTGTTCGGTTAAGGCCTTGCTGATTGTAAAGTGATAGCCTCCTTACAAACACGTGGGTGGCCGAGACCCCGGATAACCGTTTGTTCAACTAAAGGGTGGTTACGCGCGTTTTGAGACTAATTTTTCATTAGCTGCACACTTGTTCGTTAGGTCAGCGCACAATAAGCTATCAATATTCCACACTGAACTACATAAATGAGCAAAACCAAAAAAACTATTCTAAAGACGGCGTGGCCATCTTGAGCGCAAACGGCAATCCCCCGATTGAATTTGATTAATTTGAAAGTTTTAGGTGACTTTGTTGGCCGTCCGTCTGATTGTCTGTCAAAACCCTTTTTCTCAGGTTATTATTATATACTTGTATCTATGGTTCCTTGGAGCTGTAAAAAATCAAGTTTCTAAGTTAACGCAATCCAAAGATATGGTCAAAAGAGTCTGACATTTTAACACTCCGTAGGGGACCAAAACCTACAGGGTATACTTCTCATAGCTTTAGAATGAAGAAATTTGGCAAGAAGGAAGGTCTTACAACACAAAAGTCACACAAGAGTACTACTCTTAAGAGTACGCTGTAGGCAACCCTACCTGATCGAGTAGCAGAATTCGACTATGTAGTGCAATTGGTACTTGGTAGCCTGAGCTGAACTTGGAGCATTTTGTACAGTCGGCAAAAAATCAGCAAATACCTCAAGGAGTGGTAAATTGAACCTAATGCCATTCGAAAGTACGAATCAACCTGGTAATCACAAAAAATGGTAGCCGACCCTAAACCCGGAGATTTTGTTATTCAGCCAAGTTTTATGTTTTAAGGTGAAAATCGACTAATGCTAGTAGTTCCATCATGAAAAAAAATTTTTTTCGATTAAAAACTTACTAAACCTATAGGCGGTACTTCCCATCGACCTAGAATCAAGAAATTTAGCGAGACGGAAGGTACAGCACAAATAAAGGAAAGAGTCCAAAAATTGTTTTTTTTTTGTTACTTCACAAAAAAATGCGGTTACATACTTTTTTGCAGTTGGAAAACAAGTCGCGAACTATGCCAGTTTTTCAACGGCAAAGTCATTGTGTGATGTACGGAACGGAACCCTCAGGGCGAGCGTTCGACTCGCACTTGGCTGGTTTTTTTCTGGAGGTAATTTTTCACTACGTTCATTCCCCAGGGCTACGCACCGCTGTACACCCCATTTGAAGCATTGTTCTCCCACTACTTCTACCGTCGAGGACGCGACTGCTTCAACTGGCCCGTGTGCTCAGCTCCCGACTCCGACATTACCCTTCTGGAGCGGACTAGTGACGACTACAACTGGACTTTTAGGTAGCTCCTTTTAGGTCAAATTTAAGCTGCCTAAACATTAATTATCGTTATGCACATTGATGTTAATTTCTTTTTTCAACCGACTTCAAGATTGCGAAGGAGGATGTTCACAATTCGTCGGGATCTTTGTTTTTGCAATTTTTTTATGAATGTTTACCGATTATTCGAAGACTGCTGGACCGATTTGAATTTTTTTTGTTTAAAAGAGTAATATACCTACTTGACAGTTGGTCCCATTGGCATCAGGTCAGGATCTGATTGAGGGGACCCTGGAGTAATCAAGGTAACTTTACAAATATTATAGGTACACCTTTATTGATTTAAGTATTTTTTACAATAGCTCAGACAATTGCTTTTGGAAAGGTGGATGCTAAGTGAAGTCAGTTCTTTTTTATTTAAAATTATTTATTTGGTTGAATATACTACAAATTGGAAAAATATTTTCCAATCTGTAGTATGGCCATTACACCACTTGGGAAAACCACAGGATTCGAACCTCCTTTGGATTTTCGGTCCAACGTGCTCATAATTACTGCAACAATTGCATTTTCAGAAAACCTCCACTGTTCATTTTTTCATTTGCCATGGACATGCTAAGAGCTCAAAGAGGACCCTGTGTGTTGACGACGAGGGACCCTCTTGTTTCTTTAGCCGTCAACACAGTGAATCATTCTTTTTGTTAAGGGTCGGCAACGCGCATGTGACGCCTCTGGAGTTGCAGGCGTCCATAGGCTACGGTAGCTGCTTACCATTAGGTGGGCCGTATGCTTGTTTGCCACCGCCGTGGTATAAAAAAAAATCAGTGTCCAATTTGTGGCACATTTATGTTAAAATTATTTCTTATAAATCCTACAGGCTTACTGGGCGGAAGCTGAAATGTGTGAACCTGGGCTCGTATAACTACCTGGGATATCGCGGCGGGAGAGCAGAGGTCGAGGCGGCGATGAGACGCCACGGGATGACCCTGGGATCGCCGCGGAACGAGCTGGGAACGTGCTCGTTACTTTGGGAGCTTGAAAACGAGCTGGCTGACTTCCTTGGCGTTGAGGTAAGCACTGTCATATTGTACAAATTGTATCAATTTTCCTTTTCCTCCTTAATCAGTCACCTCAATACTTTTCAACCGATTTAAAGATTTCGAAGGAGGAGATTATAAATTCGACGGGATCTTTGTTTTTGCTTTTTTATGTATGTTCACCAATTATTCGAAGACGGCTGGACCGATTTGGGATTCTGGAGAAATCGAGGAGAACTCTTCAACTATTATAGGCACACCTATAGTGATTTGAGTATTTTTTACAGCAGCTCGAGCATTTGCTTTTGGAAAGGTGGATGCTAAGTGAAGTCGGTTCTTTTTTGTTTAAAATTATTTTTACAGCAACTCGGATATTTGCTCTTGGAAAGGTGGAGCCTAATTGAAGTCGGTTCTTTTTTTGCTTAAAATTATTGTATGTTACTTTTCATTTTTGCAGGCAACAATGGTGGTGGGCAACGGATTTGCGGCCAATTCACTGACGCTGCCAGGGTTGCTGGGCCCCGGTATGCTGGTGCTGAGCGACACGAAGAACCACGTCAGCCAACGAGTGGGACTGCGGCTCGCCCACGTGACCGTGCGTCTGTTCCGTCACAATGACATGCGGCACTTGGAGCAGCTGGCGAGACTGGCGCGTGCCGAAGGCCGCTGGGAGAGGATTATTGTGGTGAACTTTGCTCTGATGAGAAACTTTTGTGAAATATATAATTAAGGATCATTAAATGTGTCGCTTCGAATGGTTCCCTTCATTCCAGACCGACCAGATCGACAGTTCATCCACTTAAACTGCTTGTTGCTTTGAGTTATTGACTTAAAGATGACTTAAGTCATATTATTCTAGTTTATTCCAATCTTACTGGCGAACATGTTCCTACAGAAAGTTATAGTTGCTTAGTAATTTTCAGAACTGCAATTACTTATTACAAAAATTGAAATAGGTTAAAAACGGACTGCTTCATTTTACCTGTCCTACAAAACGCTAACAAATGAAGTAGGTTCGGTCAGCTAAACCACTTTAAAGCAACAGATTTAAAGGTAAACATGTATAACATATTCTCCGTTACTTTCTGCAGCTTGTTATTTCAACCTTTATTGACAGATGATGGAAGGCATATATAGCATGGAAGGCACCGTGGCACCATTACAAGCCGCAATCGCACTAAAGAAACAGCTAGCCCTCCACCTGTACATTGACGAGGCCCACAGCATTGGACTGGGTCCACGAGGTCGAGGGATAACGGATATGTGTGGCGTGAGTCCAAGAGACGTGGATGTTCTCATGGGAAGCTTTAGCAAAAGTTTTCCTGGCTTGGGTGGCTATATCGCAGGTACAGTCAGCGTCAGAGAAACGTGACCCCCCTGGTTTTAAAACTATAGCTCGCAAGGCAACGCCAAATCATTATAGACGGAGAGCTGGCCACGGCAGGTATGACACAATAATGAGAGCAACGAAATTGATATAGTTAGACTGCTATACTATTGTTATTACCTAATCTGGCAATCTGGCAGCTTTAAGCCGGGGGGTTCAAGAGTAGCAGACCAGAAAAGTTGTTTAAAAATCTAGGGAACGACGCAATACTGAGAGTTCTTGCTTTAGTACGATATCGTGGCATTTGATGTATATAATTGGAATATAACGTGGAAGCTGTCCCAGTGGGGGGAAAAAAGAGGCAGGTTGAAGTTAAATGCATTTATATGGGACGCCTGCGGTTTATTTTATTCTGATCTGTGAAAACTGTTTGTAATTAATCAGGCGCTCGAATAAAACTTATTAGTTGACAGCTTTCCATGCCAAGACGATATTACCGATAGTTATTTCTAAATAGGAAATCGACTTTAACAGCCAGGATTCTCGGTTTAAATTGTTATGAAAAAATATGTGACATATTAGGTTTTTGTTCTGATAATGAACTTAGCTTACAAAGCCACATCATAATACAGCTACTCGTCACTAGATTGCGCTAATATCTACTAAACATAGACATGGTATGACATTTGAATTCCAACTGCTGACCCAGCACGGGTGAGCAGTAGATAATAAACCAGTATAAGTGTGCCGCATTGCTACGAATCTCGCGGTCATGTTACACTGGCAGTTAGAGGAGTTGGCTCGCCAAGGGGCGCACAACCATTAGAAAATTACGGATATATGGCTGCCTAATTTGTCGATAAAAATATTAACCCTTAGCCATGCCTGGCAATATTTTGACCATTGAATACTTAGAGAATTCAACCAACCGGAGTCGCCATTGACAGGCGTTCCCTTCTGCCGAAAACATATGACCAGTGGTCATACACATGTATGGACTGACGTTTATCTGACGTACCTAGCTATTTGTACGTTACGTACGAATAGCCATACATTTGACGTCCCCCTCCACCGCAAAAATCGGCAGCCTTTTTTTGTATAGAAAATGACAGACATGGCTACTCCATCCGGATTGAAGTCTGTAAGTTGAATACCGATTCTGATAGCCATCAGCATTAAAAGAAAAGTAATTTCTTATTTTATTATTATATTCTCTTTATTTATCTTTCTTCTTAGGCTAGGTTTATTTACAATATCAATATAAAAGTAATGATGGAAATGTCATTGTGATAGTTGCCTTCCCCATTCATTTTAATAGGGAATATGCAGCTATCATATATACCATTGTTTTGTAATCAAAATGTTGAAAAAACATAAAATAATAGCTATTGCAACGGTTTTACTTTAGTTTATACTAATTTCAAATAATAATTACGATTTGAAGTAATGTGAAACGGAACGTGTTTTAATCCACCAATCAGCGTCTGGTGACGTCACTCCTGTTATGACAACTAATGCGGTTGGCAACTTTCTATGGGATTTGGCTTAAAAGGCTAGCATCCAGGTTAAATTAAAAAAAAAAACAAGAATTTGACACTGTGAACGAACAAATATGGAGTGACAGACATGAGTGACGTCACAGAAACTGTAGATCCGTTTAGGCGCGAAAATTTAAATTGTCAGTTTGTAATAGCAATTTTTGACTATAAATCATAGTATTTTCATTTTTTAATACACTCGTGGTCTATTCTACGTGCAATTTTTTCAAATGAAAGCATAAATGAAAATATTGCATCTTGCCTATTACCTACATTAAGTAAGATTTAAACAAGGGTATACATCTGAACGAAGTGACAGCTACGGCCTTGGAACGTATCGAATACGTTTTCGGGGTTGCCAAAATCCCCTTCGTTTATTTGCTGCATGACCACAGGTAATATAAAATATTTATGTAGTTTAAAGTAGTAGTTTCGTTCTAAAATAACGTTTATATTGGGCAAATTAAGTAATAAATCTTACATTTATGTATTTTTGTATTAAAATGACTGATGTATCAGGTAGATTAGGACAGGTCCAGCAATCAAACTAATCGCGTACTTGTCAACCCTAGATAATCGACAGGAAAAATTGTATGTAGAAGTCATGTGCCACCGTTCATATGTCAAAGTTCTGTGAAACACTGATTTTGTAGAGAAGATTGAAGAGAAATGGTATGAAACCTTTGCAGAATGAAGATTAATACAATAAATTACGCTTCAAAAATGGGTATTTTATTGGTTAACAAGACATGACACATTTTATTTTTGTAAACCTGAAAATGGGTTAAGTTTTCACATGAGCATTGTTTACTTTACTCGTTTTAATATTATATGTCGATGCTTATCCTTGGCTATTAATCATGAACTTTTATCGATATAAATATCGACTTTGCGCAGTATTTGAGTAGCGAGTATTTGAAGTGACAGAAAGTTCTAGATAAATAAATAGTACTATTATTTACTTGGTGGTACTACCAATGCGCAACATAGATTACCTCACTAAGATTCCGCACTATAGCGTTTATGAAGGCTCGCAGTCGTTATCTATATGCTGTTTTATTTATTAAATATTAAGCCGCCTGTCGCACCAGTAGATTGTAGGTTATGTACAATATTTGAAACTACAAAACCTAACGCCTACTCAATGAACTCGATTAATTTCTCATTTTGTAAGAAAGATTGGCGCCATTCGTATGCAGGAACATTCATACTTTGGCCATATCTTGATTTTAAAAACACGCTGAAACATTATTTTTGTATGGAAGATTCCCTCTCATACGTTCAGAATACTCTCGAAGAATGGTAACAATAACACTGTTGGTTTCCTTGAAAAGAGAGTTTTGTGTTTTTGATAACTACGGACTCTGCATAGGTTTAAAACCTTCCTGCCTGTGAGTACCAAGAAGCTGCTTGTGCAGGCCTTCATTTTTCCTATTATAGACTAAGCTGATGTGTGCACTACCAACATTTCCCAGGCTTCCATAAACAGACTCGATCGTATATTAAATAATGCCAAACGCTTTTTTTTCGGCTTGCATAAATTCGATCACGTCTCAGGTTATCGTTACCAACTTCAATGGCTGCCTGCACGTCAACGCAGAATTTTCTGTACTCTCTTCTCTATTTTGTTTGAGCTCTCTGCTCCAGACTACCTTAAGTCCAAATTCAGTTTTGTTAACCCCCGCCCGTCCCGGGTGTGAACTTCGCTCCTCCCGGTCTCTTAAGCTTCTAGTACATCCTCCTCATATCGGTTATCTCTCTTCTTCTTTTGCAGTCCAGGCTATCTGTCTCTGGAATGCACTTCCCCTGACAATAAGAGAAGCCCAAGTTCGTTTTCAAACGCTTGCTTCACAAGCACCTGCTGGATCATGACCAGCGTGAATGAGTTTTTTCCCCTTTGCGCATATGCATTACTAGCCATTTCCCGCGGCTTCGCCCGCGTACTATAAGTACTCAAAAAGGATACGATACCCATATGTTGATTTTCAGACTTTGTGACCACATTTGCCACTTTTAGGGGTTGAATTTTCAAAAAACCTGAAACACGTGTTTACTCATTTATCGTTAGGAATACTCCTGTGAAGTTTCGAATAAAATAATCTAACAAATCTTGATTCGCCATACAAACTTTGGACCCCCATTTTACCCCCTTAGGGAGTGAATTATGAAAAATCCTTTCTTAGTGCACTCCTAGACCTTATAAGGAACCTACGTGCCAAATTTGGAATCTCTAGAACCAGCGGTTTGGGCTGTGCGTTGATATGTCAGTCAGTCAGTCAGTCAGTTTCTTCTTTTATATATTTAGATAATATATATGTATGTTTATTAGTATGTATATACAGGGTGGAATTTTGTAATGCCACCTGAAGGGGAAGTACTCTTAATATTGTAGATAGAAAATTTTACTCAAAGAAAACATTCCTTTATTTTTTTAAAGAAAGAAAACTGCATTCAAAGATTTTTAAAAATTCGCTTGCCGCACCCGGTAATCGAACTGACTAAAATCTTAAAAGTTGCACCCTGTACTTCAGGTGGCATTACAAAATTCCACCCTGTATATTGGTATTTGTGTATGTAGTATGTATGTATGGAAGTATATTGAAGTAGGTACAAATAAGTTATAGGATAAATTAGCAAGTTTTCTCTTACAGCACCCACTTTAGCGAATTTATGTTTGGCCTTATGATTGACTGGGAGAAAATGCCTTGACCGCCATTTGTACTTATTTTTACTGTACAATGAAGTTTAAATAAATCACAAAAATTCTTGGGTGCATATTTAAATGCACCTATCTGTAGTAATATTTGTTACAATTGCAGAATTGCATAAAATGTACATTAGTTTTGGGATATCCCTTAGGATTTAGGATTTTACTGTATAAGGTCCAACGGCTGTACTTACTTGTGTTTAGTCACTACACAATATTATCAAAGACTCAGTAAATAAATATTTTCATAATTCCTTATTGATACAAAATGACGGAAGTCTGAATAATCAAACTCTCCTTAAAGTGGTACAATACGGGGCATCTGGCCTAATATTTTTAGATGATCGTTTTCAGAAAAAAAATTAGCCATTTTAAAAATCGTTTTCCTAGTCCCTGCACTCAATATTCTACTCTTTAAAACAATAGATTATTTTTAATTAGTAGGTACAGTCGCCATCAAATATATCTGAGCGGCCAAGGTACTCAAAAATATCTGTACATACACTTTATCGCCTTGACAATAGAGGCTTCGACCTTGGTCGCTTCGATATATCTGATGGCGACTGTACTTAAATTATTAACGCTAATATAGTTATGTAGTGATCACGCGAGTCGTTTTGTAAGCTCAATCTAATGTGTACATAAGTTGTGCCGTTTATTCCCACCAATAGTTGTGCGCACCTTGGCGAGCCAACTGCTCAAACTACCAGTGTAACATGACCGCGAGATTCGTAGCAATGCAGCACACTTATACTGGTTTATTTTCTACTGCTCACCTGTGCTAGGTCAGCAGTTGGAATTCAAATGTCATACTCTGTCTATGTTTAGTAGATATTAGCGCAATCTAGTGACGAGTAACTGTATTATGATGTGGCTTTGTAAGCTAAGTTCATTATCAGAACAAAACCTAATATGTCACATATTTTTTATAACAATTTAAACCGAGAATCCTGGCTGTTAAAGTCGATTTCCTATTTAGAAATAACTATCAGTAATATCGTCTTGGCATGGAAAGCTGTCAACTAATAAGTTTTATTCGAGCGCCTGATTAATTACAAACAGTTTTCACAGATCAGACTGAAATAAACCGCAGGCGCCCGGTATAAATGCATTTAACTTCAACCTGCCTCTTTTCCCCCCCACCGGGACAGCTTCGACGTTATATTCCAATTATATACATCAAATGCCACGATATCGTACTAATAGCTCACCAAACGAAGACGCTTAACTGCCTGATAGGGGAAGTAATTCGTGTATAGCTGAATTTTGGTGTAGTTGTAGGCAAAGGTATCTTACACAACATACTAAAAGTACCGGTGGATGGGGGCGCCGCTAGCGGGGAGAGGGGGGTGTAAAGGTCCCTTATTTTGGTTTTTCGTAAATAACTCGGTAACGGTAGCTCATACGAAAAAATGTTCTATTGCTTAATTCATCCACATCTAATTTTCTATAAAAAAGATTCTTTACAATTTTTTGCTAGGATCAATGTTTAATGAGATATCGAGGAAATACGATAAACACTTTTTTAAACTTTCGGAGCTAATATTTACGAAAGTATTAGTTTTATCCAAAAATTGTTTCAGAATACCCTTATTGTTTTAAAAAGACCTATCTAACGATACCCCACACATTAGGGTTGGAGTAAAAATAATATTTACCCCCCCACTCCATGTGTACGGGAGGTACCCGAAAAAATAATATTTTTTCACATTTTGTTTTAAAACTTTGCCGGCGTGAATAAAGTACATACTCACACGATTTTTTTATTTTCTAGTACTAACCATCACTGAGCAGGCTGCTCACCCTGCTACCTCACTTCCTACCCTTATAGTTTCGCCAAGTCCGTCTGACCCCATCTGTCCGTCTAGACGTCTAGTACTAAACATCACTGAGCAAAGCCGTGGACGGACAGACGGGGACAGACGGACATGCCGAAACTCCAAGGGTAGGACCCCTCCTCACCCTGCTCAGTGATGGCTAGTACTAGAGAAATTAAATTTCGTATAAGTATGTGTTTTAATTACGCAGACAAAGTTTTAAAACAAAATGTGAAAAAATATTATTCTTTCGGGTACCTCACGTACACATGAAGTGGGGGGTAAATATTTTTTTTACTCCAACCCTAATGTGTGGGGTATCATTAGATAGGTCTTTTTAAAAAAATAAGGGTATTCTGAAACCACTTTTGGATAAAACTAATACTTTCGTAAATATTAGCTCCGAAAGTTTAAAAAAGTGTTTATCGTATTTCCTCGATATCTCATTAAACATTGATCCTAGCAAAAAATTGCAGAGAATCTTTTTTATAGAAAATTAGATGTGGATGAATTGAGCCATATATCATTTTTTCGTATGAGCTACCGTTACCGAGTTATTTACGAAAAACCAAAATTAGGGACCTTTACAACCCCCCCTTTCCGCTAGCGGCACCCCCATCCACCGGTACTTTTAGTATGTTGTGTAAGATACCTTTGCCTACAACTACACCAAAATTTGGCTATACACGAATTATTTCCTCTTAGTTTTCCTTTATTGGGTGGGCTATAAAGCAAGAACTCTCAGCATTGCATCGTTCCCTAGATTTTTAAACAACTTTTCTGGTGTGCTACTCTTGAACCCCCCGGCTTAAAGCTGCCAGATTGCCAGATTAGGTAAAAACAATAGTATAGCAGTCTAACTATATCAATTTCGTTGCTCTCATTATTGTGTCATACCTGCCGTGGCCAGCTCTTAGTCCATTAGTTCAACATCGCCACAGCTATATCGAGCATCATATTATTTCAAAAAGTCAATTTTCCCTATTTGCTCCGGACTGTTATCGGGAATCGATCCTCGGGACTTCGCGGCTGTTATCAAGACTTCATGTTCTTACATTAGTCCGTCACTTATACCATTGAGCCACCGATGACATATTATTACTTGCAAAAATATGAATCACTATCGTCGAATCGTAAAGATGGAGGTTACTTACATATGTCTATGCGTCCTTGTCTAACCGGTCTGTATGGATAATGATAATATAGTATTGTCTTTGTTTATTATTATTTCTCTACCCCCATAACCCCCATTATATATCCGAAAGTGAGTAATAACGTCTTTAACTAAACGTGTTTATGTTGAATTTAGTATGATTTTACCGTTTCGCATTTTTATAATTACGAGTACAATTGAGTTTTGGGGTAACTTGGTAAATAATAATTCACATCCGCCGCAAATCATTACCGTCATCGTTACGTCTATTCTTGGTTGTGCCGAAGTAGTAACGTTATTTTATTTTATTCTCGACTTGTCCGAAAACTTGTGTAACAACTGAGTTTTAAAATGGTTCGATTAAACTCTTGTATGAGATCGAATATTGTAGTGCTTCGGGAACAAAACCAGAATATAAAACAACACAAGAAATGAATATAACGGTGAGTTACTTAGAGTTTACTCCATTTCATTGAGCTATGTTTTGTTGATAGACCTACTAAGTTCAAATTGTGTTTTTTATTTGCAGACGAACACGGTTCGCAAATGGCTAAGGCGGTATGAAAAACCGGGTGACGTTAAAGATGATCGGCAAGGCCCTCGTCCTTCTGCCTACACAGAGGAATCTCAGCGGCACCGGAATATTGTGCTACTGAATACCGACGCTATATTTACTTTGACATTTGGGGTATCTCTTAGCACTGTCAGAAGACATTTGCACGCTGCCCAGATACACCGTTATAAACCAACGAAAAAAATAAGTTTGTCAACTAGCATCGCTACGATCGCCTTAGTTTTGCCAAAAAATATGAAGATTTCGACTGAGAGAACCAGATCGTAATTTTTTTGGATGAAAAATGCTTCAAATCCGATAAAGATGGACGAAGGTAGATGGGGTCAAATGGTGCTCAACTGGGACCCCGATCAGGTTAAATCAAAACAAAACCTTGATGATGAAGACTATAGAACCTGGGAACTTATGAGGAATACTGACATATGCTACTTATAGTTCTTTGTGTTTTAATGTGAATTTTCAATAAAAGTTGATTGAAGGTTACACGTTTTTTAATTACTACTTGTAAGAGTTACATAAATTGTCCCGACAATGGAGCGAGAGCGACCGAAGTTAGGTTCGAACTGCTTTGTCTTTTACTTAATGCTAGCACTTCACATTCGCCCACACACGCACATAACACGCGCACATAACACCCCCCTTATCACTCAGAAGGCCTTCCCGTGAAGAAGGGCTGAACAGTTGGGGCCAACTCGACGTCCTGGGTCCTTGGAATCGTGGTTGACCGGCGTAATTGAATCTTCCTCCACATCAGTATTCCGGCGGTTACAACAGCCAGCACGTATAAGGGTATGGTCCACAATAGGTGACTATTATCTTTAGAATCAAACGGTTGTAATCTGTTGAAGTTCCTCCTTTTCTAATAGTGCTTCGAGTTTATACAATTGTTCTAATGGAATCTTTTCTAGTTTCAACGGTTGTGCAATATTTCGGATTGTTATATTCGACAATTGAAAGGATATCAGTTTGATTGCCTGTCCTTTAATATCATTTCTGTAGTTTTTAACAGATGAGCTTGCGGTGGTGAAACTACAGCCTTCCGGGACTTCGATCAGGTATGTTCCTTGGATAAATCTAATTTCTTCGTTGTCGCATAAGAGTTGTGATTTAGTTCGTTGCGGACACGTTATCGCGTAATGGTAGTCATCCAATTTCTGAAGCAACTCGAAATCACTTGTAAAGGCAGTATATTGGCAGCTAGTAGAAATTTCGTGTTTTAGCATCAACGAGTAGATGCAATCGTCAGACCTTGACGCCAGAGTAAAAGAGGTTTCTTCGCAGTAGTATGTTTCTTGAAATTGTTTGCATTCTTCCTCCATGTACTGGTGTTTTTCGCCGTTCATTGCCATATAGGGTTTAGGAGGGATCAGAATGGTTGAATTGTAAGTGGGAGTGGGGAATAGATGGTAGTAGGTGTATGTATTCTTGTAAATTATCGGAAACTTTAAAGCGAATATAATTCTATTATCTGCATAAAAGGAGCCACAAGTAATAATATCATAGTAATCTCGTAACTCAGTATTTTCATTAATAAGCATTTCTTGTTTATGATAAAGCTTAGACAAAACATTTATCATGAACATAATATTTTCGGAACCTATTACACTATGGTGGGTAATTCCTAATTTAGAGAAAGCAATTGCATTTTCGAGCATGGTAACAAAGTCAAAAATATTCCGTAAATTACTTTTTATCATGTTACATAAACAGTTAATTTTGATGTAATCAGACAAGTGATAATTGGTCATATTAACATCAGTTATTATTTCGTTCAAAGTTGTATGGATTTTATATTCGTTGGAAATTATAGTGGACAGAGTGACATTGAATGATTCTAACATTTGTTTGTTAATGCTTATTCCAGAATTCAATTTATTTCCAATGATATTTTGATTTTTCTGTAAAGTTTGTATGGCTTGATTATAATGGTGTGCGTCGTCGTGATCCAAATTACCAGTGATACTTTTTATGATAGAGCCCAACCCATTAATTAGACCGCGTTTTTGTTTAGAGTGAACAGCGTACAAAGCATTGAATTTACCATAAATTGTGTTAAGGTCGTTTAGGAAAATTTGAGTGGTCATTACTGAGGTATCTCTAAAATAAAGGGGGTCCGCAGATTTAAGATAATCTTAGTAGATACCAATTTAACTCTCTACATTATTAATACTATCCTTAATGCTACCTAATTCGTAATAATGTAAAAATACGTGTTCAGTCATCTGAATTTTAGCAGTGCCTAGTTTAAATGGCAGGACACCGGGGTTGTTATCCAGCTCCGTGAGGGTCACTTGACGCCCTTGGGTCACTCCTATCAAGAGGGTCCTGGAACAATGGTCTTTGTTGAGTTAATGGCACTCTTAACGTCCTTTTATGATGACTGATATCCTTATCGTCTATAATTTTTAATTCTAAGTTTTTCTTAATTCTACGACCTAAATAGCGGGGCTTCGTCTTTTGACGAGCAGCCGCGGGATTTTTCACATATACGGCTCGGTTCTCCTCGTATTTGGGAGGTTCAGATCTATCCCTGTTAGCATTTGAAATTGACTTTTCTTGGTACTCTAAAAGGGATTTGTTAAGGTTTGCGTATAATTCTTTTGTTACGTCTTTATGCCTATTTATATAATTTTGTACATAAACATCTTCAATATTTATGCCAAATAGATCGCGATCGTTAAAGTGCCCGTTAATAATTTCAATAGGTTTTTTCTTGGTTGTCGAATGGATACTGTTGTTGTAACCAATAATTGCATAAACCATGAGCTCATTAATTGTGAGTTCTGACTGTTTTTGCTTATGATTCGAATATGTTCTAGAATGGTAGAATGGAACCTTTCTATGGCCCCATTCGATTCAGGGTTGTTTACACTGATAAAATGAAGTTTAATTTTGTGTAGTTTAGCCAGTTCTTTTATTAACTGATTTTTGAACTCTGTACCTTGGTCAGCGGTGATACACAACGGTAAGCCATGATGGGACATATATATTGAAAGAGCGTTTAATACACTCAGTCCGGTACAGGATTGTAAGGGATAAGCTTGTGCATATTTAGAAAATATGTCGATGATAGTAAGAAACTTTTGCCTGTTAACTGTGAATGTATCTATATGAAGTATTTCAAATGGTTTTGTGGCTACGGGTACAACTTGATATAATTGTTTATTTGGGTGTCTCACATATTTGCTGGTTTGGCATATATCACAGTTGTTTATAAATTCAGTTAAACTGTTATTTATATTTGGCCAATAGTATTGTAATTTTATTCTTTGTTCGGTTTCCTGAATTCCTCGATGGTTAGTTGGACCGTCATGAATGTGTTGTATGATTTCGATTTGTTTTTCACGATCAGTTACGTCCTGGACGTGGGTTTTGCAGAAAGTTAAGTTATATGCTGAATTTTTGAAGGTACCTTGTAGTATTGAGGTAACAATTGGAATGAATTCGTTGGGCAAGAAGATGCCATATTTGATTTGAGGTTTTATAAATTCTTGGAATAGTTTAATTATATCGGATTGGATGTTGTTTGAATTTATTTGAGCTAATATTCTATTTTTAGTTGGGAAAATTTTGATTAATTTCGGTTTCGTTGGAGAGTGATAGACAAAATTCAAGAAAAGCTGATTATTAAAAATATTTATTTGTTTGTCTGTAATGGGTATTTCTAGTACGGGATTTTCTAGTTGAGAATGCACAGTACTTTGCGGCTGAGCAGGTGCACGGTTAGTTGTTCCTCGATTTTTTAATTCTGCTAAAGGTAAGTCATCTTCATCCGATGAATCGTTTTCGGGGAGAACCATATGACGTGCCAAGGTTGCTAAAGGTAAATTGTCTTCTTCGTCGCTTTCGGTTCCTGAATGATTTACAACCATGGACATCGGCACATCATCTGGGTCCTCATCAGGATTATTAGTGTTTGAATTAATCTCATTGTTTTGCAACTCTATACGTGACAGCGCGTCGGCGTTCGAATTTAGTTTTCCTTTTACATACGTGATACCCGTAGCCACAAAGCCGTGAATTGTACCCGTAGCCACAAAACCATTTGAAATCGTATCCTACCGACTGCGCCACTTATAGTTCTTTGTGTTTTAATGTGAATTTTCAATAAAAGTTGATTGAAGGTTACACGTTTTTTAATTACTAAGAGTTACATAAATTGTCCCGACAATGGAGCGAGAGCGACCGAAGTTAGGTTCGAACTGCTTTGTCTTTTACTTAATGCTAGCACTTCACATTCGCCCACACACGCACATAACACGCGCACATAACATGCTGAAATTTGGTAGCTAGCATGAAAAGTAGTCTGAAACAAATAGAGGAGAATGAGGTTTACCAAGGGTTTACCCTCTCCGGCAATCTCCGGTATTAGAAAAAAAATACAGCTAGTGAAATATAGTGTAACATTATATTATATTCTTATTTGATGGGCATACAAAAGTTGTAAGTGGTATTGTTTCAGATTATACCTTGTTTTTTTTAGCATTACAAAAAGGGTAAGGAAGCTTAATAACGTGTCTTTTCATTGAAAAACACTTTTGAAAAATAAGATATAGCAAATATGTAACAATTATGTTTTACAAGGACATATATTTACATTATTTTGATTTCATAAGTAATAGTTATACTTTAGAAGCCTTATTTCATAAAAAGACTTGTCAAGATTGTTAACCCTTTTTCTAATGCTAAAAAAACGAGGTCTAGGTAGTGAGTGTTGTGTTTCCTAAAATTGTAGTAACGTGACAGGAGATCATGCTGTTTCTCTCTGAAACGTTAGTGGCTCGCGACGTTAGAATATCTTCTCGTTTTATACACAATCATTATTTATCAAACCCAATATTTATATCTAGTATCTGTTATGCAGTTATTAATCACGCGGTAGATTCGACATTTAAAATGTGATGTATTCAGCGTAGTATAGAAATATCCTGTCTGCACTCTCATGACTTAGTCATTCTGATGTTGTAAGGAAAAGACAACCTGCTAGCTTATATTCAATAGACAATATCCTGGGGATTTCCCTTCCGGTTCCTTTCCTATTATTAAGACAGCTATAATCGCAGCCCAGGAAACATAACACAATTTAATTTACTCACACTATAATATTGTTGTTTATTTCCCATAAAAGATATTTAAATATGCTTACAACGCAACTGTTACCTTGATAGTTAAGCAAAAAAAATGTTCAATTTATATAATGTAAACTAGAAATATCAAATAAATATCTGCCAAACTAAACGCATATCGGTATAGGGATTTTGACTATATTTAAAATATTTTTAGGCGTTAAGCGTTAATAAAATACCAATAAAATAATGTGTTTTTAAGATTGTTTTTATTTTAATTTGCCCTGTTTATTTCTTCTATAATATTTGATATTACCCGTATCCATTTTTCAATAATTCTGAACTTAATAATACGTATGCTAACAAAAAAAAACAAAAAGATTGAAAATGCTTTTGACGGTCTCGAACGCGATCTCTTAGGATCACTTGTCCGCATATGAAACCAAACCGCTACGCAATCATTACGTGTGTTGACGAAATGATTGTACAGTTTCTATACTGCTATTAGGGGGGTCACGTCTCTCTGACGCTGACTGTACATATTTCTTCTTTTTATTCGCTAACTGATGAAGTGATGAAGAAAGTAATTTCAACTACTCAATTATCAAAACAAGGAAATTTCATTTCCCACACATGAATGCAATGGAGGTTAAACACTATTTTCGAGGACTTTTAAATTTCTTTCCTCAACTTGAGACGCATCGCAAGTTATAGATACGGGATATCATATCAAGATTTGAAAATCAAAATACCGCTCTAGAAGCGACACATCGTATGGGAAAACCTCTTTCTATGTGTAGAACGTGATGCTGTTCACAGCTTATGCATTCAAGCGGTCCTCAGTTAAAAAAAATCTCAAATAATTCACCAGGTTCGGCTGCGCTGGTGAACTATGTGCGTGCGCACGGGCACGCAGATGCGTACGCGCAGAGCATGCCGCCGTCCGTCGCCGCGCAAGTGCTCTGCGCTTTGCGCGACCTGCGCTCGCCGGCTGGGCTAGTGCGGGTGGCCGCCTTGAGAGAGAACACGCGATACTTCCGTGAACGGTCAGTGTGGTGTGTCACTCGATTAGACCTGAAAATAAGCCCGTTATGAGGATAAGTCAGAGGGAAGAGCGTCTATTTAATTTACATGACCAAGATCTATAAAGCTTTCTAAAAAGGAAAAAAAACTTAACGTAAAACCTACCTTTACCTACGCAGTGTTTTATTTAATTCATATAAGTAAACGCAAGAACTTAAATAAAAAAATATTAATACTTAAAAACTACTTAATAATAAATGAAAACTAGTCTAAACTAAAATACATCTAAATAAGGCCCCCGCTGCCAAAGATGCTGGCAGCATGCCCTTTCTGAATGGCAACGCTGATGCGTTGCGAGAGAAAGCTACCAGCTCTCTGGTCCCCGGTGGTGTCTATTAACTTTTTCGCTAGCTCTTTAAAAAGAGTACGCGCACTTGGACCACACGGCCCCAACATACCTTGGTCAAATTTAATTCACTATTGAGAGCAGACCCTGTAACCTAGAAAGTACTTATTACTGTTCTACGCAACCTACTAACGTCTTGAAAGACTTAATCCTTGTGACGGCTCTTGATCCATCGATATACATATTAGACCGTAAGCCAGGAACAAATTTCGTTGGTCATCGCGTCCCAGGCGCAAACTTGTGAAGTGCGATGTGTAATGAAACCTCGTGGAGGTCAGCTGCCTCCGTTGGTGGGTTAAGGAACGGCAGATATTTAATCGATTTAAAAAAAATGGTCATCGCGTCCCAATTGAAACTTTGTTACATGATAGTTTATATATCCTATTATAAATATAAAAAATCGTATCGCAGTAAAAAGACTGCTCTCAGCTGGTCACGTGATTTAATGAAGAAAACATATTATGTAAAGCATGAAAATCTTACTACTTTGACGCTTGGCAAAAAATCTCTATAAATTGAGATTATGCTAAGGGTATCATGTAAAAATTGTGTTTTTTTTATTTATAATAAACAGTTAAAAATTTTTTTTTATACGGTCTTCAGGGCATCAGCTGGTCTTTCCACCTAGATACAGCCGGCTGACGATTTTTCATGTTTGTAAGAGCATATAAACTATCATCTGACAATAATTTCAATCTTGACGCGATTACCGTTTTTTTTTAGTGATTATATAGCTGCCGTCCCTCAACCCACCAACGGAGCGGCAGCTGACCTTTACAAGGCTTCATTACACATCGCCCTTAACCACTTCACAAGTTATCGCCTGGGACGCGATTGGTGATGTTTGTTCCTGGCTTACGGTTCATATGTTTTTCTAAAGTTAAAACCGTATCCGTATGTTGTTGCAGGCTGCGTGCAATGGGTGTGGTGTTATACGGTCACCCTCAGTCCCCAGTGGTGCCTATGATAGTGTATTCTATGACCAAGATGACAGCATGCGTGAAACGGCTTACAGCAGCCGGTGTGGCGGCTGTCGGCGTCAGCTTTCCCGCTACGCCTTGGTACCAGTCACGCATGCGGTTAGTATCATGGGTACATCTATGTATATAGAACATACTTACTTACTACTTAGTTGGTGCAACAAGCCAAAATGAATCTTGGCCTCCGACATAAGAGCACTTGCCCAGCGATACTTAGGTTGGTCGACAGAACATATGAATTGTGTCAACTGCATTTGATCACTGAATTTCAGCATAGGCCCTGGCTTGGCATCAGAGCGGTGGGTAAGAAATAGGCGATCAGTAGTATTTCATGACATGTAGTGTGATTTATTACGCTCTTGTCTTTTTCTTGAACTCCTTACTGATCATGATTCAAGTTTCATATCATCCTCCTAATGTTTCTCCCAGTTTTTTGGCTCAAAGCAGCCTGGTATCAGTTGGTAAATTAATCTTAAGAATTGGTTAGTCCTTATGAAAGAGACTGCATACTGAACTTCCAAATGGGTAACAAGAGATTCAGTTTCCTCACGATGTGTGTGTTTTGTGTGTTTAATCTTAAGTCACTTGCTGAACATATTTAACATTTTAGGTTCTGTATCTCCGCCGCCCACACACGAGAACAGCTGGACAAAGCGCTGGTGGCCATAGAAGCGGTGGTCGAAGAGCTGGGCCTGCGATACTCACACTTGAAGCCCGTTCAGACTGATGCCAGTAGCGCGTTGACTACAACTTCGGTCGACCAGTCTCTTCTAGCTGTATGGTTGCAGTATACTCGAAAACTGCTGGAACTGTTCTAATAGTTTTAACAAGCTTATTTTTTTCAACTATTTCGGTTTCTCAAATCAGATATTGCAAGTTGTTGCTGTTGCTGTTGGCATCCATAAGGCTAAGACCGTGTTTACAAACTCGTGTTTTATTTCGCCTGTCCTGGTTTCTGAAATCAAATCTTATTAGTTAAAGTTGACCTTTGCAATTATCCGATTCAACTTAAGTTTTGCACACGTACAGAAAATCGTAAAATTGATCCGATAATGAAGTGAAGTGGTCATTGGCAATCTGTGACAATAAAATATCACAATCACTTAGAAAATTACTTTGTAAAGATACCTGGGCCCGATTCGAGATGCCAAACTGCGAGACGTTGCTCTCACACTTGTCTCACTAGGTGATAGAGTGATACACCTAACTGTCAAGCTGTCAGTAGGTCTCGCTAGAGCGTTTTGTCTATGGCTATGGCCACCATTTTAGATATGTTGACAGGACAATGGGAATCCCATGGCAGAGAGTTTGGTGTTTTTTTTAGTAGGTATACGTAGGTATCGAACCATGGATGTATATGAAGTGGATCTCATTCTTCGGTCACAAAGTGAGGCCGACAGAGAAGCTTATCTAAGGGAGTGTCTCGTTTTGACTAAGGAGGTAATGACGTCAGCAGACAATCAAAATGTGAATATGTGTCAAATGTGACAATTTTGTAACGAGTGCGAGTGAGGTACCGCCCCGCACTATTATGCTCTCTATCGGACCGTTTTTAGTACTTTTAAGGGTTCCGTAGCCAAAATGGCATAAACGGTACCCTTATAGTTTCGTCATGTCCGTCTGTCTGTCCGTCAGTCCGTCTGTCCGTATGTCACAGCCAATTTACTCGGAAACTATAAGACGAATAAAATAAAATTTAGACATAAGTTGTATTTTTCATGCCGCTATTTAATTATAGTCTGGCAAACCATTTTTTCAGTAGAAAAGCGCGGCAAATTCAAAATACGTACATGTGCCAACCCTTTGTGATTAGACACCGTGTTCGTGACGAACATTTCAATTCACATTTCTTTTACATTGAATTTGTTTCTAGTGCATTTCACTCTCTCGTCTTAAGCGCGAGTGAGATAGAACTCCTGCAACGTTCTACATTGAATTTTAATTCGTTTTTATGGCATATGTCAATTGCCTCAACCAGATTATTTGTTACAGTTGATGACAGATCAGACGAAATATATCCGTCTCCTTTTTACACACCGTGAATGTCACGTAATGAAAGGGGTGGAAATACCAACTAAAATTAAAAACATAGAATTTGATGATCATTGCTGCTTTTTTCACTGATTCTTACTGTTGTCATAATTTTGGTCGCTGTACATTGCTACTGCATTCGTTGGCTGGACAGACTATATGTAGTTAAATTGAAGGAGAAAATATTTTTATGGCGGGCGCTCCATGTAACTAAATTACAAAAAACAATTTTTCCCCTAATATCAACATGTTGCACATCAATCGATAGGTGTTTAAAAATAACATCTGGTATTAGTTTGGTTCTTATTCCATTGAAGGTACGGAACCCTCTATTATGCGTGGTCCGACACGCACTTGGCCGGTTTTATGCTAGTCGCCTATGAACGACTGTTTTACTCGGTAATAATTTTCAACTGTGGCTAGGGCACCGAGTAAACAACAGTACTATACAGAGGTCCTTCTTTGACGTTACGAATCATGTTGTCCCTTCTTCACGCATGGCAAGTTCTCTTTCTCACTTAGGCAAACGTATCGGATACTAGTTGTCAAATTCAATGACAGAAATGCACATCCTTGGTTAGGGACAAGGTTTAAGATAAAGATCCACTTCATATAAATCCGTGATACGAACACAGATTACACCTTGTTAGCCCGCCCCACTGTAAATTTATCAAAAATCTTATCGGTTGGCTTCCATATAGCGATATAGAGCCCATCTTCGAGATCATGAAAAAATAAGTCTTACTAGATCTTAAATGGGCGCTAGTATGTATAACACGATGTAAATTGTTCTTGAATAAATATCATATCATATCATATGGCGTCAAGTTGAAAATACAAGAAAATAACGTTAATTAATCAGTGGTTTTACCGCTCCTAATTTGTACTCACGGTAAAGTCTACTTCAAATAACCTACTGCAGTAAAACACTTCTATAATTGCATTAACACGTTTAATTTTGATGACAAAGTAAATTATTTAAAATTAGCAACAATAGTCAGATTATTTAAAATTTAGCATTTCACGTAAAAATTACAATAACGGTATCTATATAAAGATATTTCACATTCAATAACTTCCTTAGTGGTCAGAATGTAATTAAATTACAATAATAAAAATATTTAAAATTAGCACTTCACTTAAAAATGAAGACAACTGTACCTATATAAGGATATTTCACATTCAATAGTTACCTTAGTGGTTAGAATGTAATTAAATTACAATAATCAGGTTATTTAATATTAGCACTTCACTTAAAAATGAAGAAAACTGTACCTATATAAGGATATTTCACATTCAATAGTTAGCAAAACTGGTAAGTAAAAATAAAGACTCGGCTGGTAATAATTTGGCTGCAGGAAAATAATGGGTTAATGAGGCGGGTGATATGGATGCTGACAGATGATTCGCTGGCTGAACGTAGCCTAAATTAAAGAGCCAGGTCTTTATACGCCCGTCAAACGAGGCAATTGGAATTTTGGGAAATTTAGCAAAACAACAAAAAAGACTATTATGGCACAAAAATACTGGATACAAAGAAAAGGAATCGGATTTATAACGTTTTTAAAAAAATGTAAATAATATGATATTCTCGAAAGCAGGATGGCTAAAGCTGTAGTTTTAAATTGAAAAGAGTTCGTGGGCAAGTGTCCGCTTTGATTTAGGCGGACCCAATAGCTCGCTGAACTCCTTTTCTCACTTGGAGAGCCCGCTGGATGCGGACTCTAATTCTCCGACGATGGTGAAGAATCCCGCGGAAAAACGCGGCAGTTGCAGACCGTCTCGCCGGCACCCACAAGTGCCTTCCGGAATCCTTCCGGCTCAGGCGGTCAAACTAGTTGCCTTTTTGCCCGGCAACGTATTTGGTTTTTGTTTTTGCTCCAATAATGTATTAATAGCACTTGCTATATAATGTTTGAATGCAAAGATCTAGAGAAATAAATCGCACTTCACCACGATGCAACTAAGCAAATTATAGCAAAACCCCTTTGTTTTTGCTCCAATAATGTATTAATAGCACATGCTATATTATGTTTGAATGCAAAGATCTAGAGAAATCGCATTTCACCACGATGCAACTAAGCAAATTATAGCAAAACCCCCAGACAAAACCAGAATATCTGTTTTTTCCTTTAAAAATCTCCCCGTAGCTCTGACACACTCAATCCAAAAATCAACTTTTTTCTTTTTGACAATCTGGAATACCTCAAAAATTCACATTCAAAATTAGCGCGAGTATTATCTCAATTTTATAACTGCCAGTCGTATTACAAAATGCGGACTGATATAAGCGCCATCTACCTGTAATGCCGTGAATCACAATGTACGCTTTTTTATATATCAACCGTGACCTAGCCTTAGACCTCCCTTAGACACAGAAGTTCAGAAGTTCTAAAGAAAGTCGACAGATGTCGTACGGTAAACGTAGCGTCATGCTACACTACATACCAAATTCCGGTGGGAGCATACAATAGGCATGGTGAATTTTTTTCATGTATGGTATCAATCGATTCGTTTTGTTGTGGGGATCAAATGTCTATATGGGGCCAATTGCGTTAAAGCAACAGAAAAGTCAGAAATGAGACTTAAAGTCCGAGATTTGCATTTGTTTCTCAAAACGCTCCTAACAAAATGACGTGCAAAAGTGACGTCACGATCACATAGTTGTGTAAAGTATGGAAAAAATATGAAATTGCTATTTTTACAGTGAAACGTTGCGTTTATGTGTATGGTTGCCATACAATTTATTTTACAGTACAATGTTAAAAATCATTTCAATTCACACTTTCAAAAATCGTAAAATTTTGCAGCTTGATATCTTTGAGCCACTTCAAAAGAATTTATAAATTTTCACTTTAGTTGGATATATTGATCATTTTGCATCCTATCAACTAAATTTTATTGCATAAATCAATATGTGTCATCATGCCTATTTTAAGATTCGAATCTAATCGCAATTTTTGCATTTGTATTATTTTTGAGCTAACCACTCCAAATTTTTTGACCATAAACTAGGCACTTCACCGCCTTATATTAAACCGTAAAAGTTAACCTTGCGGGACAGTTTTGAAAAAAATACTTTAAATAGTTTAAAAAATTTACTTAATTGGCACACGCATAACTGGATATCCATGTTTAAGTGGCTTATAGTTTAAGATGCCGTTATAAAGTGTATAACAGGTATATGTTTTTTTTCCTGTTTTTTACTGTTTTTTTTTCTCTTGTTTTGATTAAGATATTCTTACTTTGGGGATGTGATCGTGGCGTCAATGCGTCGTGTCGTCAAATGGTTGCAACGGAAGACCAGCGCTGGCCCTGCCGGCATTTAACGCTGAGTTGCGACGATTTCGTGCCAATTAATGTTTCGGGTTGTATATGTTATTGTTTATTATGTTTTTGTAATTGTCATGAATAAATCTTTCATTCATTCATTCATGTTTCTAAAAGAATGCTTTAAATGTTCATCCTTATATTTTTTTATTTTTGAAAAAAAAATGGTATTCAATATTTATATGACGTTCTAAATAAAACAAATTTTTTTAACGTCGTAGAAAGCAATTTTTTTTATGGAAGTTACAAAAACTATTTAAAACGGGGTATTTACCATGGGTATTTGTTTGGTCGAGGTTCCGATATATTATATGTATCGACATGTTAGAAACTAACAAACGAGGATGGTGGCAGCATTTCTCCGCTGTATCGCAAAACTTATGAGTTGAGCGAGGAAGCTGCCAGCTCTTTGGTCACCAATTGAGTCGACGAGCCTCTTTTTGCGTTCTTTAAAAAGTTACTGAGCACTGGGTCCCCACGCGCCAAGGGTCTCGACTACGAAAGGTATAAAAATGTTTTATGGGTCTTCAGTTTTTCAGCTTCTTTGGCCACCGCACCTGCTTGTTTATTGGTTCCGGTGAAGTGAGAAGCCGCCAGTGTGTCTACGCATATAGCATCCCACAGGCACGCATGTGGCATTTACTTAAGTACCGCAAGAACACCTGTGTGGAGCACAAACACGGACTCAAAGCCGGAATCAGATTTCAATCAATCAGGTGCCGGTCCAGATACTATACGGTTTAAGACATTTATTTTTCAAAAAGATTTACATAAATCACTTACTGAGAAAACAATATTTATCTTAAAGTTAAATGGGAGAGGGTAGAATGCAAAAACTGGTGGACGAGTTAAGAACAAAGGCGCTCGGTAACACCAAGCGCAATGCAACAATGTAATGTTGTGCATGGACCAGTTAAACCGAACTACCCGGTGCGTTCACTGGTTAACTTACGTATGATTTGTGTGTATTCATTAAGTGCATATTTTGTGGAAAAGCCTTAGAAGACGTTTTTATTTTAGTTTTTAACTTTTTTATGTTATACATTTTTGTACATTTATATATTTTTTCTTTTTCTTTTTTTTTAAATATTTTAATTATTTAATGTTATTATTATTTGACTTATTTCTATCCAGTAATAATGTCAATATTTCTGTACCCATCCTTTTCTATGTATATGAATGAAGGATGAGCAAGATGAGTAGAGAATAATGTCATTATTACTGACAGTGTCTGGAAAAGCTGTCCTCCCGTCACCAAACAGGAGGTTTGCTGGTGTTGCTCATCCTTCATTCATATACATAGAAAAGGATGGGTACAGAAATATTGACGTTATTACTGGATAGAGTAAGCCGGTAGCCAGTGCTGCGGCTTAGGAGTGAGTGACTCATAAAAAATTTGGCACAATACGTCGTCCCAGCTCCAATGGAAATTTGGATGGGTAAAAACATCCTGACCCGCCAACCATTTCACCAAGCTTTTTTGGCCTCCTCTAAGCCCACAGTTCCATGGTTTGGGGGTGGCGGTCCTGTAAGATTTTAGTGACTTTACCTACGAGGCTGGCTGAGCTGTAGACGGAGGAGTGTCTTACAGTTGATGTTATGAAGCCGACTATTTCTTAAAATGGTCTTAAATCCTTATGCGCCCACCGGTATGGTCTTAAATTTGGTATTTTCTTACTAAACGGGTCTTATAGCTTCTGTAAAAATTTCGAGCAGTAAGCTCAAAAATAAATTAAGGCGCAACAAATTGCGATTTCAACTGGTCTTAAAACCTTAGACGCCCACCGTAATGGCCTTAAATTTGGTAAGTATGTAGATTTTGTGGGTGGTTAAGTAAGTGGGCTTCGCCGTGTCAAAATTTAAGCGTAACGATAAATTAACGTATTTTTTTTTTTTAACTTGACGCCACACATACTATCTTCAATATCTCCGTGATGGGCTCTACAACGCTGTCAACGCTATATGGAAGCCGACCGGTAATTTTAGATTTTTGATAAATTTACAGTATAGCCGGCACTAGTATCTATAATGTTTAAGTAGTGAAGTATCAGATGTCAAACAATCCTTTAAGGTACTGACTACCAGGCTACCGATAGTAATGATGGAGGCGACCTCTAGTAATTGCCCCCCCCCCCCCCCCCGAAACTTTTGCGCGCAGTTGATTTCTGACTATTCAAAGTAGGTAAGATACCTCTAGAAGTAATTATAAAATTCATATGATTTTAAGACATTTTCACTGAGAGCACATTAATATTTATAATTTTTATGATTATTAATTGTAGGTATTTATTAAAAATATATAATGCAGTAAAACACTTCTATATTTGCATTAACACGTTTAATTTTGAAGATAAAGTAAACTATTTAAAATTAGCAACAATAATCAGATTATTTAAAAGTAGCACTTCACGTAAAAATGACAATAACGGTATCTATGTAAAGATATTTCACATTCAATAACTTCCTTAGTGGTTAGAATGTAATTAAATTACAATAATCAGAATATTTAAAATTAGCACTTCACATAAAAATGAAGATAACGGTATCTATATAAAGATATTTCACATTCAATAACTTCCTTAGTGGTTAGAATGTAATTAAATTACAATAATCAGAATATTTAATATTAGCACTTCACATAAAAATGACGATAACGGTATCTATATAAGGATATTTCACATTCAATAGTTACCTTAGTATCGTAAACGTCTACTTTCCGCACAAAAGGAAAATAAAAAGGAGGGAGTACTAGCAAAACTAGTAAGTACAAATAAAGACTCGGCTGGTAATTTGGCTACAGGAAAATAATGGATTAATGAGGCGGGTGATATCGATGGTGACAGATGATTCGCTGGCTGAACGTAGCCTAAATTAAAGAGCCAGGTCTTTGTACGCCCGTCAAATGAGGCAATTAGAATTTTGGGAATATTTTAGCAAAACAACAAAAAAAAAGCTATTATGGCACAAAAACACTGGATACAAAAAAAAGGAATCGGATTTATAACGTTTTAAAAAAATGTAAATAAAATGATATTCTCGAAAGACAGAAAATGGTCAAAACTGTAGCTCAATTTGAATAGAGTTCGCGGGCAGGCGCCCCCTTTGGTTTAGGCGGACCCAACAGCTCGCTGAACCCTCTTTCTCACTTGGAGAGCCCGCTGGATGCGGGCTCTAATTCTCCGACGACGGTGAAGAACCACGCGGAACACGCGGCGGTTGCAGATCGTCTCGTAGGTCCGGCACCCACAAGCGCCTTCCGGAGTCCTTCCGGCTCAGGCGGTCCCACTGGCGACCTCGGCAGGCGCTACCCGCACCCTCAGACACGGCCGAAGGGGAGCACTGGGTATTGGAAAACCTACACCGACGGCCACCCTCTTGTAGAGAATTAAGCAACTGTGGTAAACACTTTCCGGGAACAAAAATTGAACAAGATTTGCACAGGACAATTTGCAAATGATTCCTGTTTTTCTTTAAAAAATCTCTCCGTCGATCTGACACACTCAATCAAAATCAAAATCAACTTTTCTTTTTTGACAATCTGGAATACCTCAAAAATTCATATTCAAAATTAGCGCGAGTATTATCTCAATTTTATAACTGCCAGTCGTGTATCACAAAATGCGGACTGATATAAGCGCCATCTACCCGTAATGCTGTGAATCACAATGTACGCTTTTTTATATATCAACCGCGACCTAGCCTTAGACCTTCCTTAGACACGGAAGTTCTAAAGAAAGTCGACAGATGTCGTACGATAAACGTAGCGTCATGCTACAATAACTGTTAAAATATAATATGATTGGCATTACCTATTTAACCTAAAGTTCAATTAACATGCCATAAAAGAAATGTCGATATCTGGCCGAGGAGCGAATGGATAAACATCAAAAAGTGCGATGAGTTGTAGGTGTTCTTCCATCCTGCTGTTGGGAATATCTCTACAGTACCCTGCATTCACTGTGCTCTGCATTATTTTGTGTAATTTGGATGCTATGTTAGAGTAGATTTCCTCAGATTAAGCAAGCCACTAGCAATAAATCTCCTACAACGCCTTGACTGTATGCGGCTGTATAGCCATTCCCCATGTACATGTTGTAACGTTATACGTACATATTTAATAAAAATACAAACTTAAACCTATCTACTTACCTAATAAAAATAATAATAATGTGTCCCGCCTTGAGCGTTCTGCCCTCCTAATTGTCCCTCTGGGCATGGGGAAGTTATAAATAAGGAGGCAGAAAAACGGTCAATTAAAAAAATATTTATTTCCGGACCAGCTCAGTTGGTAAAGTGGTAAAATGCGTGGTATCGTGCTAAATACAACTAAGACCGGATTCTACAAATCTCCTGCAGCCGAAGTACTCCCCTGAAGGTGCCAAGTTGATAGGCGCGGCGTTTTCTCATCGGCGCTTAGTTCAGCGCAACCGGGCGATTACGTGGCGCTGAGTCAGGAAAGCAGCCAAAAGCGTTGCAAGAGGTTGGCGGCAAGCAGCGAGCCACAAAATGTCACTCTGGACTTTGGACCCCAGTTTGGGGTACCCTTGTACACATTATTTAACACTACAGTGCTTTTATATTTATTGAGGATCACGTAGGGACGAAGTTAAAAGATCGATTACGGTAAAATATCTTTCCGTATCAGAGATCAGTATTATTAAGCGACGTGCGTTCTACTCAATTTCCAGGGCTTAATGAACGAGCGAGCGGCTACATGCGATGACACAGCGCAAGATCAGATGCATTCGTTCATAGATTCGCGAATGCGCCAGGTAAGAACATTAGAACGAGTGAATGTTATTACGGCGGCGCGATATGTTTAAAACGATCAGCGTGTTGATGATTTTGTAATCCTATTTATTATTTATATAAGATAGTATTAACGTAAAACTAGTATATAATATAGTTCTAAGTTGTAAATATTATTTTTATTAGGTAAGTAGATAGGTTTAAGTTTGTATTTTTATTAAATATGTACGTATAACGTTACATATACCCCCCGCTCCATCGAAAGGGTTTTATTCTTAAAGAAAACCCGATTGGATTGCTATTAGCATTACACTTACATTCAATCATCTCTCAAATTATTCACTCATACTTCACCTAGACACAGAAGCAAATGCAACTTTTAAAGTTGACAACGCGACCTTTCATTCAAAAGGCATGTGTGATATATTACACATATGACTTATACTAATAACAAGATCTTAACTATAGGGTTTGCACTTTATCTAAGGCTGCTGGCTAACTTGAGGTCTTTTACATGCCAGACCCCTAGATTTTTTCCATTCATATCCTCTAATACGTACACAAGAGGAGACTTCTTTTCAATTATTCGACACTTTATAAATTTAGGCGCTAATTTCTTACTGAAGTATTTGTCTTTATCGCTTAATATATACGTGCGTTTTAAGACTATGTCTCCAACGTTAAAATCTGCAGGTTTACGCCGTAAATTATACTGAGCAGTGTTTTTTACATGTGCCTGCCACAATGAAGCTTGCACATCATTAAACACAGAAGCCAGACAACCACGGTTCTCTACGTAAATATCGCGCGGAAGGAATAATATTTCGTTATCCAAGTCATTATCCGTATAGTGCGAACCACACAAAACAAGTTCGCGACCATAAACAAGAAAAGAAGGTGTATAACCACCGATAGCTTCATTTGCGGAGTTATTTATGGCAAACTTTATTTTAGGGATAAAAGAGTCCCACGTCCGGTGATCGTCTTGGACAAACGTCGACAAACAGGTAATAATTGTCTTGTTATAGCGTTCCACGAGATTAATTTGCGGGGTATACCTAGGCGTGAAGAATATGTTCGGGATTTTATACCGTTTAAAAAGAGAATCCGTTGCTGTGCTAGTAAACTGACTGCCATTGTCAAGGAAAATTGTCTGGGGAACGCCATGAACCAAAAATATGTTTTCCTCTAAAATTTTAACTACTGCATCGGCAGTTGCACGACGTAATGGGAAAATATCGCAATATTTAGAGAAACAGCACGTGATAACAAGAATGTAGCTGTTTTGTTTGCGTGTTACGGGTAACGGACCAATAAAATCTACCGAAATCATTTGATATGGGCGCGAGCACTGTTTCGGACGTCCCATTACTCCTAGCGTCGTATGATTTTGGGACTTGTACGACAGACAGACAGAACAAGAGCCTACAAACTTAACTACATCTTGGTGCATACCAGGCCAATAATAGTTTAGTGCTAACCGCCGATAGGTTTTAAAAATGCCAAGATGACCAGCTGTTGGTTCTGAGTGATTTTGGTCTATTATTTGTTCGCGAAATTCTAATGGCACTACTTCCTTCCATTCGAATTCTGAAGTAAGCTGTTCAAATTTTGATTTACATAGCCGAAACAAAGAATTATTTTTAATCTGAAAATTAGGGAAGTTAGTTGGATTATTAATACAACCATTATAAATCTTTTTGTACCAGTCATCATTTGTGGTCACAATTGAGTTAGAAAGAGAAATAGCATTGACTGGGACAGCGCGAGAAAGGGCGTCCGGAATAACGTTATCGACTCCGCGGCGATGCTTAATTTCGAAGTTAAATGAAGATAACCGTACTCCACAACGTGCTAATCTCCCAGTAGCATTCTCAAGCGATAAGAACCATTTTAACGCAGAATGGTCAGTGTACACTACGAAAGTCTTTCCGTTCTCGAGATAACAGCGCCAATGCTCCAGTGCAGTTAAGACGCTAAGAGCTTCGCGTTCTGTGATGCTGTAGTTCTTCTCGGCGTTGGATAAGGCTCGACTCATATAAGCTACAGGATGCTCTTTACCATTGAGAGTCTGTGTTAACATAGCACCAACACCATAATTACTCGCGTCGCAGTGAACTTCGTAAGGCAACGAGTAATCCGGACAGGACAGAACTGGTGCAGATACTAAGGATTCCTTTAATGCGTTAAAAGCTGCATCAGCTTCCTGTGTCCATTCAAATGGTGGTGACTTTTTGCCATTCGAGGTAAGCTTGTTCAAGGGACCAGCTACCGTACTAAAATTGGGCACAAAACGACGGTACCATGTGGCTGTGCCAAGGAACCGTTTGACTTCTTTTTTATTTGTAGGAGTGGGGAAATTAATTATAGCCTCAACTTTTCCGGGATCAGTGCGTAAGCCACGAGCATCGACCACGTACCCAAGGTACTTCAACTCACTCCTAAAGAATTTACATTTTTCAAAGTTGACAGTGAGGTTAGCTTGTTTTAATTTGTCCAAAACGCGCAACAGACGTGAGACTTGTTCCTCAAACGATGAACTGATGATAATAATGTCATCAAGGTACGCCAATGTTTTGAACTCCATATCACCAAACAATGAGTCTACCAGACGTTGTTGTGTCGCAGGCGCGTTGGTCAACCCGAAAGCAGTGGTTTTGAAACATAGCGTGCCCCTACCGGGTATAAAAAACGAAGTTTTGTCGCGATCTTCAGGTGCAATAGGGATTTGCCAAAAAGCTTTTGATAAATCTATGCTTGTAAGGTACTTAGCATCGCGGAGACTATCTAAGATTTCCGTGACATACGGCAAATTATAAGCGTCGCGCTTAGTGACTGCATTTAACTTACGGCAATCGAGACAGAACCGAGGTTGTCCATTCTTTTTGTTGACGATGAGGACTGGAGATGACCAAGCGCTTTCACAGTACTCGATGACATCTAATGCCAGCATTTCGTCAACTTGTTCCGTTAGGATACGTTGCTTCTCGGGGGACATTCTATAGTATCGCTGTCTAATAGGTTGGGCGTCTCCGGTATCTATACGATGGATAATGACGTTTGTACGACCCAAACCTTTTTCCTCAGTCGATATTGACCGAAACTGATTTATCACGGTATCAGCAATTACCTTTTGAGGATGCGTCAAATTGTCATATGAATGAATATGCATATCAGTGGAGTTAACTTTGATTTCTGACATGGGGCTGTTTGACAATTTAACGCTTCCTATATATTTTGGGCACAGATTGAAAGCACGCCAAAAATCTATGCCGAGTAAGATAGAGTTTTCAACCTCAGGGATAACATAAGCCTTAATTATGTGGTATTGGCCTTCAAATGTTATGGGTAAATTCATGTAACCAATACATTTCAAATGATGACGACCAGCCCCTATAATTTCAATGGCATTAAGATTATCGTGAAAGGTGCAGTCTGTTAAATCTTTATGAGAATTATTGCCTATTATGGTCACCGCAGCTCCACAATCTAACAAGGCACAGGCTTCAGTATTGTTGATTTTAATATTAACATAGGCTCTATCATCATAATCAGGTTTAGACTGCAGAATTGTAGAAATTCTATAAGAAGTGGAAAATATTTTTATAAAACTAAGCCAAGTTTCCCAATCCTCTTTATTAAAATTCCTACAACTCTGCCCATCTAGTTTTTTGTATTATCAGTATTATTGCCTTTAGAACATACTGGACAATCTGGTGTTTTCACATCCTTCAATCCGCACTTGAAACAAAATACGTCCCGTTTAGCTTGACACTGACGAATGTGATGTGAATTGTTACGACACCTTGGACAGTACGGTTGTTTTTTCTCTTGTTGGATACTGTGTATGTAATTTTGATGCTGTATTTTTTGATGAGTGTTTTGATTATTGTTTTGTTGCCTAAAATTGTAATTTTTATTGTAATTATTTGTATTTGAGAAGTTTTGCCTATTAAAGTTAGTGTCATATTTATTATTGTTGTTTTTGTTGGAATCTGAAGTGTAAGCAAATTCAGGTGCAACTGTAGCTGATGTCACTTTAGGAGGTTCTTGAAATTGTGAGAGACGTGCCTGAACACTTTCATAATTACGACACAAGGTACGCAAAGTCTCAATATTCGAAATAGAAGCAACTGTTGCTAGAGTGCTTGCGTAGCAGGGCCTTATATTGTGAAGAAGGATCTTCAATTTATCTGCCTCTGAAGGAGGGCTAGACAGACGGGAGAACATGCCATCCATGATAGAGAGATAGATGGTGATGCTCTCACGTTCTCCCTGAGTACGTGCGCGAATTTCCGCGTCCAGCCTATAGTCATAATCCGACTGGTCAAAATCCTTCTTCAGTAAGGCTGCTAGTTCTGACCAAGAACCTACCTTATCTTTTACGGAACGATACCAATGCAAGGCATTGTCTTGGAAAATCTCTGTTGAGTAATTTAAAACTTTACTCGCAGGAATATTATGCGCTAGTATAAACTCATCAACACGCTGAATAAAAGAGCGCACGCAAGTTTTGCCGTTAAATTTTAATTTAGCCAGATCAGTTGAGGTACGGTCGCACGTCACCGAGATCACGTTCTGCAACTCCGGCATGGCAGGTCCTGATTCAATGGATTGCGATATTTTCCCATTACGTCGTGCAACTGCCGATGCAGTAGTTAAAATTTTAGAGGAAAACATATTTTTGGTTCATGGCGTTCCCCAGACAATTTTCCTTGACAATGGCAGTCAGTTTACTAGCACAGCAACGGATTCTCTTTTTAAACGGTATAAAATCCCGAACATATTCTTCACGCCTAGGTATACCCCGCAAATTAATCTCGTGGAACGCTATAACAAGACAATTATTACCTGTTTGTCGACGTTTGTCCAAGACGATCACCGGACGTGGGACTCTTTTATCCCTAAAATAAAGTTTGCCATAAATAACTCCGCAAATGAAGCTATCGGTGGTTATACACCTTCTTTTCTTGTCTATGGTCGCGAACTTGTTTTGTGTGGTTCGCACTATACGGATAATGACTTGGATAACGAAATATTATTCCTTCCGCGCGATATTTACGTAGAGAACCGTGGTTGTCTGGCTTCTGTGTTTAATGATGTGCAAGCTTCATTGTGGCAGGCACATGTAAAAAACACTGCTGAGTATAATTTACGGCGTAAACCTGCAGATTTTAACGTTGGAGACATAGTCTTAAAACGCACGTATATATTAGGCGATAAAGACAAATACTTCAGTAAGAAATTAGCGCCTAAATTTATAAAGTGTCGAATAATTGAAAAGAAGTCTCCTCTTGTGTACGTATTAGAGGATATGAATGGAAAAAATCTAGGGGTCTGGCATGTAAAAGACCTCAAGTTAGCCAGCAGCCTTAGATAAAGTGCAAACCCTATAGTTAAGATCTTGTTATTAGTATAAGTCATATGTGTAATATATCACACATGCCTTTTGAATGAAAGGTCGCGTTGTCAACTTTAAAAGTTGCATTTGCTTCTGTGACTAGGTGAAGTATGAGTGAATAATTTGAGAGATGATTGAATGTAAGTGTAATGCTAATAGCAATCCAATCGGGTTTTCTTTAAGAATAAAACCCTTTCGATGGAGCGGGGGGTATATGTAACGTTATACGTACATATTTAATAAAAATACAAACTTAAACCTATCTACTTACCTAATAAAAATAATATTTTCAACTTAGAACTATATTATATACTAGTTTTACGTTAATACTATCTTATATAAATAATAAATAGGATTACAAAATCATCAACACGCTGATCGTTTTAAACATATCGCGCCACCGTAATAACATTCACTCGTTCTAATGTTCTTACCTGGCGCATTCGCGAATCTATGAACGAATGCATCTGATCTTGCGCTGTGTCATCGCATGTAGCCGCTCGCTCGTGCATTAAGCCCTGGAAATTGAGTAGAACGCACGTCGCTTAATAATACCGATCTCTGGTACGGAAAGATATTTTACCGTAATCGATCTTTTAACTTCGTCCCTACGTGATCCTCAATAAATATAAAAGCACTGTAGTGTTAAATAATGTGTATAAGGGTACCCCAAACTGGGGTCCAAAGTCCAGAGTGACATTTTGTGGCTTTCTGCTTGCCGCCAACCTCTTGCAACGCTTTTGGCTGCTTTCCTGACTCAGCGCCACGTAATCGCCCGGTTGCGCTGAACTAAGCGCCGATGAGAAAACGCCGCGCCTATCAACTTGGCACCTTCAGGGGAGTACTTCGGCTGCAGGAGATTTGTAGAATCCGGTCTTAGTTGTATTTAGCACGATACCACGCATTTTACCACTTTACCAACTGAGCTGTTCCGGAAATAAATATTTTTTTAATTGACCGTTTTTCTGCCTCCTTATTTAAAACTTCCCCATGCCCAGAGGGACAATTAGGAGGGCAGAACGCTCAAGGCGGGACACTGGTGGGTTTTCTTTAAGAATAAAACCCTTTCGATGGAGCGGGGGGTATATGTAACGTTATACGTACATATTTAATAAAAATACAAACTTAAACCTATCTACTTACCTAATAAAAATAATATTTACAACTTAGAACTATATTATATACTAGTTTTACGTTAATACTATCTTATATAAATAATAAATAGGATTACAAAATCATCAACACGCTGATCGTTTTAAACATATCGCGCCGCCGTAATAACATTCACTCGTTCTAATGTTCTTACCTGGCGCATTCGCGAATCTATGAACGAATGCATCTGATCTTGCGCTGTGTCATCGCATGTAGCCGCTCGCTCGTTCATTAAGCCCTGGAAATTGAGTAGAACGCACGTCGCTTAATAATACCGATCTCTGATACGGAAAGATATTTTACCGTAATCGATCTTTTAACTTCGTCCCTACGTGATCCTCAATAAATATAAAAGCACTGTAGTGTTAAATAATGTGTATAAGGGTACCCCAAACTGGGTAAGTGGATATATTTATTTGCCAATAGCTTAGTACGATTTAGCGCTGATTAAATGTTGTAAATTTAACTTGCCTAATTGAAATCATAACCATTTCATAACAATAGTGATTAAAATAGATTAATATCACTTCTTCGTAATAGTTTTGTTTATAACTAGGAAATGCAAAGTGGCTAATCATCATGTCCATTTATTAAGCCACCCTCTAATTGTTATTAAAAAACAATTGCATTTAAATTTCATTATTTTACCTTTTAGGTTCGCCTTTTTGTAATCTCCGTATCTGAATTGTGAACACCCACGGCAACACAACTACCTAAGTGCTTACCCTCTTGCCGTTGGCGTTCACAAAGACTTCTGGACCGTTTGTAATGCTTTGTTTGATGACGCGTTCCAGGGTCCAAAGTCCAGAGTGACATTTTGTGGCTCGCTGCTTGCCGCCAACCTCTTGCAACGCTTTTGGCTGCTTTCCTGACTCAGCGCCACGTAATCGCCCGGTTGCGCTGAACTAAGCGCCGATGAGAAAACGCCGCGCCTATCAACTTGGCACCTTCAGGGGAGTACTTCGGCTGCAGGAGATTTGTAGAATCCGGTCTTAGTTGTATTTAGCACGATACCACGCATTTTACCACTTTACCAACTGAGCTGGTCCGGAAATAAATATTTTTTTAATTGACCGTTTTTCTGCCTCCTTATTTATAACTTCCCCATGCCCAGAGGGACAATTAGGAGGGCAGAACGCTCAAGGCGGGACAATGTGCATGTGGGATACTACATACGTAGACACACTGGCGGCTTCTCACCTCACCGGATCCAATAAAAATACAGATGCGGTGGCGAAAGCAGCTGAAAAACTGAACACCCTTAAAAAAATCGATGTTTAAAGAAACAAGTATGTATAGTTTAAAGTGCCATGTGTAACCATATCAATTCATTATATAAGAAATATAATATGATATAATATTGGAATATAACTTACACGTAAGTCAGTCAGATACACGAACAGGCATTGCAACGCATCAAGGACCTGGAGCAGCAGCTGGGGGAGATGGACCTTAAAAAAAATTATACTTGCAAGTACTGCTCCGAGCACTCCGGGCCGCCAGACAACAATTTAAGTATTTTTGCTGAGCTAAATAGTTTTGAAGTAGATTTAGTAAATGACAGCATAGTGGACTCTCCTTTTATGGAAAATATAGAGTTTTCAAGTTCTGTGTGCATAGGGAACAGTGATGGGAAAATTTCATTGAACGGAAGAAAAAAGATAAAAAAATATTTAAAATTAAATAGATTCATAAAAAAATCTAAACTTTTGCTGAAATGCCACAAATTCTTATTTAAATCATTAAATTCCAAATGTAAACATGTAGCCTTGAGAGATGAACTCCTAAAGTGCCAATATCAATTAGACCAGACAGTAGAGGAGCTGAATCATCGCTCTGCTGAATTAAGCAAATTAGAGTCAAAGCTAAAAGCTCTTAATGATAAGCATGAATTATCTAGTAAAACGCTACAGGAATACATAGCCTTTATGAATAATGTTCTAGCACCGGGCAGCGGCTACCCTCTGCGCTTGGAATCGCCACGGCCGCCGAGTCGCCTGGCTGCGCCGGGCTCGCCCGCGCCCGCGCCGCGCGTCTCCGGCGCGACCACTCCGCGTCGCCAGCCCGAGCCTGACCTTAGCCTGGACGTCCGGGAGTCGTCGCTGGGTCCTTCACAGTCATGCCCTGGATTGGATGTCGCACTGGATTTATCCCTGCCCTGCCCAGTGGAACCAACTCCACCGTTATCGTGCCCAGGCGAGGCGGGCCCATCGCCGCCATGCACTGTCGAGCCGGGCCCATCGCCGTCGTGCCCAGTGGCACTGGATCTATCGCCGTCGCGCTCAGTCCAACACACTCCATCGCTATCGTGCCCTGTCGAGCTGGTTCCGCCGCCGCCGTGCCCGGTGGAGGCGCCACTCTCGCGCGCGCGCCCCGCCCCGCTGGTCCCCGCGCTCGTGCCCGCGCCTGCGCCTGCGCCCGCACCCGCACCCGCACCCGCGCCCGCACCCGCGCCCGCGCCCGCACCCGCGCCCGCGCCCGCGCCTGCGCCCGGCCGCACCGTTCTATATACAGACGAGGTGGGCGCCGGGCTCGGCGCGCTGCTGGCGGAGCGCTTGTCGCGAGGCGTCCTTAACAACTGTCACCCGGGCGCCTCCTTCGATCGTCTGATCAAATGTATATCGGTCGGCGAGTATGACCGCGATTCCACGCTTGTAGTGTTTTTAGGAAATAGTATAGATTGCACTAACCGAGATATCTTGAGATTATCCGAGACCCTGTCAGATATTGGCCAGCGAGATTCTGTAAAAATAATTATCTGTGCCTTACCATACAGAATGTCGAGTCATATAAATAAGAGGGTATATTCTTACAACTCCGTATTTTATAATCTTTCTTTGTACAGTAGTACGATTTCGTATTTTGATACAAATAAATTTATTGAGGATTTTATTATGCCCCATGATAGGACTTACCTTCCGAGAAGATGTCTTATAGATTGTGCTAACCTGTTAGCATACAATATTGTAGACCCCGTCGTGACTAGCACGGCGGATGATAGTTTTATTAAGACGAATCCCGATTCATACTGCAGGGGCTCAGATTTAGAGAGGCAGCCGTCTGGTGATATCAATTTAAACTGACTGCTACGACAACGAGTGCACCAGCCGGCTCCGTTCCTAAACATAACTGTGATGCTAGCATAAGTAGTAAAACTGATGTACTGTACTTAGTTCACCAAAATATTCAAGGGTTTACCAGTAAACAACTGGAAATTGATTTATTTGTACAACACTCGAACATTGATATCCTCTGTATAACGGAGCACTGGCTAAAAGGTCATGAATTTATGTTTAATTTCCACAATCATAGTGTAGTAAGTAAATTTTTTAGAAAATCCTGCATTCGCGGCGGGTCATTAATAATGGTAAAACATGATATAAAAAGTAAGGAGCGGAAAGACATTGTTGAATTGTCTGTGGAACGCCATATTGAACTTTCTTGTGTCGAGTTAGAAGAATTTATAATTATATGCGTGTACAGGCCTCCATTGGCAAACTATAACACATTTGAGTCAGTGATAGATGAAGTTCTTACAAGTGTTTTTTGTAGTAATAAAAGTGTTATTGTGTGTGGTGATTTTAATATCAACTTACTTGAAGATTCATCCATGTGTGTAAGGTTACTTAGTACTTTCAAATCCTACAATTTAGTAAATTTATTTTGTGAGCCTACACGAATCACAGCAACCAGTGCTACATGTATAGATAACATTTTCAGTAACAAGGATGCGACTAGTAAATCTATAATAAACAACTTAAGTTCTGACCACTGTGGACAAAAAGCCTCTTTTAGCGGAAAAACTAAGGATATTCCACAAGTCACTATGTGCAGACCAATTTCCGAAAGACGATTAGATTTATTCAGTCGGAATATCACGAAACAATTATGTTATGTTCCATTTACCCAGGAAAACCCTAACCGTATGAGTATTGAGTTGTTTAACTGTATTAAAAGGGAATTTGATGCCTGTTTCATTCCGAAGAAGGTGCAAGGCAAGGTCAAGACGAAATTTAGCGACTGGGCTACGCCGGATATTCATGAGAAAAGACGACGGCTCTATGATTTATATGACTTGAGAAGAATTAATAAAAGTCCGGAATTCCTAGATTATGTCAGGAACTTTTCTAAATCTTTTAAGATGATGTGTGCCGCTGCTAAAGCTGATTATCTGTCCAGAAAGATCCAAAATTCCAAGGATAAAGTAAAAACTGTTTGGCAAGTAATCAACGATGAAACTGGGAAACGTAAAATCAAAGATCCGCACTACAACCTACGTATTAATAATAATTTAGTGAGTTCGGACCTTGAAGTTGCGGATCATTTTGAGCAGTTCTTCTCTAATATACCGGTAGAAACAACAAAGTCTCTTCATTCATCGCCTGACGTCGCTGAGGCAATACTGAAAACAAACATAGCAGAGTGTACAGATTTCTTTAAATTTTCATATGTTACTCCGAACTTAGTTATTAAAACATTTAAATCCCTAAATTTAAAGAAAACTGAAGATCTTTGGGGCCTATCTGTTAAAGTTCTACATTCCATTGTTGAATCGATTGCACCACATTTAGCTGATATATTTAACAAATGTATTGATACAGGAATATTTCCAGACATAATGAAGCACAGCAAAGTCATCCCCTTGTTCAAATCAGGATCGAGAACAGAACCAAGCAATTTCAGACCAATTTCAATACTGCCGGCACTGAGCAAAGTTTTCGAGAAACTAATTCTAAATCAACTTGTGTCACATTTTAACCGAAACGAATTGTTCGCCAGAAATCAATTTGGTTTTACCAGAGGTCGCTCGACTACTGACGCAGGTGCTGTTCTTCTTGAGCACATCTTTGCCGCTTGGGAAAAAAAACAAGATGCTGTTGGAATATTCTGTGACCTATCGAAGGCATTTGATTGCGTTGATCACGAAAATCTAAAGAGAAAACTAAGCCATTACGGGATCAAAGCTGGTGCCCTTAACCTCGTCTCATCATACCTATCGGATAGAACACAACGAGTGGTTATTAATGGAACTCAATCTTCTGGGTCCCCTGTGGCACTCGGAGTGCCTCAAGGCTCAATACTTGGTCCTTTCCTGTTTTTGGTGTACATTAATGACCTACCTAAAATTGTGCAAGATAAACATGATATAGTGTTATTTGCTGATGACACATCTCTGATATTTAAAGTGGACAGAAAAGAAAACAGCTCCGATAGTATTAACAGTGCACTCTCCAAAGTAGTAAATTGGTTTACGGCTAATAACCTACTTTTGAACGCCAAGAAAACGAAGTGCATCAAATTTACACTTCCCAACGTCAAGCAGATTAACAGCAGCAAGATTATAATAAATGATGAAATAATGGAATTCGAAAATCAAACTGTTTTCTTAGGAGTCACTTTAGACTCGAAATTACAATGGCATCCACATATAGCTACCCTAGCTGGGAAACTTAGCTCTGCAGCCTATGCCGTGAGGCGAATCAGCCATCTAACAAACAGTGAAACTGCCAGGCTGGTATACTTCAGTTACTTTCACAGTGTTATGTCGTATGGAATTCTGTTGTGGGGTAAAGCAGCTGATATTGGGACCATATTTGTGCTACAAAAACGAGCTGTACGTGGCATTTATAAAATGCGCGGTCGAGCATCCGTAAGAGGAAAATTTGAAGAGGCAAATATTCTTACCGTAGCATCTCAATACGTACTTGAAAACATTATGTATGTGCGGAAAAACATCCATAAATTCAAGCTCAACAGTGATATCCATAACTATAACACTAGAAATAAAGATAAGATTGCTGAGCCTGGCCACCGCCTCGGTAAGGTTCGTACGTCTTTTGCTGGGAACTGTACACGTTTTTATAACAAAGTCCCCGCTGATGTAGTGAATTTGCCACTAAATAAATTCAAGTCTTATGTTAAGCGCTATTTGTTGAGGAGAGAGTACTATACTTTAAAGGAATTCATTGAGGATAACGATGCCTTTAAGCCTGTAGCTTGATATAGTTAGTACAATACAAATTGAGAAATTATTAGGTACATTACTCTATGAAGCAGCTTTACTAGTGTCCAGTATTACCTGTTTTTCATTTTTATTTTATTTTGTTTTTATTTAGTATTTGGACACTTAGAGACGTTATACATCTCTAAGTCTTGCATTCGCAAATATTTATATGTATAGATATATATTTAATGATCCTGACGCTTAGAGACATGTACATCTCTATGTCACTTTTATATTGTAATTTAGTTCACGCATGTAAAATACGAGCACAGAATATTGTTTCTCACCAGACTAAACATGGCTAGTTTTTATTAATTAATACTTTTTATTAATCATATTTAATTTTAGTTTAATTGGCTTTAGACACAACATTCGGTGCTTGATTATCCATATTTTTTATTATATAGAATATATAGATCAAGACACTTGGAGACCTTATACATCTCTAAGTATAATTTAGAAATAGTATGTTTATTGTATACTAGAATCACTTAAGTACTTTTTTTTATATTATTTAAATTCAAAGTTTATTTCTAACTGTTGATGATGGATTATTATAATTTGGAAATTTATGTAGAAGACACAGTTCAGGTAAGAAAGTATATCAAACTTGTATGTAATTTATTTTCAATAGTCAGATTTGGACTCATCTTTTTTCTTTGGTATTTTTCTTAAACTATAACCTATTGTTGGTTAATCTAACCTTGGTTTGATATGTTTTCTTATAGAACAACGCACTTATATGTATTGTTTAGTTTTGATGTACTGTTGTTTTGAAAAAATAAGTCCCGCCGAGTTTCTTGCCGGACATAATTCTTCTCGGGTCAGAGGTGTAGGGTTAGAACCGGTGTAGTTTGATTTTTTTTCTCTCTCTTTTACTTTGACGTGTAAAAGTGCCCTTGTGGCCTACTTACTGAATAAATGTTTGAGTTTGAGTTTGAGTTTACACAATTACATTTACTTGCAGTAAACGTCAACTTCTTTTTTGAAATGAAGACCCATTGGTTTTCATATCCCGAGTCTCCTAAATAGTAATTCAAAACTTGGATCTTGTTAGTGGCAATTAGTTATAATCATGGGGATTATGACTAGTACTACTGTGCACTGTATTTATTTACATGATATGTTTATATTTCCATAACATCCTCAACTCTCAGGATTAGGAATACCTTTGTAATATAAGAGTCTTACATTAGATTAGAATCTATGAAGAATATGTGTAAAATTGTTTGAAGTGCCTAAAACCTTAGTTAAGTTAGGAGGCAGTAGTAGGAGCCAAGTTTGAACCCGCGATCCTTAGAGCGTAAGTCGGGCGTCTGGCCGCCAGGCTACCAGAGTTTGTTTTGATAATTACTATACTGTTGCTCCATTTTTCTACTATGTTTATCTGCGTGAAGTATCAAATATCAAACAATCCTTTAAGGCACTGACTACCAGGCTACCGATAGAAATAACGGCCTCCTAGCCCAGTCGGTAGTGACCCTGCCTACGAAGCAGGAGGTCCCGGGTTCGAATCCTGGTCAGGGAATTTGTTTGTGTGTTGATCACAGATATATTTGTTCCTGAGGTATGGATGTTTTCTATGTATTTAAGTATTTATCCATATTTATCTAATATATATATCGACGCTTATCTTAAACAACTCGGTATCTCAAAATGCATGTTTTTTCAGGAAAGAGGTTTAAAAAAAACACAAAAAATATAATCACATAACTTTTTATTACAAAAACCAATCGGAAATCTTCTTTTAGTCACAGCTTCCCTTTTTATATAAGAATTCAAAACTACAAAAATCAAATTGAATAAGATATAAATCAATACAAAAAACTGCCACGAAACACCACAACTTAGACTTGTGACACGACACAATCGAGTCGCAACTCAAAATAAGTAAGTATTTATGTGCATTAACGTTACAATCGAAAAAGATTCAAGAAATATTATTTTTCTTGTGAACAATAGTGGATTATTCGTCTTTCAGACAAACAAGAGAAAAACATTTTTAACGAATAGTAACTTATTTTGTTTTGTTTCTTGAATGCAATTTTTTTATATGAACAGTAATGGCCTAAAAACAAGATGTGTCTTAATAATTATTAAGCCTTATAGAAATAATAACGGTATAATTATTTTAATTTGTAACATAGGATAATTATGGTTTTATTTTAGTAACTTCTAATTATAAAAATGCCTCTGTTTTTATTTTTACGTAATAGTCTAGTATAAATTTACAGAAAATACCCTTATCAAAAAACAAACTTCAAAAGTTTTCTTACTTACTACTCAAAATACTTCTCAAACTTATTAAAGTAAAAAAAAACAATAATCTTCTCAATCACAGCCATGGTAATACCATCCGTATCAAAAAATAAACTTCAAAAGTTTTCTTACTACTCAAAATACTTCTCAAACTTATTAAAGTAACAAAAAAAACAATAACCTTCTTATAGTCAATCACAGCCATGGTAATACCATAGATAAAATAAAATTATTAAAAGTCCTTGACAGTTGCTACTCGTAGTTTAAGATTATTTTAATGAGATCTTTTTAGTAATAATAAATCAAGTGTAAGGACTCTTAGTAAATAATTATTTATATTATTATCAGACTAGTCTAATCTTAAAATTAAATCAACAAAAATCTCAATATTGGACCAAATCACTCTACAAAATCAGTCTTACAAATTTTCATAAAAATTATTATAAAATCTTGGGACAATATTTTTGGCAATCAATTGAAGAAGGCCTTTCTTCTTTGCCTCTGCTACTGGGATCCGTTGTTGATAAACCGGTTTTATAGAGCTTTCATTGTTGCTCCTTGAACTCCGGGTTTTTCCTGTATCTATTAAAACTCTTTTGTAGGTTTCTGATTCATTGTATGAAGTTTTATATAAAAAAGAATATTTATTTATTTCATCATTTGTTACTTGCACTATTTTAATGTCTGATAATTTTACTACATTGTTGTCTGTGTTTTTTGTATAGTTTTTCCCCAATCCGGACGCTATGTGTTTGATATCGATAAAATCATTATGCATCATCTCTGTTACGTTATATGGTTTTCCAGTTTTTTTAGCATTCCGAATCATAAGATAATATTGGTCTGGTGAGTATATGGGACCAGTTTTAAGGGCTTGTTTCACTTGCCTTTCTATAACTGAGTGGGCACTATCACCCTCATTTTGAGTGTGCCCTTTAATCAAAAATTTGTGTGTTATGGAATTTATGTGCTCAAAATTATGAACAACATATACGTAGAGTGCGATCATGAAGTGGTTTTTATGTTGGCCAGTGCAGTTGTCAGAATAAAATATGACATCAAGTTTAGAATTAAGTTCAATTGCTTTAACTTTAAGATCTTCAATATATTTCATAACACAAGTTCCAATTTCTGTAACTCCGCGTCTAGCTTCGCCCTCGTGCCATACGTAGCAAGACACATTATTATCCTTCATGTTGCAGATTGTGAAATTGTATACATTAAGTTTCGAAAGATAATAAAATGTGGAAACATCTCCTTTTGGGCACGGCATCGTTGCTTGAAGATCGTAGACGCACACTATAGTAGTATTGGAACTTTTTTTTTATCTTTTTCCTTTTCAGTTCGAGCTAGCATTTTTTCATTTAAATGTGTATCAAATTTATCTTTATTTTTGGCTTTTTCCGTTTCTGTTGAATTCGCGTAAGAAACGCAATCTTCGCATTGGTCTTTTTTGGGCTGATGGAATGAAATATTGTGCTCGTTAAAAATATATACATTAAATAGTTCGCATAAGGAAGATTTTTTAATTCTCGTTCTTTAGTATAATCCCGATGTAAGTCCGCAATACTTTTACCACCATCGATATACTCTTTTGTAGTGCAAGCACGGCAGTAGTGGCTTTCTACTCTAGGGATTCTGCTAATGTGCTCCCGCACACTGTCTTTTATTTCCGGAGCAACTGTTTTGTGATTTGTGTGCTTACCACGTTGATCTAAAAATAAAACACTACTGTCGTTTTCATCCTCAGTTTTTTGTATAACAGTTCTGATGACACGATCCGTGATATCTAATGTGGCTTTGAAAAATGTCTTGCACACCCTTATCCTCTGCTGATTTATAGTGAAATAGTATGCATTATTGTGACCACGGTCGCTGTTGTGAACTTTGTATGAGTATTTTGGGTGGATAGGAGTAATATGTCGTAAAATATACTCACGTTGTCGCTGCAAGTCACCCATTTCCCAGTAATTTTCAAAGATTATTTTGCGTTGAGTTTCAGTGAAGATTTGGCTACAAGTTTGCTTACATTTTATAGTACAAGGTGGTTTCAATGTTTTTTCAGGTACAACTCGGTTCAATCGTGAAATATACGACTTACCATTATTTTTCAGTCTCTTGGCTGTGTTGCGAATCCAGCTCTCAGGTGCCGCTTTTCTTTTTCGTGTTCGTGTCCCTTTATTACAAGCAAGTTCATTTGTTTTGGCAGTGTCAGTTCCGGTTGTATCATTTTCATTATTAAGACATCCGTTTGAATGAGTCTTATCGCTATCTGAACTGGAAGGGTCGTCAGTGGAAGAGTAAGGAACAATATTGATATTCAGTTTACCTTGTCCAGTTCGATTATCGTTTACAGTTGAGCTCAAATGATCATTTGTGTTGTCATCCTCCTCAGTATCAGCTATGGAGTTGCACGAGGAAGGTATTTCGATTTCTTTAGTGTTCGGAGAGTTGTCGATAACATTATACACTGGGGAAGATAATGGCTCGATATGGGATACCTCATTAGATAACTGACCTTGTTCACTCGGAAATGGTTTGAATCGTCTTCGGAATCTTCTGAACTGCTTGAGGAAGAACCTGAAGAAGAATTGGAAGAAGAGCTGGAAGAAGAGCTGGAAGAAGTAGAGCTGGAAGAAGAGCCCGAAGCTTTTGGTGGAGATTTTGAAGCAGGAATTTGAATAAACTCCACGGACGTCACATTAAATGCAGATACTTGAGTGCTGTCATGCATGATATCTCGACTATTATCGTCAATATTTTGTGAGTCTGTATCTTTCGTGCTAGTTAACATCAAGCTATTATTTTCTTTTTCCGTTACCAAGCCCCCAAAATTAGAATTGTGACTTTTTTGAACTTTTATGTCATTTTCAGGATTTGTACATACCATAATATTATTATCTGGTTTTTTATTTAATACACTGCACCTGGGTTTTGAGTGTTGTTTCCGTTTTATGCAAGGTACACTCACGTCATCCTCACTAGAACTCGAAGAGGAATATGAACGACGTCGCGGGTAGTCTTTAAATGTTGGATCCTTCACACTGTCATCTGACGAATAATCTTCACGGTCAGTCAAATCTTCTCTATAAGGTGGCCGCTTTTTTCCAATGTTTAGGTTGATTTTTAAATTTTGGAACATTTTTCCAGTTCGTGTGTTCATTTCTGTAACCAAAGCGTATCAAGTTATAAACTATCGAGAGATAGCCTGATTCTCAGACACAAAGCTAGCCGCAAAAACACTGTCTAGGTAGTCGTAAAAAATACATACCCATAAGGTTACTAGATGTTAATTTTATTATTTAATAGATATAATTACTTGAATACGTATAGAATGCCTCTTATTGCAATAAAATATTTACGTACGATTATTAAATATGATAGTTATTTATCGTCTATAGTGACTGTACTCGTTTTGAATCAAATTATTAGATGCTTAATTATAATGAACATAGTTCGAATTCGTATTATACACCTCTAACGAACTAAATCTTATGTAGTATAGGAGCTGATTTCGCTTACGTGAATAAGTTGATTTTCATTAATTTCGTGAATACTCGCTTATTTCTTATTAAGTCATAACATCTGTACTTACTGTTTTACGGATAATGCCCCATCCACTAATAATTCTATGTTGCACAAAAGTTTACCACTGTTCCACTGGACTATTTCGTGTTATGCCACTATTGTACATAAAGGTTAAGGTGTGTTGTTGTTTTATTTCGAGATGTGCCGTTAGTCCACAAACAAACACAGTGACGGCGTCAATTGCTATGGTTTAACTGGCCAACGGGCGGTCTTGCAGATAAAATGGCGTCGACTCCCCACCAATGACATACGGCACAATGCTGCCACGGTGGTAAATTTTTGAACTAGAACACGGGAGTCTTAGTCACCATAAACTTTAGCGTATTCTGCGCCTAATCTTATACTTAATTGCAAAATGAACTATTTCGTGATACCGACTTGTTTTACATAAGCGTCGATATATATATCGTCTAGTACCCATAACACAAGCCTTACTGAGCTTACTGTGGGCATAGTTCGATTTGTGTAAGATTCATTTATTTCTCGAATTTAATTTCTTTTCTGATGTTTTTGAAATGCCTCAAACTTTCCATAGACGTTGACGTAACAAAGACTGCAGCACTATAAGTAGGTATTAAAACAGACGGAACCATTGCAAAATTAAATAATTATATTATTAGTAGTTAGGTTTTCTTATTAAAATTATTTTCTTGTGTATGAATGCTTTTTCACCACATCAGCTCCACCGCCTATCTTGATTTTTTTAAAGCGTCAGTAAAATTGTTTTTTTTTCACAAGGGAGAACAGTTATTACTTTATGTTATAGAACGATGATTTTGAACCATAAATATTTGGCAGAATTAATTTGTTTTGTTTTATGTATTTACCTAAGCTTGTATTTTTTTGCCGTGTCGTGGTGAAAAATGTTGTAATACTCTCGGCAGCAGTTTGTTTGCTTCTAGTGCCCCCCGCAACGCTCAAGATACCACTTTTTTAACCATACACTAGTTACAATTTTGTAATCTTTCACTTTTTCGGGTCTCGATATAAACACGTGAGATAGATATCAAGGTTGTATTCTTGATATTATAATTTATTTACACTAAACCTATTCTACATAATATTGGATCTACGTGGTCGGTTTACAAGTCAATGTTGTTTTATTTCTTGTGACAAAAAACTATTATTGGTTACAAGAAATCTTAAAATCATTCATACCAGTCATTTTTATTCAATATGTAATATTTGTCACATATCTTTTACCCAAAGCACAGGTTTCGTCATAGTTGCTACACCCAAAAATGCATCGTCAAATCTAAAAAATTGCTTGTAAGCCGTCTATGTAGACTACCCTAGTTCTAGCCTAGTATTGTAGCACGAAAATACACGTATGATTTACACACATACTCACACACGTATTTAGTTTCAGAAGACATTCAGAGATGTCGCTTTCAAATGAGTTTTCATAAAATGCTTCAAGGCTCTCTTTACCTACTAGAGGCAAACAAATGCCTTACGTGGGATTCCCATAATTTACTGACGTCAACGTCAAAACAATAAGATGGCGCCCATGCCAATAGAGAAATTCCTCTAGCGAGACCTGTTGATTTTGACGTAGGTGGTTAGGTGAATCAACTGTCACAAAAGTCTGATATCATAGTTGTCTCGCATGCGACTGTCAGTTATGCCATGTCGAATAGACTTCCTGCTTCTTGTTTAAGTTTGAATTTTCCAAGAGAGTTTATCTATGTTTTTATACTAATTCACCACTTTTATCCGTTTAAAACTAGAAATCATAAAGAAAATACAGCATACCAACTATTTTGGCATTACACGCAGTGTTATCACTACATAGTACTAGTAGTCCGCCTCGAACTGGAAACTCGCGATTTCCTTGCAAATAAGTTGACCAATATAACAAGACCTTTGCGATTATTTTTCCGCGCCTTTTAGCTCCATGACCCCTTGATCGATCCTGCTCATATATGAACTTTCAAATTATATGTATCTCTGCTACAACCCCATCAAATTTCATGAAGATCAGAAAAACGTTACTCAAGTTATCGCGGAACAAACTCTCAATATCAAAAAGCCATCGAAATGCCGAGACGTCCCAGTAGCCAGAAGTTGTTTGTAAGAATTTCGCTTCGCTTACGCTCCGCTCGTTCGATAAAACGAAGTCGCTTTCCGCTGTCTGTCCCTATGTATGTTTTATCTTTAAAACTGCGCAACTGATTTTGATGCGGTTTTTTTAATAAATAGAGTGATTCAACAGGAAAGTTTATATGTAATACATGCATAATATAGTAGAGAAACATTAATAATTTTAGAGGTATCTAATGTGCTGTCGTAAATAAACACATTTTTTTGCGCTTACGTATTACTTACCTAAGGTACTCTAAACAGGTAAGTAATACTACTATATAAGTAGTATTACTTACCTGTTTAGAAACTAGAGGTAAATAAAATGTATTGGCTAGGGCTAGGGCTAGGGTTCCCAAACTTTTTTTATGCACGCCCCCTGCTGTTTAAAATTAAATTCCCACGCCCCCCTTCGCTTCGATGCAAGGAAACGGAAATAAATGAGCTAGCTAGCCCTGTTCAAATTTTCCGAGGCCCCGCGCCTCCCTTAAAATGTGGTCGTGCCCCCCTAGGGAGGCGCGCCCCCCACTTTGAAAACCCTGGGCTACGGCAATTTTCCTAATTCATCTAAAAACTGTTTTTTAATTACTAATGCTTTCTCATTAGGTTACTCTAAACATAATTAAGAAAAACATTGGATCTTGAAGCAAATCAAATTATTTTGTTCAATATTTTTTGATTTGCAATTTTTTAAGTAGTTACACTACTATATATAAACTGAAAATAGATGAACAAAATAATTTGATTTGCTTCAAGATACATAGATGGCAGCACCATCTCTCTCGCTATACCAGAATCACGTAACAGATTCGGATAGGAGGTGCAAGCACGTACTGCGCATGCCCTTAGTATGGTCAACTTGATTGCATATACATGAGAAAATTTGTCAAGTTCCACCGTGACCGGGTGGTCTAGTGGTCAGGACGTCAGCCGCGAAAGCTGAAGACGCCAGTTCATATCTGGCCTCGGACACCGGAGGGTTTGGTCACTTTTTCTGAAGTATATGACATCTATTTTCAAAAACAGTGGACTTAAGCTAAAGCCACACATATTTTTACACTGTATGTCTTTAAAACAACATAATTAAATAACAAAGAAAAAATCGCTTTAATAAGCCCCGCTGATATTGGATCACATTCCATGCCGATACCCCGCACACCCTGCACCCTATTATTTAAGTATTAAGGTTGATATTTCAATGGTGTGGTTGTCTAAGGCGCTTTAAATAAAGTTGTGTTTTTCATGTTAGACTAAGAGCTGGCTACGTCAGATACTACACAAAACGCAGAAAATACGACGACCTCTGATGTCACACAATACGTATGGGTCCAGTAATACTGAAAATTGTTTTTAAAATACGGTTGTGGTTTTATACAGGGTACAGAGTCAACCTCAGAGAAATAAATCAATGGAGTGGTAATTGTCAGGCGTCCCACTCTGCCAAAAGTACAAGACCACTGGTCGTAGCGGTTATATAAAACTAGTTGTCGCGCGTCAAACGCCATTCAATGAATGTCAGTCAGCCCGGAACGATCTGAGGTAAAAATGCCGAATTGCTGCGTGTTTTCATGTAAGAAAAGATCTGAATTATCTAGTTTACATAAGGATAACGTTTCTTTTTATCTGCAAGTATAATTACGTCTAAATATCATCAAATAGTGCACGAAATTAGCAAAAAACTAAAAAATATTGTCAATCAAAAAGTGTTGCCACTTAATTAGTAATTAAACGAACTTACCTTAAGTGAAGTTCCATTACAATTATACGAGCTTTGTGATTCCGAATATTATAATAACTTGTAGTAGCTCGTCGCTTACGCCCTTTTTGTCACGATATGTTTAGAGCTGAAAAGACTCCTAAAAAAATAACACTTAGAAATACAACTCCAATACGTCAAGTGACACACGTCACTGTCAACTCCTACGCGCCAAACTCTCATTTAGTTCAGAGCACCGCTGAGATGTATAAAGAAATGTTTACCTCTCAATAGTCACTTGATTATTTTACAACATAGTACTGTAGTCTAGTATGGTACAGTACACTTATACTGGGTTTAGCTTATTGTAAGCATTAAGCACGGGTGGGAGGGTTACTAATATTCGGAATCACAAAGCTCGTATAATTGTAATGGAACTTCACTTAAGGTAAGTTCGTTTAATTACTAATTATACTTCGCTTTGTGATTCCTTCATATTATAATAACTTGTAGATGTTAAGAGACTCGTAAAATAATCAGAACTAGATCCGCATATAAAACAGTATAGTTAACTAGAGAACATCAGAGAGAGAGAGATCTATCTGGTCCAAGGTATGAAACAATGCCAGGTTTAGTTTTTTATTTCTGGTCAACCAACGTAAGTTAGCTTTGTAGCATTAAAGTGAATTATAATAATTATTTACATATGGATTAACACTACACAACCGTGATAGCGATTGGGTTAAATTATATAATTATATGTTTGGTGAAATAAAACAATTAAAAACGGATTCGGACAATTAAAAACGGTCGACCCGTTGACCACGAACGCTGTAAAGTGTTTGAAACGTCGGGATGTAATTTAAACTCAATACACGCGATAAAATCCGTTTTTAATTGTTTTTTAATTGTTTTATTTCATGAATAACTATCGCGGCAACCGAAGACAATATTATATATGTTTGGTTTCAAAACAAATGAAATTAACATAATAATCTGTGGATCTTGACCTGATTGTGGACAATAAAGTTTATAAATATTATTTATGTATGTTCAATCACAAAAGAAAATGTGATTTGTAATATTTAAACAACGAAAATAATCATATATTATTAGTATCATGACTTTTACATCTGATGAAAGTATACCTGCTCGGCACATGGTATCACTACAGAACCAAACAACCCAATACCTGTGACTGTGAAGATCCAATAATTAAAATATAAAATATTTTTAATAATATCGTATTTTAATAAGAATGATCTGTAGAATTCTAAGTAATGTAACAAGAAATAAAAAATCAAGTAGTTTCATTACGTTTTAAGGAATTCTTTTTGAAGAGGACCACACCTGTTAAGTCAATTTAGAGAAACCGCCTAAATAATTAAATACTTATATCTGTTTAAGTGTCATGAAAGTATTGACAGTATATAATCATTATAATGAACCAAATCTTAATAGGACACAATCTTATACGAGTAGATGTAATATGACAAATAACAAATATATTTATTTTTGTGACTATTACTATTATTATATTATGTTATGAAAACATAGTCAACATAGGTATAAATAGGCATGCCTTTATACAATGCAGCCCAATGTAGCAACCCAATGCGGAATGACCGCCAAGGGTTCAATGCACTTCCTTGATAGTATTCTACCAATATATATAAAACACCGGTTCACAATATTAATTAAAATTACAAAATTCATTGCATAACTCTGCTAGCAGACCAGAGATATTTTGGCTACCACTATAGGTACCTATATGCTGACATAGTATTATTTCAGGTAGTGCTTGAAGCATTTTGCTTTAACGTGCTTATATAAATTATTGAATCAATAAAAGCATAAAATACAGCATTATTACATCATTAAAAAATCGTTTCTATGGCACGTCAGCTAGGAGGCTCAGAGAATCCCAACTGTTTAGAGTCCATTCATTTGCTTCCATATCTTTTGATACCAAATGGTGACAATGAGCTAAGTATGTCAAGTACCATCTTTCTTGAAACATCATGACAATAGATGTCAAAAATAGGTAAGATAAAGTAGGCATGTACACAAAATTTGTAATAGGTGGCATAGCCTTCAAGTAAAATATTAATGATTTGTTAACTGCATTATGTTATATTAATGATAATAAAATCAATAAGATGAGCAGGGAACTTATCTTACTGAGCAAAAATTTTGCTGTATAATTATACCTTTAATAATTATTAAAGGTTATAACTAGGTTTATAGACAATTAGACACCAAGTGCATCAATTTTGTGATAACCTTACTCATATAAAAGTGTGTGTTGAGTACACACAGAGTATATCAGGATCGAGCATTAATTTACGCTAGGTATATAAACAAGAAACATATTTTTCTCACAACGGTATGCACTGCTTTTTACATTTCAAATAAGCATTTGACACATCAGTTTGCAATTTACTAGAACAAAGGTAATCCTTTACCTAAAGAAAAGGTTTTTATCTTTAACAGTCTACATATACTTAAACCTTTAAAAGCGGGCCTAGTCCGCCTAGTGGTTACGATTACGTTTAATATTTATTTCAGTTAAAGAGTTTAATTGACAAATAGTTTAAACTAATAAGCGGTAAGCGTAATTTCCACTGGGTGTCATAATCCGTCAAAGATGTGCCACAACTGCCACAAGGGCATAGGCATATTAAACAAAACAAAAAATATATCATTGTAGTCGGGTATATAATGTTTCAAATTAAGCATGGCAATATTTTATTTTTCCCCCTTAGCTGATATGGAGTTCTGTTACATATCAAAATTTTAGGAAACAATGCCAAGTAGTTCAAGAGTAACAAAAAAAAAAAAACCATAAGCAGATTTAACAGAGAGTAACCATATGGTTACCTAATGATCATAGAGGGATTAAGTAACAGTTGCTTTTATCAAGCAGTTGTTATGGCTTGTGCCAATAGGCAATTGTTTGTCTTTATAAGACAAAAAATTCGTTTTAAATGACTTTATATATTGTCAAATTTGATCCAATGTAAAATTATATTAAGTAGCTATGACCCACAAATACAGTGGTGTGGGCTCCATTACATATCAGCATGGTAAGGGAACCGAATAGTTATGCAATATACTTGCTAATATATGCAGCGCAGAATACTTTTATATTAGATCCATTTAATTTAAGTATTGTTGTAGACTTTCTTAACACTGGTAGTTGTGTCTATATCGAGTCCGACACACCAAACATTAATCAGGCTTTCTGCTGTTGTTGATAGGTACTGAAAATGATACAATTGTAATAACATAATATTAGAGTAGTAGATAATAAATGCATCATGTTCTGTTTATTTTAACACAATTGCTGGATGTTGCTTTGAGTACTATCCAAATACGTGAACTAAGTTCTAACGTAACTCTAACAGTGATGCATTTTTCTCTGTTAATTAGGCTAAAACATAATAATAGCCAGCAGTGCAACAATTGGTAAAATTTAACAACAGCTGGAATAAAACCGAATGAATGTAATAATTATACAGCCTGGATTTTAAGTATGCCTGGAAATTAAGTAGTTGCAATAAACTCAAGTTTTTAGCATCATATAGAGCCAAAAATAGAGAATACATGGACGCATACAGTCAAATTATTACATCAGTAGAGCCTAGGAAAGCAGAACCACTTATGTTCCACTGCAATGCCATCATTGTTAATTTTTTGCTTTGAGTAGAGCCTAGAATAGCAATACCACAGAAGCATACAGTCTGAGTCTGACTCATAATCGATGGCAGCAATGTTTTCACTGTTAAATTTTTGCTTCGAGTAAAACCTAGGAAAGCAGAACCACGCATATTCTACTGCAATACCATCATTGTTAATTTTTTGCTTTGAGTAGAGCCTAGAATAGCAATACCACAGAAGCATACAGTCTGAGTCTGACTCATAATCGATGGCAGCAATGTTTTCACTGTTAAATTTTTGCTTCGAGTAAAGCCTAGGAAAGCAGAACCAAGCATATTCTACTGCAATACCATCATTGTTAATTTTTTGCTTTGAGTAGAGCCTAGAATAGCAATACCACAGAAGCATACAGTCTGACTCATAATCCTGGGCTGTAATGTCTTCACTGTTAAATTTTTGCTTCGAGTAGAGCCTAGGATAGCAATACCACAGAAGCATACAGTCTGACTCATAATCCAGGGCAGCAACATCCTCACTGTTAAATTTTTGCTTCGAGTAGAGCCTAGGATAGCAATACCACAGAAGCATACAGTCTGACTCATAATCCAGGGCAGCAACATCCTCACTTAAATTTTTGCTTCGAGTAGAGCCTAGGATAGCAATACCACAGAAGCATACAGTCTGACTCATAATCCAGGGCAGCAACGTCCTCACTGTTAAATTTTTGCTTCGAGTAGAGCCTAGGATAGCAATACCACAGAAGCATACAGTCATAATCCAGGGCAGCACGGCATAGCATGTACTGCCTTTATTTAAATTTTTTGACTGGTTTATAAACACAGATATAGACAATAATGCCATCATTGTAGATTTGTTTCAAGGGATAGGCTTAGCATAAATAAAAGTGCCATAAACTTTGTTGTTATGTTGTGCTTAATACAGCAGGATGCAAAAAATTTTGCTAAGTGATTTGGTTAATATTGTGAGTACCGCCTTGTTCAAATAAATATCCAGCGAGACCACAGCTGTCATAGGTTACATCAAGCATTGCTTTGATCAGTATACCGTGGATGTAAAACTGAATTATGAATAATCAGCCCAGTAGGGTCTTGATGCATCATGACGGTTCATGCTATAATGATTCCATGCATCTTCATCACAATGACAATTATATCTGTATTTCGTATCCCAAGTATGTAAATTTTGTCAAAATTATATCTGTATTTCGTATCCCAAGTATGTAAATTTTGTCAATATAAATCTCAAGACGCTTTTTCTTAAATATGTACATATTTCTTGTATTTTCATCAAGTGAGACTTAATGATTTACATCATTTTATTGAATAAATGTCTAATTTGGTTGCTCAGTTACATCTGAGCATGCCATTGTACACTATGTATATGTGTTAAGAAAATTAAATAATGTAATTGTGTAATACTTGTTCATGAATATAACATATTCTTACTGATTTATTGGACATTGATTTGGTTATTATTATCATTTAAAGTTCCAATTCTATCAGTTTAGTACAATATGGGACTTCTTATGCGTATTCTACATGCATGCCATTATTATTTTATTTTGCATTACTTACAAGAGAATAATCTAGGACTATTTAAGGGTTTATTACTCATTGAGCCTTTTAATGTTTTATTTGCACTTTTATATTATGTGACGGATATATGTACTACACGAAGATGTTGATGTTCACTCTTATAGAAAGTCACTTTCGTTTACGGTTCAACCAACATAACCTTAAAGTATAATCGACAAGAGAAGGTTACCTCTTTGACGTAATTTGTTTTACATAGTCCACCGTCTTGACATCATTCAAACCTTTAATAGTACATTCACAGTCGAAATTGCAGCTACTTTTGCTTATTTCGGCGTTTTCTTTCGTCGGCGTCGGCGTCCTTTGTCGGCATCTCCAATGTTTTCGTAATGCATTTTTCTTGCAATAAGTTAATTAGGAACCTGAAATACACTTTCCACCACTTTATATGCTATATTTAAGCAGCAATGCATTTTGATTTTCAACTTTCAATCGGAAATTCATTTAAAATATGAATAAAAGAAAGAACTATAGCGCGTGACGTTAGGGCGATAGCACGAAGATGAGAGTTTGGCGCGTAGGAGTTGACAGTGACGTGTGTCACTTGACGTATTGGAGTTGTATTTCTAAGTGTTATTTTTTTAGGAGTCTTTTCAGCTCTAAACATATCGTGACAAAAAGGGCGTAAGCAACGAGCTACTACAAGTTATTATAATATGAAGGAATCACAAAGCGAAGTATAATGGTACTACATCTGCTTTAGCGTAATTTTTAAATTTGACTCTTCATAGTACATTGTACCATCGGGTTCATAATTGCATACCCAATTTATCAATGAATTCATTCATAAATTGGGTATGCAATTATGAATACGACTAGCTGTGCCCGCGGCTCCGCCCGCGTGGAATTCGGTCTGTGTCAGTAAGCGGCTAATTCATCCCTAATTTATCTCCCACTACCCTGGAGGCGGAACTTGAATTAAAGTTGACAGATGGATACGCTAGAGGACAGTAGTCCTAATAAAATATTTTACAATGACCACTAAATGAAACTACACTCAGAAATGAATACTTTTTTTTTTGCATGATTTAAACGACATAGAGAGTAGTAGGTGCATATCGGACGATACAGGACCACTTTTGTATTTATACGTTCATGTCCACGGCAAATATCATCCAAATCGATACGTTTTTTATTACGTAACCGTAGGTAATGAAATTTCATACGTTTTAGATAAAGATATGTATTCTCAATGTAAAGTATTCAATGTAAGATCATTACAATGCACTAATGAACGTCAGAGACAAATAAAATACGCATGTGGAACGAAGTTATATTATTTAATTTTTGACTTTTTCGTAAATTTTGTGGTTTTAATTTTTTTGAAATTTTGGAAATTTTTTGACATTTAGGAAATTTTGGAAATTTTTTGACATTTATGTTTTTTTTTTACTTTTAGGTTCTCGACTTTTTTCACTTTTATCACTTTGTCACTTCTCACTTTCACTTTTCACTACACTTCACTTCACTTTATTCTATTTTATATATTTTTTATTTCATTCCATTTTACATGTTTCTCAATCGTATGGGTGTCGCGTTTTCGTGACGTGACGATCACGTGATTTTTTTTCGCCTAGCCCCCCATCCGCGAACCGTCCGATTAGGTACTTCGTTCCAAAACTACCACCGGTTCTAACCCTACACCTCTGGCCCAAGAAGTATTATGACCGAAAAGAAACTCGACGGGACTTGTTTTTTTTTTCAAAAAGACATATCAAAACAGCTTGAGAGACAGATAATGTACCCATTGTTGAATTATAAATAGACCCCGTTATCGGAGGTGCAATTTGGTAGCTTGTCATTCTTAGGGATGGGTAAAAGTTATTTTGAAATGCTAGCTGCATGTCGATATTTTTCCTTTGACATAATGAGAGTGACTTTAATTAAACGTGATTATTTTGTAAAACATGACTTATTAAAAAATGAATATTTATTTACCTTTTTCATTTTTATAAGTAACAATTTTCAATCTTAATTTTTAGGGTATTCTGCGAGAAGTGACTGCATTTTTAATATTATGAAATAATATATACGTATAAAATATGCTCGTAAATACATCTAAATAATCGTAAATATTGTTGTGAGATGATATTTACTATCTATTGACGTAAATAATTTATTTTCAGTATAGGTGGCCAGTATTATATCTCTATGGGTAAGGTTTATCTCAAGAGCGTTCAGGCACGGCCCTGCAACTCGAAACATTCGAAAATTAACCCTTAGGTGCATGATTTAATTTTTATTTGCAAAAAAAATATATGTGATTAGAAAATGTACGTCAATGATGGAAAAAAATAGTAAAAAAAATCATAGTCATATTTTAATATTTTTTTTAATAAAAAATCCCTTGGTATCATGATTGATACTCCATGGAGTGTGCACTAAAAAAATTCTTCTTTTAACATAATTAAATATTAGATAATTAACTTTATAAATAGAATTTAAACAATCAGAAAAAACGTAAACTACAAATGGAAGTATTTAAAACAAGTAGAGTTTTTGTTTGAGCATAAAAACACTACACTTATTGTACTCGACATTTCACCCTTTCATTCCCCTTTATAAAAAATTACAGTGGAATTGGGTCCCTGTATAAAATTTTCTTCTGTCATATTTGTAAGTTCTTCTTCTGCCTCCTCTTCCTCAAGAGCTACTTGCAGTTCTTCGAGCGTTGGATAAAACTCGAGATCATCTCCGTCAGAATCGGCATCGTCTTCCGATATTTCTCCACTTTCTAACTGTGCCAACCATTCTTCTATGTCCTTATATTTTAATACTCTATAACGAACCATGCTATAGAAATTATAAAAACTCGTATACATACCCAAACTACATGCCAAATATTAGTACAATACAAACAAACACAAAAAATGTCATAAACCGTGCGAGTAGAAAAATAGAGCAGACCGCATGGAGTATCATTTTTGATACCACGAAAAAAGGCGCTATCACATGGAGTATCGTTTTTGATACCAACTTAAAACTCAAAAAAAAATTTCAAAGAATACATATCTAACAAAATGCATATTATGTAATATAACTATAGATACAAAACTTATTTGTACATTTTTTCCCATTCAAAATATCACGGGATTCACCAGATAAACAAAAATTAAAACTTGCAAATTTCATTATCGCAAAAAGTAACCGGACAATTGACAGTTTTGACGTTTAGTATAAAAATGGATGCACTATGGTTGCCAGTTTTTTTTTTCTTATTAGTATTGGAGCAAAGGTAACTAACTTCGGTCAATAGACCACGATGATAAAAAAATATGAATGTTGGTGCGCAGAAAAGACAAGGTATCATTTTTGATACCGTATGCACTTAAGGGTTAAAATAGCAACCATATCGTTCCAACCATATTGTTCTACTGATAATGGTTTCTACTTCTGATGACAATGGTTATCATGGGTGACAAAAAAAACATGTAAAATTTTAGTCTAAAAATGGTATATAAAACAAATTGACAAAAAAAAGGAAGAGTATCGATATCGACATCATAAATATTTTTACGATTTCCTAAGAACGTCAAGCTACCAAATTGCACCTCCGATAACGGGGTCTAATTATAAAGAAAAAGAAATCCTAATCTGACTGCTTCACAAAACATTTGATATGTTTTCCTACCTAAACGGTGTCCTATAAATGTTTGATGAATGATGATTTTGTAGTAGTTCTTTGGTTTGGGCCATGCATCTTTGTCCGTCATATATAGTCCTCGAACCTGCAATAACTCTTTGACATTCATGACATTTTCAAATATTTCTTAAGAGCGGGTAAAGATAAATTTAGAGCATCGACGGTTAACATGTTATAAATATGAACACCTTGACCAAAAAATTACAAATTATTTCAATACCAAATTTCATCTAAATACGTACAGCGGTTATTGGTTGTTTCTTCTTATTTCCTTTTCCAGAGCTCAAATTATCTCCATACCAAATTTTATCTAAATCGATTCTGCTGTTAATAATTCCCTATACAAATTTCCAACTCCCTTTTCACCCCTTTAGGGTTGATTTTCGGGGTGAAAACTATCCTTTGTTCTTTCTCAAGATCCATCTCTATACCAAATTTCATCTTTATCAGCTTAGCAGTAAAAAAATCCTCATACCAACTTCCGGGTTGGAAGGATTTTTTACCTTTTCACCCCCACAAGGGTTTATTTTCGGGATGAAAACTATTCTGTCGTTTCTCGGGACTCAAATTATCTCCATACTATTTTCTATTAAAAATTCTCCATACAAACTTTCAACCCCCTTTTCAGCCCCTCCAGGGTTGATTTTCGGGATGAAACTATTCTTTATCCTTTCCCGGGACTCAAACTATCTCTACACAAAATTTCATCAAAATCCGTTTAGCCGTTTTCACGTGATGCGTGGTCAAATAAAAAGACAAACAGATAAACAGACAGACAGACAGACAAAAATTCTAAAAATTGTTGGAACGTGTTCTGTTATCGATTCTAAGTATCTCCAGCCAACTTTTTTTCGAATATATTCCATGAACAGACTTTCGACCCTCTTCAGCTTTATTATATGTATAGATAGTTTTTATTGAAAGTACCTTTCAGGCTTCACTTCCATTATTTTTTTACCAAATTTTTTGGACCTACGGTTCTAAAGTAAGATGGGGGGGGGGGCTTTTTTGAAGATGAAACTATCCTTCGTCCTTTCTCGAGACCCATACTATCTCTATACAAATTTTCATCTAAATCAGTTCAGCGGTAAAAAATTCCTCATACCAACTTCCAACCCCCTTTTCACCCCCACAAGGGTTTGAAAACTATCCTATGACGTTTCTCGAGACTCAAATTATCTCCATACTCATTTCTATCTAAATCGTTTCAGCGGTTAAAAATTCTCTATACAAACTTTCAACCCCATTTTCACACCCACCATGGTTGATTTCCGGGATTAAAACTATATATTATCCTTTCCCGGGACTCAAATTATCTCTATACAAAATTTCATCAAAATCCGTTTAGCCGTTTTCACGTGATGCGCGGTCAAATAAACAGACAAACAGATAAACAGACAAAAATTCTAAAAATTGTTGGAACGTGTTCTGTTATCGATTCTAAGTATCCCCAGCCAACTTTTTTTCGATTATCTTCCATGTACAGACTTTCGACCCTCTTCAGCTTTATTATATGTATAGATTACATCGAGGGAGGTAAGTGAAATATTGCAAACAAGAGTGATCGACTCCAGTGCGGCAGAAATACGTCCGCCATTATGTCTATTATTGTCATTGTTATGACCGGTTAGGCAATACACTTAAAAGATACTCCGTGGGTTAGGCAGAGACCCATTCGGCATACAGCCATAATTGTAAAGCATTGCTCTGTTAAAAAAGCAGTGTGTCTGTGTGTGTGTTGTTATTAAATTGTTTCTAAACATATTTTAATCGACTTTTAAATTATTCAAATTACATATTATTTTTAATTATTAACAAAAATGAAAAGATTAACGTCAGTACTTCAAAGGTAAAACTCATTCACACGCATAGCTTTTTAAATTATATATGTCGTCGAGGACCGCCGAGGGCAGGGCTGTAAGGTGGTTTGGAACTCAAAATATATATATTACCATAGATAAACTAGCACATTACGCACGGACGCACGGTAATGAAATAAAACATAAACACTGGTTTAACAACTGTATTGAAATAAAATCTTTTTAAAACCGTATTATGGGAAGGGAAATAACCAGCGTAAGAAACTCAGCGTATGTGTGCTTGTAGTACGGCACAATAGCTGAAATTTGTCTATGGTCTCAAAAATACGGCTACCATAAATAAATTTCCGTTTTAATAGACAAATTTCAGCTAGTGTGCTGAATTCCGCTCTAATGTGTGGCGCCCCTTAAGTAAAATATACTTGTCGATGCTTGAAATAACGATATTCCTGGTTAGAAATTAATTCGTTCCTTTATTTTCACCATACATTTTATGTAGCATTTTAATTTTGTATGGATTATACTTTATTTATTATAAGGTACGGTATACACACTTATCCCCTTAAATAGGCACTTTTAATTTCTGACTCTGGTATCACTGTACTTAAAGTGACGGGTATCGCGGTTGACGACTCCATTTTGCGTTTTTATAATCATAGCTTCCGCTTCTGCCATCTAGTATACTTGAGATGAACTATGACAATTCAATGTTGACATGTTTAAATAGTCAAACAATCGCGGTCTTTTACAGTAAGATGGCGCTTTGATAATAATTTCATTTTATGTGTACTTACTTAATTAAAGTTACTATTGTATGTAGGTAATCAATGACGAAATAATTAAAGTTACCTATAATATAAAACGACTTGGCCAACGCACGCCATTACCTACAGTATCATAATCGCACAATTATAATGTTTTATTCTAAATATCCAAAATAAGCATTCATCATGGCGGTTATATTTCTATGTGTCAAGTACGTGTCAAGTCTTTCAAAATAAAAGTTCAAATAAAATGTACTTAACTGAAGAAAATATTATTTGTAACTAATTTTATTCAATCAAATACAAACATTGAAAACATTGAAAAAATAATCAACCCAGTTGGACTTGAACCAACATCGATACGCCTTACCGGGGCTCGATATCGCTTTACCAATTAAGCTATGGGTTCAGTTACCGAGCTGACGAAATTCTCAATGCCTTCAATCATCTTTTTGCATTTATTTTTACATCGACTTTATAGCAGCCGTAAGCGACATCTAGGTGCCAACCACTAGAGTTAGATACCCTTCCCGCCGACCCTTTTACAAGTGTCACAACGGAAATAACAGATGGCGCCTGCTATCAACTCATAATTATTTTACATTTTTTAAAGTGGGTATTCCACTCATACATTAGTATGTTATTCAATCAAATACAAACATTGAAAACATTGAAAAAATAATCAACCCAGTTGGACTTGAACCAACATCGATACGCCTTACCGGGGCTCGATATCGCTTTACCAATTAAGCTATGGGTTCAGTTACCGAGCTGACGAAATTCTCAATGCCTTCACTCATCTTTTTGCATTTATTTTTACATCGACTTTATAGCAGCCGTAAGCGACATCTAGGTGCCAACCACTAGAGTTAGATACCCTTCCCGCCGACCCTTTTACAAGTGTCACAACGGAAATAACAGATGGCGCCTGCTATCAACTCATAATTATTTTACATTTTTTAAAGTGGGTATTCCACTCATACATTAGTATGTTATTCAATCAAATACAAACATTGAAAACATTGAAAAAATAATCAACCCAGTTGGACTTGAACCAACATCGATACGCCTTACCGGGGCTCGATATCGCTTTACCAATTAAGCTATGGGTTCAGTTACCGAGCTGACGAAATTCTCAATGCCTTCAATCATCTTTTTGCATTTATTTTTACATCGACTTTATAGCAGCCGTAAGCGACATCTAGGTGCCAACCACTAGAGTTAGATACCCTTCCCGCCGACCCTTTTACAAGTGTCACAACGGAAATAACAGATGGCGCCTGCTATCAACTCATAATTATTTTACATTTTTTAAAGTGGGTATTCCACTCATACATTAGTATGTTATTCAATCAAATACAAACATTGAAAACATTGAAAAAATAATCAACCCAGTTGGACTTGAACCAACATCGATACGCCTTACCGGGGCTCGATATCGCTTTACCAATTAAGCTATGGGTTCAGTTACCGAGCTGACGAAATTCTCAATGCCTTCAATCATCTTTTTGCATTTATTTTTACATCGACTTTATAGCAGCCGTAAGCGACATCTAGGTGCCAACCACTAGAGTTAGATACCCTTCCCGCCGACCCTTTTACAAGTGTCACAACGGAAATAACAGATGGCGCCTGCTATCAACTCATAATTATTTTACATTTTTTAAAGTGGGTATTCCACTCATACATTAGTATGTTATTCAATCAAATACAAACATTGAAAACATTGAAAAAATAATCAACCCAGTTGGACTTGAACCAACATCGATACGCCTTACCGGGGCTCGATATCGCTTTACCAATTAAGCTATGGGTTCAGTTACCGAGCTGACGAAATTCTCAATGCCTTCAATCATCTTTTTGCATTTATTTTTACATCGACTTTATAGCAGCCGTAAGCGACATCTAGGTGCCAACCACTAGAGTTAGATACCCTTCCCGCCGACCCTTTTACAAGTGTCACAACGGAAATAACAGATGGCGCCTGCTATCAACTCATAATTATTTTACATTTTTTAAAGTGGGTATTCCACTCATACATTAGTATGTTATTCAATCAAATACAAACATTGAAAACATTGAAAAAATAATCAACCCAGTTGGACTTGAACCAACATCGATACGCCTTACCGGGGCTCGATATCGCTTTACCAATTAAGCTATGGGTTCAGTTACCGAGCTGACGAAATTCTCAATGCCTTCAATCATCTTTTTGCATTTATTTTTACATCGACTTTATAGCAGCCGTAAGCGACATCTAGGTGCCAACCACTAGAGTTAGATACCCTTCCCGCCGACCCTTTTACAAGTGTCACAACGGAAATAACAGATGGCGCCTGCTATCAACTCATAATTATTTTACATTTTTTAAAGTGGGTATTCCACTCATACATTAGTATGTTATTCAATCAAATACAAACATTGAAAACATTGAAAAAATAATCAACCCAGTTGGACTTGATTGTATTTGATTGAATAACATACTAATGTATGAGTGGAATACCCACTTTAAAAAATGTAAAATAATTATGAGTTGATAGCAGGCGCCATCTGTTATTTCCGTTGTGACACTTGTAAAAGGGTCGGCGGGAAGGGTATCTAACTCTAGTGGTTGGCACCTAGATGTCGCTTACGGCTGCTATAAAGTCGATGTAAAAATAAATGCAAAAAGATGATTGAAGGCATTGAGAATTTCGTCAGCTCGGTAACTGAACCCATAGCTTAATTGGTAAAGCGATATCGAGCCCCGGTAAGGCGTATCGATGTTGGTTCAAGTCCAACTGGGTTGATTATTTTTTCAATGTTTTCAATGTTTGTATTTGATTGAATAACATACTAATGTATGAGTGGAATACCCACTTTAAAAAATGTAAAATAATTATGAGTTGATAGCAGGCGCCATCTGTTATTTCCGTTGTGACACTTGTAAAAGGGTCGGCGGGAAGGGTATCTAACTCTAGTGGTTGGCACCTAGATGTCGCTTACGGCTGCTATAAAGTCGATGTAAAAATAAATGCAAAAAGATGATTGAAGGCATTGAGAATTTCGTCAGCTCGGTAACTGAACCCATAGCTTAATTGGTAAAGCGATATCGAGCCCCGGTAAGGCGTATCGATGTTGGTTCAAGTCCAACTGGGTTGATTATTTTTTCAATGTTTTCAATGTTTGTATTTGATTGAATAACATACTAATGTATGAGTGGAATACCCACTTTAAAAAATGTAAAATAATTATGAGTTGATAGCAGGCGCCATCTGTTATTTCCGTTGTGACACTTGTAAAAGGGTCGGCGGGAAGGGTATCTAACTCTAGTGGTTGGCACCTAGATGTCGCTTACGGCTGCTATAAAGTCGATGTAAAAATAAATGCAAAAAGATGATTGAAGGCATTGAGAATTTCGTCAGCTCGGTAACTGAACCCATAGCTTAATTGGTAAAGCGATATCGAGCCCCGGTAAGGCGTATCGATGTTGGTTCAAGTCCAACTGGGTTGATTATTTTTTCAATGTTTTCAATGTTTGTATTTGATTGAATAACATACTAATGTATGAGTGGAATACCCACTTTAAAAAATGTAAAATAATTATGAGTTGATAGCAGGCGCCATCTGTTATTTCCGTTGTGACACTTGTAAAAGGGTCGGCGGGAAGGGTATCTAACTCTAGTGGTTGGCACCTAGATGTCGCTTACGGCTGCTATAAAGTCGATGTAAAAATAAATGCAAAAAGATGATTGAAGGCATTGAGAATTTCGTCAGCTCGGTAACTGAACCCATAGCTTAATTGGTAAAGCGATATCGAGCCCCGGTAAGGCGTATCGATGTTGGTTCAAGTCCAACTGGGTTGATTATTTTTTCAATGTTTTCAATGTTTGTATTTGATTGAATAACATACTAATGTATGAGTGGAATACCCACTTTAAAAAATGTAAAATAATTATGAGTTGATAGCAGGCGCCATCTGTTATTTCCGTTGTGACACTTGTAAAAGGGTCGGCGGGAAGGGTATCTAACTCTAGTGGTTGGCACCTAGATGTCGCTTACGGCTGCTATAAAGTCGATGTAAAAATAAATGCAAAAAGATGATTGAAGGCATTGAGAATTTCGTCAGCTCGGTAACTGAACCCATAGCTTAATTGGTAAAGCGATATCGAGCCCCGGTAAGGCGTATCGATGTTGGTTCAAGTCCAACTGGGTTGATTATTTTTTCAATGTTTTCAATGTTTGTATTTGATTGAATAACATACTAATGTATGAGTGGAATACCCACTTTAAAAAATGTAAAATAATTATGAGTTGATAGCAGGCGCCATCTGTTATTTCCGTTGTGACACTTGTAAAAGGGTCGGCGGGAAGGGTATCTAACTCTAGTGGTTGGCACCTAGATGTCGCTTACGGCTGCTATAAAGTCGATGTAAAAATAAATGCAAAAAGATGATTGAAGGCATTGAGAATTTCGTCAGCTCGGTAACTGAACCCATAGCTTAATTGGTAAAGCGATATCGAGCCCCGGTAAGGCGTATCGATGTTGGTTCAAGTCCAACTGGGTTGATTATTTTTTCAATGTTTTCAATGTTTGTATTTGATTGAATAACATACTAATGTATGAGTGGAATACCCACTTTAAAAAATGTAAAATAATTATGAGTTGATAGCAGGCGCCATCTGTTATTTCCGTTGTGACACTTGTAAAAGGGTCGGCGGGAAGGGTATCTAACTCTAGTGGTTGGCACCTAGATGTCGCTTACGGCTGCTATAAAGTCGATGTAAAAATAAATGCAAAAAGATGATTGAAGGCATTGAGAATTTCGTCAGCTCGGTAACTGAACCCATAGCTTAATTGGTAAAGCGATATCGAGCCCCGGTAAGGCGTATCGATGTTGGTTCAAGTCCAACTGGGTTGATTATTTTTTCAATGTTTTCAATGTTTGTATTTGATTGAATAACATACTAATGTATGAGTGGAATACCCACTTTAAAAAATGTAAAATAATTATGAGTTGATAGCAGGCGCCATCTGTTATTTCCGTTGTGACACTTGTAAAAGGGTCGGCGGGAAGGGTATCTAACTCTAGTGGTTGGCACCTAGATGTCGCTTACGGCTACTATAAAGTCGATGTAAAAATAAATGCAAAAAGATGATTGAAGGCATTGAGAATTTCGTCAGCTCGGTAACTGAACCCATAGCTTAATTGGTAAAGCGATATCGAGCCCCGGTAAGGCGTATCGATGTTGGTTCAAGTCCAACTGGGTTGATTATTTTTTCAATGTTTTCAATGTTTGTATTTGATTGAATAACATACTAATGTATGAGTGGAATACCCACTTTAAAAAATGTAAAATAATTATGTAACTAATTTGTTTTATGTCCTCTTCTGCTCTGAAAAATCCAGGTTTTCAGTATCTATAACGAAATTAGAGATGGTCAAAAACGCTTTCAATGAGGACGGTAAAGTGCGTTGGGATAAGACCGCATCGGGAGAACATCGGATAATTCAATTACTCGTACCTATCTGGAAAATTAGCCTTAAGTTGCAAATACAAACCACACATCCTCCAACACTATTGTGTACCTGTACCTAGTTGCATTTTGATATAATGGCAATGGCGCTTATTTCAGGTACCTACACATTTTACTTAAATGTTTCTTCCGGTATGCTTAATAACAACGACTGTTGGTTAAGTGAAAGGTTAAAAAAATCACTTATTCTTTATTTGACGATCTCCTAGCCCAGTCGGTAGTGACCCTACCTACGAAGCAGGAGGTCCCAGGTTCGAATCCTGGTCAGGGCATTTATTTGTGTGTTGATCGCAGATATTTGTTCCTGAGTTATGGATGTTTTCTATGTATTTAAGTATTTATCGATATTTATCTATTATATATATCGTCGTCTAGTACCCATAACACAAGCCTTATTGAGCTTACTGTGGGCCTAGGTCGATTTGTGTAAGATTGTCGTATAATATTTATTTATTTATTACATTATTTATTTATTTATTATTTATACTAATTAAATATTTTCCATACATTTACGTATGGAAAATATTTAATTTGTGGCTTTTTAGTACATTACCGTAAGTTGACCCCTAATAGGAAACTATTAGAAACTAGGAATGGAATCGATTGGCATAAAAAAGCAGCAAGTGAAAAATAAAAATAAAAATTTTCATAAAGTATGGGAAAAGTTTTTCTCAATTTGTGGCTTTTCTAGCCGCAAATTATTTTTGATCCCATACAAGAATATTGCTCTCGATATTTTTACCTTACAACCCATATTTCAAATCTGCCCCAAGTAAATCAAAGCTACCCACACTTGAGGCAGTATTGAACATTATTACTTAAGTTCCAAAATTCTGAATTGTACCTTTGTCTTTAGCTTTGGACATGTGCAAATGCATTCATTACACAGGTTAATAACCAGACATAGAAGTTTTAGTGGCAGGAATGAAAATGTCATAGGGACTTCCCAACGATATTAATTTATCGATAAATCGTTTTGACAGTTATGATGTACATATAATATGAATTTGCAAGTTGTATAATATAATATAATATTATTATATAATACATAGCATGAACTAATAAGTTCATTATGTAAATCGATTATGTAAATGGGTGTCATTCGTTTTGTTTTAGTTGTTAAAATGATTTCTTGATTTAACTACAATAATATCCCGCCGAATAGTAAAGCAGTATGGTGTATTTAATAATATAGACTTCCGCAAAGTAACGCCTGTTTCCATAAATTATTTCGTCTTTTTTTAATTTCTAATATGTGTTAAAGTATAACAGCACGCCTAGCATATCTTCACGTGTGACGCGCGAATTCATACTTCAAGCGCGACTCGAAGTATGAAGTGACAGGCGACAACGTAAGATATGCTAGCCCCACAGATCACCATTACATAACGTCGATAGGTAGCTATCAGCATTACATGTTAATTTATACTTTACCCGGTAAACTTAGTATGTGCTATGAAATGTCAGAATGTCACTTCGAAAGTTATCGATGAATTTATTATTGGAAGGAAGTCCCTAGTTAATTGACATTTTTGCCACAAAAACTTCTATGTCTGTTAATAACATACGTTGTTGTGTAGAGGCCTAAAACTGGTTTTTATGGGTAATATTTTGAAATACGTCAATGAGTGTAAAAAATGTACCAGGCTGCCCCCCTCCCCCTACCATCTAATAAATTACTCCCAACACTGAATAAACATCAGGTTCAAGAGGGTGGATGTATGCTATCTGCTGCCGAAGTCACGCATACATGTGATCTTTATAGATAAAAAAGTTTCGTTCTATAAATTCAATTGTTTGTCACAAAAAATTATTTGATTTGTTTTTGCGTGGCATTTAAGACTGGATCCAATTAATTGTTGCTGTAAACATTTTTTAAATTGGTACCTAGTTGGTTACTAGGAACAGGTTTAGACACGGGTATGTTACGTCCAAAAGGGAGGTATGGGCACTCCGAATGTTATCTCGCTAACTGTGGTAAAGCACAGTTCAGCGAATGTTATCACGCTCAAATCTGGACCTGGCTCAGAGCTCGACTGGGGAAGTACCTTACAGAAAACCATAGCCAAAAAGCAAATAACTTAATTCAACCTAAAGTTTAAGATTATTTTTTTAACATGTTGTAATCTTTTCATTTATACGTATACCGTAAGTGTTCTTTACTAAAAAAAATTACAAATATAAAAGCGTTTGTCGTCTCACATAAGAATTATAAATTGAAATTACACAAAAGAATTAAAAACACGAAAAGTCAGCACGAGTAAGTTAATAATATATAATACTAGCTTTTGCCCGCGGCTTCGCTCGCGTTAAATTCGGGGTAACAAACCATACAAACTTCCACCCCCCATTTTAGGGAAGTGGGGGGTTATAAAGAGACAAAAAGTAGCCTATGTCACTCTCCATCCCTTCAACTATCTCCATTTAAAAAATCACTTCAATTCGTGGCCCCGTTTTGCCGTGAAATACGGACAAACAAACAAACACACAATACACTTTCCCATTTATAATATTAGTACGGATTAGTTGTATCGTAACGTGTATAGGGTCGTCACGGTTTTTTGGGTACATTTTTGGGTTAGTTTTGGTTAAGTGCCATCTATTTCAAAAGTTTTATCATATCAAAATCCATTACAATATTAAAATTCTAGCTTTTACCCGCGACTTCGTCTGCGCGAAATTAACATGAGCCATATGGAATTACATAATAAAACGCAAAATAAAAGTTACTAGCTAGTAAAATCTAAGAGCAAATATAAAACTAGCACGTGTGCTATTTCAAGTCAACAGGGAGCAACAATTCCATATAAACTTCCATTCCGTTTTCACCTCCTTATACATACCAAATTTCATCTAAATCAGTTGAGCGGTTTAAGCGTGAAGAGTTAACAGACAGACACACTATAATATTAGTATGGATACGTCCATATAATATATCTCTTCAAGTAGGCAGGGAAAAAAAAAGAATTATAGCCAAAAGCGTTTTTTAAATTTTTTAAATTTTGAAACATCTTGCTTCAAAGGTTTGAAACATCTTGTCTTTCCACTCTCAATATTTTTAACTCACTGGTTTTTGAAAAGTTTGAGAAAATGCTGAAAGGTTGACATTAACATAATAAAGGCGGTTTATAATTATATCTATTATTTGAAACCGTGCATAGGGTGGTTATGCTAGTTTCCCGTCCGGGTTGCCGTCCACCTGATTAAACTGCTACAAATTTATTGGACTAAGAGCTGGCCACGTCAGATATGACACAATAATGAGATCAATGAAACCTGACTATTGTGTCATATCTGACGTGGCCAGCTCTCCGTCTACATGGAAAAAACATTTTGAGGTCAAATTTTCCATTGATAAAAATTATTTATTCTTTAATTGATATTTTAATTATAAGCTTTTATTATAAAAACTTGAATATCAATATATCAATAAGTATGGACGGAAAACTGACACATATTCCACTTTTACAAAAAATGTTTTATTATAAAAAACCTTTCGAGTATGATTTATAGTCGTATAATATTAATCTAAACAAGACCATATAAGCTCTAGAACGATAAGTAAGAGCACTTCAAAATTTATTTTTATTTTTTATTTATTAGGAGAACAAACAGAGTTAAATGTACACAATGCTTAAGATTCATTATTAATTACATAACAAACATGCATATAGCTCCTCAACAGTCCTCACTGAGATGTATAGATTAGTTTACTTATTCTAGTTACTTAAATACTAAGGTTTTACAAATATATTAATGTTTCTATGGTACACTGAAATTGTTATACTATTCAGCAAAACATTAGATGACAGCGTAAATGTACAAAATATATGAGTATAGTGATAACTTGGCTACTACATAACTTATTTTAATTTTATTTTTTTAATGAATGATACACAAAAAAAGAAACAATCTAGGCTTACTTATATCTAAATATTTATTTGTAATTACTTGTTTTGTAATACATTTCTCAGTCCTCTGAAACTTTTAGCAGAATTTCCTTTTTGTATTGCATTTTGGAGTTATTAAAGATATCGACCGAGACTAGGGACTTATTGTACGCGTCGCACATGCGACGCAGCGGCGCTCGCACCCCGGCGTTGGTGTCGCACGTGGGCACGGCGAACAAGGCGGCGGAGCGCGACCCGGAACGCGGCACCCGGAAGCGCATGTGTTGCAGCAGCTCGCTGCTATTGTACTGACATCTACATATATTGTAGAGCACCATCGCATCAGACATTTTACGTCGCGATGAGACTTTGTAGTGTTTTAATAAGTTACTGTATGACATCCGTTTACCTGTTAGTCTCTTATAAATTTCTTTTGTACCATCTCAATTGAGTTAGAATATTTTATATATAGAGGGTTCCATATTACCGACGCATATTCTAGGTGTGGCCTTACTAACGCTTTATAAAGTAATAAGTATGTATTAGACTTTTTAAAAACCTTAGCCGTCCTCATGACAAAACCTAACATCTGGTAAGCTTTACGGACAATTTTATCTACATGGGCACTAAAATGTAGTTTCTCGTCATACGTCACGCCAAGATCCCTAGCTGTTTGTACCTTTGTTATTTGTGTTTGACCTAAGGTATAGTTGAAATTAGTGACGTTTTTCTTATTTTTCGTAAAAATTATTTGCAAGCATTTATCTGCTGCTAACTGCAACTTATTTTGTTTACAGTATTCATAAAATCTATCTAAATCCTTTTGAACCAATATGCTATCGTTTACGTTTTTTATTCCCCTGTATATTTTTAGATCATCCGCAAATAATAAGATACTACCGTTTTGAAAGCACTTTTCGACATCATTTATAAATATATTGTACAGTAAAGGCCCCAGGATAGAGCCTTGAATTACCCCAGACGTTACATTAGCCAGACTGGACCTAAAACCATTGACAACTACAACTTGCGTTCTATTTGTTAAATAGGATGCAAACCAACGCAAGAGATTACCATGAATTCCATTGAATGCTAGCTTTTTAAGAAGATATAGATGGTCTACTTTGTCGAATGCTTTTCAGTATGAAGCAATGAAGTCAGTAAAGATGACATCTACTTGTTGTTTTTTATCCATAGATTTGAAAAGATAGTCAGTATATTGTAAAAGATTCGTAACTGTCGATTTACTTTTCATGAAACCATGCTGTTCAGCTAATATCCTAGTTTGGATAAGCGGGTAAATAACGTCATGAATTAACCCTTCAAATATTTTAGGTATAATGGACTGTACCGAGACTGGTCGATAGTTTGTTACCTGTGACTTAGGGCCCGATTTATGTATAGGCGTCACATGTGATGTTTTCCAGCATTGAGGAAAGATGCTAAAATTAAGACATTTATTAAAAATTATGTAAAGTGGCGTGACTAACATGCTAGCGCAATTTTTTATAAAGAAAGGACAAATTTTATCTGGCCCCGCACCTTTCTTAATGTCTATGCTTTTTAGTTTTTTTAGTATGTGGTCACGACTGAATTCAATATTAGTTATATTTGCAGCTTCTTCAGACGTAGCTATACGGTCTATATCACAGCAATTTATATTTCCGCGCGGCTCAAATACCGACTGAAAGAACTCTGAGAACATCTCGACTACACCCTCCGGAGATTTATAAACTTGTTCGTTGTAAAACATAGTCGCAGGATAGCCTGAACAGTTACTTTTAAGTGTTGCTACATATGACCAAAATGATTTAATATTGCTTTTAATATTTAATTCAGTATTATTTGTGTATGCATTAAAACACTTGAGTAATAATATTTTACTTCTTTTTCTAAGCAAAGAGAACTCTGCATAGTCTGCTAATGAATTATATGTTTTCCAACGCCGCCAAATTTTCTTTTTTTCTAATTAAAGTATTTTTTAGGGCCGGAGAGAACCAGTGTGGTGTATTTTTACTATTAATAGTTTTTAATGGCACAAATTTATCAATAATATCATAAACAATAGTATAAAATTTGTCCACTGCCGCCTCCGGTTGTAAGTCGCCTAGTTCTAGATACCAGTCGATTATATTAATCGTTTTTGAGATTTCGCTGTAATCAGCTATACGGAAGTTATATTTAGCTAAAGGTTTATTTGGAATATAATTAGTTGGCGCGAAATTAATAGTAAATTCGACGGTGGGGTGATGTCTATCAGCGTTTGATAAATCTATTTCTGGAATACTTAATTTACAATCCTTATTACAAAAGATTAGATCCAAGGTTCGATTGTTAACGTTTTAAACAAATTAAATTGATGTAACCCTAACATTTCAGACATGTCAATTAGTACCTCTGCACAGGAATTCTGGCTTTCATTAATAGGCACAAGTTCACCTACGCTTGATAAGGACCAAGATAAATCGGGAAGGTTGAAATCGCCTGCCAAACAAAATATTACGTCGTGTAGAGACGTACTCAGTTCTTCCAATTTACTACAGTAATTCTGATATACTAATATATTGGACTTGGGGGGGATGTACACACCATTAATTATTAGTTTTTGGGCAAGATTACCTATTTCTATATAAATTTCTTCAATTAAATTAGATTCCCAATCGGAGCGGCGAGTGGCAAGAATGTTTGATTTTAAGGCTATGAGGACCCCACCGCCGCCTTTCTTCGCCGCGCCACGCAGGTCTCTGTCGCGCCGGAAAACGTTATAACTACAGTCGAACAATTCCGCGTCCCGTATATCATCTCTTAGCCACGTCTCGGTCAACACTATAACGTCATAGCTACACTGCAACAAGTTCAAACGAATATCTAGTAACTTACTTTTAATACCACCGCAATTTTGATAATAAAATTTTAGATTATTATTAACTGCGCCTGTCAAATACATTTAAAAAAATATAATGCTGTAAACATATATTAGATTTGTATACATATTTTATACACAGTACTAAAAAGTTATCTGATTTTTTAATGTAGGGTGGTTTAAATGTCATTGAGATTTTTCTACAGGTGCAATTTATCCATTTAAATATACTATTATAGCCCAGAGGAACATAATAATACGACATTAGTAAGAGTAGTTCATTAGTGATAAATGTGATAATGATAATAAGCAACATAAATTGCCAGGCAATTAGTAACACAATAGAATATCCATGTAAATTTCAAAGTGTGTCCAAATCAGCCTCCTTGCGAATTCGAATAACGGGGGATGAGTCATCCTTTCGAACTAGAATTGCAGCATTTTTAATCCAAACCCACTTATAGTTTTTTGACTTCGCTGTTTTGCGCGTTTTTGAATAAAGAATCTTGTTTTTTAATGTCAAATGCTCGTTTATGTATACGGGTCGCGATTTGGTTCCTTGGTCGTCTGAAGTGGGCTCACCGCTGGTGGCGGGCGCGGACGTGCCGCAGGCCTCCAGGATCTGGCCTGCCGTGATACCGCGCCGGGTCCGAGCCGCTGCGATGACGTCATCTCTCAGCCGGCGGGAACTGAGCTCCACAATAATATTTTTCGGGCGATCCGTTTTGTTGTTAGGAGCGATTCTATGCACAGCGCGTATTGAATCAGTGGTAATTGGTACATTCAGAATCCGTCCTACAGCCAGCGTCATGTGTACCAAGTTTTCCGAGGGCTTAAGCTGTAGATTTTGGATTTCTATGTTGCACTGCCGAGACCTCTGTTCTTGCTCATCCGAGTTGTTTTGCAGGTGTTCCAGCTGGTCACGAAGCTGTGCGTTTTCAGCTTTAATTGCGGCTATTTCGTTTCGCGCACTAGATGCATCGTTTTGAAGTTCGTGGTATTTACCTTCAAGTTCTTGGAATTTGCTAGACCATGACTGGATTGAGGCTGATAATTCGTCAAGTCTTGTATTGAAATCATTCTTGAGGTCGGTCATTTCCAAGGACAACTGTTGAAATTGGCCATTCATGTTATTCAGGAGTGCAGTCGTATCAATGCTCACAATAGATGGTAGATGATCCGAGTTATCGTCCCCTTCGTTTAGAATCACTGGTGACTTTGGTGTGCTTATTGAGGAAGTATTTTTTGGTACCTTACATTTTGGGCACTTCCATTTTTTTATGTTCATAGGTAATATTTTTTTAAATTCCGTATTCGTAAGTCCAACACACTTATAGTGAAATTTATCCTGACATGACGTGCAATTAATTAAGTCATCCGATGATAGATCTAAACTGCATTTACTGCAAATCATCTTGATGGAAAATAACACCGCTGTTTCGTACGACGTGATTTGGACGATATGGTATTAGGATTAAGGTTCACAGTTACTGGTAAGCCGCACTCTTTTCGCACGGTCGTTGTTATCGCGTTCGGTCGTACGGTCGCGCACTTAACGTCATAAGCGCCCCGCAGTATGCACTGATTTAGTACTTTTTGGTTCCCGCGCAATCACTGCGGTTAACTTTAACTTGAATCGTCGGTATCTGTGAATCTTGTTATGGTTTATTTAACGATATTTTAGATTATTTAGGCACTGATTAGCGTTTATTTTACACTGAGATTATAACACTTGGTATTATTGGTAATTTTTACAGACTGTCCTGCTGATTTCGATAGTAAATTAGCGTAAACTTAATAAAATCAAGGAGCAGATTCACGCAGTGTGTTTACACCGCGCGACCCGCGTCCGAACACTGTATTATTGCATTACAAAGCTGGCAAAATCGATAAGTGGAAGAAAACTAGCGCCTAAAAACTTACTAAGAGTACATTTTATTGAATAGTCCAATCTTAAGTAGAAGGAGTAGATTTTGAAAATTTATACAGGAAAAACAGGTTAGGTACACTTCATACAGATTTGAAACAAGGATTAATACTTCGAGAAATTTTTACAAAGATAAAGCATAAAAGTCAGCCCTGAAAGCTGACCAACTAGTTCAAAAATGGTCCGGTCTTACCCCATCGTACCTTACTTATTGGTTTTTTCATTTTAGGGATTGTGAGACATTATATTGGTATATATACTTAAACGATTAAATTAATCCCATATCTACTTACCTACCTAATAATAATATTAATAATTCACCATATCCTTTAAATCGTACGAAAACGAACATACAATAAACCATATAAACCTAATGGCGCGACCAGACATCGCAGAGTGCCGGGACAGCCGAGCCGATTGTTTCTTTCTTATTCCATAGTAAAGAGAGAGATATACAACCTAACACGATGATGTGGACAAATCATTGACAAATGCACGAATGTGTTTCAACTTTGATTGTATTCAATGTATCCGTCATTCCTATCATAATATAGATCTAGCTTGCAACAGCGCAAAGCAAGAAGCGAAATGAGCAAATGAGAGTAAGCTGGCAACGTCGCCTCGGATGGAAACTGCTCGAACAAACGCGCTCTTGTAATACAAATTATGGTAAAACATGGACGAAGCCGTCTATGGTAAAAAGTACCCATACCCACTGTAAAAATTGAATAATGAATTAGTCTCTTTAATAAGTTGGTAGTTTAAATATATTGGGTAAAAAAGTCAAAATAAAAAGATTAAACTAACTACTAACTTGACTATAGTATGATTTGACTTTTTTTGTCCAAAAATACCTATAAATCGCTTAGGATCAGGATTGAAAATATAAATGAGAAATGAGATAAATAAGTAAACAAAAAAGTTAACATCAGCCTAGATTTGAACTCGAACATATCTACTTAGTAAGCAAGCGTACTATACCCTAAGCTATGTGGAACGAATTTCCGCACTCAAAATTACTAATTATATTACTCAAATTTGACACATGAAACATGTCCCTGGCTGCAATAGAATAAACGCCTATAAGTTTTATTGCAGCAATTGCATAGTTCTGATTATTACAGGCTCTACAAGGTTTTGCGTCTAAAACCTTTATTAAGCGCTTAATACGACTATAGTTATCGGTTGAACATTAGTAATGTGCTAAGAAGTAATTATGTTTAATTTCGCAACATAGAATTATTTCTGACCGACATAAAACTTGCGACAAGTTTTTTCCAAAACAGTTTCTTAACGATGATATATATACCTAATTATGTTATACAAGACCAAGCACGTATCGGTACATAGAACCCAACTATATGCCCCTACAGAAAAAGTAACATTTATGCTCCAACGTGGTTTGTTTTCTTCAAAAACCGTGCACAAAAACACCTCGATTTGACGTGTTTGCATACAGGGTGTTTGATAACCGGATGCAAAGCCGAAAGTAGGAGATAGTCTAGGTCATGTAGAACATTTTTAGCCATACTTGTCTTAGACAAATGTTATTAGTTTTTTTTTAATTTAAATTTTAAGATTTGTCGGAGAAAACTGCAAAACTTCAGACTAAATCGATAATTAGTACTTTTTTTACTGCAGGTAGATTTTTTTTTGTTTTATTTCTTATTGTGCAATGTCTATCAAACACTAGAAAAGTGATTTCAAACATCTGTGTCTAAAGAAAACAAGTTGACAGCGATTTAAAATTTTAGTTACATGAAAATGTAAACGATTTAAGTGATTTCAAAGTACGATAAAAAAAAAACTAAAATAGCCACGAATTTTTAAACCATTTTAAAAACATGCTTGGCTTTTACCCTTTTATTTAAGCTATCAAACACGACTGTAGCTACTGTATCCTTGAAAATAAGCCACCTAAACCAACTGGGTAGCTAAAATGTTTCACTCTACTTGTGATACTTGTGGTAGTTGTGGTGACGAATCTCATTATGATTTTACAATAAAACATTGGTTCTGAATACTAAGTTGGCGTTGACTTGACATTTGACTTGTTTTAAAAGGGTTAAGTGTACTGGACAAAACTACCACATGCAATTTTAACAAACAAAGGCTTGCGGCGGTGAGAGACAAAAGAGACTGATAGCGGCAGGCGGTGAGCGGCGTTAAACAAAGATGATCGGTTTTGTGCTTTATTGACAAAGATAAACTGATTAGCTACATGAGTATTTGTGCAAAAACTAGTAATTTAGTCTAGTTACAACTTCAGTTGCGATTAGACGTTCATTGTGGTTTAATTTCCCGCTCTCATCTCAATTTACCGTGTCAAGTTGTAGCTGCCGTAGGCGCTCCTTCACGTGTAATTACGACTTCTTCACTGTAAACATGGAGTTTACGAACGAAGAATACGCCGACATTATCTACATGTACTGCAAAGCTGACAGTAATGGAGCGATGGCCCGACGGATGTACCAAGAGCGTTTTCCAAACCGGAGATTGCCTAATGTGAGAGTGTTTTACAATTCATTCCGAAGGCTACGTGAGAATGGTATTGCTGTGCAACATGGAGGGAATCCAGGACGTAATCGCCCTGAAGTGGAGGAAGACGTTCTACAGGCATTTGCAGAGGATCCGAATACGAGCATCAGAGTGGTAGCTCGTAATCTGAACTTGTCCACATGGAAAGTATGGGCCACAATGAATCGTGAGGGAAAATATCCTTTTCGCGGCATCGGAGTTCAAGGTTTGGACGAAGGAGATCCTGCACGCCGAGTGGACTTCTGCCGATTTTTACTCAATGCGGATATCGAAGACCGACGTTTTTTGCGAAGCATTCTTTGGACCGATGAATCGAAATTTTCCCGGGAGGGGATCACAAATTTCCATAACCTACACCAATGGGCTGACAAAAACAACAATCCACATTGGAAAAAGCAAGTGTCCTTCCAAAGAAGGTTTTCCGTCAATGTGCGGGCTGGAATCATCGGCAGAGTCCTTATTGGGCCACATTTTTTGCCAAATAATTTAAATGGGGCAAATTATTTGGAATTTTTACAAAACGATTTGCCCAGGCTTATTGACGAAGACCAGCTGCCCGGTGCAGTGACATTTCAACACGACGGTTGTCCCGCCCATTACTCTCTGGCTGTAAGGGAGCATCTGGATAACTGTTTCCCGGACGGTTGGATCGGCAGAGGCGGACGAATCCCTTGGCCCGCTCGGTCACCTGATTTGACACCATTGGATTTTTTCGTTTGGGGCCGAGCTAAGGAGCTAGTCTACACACAAGAGGTCATTAATACCGTAGAGCTGAGGGAGAGGATAGAAGCGGCGTTCGAAAGGATGAGGGAAGAAATGATATTCGGAACAACCACCACAGAAGTAAGAAGACGGGCTCGTGCTTGTATTCGAAACGGCGGGTCACATTTTGAAAACGAGCGATGATGTGTAATTTTAATGTGTTGATCGTAAAAATAAATAACTTATCTTTTATGCTTTTGTTTTAATTTACCCTAAACATTCCCTCTTATTAGTACAGGTAGCCTATTTTCAAAGATAAAATGGCTTGAGACATGATTGTCTTATCGCCCGCCGCCTGCCGCTATCAGTCCCTTTTGTCTCTCACCGCCGCAAGCCTTTGTTTGTTAAAATTGCATGTGGTAGTTTTGTTCAGTACACTTAACCTTGGTTTGAAAATTCGTGGCTATTTTAGTTTTTTTTTTTTCGTACTTTGAAATCACTTAAATCGTTTACATTTTCATGTAACTAAAATTTTAAATCGCTGTCAACTTGTTTTCTTTAGACACAGATGTTTGAAATCACTTTTCTAGTGTTTGATAGACATTGCACAATACGAAATAAAACAAAAAAAAATCTACCTGCAGTAAAAAAAGTACTAATTATCGATTTAGTCTGAAGTTTTGCAGTTTTCTCCGACAAATTTTTAAATTTAAATTTAAAAAAAACTAATAACATTTGTCTAAGACAAGTATGGCTAAAAATGTTCTACATGACCTAGGCTATCTCCTACTTTCGGCTTTGCATCCGGTTACCAAACACCCTGTATATCGTCGCCTTAACAGGTAAGTTTTAGTGATGGGACAGCACAAACATAAATGTCGATATTAACAATAGCAGTATGTTATACTTTTTATTTATAATAGAAAATGAAGAAGAGATAATAGAAATAGAAACACAAATTGGAAACAGATGCCCATTACAATCAAAGTATCAACTGCGAAGGACTCTGGAACATCACGATGTCGCTAGTGACTGATTAATCATTGTTCATTACAGTGAAAAAATCACTAAGTGGATAGAGGAACGTCTAGTGTAATTGGAAGCACATTGGAACGGTAATCTAAACACGTGGGTTCGAATCCCGTGATGTTCCAGAGTTCTTTGCAGTTCAATGTTTCATTGTAATAGTTATTTGTTTCCAATTTGTATTTTCCACTAAATTTAAAACAAATACACATGAAAATATTAAATTGATGATATAAAAGTTATTCTAAATCAGCTTGCAAGATTTGTCCTGAACAAATAGACAAACTAACTTACGTAGAATACTAACATTGTAAGTAATATGCTGGTAGAAAAACTTGATATTTAATCACAACTTAACATTATAAATTTATCAATAGCTTAACCTTATACTTATTGGTAAAGAAACAAAAATATATAACTAACCTACGATCAATGTTTCTCTGCGTCCGTAGGAAACACCTTAGACAACCCTACACGTAATCCCTGGGTGGTGCTAAAAGAGTTACAAACTTGGCAGCTCTGCTGTCCTACCTGGACCTCGCAGCACTCACTGGATTTTCTTCATCATATGCTTTCCCACTACCCTAGGGAAGAAACGCCTATCTATATCCAGTGACATGGTATCATCGTATGCCTACTACGATAAATAAATCTACGATAAAATGTGACATTTTCAAGTCAAAGGTACATCATTATCGGTTGTCAATAAGGCGTTACTATAAAAAAATCATTTAGAAATTAACTCTATTAACAACCGACAATGATGTACCTTTGACTTGTAAATGTCACAATGAATGAATGAATGAATGAATGAATATCGATACTTAAGTATATTATTATCGACGCGTTCCTCGCACTGTGTACGTTTACTTAAAGATGACATTATCTCGTTCATGGACAGGTTGTCTGTGTCTGTGTTTATACTTGTGTGAGTATATTTTATGCTAGTGTTTGATAATTTTATCGTGTGCGTGTGTAGCGACGTCAATAGAAAATGCAATAGTGTTAACAGTTTGTGTGCGTTTCCTCGTCCCCCGCGCCGAAATTGCAGACTTTTTCTGATAGAAATTAGTGCGCGTCTCGCATCCGGTTGGTTTAATTATCAAAGGAGTCAACCCATACTGTGCGAGGTGTTATAAAACGATTGGCATGCTTAGAGAACGCCAATTTGCAATTTTTTAAGTAGTTACACTACTATGTATAAACTGAAAATAGATGAACAAAATAATTTGATTTGCTTCAAGATTCATAGATGGCAGCACCATCTCTCTCGCTATACCAGAATTACGTAACAGATTCGGATAGGAGGTGCAAGCACGTACTGCGCATGCCCTTAGTATGGTCAACGGCGCCTAGCCGTTACATATTCAGATATTGCATATACATGAGAAAATTTGTCAAGTTCCACCGTGACCGGGTGGTCTAGTGGTCAGGACGTCAGCCGCGAAAGCTGAAGACGCCAGTTCATATCTGGCCTGGGACACCGGAGGGTTTGGTCACTTTTTCTGAAGTATATGACATCTATTTTCAAAAACAGTGGACTTAAGCTAAAGCCACACATATTTTTACACTGTATGTCTTTAAAACAACATAATTAAATAACAAAGAAAAAATCGTTTTAATAAGCCCCGCTGATATTGAATCACGTTCCATGCCGATACCCTCACACCCTGCACCCTATTATTTAAGTATTAAGGTTGATATTTCAATGGTGTGGTTGTCTAAGGCGCTTTAAATAAAGTTGTGTTTTTCATGTTAGACTAAGAGCTGGCTACGTCAGATACTACACAAAACGCAGGAAATACGACGACCTCTGATGTCACACAATACGTATGGGTCCAATAATACTGAAAATTGTTTTTAAAATACGGTTGTGGTTTTATACAGTGTACAGAGTCAACCCATACTGTGCGAGCTGTTATAAAACGATTGGCATGCTTAGAGAACTCCAGATCAATTGAACTACAGTTTAGTACTAAACTTAAATTGCTGTAGATTGTTATGAAATCAAATACAAATATTGAAAACATTTAAAAAATAATCAACCCAGCAGGAATTGAACCTGCGTCGATACCCTTTGCCGGGGCTCGAACGTTTTATCAATTAAGTTATGGATCAAGTTACTAATTTTACAAAATTTACAAATGCCTTCCATCATCTTTTTACATTTATTTTGATCTATATCGGTTTTACAGCATATCGATGTAGGTTCAAGTCCTGCTGGGTTGATTATTGTTTCACTGTTTTCAATGTTTGTATTTGATTTAATAATAAACTACTGTATGAGTGGAATGCCCACTTTAAAAACATGCAAAAATAATTATTAAATTGCTGTGCGTGGTACAGCATTAGGGTGCCTTTCCACCTGACCTAAGCTATGTAGCCATGCTATGGATGCGTTTGAATCTACCAATCAACGCGTAACACCAACCAATGGAAACGCGTAGCTAACACATCCTCGCAGCATACCATAGCTCTGGTGGAAAGGCACCCTTAGGCACTGGTCCCACCAAGAGCGAGTAAGCGAGTAAAGTTAAGCGAGTAGCATTACATTGCGCATCGATACGCCTTGCCGGGGCTCGATCGCTTTACCAATTAAGCTATGGGTCAAGTTACTAAGTTGACGATTTTTTCAATGCCTTCAATTAAAAAATCAATAATTCAATAATTATTAGTTGATAGCAGCGCCCTCTATATTTCCGTTGTGACACTTGCGATAGTGTTTGCGGGAAGGGTATCTTACTCTAGTAGTTAGTACCTAGATGTCGCTTACGGCTGCTGTAAAGGCGAAGTAGATCAAAATAAATGCAAAGAGATGATTGAAGGCATTGAAAATTTCGTAAACTTAGTAACTTGACTCATAGCTTAATTGGTAAAGCGATCGAGCCCCGGCAAGGCGTATCGATGCAGGTTCAAGTCCTGCTGGGTTGATTATTTTTTCAATGTTTTCAATGTTTATATTTGATTTAATAACAATCTATTGTATGAGTGGAATGCCCCACTTTAAAAAACATGCAAAAATAATTATTACATTGCGGTTTGTCGAGGTATAGAGTGATCGATCTACCTTCCAAGGCCCGCGATGTAATGCTACTCGCTTAACTCGCTTATTCGCTCTTGGTGGGACCAGTGCCTTAAACAGGTATTGGTTCGTAAAACTTAAAAAAAAAAACAGTCATATCATAAATTCAAAAAAACATGATGTCGTTATTTTCTAAATGCGTTAAGTACTTTATTCCAACTATATATTTAGGTCAGCTTTATCAGATAAGTATTATTAAAGTACCCACCGGAAATATTAAGGACGCAAATGCTTTGGTGTGAATCCCTAAGGGACTCTTAAAACGTGAAACCGGTCCGGCCGCGGGACCATTCATTTCAAACACGAAAAAATGTTGTTTATTTTGTTACACAAATATTTTAGGTATATTTTTAAACCACAGTTAAGGCCTTTATAGAGGTCCATTTAGTGTTGACTTTACAATGAACAATGGCAAAAATAGCATAAAGAAGAAAATTGGCTAAGGCTGCGTTTCCACCAGAAATGTGACGGGATGTGTTGCGAGGGATGTGTTTGTAAAAACCCAAAGGAATCACTGATGAACTGATTCTATCACTCGCAACGCATCCTCGCACATCTCTGGAAGAAATGTAGCGTATATATCGATTGTCATAAATGTCATAATACGCCGATTTTTTTATCGATTCACATTTTCAAAAAAACTATTTACTAGTAGGAAAATAAATCGATTTATGATGCCAAAAATTATAATAACGCAAATCATTTACATCTATGGATTATCCATTAATTGATACATTGTGCTCAGTTGAATAATCGAACATTTAAAAATCGACTTATTTACGTGAAAAGCAGCTATCCCTAGTTCATGACAGATAAAGTAGTTTCCTTTAAATGTGAAGTCAGTAAGCGTATGTCTTTGAGCTAAAGAGCAATTTGCAGAGCGAAGCGCAACGAACTTGTCAAGTCGGTGGTTAAACAGAACTTCTCCGATGCTGCGGTATTTATTATCCGGTAGGAATTACGGTTATTTTTATTATTTATTTATTTATTTATTAAGGTAATTAACAATAACAATAACACTTTGATGCAAGAGTATCGGAAAACCGGTGTGGTTTGTCTCGATACCGATTCCGCAGTAATTTATATAAATCAATTTTTGCATTTTTTGTTACATACTACATAACTACTTATAATCTATTTAAAATTAAAGGTACACAGTAAAAACCATTGCATCGGGCGCTGATAACGTTTTCCTTGTTCTTTTGTTTAGTGAGCCGGTCGCGCTAGCGGGACCGGTCTGCGCTCGCCTAGTACAGGATGCTCCAACTATGTACGAGAACAACTTTTGATAATTTATACATATATTATTTTTTACATACACAAACACACACACACACACACACACACACACACACACACACAGACGATGAGGTTAGTATAGTTACGGTCACGTCTGAAAATATGGATAGGAACATTTAATGTAACAAAAACATGTATCCCAGACTACGCCTTGGTAATAAAATAATAATAGAGTCGTGGCTACTAGATTCTGTAGATTTACCTAAGATGTATGCAGTATGCGTGTTGGTTATCGTGCATCGGTATATTCCTTAGCTAACACTACGATCTAACGATGCCTTAGGTCCCTGTCGCACAGTTTTCTAGTGTCTTTAGCAGGAATGATGTCAGAATAATCGGTCTCAGTATAGGATTTAGCACCTGTGTAGTCACTCTTACCTGGTATGGTAGGAATATAACGTTTTTATTCGTCCATAGCCTATGCACGTAGCCTCAGGTTAGGCAGGCTTTCATGAACTCGATCAGGGTTCCCAGGATGAGTTCTAAGCCCCACTTTAATACAGCAGGGAAGATACCATCCGGACCGGCTGCCTGGAACGGATGGAGACTGTCGATGGCCCACCTGATCTTTTTAGCGGTGATGATTCTTCTCGCCATTTGTTTGTTGTTGTCTAAAGTATTGTAAATATTCGAGTTTCCGCAGCGATCCCAGCTGAGTAATGGATTTTTGGCTTTCCTTACCCGATTTGCATGATCTAGTGTTTTGATGCTGCTGCAAAAGTTTTTCCATGAAAGAGACCTCCAATACCGCAGTCGTTTTTAGGGTACCGTAGTCAACTAGGAACCCTTATAGTTTCTCCATGTCTGCCCGTCCGTCCGTCCGTCCGTCCGCGGATAATCTCAGTGACCGTTAGCACTAAGAAGCTGAAATTTGGTACTAATATGTATATCAATCACGCCGACAAAGTGGTAAAATAAAAAGTGGGAAAAAATGTTTTGTTAGGGTACCTCCCCTATACGTAAAGTGGGGAGTGATTTTTTTTTCATTTCAACCCTAACGTGTGACATATTGTTGGATAGGTATTTTAAAATGAATAGGGGTTTACTAAAATCATTTTTTGATAATGTCAATATTTTCGGAAATAATCGCTCTAGAGGTAAAAAAAAATGTGTCCCCCCCCCCCCCCCTTCTAACTTTTGAACCATAAGTTTTAAAAATATGAAAAAAATCTCAAAAGTAGAACTTTATAAAAACTTCCTAGGAAAATTATTTTGAACTTGATAGGTTGAATAATTTTTGAAAAAAAAAAAACAAAATAATTTCTGAACTAAGTTTGTAATTTAACCGTATAAGCAGATGTTTATTGTACCTGTAATTTCTACAAAATCACAATGAAATGACGTGCTTTCAAATAAAGTAAAACCGGCCAAGAGCGTGTCGGGCCACGCTCAGTGTAGGGTTCCGTAGTTTTCCGTCCGTCACAGTAAGTGTCCCCACTTAAGAGTTAAAATAACACCGCCATGTAGGATATGATATGAGCGTTCCACGTACAGCGACATCTATCGGCAAATTAAGTAAACTATTGCGCGCGAGCTTAAAGTATGGAAGATGATTTTTATGGGATAATTCTTTATTGCGTAAACCGATTTTCACCGTTTTTACTTTATTTGAAAGCACGTCACTTCATTGTGATTTTGTAGAAATTACAGGTACAATAAACACCTGCTTATTCGGTTAAATTACAAACTTATTTCAGAAATTATTTTGTAATTTTTTTTCAAAAACTATTCAACCTATTAAGTTCAAAATAATTTTCCCAGAAAGTTTTTATAAAGTTCTACTTCTGAGATTTTTTTAATATTTTTAAAACTTATGGTTCAAAAGTTACAGGGACACATTTTTTTTAACTTCTGGAGCGATTATTTCCGAAAATTATCAAAAAAATGATTTTAGTAAACCCCTATTCATTTTTAAATACCTATCCAACAATATATCACACGTTAGGGTTGAAATGAAAAAAAAAAATACTTCCCACTTTACGTATAGGGGAGGTACCCTAATTAAACATTTTTTTCCATTTTTTATTTTACCACTTTGTCGGCGTGATTGATATACATATTAGTACCAAATTTCAGCTTTCTAGTGCTAACGGTCACTGAGATTATCCGCGGACGGACGGACGGACGGACGGGCAGACATGGCGAAACTATAAGGGTTCCTAGTTGACTACGGAACCCTAAAAACGGTGAAAATCGGTTCACGCAATAAAGAATTATCCCATAAAAATCATCTTCCATACTTTAAGCTCGCGCGCAATAGTTTACTTAATTTGCCGATAGAAGTCGCTGTACGTGGAACGCTCATATCATATCTTACATGGCGGTGTTATTTTAACTCTTAAGTGGGGACACTTACTGTGACGGACGGAAAACTACGGAACCCTACACTGAGCGTGGCCCGACACGCTCTTGGCCGGTTTTTTGTACCTAGCTTTGGCATCATAATATTTGGCCCAGTCCGCCTCAGTCGTGGTGTTCAAAGCCCTGTTAAAGGGTTTCCTAGCTTTCTTCCGGTCTCTCCAGTTCTTTACCCCACCACAGATGACCTGCTATGGCCAGTTCCAATAGTGGATTCAGCGGGCAAACCGTGTGACAGCTGTCTACCGGGATGTAAGTTAGGATGTTTACCTGTCCTATCTATGCTAGCCCCCCAATTTCGTACTTTAGAGGGAGTTTTTCTAGATCGTTATACGGGGTCTTCCTGAAGATGTATCGGTCTGTCTTCCTAGGATTGCGAATCCATCTGTGATCTGAACAAGGGGCCCCTCGTGAGACGTGAGACTAGTCCACTTACATTCTCTGAATACAGAGTGAGGTCAATAATCGTACTGCACCTCCTATTTTCGAATGTTGTTTCCGCACCTAAGTTTAGAATGCTTAAGTTACAAGGTATTCCTCATTGTCTAACTTACCTCTGTTGTTGTCTTTATCTCCCATAGAGGATGATTGCGTTAGAATCGGCCCTAATGTTGATCGCGAGGCCCACTCTTTCGCAGTGGTTGACCAGCAGTTGTCATTCCAGTGGCGCAGAGGAAAAATCTATTACACCACTGTCAGACCCGCAATGATATACGCGTCAGAGTGCTGGACCCACACAAAAAATAACGAACAATAACTTCATACAGCAGAGATGAATATGTTGCGCTCGCTGGGAGGTGGCGTAACAAGGCTGGACAAGGTTCGCAATGAGTACGTCAGGGGATTATTTTAAGTGGATTCAGTGGCAGAAAAACTTAAGGAAAACCGACTCCGTTGGTTCCGTCACAAAGAGAGAAGAGAAGAGACGACAATTATTCTGTAAAGGCAGTGCTCAATATATCCACAACACCTCGTATTAAAGGATACTCCTCTATTTGGTGGACAAGAATCGAGAAGGATCTAAAAGCCCTGAATGTCGCACCATTGAAAACCCAGGGCCTTAAGTCCTGGTGCATATATACAAAGCGGCCCGATTGCCCGATTGCGAGCGGCCTAATTGAAATGGAAAAGAGGCAGGAAGAAGAAGATAAAGGAAGATACTTAGTAATTAATGATATCAGATTATTTCTACATAATTAAATATGTAGTATGACCGTACGTAGATCTTAAGTATATGCCGTGTTTAGCATTAAGCGAACCTTGAACCTAAACGGCAACATTATATACTTTTCCGATATTCGAAAATACCAAGGAGAATTGACCGTAACTGGTTCATTTACCCTATTATTTCAACACGTATGAAGTGCAAGACTGTCAATGAGTAGTTTTTAATTAAATATGACGGTTTGAATTAAAGTATTCCTTGAATGTTAGCATCTGTACATGAATTTCTCGTCGTTCCAAGTTCTTAACATCGATACTTTGAGGAGGTGACCAGAAAAACTGCTAGGCAGATGGCAGGCAACCCTATATATTCGTGAATGGCACGCCTAGGGCTATCGATCTGCATCAATTTCATCTTGCCACCTGATGAGGTAAATTACCTCATTTTTTGGCCTCATGAGACATGGCTGACCTTGAAATCTGCCAGGTTTTTGGCTGGCAACCTATGCGGGATCGGATCACCAATGGTATCTCTTTCGATAGGTAAACGTTTCAAACTGCCAGCTTATGATGTAAATTTTGGTAAAAATTATGGTATGAGAAAGAAAAAAAAAACTATGTTCTTCCAGGCTATGCCATGACAACCTACTATAATCGAGTGTCCCTAAGTATTATCTATTGCTGTAGTATATGTCTGATTTGCCACCGTGTGAGGTAAGGTTTCATGCAACGGGAGCTTAGACTACTAGCTTCTTTTGATAACTCACTTTTGATATTCGGTTTCTGGTTTAAACCCAACCCTAGTTATAAATAAAGTTAGCCAATTAAAACTTAGTTACTTTATTAATAGTGGCATCTCAATGTTTATAAAGCCGTGAAAATGCTATTAAAAGACGGATAAAGCTAAAGTCAACTGGACTCCGAGCAAAAAGTCTATCTTTATAACCACTGACGGAAAAAGAAAACTTATAACAAAGTTTTATGTGTTTAACTGTGTGTCTGTATGTGGAGGCGTAATCACCAAACGATAGACCGATTCGAGACTTCTTTAATTCATGAGAGTAAAGTGAGGCTTTAATAACATACTAGATGGCCTTGTCATAATTTTGTTGGAGATACCTACTTCTTACATATCAAAATGACGTGCAGGTATTTTTTTTTCACGAAGCATATTAATTTAAGATGTTAGATGTCAGAAAGTACCTACTTTCTAACTTATACACGGTGAATCTGAATAACCCGACAGATTTTAACCATTAATTCTTGATCATAATTGGAGACTTTTTGTCGTATAAACTTTTCTGGAATTGGCCTAGTTTCAGAGTTACTACCAATTTAAAAAAAAAAAACACTTTTTTGTTGTTACTCAGTGCAAAACGCTTTTTTGATGGCGATTTCACCCTTTATGGGGTCTAGTCTAGACATACTTATTGACAGATATCAAAGTGCCAAGGAATACTTTACGTAAACTATTTTTTACGAAAAAAAATGTCCTAACTTATTTTGATCGACAGTTTTACCAATAACATTTATGTTTTTATGTTCAAAGCATTTAAAAAATCGAAAAATAGCACAAAAAAATATTTTTTTTTTGTGCGAAATTGACCTATATTCACATAACATTTATTACTCCTTATGACCTCAGGAATTTATGGTTAAAATCTGTCGGGTTACTCAGATTCACCGTGTATAATCGATTTAACTTTGGTCACGTAAAACATTTGGTATTGCTTTGAAAAGCCTGTTGATGCGCGCTGGTACAATTACAGAAGAAGTCTGAGGAATTATTAATCTGAGACGCGAGAGGGTCTGCGCACCGTATGCCAATTTCAGGGGATTTAGGGGTATAGGGGGAATTGTAATAAATAAGTAATAATAAATAATATTTATTGTATTTAAACCTAAAACAGAATAGTGTACCTTACACTAAATTACATATATAACTACAGTTTCAACTAGAACTAGTTCGAAGCCTGTGCCTCATGATTCAGCGATTGTATCTAAGTATCACGATGGTCTCATACCATCCCTCTTTTTCCGTCGTGAGCTGAAATATATCAAACTGACAGATGCGACTGAGATGACTTATAAAAGTCAGCTCAACTTCCATATAAATTATAGGTAATTTCAATTCGCGTAGCTCAAGCGTGAGTACCGTAAGCCAAGTTCATCCGCCACCGCTTCTATGGCCGCTAGCGCTTTGTCTAATTGTTCGCGCGTGTGCGCAGCGGATACGCAGAACCTGCAACAATGGCAAACCTGGTACAATGTTTCAACGATTGGTCATATTGAACTTATGTAATGCAGAAAATTACGGTCAGCACTGGAAAAGGGGTCCTAACGTCCTTTTGGTAAAGTGAGCCTAGCGAATTCTGACTGCAATTCTGTGTATTATGAGTTTAGTAGTTTATTACCCTTAAATCTAGCTGACGGCGACATAATAAGTCGACAGTAGAATGAGTGAAGTGTTTGAAATGAGCTACGTGGCACGCAACCTCGACTGCTGTGCCGACGGAAATTTTCCAAAGTTTCTAAATATTCAATATTATCAAAATTTCGGAAACTAATAATTACTTTCAATGAAAACTATATCGATCGAATATAAAAACCGGCCAAGAGCATGTCGGGCCACGCTCAGTGTAGGGTTCCGTAGTTTTCTACTTAACTTTATTTGAAAGCACGTCATTTCATTGCGATTTTATAGAAATTACAGGTGATTATACAATAAACACCTGATTATACGGTTAACCCTTATTAGTACAAGGGGATATTATTTTCCACTTTGTCTATTCGTATAAAATTTATGTATTTTTTTAAATGGTAACACTTAACAAAGCTTACCATACAGTTTTACAGTTTTGGTAAATATTAGATTCATTTTTCTGGCAGCACTTTTTAATCAAACTTCATCTGTCAGCAAACGTCAGTGTCAAAGTCAAAAGTGGTGCCAAATTCGTAAAAACGGTGTTCGTCGGCGAAGTGTGACCGGATTCATAAGAAAAAAATCAGATAAGAGGATTTTGATATCAGTTATGTAAAATTAGGTATATTGTTTGTTATTTAGCATATAAAATAGTGTTTGATACTATCGCTTTGTCCAACAAATGACTCTTGAAGTTGTAGAGTGCAAGTGGGAAAATAATAATAATAATAATAATTAAAAAAAAACAACAACCGCTGACAATGACAGACGTCTTGTAATCAAATTTTGCTAAAAATATATTTTTATACGTGTTATTTTGCCTAAACTTGGTCAAATTTGGTTTCAAGTGACCCCTAAAATAATCCCAAGATGTGGAATACCAACATACCAGAGTTTAAATGCAATTACGGATCACGAACGTACAAAACATAGCACATTGACAGCTTGTGCTCAAACTCATAGGCGAAACACGTATATGTTTGCATAGAATGATAACGAGAAGTCGGACAAAAGCGGAATCCACCAACGCACGCCCACCATCCTCGCCCGCCTCGTCAGTCTCCTCGCCATCGTCGTCGGGCGATAAGTTCGCTACTGCGCCCGACACCAGCGAGTCGAGCGACGAGTGCGGGCCGCCGCAGCCGCCGCCACGACCACCTGCGTGACGGGGACGGCCACCGCTGCCGGCACGCTTGGGGCTTGCGGGACATCCTGCCCCGCCCAGGGCCCCCGCTGCCGGTGGTATAGTGCGTCGCATGCAATGGACTTCATCCATTAATGAGAACGTCATGCGCGCCTATTATGGGGCTACAGAGGGGGGAACTAATCTGTGCGCGTATCGTGACCGGATACTTCCTCTGTTTCAGCTCCTTGAACCAACCATCAACGTGACTGCGCAACGACTATCGGATCAGGTCCGAGTCATCCAGCGGGATAAACGGTTGGATGACTCGACACTTGATCGGCTCCGCCTGGAGGCTCTCTCTGCTCGCGCGGCCTCCATCTCGACGCGGGATCCGCCCGCCACGTCGCCGGATCCGATGCCCGCACCCGACCTGGCATCGGGGGCGCCGCGGGTTGATCCCAGTGTCGATGAGGAGGAGATCGTGAATCAGAGTGTGAGTAGTACAGCCAATGAGCAACTGAGGAGGACTTTGGAAGAGATAATTACGCAGTATCGCTCCACAAACATCCCTAGGCCACGATTACCACGCTTGCCTATGAATAGACGCAATATAGCGCTAATAGGAGCCCTAAATGATTTGCTAGATCCATTCCTGCGGACTAGTAAAGACTTAGATGATACGCACTCGATCATGTACTGCGGGGCCATCGCGGCGTGCCGTGTTGCTCGAGTCAAGTTTCCGGACGCTGAACGTGCACCTAGGACCGCCGGGGGTGTCCCCGCTTGGCAGGTGCGGATCGAGCGTCGTATCAACTCATTTAGGACTCTCATTGCAAAGCTGATCTGCTTCAGGGGGGGCAATAACCGCCCCCGAGTAATGCGCTTTGTGCACCAGGCGTTCGCGGGGACGGATATCGAGCCCCGCGACTACATGGCCAATGTCATAGAGCGCATCGACTTTCTGAAGCAGAAAGTTTATGCATGGGCAAGCCGTATTCGCCGTTACAGAGAGCGTGTGGACCGATTCAAGCAGAATCGTCTTTTCCAAAGTGACCAAAGGAAGGTATACCGAAGGTGGGAGGAAACCGACCCCCGTGTGTCCGACATGCGACTGCCGGATGCTACTGCCATGACTGATTTCTGGCGTAGCATCTGGTTGGCGCCCGTTGAACACACGGAGGGCGAGTGGATGAGTGTTGTTGAACGTGGGTGCGAGTCCATCGAACCAATGGGGGCTATCACCATCAGCCCCGACGACGTAAGTTGTGCAATCCGTACGGCCCAGAACTGGAAAAGTCCTGGCCCGGATGGGTTGCACAACTTCTGGCTAAAATGGTTTCGATGCTCGCACTCGCGGCTGGCAACACAATTTCAACAAGCCCTTGAACTTGGCTCCCTCCCGCCTTCCTTAACAACTGGTGTAACCTTCCTGCTCTATAAGTCCGGTAGTACCACGGAAGCGAAGAACTACCGACCCATCACGTGCTTGCCTACGCTCTACAAGCTTCTTACATCCATTTTGAGAGCAAAAATAAACGCGCACATGGTCGCAAACAACATTTTGGTCTCCGCTCAAAATGGATGTAGGGTTGGGTCCCGTGGTACTAAAGAGCTCCTCCTCATAGACATGACCATTTGCAAACGAGTCCGGCGGAACAGGGGGGCCCTCTCGGCCGCTTGGATTGACTACAAGAAGGCCTATGATTCGGTGCCTCATTCATGGCTGAGGAGGATCTTGGAGCTGTATAAAATTGATGCAGCTTTAGGATCCTTCCTTGGCGCGTGTATGAGGCAGTGGACCACAGTCCTTCGTCAACCAGGAGGCGGGGATGACTCCCCTGGCCCGCAGGACTTTATAAGGATCGAGTGAGGAATATTTCAGGGCGACAGTCTGAGTCCCCTGTGGTTCTGCCTAGCTCTAAATCCGCTCAGCAATCTGCTGAAGGATTCGGGGCTAGGTTGCCGGCTTCGGAGAGAGGGTGAAGTCATATCTCACCTTCTGTACATGGACGATCTCAAATTATTTGCACCAAATAACCAAGACTTGTTGGAACTACTGAAGACCACTGAAGTGTTCAGTAGTTCCATCAAGATGGAGTTTGGTGTTGATAAATGTGCGGTTATGCATGTACAGCGGGGGAAAGTAGTAAATTCAACAAATCTACAGCTTTCTGAGACAATGACGTTCAGATCTATCTCTGAATCAGAAACCTACAAATACCTTGGTATGTCACAGTCTTTGGGCATTGACGATGTGGGTATTAAACAGGCGTTGAAGGAGCGCTTCTTCGGTCGGCTGACAAAAGTACTTAATAGTCTTCTGTCAGGTGGCAACAAGGTGCGCGCCTTCAATGCCTGGGTAATGCCCTACTCACATACTCCTTTGGCATACTAAGGTGGACACAGACCGAGCTGGATGCCCTGGATCGGAGAGTCCGTCTATTGCTCACCACACACCGTATGCTTCACCCACGCTCGTCTGTTATGAGATTGTACATCCCACGGAAGTGTGGAGGTCGGGGCTTTTTAAACGCCAAAAATCTCCACAACCGTGAGGTGTACAATCTCAGGAATTATTTCCTTAACAACGAGTGTGGGATGCATCGTGATGTGGTGGCAGTAGATAAGGGTCTCACGCCGCTCTCCTTGGCAAACGAGAACTGGCGCAAACCTGTGGTGCTAAGCACCGAGGATCGCAGGGCGGTATGGAAGAGCAAGGAGCTACACGGGCGGTTCTACAGGGCCCTCACGGGACCCGACGTAGACCTGCTAGCGTCGGTGAACTGGTTACGATTCGGGGACCTCTTCGGAGAAACCGAAGGTTTTGCCTGTGCAATTGCGGACGAAGTTATCATGACGAATAACTACCGGAAATATATCCTGAAGGACGGTACGGTCGACATTTGTCGGGCATGCCGCCGTCCCGGAGAGTCACTCAGGCATATCATCTCCGGTTGTTCTCATCTTGCTAACGGCGAGTACTTGCACAGACATAACCTCGTAGCCAGGATTATACACCAGCAGCTTGCTCTCCTATATGGTCTTGTGGACCACGAAGTGCCGTACTACAAGTACACACCTGCACCAGTTCTCGAAAATGGTCGTGCCACGCTCTATTGGGATCGATCTATTATCACGGACAGGACTATTGTAGCCAATAAGCCTGATATCGTGGTAATAGATCGACCGCAACGCCGGGCCATACTCGTCGACATCACCGTCCCATGTGACGAGAACCTCGTGAAGGCCGAGAAGGACAAGTCCAGCAAGTACCTAGACTTGGCTCACGAGGTAACCGCCATGTGGGAGGTTGATTCGGCGATCATTGTACCGATAGTTGTTTCTGCGAACGGTCTCATAGCGAAGAGTCTCGACCAACATCTAGAGAGACTTTCGCTACGGGGTTGTGGTTGGATCAAGGGTCAGATTCAGAAGGCGGTTATCCTGGACACGGCGCGCATTGTCCGAAGGTTCCTCTCTCTGCGGCCCTAACCACCGGCAGCCTGGGCCTTGCTCCGTTGCCGGCGGCACCTAGGTGAGGTTTTTTATAATGTTTTTATTGTTTTTGTATGTTTTAGATGTATTTTTATATTTTACTTTTGTAAAAATATTATAAATACCTAATCTAAGAAATTAATGAAATAAAGTGAATAATAATATATAATAAATACTCTTTATTGCACACCTCATACAGTTACAAGCACAAATTTTACAATTAGATAAATTTAGGTAGAGGTAACAACAGGCGGTCTTATCGCTAATGAGCGATTTCTTCCAGACAACCCAACAGACAGAAAATAATTCCCTTTGTTCATTTAAGACATCAATGAAATCACATTTCAAATTTCTCTTAAATAAATAAATAAATATTATGGGACAATCTTACACAAATCAACCTAGTCCCACAGTAAGCTCAATAAGGCTTGTGTTAAGGCTTATATGTTTTTAGTAAAATATACAACACAATTACATATTTTCATGATTATTCTTATAATAAAAACATTTATCGATATTATTTTTAAAATTTTTAGTACACAATCATAACTTTTTAACGCATATTTTCTGTGAATTTAGTCTTTGACTTGTAGTATGATATAATAATAACTTATCTATTACTCTATCACTTTACCAACCATATAATTAGGAGGGGTTTCTCTCAGTACAGAAGTGAAAAAAATTGTGCGCATCGAGAAAAAGTTGTGAATTTTTGAGCATGGATAGAGTTCCCTACGATGAATATTTTTTAGTATTGGAGGTCCGTAAAATTTTTGGACCTTCACGTCAAAATCAGGGGTCCCGTGCAATATGTTATTTTATTACTCTATGGGTAATGCTACTAGGGGTTGTGTGGTGTCATTTCCGTATAAAACTGATATGCAGAATTCATTCTTGATATTTAATATCAAGATGTATGGAAAATCAATAAGAAACGTAAACATCCGTAGCGAATTGACCTTAAAATGTATGTATTGTTTATTATTAGTCACTATTGCTCAGAATACCTTCTACAAAATGCAGAAATGAAAAAAAAGAATTAAAAACACATTTGTTCCAATTGTACCGATTAATACTTAAGTTAGTATAAGGAAATATGTTTTTTTCAATTCCTTTTTTTTATTTTGTAGAAGGTATTCTAAGCAAAATTTACTAATAATAAGCAATACATACATTTTAAGGTGAATTCGCTACGGATGTTTACGTTTCTTATTGATTTTCCATACTTATAATGGAGAAAACATATACACCACGACGCGAATGATTTTTTTTCGCGTATTATATATTTAAAAACTGCATTAAATACGCTTCCTTATGATATTTTTTGTATTTAACAATAAATGATATTTATTAGTTATACAGTGTGGAAAGATAAGTCGGGCCCTGGAGGGAACCTACCTTAAAACGTTGATATAGGTCAATTCGCTGAAAGGAAACATTATTTTATTTTTCCTAAAAACTAAAACTGCATTCACAGTTTTTTTCTTCATTTTCACTTTTTCCATACTAATTTTATAAATAATATTATTATTATTATTTATGGGTTCTCTTGTGCCCTAAATTTGGTTGGTATTAAGAAGTTTTTATCCTTGTTGGAAATATGATCGATTGGCATCAATTGTCATAAAAATTATTTCTGGCAAAAATTAGAAAATAAATAGTTTTTTTGGACACTGTACTTTTTTCCAAAAATTTGTAAATGCAGTTATGTCCCTTTAAAAAAATTAAAGAATGTTTCCTTTCAGTGAATTGAGCTATCTCAACGTTTTAAGGTAGTTTCCCTCCAGGGCCCGACTTATCTTTCCACACTGTATAACGTTCTAAAACATAATATTTTTGAGTGTTTTTCCTCTCCGCAGAGCTTTTTTTAATTTCGATTTTTACTTTTTTATTATAGAAAATGAATTCTGCATATCTGTTTTATACGGAAATGAATAATAACATATTGCACGGGACCCCTGATTTTGACGTGAAGGTCCAAAAATTTTACAGACCTCCAATACTAAAAAATATTCATCGTGGGGCACTCTATCCATGGACAAAATTTCACAACTTTTTTTCGATGCGCACAATTTTTTCAAATTCAAGCTCTGCTAAATGCCTAAGCCTAAGATAACTATTTAAGGTTAGAGAATGAATAGATACTTAAAAAACAAAATATTAGTTGACAGTCACTTGAAAAGGTAAAATGCATCTTGTTTCGGACTCTAATTGTTACTTTTTTGTATTTTTAACTAAGTTTTCACCGTTATTTTCTCATTAAGTGTTTCAAGAGATAAATAATATTTAATTTTATAGCATTTTTTCATAAGTATGAAAATAAGAGGCTCTATTACTTTACCAATGAATACTATGGTTCTACGAACGTTAACGTTTTGTTTCTATATTAATATGATTATACTTTTTTGCAAGTTATTCTCTTTTATTTTTACTTCAATATTGAAAAAAAAGTGAAAATACAGAAAGCACAATAAAAATCCATCAAGGGTAGAACCATTTTTCGCAATGTACACATTGAACAAGGGGAAATAATTTCCCACCGGAAATCACCCCCTTCCACTTATCCCCTTATTTTTTTACATATTTGTTCTGAATCTAGATGCTAAACTTAACTATAAATCAACTCCATTTTCCCATTTGCAGAAAATTGATGCTCAGTCCTATTAAGGGTTAAATTACAAAATTAGTTCAGAAATTATTTTGTAATTTTTTTTCGAAAACTATTCAACCTATCAAGTTCAAAATAACTTTCCTAGAAAGATTTTATAAAGTTCTACTTTTGAGATTTTTTTCATATTTTTAAAACTGAACCATAGTTCAAAAGTTAGAGGGGGGACACACAATTTTGTTTACTTCTGGAGCGATTATTTCCGAAAATATTTACATTATCAAAAAATGATTTTACTAAACCCCTATTCATTTTTAAATACCTATCCAACAATATATCACACGTTAGGGTTGAAATGAAAAAAAAATCACTCCCCACTTTACGTATAGGGGAGGTACCCTAATAAAACATTTTTTTCCACTTTTTATTTTACCGCTTTGTCAGCGTGATTGATATACATATTAGTACTAAATTTCAGCTTTATAGTGCTAACGGTCACTGAGATTATCCGCGGACGGACGGACGGACGGACAGACATGGCGAAACTATAAGGGTTCCTAGTTGACTACGGAACCCTAAAAATCGGTTAAGTCGCTTTTGAGTTATACCTCAAAAATGCCTAGTAAAAAGGACGTAAGTACCGCGTAGGAAAATGACGTAAGTGCCGCTTAATACCATATAAAAAACAACCTTTTGACTTTATTGTGACGGGCCGGTAACTACGGAACCCTACGTTGCGCATGACCCGACATGCTCTTGGTCGGCTTTTATTTTGACAGGCATTAGTCTTTGTTTTGGCATACATCTACAATCTTTTGATGCTGCTGCCACTGACAAGGCCACGCACGGGGGCTTGCAGCACCGCATTATCGTATAGCCCTACCCCTTCCCTGCTTCGAGGAACAAAGAAAATCTAGGAGACTTATCATACTAGAAACCGGTTTTTTTTTTTTCAAAAAAAATAATTTAAATACGCCGTCACTTTTTTGCATTGCAGCATCGGCATTTCGTATTCCCCAATTAAAGACGTGACTAAATATATATATATATATATCTCATCTAGGAGACTTATCGAACTAACTAGGTTCAGTGTCGTGGGCTCTTATAATGTCTTCTATATGTTTGAAAATACTTACAAGCGAAAACTATCCTTCTCTGGTTTAGTTTGACATTTGCGAGGATCCAATAATCGGGCAAGCTGAAGACAGGGCGCTATGGCGCTCATTAGGGGAGGCCTATGTCCAGCCAGTGGACTAATACTTATAGGTTAATGATGATGAATAATGAATTTATAAAGTCTACTATTGCTCCATTTAGTGCTATGAAGTTTCCGTGGTACTTTGTTTTAGTTAGGGTGCGTAGTTATAAGACGGAATTTTGTATATGTGTGCTACCTCGTCTCTCTCAGATTTTGGCAGACTCTTTTGTTCAGAAAGATGAGGTTACACCATCTCCATGTATATAATTTTATGCTAAATACACGTAAGTTAAACCGTAAACCGTTACTATGTCTCACGAAAGTTAAAGCACAGGTTCAAGTTATGCACTCAAAAGTATGCACTCACCGCATTCGTGTCTTGTACAAGGGTGTGGCTGGGAAACAGACGCCGACGGACGCTACGCCGGCAGCCGTGAGCCGCTCCACGCACGCCACCGCCTTGGCCATGGAGTATACCATCATAGGCACCACTGGGGACTGGGGGTGGCCGAATATCACAACACCCAGTGCACGTAGTCTGAAATTTTAAAAGTGCAACCAACAAAACTGGCAGGGGGTTTTAGAAATACATGTGACAAGTTGACTATAATGTATATAGCCCAATGACACATTATCATAGTTTAGTCGTTAAAGAATGCTTTAATGAAGGTGTATATGAATTCCCATTCCTTAGAGAATAAATAAAAGGAAATACAGTAAAACTGGCTTAAGATGATTTTGAAGGGATCCAGCCAAAAATGCGTATTAAACGGGAAAGCGTAACGCGGGACTGTTCAGCGGGACCTCAAGTGGCAGAGACTTATATACCATGGCGTATTATTTGATTGCAGCCCTGGGCACCGGAAGCCATGGTCACTTATTCTTTCGTATCAGTTTGTGAAACCCTTTCTTTGCGAAGACTAGCTAAAGAGTGAGCTCGCAGACTTTCTTGGTGTCCAGGTAAAAAGTTTCATTCGTTCTATGTAGATAACTAGTGATGGCTCGGGCGGGATGCGCGATTACGTTAAACACAGTGGTAGAGACCTCCAGTTCTCTACACTTGTGCCCTTGAGCCATCTTTGGTTACGCTTCTTGAGTTCCTCATATGGAAGCCATAATGTTTATGATGGAGGTACTGACCGTTCGCGGAAGTAGCGCGTGTTGTCTCTCAACGCGGCCAGTCGAGCTTGCCCAGACGGTGAGCGCAGGTCCCGCAGAGCGCTGAGTACTTGCGCGATGAATGGCGGCGGCATGCTCTGCGCGTATGCGTCCGCGTGCCCATGCGCGCGCATACGGTTCACTAGGATAGCAGAACCTGAAGTGATGTTTTTTATTACAAGCTAAAACTTGCCTTGTTTCTTTCTAAATAAATAAAATCTTTAAAGTAAAAACCCACTTTTTGACAGTGGTGGGTTTGACTTAAAATTTGGTACGGATATGTAAGATAGTACATTACAAGACAAGGGTTGGCCACATGAACACTATAATAAATTAATCCAATGGATATGGGTTTAGACAAGGTAGAACTGTTGAAAGGAAACAACAGACGGCATATATAATCTTGTAGCAAAAATGAAAGTTTTGAGAAACTGATTTTTACTCGAATTCAAACTGATTATTATAAACCAAGGACTCTAGCAGAATAAGTGTATACCAGCAATGTAGCCGCCCATGCCGACAAAACTTTTAGTGAACGTGCCCATCAAGACGTCAACGTCTTTTGGACTCACGCCGCACATGTCTGTTATCCCTCGGCCTCGCGGGCCCAGCCCGATGCTGTGGGCCTCGTCGATGTACAGATGGAGGCCTAGCTGCTTTTTTAGCGCTATTGCGGCCGGCAGTGGCGCTATAGAGCCCTCCATGCTGTATATGCCCTCCATCATCTGTCAATGAAGGTTGTAGTTAGCTGGTTTGGCCAACAACGAAAGCAATTTAACATTATTGAGTAAATACTTGGTACCTAACCACAACCAACCAAAACTAACCTAAAGCCTGACCAGAAATATATGATCATGCGCCATGTTGCGGAATTTTATTGGAACTAATTTCTTACACTGGCAATAATTTAAATGACAGAATGATATGCATGTACGAGTGCATGCTCAGAGAAATAAACCAATGGAGTGGTAATTGTCAGGCGTCCCCCTCTGCCAAAAGTACAAGACCACTGGTCGTAGCGATTATATAAAACTAGTTGTCGCGCGTCAAACGCCATTCAATGAATGTCAGTCAGCGCGGATAGATCTGAGGTAAAAATGCTGAATTGCTGCGTGTTTTAATGTAAGAAAAGATCTGAATTATTTAGTTTACAGAAGGATAACGTTTCTTTTCATCTGTAAGTATAATTACGTCTAAATATCATCAAATAGTGTACGAAATTAACAAAAATCTAAAAAATATTGTCAATCAAAAAGTGTTGCCACTTAATGGTACTACATTTGCTTTAGGGTAATTTTTAAACTTGACTCTTCATAGTACATTGTACCATCGGGTTCATAATTGCATACCCAATTTACCAATGAATTCATTCATAAATTGGGTATGCAATTATGAACACGATTACATCGAGGGAGGTAAGTGAAATATTGCAAACAAGAGTAATCGACTCCAGTGCGGCAGAAATACGTCCGCCATTATGTCATTCATTGTCATTGTTATGACAGGTTAGGCAATACACTTAAAAGATACTCCGTGGGTTAGGCAGACCCATTCGGCATACAGCCAGAAATGTAAAGCATTGCTCTGTTAAAAAAGCAGTGTGTCTCTGTGTGTGTGTTGTTATTAACACGTTGAATGCGGTACATGCCAGTTTCGACTTGTAACGTACTTTCTTCTGGTGCGGCGTGAGGAAGTAGCTTGTCTCTGTCTGGTGCGGGGTCGATTTGACTATGAAATCCTATGAGTTAGAAAGGGCCAAGTATACATTTATGTGTCTTTCTGTACATTCTATCTAAAAGGTACGTCAAACTTTACAAGACAAATTTGACTCGTACCGCACTAGGTGAATAAAATAATCAACCAGTGCGGTACCCGCCAATAGTACATTACTTACCTAGGGCTGTAAAAAAAAGAAAGCCCGAAATCGCAGGTATTTGGGACCCGAGCCGCAGGCGAGGGTTGTAAATATGCGATAGAGGGCTTTCTTTTTTACTGCCCGTGGTGAGTACACAATTTTACGTCCCCACCTGGCCATAATGCGAGTTTTACCGTAAGCGTAGCGAGCGGTAAAACTCACATTATGGCCAGGTGGTGACGTAAAAGTGTCTTGTATACCTACTATCTTGTACAGCACCACGAGTACTGGTCAGTACAGCCAGTGCGGGGGTGACGATTACGTGTTTTTTGTTTACCTTCCGATTGCAGTTCCGTTTTCATCATGAATGCACCGAGAAAAAGATCACGAAAGACGTTACAAAAGGTTTTCGAAGAGATGGAGTGCAGTGAAAGTATAACTAGTGAACCGAAAGAAACGGAGAAGAAATGCGACGAAAGACTGTTCACAATTAAAGGAGACAACACAGGTGGGACCGGAAATAAAATATGTATTTTAAACGATGTTAAGTTCCCTATAAAATCTCATTCGAATTTGTATTGTAGCATTTTAGTTTTGTATGGATTATACTTTATTTATAATAAGGTACGTTATACACACTTATCCCCTTAAATAGGCACTTTTAATTTCTGACTCTGGTGTCACTGTACATAACAGGTAAGTTTTAGTGATGGGACAGCACAAAAATAAATGTCGATATTAAGAGGCCTTATTCCCAAAACGCGCGAATTTCACGAAATGCTTCATTTTCTTCGAAGGCTATGGCGAAAATACTAAGTTTTTTAAAATCAACTATTGATGCACATAATAGTTCATTTCTTTATCTAGACGGCCATCGGAGCAAATATTAAATTTTAACGAGTGAAATATGAAAAAAAAATGGTTGTCTTGGAAGGCCTTTCCGGATTTTCCAGTTAGGTGTACCGTTCATTTTCAGATTACGCAAAAAAGGGTAAAAATTCTTATTCAATTTGAATTAAATTCAATTGACTATATCATGTATGAGACGGCCATGGAAATAAAAATCGAAGATTCATCTTGGATAATCGACAAAATACCTTCTGATTATATGCCAGTTTTTTGATGAAAACACGGTTACATTTCATTTTTTCTACGAAAACCCTATGAATATTTTGCCCTAAAAATATTACCATAGCAAAGTTAAACTATATTTCTATCACGATAAAAAAAAACATTACTATAGCAGTAAATTTCAAATTACTATGATTTTTTAAAAATGACACTTAAATTACACTTCACAGGACACTTTCTGTAAGAATCGTATTTTTGGGTACTTAGTAATAATAAACATGGTTCAAAATTATTTTTTTGTATTACTAATACTTCAAACTATCTTATAAATAGCATTTTATGCGGCTTTTTTCATTAATAGAGTTTTTCGACCTTTTAGGGAATAAGGAGCCTTAACATTAGTATGTTATACTTTTTATTTATAATAGAAAATGAAGAAGAGATAATAGAAATAGAAACACAAATTGGAAGCAGATGCCCATTACAATCAAAATATCAACTGCGAAGGCCTCTGGAACGTTACGATGTCGCTAGTGACTGATTCATCATTGTCCATTACAGTGAAAAATTCACTGAGGTGGATAGAGGAACGTCTAGTGTAATTGGAAGCACATTGGAACGGTAATCTAAACACGTGGGTTCGAATCCCGTGATGTTCCAGAGTTCTTTGCAGTTCATTGTTTCATTGTAATAGTTATTTGTTTCCAATTTGTAGTATTTTCCACTAAATATAAAAGCAAATACACATCAAAATATTAAATTGATAATATAAAAGTTATTCTAAATCAGCTTGCAAGATTTGTCCTGAACAAATAGACAAAGTAACTTACGTAGAATACTAACATTGTAAGTAATTTTCTGGTCGAAAAACTTGATATTTAATCACAACTTAACATTATAATTTTATCAATAGCTAAACCTTATACTTGGTAAAGAAACAAAAATATATAACTAACTTACGATCAATGTTTCTATGCGTCCGTAGGAAACACCTTAGACAACCCTACACGTGATCCCTGGGTGGTGCTAAAAGAGTTACAAACTTGGCAGCTCTACTGTCCTACCTGGACCTCGCAGCACTCACTGGATTTTCTTCATCATCTGCTTTCCCACTACCCTAGGGAAGAAATGCCTATCTATATCCAGTGGCATGTAGGCATACGATAAATAAATCTACGATAAAATGTGACTTTTTTAAGTCCGACCCGATGGTACATCATTATCGGTTGTCAATAAGGCGTTACCATAAAAAAATCATTTAGAAATTAACTCTATTAACAACCGACAATGATTTACCTTTGACTTGAAAACGTCACAAATATCGATACTTAAGTATATTACTATCGACGCGTTCCTCGCACTAGTACGTTTACTTAAAGATGACATTATCTCGTTCACGGACAGGTTGTCTGTGTCTGTGTTTGTACTTGCGTGAGTATATTTTATGCTAGTGTTTGATAATTTTATCGTGTGCGTGTGTAGCGACGTCAATGGAAAATGCATTAGTGTTAACAGTATTTGTGTGCGTTTCCTCGTCCCCCGCGCCGAAATTGGCAGACTTTTTCTGATATAAATTAGTGCGCGTCTCGCATCCGGTTGGTTTATTTATCAAAGAGTGCATGTGTTAGGCTGTCACTGTTGTCAAGTGTCATTGAGACGGTTTAAGTGAATAAAAATAAAGTGTTGAATATTAACCTTTAACTGACGATGTGCCCGTCTCACAGACGTACTGAATTTTCTTTCGAGAATATTTTTTTAAATGTATATTGTGAAAAGCTCTCCTTTCTTGTACCTTCCCCTTTTGTTATTATCTAGCATCTCGTCGATGCCGGCAGTCAAACTTGTGGACATTATGCCCTAAACCGAGTCATTGCCGTCTCACGGACGTCACTACGGTGTTCGTGTACTAAAAATTTGTTAAACACATACAAATATTTCGGTCCAATGTTTCTGTTAAAACGCATCCCGCAGTGTCATTATTTCTGTCATCATTCTCTAATTAAACTGATCTAGCATCCCTGAGATGCTGGGAGTGAAACTAACGCACATACATTCGTACGAATCATCGACGTCTTACAGACGCCACCACGGTGTCAACGTATTTCACGTCTCTTGGTGACGAGCTAAAAAGTATAAAATTCTTTCCAATAACAGTCTTAACGGCTTTTGTTTTACTAATTAGTCTCACAGCTCGTGTCCACGTGCCGACTCTGTAACTTTGGGCCCCTAACCTCCCAATATCACTTATAGTATCTTCTGACAATTTCCTCTCAGTAGTGCACAAAAAACACGAATTATATTTAGCGTGTAACAGTTTATTTTATTTTGTTTTGATGATTAATTATTGCACTCGAGCGCCCTTATGATCATTTCTTAACATATAAGATTGTGTGTTTCTTAATCATTGAGTAATTAAAGAAAATAAGTCTCTGGAACATTATACCCATTTTTTTTTGGTGTTTTTTCTTAAGTGTCGAATGGACTCTAAAATTTGTATGTTGTTTTATGAATATCTATTATTCAAATACATGAAATGATTTATTATTTGATATAAAACTTGTGTATCTGAAGAATGAAAATGATTTTTTTTATGATATATTTTATTTTTTACGTCTGTTAGACACCACCTCAGCGTGAGTGTTACTCTGAACCCACGTCGTTAGTTAAAGGTTAAAAAATAAACCACAAAAAAATCACAAAATTATCCATATTCAAGAGCGAAACATTGTAAATAGTGTATACAATAAACTGATGTAAATAATACGCCCGGGAAATGATACTATTTCGCTGTGAAACATTTTGAAATTAACATCAGAGCTGACAGGTAAACAAATCAGTGACAAATCAAGATGTCACTATCCCATAAAGAATAACACGCTCTATGACTGTTGCCATATAAATGAGAATAATAGGGCCCTCTTGACAATAATCATATATTTCTGGTCAGGCTTTACTTAAGTATGTTACTTTCGTTATTGTAATTACAGTTACGGTAATAGGCACTTCATTTTGGAGTCCGATTCGTTCTTCATCAGGTCAAAGTTAAATACAATTTTGACGTAAACGTGATCCTGATCTCATCGATTTTGCTTTACAGTAAATAAGTATAGCTTTTCCGAAAATGTGAGACAGCGACTGCTACTTATGGCTTCCGCTTAGGTCTGTCTCCAGCAACGCTAAAAAGACGGATGAATGTTTTTGTCTAGATAAAGGAAGCGAAAATAACTGTTGTGGAGACATTTGGGTGGTATTTGATGAATGTAATTGTTTATAATTTAAAACGGGCACAATGCTCAGCAATGGACGATATAAGGCTAAAATGATGACTAAAACTCACCACTACGATCTTCTTCCAGCGCCCCGAAGCGCGCGCTTGTCTCGCCAAATGTTCCAGATGTTTCATGTCATTATGGCGGAACACACGTACGACAACTCCTGCGAGACGCAGACCGAGACGCACGCTGGTGTGGTTCCTTGCGTCGCTCAGCACCAGGGTGCCGGGGCCCAGCAGCCGTGGCAGCGTCAGCGAGTTGGCCGAGAACCCGTTGCCTACTACCATCGCTGCCTGTAAGAATGCAAACAAATGGATAGATACTGGAATGAGAAGGGAAAGGTGGAAATCAAAATCTGAGACCAAAATATTAAGTAAATGTGCCATTAATATTTGTTTCTTATATCTATCTTAAATATATAAAAGAAGAAACTGACTGACTGAGTTATCACAGCCCAAACCGCTGGTTCTAGGGATTCCAAATTTGGCACGTAGGTTCCTTATAAGATGAACTAAGAAATAATGTTTCAAAATTCACCCCCCAACGGGGTGTAATTGGAATACAAAGTTTGTAAGGGGAAACAAGATTAACTAATCTATTTTATTCGAAACTTCACACCTAACGATAAATGAGTAAACAAGTGTTTCAGGTTTTTTGAAAATTCAACCCCCAAAAGGGGGAAATACAGGTTACAGTTTATAGATTGAAGTTTTAATTTAAGGAATACATTTTGCATTCCTTAACACGGCTACATGTGTGATATTTTTAAAAACCATAAAACTTTGATCTATTGTTACCACATTCAACGCAAATAAAGAACTCACTTCCTTACTTACTTTTCAGTAGTATTCGTAAGTCGTTGCCGGCGTAACAATTCAACAATTATTGCAATCATTTCTTTAAAAAAGGAAGTGAACCGCCTTCACCAAAACTTCATAGTACTTTTAGTACGCGAGCGAAACCGCGGGCAAAAGCTAGTCTATATATATAAAAGAAGAAACTGACTGACTGACTGGTTCTAGAGATTTCAAATTTGGCACGTAGGTTACTTATAAGGGGATAGCGGTGCACTAAGAGAGGATTTTTCAAAATGCACCACCTAAGGGGATGAAATGGGGGTCCAAAGTTTGTATGGCGAAACAAGATTAGTTAGACTATCTTATTCGAAACTTCACAGGAGTATTCATATCGATAAATAAGTAAATACATGTTTCAGGTTTTTTGAAAATTCAACCCCTAAAAGGGGGAAATGTGGTCAATAAGTCTGAAAATCAACATGGATTGGATATTGTTTCTATGGTTTATCGGATCGTTGATTAAGAAAAAAGCAACGATTTTAAAATCAAACGTGGTGGACGTGAAATACAATCTCCCCTGTTTGGGTACAATGGGGTTGAAATGTCTAAATATCAATATGGGTGTCGTTTTTGTGTTTTTTGGGACGTTAATTACGAAAATGGCATTGGTTTTGAAATTTAATATTGTTGACATGAAAATTATTGACAGTATTTGTGCCAAATTGCAATCTTCTTCTAAATATATAAAAGAAGAAACTGACTGACTTATCAATGCACAGCCCATACCGCTGTTCTAGAGATTCCAAATGTGGCACGTAGGCTCCTTATAAGGCCTAGGGATGCACTTAGAAAGATTATTAAAAATTCACGCTACAAGGGGGGGAAATGGGGGTTCAAAGTTTGTATGGGAACAAGATTAGTTCGACTATTTTATTCGAAAATTTACAGGAGTATTCTAAACGATGAATGAGTAAACAAGTGTTTCAGCTTTTTTGAGAATTTAACCCATAGAAGGGGGAAATGTGGTGAAAAAGTTTAAATATCAACGTGGGTATTGTTTCTATGATTTATCGGGTCGCTGATTACGAAATCAACACTTAAGGGGGTGAAATGGAAGTCGATAGTTTGATGGGGAATTTTTAAACGTTGAATCAATTTAGATGAAACTTAGTATAGAGATAGTTTGTATCCCGGGAAGGGACAAAATTGTTTCAAAATAGCTGAAAGTTTTATAAAGATCGTTTGAGTCCCGGAAAACGACATAGGACAGTTTTTATCCCGAAAATCAATCCTTAAGGGGGTGAAATGGGGGTTGGAGGTTTGAATGGAGATTTTTTTACCGCCAACCGATTTAGACAAAATTTGTTGTGGATATAGTTTTAGTCCTAGAAAACTATAAAGAATATTGTTTATCCTGAAAATCAATCTTAGAGGGGTAGAAAAGATGTTGGTAGTTTATATGGCGAATTAATAACCGCTGAACATACGATTGAAATGAAACTTGGTACATATTATATAGATTGAGTCGCGGGCAACAATATAGGATAGTTTCTATCTCGAAAATCAACCTTTTAGGGGGTGAAACGGGAGTTGAAAGTTTGTATGGGAAATTAATAACCGCTGAACCTATTTAGATGATTTGGTATGGAGATAGTTTGAGTTCTGGGGAAGGATATATAATAGTTGTTATCCACGAAGTCATTCCTTAAGCAAGTAAAAAGGAGGGTGGGATAAAGTAGGGATTACTAATTCCACGCAAATGAAGTCGCGGGGAAAAGCTTATATTCAGGAGTAGAAATCTGTACTAATCATAATCTCTCAGTAGTAGTAAGTCATTGCTGGCGTAACAATTAAACAATTATTGCAATCATTTATTTAAAAAAAAATAAGGGAACCTCCTTCACCAAAACGTGGTATACCGAAACCTCCAGAATGTAACGAATACTTTTCCGAAAACCGCATATAAATCAGTTTAGCGAAATGCGAGATGATTGCGGACAAACATACATTTCCTAAGTACATACAAACATACGAGTGTAACTGAGAACCTCCTTTTTTAGTACTTTTAGTACGCGGGCGAAGCCGCGGGAAAAAGCTAGTTGGGAAATAAAAATGAATGAGAGGCGTGTAAATATAGTTGAACGTTACGACTCCGTGCGCGCGTTAACTTCCGCGGAAAGAACTTGCAACGTACACTTCAATTGTGTTCCTACAGAAATATTGCTGGTTTATAGTGCATGCCGCTATTGTATCGGTAAATATTGTAGACATGGTTAGTGTCAAGCCGCTGTGCCTAAAGTATTGCATGCAGTGGACACTGGACAACGCAGTTCAAAGCGTGACGAGTTCAGCATAATCCGCCTCCTTATCCTTTAACTAACGACGTGGGTTCAGAGTAACACTCACGCTGAGGTAGTGTCTAACAGACGTCAAAAATGAAATAAATATTTTGACGGCCTCCTAGCCCAGTCGGTAAGGACACTGCTTACGAAGCAGGAGGTCCCGGGTTCGAATCCTGGTCAGGGCATTTATTTGTGTGGTTATCACAGATATTTGTACCTGAGTTATGGATGTTTCCTATGTATTTAAGTATTTATCTATATCTATCTATTATATATATCGTCGTCTAGTACCCACAACACAAGCCTTATTGTGCTTACTGTGGGACTAGGTCGGTTTGTGTAAGATTGTCCTATAATATTATTATTATTCTTTATTTATTTTCCTTCTTAGGGTTAGGTTTATACAATATTTTTATAAAAGTAAAATATAAAAATACATCTAAAACATAGAAAAACAATAAAAACATTGTAAAAAACCTATCCTAGGGTGCCGCCGGCAACGGAGCAAGGCCCAGGCTGCCGGTGGTCAGGGCCGCAGAGAGAGGAACCTTCGGACTATGCGCGCCGTGTCCAGGATAACCCCCTTCTGAATCTGACCCTTGATCCAACCACAACCCCGTAGCGAAAGTCTCTCTAGGTGTTGGTCGACTCTTCGCTATGAGACCGTTCGCAGAAACAACTATCGGCACAATGATCGCCGAATCAACCTCCCACATGGCGGTTACCTCGTGAGCCAAGTCTAGGTACTTGCTGGACTTGTCCTTCTCGGCCTTCACGAGGTTCTCGTCACATGGGACGGTGATGTCGACGAGCATGGCCCGGCGTTGCGGTCGATCTATTACCACGATATCAGGCTTATTGGCTACAATAGTCCTGTCCGTGATAATAGATCGATCCCAATAGAGCGTGGCACGACCATTTTCGAGAACTGGCGCAGGTGTGTATTTGTAGTACGGCACTTCGTGGTCCACAAGACCGTATAGAAGAGCAAGCTGCTGGTGTATAATCCTAGCTACGAGGTTATGTCTGTGCAAGTACTCGCCGTTAGCAAGATGAGAACAACCGGAGATGATATGCCTGAGTGACTCTCCGGGACGGCGGCATGCCCGACAAATGTCGACCGTACCGTCCTTCAGGATATACCTCCGGTAGTTATTCGTCATGATAACTTCGTCCGTAATTGCACAGGCAAAACCTTCGGTTTCTCCGAAGAGGTCCCCGAATCGTAACCAGTTCACCGACGCGAGCAGGTCTACGTCGGGTCCCGTGAGGGCCCTGTAGAACCGCCCGTGTAGCTCCTTGCTCTTCCATACCGCCTTGCGATCCTCGGTGCTTAGCACCACATGTTTGCGCCAGTTCTCGTTTGCCAAGGAGAGCGGCGTGAGGCCTTTATCTACTGCCACCACATCACGATGCATCCCACACTCGTTGTTAAGAAAATAATTCTTGAGATTGTACACCTCACGGTTGTGAAGATTTTTGGCGTTTAAAAAGCCGCGACCTCCACACTTCCGTGGGATGTACAATCTCATAACAGACGAGCGTGGGTGAAGCATACGGTGTGTGGTGAGCAATAGACGGACCCTCCGATCCAGGGCATCCAGCTCGGTCTGTGTCCACCTTAGTATGCCAAAGGAGTATGTGAGTAGGGGCATCACCCAGGCGTTGAAGGCGCGCACCTTGTTGCCGCCTGACAAAAGACTATTGAGTACTTTTGTCAGCCGTCCGAAGAAGCGCTCCTTCAACGCCTGTTTAATACCCGCATCCTCAATACCCAAGAACTGTGACATACCAAGGTATTTGTAGGTTTCTGATTCAGAGATAGATCTGAACGTCATGGTCTCAGAAAGCTGTAAATTTGCTGAATTTACTACTTTCCCCCGCTGTACATGCATAACCGCACATTTATCAACACCAAACTCCATCTTGATGGAACTACTGAAGACTTCAGTGGTATTCAGTAGCTCCAACAAGTCTCGGTTATTTGGTGCAAATAATTTGAGATCGTCCATGTACAGAAGGTGAGATATGACTTCACCCTCTCTCCGAAGCCGGCAACCTAGCCCCGAATCTTTCAGCAGAGTGCTGAGCGGATTTAGAGCTAGGCAGAACCACAGGGGATTCAGACTGTCGCCCTGAAATATTCCTCGCTCGATCCATATAAAGTCCTGCGGGCCAGAGGGGTCATCCCCACCTCCTGGTTGACGAAGAACTGTGGTCTACTGCCTCATACACGCGCCAAGGAAGGATCTTAAAGCTGTATCAATTTTATACAGCTCTAAGACCCTCTCAAGCCATGAATGAGGCACCGAATCATAGGCCTTCTTGTAGTCAATCCAAGCGGTCGAGAGGGCCCCCCTGTTCCGCCGGACTCGTTGGCAAATGGTCATGTCTATGAGGAGGAGCTCTTTAGTACCACGGGACCCAACCCTACATCCATTTTGAGCTGAGGCCAAAATGTTGTTTGCGACCATGTGCGCGTTTATTTTTGCTCTCAAAATGGATGTAAGGAGCTTGTAAAGTGTAGACAAGCACGTGATGGGTCGGTAGTTCTTCGCTTCCGTGGTACTACCGGACTTATAGAGCAGGAAGGTTACACCAGTTGTTAACGAAGGCGGGAGGGAGCCAAGTTCGAGGGCTTGTTGAAATTGCGTTGCGAGCCGCGAGTGCGAGCACCGAAACCATTTTAGCCAGAAGTTGTGCAATCCATCCGGGCCGGGACTTTTTCAGTTCTGGGCCGTACGGATATCACAACTTAGGTCATCGGGGCTGATGGTGATAGCCCCCATAGGTTCGATGGACTCGCACTCACGCCCGACAACGCTCATCCACTCGCCCTCCGTGTGTTCAACGGGCGCTGACCAGATGCTACGCCAGAAATCAGTCATGGCAGTAGCATCCGGCAGTCGCACGTCGGACACACGGGGATCGGTTACCTCCCACCTTCGGTATACCTTCCTTTGGTCACTTTGGAAAAGACGATTCTGCTTGAATCGGTCCACACGCTCTCTGTAGCGGCGAATACGGCTTGCCCATGCATAAACTTTCTGCTTCAGAAAGTCGATGCGCTCTATGACATTGGCCATGTAGTCGCGGGGCTCGATATTCGTCCCCGCGAACGCCTGGTGCACAAAGCGCATTACTCGGGGGCGGTTATTGCCCCCCCCTGAAGCAGATCAGCTTTGCAATGAGGGTCCTAAATGAGTTGATACGACGCTCGATCCGCACTTGCCATGCGGGGACACCCCCGGTGGTCCTAGGTGCACGTTCAGCGTCCGGAAACTTGACTCGAGCAACACGGCACGCCGCGATGGCTCCGCAGTACATGATCGAGTGCGTATCATCTAAGTCTTTACTAGTCCGCAGGAGTGGATCTAGCAAATCATTTAGGGCTCCCATTAACGCTAGATTGCATCTATTCATAGGCAAGCGTGGTAATCGCGGCCTAGGGGCTGTTTGTGGAGCGATACTGCGTAATTGCCTCTTCCAAAGTCCTCCTCAGTTGCTCATTGGCTATACTACTCATACTCTGATTCGCGATCTCCTCCTCATCGGCACTGAGATCCACCCGCAGCGCCCCCGATGCCAGGTCGGGTGCGGGCATCGGATCCGGCGACGTGGCGGGCGGATCCCGCGCCGAGGTGGTGGCCGCGCGAAGAGAGAGAGCCTTTTTTTTTTTTTTTTTTTTATACTACGACGGTGGCAAACAAGCATACGGCCCGCCTGATGGTAAGCAGCTACCGTAACCTATGGACGCCTGCAACTCCAAAGGAGTCACATGCGCGTTGCCGACCCTTTACAAAAAGGAGGATTCACTGAGTCCAGCCTCCAGGCGAAGCCGATCAAGTGTCGCGTCATTCAACCGCTTTAGCCGCTGAATGACGCGCACCTGATCCGATACGCGTTGCGCAGTCGTGTCAATAGCTGGTTCGAGGGCCTGAAACAGAGGAAGTATCCGGTCACGATACGCGCACAGATTAGTTCCCCCCTCTGTAGCCCCATAATAGGCGCGCATGACGTTCTCGTTCATGGAAGGAGTCCATTTCATGCGACGCACTATACCACCGGCAGCGGGGGCCCTGGGCGGGGCAGGATGTCCCGCAAGCCCCAAGCGTGCCGACAGCGGTGTCCTCGTCGCGCTGGTGGTCGTCGCGGCGGCGGCGGCGGCCCGCACTCGTCGCTCGACTCGCTGGTCTCGGGCGCTGTAGCAAATTTGTCGCCCGATGAGGATGGCGAGGAGACGGACGAGGCGGGCGTAGATGGTGGGCGTGCGTTTGGTGGGGACGCTTGTTGCAGTCGCGATTTACTTCGTGTTATCATATTTCCGTTATACTAGTTTGACGTTTAGTGTCCGGCATGTTATTTACATCCTGTATTCATATTTGTAGTTATTTGCGCCCTTGCGCAGCTGTTCTTGACATTTCGGGCAACTTTTCCGCAAAAACTAATGCGTAAATACTTGTAAAAACGCCCGTAAACACATAATTTATCAAAAATTTATAGGAAAGTAGCAAAAACACGACTGACTTTGACGGCGTCAATTATTATTATTATATTATTATTATTATTATTGTGTTTAAATTGTTTTTTTTTCTCTCCAAATGGAGGTAATTTTACTTCCACATTCGCGGGCTTTTGGCCAAACGAGTATGGAAAGAGTAAATCCTATTGTTCTAAAGCTAAAAATTTTCGTACAATTCGACATGTATTCATTATGATTATGACTGCTTTCTGTAGGAGAATGTAAGTGAGTGGATGTATATCGAGGGTTTTAAGGCTGGCATGCAAATTACGAGGAATAACACCGGTGGATGAAATTATTATTGGGATGGTTTTAACGGTATTCACGCGCCATTGGGTTTTGATTTCTATTGACAAATCTGTGTATTTACTAATTTTTTCAGTGTGAGTTGAGGCAAGGTTGTGGGTGTTTGGTATGGATACGTCAATGAGATACACAGTTTTTGCGACTTTATCGTGGAGGGTAATGTCAGGTCTATTGTAATGTATTGTTTTGTCGATAATGATAGTTCTATCCCAGTATAGTTTGTAGTAACCCTTACAGCACCGGCTGATACGATCGTGCGTTCAACTTTAAAAAAATCTAGTTTGAAAAATAATCAAGTTTGCCGCTTCAGTACGGCATCGATCGATCGTGCATTCGATTATTATTCATTTTAAACCCGCGTGCGTTTAGTTAGGGGGCCAGTCGTCGGCGCGGTGAGCGTCAAGCAGGTACGTGTACGAGACGGACGACCAGATCAGAAGTAGGTATTCACGAAATTTTTTAATTTGTGATTTTTAAATGTGTTAAATTGGTTTTTTATTAAATTAAACGAGCTTCTGTCGTATAATGTAGATATAGATTAAAAGTTTAACTAGAAATTTTAGTCATTTTTAGGGTTCCGTAACTCAAAAGGAAAAAACGGAACCCTTATAGGATCACTTTGTTGTCCGTCTGTCTGTCTGTCTGTCTGTCTGTCTGTCTGTCTGTCTGTCAAGACCATTTTTCTCAGGAACGCGTGGAGGTATCAAGCTGAAATTTATACCAAATACTCAGGTCTATTGTCCCTTGGAGCTGTGAAAAAATCAAACTCAAAAGCCAACGCAATCAAAAGATACAGTCGTTTATGCTGCAAATTTTAGTTTTTCGGCACTCGCAAAACCTACGGGGTACTTCCCGTGAACTCAGAAACTTGAAATTTGGCACGAAGCAACGTCATATAGCATAGACAATGGAAAAATTACAAAAAGTAGACATTTTTAATAAGATCATACAAAAAACATTTTTTTTAAATTTTAAATTTACTACCTTTTTTCTCGTAAACGCGTGGAGATATTAAATTGAAATTCATGTCAAATACTTAGGGCTATAGGAGCTTTCAGATGTAGCAAAACCAAACTTTTATGTCAACGCAATCAAAAGAAATAGCAATTTAAGTCGCATATTTTGAAACTGAGTACTCGCAAGAAACTCAAAACCTACAGGTTACTTCCCGTAAACTCAGAAACTTGAAACTTGACACGAAGAAACTTCATATAGTACAGACAAAGGAAAAATTACGAAAAGTAGACATTTTTAGTAAAATCATAAAATAAATATTTTTTTAAATTTTAAACTTACTACCTTTTTCCTCGGAAACGCGTAGAGGTATTAAATTGAAATTCATATCAAATACTCAGGGCTATAGGACCTTTCAGATGTAGCAAAACCAAACTTTTATGTCAACGCAATCAAAAGAAATAGCAATTTAAGTCGCATATTTTGTAACTGAGTACTCGCAAGAAACTCAAAACCTACAGGTTACTTCCCGTAAACTCAGAAACTTGAAACTTGACACGAAGAAACTTCATATAGTACAGACAAAGGAAAAATTACGAAAAGTAGACATTTTGAGTAAAATCATACAATAAATATTTTTTTAAATTTTAAACTTACTACCTTTTTCCTCGGAAACGCGTAGAGGTATTACATTGAAATTCATATCAAATACTCAGGTCTATAATACCTTTAAGTTGTAAAGGTTTGTACGGAACCCTCGGTGCGCGAGTCCGACTCGCACTTGGCCGGTTTTTTTATGTGCCTAAAGTTATAACGCACGATCGTGCGGGTCAGGACGCAAGTAGATAAATTTAAATTGTGTTGACTATGATAAATTGAAAATATGATCAATCAAAAGCGTTTTTTTTTAATCATTTCATGTAAAACATGTAAGAAATCTAAAATTTTATTAATAAATTCCTTTTAACTCCTTTGAACTCTGTAATTTACCCTTATATTTCAAAAAAAATAATAACAACTTTACTAGGGGTCGCAACGAAATGAAACGATCGTGCGGGTGGGTTTTCACAAAAAATTTTGGGGGGAGAATTTTTTTTGTATTTTTTTGTCTTTTTATGGGCCTTAAATGCACCGAAAAAGGCAACTTTAAACCAAAAATCCAAAAAAAAAATTCTCGTGCTGTAAGGGGTAAGTGGACTCTAAGATGATCTGCGGAGTGTATTTATAGTAAGGGGTCTTGTTGTTAATGAGGTGATATTTAAATGCAAGATATTGATGAATGATTGCTGCAACTTGGTCGTGACGGTGTTTGTAATCAGTCTGAGTTATAGATCGGCATGCTCCTGTGATGTGCTATATTGTTTCTGAGGCAGCGTGGCAGCGTCGGCAAAGATCTGTTTGTAAATTGCGGTCGCGGATGATATATTTTCTGTAATTCCTGGTGTCTATTATCTGATCTTGAATGGCTATGATAAAACCTTCTGTTTCCGGGAACAACTCACCTTTCTTAAGCCACATGTTGGATGCCAGCTTGTCAACATTGGGGTTGATCAGGTCGAGTCGATGTCTACCGTGGAGTGACTTTTGGATCCATGCTTGTTGTTTATGCTGTGGGTCGAGTATTGCTTCACTTTTTTGTTTCGTGCGGTCGTTTAAGTTCAATGGAGTGTATTTTTGATCAGCGTTTACGGTAGCTTGGTGCATTATGGAGCGCAGAGATCGGTTGTAGAAAAAATTTCTGAGTAGGCTCACCTGTCTATTGTGGAGATTTTTAATATCGATTAAACCCCTACCACCTTCCGATTTCTGTAGTGTCAGTCTCTGGGTGCAACTTCGCGGGTGGTGCTTGCGGTATTTAGTCATTAACGTATTAATTATTCGTTGAAGATTGATTACAGAGGTCTGTTTGCGACCACTGTATAATTCCAAAAGAGTAGGATAGAATGGGAATTGCATATGTATTTATTGCCTTGATGGTGTTTCGTGCATTATTGCAAGGTGAGTATTGAGAACTTTATGGAGCCTGCCTGTGAATTTCTGTTTCAGTGTAGCTTTACTTACCTTATGGTGAATTTGCTGCATTTGTTGGTAACCAAGGTATTTGTAGCCTGTTTCATCGTCGACGGGATCTATTTGTTGTCCATTGTTGAGGGTATAGCAGTTATGATCTATCTTACCTTTTCTGACTGACTGGATTTTACACTTGTCAATGCCAAACTCCATGTGTATATCCGAAGAAAATGATTGAGTGATGTCGGCGAGCTTATGAATATTATTTAAATTATTACCATAAAGTTTGATGACGTCCATATACATCAAATGTGATACAGTGTGTGAGGCATCACCAGAATCCAGTTCAAACCCAGATTTGCTACTGTTCAGTAAGCTGGAGAGTGGGTTGAGCGCAAGACAAAACCAGAGCGGACTGAGGGCGTCTCCTTGAAAAATTCCTCTACGAATGTTTATGGGTTCCGTTTCGACGCTTGTAGTATTGCTGAATATTTTCAGAACAGTTGACCAGTGCACCATAGATTTTTCTAGGAAACGTATGATGGAGTTGTGTATTTTATAGTGCTTAAGAATGTGGATTAACCAAGAGTGGGGTACCGAATCAAAGGCTTTTTTATAGTCTATATATAAAGTGTAAATATCTTTCTTGTTACTCTTGGCTTTTTTGGAGATGACGGCGTCTATTGTGAGTTGTTCTTTGCAACCTTGGGTGTTTTGGCGGCATCCTTTTTGTTGTTCAGCTAGTATATTATGAGATTCTACATGGCGATATATAAGTTTACTAATACACGATGCTATGATTTTGTAGATGGTCTGTAGGCAAGTCATGGGTCTGTATTTAGCAGGATTTATTGTATCGGATTTATCTTTAATTAACATATATGTTATGCCTTGTGTGATGTATTTCGGTAGTGTTTCGGGAGCGATAATATCCTATTCGTTAATATGTCTGACCAAAATTGGATGTAAATAAGTAAACTTTTTTAACCAGTAGTTGTGGATTTTGTCTGAACCAGTTGCTTTCCAGTTGTGGGTGTTACCTATTACAGTTTTCAGTAAAACGATACTAATCTCGTCAAAAGCCATGTCAGGTACGGAGTTGAGGGATTCTTTATCAGCCTCAATCCATTCAGCATGCCTATATTCCACTGGTTTAGACCAGATCTCAGACCAGAAATGGTGCAAATCTTCAGCAGTTGGGGAAACGGATTCATTCGCAGAGTTTTGTTCAGAATCGTATGTATGGCTATTGTCTAGATTTCTATAAAATACTTTTTCGTTGTTAATAAATTGTTTATTCTGTGTTTTGCGTAGGGTGGTAAGTTTGTATCTACGGAGTCTACTTGTAAGTGCACTAAGTTTTTGCTTAAGGGTGTCTAAGAAATGAGATAGGTGTGTATTTTCGTTTTCGTGACGCGAATGAATTTTATACTGTCGTTTTATTGCTTCTATATGTCCTAAAAGTCGCGGACGAGGGTTGCCGTTTATAAATTCTGTTAATCTACCAATGTTCGCTCTTAGTTGGGTTATTCTGTCTTGTAATCTTTTTTGCCAGGTGGGCGGTTGAACATTGTGCCTGTGAATATTGTGAGAGTCAGTAGTAATCTTACATCCATTTAGGGTGACTGCCGCAAACGCTGCACAGTAAAGAGTATTTTGAGTTTCATCGAAATTTGAGTGTAAGGGTAGATATTTCGGAAATATTACGTTGTTAATGAAGTGGACTATAAAGGTAAATTTTTTTGATGGTCTTGGTCTAGGTATACTTGGTCTAGTAGTGGGATCGGAATTGTGAAAGCGGTCCATAGCGACTAAGAAAGCTTGTTCGATTTCCACTTGCGTTTCTATCGGCAGCGAACTATGCGTTGTTTCATCATCACTAGGGTTTTCAATGGAATTGCCACTTGCAGGAAACTCATCATATGTCGTTTCAGATGGGTCTGTCAGTAATACTAACTCGGTTACGGGGTCACATTATTCATGGTTACTAAATTATCACAGTCTAACGCTAGACCTTGTGATATTTCAGCCCTTATCTCCTGGAGTGTCTGTTCACTTAGATATTTATTTATTCTCTGTTCAGATACGTGTGAAAGTTGAGGATGCTTGGCTATAATGGCTTGATGTAGTGGTTTCCTATACGCTGTTACGTTAGTTTCTAGTTGTGTTATTCTGTAGTATTCACTCATTATAGATTCATTAATCTCGTTGATCCAGCGCATTCGCTGATCGCTATTTTGTGTGTGTGTTTGTTGAGAACATCATGAGGAGTCTTTTAAGTCGTCTTCGGCTAGTTTTTTAATATCCGCAATTTCATCATCAGAAAGTAACTTATTACTTATTATGGCCCTACGTTGGTCGCCTAGTCGTTGCCTGCTAATTTCAAATGTTGGGAATTTTTCGCTAAATTCGGCGTGTAGTTGTGTTAAATATTTTCGAGTTTCGGTCTCAAGAGCAGTGATTCTAAAGTACGTGCGCAAGATGAAAATGTTCATGTCTTGTGACCATTTCTTGCACACATTTTGACGAACCTTGGCGGGTGCAGGTTGATTGGCAGTACTTAAGAAGAAAAATTTAAGTAATAGGCTGGTGACGACGGAATTGAGGAAAATAGGGAAGCTGACGACGAAGGAATTGAGGGACAAGACGATGTAGAGGAAGATTGACAAATCGGATGATTTTCGGCTGTAACATATTCTTCGATGGGAGCCCGCCTGCTCAGCTCCACATCGCCGCTGGTTCGCATGCTGTGGCACCCAGCAGCGGCTCCAGGTGCGCCTCGACGATCGCCCTCGGGCAGCGGCCCGACTGCGGCTGTAGCAGATTCATCGATGGGAGCCCGCCTGCTCAACTCCGAATCGCCGTTGGATCGCATGCTGTGGCATCCAGCAACGGCTCCAGATGCGCCCCGACGATTGCCCTCGGGTAGCGGCCCTAGACGTAGAGTTCTTGACCGTAACTTCATTTTTAAGCTAAAAAAAAGGGAGAGGAAAGATCAGGTAGGAAGAAGAAGAAAGATAGGAAAGTTGGGATCTTAGTTTGGGAAGGGTAAGCCTAGATGTTAATAGCACATTTGTTTGTATCTCCCAATTGGGGTATGTGGTCTAGCTGTTTTGACCTCATATTTTTGTATCACCAACCCGTAAGCACGCCCACCACGACAAGGTGATTCCTTTGGGGGGGTATTATTATTATTATTATCATAAAAAAAATCATTTGCATTCTTCAGATACACAAGTTTTATATGAAATAATAAATCATTTTATGTATTTGAATAATAGATATTCATAAAAAAATATACAAATTTTAGAGTCCATTCGACACTGAAGAAAAAATACCAAAAAAAAATTGGGTATTTCCAGTGACTTTTTTCTTTAATTACTCAATGATTAAGAAACACAAAATCTTATATGTTAAGAAATGATCATTAGAGCGCTCAAGTGCAATAATTATTCGTCAAAATAAAATAAAATAAACTGTTACACGCTAAATATATTTCGTGTTTTTTGTGCACTACTGAGAGGAAATTGTCAGAAGATACTATAAGTGATATTGGGAGGTTAGGGGCCCAAAGTTACAGAGTCGGCACGTGGACACGAGCTGTGAGGCTAATTAGTATAACAAAAGCCGTTAAGACTGTTATTGGAAAGAATTTTCTTCTTTTATTTTAGCTTGTCACCAAGAGACGTGAAATACGTTAACACCGTGGTGGCGTCTGTAAGACGTCGATGATTCTTACGAATGTATGTGCGTTAATTTCACTCCCAGCATCTCAGGGATACCAGATCAGTTCAATTAGAGGATGATGACAAAATTAATGACACTGCGGGATGCGTTTTAACAGAACCATTCAACCAAAATATTTGTATGTGTTTAACAAATTTTTAGTACACGAACGCCGTAGTGACGTCTGTGAGACAGCAATGACTCGGTTTAGGGCATAATGTGCACAAGTTTGACTGCCGGCATCGAAGGGATGCTACATAATAACAAAAGAGGAAGGTACAAGAAACGAGAGCTTTTCACAATATACATTTAAAAAAATATTCTCGAAAGAAAATTCAGTACGTCTGTGAGACGGGTACATCGTCAGTTAAAGGTTAATAGCGATAAGACCGTCTGTTGTTGCCTCTACCTAAATTTATGTAATTGTATAATTTGTAATTTGTACTTAAACTGTATGAGGTGTGCAATAAAGAGTATTTATTGTTATTATTTGTACGTTTTTTCCATATCTCGGGACCATGGTGTCCCGGACCATTGGAAGACATGCGTGGAGCCGAAGCCAAGAGCGCATAAGTTTTAAAGGTAAAACGATATAATATAAAAGTGAGGGATATACATGGCAGATACCATCTCCGAACACACAACATGATACATCCGGAGATGGTCCCCGCCAAGTGCAAAGACTATTGCAGTATAGCACTTACTTCAGCACCAGGGAAATCCACGAGCTCCCTATATCTAAATATCTCCGCATGCAGCTAGTAGCGGGTACGCAACCGTACTTAGAGCTTCACACTACCGTTAATTATCTTATCTTCATCAGATGGACTTTATACCTCAACTCCAAGGAAGTCCGCCAGCTCTCTTTCAAGCTCGGCGTGCAGCGGGCACGTGCCGAGCTCAGCGCGTGACGAGCTCATCGCCAGCCCGTAGCGTCTCGTCACGGCCTCCACTTCGTCCTTTCCGCCGCGATAGCCCAAGTAGTTATATGACCCAAGGTTCACGCACTTAAGCTTGCGGCCCGTGAACCTGCAGTAAGATAACCGTATGTATATAAACTTTATGACGTTTTGACATGACAAATGCCTCGCTAAGTCACTAAGTCTCGCTAAGTATGGTAGGGCACAGCACAGCGAATGTTATCTCGTTCAAATTTGGAGCAGAGCTCGACTAGGGCAGTACCTCCGCCTTACAGAAAACCACAGCCAAATAGCACTAGACCTCACTCATAGTGTTGTGTTCCTGCTGGTGAGTAAGGTTGCCTGCTGGTGAGCAACTCTTTGTAAAGGGTCGGCAATGCGCATGTGACACCTCTTGAGTTGCTGGCGCCCATAGGCTATGGTAGCTGCTTACCATCAGGCGGGCCTTATGCTTGTTTGCCACCGTCGTGGTATAAAAAAAATGGTTTACATTTTTGCCCTCATGAAATAGTGTGCTGTCTGATCCATATCGAGATCTATGTAATAACATGAAACTTTATAAGAGACGACACGGTTCTTTTTTGAGTAAATTTTTCTTAACGTTCGTTCGACACTTATTAGCAACCGAACTATACGTGGTACCAAACCGTGTCTTCAAAATTTCCTTGAAATAATTATTACTGGTTATAATGGTTACTTGAAAGTCCAGTTGTAATCGTCGCTGGTCCGCTCCATGAGCGTGATGTTGGAATCCGGCGAGGAGCACACGGGCTGGTTGTAGCAGTTGCGTCCTCGGCGGTACATGAAGTTCGAGAACGTTTCTTCAAAAGGGTCGTACAGCGGGGCGTAGCCCTGCGAAGAGATAGCATCTGTAGTACAGTCAGCAGCAGAAGGATGTTCGAAATACCCTCCACATGTTATTACTTATCTAGACACACGGCAGTGTGTCCGCCAAGTTCGAGCAAAAAAAGCGACACACCGGCCGTGGGTTATATTACACGAACCATTTCGGGCCAATTTCGACCCCCCTATAACTCAAAACATATTTTATCTACGCATATGAAATTTCGAGTGTCTGTTGACATCCCCTTAATTGTCTAGAATACAAAATTTCATTATTCTACCTATAGCAGTTCTTGAGATATTGACGTCAGAAAATCGCTATTTTTACTATACACTCACTCACTGACTCACTCACTCATCAAAAACCTAGACCACTTCGAATGGTCGTACTGACTTGAAATTTGGCATGGAGATAGGTCTTAAGGTCAAAGTAAAGGGAAAAATCTGAAAACGGCCAAGTGTGAGTCAGTTTTAAAAATAGCGAAGGTGTAACTTTGTTCTACTGTGAAGTCATAATGAACTAAATGGGTATATCTTCCAATGGTCGTACCGAACTGAAATTTGGCTCGAAGGTTTGTCTTTAGGTCGAAATAAAGTAAAAATCTGAAAACGGCCAAGTGTGAGTCAGTTTCGAAAACAACGAATGTGTAATTTTGTTCTACTACAAGTAGGTATGGAGTGGAAATGAGATAAGACTTATTTAAATTTAGATACATACCAATTTAAGACAATACATGTTTGTCTTAAAGACAAGAACAATAAAATTGTTCACCACTCTGTGTGTGTCTGTTGCGGGAACCGAACCCACGATTTACGAAGTGCAAAGCAGGTCACTAGGTACCAGTGTTGGCCGATAATTTCAATTAGAATTGAAAATTAATCAATAAGATTGAAGATTAATTCCGTAACTAATCAATTACACTAACATCAATTTTTACTAACGTTAGTTCGCATTGATTTTGTGACGTCGTTAATTACACTAACCGTCAATTAGAATTAACCTATTAGTTACTCTAACGTCTCGAATTTAATAAGAATTACAGTTAATTAGATTAACGTTAGTGTAACTAAATTAATCCTGTCTTACACTAATAATTAATTTTAAAACTGCATCTCGGGTTCGGAAGTCGGGACCAATATCACAAGATGGAGCTCATGCTGGACCCTAGGGCTACCTACTGGATCTCTGGTTTGGCGCATCATAGGCTCATGCTGTTTGGGCTCATTCGACTTGTACTGATGAGCAGATGGTACCGGTATCAAAATCTGGAGCTCATGCTGGACCCTGGGGATCCCTACTGGATCTCGGGTTTGGCGCATCATAGACTCATGCTGTTTGGGCTCATTCGACTTGTACTGATGAGCAGATGGTACCGGTATCAAAATCTGGAGCTCATGCTGGACCCTGGGGATCCCTACTGGATCTCGGGTTTGGCGCATCATAGACTCTTGCTGTTTGGGCTCATTCGACTTGTACAGATGAACAGATGGTACCGGTATCAAAATCTGGAGCTCATGCTGGACCCTGGGGATCCCTACTGGATCTCGGGTTTGGCGCATCATAGACTCATGCTGTTTGGGCTCATTCGACTTGTACTGATGAGCAGATGGTACCGGTATCAAAATCTGGAGCTTCTTTTTACTTTTACTTTCTTTGTGTGAAAGTCAAAGTCAAAGTCAAATTCAAAGTCAAAGTGAAAGTGAAAGTCAAAGTGAAAGTCAAAGTGAAAGTGAAAGTTAAAGTCAAAGTGAAAGTGAAGGTGAAAGTCAAAGTGAAAGTCAAAGTGAAAGTCAAAGTGAAAGTCAAGGTGAAAGTGAAAGTCAAAGTGAAAGTCAATGTGAAAGTCAAAGGTAAAAGTCAAAGTGAAAGTTAAAGTGAAAGTCAAAGTGAAAGTCAAAGTGATAGTCAAAGTGAAAGTCAAAGTGAAAGTCAAAGTGAAAGTGAAAGTCAAAGTCAAAGTCAAAGTCAAAGTGAAAGTCAAAGTGAAAGTCAAAGTGAAAGCAAAGTGAAAGTCAAAGTGAATGTCAAGGTGAAAGTGAAAGTCAAAGTGGAAGTGAAAGTCAAATTGAAAGTGAAAGTCAAAGTGAAAGTCAAAGTAAAAGTGAAAGTGAAAGTGAAAGTATAAGTGAAAGTTAAAGAAAGTGAAAGTAAAAGTGAAAGTCAAGGTCAAGGTCAAGGTAAAAGTAAAAGTAATCAAAACCTCTTAGCTTAACCTAAATTCGCGTTTAGTTAGGTAAATTATTAATGTCAATTACCAATTCAATCTACACTAAAAATTAAATTAATGTTTAAATTTTTGAGAAAGACTAAAAATTAAATATCTTCAATTATTAGTTATTCGCAAAGGATTAACACGTTAGTTACAATTAATTTCAATTCTAATTGAAATCAATTTGCACTAAACTATTAGTGTTCAATTTTAACTAACGTGTTTCAATCTTCAATTTTTAATTTTCAATCACACTAACGTTCGGCCAACACTGCTAGGTACACTAGGTGCGCTAAATCAGTCAAACAAAAATGAAAAGACTATTTTTTCTCGCATAGTCTAAATAATTTCTATTTTTACAACTAATAAAATCGCAGATTCAAGAACATGGAAATCATATATACTCTAAGATGGAATTATATATACTACTGCCCATCTCACCCTCCGATACGCCACGGGATGAGATGGGATGGTGCACTTCTAGGGCTACATAATAGGCCACCAATTATAATACCTACTGGTAGGTAGGTATTACCAAGTTATTAATTATCTATGTAGGTAGCGTACTTACAAACAGTATAAAGTACGTTATTGATGTATGTAATTATATGTAAGTAGGTACATTTTATAGGTGTAGGGAGCCAGTTTATTTGTAAAAATCACCTATAAATAAATAGTAAAATAGGATTTATCATAGATTATAGGTACTCGCGATGCCCGATCGATCCCGAAATCCCGATATATGTATGTATAGTGATACTAGATATGTTACGGACAGCCTAGATCCCTACCTAAATAAATTGTATTCTACCTAGTTAGTTATAAGGTTCCTAGGTAAGGTGATAAATAAGTGGTACACACAGGTCGACTTTATTAAAGTAAAAACTAGATTGATTAATGTCTGTGCAGAAACAAGACTTGTTTGTACCGCTGAAAAGCAGTATGTGTGCCCTCTGTGATGGTACGCGCCCGACTGAGGGCGGGCAGAGGGGGAGCGGCGTATTTGACTGAATGTTGACCCAAGCAGCCGTAATTACCAAACGACGACCGCGGGCCCCGACTGAGGTGGCAAAGCTTGACCGAAGCGAGAGCCGCGAAAACATTTTGATTTTTCCGGAAAATGCCGCAGCCCACATAGGTCATACATACCTCTAGAGATAGGTTTTCTAGTAAACTATCAAGTAGAAATAGTTTTGTAAGCCTCGGACTTAGGATACCGGAGTTAGAGTAGATAGAAGCTCACTCCCATACAAAATTAACTAATAAGAAAAAGCAACTTTTTAGTTTATTGATATTATGTAAAGATAATGTCCTAGATAGACAGATCTTGCAAAGACCTTTCTAACAAGGTATAAATCATCAAAATCCGTCCAGTAGTTTTCGAGATATAAGCAAAAATGTAAATAAATACGCAAATATCCTAAGTCGAGTGCAAGAAAGAGATAGCAATGTAAACAAAGGACTTCTCTGTCTAAAACTTCTAGATTTATCGAATGCGTGAAAAAGATAGAGATATCCTTGTCTAAAATATCTAGATTTTTCCATAGCGTAAAAGAGATGAAGATAGATCTCTCTTTCAGATTGTTCTAGATATTTCCACCCTCGCTATTTTCGAATCATATAAAAGCCGGCACGCACCGCCGTAGTACAGTTCAGTTCAGTTCAGCAAGCAGTTCCAGCAAGAAAAATAAGAAGAAGAAGAGATAATAGTGACCAGTAGTCGACAGTATCAGTATATCAGTGTGCGTACCGGCTTTCTATGTGCCTAGTGTTAAAGTTTAGTGCCTAGCGTACCTAGGGTTCATATGACAGGGTATATGTACCTGTTTATGGACTAAGCGTTATAAGTAAAGTGTTAGTGTCTCAGTTTGTACCTAGTGCTCTTAGGGTAAACGTGCCAGTACTCGAGCAGGGTATATGTACCTGTTCGTGGACTAAGTAGTTCAAGTAAAGTTAGTGACAGTGCGAAGTAGGGTAAATGTGCCTATCCTCGGACAGGGTATATGTACCTGTTCTAGGATATAAGTTGTAAATAGTGTAAATAGCCATAGTTAGCCAAGTGTACCGAGTGATTGTGTTTTAGTAATAAATAAGAATCCAAGTGCAGTGAGTGTTATTACTGAGAGTCCCGTTCCACAGTGGGAGGAATTGGATCCCGAACCAGCGAATGCTCTGTATCCGCATAAATAAATATTTAGACTGTGCTGTCGCTGATGCAGACTGACGCCAGAGAGTAGCCTGGCGGCCACAAGATAAAAATTCCGTTCCCCGCCTCGCGCACCCTCCGTCGCTGCCTACACTCGTCCGCCGCGCTCGCGCCGTCCGTGATAAAAAAATAATAAAGAACCTACACCTAACAAAAATAAATGAAATCCCATCAAAAACATAAATGTGAAAGGCTGCCAAGTTCGATACTATGGGAATGCTTCGCCTATAAAAGAAGTGAGATCTGAATAAGTACCAAGTTCCATAAAAGTACCTCAAATCATAAATAGTTATAGGAATGCACACTTGATTTCCAGCAGTTTTTAAGGTACATTTTGAATAAGTATCACGTTACATAGAAATACCTAAAATTATAATAGTCAGAGAAACGCACACCGGTTTTTTTAGCAGTTTCCTTATAACATTTATTATTTTTAGTACTTTTTAATGATGTAACTTGGCAAGTTTTAATAGAAAATTATATACTTGACACATTGCAGTCCAAAGGTGTCGATTCATTGCATTGAAAAGGTGTGTGGTGTGTGAAAACTTGCCAAGTAACATCATTAAAAAGTACTGAAAATAATAAATGTTATCAGGAAACTGCTAAAAAAACCGGTGTGCGTTTCTCTGACTATTATAATTTTAGGTATTTCTATGTAACGTGATACTTATTCAAAATGTACCTTAAAAACTGCTGGAAATCAAGTGTGCATTCCTATAACTATTTATGATTTGAGGTATTTTTATGGAACTTGGTACTTATTCAGATCTCACTTCTTTTATAGGCGAAGCATTCCCATAGTATCGAACTTGGCAGCCTTTCACATTTATGTTTTTGATGGGATTCTCTTAGCAATAAAGTACAATCTTTGACCCAGTCAAACATCTCCACCAGTAGAGATAAACTACGATATCATGTCCCACCCCTCAAAATTACTACACCAGTAGACATAAACTACGATATCCATGTCCCGCCCCTCAAAATTACAAATTTCTTTGTGTTTAGTCACATTCTTACGAAAGAGTGTTTTGTTTTTGTATAACGGCTTTCTCAGCACGCACACATACGTTGGGAGTCTTGGTGGTGCTTATAAATACTTTCACACATACATTGAAGCGTTTTGAATTTTGGAGGGGCGGGAAATGTTATCGTAGTTTATCTCTAGCCCATTACTCTTTCCGTTTTATTGATGTAGGTACTCGTAGATAGTTTCAGAGCAAAGGACATCTGCGTGTTGGGTCTGTATCTCCACCCCATGCAACCCTATCAAATGACCGGTATGTACAGTGTATGGGATGTATTAGGGTCCGTGAAATCTTCTTACAAAAAATTGTGCCACAGATCATTTTGCACACTTCACCTTGTAGCTGATTTTGATGGTGCTTGTATAAATACTTAGTATCTATGAACATAAATATCTAATGGGGTATACATAATGGTGACGTATAAAAGCTGATTTCACTAAATATGTCAAAAACTTTGAAACGAATTTTGAATATTATTATCTTTTGAATCAAATGGGACTAGACCATCCACGTCCTACTGGATACCGGTAATTGAGGGCGACCGGAGATGGTGAAATGGCTTAGACACCTTCTCTAACAACTGGTCGGAATAAACACGAAATCAGCAGTCATGGAGATCCAGAGGTCAGACCTTTACTCAACAATACGACACTAAAACAAGCAGCATATTGTCTTTATGGCATAAATACGAACCTTTCTATTCTTCTCTCTGGTGGCCTTCGGCTGGAACAGCAGTCGGTTTAGGTGGCTGAGAATGAGGAGCAAGTAAAAACCGATCTGCACGATGGCAAGAGTCAACAGCGAGGGGCGCTCGTACGGTGGTTCCGTGTCGAATGTTTTCCAGTCAAGTGGGGGAACAGGTGCAGTCTCCGCCTGCGAACATTATGGCAAAGAATACTTAAATTTATAATTGAAAATAAGACTATAGGTACAAGCATTAAGCAGGTGAATGCTCCCCGGATGGTTTAAAGAGTTATAATGATATCTGAAGTTAAAGGCAGACAGACAGGTCTAAAAGCCTTTCCATGCTAGAACGAACCACTTAAGAGGTTTGATTTTTTTACAGTTTAAAGGCAGGCCAGCAGATCTTAGTGTAGTATACATTTTACCTTGATACATTTACAAAATAGTACATTACTTACCTAGGGCTGTAAAAAAAAGAAAGCCCGAAATCGCAGGTATTTGGGACCCGAGCCGCAGGCGAGGGTTGTAAATATGCGATAGAGGGCTTTCTTTTTTACTGCCCGTGGTGAGTACACAATTTTACGTCCCCACCTGGCCATAATGCGAGTTTTACCGTAAGCGTAGCGAGCGGTAAAACTCACATTATGGCCAGGTGTGACGTAAAATATCTTAAGGGTATTAAGTAAGACGGGTAGAGAAATAAGTAAGTAAATCCTATAAAAGTTCCTTTTTACCTTTTAAGTAGAACACTAAAAATTTGTGGATTCTTGTCCAATTGAATGTCATAATATTTATTCCTCCTTACAGAAAATTAATAAGGTACATCACCTCATCAAATGTAAGTCCTTGCTGTGCGGGAGCTGTCTTGTCCTCGGCTGGTTCTTGGCCGTAGCCAAGCTGGCTTTGCGGCGAAAACGTTGATATCTGCCAAATGAAGAAGCTACATGAAATTCGCTTTACATATGATTGATATGAGAGACAAATTATAATTAACAGAACCAAAAGAAAAAGGTAAAAAAGCGAGGAATATAACCTTATCCGCGTGCAAGAACATTATGTACGTTGAGAGCCGTGAATTACTTGATACAAAAAAAAAATCCATATAATAAAATCACTCAGTAAGTATCGCACGCATACACATAAAAAATAACGTCCTTAAAATTTTAAATAATTAAAATTTACTTCATTTATACCAAGCTGAGCTGATTTTAAATTATAAGACAAGAATAAATGTCATTACATTCTCTTTGGAACTGACACTTCGACAACAAAGTTTGAATAGTATTCTTTTTAATTAGATTGAGACTGGACGCAAAGGTCAGGTACCCGATTTGGTTGCCCTGATTCGGTAACTTATCCAGGAATCTGACATGTTTAGTTTTCTCCTTTATGGCAAATTTTAGAACGGGACAAAACAGAGGTCTCCCTCGGGGATCTCGCTAAGGGTCAAAGCAAACGTCTGGTAATCAACACGGCTGCCTGATTCCGTGACTTGACCGAATCACAAACGCACACGTCCGGTTGACGTATTTTTTTGCTATGACATTACATCACAGATGACTAGTCGGAACAGTAGGACAAGTTTTAAACGTATAGTTGGGTGGAACAAGCATGTTAAGCGCTCACATGGTGAAGCTCGGCTTGCTTTTCAACAATGGTGTATGTATAATAAACCGCGTTCAGGTCCTTTTTATGAAAATATGTGCAACACGCGCAGACTTTTTAAATCCTCATTAAAATGGTGCCAAAATAACCAAACTCAAATAAAAATGGATATTTTGGCACAAAATCATAAAGTAAAGGATTTCAAAAGTTTTTGGAAAAATACAAATAAGTTGAATCCCAGGCCGAGGGTACCCGTGAGTGTAGCGGGGCAAAGTGACCCCACCGCCATAGCCAACCTCTTTAAAGACCATTTTAAGGTTAATGCTCCCTTAATGCAAGATTCTAGGGTGCTTAGTGCTGGTGGACAGTCCGGGGATTTGAGTGTGCACTTCACTGCCAAGGACGTGGCGTTAGTTATAAGTGGAATGGAAAGAGGCAAGTCCCCGGGGCATGATCAGCTTAGTATTGAGCATCTAAAGTACGCTGGGGTGCATTTGCCCAGAGTCTTGGCTATGTTTTTTAATTTATGTCTGAGCCATTCTCACTTGCCTGATGGGTTAATGAAAACCATAGTAGTACCAATTGTGAAAGATAAGACAGGTGACATTTCGGAGATCTCTAACTATCGGCCAATTTCGCTCGCCACAGTAGTAGCAAAAGTGTTGGATAGTCTGCTTGATAGGCATATGGCTAGTCGCATACATTTACACGATGCGCAGTTCGGCTTCCGGCCAGGTCTTTCAACCGAAAGCGCTATCCTGGCTCTCAAGCACACTGTCTCATACTATACATCTAGAAAAACACCTGTCAATGCATGCTTTCTTGACTTGTCTAGAGCATTTGATCTTGTGTCATATGATATTTTGTGGCAAAAGTTGACAGAGGAAACTGATGTGGCGAGCGAGGTTGTTTCGATGCTTAAATATTGGTACACGAAGCAAACGAATCATGTACGATGGGCAGGTTCATTTTCTGATATGTATGGGTTGGAGTGCGGGGTGCGGCAGGGGGGCTTGACCTCGCCCCGTCTCTTCAACTTATACATTAATCGCTTGATTGTTGAACTCGGCAGCGCATATCTAGGTTGCCATGTCGGCGGAGTATGCGTAAATAACATAAGTGATGCTGATGATATGGTGCTGCTGACTCCATCAATCAATGCGATGATGAGTCTTCTCCGTATTTGTGAGAAGTATGCCGAGACCCATGGGCTCAGATACAATGTGAAAAAGAGTGAGTGGCTTGTGTTTAAGGCTGGTTCCAAATTTTATCCAGGTGTACCACACCTTAAACTTTGCGGGGCTCCTCTGAACAAAGTTGCAAAATTTAAGTATCTGGGTCACTGGGTCACGGAAGATCTGAGTGACAACTTGGACATGGAGCGTGAGCGTAGAGCGTTGTCAGTCAGGTGCAACATGTTGGCTCGTAGGTTTGCACGGTGTACGAAGCAAGTCAAGGCGACGCTGTTCACGGCGTACTGCCAATCTTTCTACACCTGCAGCCTATGGGTCAATTATACGCAAAAGACTTACAACGCTCTACGTGTACAATATAACAATGCTTACAGGGTTCTAATGGGGCTGCCTCGGTACTGTAGTGCGTCTGGAATGTTTGCTGAAGCCAACATTGATGGCTTCCAGGCCATCATGCGAAAGAGGTGTGCCTCGACCCTCAGTAGGACCAGGGACAGCCCCAATAGAATACTAGGCATTGTATCAGAGAGGTGGGACAGTCCACTGCTAAGGCATTGGCTCCGCCTCCATGCGCCAGTGCCACAATTCCAACGGGCCATTATATTATCGCACACGTGAAGGGAGTCGTGTTTTGACGGTTCCGAGACAATCTGCCGAATCCTACGCCATGCTAAACGATGCAACGGATCCTCGCAGTTACGTCACCTAAATGGAACTAGTTTTAAGTTTTTTTAAAGGTCTGTGCCCACTATTCCGTCCAAACGATGACCGTGCCATGACCGTACCAAACACGGAAAAAAATCGTACGTTAGGCGTTGCCCATTACAACATATCAATCAACACAGGTCTCGTATGCAAAGCGTATGACGCTAGATCATAGCCCGTTCATACGCCCGTAGCCCCGTACATACCCCGTTCATACCCTGTTCACAGCCGGTTCATAGCCCGTATCATCACGGCCGGCCGTACCACGGTAGTACTATTAGTTATTCTGTGGCCGTACGCTAGGACTACCGCGCCGCCACCCAGTATTGTGCATGTAGCCTGACCGCCTAGAAGTGTTTATAAACTGTGTATAAGTACCTAATAAAAATGGTAATTGGAATACAATTTTTTATACAGTTGGCTTTAATAGCCATGGATGAGAGGAAGAGCAAGAAAAGCGGAAAAAATCATCTCGTCGATACTGGATACCTACATGCTCTATGGTATCGAAAACAGAGGGTGAATATTGGACACTGTTTAGGCGCTTTTAATTTATTGAAAAACGAAACCAAAATTTGTCTTACTACCATTTTTCCGCCATTGTATTAAAAACGCTCAATGCTCGCGTGAAAAAACTTTCCACCCTTGAATCGAAATATACTATTGATGTCCCCTTACCTACAAACATTACTGAAATATAAAAAATGGCAAAACGCTTTAGCTATATATTACGACTAAAAAGCATAGGAAATAATAAAAATAATAAAACGGCCCGGACGGTCATGGCACGTTACGGTGTTGGTCGGTCTTAGTGGCCAAAGCCGCATAGTAATTCATACAAGGAATATTTTGTTTGCATATGTCCGGACGGGCACGTCATGGCAGGGTCATAGTTTGGAAGGAATAGTGGGTTATTTTATACTTCACAGTACCTTGGGTTTATACCATTAAGATTTATAATAATCTTTATTAGAATAAAATACATATACAAAACAAAAAATATATACAAAAATGGACGATGATGGTATTAACGGGGAAAGGGGGGGGGGAGGGGGTTGGGTGTAAGATCTTGCTTAGTATAGAATTCCGGCGCCTGTGGACCGAAAATCGGCTCCCATTGACATAGAAATCAAAGTTGTTATCTTTAACTTTTTTGACGGAAATAGGTTTAGCTTAGCTTTCGCATGCCAATTTAACACTAGAACAGTCGCGCCTTAGTTTCGAACACTTTGAGTCGCTATGGGGTCCACTGCACCCAGTCCATTATGTGACCCTAAATTGAAAACTATTCAAATATATTGGATATACGTATAAAATTCATAAAATAAGCGAATAAAAATTAAGTATAAAATATTCAACAGTTTATTAATGGCGAATTATCACAATATTTTTATAATTTCAAAAAATACCTACGTTTTAAATTTTTTTTTATATCTTTTATAACTTATGCTAATAACTTTAAAACGTCTTTGTACTTTGTTTCCTTTGTTATATTTTCTTAAACTGCTACTATTGCTCTAACAAACATCATAAAAAGAGATCACAATGTATACCAAAAAATTATGAGTTAACACACTTCGAACTATGAAAAAATCTATCAAAATCTAAAACCCATATTTTTACTCAGTTGCTTGTATTTCTGTAACTTTAGTGAGCTTGCAGTCTCGATCTCTCTCAAAATCAGGTTGCACTTCGTCTGTTACGTAAATTTTAGTATAATACACAATTTTACTAAGCATCTCGTCACAAAAAAAAAGTTATATACATTCCACAGGAGTTATTACATTAGTTGCTTCGCGACACGGTCCAGGTAGCTCACGTATGATGTTGTAGCTTCGTGTGCTGGTATTATGCGAAGGTTCTTGAATTTTCCATTGAGTACGTTTATTTCACCAACAAAATATCCTTGACGATGTATGATACTGGGACGCAATCTAGATCGGGACGTTGCTCCAATATATCTCAATTCAGTGGAACACAACGAGATGGGTCAAGGACACTCTGAGACTGCGAATTTTCTGCTGAAATCTCCCCAAATAAATCGCCTTATTCCATTCCTCTGTAATATCCTCCAACTCAGTAGTCAAATATTTGTCATTATCTTGTTCATAGTCATTATTATGGTCACTTTCTTCTACAGAGTCTTCAGCTTTGGAACAGTCTACATTCTCTATTTCTTCATTTCTATTATCTGATATTTCTTTTTCTGATAGAGATCTAGAAGTGGCCATCTTGAATGCTAAATAAACGACAAACTTTAGAAAGATTAGCACTTAAAATAATGTAAATACAACTGACGTAATTAGTCGCTCACGGGTCCAGTAGACCCAGACGTATAAATATTACGCACGCAAATGGTCGCTACCGGGTCCAGCAGACCCATACGCAACTTAGACGTCCGTCGCTCACGAACGCGGCGCGCAGACAGACTCGCGTGGTGATGAGCCTACGCGCGATACTTTTGCGGGAAGGTACTGAGAACGGCAACATCGCGCGGTACCTAACAAAAAAATTATTGGCTGTTATGAAGGTCACCGGGTCCAATAGACCCATAAGCGACTGTTCTAGTGTTAAGAATTTCAGACGATTTTTCTTAAAAAAGGCCGAGTTATGATTTTTTTACGAAAACAATGTATGGAGCTAAAGCAAAAATTTGAGATTTCTCAAAAACCGCAAACTAAACAGTAATATCCTCGCAGATGGTTATACTGTGATTTTTTGTGATTTTTTGGCATACCACATATATCTGCCAGGGCTGCGGTTTAAAAAAAAATCCTGTTATTGTTTCTATGGAAAAGACACCAAAAACCAAAGTTGATATTTGTAGGTTTTTTTTAATGGAAACGGGTTTCGGTCATTTTAAATATATTATTTTGTGAGTTTTAGATAATTCTGCGTAAAGATTATCGAGTTACATATATTTTTAAAAATATGTATGGAGCAGGAGCAAAAATTCAAGATTTCTCAAAAACCGCAAAATTAACAGTAATGTCCTTGCAGGTGGTTATACTTTGAATTATTTGTGATTTTTTGGCGTACTACATATTTCTGCCAGGGGTGCGGTTTTTTTTTTAATCTGTTATTGTTATTGTTTCTATGGAAAAGACACCAAAAACCAAAGTTAATATTTGTAGGTTTTTTTATGAAAATGGGTTTTACTCAACAAAGAATAACGACTTCTTTTTTTAAATAATGTATAGAACAGGACCATAGGGTCAAGATATCTCGAGAACCGCGAAATGAACCGTAATGTCCTCGCAGAAGGTTATACCTAGTCGGTTACGAAGTTCTGTTACAAGAGTTTTCACTAAATAAATAGGAATAGGTAGCAAGATTTTAATTATTCACCTACATAATTTAAAAGCTTATTTAATAGTCAATAGATTACACTATATTGAATTGAAAATGATTGTCGCAGTTTTTCAGAATTATTTATAATACTCGGAAAAAGGCGTGAATAATATACGTCAAAATTACGCTCCTTAATCATGTTGATTTTAAATCCTATTTATTTTTAATCACCTTTAAGACGCATCAGTCTTACACAATTCGGTAGCTATATTCATTAGCTTCAATTTGGTATATCTATAGTTCACGTGAGGCTATCTGATAAAATACTAGACTATACGTTGCAAGTCTGCTTGTTTCATAGCAGTCTAAATCTATGTCTTTTGTGAAAAACTTAAAAATAGGCAATATTTCAAATGGGAATATCTATGGGATAAAATCGCAAGAAAATTAAATGGTGGTCACGCAATTACCTTTAATAAACAGGTTTCTTACAAACAAGCAATGGAACCTTCTAAACAAAGGTGAAATATTTATTTGATGCATTTTGTAAAGTGTAATTTTCTTAAATCTACCGCGTGTTTGCGTCTTCAGGCAATCTTGTGCTTTACAAAGATTTTCAATGAATATCTTATCTGATTTGTGTATTATTATACCATATTATGTTCATTAGAATTGGGCATAAAGCTCTATAAATGGAGTACGCTTCGCCTCATGTTTCCAAACAAAAAGGCTGCCAAAATCTGAGGGGGGCGAGGTAGCACGCATGTGATGTTTTCTAGTCAAAGGTACATCATTGTCGGTTGTTAATACAGTTTATTTCTAAATAAATTTTTATGGCAGCAACGCTTTATTGACAACCGACAAAGATGTACCTTTGACTTGAAAACACCAAACATATTTGACATATTCTTTTTATACTTCATAACACTAAATGGAACAATAGATAGTCGACTATACATACGTTAACATATGGTTCATTATTGGATGCAGTCTTTGCAAATGTCAAACAAAAAAGCCAAGGATCATCTTTGATTGTATTTTCAAACAAAATATAGAAGACAGCAATCCTTAAGCGCCCTAAATATGGAGAAATGTCAAACGTCAAATAGTTCCTGCCCGTCAGACAGAAAACGATTGTCTTTGAATTGATTCTGTAAACGAAGCTTGATTTTCGATTTAGGTTAAATCTTTTATTACGAAAGTAATGATAAATAAAGTAAAACTTTACTTACATCTGAAATGGTACGAGTATTTCATCTTTTTGTAAACTAGACGAACGATAACATTTTTTACATCCAAAAACAGCGCATAAGGGCATTTTCACGGAGCTTGTTATCCATCGACAGCGATGACGAAAGTGCGTGACATCGATTATTGAAATAGTTTTTATAGATGTACTAGATTTTCCTGTCAATACTTTTGACAGAGGGGAAATGATACCTAAGCCCTCTCCTGGTTTAGAACCCTCTGGAATTAGGCTATTAAATAATTACTTAAATTTTTGAATTTCAAACTTTATTTTATATTTTATCAGTCAGAAATCTGGTAACAGAACTTAGTAACCAACTAGGTACTGTTAATTATTTGTGATTTTTTGGTATGCCACATATTTCTGTCACGGGTGCAGTTTTTTAAATTGATTGAAATAATATACTAATACAATACAATACAACAATACAAATCTTGCGTGTAAATTTTTGAAAATTATCAAATGTACACCTACTCTTCTTGATTTACTTTCTACTGTCGCAATAGACAAGCCGCACCGGAACGTCGTCTCTGCGGAGACCGCAGCACAGGCCCGCGCAGCCCAACTGGGGCGCGCCTCTAGCCGCCTTGACATTTGACGTTGTCATCTCAAAGAAAATAATAATATTTACATACAAATATTGATATTTCTACATGTTTTCGCCTAAATTAGATTCAACAATTGACTTCAAAGTGCGTGCAATGTTAATGTCTTAATCTACTGAAGCATACGATCATACCTACGGATTTGGCACCTACCTTACCCCTCAGGCTCGCGCAAGGACAATCGTGCTAATAATAAGTTTTGTATCTAGTTTAATTTTAGCTTATACATATAACCATACCCTAAGTTGTATTAGCATAAGGTGTTGTGTTTTTCTTTAATTTTATTGCTTTCTTGATACTGTTTTTACATGCAAGCCTTAACCCAGTCGAAGTGTCCCCACTGCCCTGACTCCTCGCGCACTTTCAATTCTCACGGGCTAAAGGTACATATAGGACGCAAACATAAAGCTGTGCCTCGAACGATAGCCTCTGGTCAAACACTTACCGTACAGCAACAGCAGCCGCAACAAGCTCCCCCAAACGCCAACTGCAATTTAGACTTGGATGACCTTGCCACCTTGAAGCAATCGGTACGAATCCTACGTCACATACCTAAAGGAGCTCGCAACCTAGCGGCAGGCAAACTTTGCAGCATCGTCGATAAATGTGTTAATAAGAATGGCACTACAGATTGGTTCGGTTTGCTATCATTTGCGTATTCCGCATTAAAAGCACCAGAAACAACCGGCTCGGGTAACCTGACAACAAAAGTGAAACGAAACATCGAATCTTTTAGTGTGATTGACTCTCTCTTTGTCCAAGCCGATACAGCGGCCTTAAGACCGCCCTCAGTTCTTAGAACAATTGAATCTAAAGTTTTTGAGGGTGATCTTAGGGGGGCAGTTCGTCTGCTTATGTCGAACGACAGTGTGGCGCCTTCCAATCCCGAAACTCTAGCTAGTTTATTGTCAAAGCACCCGACCCCATCTAGGCCGCTGAATCTACCGCCTGAGCCGGACAGATCTAGCCCTGCTCTATCTGTCAAGCCAGATGAAGTTGCTGCGGCCCTAGGCTCATTTAATAACAGCTCTGCCGCAGGACTGGATGGTATCCGCCCATCACACCTGAAAGAACTTACTTCTGGCTCTGCCGGTGACAACGGGCCCCGGCTGCTTGAGTGCTTAACGAAATTAAGTAACTTCCTCCTTAGCGGCCAAGTGAATCCAGCAGTTTGCCCATACATCTATGGTGCTTCCTTATGCGCTCTCTCCAAAAAAGATGGCGGTTTAAGGCCAATTGCAATTGGAAGTGTTTATCGCCGCCTGACTGCCGAGCTCGGTTGCCTTGCTGTGCGGGAAGAAATGGCGTCGTATTTGCAGCCTTGCGAACTTGGGTTTGGCACCAAACTAGGTTGCGAGGCTGCCATCCACGCTACCAGAGCTTTTGCGATCGACCCGAGTAACGCAGACTGCGTGGTAGTTAAGCTCGATATTAGAAATGCATTCAACTCACTGGAACGCGATGCCCTATTAACTGAAGTCGCGGAAAAAGTGCCTAAACTCTACCCTTTTTTGTACCAGGCTTATTCAACCCCTACAAAGCTTTTTTACAACGAATCCCTCATACTATCTCAGGTCGGCGCGCAGCAGGGAGATCCGCTTGGCCCCCTAATCTTTAGCCTTGCCATCCACAAAGCCATTACAGTTCCTGAATCTCCATTGAACGTATGGTACCTCGACGATGGCACTCTCGGGGGCAAGCCAGAAGAAGTCAAACAAGACCTACTCACGCTTCTTCCACTCCTAAAGCAACTTGGACTCGAAATTAATTCCAATAAATGCGAGTTCTTTCCTTGCAGCGAAAACTCCCGAACATCATTTTCCTCATTCAGTGCCTTTCTCCCTGGACTCAAAGAGCTATCCCCTCAAAATTTGAACCTCCTTGGTTCTCCTATCTTTCCCGAAGCAATCCCCGAAGCCTTTAAGGTAAGAGTAGAGCTTCTTCTTCTCGCCAAGGAAAGGCTTCAAAACCTCTCAGCACACATTGCGCTTACTCTACTACGATCCTGCTTTGCTGTTCCTAAAGTTACATATTTTCTCCGAACCGTACCGGCCTGGCTACACCCCGAACACATTAACTCCTTCGACCGTACACTGAAGGAGACAGCTGAATGCATTCTAAACGTTTCCCTGAACTCAGAACAATGGGACCAGGCATCTCTACCCATTCGGAGCGGTGGCCTGGGTCTGCGTCGCGCCAGGGATGTTAGTCTACCAGCCTTCTTGTCGTCGGCGGCTGGGGTTTCGGAACTTGTCTCTAAAATTTTATCATTTGATGGAGACAAGCTTTCTATACCCTACGCCTCTGACGCCCAGTTGGCCTGGAAAGCTTTCAACCCGACTGCGCCCTTACCCGAAAAACCGTTTTATCAAAGCTCTTGGGACAACGTAGGCATAAAGCGATGTTTTGATTACCTGCTGGCAAATGCTGTCGATGTGAACAGGGCGCGACTAAACGCAGCTGCAAGACCTGACAGCGGTGCCTGGTTATACGCTCTCCCGTGTCCCAGTATAGGCACTTTACTAGACAATGACTCACTGCGGGTGGCTGTTGCTCTCCGTCTGGGCTGCGATGTGTGTCAACCCCACTTATGCATCTGCGGTTCCATGGTGGAGAGCAACGGCCATCACGCACTGAGCTATTGCCGATGCGCGGGGAGGTTCCCACGGCACCACGCCCTAAATGATATCATCCGTAGGGCGCTAGTGTCAGCGAACATCCCCTCCACGCTAGAACCGCCTGGCCTCAGCCGGACAGATGGCAAAAGACCAGACGGTTTGACACTGGTGCCGTGGGAAAAAGGGAAGTGCCTGCTGTGGGACGCAAAATGCGTAAGCACCTTTGCCGCCTCGCACCTAGCCCACACAATGCGGATGGCTGGCGCAGCCGCTGAGCTGGCTGCCATGCACAAAAGGCACAAGTATTCGGCGCTCAATAATTACATCTTTGTTGCACTTGCCGTCGAAACATCGGGTGTATGGTGCGAGGAGGCAAAACTGTTTCTCAGGGAAGTGGGACGCCGCCTGAGAGTTAGGGGCCTTGACGCCCGCTCTGGTTCGTTCCTTGTGCAGCGGCTATCCATCGCGGTTCAACGCGGCAACGCAGCGAGCGTGATGGGTACCTTTGCGCCTGGGGCGACACGGGGTGGGCTTTTCGATTAGGTTTTTAGTTTTTATACCTTCATTTTTAGTTCCGTGTTCAATTTTAGATTTATTTAGGTTTAAATTATTTACAATACAAATATTCTTTATTGCACACCTCAATAACATATAACAGTACAGTGCACAGATTAAAAGTAGAAGCAGTCAACAGGCGGTCTTATCGCTAGAGAGCTAATAATGAGTAAAACCCATTTTCATAAAAAAACCTACAAATATTAACTTTGGGTGTTGGTGTCTTTTCCATAGAAACAATAACAGCTGAAAAAAAAAACCGCATCCCTGGCAGAAATATGTAGTACGCCAAAAAATCACAAATAATTCACAGTATAACCACCTGCGGGGATATTACTGTTAATTTTGCGGTATTTGAGAAATCTTGAATTTTTCCTCCTGCTCCATACATTATTTTCTAAAAATATATATAACTCGATAATCTTTACGCAGAATTATCTAAACCTCACATTATAATATTTTTAAAATAACCGAAACCCGTTTTCATTAAAAAAACCTACAAATATCAACTTTGGTTTTTGGTGTCTTTTCCATAGAAACAATAACAGGATTTTTTTTAAAACCGCAGCCCTGGCAGAAATATGTAGCATGCCAAAGAATCACAAATAATTCACAGTATAACCACTTGCGAGGATATTACTGTTAATTTTGCGGTTTTTGAGAAATCTTGAATTTTTGCTTTAGCTCCATACATTATTTTCTAAAAAAATATATAACTCGATATCCTTTACGCAGAATTATCTAAAACTCACAAAATAATATATTTAAAAAAAGCTAAACCCGTTTTCATTAAGAAAACCTACAAATATCAACTTTTGTTTTCATCTCTTTTCCATACAAACCACAATCGATTTAAAAAAAAAACCGCACCTCTAGCAGATATATGTGGTATGCCAAAAGATCACAAAAAAATCACAGTATAACCATCTGCGAGGATATTACTGTTTAGTTTGCGGTTTTCGAGAAATCTGAAATTTTTGCTTTAGCTCCATACATTGTTTTCGTAAAAAAATCATAACTCGGCCTTTTTTAAGAAAAATCGTCTGGAATTCTTAAATTGGCATGCGAAAGCTAAGCTTAACCTATTTCCGTCAAAAAAAGTTAATAATACAACTTTGATTTCTATGTCAATGGGAGCCGATTTTCGGTCCACAGTGCGCCGTCTTCGCATTCGAAGACCTTTAACCTTTATAACTTTAATGCTGTGTAACTTATTTGTATAATAATAATAAAAATTGCCAATGGCTTCAGTTTAAAATATGATATAATTAATATAATTATGCAGCACAGTGACGCACCCGGACGTATTAGTCAAATTAACTTCACTATAATTTTCAATGTAACTTATGCTGGACAAATAAAGAATTTGGTTTTTTACCTCGGGTTTATCCACTAGGTTGACAGAATCGATTGGCTCAAGGTCCTCAACAGTCCATATGGGCCCCGGACCAGTCCTAGCCTTCTTCCTTCTGCCTTGGGATGATGGCGTCTCCAGTCTTCGCCTCTTCCGAATAGTTGGAGTTCGCTCCCGTCGTGGACCTGCCGATGGATTTTCGGTATTGGATCCCATAACCTTGGAACAAGTCAAAAACATTTTAACCAATGGTACTTATTGCTTCAATAGTCTGCACAGAAAGAAATAATTTTGTTCGAATGCTATACAATCGATCTGAATTGCGGATACAGAGGAACGACAGTATTATCGAGTTTGTCGTATATGTAGCGGATTATAGCGTCTGTTACGGACAGCCTAGATCCCTACCTAAATAAATTGTATTCTACCTAGTTAGTTATAAGGTTTCTAGGTAAGGTGATAAATAAGTGGTACACACAGGTCGACTTTATTAAAGTAAAAACTAGATTGATTGATGTCTGTGCAGAAACAAGACTTGTTTGTACCGCTGAAAAGCAGTATGTGTGCCCTCTGTGATGGTACGCGCCCGACTAAGGGCGGGCAGAGGGGGAGCGGCGTATTTGTATGAATGATGACTTGTACTTGTCATCTTACACTCCCTTTGGGGGGGGAGTGAGGAGGCCATCTCAGGGTTTCCCCTCTGTGGCGGCTTCTGTCGCGGGCCGTAACAACGGTCCGGTCTGTGAGAGCCAGTAATTCGTGGCTTTTTCATTTTCAGGTTGGGTTTGTTGGCCATCATGGCTTTGTGGGTCCGATGGCCAATCTGCGGCTTTGTGGGCTGCTAGTCTGCTGCTGCCGGCCGCGCGAGCTCACGCGGTTGGGCTCGCGGTCGGCGGTCGTCAGCTGGGCGGGCGTATAGGGGGGCTATCCCCTGGAGCTGCTGATGGCTGGAACTGTCAGCTCTGTCGAACATTCGGCGCGCCAAGCGTCCGATGAAGTCGTCCAGTGCTTCTTGTCCCAGGTCTCTGTAGATGGAGCTGTTCCGCACGAAGCGTGGGGCTTTGACTATTGTCCTCAGGCTGATGGTCTCCTGCGCTCTGAGTCTCCGTCTGGTAGACTCAGCCGTACTGGCGTACCACGCAGGAGCCGCGTACGTGTGAATGATGACCCAGGCAGCCGCGATTACCATACGACGACCGCGGGCCCCGACTGAGGTAGCAAGGCTTGACCGAAGCGAGAACCGCGAAAACATTTTGATTTTCCCGGAAAATGCCGCATCCCACATAGGTCAAACATACCTCTAGAGATAGGTTTTTTAGTAAACTAACAAGTAGAAATAGTTTTGTAAGCCTCGGACTTAGGATACCGGAGTTAGAGTAGATAGAAGCTCACTCCCATACAAAATTAACTAATAAGAAAAAGCAACTTTTTAGTTTATTGAAATTCTGTAAAGATAATATCTTAAATAGACAGATCTTGCAAAGACCTTTCTAACAAGGTATAAATCATCAAAATCCGTCCAGTAGTTTTCGAGATATAAGCAAAAATGTAAATAAATACGTAAATATCCTAAGTCGAGTGCAAGAAAGAGATAGCAATGTAAACAAAGGACTTCTCTGTCTAAAACTTCTAGATTCTTCGAATGTGTGAAAAAGATAGAGATATCCTTGTCTAAAATATCTAGAATTTTCCATAGCGTAAAAGAGATGAAGATAGATCTCTCTTTCAGATTGTTCTAGATATTTCCACCCTCGCTATTTTCGAATCATATAAAAGCCGGCACGCACCGCCGAAGTTCAGTTCAGTTCAGCAAGCAGTTCCAGCAAGAAAAATAAGAAGAAGAAGAGATAATAGTGACCAGTAGTCGACAGTATCAGTATATCAGTGTGCGTACCGGCTTTCTATGTGCCTAGTGTTAAAGTTTAGTGCCTAGCGTACCTAGGGTTCATATGACAGGGTATATGTACCTGTTTATGGACTAAGCGTTATAAGTAAAGTGTTAGTGTCTCAGTTTGTACCTAGTGCTCTTAGGGTAAACGTGCCAGTACTCGGGCAGGGTATATGTACCTGTTCGTGGACTAAGTAGTTCAAGTAAAGTTAGTGACAGTGCGAAATAGGGTAAATGTGCCTATCCTCGGACAGGGTATATGTACCTGTTCTAGGATATAAGTTGTAAATAGTGTAAATAGCCATAGTTAGCCAAGTGTACCGAGTGATTGTGTTTTAGTAATAAATAAGAATCCAAGTGCAGTGAGTGTTATTACTGAGAGTCCCGTTCCACAGTGGGAGGAATTGGATCCCGAACCAGCGAATGCTCTGTATCCGCATAAATAAATATTTAGACTGTGCTGTCGCTGATGCAGACTGACGCCAGAGAGTAGCCTGGCGACCACAGTTCTATGGTCCTTCGAGCCGGATAAGGGGATTCAGTGGAACTTGGACTAGTGAAAAGTGGATTCTTATAGTGACTACTGATACTGTGCGTGTGTGTTATTTGTGACATTGTGTTGTGATATAGTGCTATAAAGTGCCGAGATGGAATCATCAGGAGTAAAAACGAGGTCGCAGTCTGGCCGCACCAGAGAGGAAGAAGGCCGACTAAAAGATACTGCGGAAGGCGTATCTGCGAACGTGGCAGGGGCACCCGGTACCGTGCGCACCCCACAGGATGGGGTCACGGGCGAAGCCGGGCAGCCGTGTCAAGAATCTTCTGCGGAGGTACCTGTAAGAGCTGGAGCTATGGTACCGTTTGGGCCCGCGAATATTGTCCATAAGGGACCACCACGTTCCCCGTCGACACTGGAGCGGCGAAGGATCGAGCAAGCGGTCAAGAAGCAGCTGCGACATAAAGAAAAGGCGGAGCAACGCCGAGTTGAGCGCGAACAACTGAGTGGGCGCGCGCAGAACCTGTCTCCGGTTTCGGAAAAAGGGAGTAAGGAGGCCCAGCCAGAGGGCCACCCTAAGGCCACGGAGACACATAAGGTACCGACTCCATCACCAGGCAAGGCACCGACGGTCAAGTCTCATCCGTCGAGAAAATCGCACGCATCACACGTAAGCAGCCTCCGATCAGCCAAGTTAAGAGAGCTCGAACTCAAGCAAATGAGGAAAGAAGTCGAGCTAAAACGGCGAGAGATCGAGTTGGAACGAGAGCTGCTAAGGAAGGAGTACGAGCTCAAGAGGGACGAGGTACTCGAAGACACGAGCTCTGGAACCGGAACTGACTCATCGTCCGTGGGGTCATCGCGCACAATCCGCCCGGCCATGGAACGACCGGCTGAACCCGATAGTCGAGTGCACGAGTGGCTGCGCACCATTGAAGACACGCCGCGTCATCGAGTGCGCGTAGAGTCGCCGCCCGTACCGTCACGAGTCAGGCGCGCCCAATCGCCGCCGCGTGGGCCACGTATTGAGGCACGAGCGCCGCCGCCCGTGGAACCGCGTGACCAGCCACCAGGACGACACGAATGGACGCCGTATTCCGAAAACGCCAGACTAAGGTCGTCGGTAGAGCCGCTGCCGAGTGATGCAGCGACAGCATTCAACAGGCTCGCCGACCAGCTACGGGACGCCGTCAGGACCACACCGCCGAAGCAATGTTACGAGTTGCCGCCATTCACGGGCAACCCTAACGAATGGCTACTGTTCTTCAACGCCTACACGGAGTCAACCCTACGGTACAACTTCAGTGCGTTCGAGAACATGGCTCGGCTGAGGAACTGTCTACGTGGGGACGCACGACAGTGTGTGCAGCATCTGTTATCCACATCGACACAGCCAGAGCTAATAATAAGGCTCCTTAAGAAGAATTTCGGGCGCATCGACTTACTGGTGGACAAGGCGCTGGGCGAGCTAAAGCGGCTGCCGCCGTTGGGACCCAGTGCCATCGACCTGAACGAATTCGCAACGAAGATTGTAAACATTGTAAGTACACTTTGCGAACTCGACAGCAGGAACTATAGCAACAACCCGTTGTTAGTTCGAGAGATAACAGACAGACTGAGTCCACACCTCAGAAGTCGATGGTGCACCTACGCAAAGGAGCACATAAAGGGCGGCAAGTGTGAGCTGATGCTGATGGCTGACTTCTTAATGGAAGAGAGCGACGCAGAATTAGAATTCTCGCACGCTCGCATGCCTGGCACCAATAAAAGGAGGGAAGCAGCGACTAAGGAGGTAGCTCGACCATCACCGAGTCGCGCAGTCCAGGGAAGAGGCGCGCGTAGGACGTCGGGAGCCTTGCTTGTGCTGCGGCGGTGAACACAGGACTACGGAATGCAAGCGAGTCCTGGTCATGGACACGGGCGCGAGATGGGACTGGGCCAAAAGCAACCGCATATGCTACAAATGCCTGAACAGTAAACACTCCAAGTTGAAATGTCACGCGAAGGCATGCGGTTCCAACGGATGCACCAGATGGCATCACCGATTACTGCACAGCGAGGGCAGCACGCAGAGAGAAGCGCGTGCACGCCGGCCGCCACCCCGCGCGGCCTCACCTGCCCCGCAACCTGCCGCCCGCGACGGGTCTTGACATCCGCAGGCGGCCAAACCAACAGAGCCGGAGATCACGTCAAACACGACGGTGGAACAAGTAAACAGCACGTCCAGCGTATTTTTGAAGATGGTACCTGTTACCGTAGAGGGTCCAAAAGGGAAGGTGGATACCTACGCTATGCTTGATGATGGAAGCACAGTGAGTTTGATCCAAGCAGACTTGGCCGAAGCCATAGGAGCCACGGGACCCGAGACGCCGCTGCGCCTGGCAGGGGTAAGCAACATGGAAGCTGTGCCAGAAGTAAGCAGACAAGTCAGAGTTCGCGTACAAGGAAAGGGCCTAGAGACCGCGTATAACCTAGTCTTCACCACAGTGAAGAGACTAGGACTACGAACGCAAAAGATGAGCAAGCAGGTCATGGAGATGGAGCACTTCAAGGATATCCAGACTGCCTGCTACGACGAGGCCGTACCGCGACTACTTGTGGGGACAGACCAATGGCCAGTGTTGCTACCTCAGGAGGCGAGAATACGGGGACTGGACGAGCCGGCAGCAGTACTGACAGGGTTAGGTTGGGTGGTCTTCGGAGGTAAGCCACGTATAGTCAACCCACCCGAGAAGCACGTGACGCTACACTGCCGCCAAGAGGATGACGAGCACCTGGACTCTATGTTGCGGGAATATTTCAACATAGACTCGCTCGGCATCAAGAATGTCAAGAAGGTAGATCCAGGGACACAGAGGGCCTTGGATATCTTCAAAAAGTCGGTCAAGAAAATCGACGGACCACGCTACGAGGTGGGACAGCTTTGGCGGGACGAGGAGCCACGAATGCCGCCGAGTCTGCACACGGCGTTGAATCGACTGCATAGCATCGAGCGCAAGATAGACCGTGACCCGGCATTCGCAGCGAGCTACACCGAGCAAGTAAATACCTGCTTGCTAAGAAGTATGCTGAGCCACTGGAGGAGCCGCCAGATAGCAACGTAGCCTGGGTTCTACCGCACTTCGCTGTGACCAATCCCAACAAACCAGGAAAAAGCAGATTAGTCTTCGATGCAGCGTGTCGCAGCCAAGGGAAGTGCCTCAACGATTTTCTTCTGGAAGGGCCGGACTTACTACAGTCACTGATCGGGATACTGTTCCGGTTCCGCGAAGGGCAGTTCGCCGTGGTGGCGGACCTACAGGAAATGTTCCTCCAGATTAAAATGAGGAGTGAGGACCAGCCCTCACAAACTTTCATCTGGAGAGGAGACCGCCGAACTGGAAACCCGCAGTTCTACAAAATGACGAGCATGCTGTTCGGGGCAGCGAGCTCGCCTTTCCTGGCGCACAGCGTTCGCAACAGGAACGCCCAGGACAACGCCGAAGAATTCCCGGATGCTGTAGAAGACATCGTCCATAACCACTACATGGACGACTACGTGGCAAGCTATCCGGACGAGGAAGAGCTCGTACATCGTGCCACGCAAGTAACATCGTCACACGCTAAAGGAGGGTTCAAGCTTCGTGGATGGACGTCCAACAGTAAGAAGTTACTGCAAGGTATCCCACAAGAGCTGCACGCAAACGCACCGGCGCAGCTAGGGAAGAAGGAAAACAAGATCCTTGGCATGTATTGGAACCCTGAAACGGACGAGCTCGGGTTTAACACGGCCATGATGAGAGTACCGGCCGAGGTACGAGACATGAAGACTACGCCGACGAAGAGGCAAATGCTATCGGCCGTGATGTCCGTGTACGACCCACTGGGGCTGTTAAGTCATTACACGATAACAGCCAAAGTCCAGTTACAAAACTTGTGGGCCAAGAAACTGGACTGGGACTCACCACTGCCAGAAGAGGACAAGCACGACTTCGAAGAATGGCTATGGGCTTTGGACAGCGTTGCAGCACTTCGAATTCCCAGATGCTACTTGTCAACGGGGGCAGCGGCGAGCAAGGAACTACACGTCTTCGTGGACGCCAGCACTAAGGCGTACGCATGCGTGGCTTATTGGAGAGTCGTCCAAGAAGATGGGACGGCCCTGGTCAGCATGGTCGCCGCCAAAAGTAAGGTGGGGCCAACGAGACAACTCAGCGTGCCACGCATGGAGCTACAGTCAGCGCTCATCGGATCGAGATTGCAGCAGACCATCCGAGAAGAGCACCGCCTGACGCCAGCACGAGTCGTTATGTGGACTGATAGTAGAACAGTACTCCACTGGATTCGCAACGACGCCAAACGCTACAGCGCCTACGTAGCCAACCGCTTAGGAGAGATAGCGGAGCTAACAAAGCCAAGTCAATGGCGCTGGGTACCAACCAAGGAAAATCCGGCAGATGAAGCTACCCGGCCGGATAACAGAAGACAAGTCACCTTCGACAGCCGATGGTATCAAGGACCAGACTTCCTGAAGAGGCCGGAAAACGAATGGCCAAAGGAGAAGATGCCACAGGAGACTACGGATCCAGCCGAGAGGGAAGAAATAATTTGCGCTGCAACAGAAGAACCGAAGGTAAACAAGGAGCCCATTCCCGACATCGATCGATTCTCCGACTACAACAGACTGCTGAACGCGACAGCGCGCGTTTACCAGTTCGTCGAGTGCCTTAAGACCCGACAACGAGTGCCGCTGCAAGTGAGACATCGGAAGAAGGCGGAACACTTGCTCTTCCAGTACGTGCAGCGGACAAGTTTCCCGGAAGAATACCGAAGTCTGGTTAAGCAAGAGCCAGTGAACCGGAAGAGTCGGATCTTCGAATTAGACCCAGTAATGGATGAAGATGGTCTAATAAGGATGCGGGGACGGATCAACGCAGCGCCGGTGCAAGGACTGGAAAAGAAACCTGTAATCCTGGACGGCAAACATCGAGTGATCAAATTAATGATCGCTCGAGCACATCGAGAAGCTGGACACGCCAACAACGAACTAGTTGTGAATGATCTGCGTCAGCTCCACTGGATCATTCACTTACGGCCGACGGTGCGACAAGTGGCTGGCAAGTGCCGCTTGTTCATACTTCGCAAGACACAGCCGAAGGTGCCAGCAATGGGAGACTTGCCGCTGGCAAGAATCGAGCCGTATAAAAGACCGTTCACGAACACAGCCGTGGACCTGTTTGGGCCACTCATGGTAACCATCGGACGAAGACACGAAAAAAGGTGGGTTGCATTGTTCACCTGTCTGACTACGCGAGCTGTGCATCTGGAGGTCGTCCACAGCCTATCGACAGACTCAGCAATAATGGCTCTACGACGACTGGCGGCACAACGAGGATGGCCCGCGGTCGTATACAGTGACAATGCAACCAATTTCCGGGGATCAGACATCGAGCTACGCAACGCGTACAAAGAGTGGATACCTGCACTTCAAGAGTTCGTCGTGCAGAAGAACATTTCGTGGAGGTTCATCCCACCCGGTGCACCAAATCAAGGCGGAGCCTGGGAGCGACTGGTGCGCTCCGTGAAGAGCGCATTGACAGCCACTCTGCACACAAAGGCGCCGAGAGAAGAATTACTGATGACCGTATTAGCCGAAGCAGAAAACACCGTCAACGCAAGACCGCTGACCCACGTTTCGGTAGACCCTAAAGATGAAGAAGCTCTGACACCAGCGCACTTTCTGCTGGGCGGATCGACGGGGGTTCCACCGACAGGACCATGCGAGGAAGCCGACCGAAGAACTTGGCGCGCCAGCCAAGCTCTAGCAGACCATTTTTGGAGGCGGTGGGTACGCGAGTACCTACCCACACTTGCACCACGACAGTCAGCGGCTAACGGAGTGAGACCGATCCAGGAGGGCGACTACGTAATCATCGTGGATGGAAATTTACCACGCAACGTATGGCCACGAGGAATCGTCACGAAGGTGTACCAGGGACCAGATGGTGGAGTCCGATCAGCCGACGTCCAGACCAAGGGAGGCGTGTTCCGGAGGCCCGTCACGAAGCTGGCTGTCCTACCGTTGCAACAGGAGCAGCCGCAGGAGCGTCAGCGGGGGCAGAACTGTTACGGACAGCCTAGATCCCTACCTAAATAAATTGTATTCTACCTAGTTAGTTTTATGGTTTCTAGGTAAGGTGATAAATAAGTGGTACACACAGGTCGACTTTATTAAAGTAAAAACTAGATTGATTGATGTCTGTGCAGAAACAAGACTTGTTTGTACCGCTGAAAAGCAGTATGTGTGCCCTCTGTGATGGTACGCGCCCGACTAAGGGCGGGCAGAGGGGGAGCGGCGTATTTGTATGAATGATGACCCAGGCAGCCGCGATTACCATACGACGACCGCGGGCCCCGACTGAGGTAGCAAGGCTTGACCGAAGCGAGAACCGCGAAAACATTTTGATTTTCCCGGAAAATGCCGCATCCCACATAGGTCATACATACCTCTAGAGATAGGTTTTTTAGTAAACTATCAAGTAGAAATAGTTTTGTAAGCCTCGGACTTAGGATACCGGAGTTAGAGTAGATAGAAGCTCACTCCCATACAAAATTAACTAATAAGAAAAAGCAACTTTTTAGTTTATTAAAATTCTGTAAAGATATTATCTTAGATAGACAGATCTTGCAAAGACCTTTCTAACAAGGTATAAATCATCAAAATCCGTCCAGTAGTTTTCGAGATATAAGCAAAAATGTAAATAAATACGTAAATATCCTAAGTCGAGTGCAAGAAAGAGATAGCAATGTAAACAAAGGACTTCTCTGTCTAAAACTTCTAGATTCTTCGAATGTGTGAAAAAGATAGAGATATCCTTGTCTAAAATATCTAGAATTTTCCATAGCGTAAAAGAGATGAAGATAGATCTCTCTTTCAGATTGTTCTAGATATTTCCACCCTCGCTATTTTCGAATCATATAAAAGCCGGCACGCACCGCCGAAGTTCAGTTCAGTTCAGCAAGCAGTTCCAGCAAGAAAAATAAGAAGAAGAAGAGATAATAGTGACCAGTAGTCGACAGTATCAGTATATCAGTGTGCGTACCGGCTTTCTATGTGCCTAGTGTTAAAGTTTAGTGCCTAGCGTACCTAGGGTTCATATGACAGGGTATATGTACCTGTTTATGGACTAAGCGTTATAAGTAAAGTGTTAGTGTCTCAGTTTGTACCTAGTGCTCTTAGGGTAAACGTGCCAGTACTCGGGCAGGGTATATGTACCTGTTCGTGGACTAAGTAGTTCAAGTAAAGTTAGTGACAGTGCGAAATAGGGTAAATGTGCCTATCCTCGGACAGGGTATATGTACCTGTTCTAGGATATAAGTTGTAAATAGTGTAAATAGCCATAGTTAGCCAAGTGTACCGAGTGATTGTGTTTTAGTAATAAATAAGAATCCAAGTGCAGTGAGTGTTATTACTGAGAGTCCCGTTCCACAGTGGGAGGAATTGGATCCCGAACAAATAAATATTTAGACTGTGCTGTCGCTGATGCAGACTGACGCCAGAGAGTAGCCTGGCGGCCACAGCGTCCTAGGAATCAAGCTCAGATATACAGCGTGTAAATTTTATACGGGCGTATATTGTGATGGCGATTAGTATTGGACCTAGGGAACCTATTTACGTTTATTTCTTTATGAAAATAAGATTTTTTTTTTTCATACATAATAATTCAGCCCGCAATGAATTGCATCCGTGACAATTAACTTACCGGTGCGTCATGTCAGTTATGTCAGTTTTGAATCAGTTGGATAGCGTACATTGGTGCCCGGTAGGACTTTAAAAAATCATTCCACATAATTAATAACACTATTTAACTAAATGATTATACTATATGAGTCCTATTGCAGATACTATAGGTGGATAAAGTATACGCCCGTATAAAATGTACAGGCTGTATAACAATAGCGATAATATAAGAAGAAAAACAAAAATAATCAATGTAGTACAACACACGCAAAGGTTGAAATGGAAATGGACAGGGCACATTGCCGGGACTAGAAAAGGCTAGGAAAACCAAGAGACCGCTGGGCTGCCGACATTAAAAAAACTGCCGGGACAGAGTCGATACAGACGGCAAAAAATAGGAAAGGCTGAAGACAGTTGGAGAAGGCCTTTACCCGAGAAAGGGCCATGTCTTAAATGTTTAAAAAAAATTATTAGGTTTTTTATTGTGTATTATTTTTAAATCACTCTAGAGTAATCGATGCATTCGATACTTCACAATCCAATATCACACATTAAAACATCACAATGATTAAAAATAAAACTAAAAATTCACTGAATAGGGATGATGACACATGTTAAATTGCAATAAAATTAATTGATAGGATGCAGAATTACCAATATATCCAAATAAAGTGAAAATTAAAAAAATCTATTGAAATGGTTCAAAGATACCATGCTTCAAAATAAAAAAATAAAAAAACAATTTTTTTAAGTACGAAATTATAAAAAAAAACAATGATACCATTCGATGTATAACAATTTACTGTTAAATAAGTTGTAACCATATACATAAACGCAACATTTCACTGTAAAAATAGCAATTTCATAATTTTTCCATACTTTAAACAGGGCGACTATATTATCATCGTGACGTCACTTTTGCACGTCGTTTTGTTAGGAGCGTTTCGAGAAACAAATGCAAATCTCAGACTTTAAGGGCGGGTTGCACCACGCATACTTAACGAACTCATCATGGTTACAGTAGACGTCAAGTCCGTTTTTCCGTTGCACCATGCACTTTAGCAGTCAGAAAGTTACGTTTACCTTAACCAGCCGTCGAGCACTGGTTAACTCAAATCTACGTTTAAATATGGCGGACAATTTGCAAAAATGTCTCGTATTTCAAGGATAAATGCATTATTAGACAAAAAGACAGTGATATTTGATGAAAAATATTAAAATATTGTTTGCAGTAATAAATATATGCGAGTATCTGAACGTAAAAAGGCGCATACGATTGACGTTTGGTTTTATTCACAATTTTCAGATCAGGAAACGTGTATCAAATAATAAATACATAATTGTTTGTAAAAAGTGCGTTATTCAGTTAAATTCGAGTACAGAGTGAGGTTGAAATAGTACAGACTTCTGTTATGTTATGTATCAAAAACATACCAGAACCTACAGTCATTGTTATGAAAGCCGATAGCCGTAGAGTGAGCAATGGCAGAACCTGCAGAACAATCATGACAACCATTAAAAAACCACTCTGTTTTTGTCAATGAAGACCAAACCTTTGTAAATAACGGTTGACTGGCCTCAAGACTTGAATACTGCAAGGTAATAAGACAAAAGGGAACGTAGACCTCCGACGCGGTGGAGTGACCAGGTCAAGAAGAAAAACAAGTTTTATGACACGGTAGAAGTGGCCACGAACAGGACTCGATGGGAACAAGTCATACGATTCACAAGATGCCAGATGATCAGAGAGGTTTCGTTAATGCTTTTAAGGGCATGAAGTTATAGCACCAAACATTTATCGCCAATATCCTACAGAAATCGAGCCTCGACACCTAACTAAACAATGTTCAGAACAGTACTACGTGTAAATAAAGTGTGATGCGGAATGTACCATAAAGTAAATAAGAGTGTCAAGTGTTGTGGTACAGTCAGCTGTAGAGAAAAAGACCCCCGATGCATACAAACTTTGTATGCAGCGTGGGCCTTTTTCTCTGCAGCTGACCGTACAATAAAAAAACAGTTCAAAAATGTGTATGAAAATTCATTATAGTAATTCATTTAACTCTTGTTTTTTATTTGATTTAACATAGGCCTTAAAACAAGCACAGTAGGTCTCTATTTAATGAAAACTCGCGATAATGTCACAAAATGTCTAGTCCATTGAGTGTTGCTATAAAGAGCTTACACTGTATTTCAGTTTCATTAGTGAAATAAATTCACAACACAGATTTTACAGATCTATTGAGACATTAACACCATATAAATAAACAAATTATATACTGACAATTTGGTAATAGCATGGTGTAACTAATTTGACTTCATGTGTGTCGCTCATCTAAGGCAATTGTTACCTACCCTTTGCTGCTCGTCGCTGCAATCAGGATTATGGCCAATCAAGTATTTACAGGTGCCGGCATAGGTTGTAGTCTCAGTCCTACCAATGGTGTCAAATTCTTGTATTATTTGGAATTTACTGGCATTCATTTTAGCCCTTTAAGCCAAATCTCATTGAGCAAAACTAGTGGTAGGTACCTACTTATGCTGGCACCATCTGATAAAAACTTTTGACAGATGCCTTCCCCTATATTTTAAATCGGACATTATTATGAACATTTTTTTTTTTTTGTTAATACCACGACGGTGGCAAACAAGCATACGGCCCGCCTGGTGGTAAGCAGTTACCGTAGCCTATGGACGCCTGCAACCCCAGAGGATTTACATGCGCGTTGCCTACCCTTTAGGAACCTATACACTCCTTTTTTGAAGAACCTCATACTGTAGCCCACTGGGAAAACCTCGGCAGGGAGTTCATTCCACAGCCGCAGCGTTCGTGGGAGGAAATTCCTCTTAAATCGTACTGTGCGCGACCCATTGGGCTCCAGGGTGTGGGGATGAACACCCTGCCGGCGGCGAGCGGTGCGGTGATAAAAAGCTGCCGTGGGCATCATATCAAACAGTTCTTCAGAGCACAACCCATTGTACAAGCGATAGAACACGCATAAGGAGGCAAAGTCCCTCCTAAGACTCAAAGGTTCAATATCGCTCGTGAGTTTGGGATCGTCGACGATCCGCACAGCGCGCCTTTGCACCGAGTCAAAGGGCCCAAGCTGGTATCCAGGTGCTCCCGCCCAAAGGTGACAACAGTACTCCATGTGGGGTCTGACTTGCGACTTGTATAGGAGCAGTCTCTGCCCCGGAGTGAAGTATCGCCTCGCTCTATTGAGCACACCGAGCTTTTTGGATGCCAGCTTAGCCTTCGCTTCAAGGTGACTACGGAATTGGACGTCACTGGAAATGTCCACACCGAGGATCCCAATACTCCCTGACATTGTAAGGGTTGTGCCTTGGAACTGAGGGGCCACAGTAAATGGGGTTTTCTTAGCGGTGAACGCGCAAACTTGTGTCTTTGTGGGGTTGAATCTGACTAAGTTGTCCTGACCCCACACCGAGACTCCAGAAAGAGTATTCTCGATATCGGACACAAGTTTTTCACGACTCTCTACCACAACGGATCGAGGGATATTGGCACGGCCCGTGTAACAAGCATCCCCAGTACTGTCGTCCGCATAACAATGAATGTCGCCGATAGACAACATATCATTGATATGCAGCAAAAACAGCGTTGGGGATAGCACGGAGCCTTGCGGGACACCAGCGTTAATGCCCATGCTTTCGGAGCAACTTCCGTCGACTACGGCTCGTATGCTCCTGCCGGACAAAAAGCTGGCAACCCATCTGCACAATCCCTCGGGCAGGCCGTAAGCTGGCAACTTCGACAGAAGACCTCGATGCCAGACCCGATCGAACGCCTTAGCTATATCAAGGCTGACTGCCAAGGCCTCTCCCTGACTCTCTATGGCTGAAGCCCAGCGGTGAGTGAGATACACTAGAAGGCCACCAGACGAGCGACCGTGGCGAAAGCCATACTGGCGATCACTGACCAGGTCGTGCTCTTCTAGGTATCCCAGGAGCTTTGCATTGATTATGCGCTCCATAACCTTAGAGAGAAGGGAGGTTATAGCGATAGGCCTGTAATTCGACGGGTCCGAACTGTCGCCCTTTTTAGGCACAGGGTGCACGAGGGCAGTCTTCCATGAAGACGGCACTTGCCCTTTGTGGTAAGAAAGTGTGAAAAGGCGCGTTAGCACGGGACACAACTCAGGAGCACACCGTTTGAGCACAACTGCTGGTATGCCGTCTGGCCCGCTCGACTTGTGAACGTTTAATGATAGCAGCTCCCGCCGGACATCACTTTGCTTGATGGTAATTTCTGGCATCGAGGACGCGCACCATGGGATGGAAGGCGGTACGGTGCTGCCATAATCGTTCAGGGTCGAGTTCGAGGCGAAAAGAGTACCAAGAAGATCGGCTTTCTCTTTTGCACTATGGGGCAGTTCGCAGTGGTGGTAAAGATGACCGACAAAAGTTTCCCTCGGCAGCTTTAGCGAGTGACCAGAAGGCACGACTCCCGGTGGGGTAGCCCGCTAGCTTCTCACCAATTCTGCCGACGAAATCGAATTTGGCTCTGGCAATGGTTGTTTTACTGGACCTCGAGGCAGCGTTTAATTTGCGTTTCACATCAGATACGTTGGGATCCTTATCAGTAACGGCCTTGGTCCAAGTCCTGTAAGCAGCCTGCTTGCGAATTGTAGCTTCTCTACAGGACCGATTAAACCAAGCTCGTTTCTTTGCTCCTGCAGCTATTACCGAGTTGGGAATGAAGCAATCCATTCCCGCCAGTATAGTCTCGGTGACTTCGGCTGTACAGGAGTCAGGATCATCTGATGTGAAGCAGAGCTGCCTCCACGGGTATGACGCGTAGAATTCACGCAATCCATCCCAATCTGCTGACGTATACTGCCACACGCGTCGCGAGCTAGTTGGCCGCGTTGGATCAGGCCGCGCGCAAGGTGCCAGCGTCCGGACGAGGCAGTGATCGGACGAGCCGAGAGGTGCATTCACTGAGACGGAATATCCGTCCGGACGTGTGGTCAGCAGGAGGTCCAGTAAAGAGCTTGTATGGTCCTCGATGTCTGGTATTCTCGTGGGAGAACGTACCAATTGCGAGAGACCATAGGCCAGAGAAAATTCGTAAGCAGACCTCCCCGCATAATCGGTGGACCGAGAATCTAGCCACTCAATGTGGTGGGCATTAAAATTCCCCAAAATCACCAATTCAGCGGATGGGTACTGCTCGAGAACTCTGTCGGTCGTCACTTGTAGGTGCTCGAAGAGCCGTTTTGTGTCCGTGTCACCGCTGTGAGACCTGTAAAGGCACGCGTAGACGCGGGTGTGGCCGCCGAAGTCCACACGCACCCACATCACTGACAGGTCCCTGTCTTGATAAGCATGGAGGCGGCGACAACAGACATCCTGCCGAGCGTACATACATACTCCGGCACGCCTCACAAATCTGTGTTCGAGCATATAACCGGAACATGCTTTATTTAATCCAAATTGTACTCACGGTACACAAAATAAGTACATGCATTTCATTTTGTAAGTATAAAAAGTAGATTTATTTTCACACTTACATTTCTATAAGGAAAAAAGCTTCCTAAGATGATGTATGTCTGCATGCATTTTTGATTAGTCCTATAATCAGTGCTCAAAATCTATTATAAAATATGTGTGTCACTATGAATTTATTAGTAATAAATAATAAAGGTTTCTCTTTATCATATATCTTTACCAACCAGCATAGGTACCTATTTACAAATAAAACATAACAGTAACTAGGTACCTACATGGCTGTTTGTGTGACTTGTAACATAAATCATTATATATAATAAAACTAAGTTGAGAAAATGTGCGTGCCAATAAAACTTAAAAAGGAGTCCCAGCACGATAAAGGGACTTATATAGCGCTCGCTACGTCGTACGTCACAGTGATGTGACGTACGACGTAGCGAGCGCACGTATCGCGGACCGGTCTGTTATGTGAAAAAATGGCATCAAAACTTGTGAAGTGCAATAATTGCAACATTGTAATAAATGAAGTGTTAGCTTTCATCCAAAATAAGAGTGGAGTGATTGACGAAGACGGCCTAGTGCGTATTTGTGCAACGGCTTTTTCTGTTGAAGATATCGAGTTGTCAAAAAACTTGTTATTTGAATCCGTTCCCACGAAGAGACGGAACATTACTCGGAAAGGAGAAGGAAAGGCTCAGAGGGACCTTTTTGATATTATTTATCTTGTGAAGAATACTAAATCTGATGACATCCCAATTTTTGTAGCGAGACAGTTGCACAAATTACCCCCGGTGACATGGGATCACATTGACACTACAAGGTTTTTAAGAGACATTACGGTCTTAAAAGAAGATATAACGTTATTGAAACAGAGTTATGTCTCCTCTGATCAATTACAACAAGTGAAAAGTGAACTTGAAATGTTAAAGAAGACATCGATAGTGAATAATTTTGATGGATACATAAACACAAAAAGAGGAGCAATGTTGTCAAACAGCTATACTTGTGATAGTGGTCCTTGTGGAATGTCGCATATAAGTACGAATCAGAGCAATATGATAACAGCTGTTGATGACTCATATCAGCAACGACCGTTGAACGAACTCAACGACCTCACATGTTCTCGAACGGAGGGTATGCCGGGCGCGCCGTTTTGCGAGATACCCGCGTTAGCTCAAACAAGTCCAAACGTTCAAAAGACAATATGCGAGAGAGAGGCAACTGATCGTGGTAATGGACTAGAAGAGAGCAGCGATAAGCAACCACTTTCGGACATTCAGACGACATTGAACCTTAATGGGCGCCCCGGTACCACGAAACACACCGAGCGCCCTAGTACCACGTCGTCATATAATATGGATGTAAACACAGCTGTTATGTTATCTGGAAATCAAAGCAAGTCGCCGCCCCGATCACGGACCATGGCTGAAGTTGTCAAGGTAGGCGTTTGGAAACCTATACCACCATCTGAGGAATGGAAGGATGCTAAAAAGAAGAAAAATAAAAACCGGTTTGTGGGAAGACTGGGAAAAGCGCAGATCAACAGTCAAACGAAGTTTAAAGCCGCGGATAACAGGACGGAGTTGTTTATCTCGAATGTACATTTAGATACAACGGCGGAGGATATAAGCGAGTATATACTTGAAACTACGCAACTAAATGTAACCCTAGAAAAGGTACCTATGAAAAGGCAAAAAAGACACAATGCCTATAAATTTAGTGTGCCTTCCCATATGTTACGACTGTTTTTAGACGACAATCTGTGGCCTGATGGCATTTCTTTTAGGAAGTTTATTACTTTTAGACCAAAGATAAGTGAAAGTAATCCAACCTTCAATAATGGAAAGTACGAGTCAAGAAAAACAACACCCTGACACTGTGTTAGTGTCGTTTAATTGTAAATCCATTAAACGGTCGCTTGAAGGTGTAAGGTCACTCTGCAAAATAGCCGATATTATAGCTATTCAGGAATCCTGGCTTTTACCTACTGAGTTAACATATCTCACGTCCATCGACGAAGATTTTGGCAGCACGGGAACGTCGGCGGTCGATACGGCGCAGGGAATTATGTCAGGTAGACCTCACGGAGGAGTGGCCCTTCTGTGGCGAAAAAGTGTGTTCTCATGCGTATCTGTTGTGAAGTGCGTTAACCCACGTATTGCCGCGATTAAAGTGATGATGCGAGATAAAACCGTGTTGATAGTAACTGTGTACATGCCCGTCAACTGTATTGACAATTTGAACGAGTTTACCGATTGTTTGGGCCAGTTATATGCCATGGTCGAAGACAGTGGAGTTGAATCTGTAATAGTTATAGGGGACTTTAACTCTCACCCAAATGAGCTATTTTTTAACGAATTGATTGCTTTTTGTGACGAGCAAAGGTGGATATGCGCTGATGTTAATAAACTGGGTGTGAATTCAGAAATGTTCACATTTATCAGTGATGCACACGGTAGTAAACGATGGCTAGACCACTGCATTGTTACACAATCAGCATGGCCACTTGTAACTAAAGTTTATGTGAAACACGACGTGTACTGGTCTGACCACTTTCCTTTGTTCATGCACTGTAATTTTAATGTTGCTCGTAATAAGGTTGTGTATCGGTCACCAGAGTTTAATCATGTACGATGGGGCGTAAGGACGCCTTATCAAATAGAACAATACAATAAATTATGTAATGATAGGTTAAGAAATATTGACATTCCGGTAGATTTAATTAAGTGTTGCAGACATTTCTGTGATGAGCCTCGCCATAAAGAAATAATAAATAACTTGTATGATAATATTATTTCTTGTTTATGTTTTGCCTCAAGTAGTACCTATTGTAGTACAGGGACTAGAAGGCGAAAAAAGTGTGTCGCTGGTTGGAATCGACACGTAGGCGGCGCTCACGCGGAGGCTAAGGCGAGTTTCAGGCTATGGCAGTGGTACGGGTGCCCATCATCAGGTCGGATTTTTGAGAAAATGGTTGAGGCGAAAAAAGTTTTTAAGGGTAAGCTAAAATGGTGCCAGAATAATCAGGACCAAATAGTAATGGACAAACTTGCGTCGCACCACTCTAGTTCAGACTTTAGCAGTTTCTGGAAGTGTACTAACAGGTTGAGTACATCGCATAGCCTTCCCGTGAGCGTTGATGGAGTGACTGAGGCACAGGATATTGCCAACCTTTTTAAAGAGCATTTCACTGTTAAGTCGCCTCTGGGACCCACGCAATCGGGCGTTGGCACTGAGTTCTGTCGTGGACCGGTTCCCACGCTGATTAGAGCAGAGGACGTTCGTGTTGCGCTGCGGAAAATGAAGAGAGGGAAATCACCGGGTCATGACGGGCTCAGTATCGAGCACTTACAACATGCGGGAGCACACCTACCCAGAGTACTGGCTTTGTTGTATAACCTGTGTCTGGGTCATTCCTGCCTGCCGCCGTCACTCATGCGCACTCTAGTGGTGCCTATTGTTAAAAATAGGACAGGTGACGTATCGGATAAGTCGAATTACAGGCCCATTTCGCTGGCGACTATCGTTGCGAAGGTGCTTGACAGTGTGCTCAACACACACTTAGATGAGTATGTGCAATTACATGACGCCCAGTTCGGTTTTCGGCCTGGGCTTTCCACTGAAAGTGCGATCGTGGTGTTAAAGAATGCTGTCAAGTACTATACGGAGAGGAAGACGTCGGTTTTTGGCTGTTTCCTAGACCTCTCAAAGGCGTTCGACTTAGTCGCATACGACATTCTGTGGAGTAAATTAAAGAAGGCTGGAGTACCTGTAGATATCATGACCATTTTACAATATTGGTATGGTAACCAAATCAATGTTGTAAAATGGGCAAATGCGCTGTCTTCGCCTTATGTACTCGAGTGCGGGGTAAGGCAGGGCGGGTTAAGTTAACCCGCCCTGCCTTACCCCGCACCTTAGGTGAAGTTCACCTAGGCTATTTAATTTGTACATAAATGCACTGATTGAGGAGCTGAGCGTCGCTCATGCAGGTTGTTTTATAGACGGGATTAGCCATAACAATATTAGTTACGCCGACGACATGGCGCTGCTGGCTCCTTCAATCGGTGCACTCAATGAATTAATTAGCATATGTGAAAAGTATGCCGTTGCTCACGGGCTCGTGTACAATTTGTGCAAGACAGTGTACATGGTTTTTAGGGCTCCTGGCATGGAAGCTCCGGATTTGACACTTCCTGTATTATTAAACGGAGCTCCAGTTAGTAGAGTAAGTCAATTTAAGTACCTAGGCCATTGTTTAACAGACAACTTAAGAGATGACGTAGATGTTGAACGGGAACGCAGAGCGCTGGCGGTCCGGGCGAACATGCTGGCCCGCAGATTCGCTCGGTGTACGACTGCAGTCAAAATAACGCTCTTTAGAGCATACTGCAGTTCGATGTACTCGAGTGCACTGTGGGCGAACTGTACGCAGCGGTCGCTGAGCTCTCTGCGCGTCCAGTACAACAACGCCTTCAGGGCGCTGTTGGGGTTGCCACGGTTCTGCAGTGCATCCACCATGTTTGCCGAAGCACGAGTAGACAGCTTCAACTCAATTTTGCGAAAAAAGATGGCATCATTATTAAACAGAATACGTGACAGCTCAAACAGTCTCCTGGGGGCAATAGCTGTAAGAAGTGAGTGCTCTATTATGCAACACTTAATTAAAAATACTTTATCGCTAGCAAAGTATGAATACTAACATAGTTTTAAATAAAATACTAACTCAAAATGGATCATGTTGTCTGTATTAAATAAATAAATTAAAATTAAAATAGCGTGAAATGAGCCCTTTATTCCCCCTCGAACAAGAAAGTTCCCGTTTTAACCTAAAGGGTGTGTCTTTAAAGATATAAGGGCTTTTCCAACCCTTCAACTCGGAAAGTAAGTGTAGTGGCGCCATCTGTTGTCGAGTAGTTGAACTTCATTCATTGTCCAAAGGGGCGCCATCTGTTGTCGAATAGTTGAATTTCATTCATTGTACACAATATGGACTTAAACGAACGATTATTCCCAAACTTTCTCGAATATCCTAGCGCCAACTTTCTCGAATATCCTAGAGCCTAGCTTTCTGAATATATAAGAGCCCGGTGTCACCCGCCAGAGTTAGTTTGATTTGAACAGCGAAACAAGCGATTTCGAAACGAAAAAGAAAGAAATTATCTGTGTGTGAGCCTTTATTTTGAAGTATCACGTTTGAGTATTTTTAATAGTGTGTTTAATTAATTCTCGATTTCGAAGCGAAGAAGAAAAAAGTTATCTGTGAGCCTTTATTGTGAAATATCAAATGTGAGTATTTTTAATAGTGTATTTAATTAATTCTAATGGTTTTTTTTTTTATTTTTTTTTAATTGTCATTTCCTTAACTTTCAAGTAGTCGCGCGGCGTTGAATCGATGCCTTCTATATACTTTGGCCGTAAACAAAATATCGCGCGACCGCTTGAAGATTAAATTTTTTTTTTCTTTGTCTCAACGTGCTCCACGTTTACGTAACAATTATTTTACAGAATAAAATGCCTAGACGTAAAAGAGGTGGAGATCTTGCCAGTTCTGCAGCGAAACGGCGGAAACAAAAAGAAAATCGAAGAAATGAAACGGAAGAAGAGCGCGAAGCACGTTTACAAAATCAACGAACCAGAATGAGCACCCTGAGAAGCGGAAAAAGCGAAGAAAGAAAAGAAAATAAAAGTATTGAAGAATCGAGCATTTTAAAAGATAATCTAACAAAGGAAGCATTCCACTACGAACCAACGAAGAAATATTACGATCATAAATATGTTGTGATCGGAAAAATGAATAACATTTGCCAATTTTGCCACGCGAAAAAATTCAGTAAAGAAACACCAGGTCTCTGTTGCATGAATGGAAAAATTCGATTACCACCACTGGAAGCACCTCCACAGGAATTTCTACATTACATGACCGGGGAAACACCAGAATCAAAACACTTTCTTCAAAATATAAGATCATACAACTCCTGCTTTCAAATGACTTCTTTCGGTGTTACTTCGACTGACACTAATAGAGACAAATTTGAATATGTATTTTCAATTCAAGGGCAAATTTATCACAAAATTGGATCGTTACTACCAATGCCTAACGATGACTATAAATTTCTGCAAGTATATTTCATCGGAAATGAAGAAAACGAAATTGATCAACGATGATAAATTTTATTGGATTGAAACGCGAAATAATCCAAGATGTGCAGAGGATCTTACACAAATACAATCAACTGATTTACATATTCAAAACAACACTAGACCGCATGATTTCTGATGACTATAAAATTGTAATTCGAGCCGATAAAAGACCACGTGGAGAACACGAACGTAGATTTAATGCACCTCAGATAGATGAAGTCGCCATCGTAATTGTGGACAATGAAAATACAAGCCGTGACATAATTGTACAACGAAGAAGAAAAGGACTACAACGCATTGCGGAGACACACCGTTCATATGATGCTCTTCAATATCCGTTAATATTTCTGCACGGAGAGGATGGTTATCATTTCAATATAAAACAAATTCATCCTAAAACAGGCATAGAAACAAACAAAAAAGTCACTTCCAAGGAGTTCTATGCTTACCGCTTAATGATCAGAGACAATGAAATAAACAATCACATTCTCAACACTCGCCGTTTATTCCAACAATTTCTGGTAGATATGTACGCAAAAATAGAAGCAACGGATGCTTTACATAAGACTGAATCAGAAGAAACTACGCACAGAAGAATACATCCACCTTCGAGATGCGATCATAAATGACGGCAATATTGACGATATTGGAACAATGGTAATCTTACCCTCATCATACATAGGAAGTCCAAGACATATGCACGAATATACTCAAGATGCCATGACCTACGTAAGAAAATATGGACGACCTGATCTCTTCATAACATTTACATGCAACTCATCATGGCCAGAAATCAAAGAACAACTAAAATACGGACAAACCTCCATGGATCGACACGACATGATAGCCCGAGTTTTTCGACAAAAACAAATAAGATTTATTGAAGTCATCACAAAATACCACATCTTTGGAACCGTTAGATGCTGGATGTATACAATCGAGTGGCAAAAACGAGGATTACCTCACTCACACAATCTCATATGGCTACACGATAAAATTTATCCCACGGATATCGACAAAATCATCCAAGCTGAATTTCCCAATCCACAAAATGATCCGGAACTATACAACATAGTAGTGAAAAACATGATTCACGGACCATGTGGACCATTAAACTTCAATGCGCCATGCATGAGTGATGGAAAATGTACAAAAAAAATATCCAAAACCATACTTGGACGATACAAAAACTGAAGATGACGGCTATCCCAAATATAAAAGACGATCACCGAAAAACGGTGGCTTCACAGCAAAAATACGAATACAAGGCAGAGACGAACTGGAAATAGATAATCAATGGGTAGTACCATATAACCCACTACTTTCCAAAATGTTCCAAGCACACATAAACGTTGAATATTGCAATTCAGTAAAATCTATTAAATATATATGTAAGTACGTAAACAAAGGTAGTGATATGGCAGTATTTCAAATAGTCCAAAATAGCGAACAAAATAATAGAAATGATGAAATCCTCATGTACCAAATGGGAAGATACATCAACAGTAACGAAGCAGAGTGGAGGATTTTTGGTTTTCCCATACACGAACGCGAACCAGCTGTGCAACATCTAGCAGTACATTTGGAGAATGGACAGAGAGTTTACTTCACAAAAGACTCGGCTAGAAAAATTGCAAGCGAACCACCTCAGAACACAACATTAACAGCTTTTTTCCAACTTTGCCAAACGGATCCATTCGCAAAGACGTTACTGTATGTCGACGTCCCTATTTATTATACGTGGGATATAACAAGGAAAATTTTTCAACGACGAAAACAAGGAATGCCAGAAGAGGGTCATCCAGAAATAATGAAAACTAACGCAATAGGTCGAGTATACACTGTACATCCAAACAATGCCGAATGTTTCTATCTCCGAATGTTGTTACACGAAATACGGGGACCAACAAGTTTCACAGATCTCAGGACTATTGACGGCTACATATGCCAGACTTACAGAGAAGCATGTCAACGTTTAGGATTATTGGAAAACGATAACCACTGGGAATTAACACTACAAGAAGCCACACTCACAGCTTTAGCTGAACAAATTCGAGAGTTATTCGCCATAATTCTAACAACATGTAACCCATCAAACCCAAAACAGCTATGGGACTCTTTCAAAAGGATTATGAGTGATGATATATTGTACCAAATCCGACAAGCTAATCCAGAACTGACTATAGAATTCAATGACGACATCTTCAATGAAACACTCATTCGCTTAGAAGATAAATGTTTAGCAATAAATAACCAGACCTTAGTAGAAATTGGAATGCCAGCACCACAAAGAAATACTTTCAGTGTGCTAAACTACGAAATTACAAAGGAAAAAAGCTACAACGTCAATGAACTACTTGAATACATTGCTCACAACAAACCACTCCTCAATGACAATCAAAAAAAAAATTACAACGTTATAATGAACCGAATAAATAACAACACTGGTGGAATTATTTACATGGACGCACCAGGAGGTACCGGTAAAACGTTTCTAATAAATCTAATACTGGCGGAAATACGTGCTGAAGAACACATCGCACTGGCACTAGCATCATCCGTCATTGCAGCCACACTTATGGAAGGAGGACGAACTGCCCATTCTGCCTTACAACTACCGTTGAATATAGCCGAACAACAATTCCCGGTATGTAAAATCTCAGGAACATCTGGACGGGGTCAACTTCTAAAACATGCTAAAATTATCTTCTGGGATGAATGCACCATGGCCCATAAAAAATCACTAGAAGCCATGGACAGAACATTACAAGAATTGCGAAAAAACTCTGAAATGATGGGAGGAGCTCTACTCATACTCTCAGGAGATTTTCGACAAACACTTCCAGTTATTCCCAAATCAACACCAGCAGACGAGATCAATGCATGCTTAAAAAAGTCACATCTCTGGCCGCAAGTACAAATACTGCAATAAACAAAAAACATGAAGGTTGAATTATCAAAAGATGAAACAACAGCACATTTTGCTAAAATACTTTTACAAATAGGCGAAGGTACATATCCTACTGACCAAACGACCGGCCTCATTGAACTCAATAGTGATTTCTGTAACATAGCCACTACTGAAAACGAACTAATCGACAAAATTTATCCAAACATTATTCAGAACTATACCAACGTAGAGTGGTTATTTCAAAGAGCAATTTTGGCCACTAAAAATAATATTGTTGACGATATCAATTTTAATATTCTAAAGAAAATACCTGGTGAAGAGAAAGTATATAAATCGATCGACACGATGGTATCCATTGCAGAAAGTGTCAACTTTCCTACTGAATTTCTAAACTCTTTACAAGTACCAGGAATGCCATTACACTGCCTTCGTCTGAAAATTGGATCTCCAATCATACTACTCAGAAATCTCAACTCCCCAAAACTATGTAATGGAACGAGGATGATCGTAAAACAGCTATCGAATAATGTCATTGAAGCTGAACTTATTTCTGGAAAGAACAACACACACGACACACAGTATTTATACCTAGAATACCACTGATCTCTTCTGAATTGCCATTTCAATTTAAAAGATTGCAGTTTCCAATTAAATTAGCCTTTAGTTTTACAATTAACAAAGCGCAAGGGCAAACTTTGAAATATTGTGGCATCAACCTCAAAGAATCCTGCTTCTCTCACGGTCAGCTATATGTAGCTTGCTCAAGAGTAGGAAGTTCGAAAAATTTATATATATATATACCCCGGACAATAAAATGAAAAATGTTGTTTATAAACAAGTAGTGTAAATAATGAGAAAATGTAAATACATGTAAATATAGAAAATGTTTTCAAAATATATTTTTTACTTTTTACGTCATAGTATGTTTTTTTATTTCATCTACCACGTAATCTCATATCAACTCCCGAGCGAAGCCGGGTATCATAGCTAGTATCATTATAAAGATACAAGTGATAATAAAACATTTTTGGAATCCTAGCCACACTAAAGTTTTATGGTCACTTTTACCTGAATAATATTTGTAACATGTATCAATTGTAAGTTTTGTTAATAACCATCATCAAAGATTCGCTATTCGCTATTCGTACGTAGCTACGTTAGATAAACGTCAGTCCATACATGTGTATGACCACTGGTCATATGTTTTCGGCAGAAGGGAACGCCTGTCAATGGCGACTCCGGGTGGTTGAATTCTCTAAGTATTCAATGGTCAAAATATTGCTAAGGGTTAATATTTTTATCGACAAATTAGGCAGCCATATATCCGTAATTTCTTAATGGTTGTGCGCCCCTTGGCGAGCCAACTTCTCTAACTGCCAGTGTAAAATGACCGCGAGATTCGTAACAATGCGGCACACTTATACTGGTTAATTATCTACTGCTCACCCGTGCTGGGTCAGCAGTTGGAATTCAAATGTCATACCCTGTCTATGTTTAGTAGATATTAGCGCAATCTAGTGACGAGTAGCTGTATTATGATGTGGCTTTGTATGCTAAGTTCATTATCAGAATAAAACCTAATATGTCACATATTTTTCCATAACAATTTAAACCGAGAATCCTGGCTGTTAAAGTCGATTTCCTATTTAGAAATAACTATCGGTAATATCGTCTTGGCATGGAAAGCTGTCAACTAATAAGTTTTATTCGAGCGCCTGATTAATTACAAACAGTTTTCACAGATCAGAAGAAAATAAACCGCAGGCGTCCGGTATAAATGCATTTAACTTCAACCTGCCTCTTTTCCCCCCCACTGAGACATCTTCCACGTTATATTCCAATTATATACATCAAATGCCACGATATCGTACTAAAGCAAGAACTCTCAGTATTGCGTCGTTCCCAAGATTTTTAAACAAATTTTCTGGTCTGCTACTCTTGAACCCCCCGGCTTAAAGCTGCCAGATTGCCAGATTAGGTAATAACAATAGTATAGCTGTCTAACTATATCAATTTCGTTGCTCTCATTATTGTGTCATTCCTGCCGTGGCCAGCTCTCCGTCTATTACGCCCAATAGGCATGGTGATTTTTTTCATGAATGGTATGAATAAATTCGTTTTGGTTGTGAGGATCAAATGTCTATATGCGGCCAATTGCGTTAAAGCAACACAAAAGTCAGAAATTAGACTTAGGGTGGGTTGCACCAAACCGCCTGTAAACGTAAGCCAAATGTTACGCTAATCGGAGCTACTTAACGATTGCTAACATAAATGGGTTGCACCAAGTGCAAAATGACAGAACGTAAGAGTTAAGCGGGATGCCACTGTCTAAACGCATTTCTACTCACATTTTTATGGTAGAATATTTATTCAATATGGCAACACAATCATAAATGCCAAACTAAACTTGTCAAAATCGTCCACGAAGAAAAAATCTAAAGAAAGGAGCGCGAACTAAACTTAACTTTGCACTCTGCAGCTTGAAAATCAAGAATATACCACAATTTTAGCCATTCCTGAACATGTTTATTACTCAATCAAAAAGTGGGCTATCCATTGCGCCTTACGAGGAAATTTTTTCAAAGGATAATGCAACTTGTGTTGTGAGTGGAGTTTAAAGCGAAAGCCAGAATAGTCGGCTGGTGTATTGTGCATTATATTATAGTGAGTAAATCATCCTGCTAGTTTATTACTACTTACAGAACCCTAAACAAGTAAAGCCGTTGCTGGAAGCACCAAATGGCGAGAAGGAGCCCAATCGCAAAACAAAGGCATCACTAGTTTTAACTCTTGAAAATTCGTCAAAATAGGGTACTGAATCCCTCCAACCTGGTTGATTATGGCTGGCACTGTAACCAACGTCCTAAATATTGAACTTGTACATGTACCTACTTATTAAATGAGTGTTCTAAAGCATCTTTGTTAACAAATGATGAGTAGCACATATGTTACATTAATGAATAATGATACACAATGTTTTTTATTTCAGGTTTGAATTTACCTTTGGTATTGAAGACAAGATGAAATCCAGGCTTGTTGTGCTACTCAGTGCTTAACTCAAGGAAGTTTTAAAGTAAAAGTGCAGTGGTTTCAAGAAATTGGTAGAATCTCAATGTAGAAATAAAGTATAATTATATTAACCTAATCAGTATTTCAATTTTGATAATAAAATACATATTTATATTTATTTAGTTACCTTATTTTTGTTTATTTATTATTTAAACACTGGCATAGGTTTCCTTTGTAGATGGAAGCAAGTTACCTCCTCCTATGCTCCCCCCTCCAATCATATTTGTGCTGCAATTATTATTTTCACCAGTTTTCTAGCACTTGACATAAATAATCAATGAAATTTGAAACTATTGAAGTATTTTAGGTCAGGCCAATCAGTTCTGTGATAGTGTGAAGCGAACCCTTGGCCAAAGTGAGCCAGCTGATTAACCGGAGAACAAACTTCATATACTGAACCACAGATCTTTGATGATGGTTATTAACAAAACTTACAATTGATACATGTTACAAATATTATTCAGGTAAAAGTGACCATAAAACTTTAGTGTGGCTAGGATTCCAAAAATGTTTTATTATCACTTGTATCTTTATAATGATACTAGCTATGATACCCGGCTTCGCTCGGAAGTTGATATGAGATTACGTGGTAGATGAAATAAAAAAACATACTATGACGTAAAAAGTAAAAAATATATTTTGAAAACATTTTCTATATTTACATGTATTTACATTTTCTCATTATTTACACTACTTGTTTATAAACAACATTTTTCATTTTATTGTCCGGGGTATATATATATAAATTTTTCGAACTTCCTACTCTTGAGCAAGCTACATATAGCTGACCGTGAGAGAAGCAGGATTCTTTGAGGTTGATGCCACAATATTTCAAAGTTTGCCCTTGCGCTTTGTTAATTGTAAAATTAAAGGCTAATTTAATTGGAAACTGCAATCTTTTAAATTGAAATGGCAATTCAGAAGAGATCAGTGGTATTCTAGGTATAAATACTGTGTGTCCTTTGTTCTTTCCAGAAATAAGTTCAGCTTCAATGACATTATTCGATAGCTGTTTTACGATCATCCTCGTTCCATTACATAGTTTTGGGGAGTTGAGATTTCTGAGTAGTATGATCTGAATGAGAGTAGCACAAAAAACCTGAAACACGTGTTTACTCATTTATCTTTAGGAATACTCCTGTGAAGTTTCGAATAAAATAGTCTAACAAATCTTGTTTCGCCATACAAACTTTGGACCCCCATTTTACCCCCTTAGGGGGTGAATTTTGAAAAATACTTTCTTAGTGCACCCCTAGACCTTATAAGGATCCTACGTGCCAAATTTGGAATCTCTAGAACCAGCGGTTTGGGCTGTGCGTTGATATGTCAGTCAGTCAGTCAGTCAACCAGTCAGTCAGTCAGTTTCTTCTTTTATATATTTAGATTTGCCCAATATAACCGTTATTTTAACTAAACTACTACTATCAACTACATAAATATTTTATCTTACCTGTGGTTATGCAGCAAATAAACGAAGGGGATTTTGACAACCCCGTAAACGTAAGCTGTCACTTGGTTCAGTACACCCTTGTTTAAATCTTACTTAATGTAATTAAAATGAATGGGGAAGGCAACTATCACAATGACATTTCCAACATTACTTTTATATTGATATTGTAAAAAAACCTAGCCTAAGAAGAAGGATAAATAAAGAGAATATAATAATAAAATAAGAAATTACTTCTCTTTTATTGCTGATGGCTATCAGAATCGGTATTCAACTTAGAGACTTCAACCCGGATGGAGTAGCCATGTGTGTCGTTTTCTATACAAAAAATTCTGCCGATTTTTGCGGTGGAGGGGAACGTCAAATGTCCATACATTTGATACATGTACATTTAATTATACATGTACATAATTTAAAAGCTTATTTAATAGTCGATAGATTACAATATATTGGATTGAAAATTATTGTCGCAGTTTTTCAGAATTATTTATATAACTCGGAGAAAGGGGTGAAAAATATACGTCTAATTACACTCCATGTTCATGTTGATTTTAAATCCTATTTATTTTTAATCGCGTTTAAGACGCATCAGTCTTGCACAATTCGGTAGCTATATTCTTTAGCTTCAATTTGGTATATGTATAGTTCACGTGGGTCTATCCGATAAAATACTAGACCACACGTTGCAAGTCTGCTTGTTCCATAGCAGTCTAAATCTATGTCTTTTGTGCAAAACTTAAAAATAGGCAATGTTTCAACTGGGAATATCTGTGGGATAAAATCGCAAGAAAATTAAATGTTGATCACGCAATTACCTCTTAACAAACAGGTTTCTTACAAATAAGCAATGGAACCTTCTAAACAAAGGTGCCATATTTTTTGATGCACTTTTGTAAAGTGTAATTTTCTTAAATTTACCGCGTGTTTGCGTCTTCAGGCAATCTTGTGCTTTACAAGGATTTTCAATAAATTTCCCATCTGATCTGTATATTATTATACCATATTATTTCTTTAGAAATTAGGCTATTAAATAATTACTTTAAATTTTTATTTAAAACTTTATTCTATATTGTATCAGTCAGAAATCTGGTAACAGAACTTAACAATTAGGTAGTGATCACGCGAGTCGTTTTGTATGCTCAATCTAATGTGCAACATAAGTTGTGCCGTTATTCCCACCAATAGTTGTGTGCACCTTGGCGAGCCAACTGCTCAAACTACCAGTGTAACATGACCGCGAGATTCGTAGCAATGCAGCACACTTAGACTGGTTTATTTTCTACTGCTCACCCGTGCTAGGTCAGCAGTTGGAATTCAAATGTCATACCCTGTCTATGTTTAGTAGATATTAGCGCAATCTATTGACGAGTAACTGTATTATGATGTGGCTCTGTAAGCTAAGTTCATTATCAGAACAAAACCTAATATGTCACATATTTTTTTATAACAATTTAAACCGAGAATCCTGGCTGTTAAAGTGGATTTCCTATTTAGAAATAACTATCGGTAATATCGTCTTGGCATGGAAAGCTGTCAACTAATAAGTTTTATTCCAGCGCCTGATTAATTACAAACAGTTTTCACAGATCAGAAGAAAATAAACCACAGGCGTCCGGTATAAATGCATTTAACTTCAACCTGCCTCTTTTCCCCCCCACTGAGACATCTTCCACGTTATTTTCCAATTATATACATCAAATGCCACGATATCGTACTAAAGCAAGAACTCTCAGTATTGCGTCGTTCCCTAAATTTTTAAACAACTTTTCTGGTCTGCTACTCTTGAACCCCCCCCGGCTTAAAGCTGCCAGATTGCCAGATTAGGTAATAACAATAGTATAGCAGTCTAACTATATCAATTTCGTTGCTCTCAGTATTGTGTCATTCCTGCCGTGAACAGCTCTTAGTCCATAACTTGAACCCGCGTCAGCAACAACAAATAATTATAGCCAATCCTCCAATCGGCGATACAGATTATTCATCAATACACTTACGCCATATCCATTTAGCAGAACAGCAGTCTTCACATATTTATTTTGATGGTTAATCTTGCTATTTCCTCTATTTTTCTTCCCATTCCCTGTTCTGCAATTTTCTAGAACGACACTACCGTACACAACCGTTGCCATTTTATGCACTAGTTCGATGTTCGATGTTTTTGATGCGAAATTGTTAATGAGTATAATAAGTTCAAAGTCAATAAGTTCGATTTGAGGTAGTCCAAGGTTACTGACGTTATTGTACAGTCGACGTTAAATTAATGTTTACACTTTTGGACCTTATTGCAAAGGGGTAAGATAAAGATATAGATATATATAGACTGTATGTATCTGCATAGCCATAAAAATAGACGTGACTTTAAATGTGTGCTTTTAAGTGGTATTTAATTGTAATTTTATAGAGGCGATAAATGTCGTGATTGACCTTTGATGACACCGATTGAAATCATTTATGTATAAAATAAACTGAGTTAGGGCCGGTTTACCAAATCGTCTGTTAACGTCAACGTCATCATTAAAAAAATCTTGTATGAAAAGTTTGACAGTTTTCTTTGGGATGACAGCTCCGTCGCCTTATTTAACGTTGATCAATTTGTTAGTTATGCGTGGTGCAACCCACCTGTAGTAATGTAAACATAAATCCCGATTATATTCACAAAAACTATAGAATCTATCGCTAGTATATGACTAGTAAAACTTGAGCTCTATATTAGTTAATCTTACATCGCTAGTTTAATTTTAACGAACCGCTTTGTTGGTTCTTTGTGACTAGCCAATTTCCTTAGGACAGTTGGCTGAATACGGCAACAGTCGGTCTGCGTCACGCGTTTTACTGTGCCGCTTTTTCTGTGCTGATTGTTTTTCTCGATAGTTTGGTACTGAAATGTTAATTACTACGGTGTTTGTGATAAGGTCGTGTACTCTTGTAAATAATAAATGCACAACTTATAGTTTTGATAAATGAATGATTGAAAAACTTATAGTTCAGCGGTTTAGTGTCCAAGTACACATGTCCAAGTACACACAAAAGGGTACACAAGCACAGGCACAAGAAAGTAATTAAGCGGAAGAATGTACAGTTCGGAGATAAAAAAGGAAATACAAAATCAAGCGAGGAAAACAAGCACTAGCGTTTGCATATAGTCAATCGCTAAGCAAAGAAACATGCGCTTCCAGTATCGACTAAAAACTGCGTCTTTAAAGAAAATCCAGAAAGAAATTTAAAGAATCTAGGATGTGTAACTATACTACTCGTACTTACACAACGAATGTGAAAGCGTTTTTATTTTGATAATTCGAAGTTCGTTGCTCAATCGAGAAATATTTGACGGCTGGAACAAGAACTTGCCCCACAAAGTATATTACTGGAAATAAGGTTTAAGAAATTTTTGAATTTCAGTTTAAGATGGGTGAAATACTCGTATCTACTTAAAAGTCAATGGAAAGAAGATGAAAGTCAGTTTAGCGACTTCTCAGACAAAGCTATGGGCAGAAACTTGTTCCATTTTGATCTGTATTTATATAATTTCTATAACTTATTAATTAAGTATAAAAGTTATAAAGTTGTTTATTATCATCGAAGATATTTTGACTACCTCTGTTTTCGTCCTCTGCCCCCGAAATGTCATTTTGAAGTTTAAAGTGCACGACGACAACAACGTACATGGTGCAAAGTGCTAAAAGGTTCGAACTACGTACGCTGCAGCATAATGATCTAGAAGTCGAAACCTATCGCCTAGTATAATTTTTTTTTTTTAATGTCACTTATTATAGATTTTTAAATGACGCATACAGTGCCATCTGAGTCAAAAATCTGTATAGTAACACGAACACCATTCCAAGTACCACATCGAATCGTACGCGATGAATGCCATCTCACTCACTCGCGCGCACGGAGCGCTATTTACCACATCGCACTCAGTTCGCGGCCGACCGGCTAGTCAATGGTTGTGAACGCTTCGATCGTTTTCTAGAGAATATTAACATGTTATTACGTTACTGTTGTCTTAATTTTGATTTTTTGTTAAGAATTATGTTGAATTCATTCGACCGATCAATTTACTACAAGTATAAGTTTTTAAATCATGACGGAGAAACGTGCGAGATGGTTGGAATCATTAAAATCAGGAGCAAAAAGATCGGGTACGGATTGCATCGAAACAGAACTAAATAAATCGACCACAATAAATGGAGGTAAGTAATATTTATTTACGTTTTCTTTATATTTTTGTGTTTATATGCTTAAAGATGTGTAAAGTGTTCGATGTGACACATAGAACTACATACGTGTAAAGTATTATTTAAGAGAACTACGTACACAGGACTATCTGCCACTTAGAACTGTATACGTTACTATCATAGCTGTAGTTAACAAAGTACATAAATCTATGTGCTACTTAGAATTGTTTACGCCATTTAATCAGTCAGTTAGAACTATTTACCTTTTTGAATTTATTTTTGGTCACACTCAAAATAGTCATATCTGTCATTGCAAATTCTACTTTAAATATTAAAGAGCGTAAGCGTAATTTTATGTTATAATGCTATGCTATATGTAATAAAATAACTATCACAGATTAAGGTTTTATACGGGCAGTTTTGTTGTATATCTAATCCTTATTTTGATAACTATTTAATTTGCACCACTAATATAGATTTATGTATAAATATATGCACATAATGTTAAAGCTTAATCTATGTTGCTTTTAATATGCATGGTATTTGACTTTCAGAGTCACCACTAAGGATGGACGAAGCATCATGCGAGGAATTATATAGAGCACTGTCAACTGCGTTTGAGGTGCCAGAAGATACGTATTCCACTAATACAAGCATATTTAGTCAATCTGAGAATCAAATCTCCATCCCAGGTTTTGTTGATGACTCTGATTATAGTCCAGCTGAAAGTATGTTTCAAAGTATCAGCGAGTTGGAGAGCAGAGAACATATCGAATGCTGTATTAGTGAGCCAGGTAAATTGGAGTCTGAAAATATAGACCCAAACCTTGAAAATGCTGCCTACATTACACCCATTGTCACCCCAGTTAGCAAATACAGTTCCAGACAGGCAAGACAATCAAAACTTTGATTGTATGATTACTAATAATTTTGAAAATATTAGAGATCCTTCTTTGAATGTCACTGCGCCACCATCATCCGTTTTATTCGGTGAAATTACATACTCACCTAAGTCAACGAACGCATTATCATATAGTAACAGTCCGTTGCCTAATGTTTTTTCTGATCTTAACAGTCCAATTAATTCTATAATTACAAACCCTATCAGCAGGCCCGAAAGCTGTGTTAATTTTGATAAGACACCAATGCCTTCCGATTCAACTGACACTGAAAATGATTATTTTAGAAAGCAAATGTTAAAGAAAAAATTCTCCGTTAAAAATTTCATCAAAAGAAAAGAAAAAACGTTAGGCCATCGCAGACCCAAGCGACTACGTTTGGATTCATCATCTATGGATTCTTTAAACGAGATTGCGTCGAGTGATGAATCAACCCACGTGCACAAAAAAAGGTCACGCAGGGGTGTTAAAAAAACTAATCCTGGAAAAAAAAGAAGCAATAATGAAAAAAGTTGGATAGACAATGTTCGAAAAATAAGATGCAATTTAGGTGAAGCTTACGCATCAAGAGATGGCACGTTGAGACAGGCAAAGAAAATAAAATCTCCTTGCGAATGTAAACTAAAATGCTACGAAAAGTGTCCCGATATGCTAAGAAAAAAAATATTTTCGAGATACTGGTCTTTAGGAGAGCATGTTTTGCAATGGAATTTTATTGCAAAACATGTCAAAAAAATTGATAAAATGCGGCATACTACTGGTCCCTCCACATCTTCCAGGCGTTCTTTTACATTCCAATATACTATGCCCGTTGGAAGTACTGTAATCAAAGTATGCCAGGTTATGTTTTTGAATACATTAGGCATAAGTAAAAAGATGGTTTATACATCATTAGACAAAGATCACAGTGATTCAAAAATCACAGATAATAGAGGCAGGCATGCAAAACATAGAACTGTGATAACTGACGCGATGATTGAGAATGTGATCCGTCATGTGAATTCATTTCAACCCGTTGATTCACATTTGGTCAGAAAAGATTCTTCGCGAAAATATCTTGATCCTGACGTAAAATTCAAAAAAATGTTTAAATTATATGGAGAGTGGAGTATCAAAAACCAAATCCCTAAGCGTGATAGAGCAAAGTCAGTCAGACAATACCGCGATATAACAAACAAACACATGAATATTGGATCTTTTATCCCAAAAAAAGACCAATGTGATATATGTCATCAATATAAAAATCTACGGAAGCCATCTGAGAAGGAAATATCTAATTATGAAAACCATTTAAAAGCTTAAAGGGTTGCTCGCGAGCTCAAAGCCTTAGATAAAACAGAATCTGAGAACAGTTCACTTGTAGTAGCTGTGACGTTCGATTTTCAAAAAGTTTTAAGTTGTCCATATGGGGAAATCAGTGTGTTTTATTATAAAAGAAAATTAGCCGTATACAACTTTACACTTTTTGAAATGGGTTCAAAAACTGGTAAATGCTACATGTGGCATGAAGCTACTGCTAAACGCGGTTCAAACGAAGTAGCTAGTTGCCTTTACCAATTTATCAACGAACAAGTTGAGAATAATAACGTGACTGACCCTAAAGGTTTTGGTCTGATAATTGCACCGGACAAAACAGGAATCGCATCGTGTTTTTGATGTACTTACACGTAGCCAAAAAGCTTAAGATAAAAATCAGCCACAAATTTATGGAAGTAGGTCATGCCCAAAACAAGGGTGACTCTGTTCATGCGAACATTGAGCGATCTGCCAAACGAAAAATTATTTACACTCCCGACGAATGGTATACCCTAGTGCGTTGGTGCAAAGCTAATGAACCCTCATATGAGGTATACGAGTTACAGTAAAATGAAGTATATGATTTCAAAGCACTTTTGGACACAAAGGAATGGTGTAAAAACACAGAAAATGAAAAAATATCCTGGACAGAGATAAAAGAAATTTTGGTAGACTACACATCAGCTGGAAATGATCCTACTGAAGATATTGTTTATTATAAAACATATTTGAGTCAAGAAAATTACAAAACTTTGAATTGTAGTACCCAAAACTGTACGCGGATCACACGGAATACACAATCCGCATCTACAAGATGTGAAGAGATGTTAGTTCTAGCCTACAATAAACCATTGCCTTTGCCTGCATTAAAGGTTCGAGATTTGCAATATCTATGCAATAAATTCATAATCCCACAAAGATATCATAACTTTTTTAACTCATTTGAGAAAAAAACTAATAATTCATCTGATTCCACTGAAGATTAATCAATGTGATAGGATAAGGTTGAAGTTCCTAAGTTAGAGCTGTGATTGACTTTTAACTGTTAGATTAGTTTTGTCTTTTCTACATAGATATTAAGTTTACATTATTTTCTTAGAAGAATATTACGTCCATTTTGTTTTGTAAAAACATACAGATTTTGTATTTTAGGTTTTTTTAGCTGTGAGGCAATTTTTATGTTTTAGAAAAGATTTGTTTGAATACATTTAATATTGTCAGAATGACTGACAATTCAATTCTAATCAATGTGATAGGATTAAGTACAAATATTAATTATTGAAGTTCCTAAGTCAGAACTTTGCTTAATATTAGACTATTAGATTGTTATTCCTTTTTTAGGGTTCCGTAGTCAACTAGGAACCCTTATAGTTTCGCCATGTCTGCCCGTCCGTCCGTCCGTCCGTCCGCGGATAATCTCAGTGACCGTTAGCACTAGAAAGCTGAAATTTGGTACTAATATGTATATCAATCACGCCAACAAAGTGGTAAAATAAAAAGTGGATTTTTTTATTTTATTAGGGTACCTCCCCTATACGTAAAGTGGGGAGTGATTTTTTTTTTCATTTCAACCCTAACGTGTGATATATTGTTGGATAGGTATTTAAAAATGAATAGGGGTTTACTAAAATCATTTTTCGATAATGTAAATATTTTCTGAAATAATCGCTCCAGAAGTAAAAAAATATGCGTCCCCCCCCCTCTAACTTTTGAACCATAAGTTTTAAAAAGATGAAAAAAATCTCAAAAGTAGAACTTTATAAAAACTTTCTAGGAAAATTATTTTAAACTTGATAGGATGAATAGTTTTTGAAAAAAAATTACAAAATAATTTCTGAACTAAGATTGTAATTTAACCGTATAACCAGGTGTTTATTGTACCTGTAATTTCTACAAAATTACAATGAAATGACGTGCTTTCAAATAAAGTAAAAACGGTGAAAATCGGTTCACGCAATAAAGAATTATTCCATAAAAATCATCTTCCATACTTTAAGCTCGCGCGCAATAGTTTAATTAATTTGCCGATAGATGTCGCTGTACGTGGAACTCTCATATCATATCCTACATGGCGGTGTTATTTCAACTCTTAAGTGGGGACACTTACTGTGACGGACGGAAAACTACGGAACCCTACACTGAGCGTGGCCCGACACGCTCTTGGCCGGTTTTTTTGTGTCTTTTTTATAAAGATATTATGTTTATGCTGCGAACATGTCTATTATTATTTCACTTATTTTCCAAGGAGAAGAAAATTATGTTTGTTGTTATTTTTGTTCATTTTAATGTTATGCATGCAAAAAGACTTGTTTGAATACTTAATTTTATCAGAAAGACTGACAACTCATGTGATATTAAAGAATATTGATCAATGTGATAGTAAAACATAAGGGAAAAATAAGTAAGAACAATTTTAAAAGGTGCTCCTTTTTTCCTGACTAATTTCGTGATTAAGACTGATATGACGGAGAGCTGGCCACGGCAGGAATGACACAATAATGAGAGCAACGAAATTGATATAGTTAGACTGCTATACTATTGTTATTACCTAATCTGGCAATCTGGCAGCTTTAAGCCGGGGGGTTCAAGAGTAGCAAACCAGTAAAGTTGTTTATAAATCTAGGGAACGACGCAATACTGAGAGTTCTTGCTTTAGTACGATATCGTGGCATTTGATGTATGTAATTGGAATATAACGTGAAAGCTGTCGCAGTGGGGGGGAAAAGAGGCAGGTTGAAGTTAGATGCATTTATACCGGACGCCTGCAGTTTATTTTAATCTGATCTGTGAAAACTGTTTGTAATTAATCAGGCGCTCGAATAAAACTTATTAGTTGACAGTTTTCGATGCCAAGACGATATTACCGATAGTTATTTCTAAATAGGAAATCGACTTTAACAGCCAGGATTCTCGGTTTAAATTGTTATGAAAAAATATGTGACATATTAGGTTTTGTTCTGATAATGAACTTAGCTTACAAAGCCACATCATAATACAGCTACTCGTTACTAGATTGCGCTTATATCTACTAAACATAGACAAAATATTACATTTGAATTCCAACTGCTGACCTAGCACGGGTGAGCAGTAGATAATAAACCAATATAAGTGTGCCGCATTGCTACGAATCGCGCGGTCATGTTACACTGGCAGTAAGAGAAATTGGCTCGCCAAGGGGCGCACAACCATTAGGAAATTACAGATATATGGCTGCCTAATTTGTCGATAAAAATATTAACCCTTAGCCATACCTGAATATTTTGATCATTAATACTTAGAGAATTCAACCAACCGGAGTCGCCATTGACAGGCGTTCCCTTCTGCCGAAAACATATGGCCAGTGGTCATACACATGTATGGACTGACGTTTATCTGACGTATCATACCGTCCGGGTTGAAATCTCTAGTTGAAGTTGAATACCGATTCTGATAGCCATCAGCTTAAAATAAAAGTTCTTATTTTATTATTATATTCTCTTTATTTATTACAATATCAATATAAAAGTAATGTTGGAAATGTCATTGTGATAGTTGCCTTCCCCATTCATTTTAATAACATTAAGTAAGATTTAAACAAGGGTGTACATCTGAACGAAGTGACAGCTACGGCCTTGGAACGTATCGGATACCGTTTCGGGGTTGTCAAAATCTCCTTTGTTTATTTGCTGCATGACCACAGGTAACCACAGGGTTCTGGACCCGGGGTATGTCCTTAAACTACGTCCGGACCTGGGTATGTCTTTAAACTACGCCATAAAGAGAGGTATGGGCACTGCGAATGGCATCTCGCTAAGTGTGGTAGGGCACGTTCAGCGAATGTCATCGCTCAAATCTGGAGCAGAGCCCGACTGGGGAAGTACCTCCACCTTACAGAAAACCACAGCCAAATAGCACTAGACCCTACTCATAGTGTTGTGTTCCTGCTGGTGAGTAAGGTTGCCAAAGAGCTCAAAGAGGACCCAGTGTGTTGACGATGAGGGACCTTCTTGTTCCTTTAGTCGTCAACACAGTGAATCCTCCTTTTTGTAAAGGGTCGGCAACGCGCATGTGACTCCTTTGGAGTTGCAGGCGTCCATAGGTTACGGTAGCTGCTTACCATCAGGCGGGCCGTATGCTTGTTTGCCACCGTCGTGGTATAAAAAAAAAAAAAAAAAAGGTAAGATAAAATATTTATGTAGTTTATGTAGTAGTTTCGTTCTAAAATAACGGTTAGATTGGGCAAATTAACTAATAAATCTTACATTAATGTATTTTTGTATTAAAATTACTGATGTATCAGGTAGATTAGGGCAGGTCCAGCAATCAAACTAATCGCGTACTTGTCAACCCTAGATAATCGACAGGAAAAATTGTATGTAGACGTCATGTGCCACCGTTCATATGTCAAAGTTCTGTCAAACACTGATTTTGTAGGGAAGATTGAAGAGGAATGGCATGAAACCTTTGCGGAATGAAGATTAACACAATAAATGTCAAAGTCAAAGTCAAAGTCAAATAGTTTATTTGTACAACATGGGTATATATATAGTACAAACAGAGGTACAGGTCTTAGGCCCTGGGTTTTCTGACCACCCGTCGCCGGCGGCCGGCGACCGACTCGTGTCCGCCGCCGACGACGTTCGGATTTTGTTCGGGTCGGTCGCCGGCCGCCGGCGACGGGTGGTCAGAAAACCCAGGGCCTTACAGAAATGACGCTTCAAAAATGGGTATTTTATTGGTTAACAAGACATGAGACATTTTATTTTTGTAAACCTAAAAATGGGTTAAGTTTTCACATGAGCATTGTTTAACTTTACTCGATTTAATATTTTATGTCGACGCTTATCCTTGCCTATTAATCATGAACTTGTATCGATATAAATATCGACTTTGCGCAGCATTTGAGTAGCGAGTATTTGAAGTGACAGAATGATAGAAAGTTCTAGATAAATAATAATTTACTTGGTGGTACTACCAATGAGCAACATAGATTACCTCACTAAGATCCCGCACTTTAGCGTTTATGAAGGCTTGCAGTCGTTATCTATATGCTGTTTTATTTATAAATATTGAGCCGCCTGTCGCACCAGTGGATTGTAGGTTATGACATTATTTGAAACTACAAAACCTAGCGCGTACTCAATGAACTCGATTCATTTCTCATTTTATAAGAAAGATTGGCGCCATTCGTATGCGGGAACATTCATACTTTGGCCATATCTCGATTTTAAAAACATGCTGACACTTATTTTTGTACTTGTGGAAGATTCCTTCTCATACGCTTAAAATACTCTCGAATAATGGTAACATTACCACTGTTGGTTTCCTTGAAAAGAGAGTTTTTGTGTTTTTGATAACTGCGGACTCTGCATAGGTTTAAAAACTTCCTGCCTGTGAGTACCAAGAAGCTGCTTGTGCAGGCTTTAATTTTTCCTATTATAGACTAAGCTGATGTGTGCACTACCAACATTTCCCAGGCTTCCCTAAACAGACTCGATCGTATATTAAATAATGCCAAACGCTTTACTTTCGGCTTGCGTAAATTCGATCACGTCTCAGGTTATCGTTACCAACTCCAATGGCTGCCTGCACGTCAACGCAGGACTCTTAGAATTCTCTGTAAGTACTCTCTTCTCTATTTTGTTTGATCTCTCTGTTCCAGATTACCTTAAGTCCAAATTCAGTTTTGTCAACCCCCGTCCCGGGTGTGAGCTTCGCTCCTCCCAGTCTCTTAAGCTTCTAGTACATCCTCCCCATAGCGGTTATCTCTCTTCTTCTTTTACAATCCAGACTATTTGTCTCTGGAATGCACTTCCCCTGACAATAAGACAAGCCCCAAGCAAGTTCGTTTTCAAACGCTTGCTTCACAAGCACCTGCTGGATCATGACCAGCGTGAATGAGTTTTTTCCCCTTTGCGCGTATGCATTATAATATATACGTATGTTAATTAGTATGTATATATCGATGGCAAAAAGCGGAACTGCTGTAACCGCCACTTGGTCAAAAAATTTTTTTTTACATATTTGAAATCAGTGATTTTTTCCGCGTCGAAACGTCTGGGTCCCATGGCTCTAAGACACTTGGAAAAAACTGGACAGCATTGCAAAACGAATGTGTTTTTTTGACCATGTCCCCTTCTAATTGTTGTATACGCCCAAATATTAGCAAATTTTTAAACGAGTACACTTACGCCTATTTCGGATTTTCATGGCCCGATGAGCGTGGTGTTTACACCGCTGCCGAAATTTTGTCCTGTGGCGTATACACCATTTATTCATGTAGTGAAAAAATGACTCCTAAGGATTACTGCAATTTAAGTAAAATAAATTATCTGTCATAGACGCATACTACGTTTAATTCGAATATAATATCTCATCAAGTCGCAGTTACGATATTTGAAAAATGGCGGGAATCAGGCGCAGCTCGTCAATAATACCATTCAAATGTGCGCTCGCGGCGGTGTCGTTGGTGCCTACTGCCTGCGAATCAGTCGGTTGGCGATCGCCGGAACAATAGGCAGTGCGTAGTGTGCATTTAGAAACTGACGAAGAAGACGTTGTTGATTATGAGGGTGATGAATAACTAGTTCGACTATTAATAACCTTCAATTTTTTTTTTATAAGTAGGATTTAGCTGTGTAATTGACTTTTAAAGTAAATATATTATTTAGAAGTGCAATAAACAAAATCTAATTATTATAACGAAAATCTCAGCAGCTGTTGAGATTTTATAAAAACATTAATTTTTATGTAAGTGCAATTTCGTTCCTAAGTCAATTATTAGTTATTACGCTTCTAAATCTTTGATTTGACTGCAATTTTAATATTTTAAAGTATTAATAAGTGCAATTATTTAAGTTAGTAAGTTTATAATGATAAAAACCGATACTCAGTAGCTCTTATATTTAAAATTTAAGTGAGATTATACTTAAGAAAATGACTCTTTGCGTTTTTAAAAGTCTTTAATACAGAATTAATGGTATAGTTTAGTTTCAAATAGTTGCTCAGTTTTATAGTGAGATTTTAGTCATTACAAGGTTGTAAAGGTGATTGTAATGTTAGTCAATTGTTAGGCCAGTTGAAATTGGTAAGTTTGGTTTTTAAGCAAATTTTTGTATGGTTTTTAGTAAGAGATATAAAGACTTGATAATTTTGCATGTTTGTAGACGGTAATTATTCCTATAAACCTTTTTATTAATTATGAAACTAAACTTAAACTTTGATAACATTTAAAAAAAAGTGTTAATAAAGGCTTATTGATACTTAAGTCGTATTAATTTCACAGTTTATTTTTATCTGTTGGCACTTACCTCAATTCAGTAAGTCGACTAACGAACGTATTTGGCATTAATGTCAAAATTATTTAATCTTAGAAATAAATATGTGCTGGTTACGGCATTTATGGTTTATGAAATGTCTACCCCTCTCACTATTTTAGTACATTTACCGTTTGTACGCACAGCGTTTCCGCGTTACGAAAAAAAGAGTGCCATTGTCGTAAGTGACACTATACTGTAAACTATTCACTTATGTCAAACTTTCAATATGACATTTGATAGAAATGTATAAGTTATAAGCTAAATCCAGATTACAAGTATTTTTGTTAATAAACAAAGAAGTTATGATTTTTTTTTTCAAAATCGAAAAGAATTTTGGCTCTGGTGTAAACTTTGCATTTTGGCGTTTACAGCAGTTCCGCTTTTTACCATCGATATATTGGTATTTGTGAAGTTTATGTAGCATATATCGAAGTATATTTAAGTAGGTACAAATAAGTTATAGGATAAATCAGCAAGTTTTCTCTTACAGCACCCACTTTAGCGAATTTCTGTTTGGCCCTATGGTTGACTTGTAGAGAATGCCTTGAGGCATTAAGTCCGCCATTTGTACTTATTTTTACTTTGCAATGAAGTTTAAATAAATAACTAAAATTCTTGGGTGCATATTTAGATGCACCTATCTGTAGTAATGTTTGTTACAATTGCAGTTATTTTGCATAGTTTATGACCAAATACCAAACAATATAAAATGTACATTATTTTTGGGAAACTTATCCCAAACCTAATGTACCATCGGGTTCATAATTGCATATCCAATTTATACGTAAACGTACAGTACGTACAGTAAACGTGATGCTACAAAAAAAACGTATAACATCCTAGTAACTATTTTTATGAGTATTTTTTTAGTATTAACTCAATTCCGGAAAATATTATAGGGCAGATGCCCCGGTTGTGGCCACTGTGCCGGTTTTGGCCATTTTCAAAATTACTATAGCACAAATTTACAAGTCTATGATTTATAGAGTTGATATAAGAGTAAATTATGGCAGCACAGATGGCCCTGTCATCTGTCATGTATCAGTTGTCAGCGTAGCACTATCTATGTGGCTGCTAAAGTGTTTAATAAGTTACCCGTAGAAATTAAATCACTCAATTACTTAAAATTTCTGACAGCACTTAAAAAACATGTTATTGACTTATGCCCCTACAGCTTAAGTGAATATTATAATATTGGTCACTGTTAGTTAATAAGTATGTATATATTATAAAATGTTAGTTCATATTTACATAAATATGTAGCTACACCCACTGGATAAAATTGTATTGATACTATCTGTATTGCTTAACATCATTATGTACACATACAATTTATGGCTAAATAAAAAAATAAAATAAAAATAAAATACCATGGAAAAAAATGGCCAAAAGTGACTCTTGGGCTTTTTTTTAATATTTCTCAAAAGAAAAAAAGATCAGAATCATAACAGCGAAAGTTCATATAAATATAGTCATACATATTTTATTGAATTTAAACTTCCGTGAGGCATAGTAACACTGTATAAGTTTAAGACTCATTAAATAAATATTTTCATCATTCCTTATTGATACAAAATGACAGACGTCTGAATAAACAAACTCTCTTTAAAGTGGCCCAAACCGGGGCATTAGCCCTAATATTTTTAGATGATCGTTTTCAGAAAAAATATTAGCCATTTTAAAAATTGTTTTCCTAGTACCTGCACTCAATTTTCTACTCTTTAAAACAATATATTATTTTTAATTAGTAGGTACAGTTGCCATCAAATATATCGGAGAGGCCAAGGTACTCAAAAATATCTGATCATACACTTTATCGCCTTGACAATAGAGGCGTTGTTCAGATATTTGTGACCACCTTGCCCGCTACGATATATCTGATGGCGACTGTACTTAAATTTTTAACGCTAATATATGTACCCGTAGTGATCACGCGAGTCGTTTTGTATGCTCAATCTAATATGTACATACGTTGTGCCGTTTATTCCCACCAATAGTTGTGCGTACCTTGGCGAGCCAACTGCTCAAACTACCAGTGTAACATGACCGCGAAATTCGTAGCAATGCAGCACACTTATACTGGTTTATTTTCTACTGCTCACCCGTGCTAGGTCAGCAGTTGGAGTTCAAATGTCATTCCCTGTCTATGTTTAGTAGATATTAGCGCAATCTAGTAACGAGTAGCTGTATTATGATGTGGCTTTGTAAGCTAAGTTCATTATCAGAACAAAACCTAATATGTCACATATTTTTTTATAACAATTTAAACCGAGAATCCTGGCTGTTAAAGTCGATTTCCTATTTAGAAATAACTATCGGTAATATCGTCTTGGCATCGAAAGCTGTCAACTAATAAGTTTTATTCGAGCGCCTGATTAATTACAAACAGTTTTCACAGATCAGATTAAAATAAACTGCAGGCGTCCGGTATAAATGCATTTAACTTCAACCTGCCTCTTTTCCCCCCCACTGCGACAGCTTCCACGTTATATTCCAATTACATACATCAAATGCCACGATATCGTACTAAAGCAAGAACTCTCAGTATTGCGTCGTTCCCTAGATTTATAAACAACTTTACTGGTTTGCTACTCTTGAACCCCCCGGCTTAAAGCTGCCAGATTGCCAGATTAGGTAATAACAATAGTATAGCAGTCTAACTATATCAATTTCGTTGCTCTCATTATTGTGTCATTCCTGCCGTGGCCAGGTCTTAGTCCATAAGGTTCTAGTAACAGGTTTACATTTAGATTACATTTTATTGAATAAATAACACATCTAATATAATTTTACTTTTATTTAGTACTTTGTACATAATTATTAAGCTATAATACTAATGTCGAATATGATTCTATCTGCAAAATGTGTCAAGATTATAAATTTTGCAGATTTATTCATAATAATTATGCAACCAAAACTAAAATAAAAAATGGTGCGTTAAAACTGTTATATAATTATTAAAAATAATCAAAATAAATGACTTAAATTTGATGACCTAATTCACACATAGAATCTTTTACAGTGAGTAGGTCACTTTTTTTACCAAGTATAATATTCTAAGTCCCAGGTAGACCTACATACGTCAATTTTATAGAAAATTGTTCCCAAGTATAATGTTCTAAGTCCCAGATAGACCTGCTTACGTAGTTCTTAAAGAAAATTGTAACCAAGTATAATATTCTAAGTGGTAGATAGAACAGTATACACAACGGTGAGCAAATAGTTATAACTTAATCCAGTGGACTATCTGCATTTTCCCGAAAACTACCATTAAATTGAGTTATATGAAAATAAAATAAGCAATAAAATAAAATTATAATCATGTATGCCAAATTTCAGTTTATTATCTTTAACACGAAAAAAAGTATAAGGATTCTACTTATGATTTGCTCTCCTGTAAAGTTGTCATTTCTCAATTAGAATCATATACGTTGTTGTCGTCGTGCTGTCCGTTCAAACCGTCCCTAATGGGTGCAGCCGGACTAAAGCGGGCACCCGGACTATCCGGGCCGATCTGGCATCTATCTTCTGAACTTCATCCGACCGTGATAAATTACTGCGTTGTTTATAAGGCCTTCATCAGCACTATGGTGGCAGCAATTATGGATTGCGTTTTTATTAGGACCTTCAGACCAATAGATTTATCATTATATCATGTATCGTTATATTACAATACATGTCGTATGGAAAACGTAACAGCTTATGGAGCGTCCATTAATCGCGTCATACGTTTTTGGCTTGTTTTTGACAAATAGTTAAATGTATGGGAGTACCCCTCCCCCCCCTCCAAAAAATCTTTTTCAGCGATTTTACTGCAAAACTAAGTAGCGGCATACAAAAATACACCTTGTGTTCAAATATGTATTAAGATACCTTTATAGTTTCCGAGTAAAATGGCTATTAGTCCCAAGTCGTAAAAAAACTTGTCGTGGAGGAGTTCCATACTGGTCTAAACGAGTAGTTTCTATTTCACTAAATAGCACTATTTAAATACAATTGTTTGGTTTTTAGATTTAAGAAAATCGCTATACGTCTGCTTATAAGGTTTCAGGAGTTCCCTTGATTCCTCATGGATCCCGTCAAAAAAAATACACGTGGTATCTGTCCAGACCCCCCTCCCCCCTCCCATCATTGGTGATTTTTTCTTGACCCCCTCCCCCCATATACAATATGACGCGATTAATGGACGCCCCCTTATATAAAATATCAGTTGCAATCATACGGTAATTTAATAATTTAAGACGACTTGTTGCATACATAGTGTTAGTCCATATATAGCAGACGCAGTTCAGGTAAGAAAGTATATCAAACTAGTGTAAAATTTATTTTCAAATAGTCAGATTTGGAGTCATAATCATGATCGTCTTTTTTCTTTGGTATTTTTCATAAACAATAACCTATTTGGTTAATCTCACCTTGGTTTGATATGTTTTCTTATAGAACAACGCATTTATATGTATTTTTAAGTTTTTGTGTACTATTGTTTTGAAAAAATAAGTCCCGCCGAGTTTCTTGCCGGTCATAATTCTTCTCGGGTCAGAGGTGTAGGGTTAAAACCGGTGTAGCTTTTACTTTGTAGCTTTTTTTTCTCTTTTACTTTGATCACTTTGAACTATCTGACGTCTAAAAGTGCCCTTGTGGCCTACTTACTGAATAAATGTTTGAGTTTGAGTAACGACAAATCCATAGTTGACTTAAACTCGACAAATCTCAAATGTGGTAATTATTGGGATGCAACCGGATCAGAGCGGGTACCCGGACTATCCGGACCGATCTCGCATCTATCTTCCGTACTTCATCCGGCCTTGATAAATGACTGCGTTGTTTATAGGATCTTCAGACCAATGGATTTGCCATTATCGCGAATGACATAATGTCGGGTGAATAGCGTGACAATGTGGTTGAAATCTGATATCAATATCAGTCATATTATATAAGCTTAAGTCATACTTTTACACACATATTATATAAGTTTTGAATTCTTTTCGCGTTTTTAGGGTTTCGTGCCTCAAAAGCAAAAAACGGAACCCATATAAGATCACTTTGTTGTCCAACTGTCTGTCTGTCTGTCTGACTGCCGGTCTGTCAAGACCCTTTTTCTCAGGAACGCGTAGAGCTATCAAATTCAAATTTATATCAATTACGTATGTCTACGTTCTCTTGAAGCTTTAAAAAAATCTAGCTTCTAGCCTTATTTTGTAACACTTCGCAGGGGACCCATAATCTATAGGGTACTTCCCATAGACCCAGAATTATGAAATTTAACAAGAAGGAAGATTTTTAGTAAAGGAAAAAGTCCGGAATCGGTAAATTTGTTGTTCCATCAAAAGGTTTTTTTTCGATTACAAACTTACTTACTTACTTATAGGGTACTTCCCATAGACCTAGAATAATGAAATTTTACAATAATGAAGGTTTTACAGCACAAATAATGAAAAAAGTCCGAAACTGGTTAATTTGTTGGTCGTTTACAAGAAAAAAAAACCGGCCAAGAGCGTGTCGGGCCACGCTCAGTGTAGGGTTCCGTAGTTTTCCGTCCGTCACAGTAAGCGTCCCCACTTAAGAGTTAATAACACCGCCATGTAGGATATGATATGAGAGTTCCACGTACAGCGACATCTATCGGCAAATTAAGTAAACTATTGCGCGCGAGCTTAAAGTATGGAAGATGATTTTTATGGAATAATTCTTTATTGCGTGAACCGATTTTCACCGTTTTTACTTTATTTGAAAGCACGTCATTTCATTGTAATTTTGTAGAAATTACAGGTACAATAAACACCTGCTTATACGGTTAAATTACAAACTTAGCTCAGAAATTATTTTGTAATTTTTTTTCAAAAACTATTCATCCTATCAAGTTCAAAATAATTTTCCTAGAAAGTTTTTATAAAGTTCTACTTTTCAGATTTTTTTCATATTTTTAAAACTTATGGTTCAAAAGTTAGAGGGGGGGGGGGACGCATATTTTTTACTTCTGGAGCGATTATTTCCGAAAATATTTACATTATCGAAAAATGATTTTAGCAAACCCCTATTCTTTTTTTAATACCTATCCAACAATATATCACACGTTAGGGTTAAAATGAAAAAAAAATCACTCCCCACTTTACGTATAGGGGAGGTACCCTAATAAATAAAAAAAATCCACTTTTTATTTTACCACTTTGTCGGCGTGATTGATATACATATTAGTACCAAATTTCAGCTTTCTAGTGCTAACGGTCACTGAGATTATCCGCGGACGGACGGACGGACGGACGGGCAGACATGGCGAAACTATAAGGGTTCCTAGTTGACTACGGAACCCTAAAAATGCATAAACAAAAATTACCCTCAATCCAATGTTTCTTTTCATTACGCGCAGCTTATACAGCAATGTTCGATGATTGTTAAAATAGTGTGATGCACGGAACCCTCAGAGCGCGAGTCCGACTCGCACTTGGCCCATTTTTTTTGCACCAAATGACCATTTTTACTACAAAAGACCAAAAACACGACGTTACTAATAAAATTCATAACATTACTCTATATCCATTTTTCTAGCATTTTTCTGGCATCTCAAATCCATATTACCCTGTATGCCGCCCGCAACAAAAATTCACTTTTATAAAATGGCCCCTCGCTATTAAAGGCAACACTTCACTGGCCACCGTCCAAACGCGGCCACAAATATATATGTGACTAGTCGCCGTCTGGTCAGCCAAGGTGTTTGTAGGGGAGGTTCCTAAACATGGCCATTTTTGAAGTATCCCGGGATACTTTAAAAATGGCCCCTCGCTATTAAAGGCAACACTTTACTGTCCACCGTGCAAACGTGGCCAGACATAAATACATGTATATACGTCGTATGATAGGGGTTGCAACAAAACCGTGGCGTTGGTTAAACTCATAAGTATCCGTGACATACTTTAAAAATCGAACTACATTTTTGAAATTTACCTATTAATCCAGTAACTTTATACAATCACCGTGTGCGTCGAATCCGGTAGATCTGATTTTTTGCACACTTGTTTGTGATGTTGGCCCAATAAATAATCCATATTTGTGACCTCGAGCGCCGAACGCAACTTTGTCAAAAAAACGAAAAATCTGTTTTTTTTTGGCGATTATAATCCTAAAAGACTAGTTTTTGATAGTACCTTTTCAAGACATTTTTAAAGTAGACTAAATTTGCTACAATATAAAACTAAAATTGGTAAATAAATATAAAAATGTCGTAAATAACAAAACGTTCCTATGTTTTATTAATGAAATATATTACGAAATTATGATAATATATAAGGTTAATTTTGTACGTTTTCCCTTTGGATTACCGTTTCAGTAATTCCAATAATTTCAAGATTATGGTGTTCTACAAGTTCTTATATGTCTATGGCGCTCATGGCCGCTAGATTTGTGGGCGGGTTATAAAGCGGTTTGATTGAACGAGCCTCTCTAGCCTTTACGATAGCTTTATGGTGTGGCCACTATGTTATATGATCTGTGATGGGGGTTGGTAAGGGGGCTAGTTTTGACGGGCTGTGAAATATGTTGTCAATAATCAAATTTAGTTTTTTTACTGGGTGAGTTTTTTAAATTAAATTTAAATATAATTATATAGGGTAAATCGCCGGTAATTGGCCCTTTTTAGTTAGTTACTTACTGGCCACAACTTTGGTTGTCATTTATTTTCGTCATTTAGTTTCGTTTAATTTTTCGTTGTAAAAAAAAACTTAATTAAAATTAAAAGTATTTCCGCGTTTTTAGGGTTCCGTACCTCGAAAGGAAAAAACGGAACCCTTATAGGATGACTTTGTTGTCCGTCCTTCCATCCGTCCATCTGTCTGTCTGTCAAGACCCTTTTTCTCAGAAACGCGTAGAGGTATCAAGCTAAAATTTATACTAAATACTCTGGTCTACTGTCCCTTGGATCTGTGAAAAAATCAAGCTTCTAAGCCAACGCAATCAAAACATACAGCCGTTTATGCCGCAAATTTTCGAAACTCGCAAGGGAATCAAAACCTACAGGGTACTTTTCGTGAACTCAGAATCTTGAAATTTGGTACGAAGCAACGTCTTATAGCACAGATAAAGGAAAAATTACAAAACCCGTAAATTTTTAGTTACCTCATATAATAAAAATAATTTTAAAGTTACAGATTTGTACGGAACCATCGGTGCGCGAGTCCGAATCGCACTTGGCCGGTTTTTTTTTTTAATTCAACCCCAGACGCGGTTTAAAAGGGGTTGACAGTTTGTTTAGAGATTTACTTTTTTGTGTCACACTTTTACAGACCCAGTGATGAACAAAAGATAGGTCTAATAACAAACATAAAATTTTAAGAAGATGAAATAGGGAATGAAACTGTGTATTATACGCCGTTTTATACGCGGACGTAGTGGCGAGCGAAGCTAGTACACCCTTAGTACACCATATATTTCTGCTGGAGCGTTGCTTCCGTGGCCTTCAAATAAGTCACGTAAAAATACCCCGAGCCAGCAAGAACCGTTGACTCCAGGCGCGGGAGAACGAGCGGTATGACGTGTGAGCCCTTACGAATTACGAACAATCCTAATTAAATTATTCCTGCCAAGTTTTCGCTCGTGTACACCTTACCTACCTTCACAAGGCATGTCTGGATTTAATAAATGATATTTAACGTAAAAACGGGATGTAAAAATCAAATAAATATTCAATTATAATTTGTAACGAGTAAAAAATACACATTTTTGGCCATACACATGGTGGTCTCGTGTCGTATGGCCATTCTATGGTGCTGGTATGATGATGAACCAACCCGAACCTGAACGCAACGGACCGGATCGGATGACGATGAGATATTCAGTACTTTTTAGGGTTACGTACCTGGAAAGGAAAAAAACGGAACCCTTATAGGATCACTTTGTTGTCCGTCCGTCCGTCCGTCCGTCTGTCAAGACCCTTTTTCTCAGGAACGCGTGGAGATATCAAGCTGAAATTTATATCAAATATTAAGGTCTACTGTCCCTTGTAGCTGTGAAAAAATCAAGCTTCTAAGCGAACGCAATCAAAAGATGCAGCCGTTTATGCCGCAAATTTCCGCAAATTTTCGAAACTCGCAAGGGAATCAAAACCTACAGGGTACTTTCCGTGAACTCAGAATCTTGAAATTTGGTACGAAACAACGTCTTATAGCACAGATACAGGAAAAATTGCGAAAAGCGTAAATTTTTAGGTTACATCATATAATAATAAAAAAATTAAGAATTTTAAAGTTACCTACCTAAGTATCTACAGGTTTGTACAAAACCCTCGGTGCGCGAGTCTGACTCGCACCTGGCCTGTTTTTTTATTTATTATCATCTCATTAAGCCACCAGACACTATCAGTAATAATGTCATTATTTCTGTACCCGTCCTTTTCTATGTGTATAAAGGATGAGAAAGAAAGTTTTCACTAGTAGCAGTTAGGCTGAAGCAAGACCGGCGAAGGTTGTATCGGACAATCAAATCTCTTGACCATCTGTCGTGGCACTTCCTGTATATTTTATAGCACCTGAATCCCAATGGCCAAAAATGAGCATTTTCTAAGCGATTTCACTATCATGACAATACTGGTCGATGACAAGTGGTATTTTATCTCGTGAAAAGCAGCATGCGTGTCCCCCCCGCACCCCTTCTTTTTGGCAGCTTAGGTTTCAAAGAAATAACGGGCTAAGCGAAGTATAAGAAGATATCTTGTATATGGTGTCGGCTAACGTTCGATTAATGCACTTTCCGCACTATAATAATAATGGCGGCGGCGCCCGAACCCGACACCTCACGTGGCAGGGTCGCCATGTGGAACGGGAAGTTAGGTGTTCAACTAAACATTGTGAATGATGATTAAAAACTTTAAACTTTATTTAATAAACACGTTATTTATAGTTATACAAATAATAAGGTTTGCAACATTACTTACTTAGAAACATAAAAAATATACATATATTTAACAAAATCACGTAAAACATGACTGGATGGAGCTTCCCTGTAAGCAAAATAAATGTCTGTGTTGGGAGACACTGACCTTCTTTAGATTACTTGAGGTAAGTACAATAACATTAGGTATTTAGAACTAACTCCTTGCAGAGAAATAATGTCGTTATTATTGACAGTGTCTGGTGGCCTATTAGATGATGACTTTGCTATGATGACACATAGTCGTAACTAACCTTAAAATCGCTGACTGATTTAAGAAACATAGACCAGGGAAGCATACCTATAACAATGGTTAGCTATTTGCTTTTCCATTTCAGCTCCATGAGCAACAACCTACTGGTCCACGCATAACAGTAACTTGATAGCTATTATAACACGTTTGAATTTAGAATTTATTACACGACAATACGGTACATAATTGAATGTCTCATCCGATGGTTCTTAAGTCTTTTATCTTTAGAGTGGCAGTGACGAGCCGTCGCTCAAAGATCGCTATTGCTGTCGTAAATTACTAACGTTGACACAGTTCTGTGATCATTTGTAATCCTTATTCTCTAAGAGATAAGGTATATTTATGATTGGTAAAATTTTGAGTAGCAACGCAATACCAGGCAGGCATTTACCGATTACAAACGCCGTTCGGTTTAACTAGCTAGGTGCTCGAACATCCTCCTACGTATTAATGTGTACTTTGGTCATACTGTAAAATAATTTCAATTATTTACACTCCAAATGCGTTCCCCGAAGAATATGTAGTAAAGTTTATAAGTCTGCTTTTGTTTTAAAGATTAGTAGGTAATGCTAAGGTAAGTGACTAACTTAGATTTTTTTAATTTTTTTGCTGACTCAATTGCTGACGCGATTGAAGTTCCATTTTTGCATTTTATATCTTAAGATTTTATAAAAATCCACGTTAAAGGAAATTCTGCAGAAGTGGAGTAGACTGCTCATCTTAAATCAATATTATGTAAAGTATGGAAGTAACTCGGGATCAAGAATCCTATTCCTATTAAAGGAATGGCTCCCAAGCGGTAGATAATGTAGATATAGAGCATTGATGTATTAATGTATTCTACTAGATGCATCGACATATAATATCAAGACGAGTAAAGGCAAGCAAAGTTCATGTGAAAACACGACCCATTTTCACGTTTACAAAACTAAAATGTCTTATGTCTTATTAACCAATCAAGTACTCATTCTTTAAGCATATTTTTTTTGTGTTAACCTTAATTCCGCAAAGGTTTCATGCCATTTCACCAATAAGAAAAGTTGCCGTGTTGTGAGTGGTCAAAATCAATTTGACAATGAAGTTTAATTGAACAGGAGATACTCAAATGAAATAACTGAAATGTCAAGTTAACGTATAATAAATACGCCTAAGTTTGACGTGGATGGGTTCACGTAATAAATAATAATGCAATCAATTAACAATTTATTTCTTAGTGCATTTTTCATTTTTTTTTTTTTTTTTTTTTATACTACGACGGTGGCAAACAAGCATACGGCCTGCCTGATGGTAAGCAGCTACCGTAACCTATGGACGCCTGTAACTCGACAGGAGTCACATGCGCGTTGCCGACCCTTTACAAAAAGGAGGATTCACTGTGTTGACGGCTAAAGGAACAAGAGGGTCCCTCATCGTCAACACACTGGGTCCTCTTTGAGCTCTTTGGCAACCTTACTCACCAGCAGGAACACAACACTATGAGTAGGGTCTAGTGCTATTTGGCTGTGGTTTTCTGTAAGGTGGAGGTACTTCCCCAGTCGGGCTCTGCTCCAGATTTGAGCGAGATGACATTCACTGAACGTGCCCTACCACACTAAGCGAGATGCCATTCGCAGTGCCCATACCTCTCTTTTTGGCATAGTTTAAGGACATACCCAAGTCCGGACGTAGTTTAAGGACATACCCCGGGTCCCATTGGACATACCCCGGGTCCCTCCTTTCATTACTTATGTTATGTAATATACGTAAATTTAATCGTTCTTGGAATAAGGAATAATATGAAAGCCCTTTATTCATCTTTAATTTATTTAATAAAAGTGCTTAATTACAATATAGGGACTTACATACTACAAAATAAGCATAAATTAACATAAAATAGTAAAGATTTTGAACTTTTGTTTCAATTTTATAAATCCGTTACATTAGGGAGGCCCTCTTGGTCTCAAGCAACATAATGTTAAGCAATTAAGGTTGATTATGGCAAAAAAACGATTATTTTTTCACTTTATTTATGACCAGACTAGAAAATAATATAAATTGTTAAAATTCTCTTTGCTTCCTCGTTTTTTAAAACTAAAAAAATAACGGATGAGTTCGTTTATGTGTACTATTTATTTTAGCAGGCTTAGGGAAATACAAAGATAAATTTACATTTTGTATCCGTTTTTTTATACTACAACGGTAGCAAACAGGCGTACGGCTCACCTGATGGTAAGCAGTTACCGTAGCCTATGGACGCCTGTAATTCCAGAGGTGTCACATGTGCGTTGCCGACGCTTTCATATAAAATAGGATTCACTGTGTTGACAGCTAAAGGGAACTCTCCGGCAGGAACACAACACTATGATTAGGGTCTAGTGCTAATTGGCTGTGGTTTTCTGTAAGTTAGAGGTAGTTCCCCAGTCGGGCTCTGCTCTAGATTTGATAATTAACTATGAAGTTATAGCATTCATTATTAATGAAAAATAAGAGTCATACCTATTAGTCAATTGTACTAGAAATGACATACTGTATAATCGAAAAAAAAAACAAACTGAAAAGATTCTTTGTTAACAACGGAAACCTAACTGCTATTACTACTAGGTAATACTTATAAATGAACATTCATTTTACTTTTCCTCAAATGAGCTATGTTTACTTTTTCAAAACTTATGTTGCATAACATTGACCAAGTCCGTAATGTATGAGAATATCTATGCGTGATTTACTTACCGATGAAAAGAAATATCACCATCTTTGGCGCCTGTGTGGCTCCTGCACCAATGCACGGCACAAGCCGGCATTTTAATACCGATATATTACCGAAATTTCATGGACCGAAAAAACTAATATATTGACGACATGACAATTTCAAAATGTTTGCCATGACATTAGGGCACCGCTGTCACAAGCTCCGCCCACTTTGGCACCAGGAAAGTGGAGCAGATTTTGAGCGTTGATTACGCTTCCTTACTTATTATTCTTCCAAGACTAGATGAGCTAACTAGAACAAATTTTGTGCGCCATGTTTGGCGGTTGACAGCTGTCACTGAATCAAAGAGTAGCTTTAACAAAACTGACGTAACACTGTTTTGACAAAATTCATATTCTGCCTAAACAAATTTTGTAAGGAAACGTAATTAACTAAATTATTGTTTTATTTATACCTAATGTTTATTTTGCTCCTTACCCTAGAGTTTTAGGAACGAATGGAGTAAAATACTATATTTGCCGACAAGCGCTTTTCAATACGAACTTTGGGGGTTAATGATCCTTGATATTTACTTAAAATGACATTGATATCTTCACACGGATGAAAAAACATTGTTTAACTACGTATTACACGGGTGATATTTCGATATTTAAGTCTTAAATTCAAATCATAAAAACCGTTTCTATGTATTTTACTCACATTAACAAATTTAGCAAAATCGCCTTTGTTGAACAATAAATATATGTTTAATGAACTAAACATTATCTAACGTACTTATGTTTATTACGTAAACTAAAACATGTTTATTACGTAAATATTTTTATGCTGAGTACTATTAAACAATATCAAGTGTAAGCACATATGTTGTGTTCCTTCTGCGAGATTAATCTGTGCGCCAAGGAATATGGCGTCGCACCGCCAACATTAATATTTTAAATTCAATGTAACACCAAACTTTGCACTTGCTTACCTATGGAATGTAACTCCGTGGCTTTTATAACTATCTTTAGAATTATTTTTACAGTTTATTATCACGCAAGAAGCCTTTACGTTTAGTATTTGATTTTTAAAAATATTTGACACTTGCGTGTAATCATGTCTGTGGTACAACAGCCACTGTCAGACTTGTAGTGATTTTCACTAAAACTCATTGGTACAAATAATTTCTTAGGGATGTCTTCTTCTGTTACTCAATGATATAGAGCTTATATATGGGTGCGGCGTGTCCGATCGAATGCACCATGGAACTTGATAGCTCAATTTTATTGTCTAATTTTGGTAGGAAAACAGAATTGTAACTTTATTTTAATATTACACACAGAAAGGTTTACAATGTTTTATGTATTTCCTCGCATAGTACAGTAAGATGCAAATGAAAAGGCGTACAAGTTTGTATGCGTAAAAAGTATCCCATCAAAAACATTACTTGTACAAAAATGCCAGACACAACCCGACTAATATTGCGGTATATTTTAATTATCAGTGGCTTTATAGCCTTAACCCTAGAAGTGTTCAAAATTTGGAGCTGCTAGAAGTACCTTAGATATACGATGATCGTGATCAGTGATTCAAAGAGTCAATGACAAAATTAAGGACTTTGACTTGCAATCATTCTTAAAGTATATATTGAAATGCAATATCATTGGGAACATATCTTCCTTGTGTTATGGCCTCTTGGTGACAGAAATTTCAGCCTTCTAGCTTTATCGACAACAGAATTAGAGGGGGGTCGAAAGTGGCCTGAATGGCTTCGGGAAAAGGATGGTACGGCCGTGCCTTTGTTTTGCTCGACTTCCGTGGGCACTGCCGTGCCCCCAGATGTGAATATACATTTGCGATCGACTTAAAAATTCAATTCCACTTGAATATTCTCGTTCGTAGCTAGTTACAAAACTAGATTACGTAGACGAATGAGTTTCAGAGTGCTTCTCAGAATTATCCAACATCCGGCATTATTCTAATACCCACAGATTTTTGATATTTACTGAAACAATTTTAGACAATAATTATACCTAACAACATATGTAGGTACCTCCCTGTTGTGTAGTTCTATTGTAGAGTTAGAGATTATTTACTGGAAACAAAAAAACGTGTACATACTTACTTAATTATAATTAGTCTAGTACTAGTCGGTTCTAGTACCTTGCCTATTCCAATTAACAACTCTCTATGGGTTTTAAAACTTTTACAAAACGCTATTATAAGTGAACTTTCATAATAATAAATTTTAAGCTCTGCGTATAAGCACAGGAGTAAAGAAATGCAACAGAGTAACAGTTACCTGTCATCTATAATCCAAAAATATTTTGCAAAACAAAGTGCTGCAAAGTTTGTCATATATTTTTTTATCATTAGGACTGAATATGCTTCACGCATAGACGCCCCATGCACATTATAGCCCCGCAGCAAACTACACATTTTTTTTAATACCACGACGGTGGCAAACAAGCATACGGCCCGCCTGATGGTAAGCAGCTACCGTAGCTTATGGTCGCCAGTTACCTGTCATCTATAATCCAAAAATATTTTGCAAAACAAAGTGCTGCAAAGTTTGTCATATATTTTTTATCATTAGGACTGAATATGCTTCACGTATAGACGTCATATCGTTCACTATCCATCCATACTAATATTATAAATTGGAAAGTGTGTGTGTTTGTTTGTTTGTCCGTCTTTCACGGCAAAACCGGGCGACGAATTGACGTGATTTTGTAAGTGGAGATAGTTGAAGGGATGGAGAGTGACATAGGCTACTTTTTGTCTCTTTCTAACCCCCCCCCTTCCCTAAAATGGGGGGTGGAAGTTTGTATGGAGCATTACGGGGGGCAATACCACGATGGTGGCAAACAAGCTGATGGTAAGCAGCTACCGTAGCCTATGGATGCCTACAACTCCAGAGGTGTCACATGCGCGTTGCCGACCCTTTACAGAAAGGAGGATTCACTGTGTTAACGGCTAAAGGAACAAGAGGGGTTTTTTTTTTTTTTTTTCTTTCTTTACTGACTGAATCGAGTCCCCGCGAATGGTACGGGCGGCTAGATTCGCTTCGTCTTTGTTTTTATAGTGAACTATATTAAATATTAGGGTCTGTGTGAGTTATACAATGATGATTGATGATGATTATAGTGAATTAATGAGTTATGTACCGTTGAATTTCTTTAGACTGTTGACTATAGTGGTAACGAATTTGTTGAATGACGATAGTGTGGTTTCTTTTGTAATGAGGTCTTGGAGATTATATGGGTCGATTTGGAAATTTTGGCAAACGATTTCATGATCCAGTCGTGAGTTGTTAAATTTGGGACAGAGTCTGAGAAGATGATCTATGGATTGAGGGGTGGTTAGGTCGCATGGGCAGAGGTCGTCGGGAGTGATTTTAAAGCGATGTAGGTATGTTTTATGATATCCGTGGCCGGTGAGAATTTGGGTGAGGTGAAATGTGATAGAGATCTTATTTCTGAAATTTTGAATATCGTTTAGAGAAGGCAGCCAGCTTTTTAGGTGACATCCGGTGGTCGAGTTGAAATAGAGTTTGCTGCGTGCTTCGTTGGTTTCATTTCGGCATAACCCTTTGATATAGGACAGGGGGAGGAGGTCGAAGTCTGGTGCCTTGTGGAGGGTGGCGGCTATTTTGGCTTCTTTGTCAGCTTCCTCATTTCCCGTCATTCCGACATGTGCTTTGATCCAGCAGAAGCGTATAGAGCCTATTTGTTGTATCTGTTTGATTTGTTTATGTATGTTGTTTATAATGTGGTACAAGAGGGTACCTCGTCATCAACATACTGGGTCCTCTTTGAGCTCCTTGTCAACCTTACTTAGCAGCAGGAACACAACACTATGAGTAGGGTCTAGTGTTATAAAATACTGTTACTCTGTTTCATTGTCCTACTCCGTCAGTAAAGGTTAACAAGTTATGGGTAACAGTTGCGACTTAAAACCTTTTTCATCTGAAAGTTCAGCAGCTGCAGCTGCGAAGTTGGCCACATTTTCAACTTAAATTATATTTTGTTGTCACAAACGTAGTTCTGTTTCGTTTCGTAGCTGGGATTCCTCTTCAGTTCGGAGTTTGTTCTTTTACTATATTAGTATAGTTTTAAAGTGTGCGCGGTTGAAGTTTTCCCCCGGAACGGCGACAGTGTAAGCATTTAGGGTTAGAGGTTAGGCCAATTTGCTTGCGGTTTTAGGCAAAGGATAAAGGAAAGGACCAACGATGGTTATTACTGTTATTAGATGTGTTTTGAATCAACGTAAATATAATATTACTAGCTTTTTCCCGGGCTTCGCCCGCGTACTATAAGTACTCAAAAAGGAGGTTCTCAGTTAGACTGGTATGTTTGTATATACCACATTTTCCCCTTTTAGGGGTTGAATTTTCAAAAAACCTGAAACACGTGTTTACTCATTCATCGTTAGGAATAACAAATACAAACGAATACATCTAGTATTTTGAACATTTATTTTTTATGAACTAAAAGAAAGACACAAACATTGAAAACATTGAAAAAATAATCAACCCAGTTGGACTTGAACCAACATCGATACGCCTTACCGGGGCTCGATATCGCTTTACCAATTAAGCTATGGGTTCAGTTACCGAGCTGACGAAATTCTCAATGCCTTCAATCATCTTTTTGCATTTATTTTTACATCGACTTTATAGCAGCCGTAAGCGACATCTAGGTGCCAACCACTAGAGTTAGATACCCTTCCCGCCGACCCTTTTACAAGTGTCACAACGGAAATAACAGATGGCGCCTGCTATCAACTCATATAATTATTTTACATTTTTTTTTAAAGTGGGTATTCCACTCATACATTAGTATGTTATTCAATCAAATACAAACATTGAAAACATTGAAAAAATAATCAACCCAGTTGGACTTGAACCAACATCGATACGCCTTACCGGGGCTCGATATCGCTTTACCAATTAAGCTATGGGTTCAGTTACCGAGCTGACGAAATTCTCAATGCCTTCAATCATCTTTTTGCATTTATTTTTACATCGACTTTATAGCAGCCGTAAGCGACATCTAGGTGCCAACCACTAGAGTTAGATACCCTTCCCGCCGACCCTTTTACAAGTGTCACAACGGAAATAACAGATGGCGCCTGCTATCAACTCATATAATTATTTTACATTTTTTTTAAAGTGGGTATTCCACTCATACATTAGTATGTTATTCAATCAAATACAAACATTGAAAACATTGAAAAAATAATCAACCCAGTTGGACTTGAACCAACATCGATACGCCTTACCGGGGCTCGATATCGCTTTACCAATTAAGCTATGGGTTCAGTTACCGAGCTGACGAAATTCTCAATGCCTTCAATCATCTTTTTGCATTTATTTTTACATCGACTTTATAGCAGCCGTAAGCGACATCTAGGTGCCAACCACTAGAGTTAGATACCCTTCCCGCCGACCCTTTTACAAGTGTCACAACGGAAATAACAGATGGCGCCTGCTATCAACTCATATAATTATTTTACATTTTTTTTTTAAAGTGGGTATTCCACTCATACATTAGTATGTTATTCAATCAAATACAAACATTGAAAACATTGAAAAAATAATCAACCCAGTTGGACTTGAACCAACATCGATACGCCTTACCGGGGCTCGATATCGCTTTACCAATTAAGCTATGGGTTCAGTTACCGAGCTGACGAAATTCTCAATGCCTTCAATCATCTTTTTGCATTTATTTTTACATCGACTTTATAGCAGCCGTAAGCGACATCTAGGTGCCAACCACTAGAGTTAGATACCCTTCCCGCCGACCCTTTTACAAGTGTCACAACGGAAATAACAGATGGCGCCTGCTATCAACTCATATAATTATTTTACATTTTTTTTTAAAGTGGGTATTCCACTCATACATTAGTATGTTATTCAATCAAATACAAACATTGAAAACATTGAAAAAATAATCAACCCAGTTGGACTTGAACCAACATCGATACGCCTTACCGGGGCTCGATATCGCTTTACCAATTAAGCTATGGGTTCAGTTACCGAGCTGACGAAATTCTCAATGCCTTCAATCATCTGTTTGCATTTATTTTTACATCGACTTTATAGCAGCCGTAAGCGACATCTAGGTGCCAACCACTAGAGTTAGATACCCTTCCCGCCGACCCTTTTACAAGTGTCACAACGGAAATAACAGATGGCGCCTGCTATCAACTCATATAATTATTTTACATTTTTTTAAAGTGGTTGTTGGGGTGGTGGTGGTGGTAGTGGTTGGCACCTAGATGTCGCTTACGGCTGCTATAAAGTCGATGTAAAAATAAATGCAAAAAGATGATTGAAGGCATTGAGAATTTCGTCAGCTCGGTAACTGAACCCATAGCTTAATTGGTAAAGCGATATCGAGCCCCGGTAAGGCGTATCGATGTTGGTTCAAGTCCAACTGGGTTGATTATTTTTTCAATGTTTTCAATGTTTGTATTTGATTGAATAACATACTAATGTATGAGTGGAATACCCACTTTAAAAAAAAATGTAAAATAATTATATGAGTTGATAGCAGGCGCCATCTGTTATTTCCGTTGTGACACTTGTAAAAGGGTCGGCGGGAAGGGTATCTAACTCTAGTGGTTGGCACCTAGATGTCGCTTACGGCTGCTATAAAGTCGATGTAAAAATAAATGCAAAAAGATGATTGAAGGCATTGAGAATTTCGTCAGCTCGGTAACTGAACCCATAGCTTAATTGGTAAAGCGATATCGAGCCCCGGTAAGGCGTATCGATGTTGGTTCAAGTCCAACTGGGTTGATTATTTTTTCAATGTTTTCAATGTTTGTATTTGATTGAATAACATACTAATGTATGAGTGGAATACCCACTTTAAAAAAAAATGTAAAATAATTATATGAGTTGATAGCAGGCGCCATCTGTTATTTCCGTTGTGACACTTGTAAAAGGGTCGGCGGGAAGGGTATCTAACTCTAGTGGTTGGCACCTAGATGTCGCTTACGGCTGCTATAAAGTCGATGTAAAAATAAATGCAAAAAGATGATTGAAGGCATTGAGAATTTCGTCAGCTCGGTAACTGAACCCATAGCTTAATTGGTAAAGCGATATCGAGCCCCGGTAAGGCGTATCGATGTTGGTTCAAGTCCAACTGGGTTGATTATTTTTTCAATGTTTTCAATGTTTGTATTTGATTGAATAACATACTAATGTATGAGTGGAATACCCACTTTAAAAAAAAATGTAAAATAATTATATGAGTTGATAGCAGGCGCCATCTGTTATTTCCGTTGTGACACTTGTAAAAGGGTCGGCGGGAAGGGTATCTAACTCTAGTGGTTGGCACCTAGATGTCGCTTACGGCTGCTATAAAGTCGATGTAAAAATAAATGCAAAAAGATGATTGAAGGCATTGAGAATTTCGTCAGCTCGGTAACTGAACCCATAGCTTAATTGGTAAAGCGATATCGAGCCCCGGTAAGGCGTATCGATGTTGGTTCAAGTCCAACTGGGTTGATTATTTTTTCAATGTTTTCAATGTTTGTATTTGATTGAATAACATACTAATGTATGAGTGGAATACCCACTTTAAAAAAAATGTAAAATAATTATATGAGTTGATAGCAGGCGCCATCTGTTATTTCCGTTGTGACACTTGTAAAAGGGTCGGCGGGAAGGGTATCTAACTCTAGTGGTTGGCACCTAGATGTCGCTTACGGCTGCTATAAAGTCGATGTAAAAATAAATGCAAAAAGATGATTGAAGGCATTGAGAATTTCGTCAGCTCGGTAACTGAACCCATAGCTTAATTGGTAAAGCGATATCGAGCCCCGGTAAGGCGTATCGATGTTGGTTCAAGTCCAACTGGGTTGATTATTTTTTCAATGTTTTCAATGTTTGTATTTGATTGAATAACATACTAATGTATGAGTGGAATACCCACTTTAAAAAAAAATGTAAAATAATTATATGAGTTGATAGCAGGCGCCATCTGTTATTTCCGTTGTGACACTTGTAAAAGGGTCGGCGGGAAGGGTATCTAACTCTAGTGGTTGGCACCTAGATGTCGCTTACGGCTGCTATAAAGTCGATGTAAAAATAAATGCAAAAAGATGATTGAAGGCATTGAGAATTTCGTCAGCTCGGTAACTGAACCCATAGCTTAATTGGTAAAGCGATATCGAGCCCCGGTAAGGCGTATCGATGTTGGTTCAAGTCCAACTGGGTTGATTATTTTTTCAATGTTTTCAATGTTTGTATTTGATTGAATAACATACTAATGTATGAGTGGAATACCCACTTTAAAAAAAAAATGTAAAATAATTATATAAAAGAAAGACGCTAAATAGTATTTTATGCAATCGTGACATAATGACGAGCTTTTCAGTCGAGTACCGTGTTTAGGCTAGGAAGTTTTCTGAGTGGTCTAAGTAAGGTACGAGATTTGAAAAGCTTAATTATGTCACTATTCTATTCCATTTCCACACTCACTGAGGTTAGGGAAGGTTAGTCAAATAAATTTTTAATACCACGACGGTGGCAAACAAGCATACGGCCCGCCTGATGGTAAGCAGCTACCGTAACCTATGGACGCCTGCAACTCCAAAGGAGTCACATGCGCGTTGCCGACCCTTTTTTTTTTTTTATTCATTAAAACACATGCAAGCATAACAGTTCACAGATCACCAAATCGCTTACACACTAGTATTCATTAAATTGTTAAAATTAACATAAAATAAAATTCAATGTCAAAAATTACAATCTACATTGCATTGGTCAATAAATATAAAATAGATAATGAAAAACTGGTCAGTCAAAAATAAATAAAACACTTAAAAATCACAAAAAAAAAATAGCTATAAACGATTAAAATATTCGCTCAGGAACACTACAATCTTCCTGCCAAACCCACCAACACTATCTGCAAAAATGTCAATCTGTGGAGCATCAATGGACACGATATTGAGTAGGGAAAGTGCGGCTCGCCGTGGGCGCGTTCTCGGCGCGGCGGGTGCGCGCGGGGCAGCCCGCGAACAGGCGCTGAGGCCGCCGCGCGCCGCGGGAGCAGCGCCACCAGCCCCGGGGGGCAGGGGCGCCAAATCGGGACGAAGAGCCCGAGCCTCTCTAGCACATTGGGATTATTTACTGTGTTGTTAATGACACCATAATAGTGCATCAACAACAACAGTTTCCTCCGCAGTTCCAGAGCATAAAGCCCCACCATCCCCAGGACAAATAAGGAGGGATAATTGTATCCACTATTGAGTGGATAGTACCCATACATCCTCCTGTATAAATATCTTGCAAACCGTCTTTGGACTCGCTCTATCATCATCTTATATTTTTCCTCACTGGGGTCCCAAACTATAGCCGCAAATTCCAACTTGCTTCTGACGTAAGCATTGTATAGCAATACCGCTACGTTGATATTTTTGAACTGCGCGGATACTCTCATAATGAACCCGAGTGTTTTCGTAGCGGCTTTACACATCTGCGTTACATGCGAGCGAAAGTCCAGCTCCGCGTCCAAGTTGAGACCTAAATCCAACACTTCGCTGGCTCTCTCGAGCACAGTGTCTCGAAGACGATATGCAGTATAAACAGGAGCACGAGCCCGAGTAAAAGTGAGGATTTTACACTTAGGTACGTTAAATTGCAGCTTGTTGGCATCACTCCAAGCTACAACAGCGTCTATATCGTCCTGCAGTCCTTTACAAAAAGGAGGATTCACTGTGTTGACGACTAAAGGAAAAAGAAGGTCCCTCATCGTCAACGCACTGGGTCCTCTTTGAGCTCTTTGGCAACCTTACTCACCAGCAGGAACACAACACTATGAGTAGGGTCTAGTGCTATTTGGCTGTGGTTTTCTGTAAGGTGGAGGTACTTCCCCAGTCGGGCTCTGCTCCAGATTTTAGCGATGACATTCGCTGAACGTGCCCTACCACACTTAGCGAGATGCCATTCGCAGTGGCCATACCTCTCTTTTTGGCGTAGTTTAAGGACATACCCAGGTCCGGACGTAGTTTAAGGACATACCCCGGGTCCAAGGACCATATTTGCATTTTGCGCACATTATATTATTACACTTGCTGGTATTTCAACTTCTTTGCTGTTAGACAGTTCTTTGATAATTTTTATAGTGTTGTTATCAAGGTTTTTCTTTAAAATATTCTTTAATTTTAGATAAAGTTGTCTGCTCTTTGGGTGTAATATTAAATATTTTTTTTTGCAACCAATGAATGGTTTTTATTGTAACTACAGAGCTCAGACTGGGGTCTAAAATTGTTTTAATTCATACTTTGCAATTACACTAAAGTGTTTATCCACTAATAGTAACTCAACATTTAATTTCCGGTTGCGGAAAATTTTCTTTACTTTAGCTATATTGCACTTGATTCACGCGAATTTAAAGCGTCGATAACAAATTTGATTTGAGCATAATGTTTGTGATAAGTGATAATAATAGGCAGCATTTATCCATGTACCCCATCTATTTAACACTCGTCGGGGCGAAAGAGGAATATTTTCACACATTTCTCGAAATAATTTTGTGCTTGAAGGTCTGAAGGAGAGTTTCGATATATTTTTTTGAGTCAATCAAACTGTTTATGGAAAAGATTTACGTCCTTTTTTGTTAATGGCAATGATTTCGAAGTATTTCTGCGACTCTTTTAAAGTTTAAATTAGCTGCAGCATAATTAAATTTAAAAGATAATAAACATTAATATTAATGAAATATTCGAATGTATTTATAGTTTTGCTATCTCTACTGGGTGCCATGAAATTTGAACGTTGATACCGATGTTTAAATTGATAAGGCGCATCTCCTCAAATTTTTTGGACTTACGGAGACTTACTTTCGAAGCGATTATTTTAGAAAATATATTCATTTAATCACAAAATGGTCCAAGTAACCTCAATGTTATTTTTAAAGACCTATCGATTAATGTATCACATGTTGGTATATGGTTTAAAAAAAAATTTTGAAATTTAGTTACATGTATGGAGCGCCCCCCATAAAAATATATTTTTTTCAAATTTAACTACATAACTAAGTAGCGGCATACAAAATACACTTTATGTGTAAATTTTATTCAGATACGTCGTATAGTTTCCGAGTAAAATGGCTGTGACATACGGACGGACAGACAGACAGACATGACGAATCCATAAGGGTTCCGTTTTTTGCCTTTTTTGGAAATTTGGCTACGGAACCCTAATAATCACCGCTACGAGCATGTTTTGATCTAACACAAATCAATCAATCGCTCTCAATCAACTTATTTCTGTTGTTCAACATCCTGTGATTTGTTTGTCGGACAGCTGGGTAATGGTTGAGAGAGAGTGTTTGATAGTATGTGAGAGTCTGACTTAGTGTAACATTTTTATTAATTAGTTTTTAACCATGTTTTATTTTTATTTGACATTTTATTGTAAATATTTTTTTGTATAACTAAAATTATGAAAAATGTAAAGTAATAATTTAGGATTTAACCTGGATATTACGTTTTTATGAATAAACTGAATTGAAATTGGTAAACACTTAAATAAATGTCCTTACTAGGAATCGAATCCGACACCCCTTGCTTCACAGGCAAGGTCACTACCGACTAGGCTAGGAGGCTGTAAATAAAACATATTTGTCGTGAAAACTGCGCAGTAATTTAAACTGTCCAATGCACTAAAACCCTGACTTTACTCATTTTTCCCTCATAATCACTCTAGACGGACACTGGATTACTTTGGTCCCATAAGTCCCGGGATCCCGTAAGTCCCCGACCCCAGTCTGCATTAGTGTCAACACTGTCGCGGCTTAGCCACCTTTATAATGCTAATATACTTGTCAAAATTCAGCCCTGCTCTGAAATTATGTGGAAATTAAAGACAGGTTAATTTTAGAGATTGACTAATTTGCATGCAAAAGCAACTGAATGCACACAAGGACTATGAAAAAGAGTCGTCTTGTATGGATATTTCTATACATTCAATAAATTTTTAAGGAAAATTGCCTTTGTCAATTACTTAGGAAATTTTGCCTGTGTCAAGTAGCATTACAAACTTGACAAAGTACACTACGGTTAAATGTTACAAGTTTGCTCTTAGAGCTTGACGTTGTCGGTTGAGGCCCTGTTTTTAGGGTTCCGTACCTCGAAAGGAAAAAACGGAACCCTTATAGGATCACTTTGTTGTACGTCCGTCCGTCTGTCAAGACCCTTTTTCGCAGGAACGCATGGAGGTATCAAGCTGAAATTTATATCAAATACTTAGGTCTACTTTTTTGTAAGGTGATAGCTGCTACTTACAAACATCACGTGGCGACCGTGACGAGAACATCCAGTTGTTTAACCCAAACAATGTTGACACGCGTTTTGAGACTAACTCTACATTAGCTGCACCCTTGTTCGTAAGATCGCCGCCCAATAAGCTATCAATATTACTCGCGACAATTAACAAAAAACTAAAAAATATTCTCAAGACATTCGCCATGTTGAGTTTCAAGCGGAAGCCGGATATTTCTGAACGGAGTGAAACTTTTTATTGTAGCTTTACGTGAATAAATATATCTGAAAACAGTAAAATATAAGCAGAAATAGACTGCCGCAGTAATACATGTAACAACGCCAACTTACAAGTTGAGAGATAAAATATGTCAGTGGTGATTTTCATAATCATAATTATTTATTCGTTGCTACTAGGGTATTACATATGTTAAAACTAAATACGTATAGTCATGGATTCTACTAGCGCATAAGTAGCAACATATATACGTATTTTATCGTACTTACGATCGTAGAACACATAAAGTGTAAACGCAGAATTCGCGCTTTCATAATTTTTTCGTATCTTCCTTCGACTCAACATATTTAAAAACGCTCACATTTCAAGAAACACCAAAATAAAAAAAAATAAAAATATTATTGGACAATCTTACACAAATCGACCTAGGCGCACAGTATGCTCAATAAGGCTTGTGTTATGGGTACTAGACGACGACAGTGTTAAAACATTCCTAACAAGCAGTTAATTAACTAGTCCACATCTGACGTTACGGCCATGAGACATATGGAACTGAAATGCTCCGCTAATATTATTTGACTAGCTTTTGGCCGCGGCTTCGCTTGCGTTAAATTCGGGGTAACACGGTTCCCCTTTCCTGATTTAAAACACAGAAGAGAACTCGGAACAGAATATTATTTTAATACGCTACTGGAGACGATATTGTATGTCTTTCCATTTGGGGATAATTCCAGAAAAAAAGGCAGATATTTTTCGTTGGTAACAGAGTCTGTTTACCAATTTTTAGCTTCCTACCTTGAAAACTGCGAAAAGTCCCATATAAAATTTCACCCCCCCTTTTAAGGGGTTGGGTGCAGATTTCCAAAAAAAAATGATTCACGATTTTTTTGTTAGTCACAAATAGTCCGCATACCAATTTTTAGCTTTCTACCTTGAAAATTGCGGAATGCTCCATACAAACTTTCACCCCCCATTTTAGGGAAGTGGGGGGTTAGAAAGGTACAAAAAGTGGCCTATGTCACTCTCCATCTCTTCAACTATCTCCACTTAAAAAATCACGTCAATTCGTCGCCCCGTTTTGCCGTGAAAGACGGACAAACAAACACACACAGACACACACACACACACTTTCCCATTTATAATATTAGTATGGACTACATGACTGAACGCCCTTGTTTTTTTTTTGCCACAAACGATTATTTACTATGCACAACAATCGCTTCTCTTTATTTTGATTTTGTCCATTCTTAATTTAGATTGAAAGCTTTAAAAAAATACTGATACTTAAAATTTCAAGCTGGCTAACAGTTAACGTACGTCGTCTACGTCATCATGAACAGTAGACGTCAAAAATATGTTTTACTCTTTTCCACCTTATCACAAAGGAATAAAGGTCCAAAAGTATTAACATAATTGTGTATTTGTCAAGCATGTTTGATCATCTGCTTGCCATTTAAAACATTTAATATAAATGACAAATACCATTCTTTACTTCAAAACGTCTCTGTCCTGGCCCGGAATTTATGCGTGAACTATATTTGGCTTATTCTCCGCCGGTTCTAACATGATTTTTCCGGCTTTTGTTAGTAAAACTGTTAACGGAATTTTTAATTGAAAAGAAAATTGGGTTCAGAAAGTTTTCCGTTCAGCTTTGTTTTGTGTTTGGTTTGGGTTACACAAATATTAGCTGAAAACAAGCTATGTTTACTCGAACTAATATTGTAGGCAAATATAACATATTATTTTTGTTGTATGTAATGCAGATGCCCCGGTTTTGGCCACTTTAAGGAGAGTTTGTCTATTCAGACCTCTCTCATTTTGTGTCTATAAGGAATAATGACACCCTTTATGCACTGAGTCATTGAAAATATATTGCTATATTTATATGAATCTCTGCTGTTAAGATTCTGACATTAGATCTTATTTTTTCTTTAATTAAATGTCAGAAAGGGGCCCAGTAGCCAGTTTTGGCCACTTTTTTCCATGGCTCCTGATAACCGTATAATAACTGATACATGACAGATGACAGTGTCATCTGTACTGCGATAATTTACTCGTATATTAATTATAGATGATTATCCATATTTTTTTATTATATAGAATATATAGATCAAAGCACTTGGAGACCTTATACATCTCTAAGGATAATTTGGAAATAGTATGTTTTTGTATACTAGAATCACTTACTTTTTATATTTTTTTTTATTATTTAAATTCAAAATTTGTTTCTAACTGTTGATGATGGATTATTATAATTTGAAAATTTATGTAGAAGGCACAGTTCAGGTAAGCAAGTATATCAAACTTGTATGTAATTCATTTTCAAATAGTCAGATTTGGACTCATCTTTTTTCTTTGGTATTTTTCTTAAACTATAACGTATTGTTGGTTAATCTAACCTTGGTTTGATATGTTTTCTTATAGAACAACGCACTAATATGTATTTTTAAGTTTTGATGTACTGTTGTATTGAAAAAATAAGTCCCGCCGAGTTTCTTGCCGGTCATAATTCTTCTTGGGTCAGAGGTGAAGGGTTAGAACCGGTGTAGTTTTTTTTTTCCTCTCTTTTACTTTCATAAACTATCTGACGTGTAAAAGTGCCCTTGTGGCCTACTTACTGAATAAATGTTTGAGTTTGAGTTTTGATTTTGATCATAGACCTGTAAATTTGTCTATACCGTAATAAAGTTTAAAATGGCCAAAACCGGCACAGCGGCACAACCGGGGCATGTGGGGTGCATGGAAGGAGCCTCCCCACACGACGCACTACGAGCAGGAAGGAGCCTCCCCGCACGACGCACTACGAGCAACTGGTATTTCCTACGAGATATCCCAGCGTCTGGCGCACCCCGGGCAACGGTCAGTACTCTTGCTGACCGGATAATCCTTCCGCCACGATGATTTCACCGAGTTCCAATGCGAAAAAAAATACATGCGATCAAAAAAGGCACTTTTCAGCGCCAGCCCTGACTGTCATCTCTATTATATAGAGGGCTTTTCGGAGGACAAAGCACAACTTCTATCCGAAATGTGCCGCGAGACGCATTGCGACATTCTATGCATACAGGAAACCCACCGTGACATAGGCCACCATCGGTCGCATATACCCGGACTGATACTTGTCGCTGAAATCCCACACGACGGAGCTGATAACTTTAGACATCGGCCAGTGTACGATCACGTCCATATACAAGCCGCCCCCACAGCCCTTCCTACCTTGGGACGTTTCTTCACCCGACGACCACCGGCCGAAAATTGTCTTGGGCGATTTTAACAGTCACAACCTTTTGTGGGGCTATCGAGAGTCTAACTCCGATGGCGAAAGAGTAGAAGAGTGGGCAGACGCAAACGGGCTGGTACTCCTCCATAACCCTAAACTGCCGTCCTCCTTCAACAGCGGGCGTTGGAAGCGTGGCTACAACCTCGATTTAATTTTTACAAGCGAAGGAATAAGCCCTCAGTGTGTCAAAACAGTCTGCAAACCCATTCCGAGAACGCAAAATAGACCTCTGATGTACCGGATCCAAGCTGCTGTACAACCCGTCAAAGTTCCTTTCCGTCGTCGCTTTAATTTCCAAAAAGCTGACTGGAGCGAGATTTCGAACCAAATTGATAAGAACCTGGATGGATTACTACCAACGGCATCGGAATACGACAGATTCATAAAAATAATTCGAACCGTGTCGCGTCAATACATACCAAGGGGATGCCGCACAAATCATATTCCGGGACTTAATTCTACCTCTGCGGATCTTCTCAAGACCTACGAAGCACTATACTGCAATGACCCTTTTTCTGAGGAGACTATTTTGGCGGGGGAAGATCTGATGCGTGAAATAGCGGCTAACAGGAGGCAAAAATGGTGCGAAGCTGTGAGCAACACCGACGTGACCCATAACAGCAAGAAAGCGTGGTCAAACCTGCGCAAACTCACTGGGGAGCCAACCCCACCAACAAACCCAGGCCAGGGAGTCTATTCGACATGGCATAACTGACAGTTGCATGCGAGACAACTATGATATCACACTTTTGTGACAGTTGATTCACCTAACCACCTACGTCAAAATCAACAGGTCTCGCTAGAGGAATTTCTCTATTGGCATGGGCGCCATCTTATTGTTTTGACGTTGACGTCAGTAAATTATGGGAATCCCACGTAAGGCATTTATTTACCTCTAGTAGGTAAAGAGAGCCTTGAAGCATTTTATGAAAACTCATTTGAAAGCGACATCTCTGAATGTCTTCTGAAACTAAATACGTGTGTGAGTATGTGTGTAAATCATACGTGTATTTTCGTGCTAAAATACTAGGCTAGAACTAGGGTAGTCTACATAGACAGCTTACAAGCAATTTTTCAGATTTGACGATGCATTTTTGGGTGTAGCAACTATGACGAAACCTGTGCTTTGGGTAAAAGATATGTGACAAATATTACATATTGAATAAAAATGACTGGCATGAATGTTTTTAAGATTTCTTGTAACCAATAAATGTTTTTTGTGACAAGAAATAAAACAATACATTGACTTGTAAACCGACCACGTAGATCCAATATTATGTAGGAAAGGTTTAGTGTAAATAAATTATAATATCAAGAATACAACCTTGATATCTATCTCACGTGTTTATATCGAGACCCGAAAAAGTGAAAGATTACAAAATTATAACGAGTGTATGGTTAAAAAGGTGGTATCTTGAGCATTGCGGGGGGCACTAGAAGCAAACAAACTGCTGCCGAGAGTATTACAGCATTTTTCACCACGCCACGGCAAAAAAATACAAGCTTAGGTAAATACATAAAACAAAACAAATTAATTCTGCCAAATATTTATGGTTCAAAATCATCGTTCTATAACGTAAAGTAATTACTGTTCTCCCTTGTGAAAAAAAAAACAATTTTACTGACGCTTTAAAAAAATCAAGATAGGCGGTGGTGCTGATGTGGTGAAAAAGCATTCATACACAAGAAAATAATTTTAATAAGAAAACCTAACTACTAATAATATAATTATTTAATTTTGCAATGTTTTGGTCTGTTTTAATACCTACTTATAGTGCTGCAGTCTTTGTTACGTCAACGTCTATGGAAAGTTTGAGGCATTTCAAAAACATCAGAAAAGAAATTAAATTCGAGAAATAAATGAATATTATAGGACAATCTTACACAAATCGAACTAGGCCCACAGTAAGCTCAGTAAAGCTTGTGTTATGGGTACTAGACGACGAGTATATATATATATATATATATATTAGATAAATATGGATAAATACTTAAATACATAGAAAACATCCATAACTCAGGAACAAATATCTGTGATAAACACACAAACAAATTCCCTGACCAGGATTCGAACCCGGGACCTCCTGCTTCGTAGGCAGGGTCACTACCGACTGGGCTAGGAGGCCGTTATTTCTATCGGTAGCCTGGAAGTCAGTGCCTTAAAGGATTGTTTGACATTTGATATTTCACGCAGATAAACATAGTAGAAAAATGGAGCAACAGTATAGTAATTATCAAAACAAACTCTGGTAGCCTGGCGGCCAGACGCCCGACTTACGCTCTAAGAATCGCGGGTTCAAACTTGGCTCCTACTACTGCCTCCTAACTTAACTAAGGTTTTAGACCCTTCAAACAATTTTACACATATTCTTCATAGATTCTAATCTAATGTAAGACTCTTATATTACAAAGGTATTCCTAATCCTGAGAGTTGAGGATGTTATGGAAATATAAACATATCAGGTAAATAAATACAGTGCACAGTAGTACTACCCAAGTAGCACAGATGGCGGTATAACTACTCACATATAGATTTATATAGAGCTCTGCGCGTATTAAGACAGTTATAAGGACACACTCGCGGTCCTAAAGCTGCATAATAGCTGTCAGTGATAATTAAATAGCTTAGGGCTGATTAAGAGCTGTATTACGGTCGAGAAAACTAACATTAATACGCAAAAGGTGCTATAAAGGTGAATTTGCTACGGCTGTATACAGCTTTAAACGTTTTCAAATACTTTAACCGTAATAAGGTCTGTTTAGTGGGTAAAATTATGCCAAGTGCTGTTTAACAAGGTAATTGTGAACTTCTATTACGCTGACTTAATAGGGAGCACAAATGAACTACTACGCAGCCAATAGACGTATAATGGAACATAATATGGCGCATAATACAACTTAAAGCTGAACATGTTTACCGCTAAGCAGCCTTTATACTGCCGTTGATACTGTCCGCATATAGCGGTTGTTTAAACGTTCAGAAGATGTCTCATAGCTGTTTAGCTGTTCAGTAGTGTATCGGATTAACGTCTTTTACTTCATAGTGGTTCATTTAAGTATTTTTAATCAGATATTATCTTAGTAACATAGCATATGTGGTACCGTAATAAGTCGTAGTCTACCATTTGCTGCATGGGGATACTAAAATGACGCGCGTATTTATATTTTACTATAACTTAGACAATTCTGAAGTATAAGATAGCCAATGCAATGGCTTTACTTGCAAAATTGCGGCTCCCTAAAATGTCTGTATGACGCCTGTTTAATAGTCACATTTAAGTTAAAGGTGAGAGTGCAAGGAATTAAACATAAAGTAAACAGCTTACAGCTACATACAGGTTCATATGTTGAATTCTATTTAGATTTAGGCTGCTTAACAGTACACGAATAATCATTAAACAGCCTTATGCTGCTTATTAGACATGTAAGGGATGTTTAACGTCGCTGTTTAACATCAGCCACCATTTTATGTGTATAACCTATAAATATTTTGATTTACTTTTCCGAATTATATAATCTTTGTGCATAAATTATGAACGTATGCATTAATTGTACTTCCTAATATGTATGCATAAATTGTTTGGTCAAAATTTTCCCACATCTTATTTATAGCATATAATTTAATTATAAACTGAGTATTTTCGTGGCGCACTAAAATTTTCTTAGATAATATATATATATAATGTCAGTAAACTTGCATTCCCATACATCTTTCTCGGATTAATACATATAAGAGAACATATAATGATCCGAATAAATTAACACGGCGTGATATGGCGGCGCGCGTACGATTTACGTGTAATATATGTTTCGCAATACTACCGGCGGTGCCAAATCGCACACCAAATTATGTTTTATTATTCTTTGATTCAGAACAATGTCAGCCTCCCCCGGTATTAGGAGACATTTGAGATATATTTTCTGAATAAAGGGTCATTAGAGGTCTCTTAGACAGTCAGTATTCCGCTCTTATAACTCCTATTACCCCTTATAACTCTGTTAAATTTCTGCTACAACGCTCTTAAGCAGCTATGTGAACTTAAGGCTGTATAATTTGTGCCCATTTAAGAGGTATAAAAGCTGAATAAGCTCGTATACAGCTATTATGCAGCTTTTATATTCAGCTTTAAGCGTAATCGTATTCTATTATTCAGCTGCTATACAGCCAAGTGTGCTACTTGGGTAGTCATAATCCTCATGATTATAACTAATTGCCACTAACAAGACCCAAGTTTTGAATTACTATTTAGGAGACTCGGGATATGAAAACCAATGGGTCTTCATTTCAAAAAAGAAGTTGACGTTTACTGCAAGTAAATGTAATTGTGTATCTGACTGCCTTACGTGTAAGTTATATTCCAATATTATATCATATTATATTTCTTATATAATGAATTGCTATGGTTACACATGGCACTTTAAACTATACATACTTGTTTCTTTAAACATCGATTTTTTTAAGGGTGTTCAGTTTTTCAGCTGCTTTCGCCACCGCATCTGTATGTTTATTGGATCCGGTGAGGTGAGAAGCCGCCAGTGTGTCTTCGCATGTAGTATCCCACATGCACATGTACATGGGGAATGGCTATACAGCCGCATACAGTCAAGGCGTTGTAGGAGATTTATTGCTAGTGGCTTGCTTAATCTGAGGAAATCTACTCTAACATAGCATCCAAATTACACAAAATAATGCAGAGCACAGTGAATGCAGGGTACTGTAGATATATTCCCAACAGCAGGGTGGAAGAACACCTACAACTCATCGCACTTTTTGATGTTTATCCATTCGCTCCTCGGCCAGATATCGACATTTCTTCTATGGCATGTCACAGTGTGGAATTTTACATAAAAATCGGACATGGGTTAAATAATGGCGTAATATAAAGCTCAATTAATACTAAATATAAATATGTAATCCCCACTAGTTAATTCCTTATAGTTTTCAAGAAACCACATTTTTAAGATTGCTTTCAGAAACACCAAAAAAATCATAGAAGTGGTAATATTTCATGAATACGTGCCTTTATAAACTTTCGTGTAATATTAAACGTTATATCTCTTCCGACTGATAATTTTAAGACCAAAAATATCCTTAAAAAATTATTCTGATCTGAGAAATTTGCAATTTAGTAGTTAAACTATTTAATTTTTTTAAATAAAAATCCTAAGGTATGCGGAATTAATTCTTAACTAGAGACTTCTTTATACCATATTTAGTCGACATTATTAATTTGAATAACGTTAATGAAAGGATTTAGAATTTAAAGCAAATTAAATATTTGTGTTAGGGCTGCTACTTGGTAAAGCGCCTGATTCATCTAACATAGCAAAGTTACCACATAGCATTTTATTATTACGAAAAGGGTACATAATTACAAAAACGTGACGTTAACCACCATAATTTGTGTATTGGAGTCTATTGGAATCAGAGGACTCCAATATTTTATAACGATTGAGAAATTGTGTATCTACCTATAAAACCTACTTAATTTAAATTAGAGAAAAGTGACCGGGGTGTGATGGACGAAGTAATTCAAATCCTAGAAAACTTTCATACAGGTATCAGGGTCATTCAGGTATCAGAAGAGATCTTATTCTCACTTTCTCACTCACTTTTTTTCCTTTAAAAACAGTATGGGAAAATGTCGCTTTATTCACACATGTGCAAAATAATTTAGTAAAAGTTTTGACTTGTTTATTCACGCGTTAGCTTGTAGGATAGAGTTGTACCATGTAGGCATGTATGCACACTGTTTTTTTCATTCCATAGAGCGTTTGCGTCATAAAGTTTTGTGACAAAAAAAAAAATTAAGACGAGCTTTTATCGCCGATACTTTTCTTTCAACAGTCGTCTCGTCTACTACTCATCGAGACGATTCTAACAAACCTCTAAGCACAATGAATGCATTGTTTTATATAACCTAGTCCTTATGGCTACCTCCATATCTCCATCATCAGACCAGCTGCAGCATCATGGTTCCAAAACATTGTAATGTCATCTGAGTTAAGTAGCTACACTATATTTCAGCTCAATTGGGCAGCAGGAAATGGGTCAAATTGAAGCACCGTGAAGATCTCGATCTATGCGTATGGTGTCCAATCACAGACTACCTACTAACCTGCTAATAATAACCTATAATATATAATAATGACAGATGGGTTATGCACGCTCCAAAAGTGAAGCACTTAATATGAGTGAATTCAAACAACTGTCGCTAGTCACGCTCCGGCAAGCGAGAGATGCGGACGTGTCAATGACTCCCGTCACCCGCATGGGAAAGAGACAAACTGTAATTTTCTAACAATGAGAGTGACAAAGATGTAATGATTGTCAAAATAGATAAACATAAAAGAATCTTGGTTAGGTTATGGCATAACTCTGGAAGTATTTTTTGTGCTCATTTTGTTAGAGTATAACCCATTCATAGTAAATATCATTGATAATAACCAGTTGGATGACCGGAGCATAGTTAGGTAATTTTACAGTAATTACTGTTATTCGATTTCTGTTTTATTAAACTAAATTTCGTGTGATAACCGTACAGATCAGAATTATCAGAAAAACATAGAAGTTTAATAACTTCCAAATCCAGAGACGATAATTAATGAATTTTTGATATGATTTTTTAATTAAGTAAAAGAATATTTTTTCTTGAAACTAACTTCGCTTATAGTATCAAAAGGTAATAAGACAGATATTTAGTTTTTTTGTACAAAGTACGATATCTTTGTTATTTAAGGATTAGGAACATTGCTATTTGAAACTTAAATACTGTGTAACAATATACTGACGATAAGCAGTAAAGTTCAACCCAATAATTAAAGCATTTAGAGAAAATTAAGAATTTCACTTTAAAAAAAATTTTTAAGTCGGCACATTAATATGAATATCTTAAAAAGTATCATTAATTTGCATAGACAGACCTTGCTATTTCGTCGAACACCTCTAAAGCTATCTATTAATGCCATAAACTGCCTCAGGTTAATAGCATGTCCGATTTTGATGTAAAATTTCACACTGTGCATGTTAATTGAACTTTAGGTTAAATAGGTAATGCCAATCATATTATATTTTAACACTTATATATTTTTAATAAATACCTACAATTAAAAATCATAAAAATTATAAATATTAATGTGCTCTCAGTGAAAATGTATTAAAATCATATCAATTTTATAATTACTTCTAGTAGGCATCTTGCCTAGTTTGAATAGTCAGAAATCAACTTCGCGCAAAAGTTTCGTGGGGGCAATTACTAGAGGTCGCCTCCATCATTACTATCGGTACCCTGGTAGTCAGTGCCTTAAAGGATTGTTTGACATCTGATACTTCACTACTTAAACATTATAGATACTGGTGCCGGCTATACTGTAAATTTATCAAAAATCTAAAATTACCGGTCGGCTTCCATTTAGCGTTGACAGCGTTGTAGAGCCCATCACGGAGATATTGAAAACATAAGTCTTAAAGGTCGTAAATGGGCGCTAGTATGTGTGGCGTCAAGTTGAAAATACAAAAAAAATACGTTAATTTATCGTTACGCTTAAATTTTGACACACGGCGAAGCCCACTTACTTAACCACCCACAAAATCTACATACTTACCAAATTTAAGGCCATTACGGTGGGCGTATAAGGTTTTAAGACCAGTTGAAATCGCAATTTGTTGAGCCTTAATTTATTTTTGAGCTTACTGCTCGAAATTTTTATAGAAGCTATAAGACCCGTTTAGTAAGAAAATACCAAATTTAAGAACATACCGGTGGGCGCATAAGGATTTAAGACCATTTTAAGAAATAGTCGGCTTCATAACATCAACTGTAAGACACTCCTCCGTCTACAGCTCAGCCAGCCTCGTAGGTAAAGTCACTAAAATCTTACAGGACCCTCACCCCCAAACCATGGAACTGTGGGCTTAGAGGAGGCCAAAAAAGCTTGTTGAAGTGGTTGGCGAGTCAGGATGTTTTTACCCATCCAAATTGCTATTGGAGCTGGGACGACGTATTGTGCCAAATTTATTCTGAGTCACTCACTCCTAAGCCGCAGCACTGGCTACCGGCTTACCCGTCACCAAACCTCCTGTTTGGTGACGGGTGGACAGCTTTTCCAGACACTGTCAGTAATAATGACATTATTTCTCTGCTCATCTTGCTCATCCTTCATTCATATACATAGAAAAGGATGGGTACAGAAATATTGACATTATTACTGGATAGAAATAAGTCAAATAATAATAACATTAAATAATTAAAATACTATAAAAAAAGAGAAAAGAAAAAATATATAAATGTACAAAAATGTATAACATAAAAAAGTTAAAAACTAAAATAAAAACGTCTTCTAAGGCTTTTCCACAAAATATGCACTTAATGAATACACACAAAGCATATGTAAGTTAACCAGTGAACGCAACGGGTAGTTCGGTTTAACTGGTCCCTATGCATAACATTACATTGTTGTATTGCGCTTGGTGTTACCGAGCGCATTTGTTCTTAACTCGTCCACCAGTTTTTGCATTCTACCCTCTCCCATTTAGCTTTAAGATAAATATTGTTTTCTCAGTAAGTGATTTATGTAAATCTTTTTGAGAAATAAATGTCTTCAACTGTATAGTATCTGGACCGCACCTGATTGATTGAAATCTGATTCCGGCTTTGAGTCCGTGTTTGTGCTCCACACAGGTGTTATTGCGGTACTTAAGTAAATACCACATGCGTGCCTGTGGGATGCTATATGCGTAGACACACTGGCGGCTTCTCACTTCACCGGAACCAATAAACAAGCAGGTGCGGTGGCCAAAGAAGCTGAAAAACTGAAGACCCATAAAACATTTTTATACCTTTCGTAGTCGAGACCCTTGGCGCGTGGGGACCCAGTGCTCAGTAACTTTTTAAAGAACGCAAAAAGAGGCTCGTCGACTCAATTGGTGACCAAAGAGCTGGCAGCTTCCTCGCTCAACTCATAAGTTTTGCGATACAGCGGAGAAATGCTGCCACCATCCTCGTTTGCTAGTTTCTAACATGTTGATACATATAATATATATCGGAACCTCGACAAAACAAATACCCACGGTAAATACCCCGTTTTAAATAGTTTTTGTAACTTCCATAAAAAAATTGCGTTCTACGACGTTAAAAAAAATTGATTTATTTAGAACGTCATATAAATATTGAATACCATTTTTTTTTTCAAAAATAAAAAAATATAAGGATGAACATATAAAGCATTCTTTTACAAACATGAATGAATGAATGAATGAATGTAAGATTTATTCATGACAATTACAAAAAACATAATAAACAATCTAAATATATAAAAGAAAGTGGTGTTAGTAAGACCGTTTATAACTCGAGAACGGCTGAACCGATTTAGATGATTTCGGATTAGTTTGAATGGTCACAGCCCTGGTTAACAGAATAAGTATTAAAAAGTCACAAAACCCTTGATTTCAAAGAACAAATATGACCTTAATTAAAAGCCGGCCATGTCGGCCATTTTGTTTATTGACATTGATATGACAAGCCTGTTCGAGCTCAATATTTAAAAGTGGGTAGCAGTTCAATATTTAAATGAGGGTAGTTATAAAATTGAATTGAAGCATTTGTAACATTGGCACGACGAGTCTGTTCAAGATCAATACATAAACGCCGGTAGCCGAGTTTGTATTACCATTTTCAAATAAACTTTTATTTTATTTTTGTGTTTGACTGTTTGTTATCATTGTCTGTCATAATTTAATGGTGAATTGTAATAATGTTTACAAGTCGTCATCTTTGTGTTGTGCCTTCGCAATCAATGAAAAGTCTATTGCAATATTTTGAAAATCGACTATCTCAACTCTAGATAAAGCGTCAGCAACGACGTTGTCCTTTCGCTGTATACAGCCTTGGCCAGAAGTATTGAGCATAGCAGTTTTTTGTTTACAGTTTTGATGTTAAGTATTATTTCCCAATAATAACAATGTACGGTGACGTAAAATGTTATATTTCATTTATATATCTAGAAAACTTCACTTAATAACAATTTCAAGGTAAATATAAAACATGAAAACTTAAGGTCACAAAAATGCGACTTTAGGTCGGTGGGATAAATTGCAAATATTCTATGCAGTTACTACTAACTTCAACAAAACATGCCTGTTCAGTTTGAATTAAAAATATAGAAACGCTGGACTAAAGCTTCGAGTTTTGTATGAAAATCGCAAGGGTGCTCAACACTTCTGGCCAAGGCTGTATGTCTTATATCCGTAGACAATCTTTTATATTATATATATAAAAGAAAGTCGTGTTAGTTACACTATTTATAACACAAGAACGGCTGAACCAATTTGGCTGAAAATTGGTGAGGCGGTAGCTTAGAACAAGAAGACGGACATAGTATACTTTTTATCCCATTCCCGCGGAACGTGACATAAAACGTGGTATAACAAAACGCTATATACCATTTATAACTCAAGAACGGCTGAACCGATTTTCATGATCTTTGATTTTTAACCGACATCAAGATTTCAAAAGAGGATGTTCTCAATTCGGCGTGTATGTTTTTTTTTTTAGTTTATATATATATATATATTACAGATGGGATCCATGAGGAATCGAGGGAACTCCTCAAACTTTAAAGGCATACATATACATATTTTTATCAAGAAATCCATCATTTTCATTCAAAACAGTGAAATATTTCAAGAATTATTTATTTATTTTCTAAAGCAGTTTTATTATTAATTGTACCATCTTTTATAATTTCATATTTGTGTATTAAAATATAATAGGGTAGAAACTAGAAGCCGATAAAAAAATTTTACCCCTACTTCATGTGAACCTTACCCAAAAAAAAATGTTAACTTCAGTTTTTATTTCACCATTTTTTCAAGAAGATCATTTGAAGAAGTAGATCTGATGATGATCAGAATGGAACTCTTCAACGATGCATAGTTCACCTTTGGCGATTTGTCCTCTTCGCTGTGTTTGTTAAGCAAGTTTGATTGTCAGGACAAATTTTCGTCAACCTCAAGTTCTGATGATGGGATCCATGAGGAATCGAGGGAACTCCTCAAATCTTAAGGTCATACACATAGTGATTTTTGTATTTTTTTCAACAAATCAAGATTTTCATTCAAAAGAGTGACATTTGATAAAGTGGAACTGCTGATGATGATCAGAACGGAACTCTTCAACGACGCATAGTTCACGTTTGGCGATTTGTCCTCTTCGCTGTGTTTGTTAAGCAAGTTATTTCATTGTATGGAGTCTAAGAGTACACCATCTACATAATAATCTTTCACCAGCTTTCCCCATTGAAGTCGGGTTTTTTTTTCTTAAAAAATATTTGGATGTACATATCTCCACCCCGAATAACAGAATAACTATTAAAATATTGGAGAAACTAAAAAGAAAATGGAACATAATCTATGGAAGTAGGGTTACCAGGCCCAAAAATGAAAATGCCGCTTAATTTAGCCGGACATTTGATCCCAAAAGCCGGACATGCCTTTTTTGCATACGCTACGCTGGTCTTTCGAATCGTGCCACTGGCGTGACTGGCGCGTAGCGTAAGTCAGACAGAAGCCTAACAAAAGCCGGACAGGCCGGACGAGGAATTATTTGGCCGGACACACTGGTAAAAAGCCAAACATGTCCGGCTAACACCTGGCAACCCTATATGGAAGTTAAGAAAGTGTAAGTCCGTTAATAGGAGTGGATGAAGACAATGGGAGGAGTTGGAGACGATGAGACTGACGTAGTGTAAGAGTCAGTGGGAATGGAGTCGATGGGATGGGAGTGAAGTAGGAGTCGGTGGGAGAAGGGTGGTGGAAGAGAGTGAGAGAAGGGTGGACAAGAGTGGGAGATGGTTGGACGACAGTGGGAGAGTGGTGGGAGATGGTAGGACTGGCGTAGGAGTGAACTTGAGGTCGACGGGAGTCTGTGGAAGTTGGCGGTACGAAGTTCGCCGGGTCAGCTAGTAACATATACAACCCGAAACATTAATTGCCACGAAATCGTCGCAACTCAGCATTAAATGCCGGCAGGGCCAGCGCTGGTCTTCCGTTGCAACCATTTGACGATACGTCGCATTGACGCCACGATCACATCCCCAAAGTAAGAATACCTTAATCAAAACAAGAGAAAAAAAAACAATAAAAAACGGGAAAAAAACATATACCTGTTATACACTTTATAACGGCATGTTAAACTATAAGCCACTTAAACATTAAATTAAGTAAATATTTGAAACTATTTAAAGTTTTTTTTTTTCAAAACTGTCCCGCAAGGTTAACTTTTACGGTTTAAATTTTAAAATAAGGCGGTGAAGTGCCTAGTTAATGGTCAAAAAATTTGGAGTGTTAGTTCAAAAATAATACAAATGCAAAAATTGCGATTAGATTCCAATCTAAAATAGGCATGATGACACATATTGATTTATGCAATAAAATTTAGTTGATAGGATGCAAAATGATCAATATATCCAACTAAAGTGAAAATTTATAAATTCTTTTGAAGTGGCTCAAAGATATCAAGCTGCAAAATTTCAAAATTGTACGATTTTTTAAAGTGTGAATTGAAATGATTTTTAACATTGTACTGTAAAATAAATTGTATGGCAACCATACACATAAACGCAACATTTCACTGTAAAAATAGCAACTTCATATTTTTTCCATACTTTAAACAGGGCAACTATGTGATCGTGACGTCACTTTTGCACGTCATTTTGGAGCGTTTTGAGAAACAAATGCAAATCTCGGACTTTAAGTCTCATTTCTGACTTTTCTGTTGCTTTAACGCAATTGGCCCCATATAGACATTTGATCCTCACAACAAAACGAATCGATTGATACCATACATGAAAAAAATTCACCATGCCTATATTGTATGCTCCCACCGGAATTTGGTATGTAGGTTATTTGAAGTAGACTTTACCGTAAGTACAAATTTGGAGCGGTAAAATCACTGATTAATTAACGGTATTTTCTTGTATTTTCAACTTGACGCCATATGATATGCTATGATATTTATTCAAGAACAATTTACATCGTGTTATACATACTAGCGCCCATTTAAGACCTAGTAAGACTTATTTTTTCATGATCATGATGAATCAGCCGAAGAGGGGCTCTATATCGCTATATGGAAGCCAACCGATAAGATTTTTGATAAATTTACAGTGGGGCGGGCTAATAAGGTGTAATCTGTGTTCGTATCACGGATTTATATGAAGTGGATCTTTTTCTTAAACCTTGTCCCTAACCAAGGATGTGCATTTCTGTCATTGAATTTGACAACTAGTATCCGATACGTTTGCCTAAGTGAGAAAGAGAACTTGCCATGCGTGAAGAAGGGACAACATGATTCGTAACGTCTAAGAGGGACCTCTGTATAGTACTATTGTTTACTCGGTGCCCTAGCCACAGTTGAAAATTATTACCGAGTAAAAGAGTCGTTCATAGGCGACTAGCATAAAACCGGCCAAGTGCGTGTCGGACCACGCATAATAGAGGGTTCCGTACCTTCCATGGAAGAAGAACCAAACTAATACCAGAAGGTCGTATATCTGATACATATGGAAGAAATTTTTTGGAGATAACTCAAAAATGGCTGAACTGATAATGTTCAAAATAATTTTCGTATAAAGTATGTAATAGAAAAATAAGATAATCTTCTCAATTTTTTTTAAGTATATTATATGGACTTAGTATTTCTGAAAATTTTGTAATTTAGTTACATGGAGCGCCCCCCATAAAAATATTTTCTCCTTCTATTTAACTACATATTCTGTCCAGCCAACGAACGCAGTAGCAATGTACAGCGACCAAAAGTATGACAACACTAAGAATCAGTGAAAAAAGCAGCAATGATCATCAAATTCTATGTTTTAATTTTAGTTGGTATTTCCACCCCTTTCATTACGTGACATTCACGGTGTGTAAAAAGGAGACGGATATATTTCGTCTGATCTGTCATCAACTGTAACAAATAATCTGGTTGAGGCAATTGACATATGCCATAAAAACGAATTTAAATTCAATGTAGAACGTTGCAGGAGTTCTATCTCACTCACGCTTAAGACGAGAGAGTGAAATGCACTAGAAACAAATTCAATGTAAAAGATATGTGAATTGAAATGTTCGTCACGAACACGGTGTCTCATCACAAAGGGTTGGCACATGTACGTATTTTGAATTTGCCGCGCTTTTCTACTGAAAACATGGTTTGCCAGACTATAATTAAATAGCGGCATGAAAAATACAACTTATGTCTAAATTTTATTTTATTCGTCTTATAGTTTCCGAGTAAAATGGCTGTGACATACGGACAGACGGACTGACGGACAGACAGACGGACATGACGAAACTATAGGGGTACCGTTTATGCCATTTTGGCTACGGAACCCTTAAAAGTACTAAAAACAGTCCGATAGAGAGCATAATAGTGCGGGGCGGTACCTCACTCGCACTCGTTACAAAATTGTCACATTTGACACATATTTACATTTTGATTGTCTGCTGACGTCATTACCTCCTTAGTCAAAACGAGACACTCCCTTAGATAAGCTTCTCTGTCGGCCTCACTTTGTGACCGAAGAATGAGATCCACTTCATATACATCCATGGTTCGATACCTACGTATACCTACTAAAAAAAACACCAAACTCTCTGCCATGGGATTCCCAATGTCCTGTCAACATATCTAAAATGGTGGCCATAGCCATAGACAAAACGCTCTAGCGAGACCTACTGACAGCTTGACAGTTAGGTGTATCACTCTATCACCTAGTGAGACAACCGTGAGAGCAACGTCTTACAGTTTGGCATCTCGAATCGAGGCCCAGGTTTCGGCTAACCAGGTAGCCACACAACTTCTGCTTAACGGCAAAGCCACTGGTCGCTTCCCTAAACCAACACCAGTTTCACCCACCGTTAACCATCAAGCCAGCGCTAATCTCAACAAGCCCTTCACCCACCACGAACTTGAGACTGCCATAAACTCACTGAAAAATGGTAAAGCTGCTGGCATTGACGATCTGACCGTGGAACAGATCAAACACCTTGGGCCGAAAGCCAGAGACTGGCTACTGGAATTGTACAATAGCTGTTTGTCGTCACTCAAAATACCAAAAGCATGGCGTAAGTCGAAAGTAATCGCACTTCTCAAGCCAGGGAAGGACCCCTCGGATGCGAACTGCCACACTTATAAGCTGTTAGAGCGATTGCTTTTAAACCGCCTCGTCCCGATTATTGAACCGCAACTAATCCCAGAACAAGCGGGATTCCGTCCGGGAAAGTCATGCACGAGTCAAACATTAAAGCTAGCATAACACATAGAGGACGGGTTCGAGCTGGGCTTAGTTACAGGAGTGGTCTTTGTCGACCTGACAGCCGCATACGACACAGTGAATATACAACGGCTGCTTTTAAAGGTTAATGGCATGACGAGGGACGCTGGATTTACAAACGTTCTTCGCGGACTGCTCCACAACCGTCGATTTCAAGTTCACCTGCAATCTGAAAAAAGGTCTCCCGCAGGGTAGCGTGCTTGCCCCGATGCTATTTAACATATACACCAACGACCAGCCAGTCCTGCACAAAACCCAGAGGTTCGCATACGCAGACGACCTAGCACTAGCGACCCAAAGTGATAGCTTCGAGGGCGCGGAAAAATCACTGTCTGCGGCCTTGAAGGGCCTAACGAGGTACTATGAGACGAACTGCCTGAAAGCAAACCCACAAAAAACCCATTCATGTGCATTCCACCTACGAAACCGTGAAGCAAAAAGGCAGCTCAGTCTTACCTGGAATGGAGTCGATATCGAGCATAGCCCGTGCCCAAGGTACCTTGGAATAACCCTAGACAGAACATTGTCCTTTAAAAGCCACTGTGTAAAAGCACGTCAGAAGGTGACCTCGCGAAATTGTCTCTTGCGGAAACTTACTTCAACGCACTGGGGCGCCTCAGCACACACCCTTCGCACTACTGGCCTGGCACGTTGCTATTCGGCGGGCGAATACGCGTGCCCAGTGTGGCATCGCTCCACCCACGCGGGACAGGTTACTTCGGCGCTCAATGACACCTGCCGCATAATCACAGGATGTCTTAAACCCACTTCGCTCAATAAGCTATACCCTCTGGCAGGAATTGCTCCCCCGGAAACCCGTAGAGAAGTGGCGTGTAGCGTCGAAAAATGGAAGCAGGAATAAGACTCAAGACATCCTCCGCGGCCACAAGCTACCACCGTCCCGCCTAAAGAGCCGAAGGAGTTTTATGCGGTGTACTGCCGCCATCCGGATTCCGCCATCCCAGAATCGACTTGACTGAACATTCGCGGACATTGTTCCAGAATCACTGGAACAATGTCCGCGCCCCCCCTGACGACTATGTCCGCCCCGCTGAGACGCTCCCCGCTGGGCATAAGCAGCCGTGGCCGATCTGAAAAGCCTTAAACAGATTGCGTTCCCAGGTCGGCCGTAGCAAGGAAAACATGCTGAAGTGGGGCGCTCTAAACGGCTCAGACGCCCAATGCCCATGTGGAACGGCTCTCCAAACGATGGGGCACATGCTATCCTGTCCAGCGTGCCCGCACGCCTGCTCCGAGCGGGACCTCCGTGATGCGACAGACAGGGCGCTAAGCGTCGCTACCTTCTGGCCGCGCACAGTCTGAAACCATCGACACGAGAAGAAGAAGACCTACATTTATTACACTTTATTAAAGTTATTTCTTTGTTCATTTCTAGAAAATCACTGCCAGCTTCTACTGGCTGCCCTGGGCTCTGCAAGTCGGCCTAATCCCAAGAATTGGCGTAGCAACTAGTTTTTACGAAAGTGACCGCTATCGACATTTTAACCCTGATCTGAGACTAGTGATGGGATTAGGTCCGGTTTCCTCACGATGTTTTCCTTCCCGATATTACTCGTATCTGAAAGCGACTAGTTATCTAATTTCAAATGGTACTTAGTATTTACCTTAGTCCCGAGAAATTCGGCGCTTCGAACCAAGGTGTGATTCTGGGACTTGAGTAAAAGTAGAATATTTTGCCGCCAGCCTACCAACCCTTATCTTCCTTCATTTAACAATGATAGGTATATTGTAGTAATTACGGATAATTCGAAAACCAGGACTCTGATGAAATGACTCTGAATTAAGAGTATGAGTGATTATTGAATTATTTTTATGACATAGGAGGCAAATGAGCAGACGAATCGCCATACACGCTCGGAACACCAGGGGGTGATCCCCTGTGCGTTGCTGGCCTTACCCAACAATTACCCAACGCTCGGTATTACTCCAATATAACTTAAATATTAATTATTATAATCTTGTTATTGTTATTACTCCTATATCTGCTGCTCCGTGTGACACAATAATTCATCAGCACAGATTGTATATCAAATATTCAGGCCGTGATATTGCGCCGCAATTGGCTATTAGTTACGGAATTCAGTTATAGGGCGTTGTTGTTGTATAATTATCATATAAGCAGTACTGGGCCAATGAACTGATGTTGTCGACTGATAGTGATAATTGTAATTTTATGTCACTCTCTTTATCGTCGAGAAGTATGTTAGCTCAATTAGACTCAATGTAACGAGTAGTCTACCCGAAGGCCTCGAAAAGACGCTGCAAGTGGGGTCAATATAATGATATAACTTTGTTTTACCAACTGTCCTTAATTTGATTTGCTTCAAGATTTAACTGTCCTTAAAATAAGCTACACAAATTAAACTACACACAGTCAACGCCAAAAAAATGTGTACACCTTTGCACTTTGCCGCTTTATATTAAGATCAAAATTGTATACATCATTTTGGCGTTGACTGTACACTAAGTACAGATTTTTCAAGAGCAAAATTTGGAATAGCTTAAATAAAAATAAAAAATAAAAATTTACAGGCTGTTTTCCCTCCATAACTAGCCATATTATGATATTATGCGAGATGAAATCTCCAAAGGGTGTTACCAAATGGTAGGAAACTTCGACGCCGTCTTGCCGGTCATCTCAAGTTACACTGGGCAGACAGCGTAGCAGCGGATCTTCATGAGCTCGGCGCTGGTGAAAACTGGCCAGAAAAGATGCAGGACCGAGCAAAATGGCGTGCTCTTGTGTCGGAGCCCAAGACTCATTTTGGGTAATTGCAGCAAATAAGTAAGTTAGGTAGTGTACCTAAAGGTTGTCAGGAAGAACGGTAGGTTTAGCGATAAGATCGCCTGTTGTTTACCTCTAATTTGACTTTATGCATTTTCTGTACTGGTTTTCTTTTTGAGGTGTTCAGTAAAGAGTTGTATTGTAAATAAGTAATTAGTGCCTAATATGAACTAGTTCGAGTACACTAAGTTCTTGCTCTGAGTATTGTGTAATTCATGTCTGTTGACATTTGATATGGACGGATAATCTAATACTACGACAAAGGGCCAGGTTTTACTGCGAGCGATTAGGTAACTTTTAACTTCACATTAATTTTATGCTATTTCTTGTGATTGTGTTCCGCCGTGCTCCAAATTGGACCACAAAGCAGATCGCAAATTGAAAACGAATCTATTTCGTACGCACCGTACGTACCGGGATTCCACATAGGGCCCTACTGACTCAGTCCAATGGCGCGCTGTGTGAATAATCAACGATCTTAAACTTACAAGCGATATTGAACTTTTAAGCCCAATAGACCGTAAGCCAGGACCAAATTTCGTTGGTCATCGCGTCCCGGGCGGCGACTTGTGAAGTGGTTTAGGGCGATGGTGAAGCCTCGTAAAAGTCAGCTGCCTGTCCGTTGGTGGGTATATGAACGGCAGGCATTTAATTGATTTAAAAAAAATGGTCATCGCGTCCAGATTGAAACTTTGTCAGATGATAGTTTATATCCTATTATAAACATAAAAATTGTCAGTCAGCTGTATTGCAGTGAAAAAACCGTCAGCTGGTCACGTGAACATACGATCTACAGGGCATCAGCTGACGGTCTATCCACCTAGATACAGCGGGCTGATGATTTTTGATATTTGTAAGAGCATATAAACTATCATTTGACATTTTTTTAAGTAATTAAATAGTTGCCATTCCTCCACCCACCAACGGAGCGGCAACTGACCTTCACGAGGCTTCATTATACATCTCCCTTAACCACTTCACAAGTTATCGCCTGGGACGAGATTGGTCATTAAATTTGTTCCTGGCTTAAGGTCCACAAGGAGAGCCTGCCTCCTTATGTGTGTTCTACCGCTTCAACAATGGATTGCGCTAAGTACTGGTTGATTCTACCACCTACGGCTGCATTCTACCACCGCTTACTGTCGGCAGGGCGTTCATCCATGCCATGGAACAGTTGGAACATAAATAGTCGTATATTGGGCGGTGCAAGTGGAATTTTCTCCCACGAATGCTCCGACTGTGGTATGACCTGTTTGCCTGTTTATCACCGTAGTAGTACAATCCGCTATCGGAGGAACCTTGCCTTAACACCGGGCTTTGAGCGAAGCATAATAGGAAATCTTATATGCTTTATTAAGTTAAAATAGAATCCGCACAACTTCCATTTTTGATTGGCATCCCCAGCTTCTTCGAGGTTTCTGCTTCGGGATTATGAAAAGTTTGCTAGTACGGTAACTTTATTATAGATACACAATAGTTTATAAAACATTTATAAGCATAAGAAGGTAAGGATGTTTTGCAACGTAACATGGGTCGGGGCATGTACCCTACGAAGCTTCCACGAGGACGATTACGATAATCATTGACTTCCGATTGTAACCTTGAATCAATACTCATGATTACTTATGTAACCTCTATTAGAATGAGATATGTTGATAGTTGGAGGGTCGAAATGGAGTATTTAAGTAAAACCAGACATTATCGAAGATGTGTTGTATTGTCGGTATCACGTATATAAGAGACGTAACAAAACTAAACATACATTATTTATATGTTATTATTGCTTACATGCTATTTTATTCAACCACGTGTATCACATTATGTCGCAGACAGTAACGTGAAGTTACTGTTAATATGTTAATTAGGGATATACTACATCTCCCCCGGAAAGTTACCCTTCACCCCCATAAAGGAAGAAAAAAAAAAGTGACATACGCAGTTGCATTTACATTTTTTTTAATACTATGTTATACTATATAATAATTGCTAAAGATTAATAGTTTTTAAAGTACAGCTTAATTTTATTCTTATGAGTTATATAAATCTGATTATTCTTAGAAATCTTAATATTAGGTGACATATCCTCTATTACTTCATAAGGCCCATTATATACACAATCTAATTTATTACCTACTTGGTTTTTTAAAAGTACTAAATCTCCTGGTTTATATTGTACAGGATTCATTTTCTTATCATACATAAATTTTCTACTATATTTACTTGACAACAAATTATTTCTAGCTTCTGACTGTGCTCTTTGTAACCTATACTTAAATTCTTTAGGATAATCATCATAATTATAGAGAGGGTCGACAGAAGAAATTAAATTATTTGGCAATCGACAGTGTTTGCCGAATACTAACTCGTATGGCGTATATTGCGTCTCCGAATGCACGGTGGTATTATACGAAAAACACCAATAACTTAACCAGCTACTCCAGTCAGTGCTGTTGTTACTACATTGAATCCTAAGAAAAGCTCCTAAGTTTTTGTGCGTGTTTTCAAGTGCACCTATGGTTTCGTGGTGATAAGCGGTCGAGTGTAGCTTATTGACACCTAATAATTTACAAATATCGCTAAATACGCTGGACATAAATTCGGTACCTTGATCCGTTATGACGTCGCTTGGTACTCCATATCTTAAAATAAAATAATTTACAAATGCCTTACTTACAGATTCAGTATCTTTTCTTTCTAAAGGGTATGCCTGTACGAACTTTGTGAGTTCACACTGAATTGTTAATACGTACTTATAGTTATAATTATCTAATTCTAAGGGTCCAAGAATATCTAAAGAAACTCTTTCGAAAGACGAACTTGGTGTCGAAGTTATCACCATTGGTTCCTTAATGTATTTATTAGTGTGTTTGCTGTACTGACAATGTGCACATTTCTTTACATATTCGTATACATCGTGGCTCATTCTTGGCCAGAAGTAGTGACGTTTAATGTTATTAAGCATTCTATTAACCCCCGCGTGGCCACTTGTGGGTAATAGATGAAAATCGTTTAAAATAACTCTTATTTCGTCTTTATCATATACTTTTGTAACACCTTTTGTTACTAGGATCCTAGGAATATCACTTGTATAGCTAGCTAAAAATGCATTTACTTCTTGTGCATTTTGATTATTTTTTATTATAATAACTTCACTTATGCTTTGCTCCTTGCATAATATTTCCAATTCCCTCGCTAACACGCCTACGGTAGATAACGATCGGGTTGTTAGATATATGCATGATTTGCTTGGTACGTACACAAAATTTCTTTTATTACTCATTATATTATTTCGACATGTCGTATTTAATTTATAATTTGAACCTAATACGAGTTCAATGCAGTCCTTAGGTGCTTTGATGATTTCCACAACTCTAGGTTGATCAAGCCTCTCGTTTGCGGGAACATCTGTTGCTACGTCACCTTGATTGCAAGTTCGTTGCGCGCGTAATCTCCGTGATTGAGCTCTGGTCATGACTGATACAACGTTTGTCCTGATATTTTTTAAATCTTCACTATTCATCGGTAAACGACTCAATGCGTCTGCAGCTGCATTGTTTCGTCCCGGAATATATTCAATATCAAAATTAAATTCTTCTAAATACAACCTAAATTTGGTTAACCTACTCGAAGGATCAGTCATTCCAAAGAGATAAATTAAAGGTTTATGGTCGGTGACAATTTTGAACTTTTTCCCATAGAGATACGGTCTAAAGTGCCGTGTCGACCACACTATGGCCAATAACTCCAAGTCAATGATTGGGTATCGAGTTTCAGCTGGCTTAAGGTTTCGACTTGCATATGCGACTACTTTTCCGTTAGAATTTGACAATACGGCACCTAATCCTATTTTTGATGCATCCGTATGTAAGATAAAAGTATTATTTTCTGAAAAATCTGGATAATCTAAGACTTGTGGACTTGTAAGTATATTTTTAAATTTTAAAAATGCTGTTTCACACTCTGGGGTCCAATTGAAAACTGCGTTTTTTTGGAAAGTTGGTTCAATGGATGCTATGTTCGCGAAATTAGGAATAAACCGTCTGTAATAATTGGCAAATGCAACGAATCTTTTGACCTCATCTGTATTCGTTGGCCGTGGGTATTTATTTAATGCGTCCACTTTTGCTGGGTCAGGCTCTACTCCCTTTGAAGTAATTTTATGCCCTAAGTACATTATGTCTTTACGTAAAAATTCACATTTTAATGGGTTTAGTTTAAGATTAGTGCTTCTCAATCGTTCTAACACTCGAATGAGGTTATGGTTATGTGACGTCATGGAATTTCCTATGACAATACAATCGTCTAAGTATATAAAACATTGTTTACAATTTAAGCCGGACATGGCTATGGTCATGCATGAGTCTAGAGAAAACACTAGGCGATGTCCGTAATCCCATTGGACATCTTTTCATCCTATACATTTTATCGGTTGTAAACGCGGTGTATTTTCGGGATTCTTTGTCTAAAGCTAATTGGTAATAACCTTGGGAAAGATCAAGCTTTGAGAAATATATGCTACCTGCTAGGGCATCTAATATTTCAGTAATGTTAGGCAACGGGAACGTATCATCCTGTATTTTATTATTTAGCTGTCTATAGTCAACAACTAATCTCCATTTCTTTTCTCCTAACTTATCTGATTTTTTAGGGACAAGCAAAACTGGGCTGGACCACTCAGAAGTGGTCTCTTCAATTATATCGTTATCTAACATATCTTGAATCTGAGTTTGAAGTTCCTTACGTAAAGCGTGTGGTATCCTGTAAGGCTTTACATATACCGGGCTTGCATTTTCTTTTAATTTAATTTTGTGCTCTAATAAAGTGGTTGTAGTTAGCTTGTCGCCGGGCAGATGAAAAACATCTGCGTATTTTGCGCAAATTTGTTCTATACTTAATTGTTCCTCTTTATTTAAGTAAGTATGTAAATTTAATAGATCTAATAACGTAGTTACTCTATTGACACTAATTTTCCCTGAGTCAAAGTTGCAAATATCAAAATTACATAATCTGTTTACTTTTAAACTTGATAAATCTAAACTAACTGGCTTATCAGTCGTATTTAATATTCGTACTGGTATTTGACCTTTCTCCGGTCTTGAAATAACACCTGCTACGAAAACGCCTTCCTGCATTTCTTCGGCTAACACTACACAATCATCACTTAGCTGTGACGCAATATGAGTCACAATTTCGCAGCGCGGTGGGATAGTATGGACATAATTATTCCTAGAATGAACCTTCATAGTTATCGAAACAGACTGACCTCTGTCCTCTAATGTCAATGCATTGTTTTTATAGCTTATAGTTGCATTATAAGGCAAGAAAAATTTTTCACCTAAAATTGCTTGAGCTGCGCATTGCATATATTTAAAAACATGAAACTTTCCTTCGCAAATGAATCCGTTAAAGTCTAAGTCTAAGCAAATATATCCTTCCGAAACTAAATCTCCACAAACTCCCTTAATAGTAATACTATGTCCTTGGACGTGTCTAAGAAGGTCGGGTTTGTTTTTCAAATATTCATACTTAATAGCACACAGACCTGCTCCACTATCGGCTAATATTTTTAATTTATGTGCATTACCTATACTACATGTTACTGTACTATAATTATCTTTGTTGTAACTAAATATCGCATTATTCATGTTGGTCACGAAAAAACTGCCTGTTTGATTTTTTGTCAGCATTTGTTGTACGTGCACGTGTCGCGTGCACGAGTCGTCGAACGCTGGCCGTGCTTTGGTCAGCAAAATGCTGAGGTCGTGCAACTTTATTGTGTGGAATGTGTTGCGAAATACCTACGTTACGGTTATTATTAGAATAATACCGTGTTGGAAATGCATTTTTTCCTGAATGAAAACTTTTTTCCTTATTATAACGAACAGTGTGAGTATTCCTGTTCCCGTAATTTTTACGAGAATGACTGCGTCCGTAATGTAGGACCTGATCGTCCCGTGGTGATGAGCTATGCTCATCAATTGCTGTCCTAATAGCTTCGGGCAACGACTTAAATTGCCTAGCCGATATTATGGTACTCAATTTTGGGTCTGATAGACCGTCAGCGAACCGCTTAATAGCTGACTTTTCGTTCAGTGGACGAAGTACCTACTATCGTCACCATCGGCTTGGGATATAGTCAAATTGACAAAAAGATCCTCGATCTCAGCTCCGAAAGCTTCTATAGATCGCCTACCTTGCCTAGCTCTATATAGCTGTGCCTGAATCGACTCGGACGATTTTTTAGGTAACAAGAACGTACGCATATCAGCGACGAGAGATTCTACGCTACTGTATGAAGTCTTTAACCTGAGTTTAGCGCTGGACGAAAGTCTTGTTTTCAATACAAATTCTATCAAAATCTGTTGAGTCTCGCTACTTAATAGAACTATACATTAGAATACCATCTATCAACTGCTTAGCAAGAGGACTCTCCTCTTGCCCCGTCATGACGGGCAACAAGGCGATGGCCGTTTTGACATCGAAACTAGGTTTAGCCATGTTGTCTTCGGTCTGGGATTCCGTATCAAAGTGCGATAACAATATCTTTATCCTACCGTAAGTCTCACTAATTTCAACTATAAGTTTATTACCTAAGTCTATTTCCGAAGTACTAAAGTTTGTTTGTCCTTCCTTTAACAGAGACACAATATCCGCAGCGCGGTTATATAATTCATTTGACTGTTCTAATTTCTTTCGACCGATTTCTTTCTGTCGCCTCTCTGGACCTAACTTCACAATACCATCTTTCAATTCAATTAATTGGTCACGTAACGACTGTAATTCAAGTAACATAATGTATTCATAAACTCAAAAAAAAAATTGCTAAAATAAGATGCCTATCAATCGCTAAACATTATGACAAAATATTAAAACATAACAATAGAATTATAATTAACTTACATTAGTAGCGGCAATGTAAGTAGGTCATGTTGACGCTGCATTCTGCGCTGGCTCGGGCGGCGGGCGGCGGTCGGCGGTCGCGTGACGCTGGCTGCAAGCTGACACCTCCACGTGGCACTCGCTGTCTGCTCCCGATGACGATGATGGGCCGGGATAACCCTGGACTCCCCGGAACATGGGCCGGGATAACCCTGGACACCTCTTGAATTGCGAGCCGGGAAACCCTGGACAACGCTCTTCTTTCTTCTTTCTTGGCACTCTTCTTAATTTGTTTCTAGAGTTTTGGTCATCATCTTCTTGATTCTTTATTTATTTTTGGGAATATTTGCTTCATTTGTTTACAGACTTGTTCTTTCTTCTTAATCTTCTTGAAAATTGTTCATATTTTTCTTTCTTCTTATCTTCTTTCTTGAATAATGGTTCTTCGGTTCCGATCTTCATTAGGATAATCTTGCATTGATTTGTCTTCATTTTCGTACACGATGCTCCGTGGTTTTCTTCATCTTGGTTCTTCTGGTATGGGTCGCCATGAGATATGTTGATAGTTGGAGGGTCGAAATGGAGTATTTAAGTAAAACCAGACATTATCGAAGATGTGTTGTATTGTCGGTATCACGTATATAAGAGACGTAACAAAACTAAACATACATTATTTATATGTTATTATTGCTTACATGCTATTTTATTCAACCACGTGTGTCACATTATGTCGCAGACAGTAACGTGAAGTTACTGTTAATATGTTAATTAGGGATATACTACAAGAAGTATGCAGAGTTGAGTGATACGCAGTTAGAGAATCTTACTGTAAATATTTAATATATTATTATAGAAAATTTACATGACATGTTTACATGGAAAAACAACATAGAGTGACAACTAGAACGAACACGGGCCTTGACAAATACAAATCAAAATTGTCTTTTAAAGATGGCCAGCGTTACACTTCCAACACCCCCCCATAACGTGGGCATCATCATGGCTTTATGCCACACCAAGCTGGCGAGTGAACACCTCGTGCTTGACACAGCCCAGGGGTTTGGTAAACACATCTGCTACCATATCATCCATAGGGATGTACACAATTTCTACGTTAAATCTATGAAACATATCTCTAACGTAATGAAATCTTATTTCTACATGCTTGCTCCGTCTGTGGTGAGTATGATTGGTAGCAAGCTGTATAGCAGATTGATTATCACAATACATTACTATTTTACAACTAGTCGTCATTAACAATTCCCTAATTAGAGCTTGTAGGAAGACCGCTCCTCTACTCGCTTCGCTCAAGCTGCAATACTCCGCCTCGGTCGACGAAAGTGATATGCACGACTGTTTGTAGCTACCCCAAGATATCGAATTACCGCCGTATTTAAACACATAGCCGGTGTACGACTTTCGATCAGGATCTGCCGCCCAATCTGCGTCAGAATAACCCTCAAGAACGGGATCTACATTCGACTTCTTAAATATTAAAGCCTTTTGTTTAGTACCCTTAAGATATCGCAGTATACGCTTAGCTTGATTCCAATGGAATTCCGTATAACAACTGTTAAATTTACTAAGATATGACACGGCAAACGAAATGTCAGGACGCGTAGTTACACATAAATATATAAGACTACCAATCAACTCTTGGTACGGAAACTTCGTTACAATGTTATTCGTAGCATTATTAGAACTCTCAATGACAGAACTACTCATGGGAGACTTTACAGGCTTTACAGTCTGTCATGCCAAAACGATCTAACAACTTGTCAATCCGATTTTCCTGACTCAGTCTAATGGAAGTTGCATCACGTTCTACTTTTATACCTAACATGTAATGACAGAACTAATATTAGTTATCATGGGAGACTTTACAGGCTTACAGTCTGTCATGCCAAAACGATCTAACAACTTGTCAATCCGATTTTCCTGACTCAGTATAATGGAAGTTGCATCACGTTCTACTTTTATACCTAACATGTTTCGTACCGGGCCTAAGTCTTTAAGTTTAAAAACCTTTAACAAAGAACTTTTTAATGTCTCAGCCAGACGTTTGTCATTGTACACACAGAGCGATAAAAACAATCGAATCACCTGATCTCTTAGTGAAGATGCAGTCCTCTTGCTTACAGTCTGTATCCCAAAGAAAGTAAAACATCTTTTACCTTTTGGTACCAGGATCGCGATGCTTGCTTCAACCCATAAACCGCCTTTCGTAATCTATAGACTTTGTTCTCACTTCCAGGACATATGAAACCTTCCGGTTGTTGCATAAAGATCTCCTCTTGCAATTCTCCATTCAGGAATGCTGGTTGCACGTCTAAATGATCAATATTAAGATTCATTTCCACAGCCAAAGATAGCAACAATCTAATAGAACAATGACGGACCACCGGCGAAAAAGTTTCATGGAAATCTTCTCCATATATTTGGGTAAAGCCTTTCGCTACCAACCGTGCCTTGTAACGTGTAATGTTCCCATCCGAGTCTCGTTTAAGTGTAAATATCCACTTATTTTTAACGACGTTCTTGTCAACTGGTTTATCAGTAAGCTCCTAAGTTCCGTGTAAGGTAAAAGAATCGATTTCTTCCTTCATGGCCTTCTGCCATAGCTCTTTATCTTCACAACTCAAAGCTTCTTTGACAGTATGCGGCTCTATGGGCTCTATCACATTACAAACGTTAGTTATGTTACAGGTTGTATTAGGCAAACGTGAACGTAGGTTATATCGTTACGTGCTTGCCCCCGAGAGAAGTGGTTGGCATCGGCCCCATGACGTCACTATGAATGAGCGCCAGCCGCTCCTTAGCCACCTGTTTGTTAGGGTTAGTCACAAAGGGAGCGCGGGATTGCTTACCCTTAAGAAACACATCACAAATTTTCTTCTGAGTAGTAACCTGAAAATCAATGTCATTAGCTTCCTTCCTAAGTGATGCCAAGCTGTCAAAATTTAGATGCCCTAATCTCGAATGCCATAACATCCTAATCTCGAATGCCTTCCTAAGAGGTAGATGACGTTGTCAGATTGACACTACCGACAGAATTAAGTCTGTAAACTCTCCCAACTTTCCTAGCTTGTAAAACTACTTTTCCAGCTTTTATTATGTCACATCCAGTATTATCAAAAATAAACTTGAACAAAATGACAGTAAGGTCAGGTATGAGCATAACATTTTTCAAAGTTGTATCTATCGTATGTCCACGAGAGTTAATTGTAAAATGTACATCACCTTTCCCACTCACTGGTAACTTCTTGCCATTAGCAACACACACCTCCTTTGTCGACGACTCATCAAGATCTTTGAACCATTCTTGACATCCTGACATGTTATCCGTCGCGCCAGAATCAGTAATCCACGAACTGTCAGTGTTAAGTGCAGCCAGCACCATAGAAGACGACGTCGCTCCGTTACGGTTTAGTTGAGGACAATCCTTCTTAACGTGATTTTTCGAACGACACTTCCAACACCACAGCTTGTTCATATTTGACGAGGTACTAGCGTGTTTTGATGTACTTGAGGCATTTTTCTTCTCGCCTCGGGAACTGGCCTTGTCATTACCACGATTCCGTGTAAACAAGCAGTCATCGCCACCACCAGCGCTCCCTTTCCATCGCTTATCTTGCAAAAGTTTAGTTTTTACCATATCCGTCGTTATGTCCATGCTTATGGCTCCAGAGCCATAATCGTAGGCTCATATTCCTGGGGCAACCCTTGAAGTATAATAGCGGCCAGAAATTCGTCGTCAAGAGGTTTTGTCATGCTACTCAATTGTTCAGCAAGTGACAAGACCTCGTTAACGTACATTTCCATGCTATCGAACTGTTCCAGCTTAATCAAGCATAAAGTTCGCAGACACGACAACCTCCTGTTCAACCCGGTGTCATCGTACGCCTTCCTTATGGTATCCCATACATCTTTCGCAGTTTCGGCCTGCACAATGTGGGGATAGCACGATTTCTCAACACTCAAACATAGCCTCGCCCGAGCCTTTTCTTCTCTACGAGCTAATTTGACAGCGTTCTCACCTGCGGTTTCGGATTTTCCAGTAAAACATTGCCACAAATCCTCGAATACAAGTATATTTTGCATTTGAAATGCCCAATCGCGATAGTTAATGGTGCCCTTAAGCTTCTCCATAGTAACTTTCGAATTAGCATACTCATCCATATTTCGAGTAGAATAATAATATTTTCACAAAATATTTACACTTCACTACGTGTAGCACATAACCTATTAGAAGTATGCAGAGTTGAGTGATACGCAGTTAGAAAATCTTACTGTAAATATTTAATATATTATTATAGAAAATTTACATGACATGTTTACATAGATAAACAACATAGAGTGACAACTAGAACGAACACGGGCCTTGACAAATACAAATTCAAAATTGTCTTTTAAAGATGGCCAGCGTTACACTTCCAACACCCTCAACTTAGCTCTAGCATAGCAAATAGTAGTCAGATCGTTTTTAAACCGTTATTTAATTAAATAAGTCTCTAAATCTCTTTTACTTCACTACTTTTGTGACTTAGAGACGTTAATATTTGTTTTTCTGTGTTGTCTGTTACTTTTTATTTATTTATTTTCTTGTCTGTAGTTGTGTCGTCACTCGTTAGTCATAAGTTAGCTATAAGTTAGGTCCCCACTGAAAATCAGCGCCGCGGCTTGCCGTGGCATTACGCTGAGTGGGGGTCCTTTTTATCGTCCGTTTTATAAAATTTCATGCATAATTTAACTGGTGTGACGTAACTGAAAATAGATGTCATATACTTCAGAAAAAGTGACCAGACCCTCCGGTGTCCGAGGCCAGATTTGAATTGGCATTTTTTTCTGATGTATATGACATCTATTTTCAGTTTATATATAGTAGTGTAACTACTTAAAAAATTGCAAATCAAAAAAAATATTGAACAAAATAATTTGATTTGCTTCAAGATTGGTGTGACGTAAATAAATGTATTTTCTTTCTTTCTTTCTTACGTACTACTAGTGAATGCGCGGTGTTTTGTAATAAATCATCATATTTTTTGATATTATTCAGTCGTTTTTAAGCGAAGGAAATCATCGTGAGATGAGACAGGTATGAAAAATTGCATTCCTGGTATGCTACAGGTATGAAGATGTGGTTCCTGTAATCGTTATGTAATTTCATATTCATTTCGGCTTCAGCACCTGACACCGTTTTGTTTGGTCACGCCAAATCACTGTCAAGCATTCTTTGTTATCCGAGCTGCGTTAACCGCACTTCATTACCGGTGTGGAATGGGCTGTCGGTAACAGTTTGTATCTGACCGCAAGCTATATTCGGCAGGTTATAACCACTTAATCATTACGTAAAAACGTATTAATATTCCTATTTTATCACCACGGCTCAATAAAGAAGCCTATTGAAACAGAATCAACTTAATCGAAAATTCCAAGAACTTCAAGAATTTGCAAAAGTACTTAGTCGTTAGGGAAGTGATGTTCCAATACCCGACTTTCCAGTCCAGAGAGAAAACTAGGCCTTATTGAAATTCTTTCACTTTCCGATGTCATCGCTTACTTAAACGCTGCTTGTAAATTAAGAGAAACTCATTGTTACGGCCCGAGGTTTGAAGTCCATACTGCTAAGCATTTTGGACAGCTAATAATATGTTCACGGCACTGTTCGGAAATATGGCAAAAGATCTAACCTGGAAATTAAGCATTAGCTGTACACCTGAACCATACGACAGTGTTTTTGTAGCATTTTATCGGTTGGCAAGAGCCACTTAGTGACATTCGACCAATCGAAGCGTAGGTAGAAAGTAAATTGTCCAGTCCTCGCCTCGTCCGCTCGGGGACGAGGGTTTCGCTTCTATTACATATTTTTTCATACAATTTTAATTGTTTGAAAAAAAAATTAATTGTTTGGTGGTTGATCTAACTATTCTGGTACCAGAACGGATGGGGATCAATGTTACTCTGCGTCCGTAGGAAACACCTTAGACAAACCTACACGTGATCCCCGGGTGGTGCTAAAATAGTAACAAACTTGGCAGCTGCCAGTGCATCTGGACCTCGCAGCACTCACTGGATTTTCCTTATCATCTGCTTTCCCACTACTACTACCCCAGGGAAGAAATGCCTATCTATATCCAGTGACATTTAGCCATACGATAAATAAAAACCAGAACGGATTATGTTAGTACTTATACATATATTCTCACAGTAGTCGTGAAAAGCACTATGTAATGCCTCGGCTGAAAACGCTAAAGATGGACTCATATGATTATTAGAGATAAGTCAAACTCACTTGTCCATTTTTAAGCGATTTTCCTGCCTCTCCAACAATGTACCATTATAGCAGGTTAATCACGTAAGTAATTAAAATCGATGTTTGCTCGACATATTTCGATAAATTTAAGATGATTGGCAGTGAGACGGAAACTGCACGACTGGGATCTTGGACAACTTCATAAAAAAATCTATGGGTATAAAATTAGAGGCTGCAAATATAACCATTTGTAATTTCAATAAGGTTGAATACAGAGGATCCGGGTATAATATCTGGTTTCTAATTTGGCGGCGCGAGTAACACGATGCCCGGCGCTGTCTGTTAACGGCCATTTTCTAGTGCTTGGTAAACATGTCAATGAGGATTGCCTCTGGCTGGGTTGGGGCTGCAATAGGCGTTAAATCTGTTAATGGAAGAAGCTGATTGTAGATCTCCTTTGTAGATTAAATGAAACAGTCGGAGAAGGGATGATCCTATAGTTGAGCCAACATCAGGTGAAATATTTTCGATCTACATTCCAAGCCAAAAAGTGAAGAACTTTAGTGTGTGAACTCTTAAAATAACATCGGTTTTCAGAAACATATCTACTGTGAGTTTCAGCGATGATAGGCGAATGCGAATAACGGTCTCTCAATATGTAACTAAACTTTATCTACACTCACACTGTAAGTCCTCTAAAACGTGTTCAAAAACGGTAGGCAATGGCTAGCATTACCACAACCGATTTTACTATGATAAGCTTTTTATCTGTGGCAGTAACGTAATTTTAACTTTACATGCTCATATATTGATACGTTATGAGTTTAAAATTCCGAACATCGAATTTGATAACATAATGTAAATCCTGTGCTCCTTCCTGACCAACGGCACGCGCCGGCACAATCGAGTTGGCCATGGGGGTGCAATGGCGGTCACCTATGGTTTCCGAATACTTAATTTAATATATATAATATGAGTGTAGATAAAGCAGTGTATGCAACTGTACGTAATTAGGCCTTAAGACACTCGTGTGATCTTATTATGAAACTCGCCTGCGGCTCGTTTCATAAAACCACAGTCGTATTTTAAGGACCCTTATTACGTAACAGTTACATAAACTACTATTAACTCACTATAAAAAGTAAAATAAAGAACAACCATTAATATAAAATAAACACTAAATGAAGAGGACGTACACTGCTTAGAATTTGGTTAGTAATTATATCGGTCCGGTACGTTCGGTTTTGTCCGATAGCCCTGACCGAATGATATTTTTTAAGCTCAAGGTACAATTAAATGCCTTTTTTGGAAGATTACATACAAAAATATAACTAAATTATAAATTAGGCTTATAAATAAAACTTACCTTACCTACCTATTTAAATAAAGATTTAAAAAATAGGGCCCCTTCGGCATGATGCCGAGGATACTGGAACCATTTTCCCCGCTGAATCGCAATTAGGAAATGCAATTCCGGTATCTTTTGTATGGGCAAGACCGGTATACCGGTATTAGGACATTAGCTAATCGTAACACTAATGCATTGCGCGAGGAAGCTGCCAGCTCTTCGGTCACGGTCTATCAGTCTTTTAGCCAGGTCTGGTACAATTAGTTAGACGTTTTAATCCATAGTCTAAAATTTTGGAGTTATTCTTTCTGTTTTTGTTTTCCCTTACAAAATGTATAATTGTTTGGATCTTACAACTACAGTAAAGTAAAAATAACTCTGTTCGGAGATTTTTCTTGAAATTTAACGAAACTAAATTTTTTGATGTGACATATATTGTAATTTATCTCGTATGGTTACTCTGATTACTACAATTACCCTATCAAGTATTTACAGCCAATCTGTATCTGTCTGTTAAATCCTTTATGATGCTTACTCGTCGGCTGCCTCAATCCAAGTGAACGAGTCTGTGTCTGCGCTTGTCTAACTTTTTCTTCCCCTACCACATTCCATAACTACCGTGTTGCCAGGAGCAGGAGTATAATTTTAATTTCCCAACTACCCCGGCATTTGACTGGGTATCGTAATAAAGTTGCCACATCAAAATTATTATCTGCCTGTTGTACTAAGTAGTATACATATTAATATTAATAAATCATAACACATACGTATTGTAAACGTATGGATTTTTATTGTCCGAAATAAATGTATTTTATTTAAATTTTTTTTAATCTTCCATTGTTGTGTTTACAAAACGAGTCGACCACTTCCGTTGTACTGGCTGACCTATAAAATCTATAGTTTTTCCCATAGTCCAAATAACACAGGAGTGACAATGTCTATGGTAACTATGAGGTACAAAACCATATCCCCATTATTCAGGCAAACGCATTAAGGTCACATCTATCACGTCACTCACGCAGCAGGTCTCAGTGCCATCCAACAGATGGCGCTGTGGCACCTGATACCAAAAACTGAGGTATAGCTTGAGGAGAAACGCGACTTTGTATCATGGATTTATTAGAAATTTTGATTTAAAAGGGGTTGCAACCCCAATTTATAAGCATAGTAATACAATCTTAAACGCTAAAGATTAATACTAAGTTAAGTGTGAAAATGTAATTAACCCACTTCAGAATAATAAACAGTTGAATTAGTTTTTTTTTTAGATGCTTTATTAATTTAATTAGTCATTTATTTCAAGACCAACTGGGATCAATGTTTGTTAGTATCTATAACTAAGCAATTACTACTATGGTTAGTATAACACAACACATCTAATCATAGTACTTATTATCACACAGATTGAATTTCATAATCAACTATCATATCAACATATAAATATAAAATTACATTAAAATAAACAAACAAAAGATTAAAATTAATAGAAATGAGATTCCATCAGAATTACATTGAAACTTTAAAATTATAAAGTTGTAATTATAGAATGAATAGACATTGTTATGCTTTGTAAAGACATTGTTAGTCAAAGTATTATTTTGATCTATGGTCTCTCCTCTCGCTGCCGACATTTATTTACGCATTGAGCAATTCCGTGAATTTTCATTTATCTATTAGTTTTTTAAAGTGCAATTCTCAATTTTCAAGAAACTACTGTTTTGTTTGCGCGAGCTCTCACAAGGAATGAAAACTGGGCCATTCAGTTAAACTTTTTAACGTTTTCTTTTCTCTTGAATTTCATTCATTCGTTTTATAACTATCTATACGTCGGAGCGAGAAGCCAAAGGCTTGTCGCGGAGCTATGCTATAAGCATCATAACTGAGAGAATTATGATAATTGGGTGCAACCTTTGTTGAATTAGGAAAAAGTTTTGAAAACGACGAGCACTGTTTTGCTCGGGAGTGGTCTAAATTTGGTATTAAAAGTGACATGTCGATATACCCACTTTTAAAGTAAGAAATGCGCCGATAGTCATTAAAATTCACGTTTAGATTTACCCACCTAGTTACAGCATAAAAACCATGCGCGCAGTATCTGAGCTCACTTTATTAGACCCGTACCGATAAATTATGAAGTTTCGATAATATTAAAGATGCTTATTATTCGCATACAGAGTTCAGGCCATCCAACTTAGCTAATAATAATAATTTGTGTCATCCTAGGTTGTTGCGTAGGTAGAAACTTAGACATTTCTTTTTTTTAACATTATTCGTTAAATAGAAAATTAGAGATCAAAATTGTTTTTTCACTGTAACAGCAAAGTTGTTACTGACGCACGGACGCGTTTTGTGTCACTTTCGTCAATGGGAATACTGACGTTCAATCAGCACATATATGTGGACTTTTACAAGCCTATATAAAATTAGAGTTGATCGATTAGGTACTGTGCTTTCTAATATATCGGTATCTATTATTTGAATAAATTTGTGCCATATTAATCAATGATATTTATTTACTTTAATTTTTTTCTTGTATGACCCCTGTTAACAGTACAATAAAATATTAAAGTTATTAAAGTTTGCATCAATATTTTTATAAAAGCGTATCGAAACAATGTTTGAAATGTGTGTAATTATAATCAATGGATTATTTTTATTTTTCAGAATGAAAACTTGTTTTGCGTAAAGGGCATGCGCGGGGAAGGGTAAGGCACGGGCGGGGTTCATGTGCCGACCAGGCTGCCTAGTAGCTTGTTTGTTTTCTATTATTACTCTATATTTTTCATAGTAAAGAAAGCAATAATATAAAACTTAAGTAAGTTAAGGATAATTAATGTAAACGTAGTCCATAAGGGACTGCAATGGCGGATCTGTGTGCCACGGTAAACCTAGTTTACCATTTAAACAGTATTTTAGCAAATTGTCACAGATAATTTGTAACTAATAAATATGTAATTTATGCATCAAGGCGGTTTGTTTACAGAGTGGCTATCGTAAAACACGAAAATCGAAATATCGTTATCTGCCTCTCGGTTGGACTAGCAAAGGGCCGGGCTGGACTTAATAAATTTTTCATCAGTGTGATGTGATAATAAGGCTGTTTTTATTAACTTATAAAACACATAAAAATAAGCAACTTTTCTTTAACACATTTTTTTTAACTCAATAATTTCGAAGTTATGGGGCCCTGAAGGTTAAGTACAATTTGGACTATTTTGGTTGGAATGATGTCATTATGACACATACTTTATTTTGTAGAATGTGTTAAAATAAGCAAGTTTTATAAGAAACTTTTTTTTACCCAAAAACATCGAAGTTACCGGACTTTGAAGATTGACTACATGGACTAATTTGGACTTAAAAAATAAAATGGCGACGGGGTATCATTATAACGTGTACTTTTAATGATTTGTTCCGTATAGAATACGCTAAAATAAGCGTCTTTTATTTGAAAAACTTTTCCCTAAAATCAAAAATGGCCGAGATAATGGACTTTGAACTTGTACATAATTTGGACCTCGAAAAAAAATCATCGACGGGACGTCATTATAACGTGTACATTTTATGATTTTGCCGTATAGAATACGCTAAAATAAGCGTGTTTTACTTGAGAAACATTTCTCTAAAATCAAAAATGGCCGAGACAATGGACTTTGAACTTGTATATAATTTGGACTTCAAAAAAAATACCATTGACGGGACGTTATTATAACAAGTACTTTTTATGATTATTCTGTATAAAATACGCTAAACTAAGCGTGTTTTATTTGAAAAACTATTTAAAAAAACTATATAAAACTTTTCTCTAAAATCAAAAGTAGCCGAGAAAATGGACTCTGGACTTGTATATAATTTGGACTTCGAAAAAAAAACCAGCGATGGGGTATACTTTTAATGATTTTACCGTATAGAATATGCTAAAATAAGCGTGTTTTATTTTAAAACTTTTCTTCATAATCAAAAATGGCCGAGATAATGGACTTTGAACTTGCATATCGAGACGTCATTATAACGTGTACTTTTTATGATTTTTCCGTATAGAATACGCTAAAAAAGCGTTTTTTACTCAAGTAACTTTTCTCTAAAATCAAAAATGGCCGAGATAATGGTCTCTGAACTTGTATATAATTTGGACTTCGAAAAAACAACCATCGACGGAACTTCATTAAAACGTGTACTTTTTATGATTATTCCGTATAAAGTATGCTAAAATAAGTGTGTTTTATTTGAAAAACTTTTCTTTATAATCATAAATGGCCGAGATAATGGACTTTGAACTTGTATATCGAGACGTTATTATAACGTGTACTTTTTATGATTTTTCCGTTATGAATACGCTAAAATAAGCGTGTTTTACTTAAGAAACTTTTCTCTAAAATCAAAAATGGCCGAGATAATGGACTTTGAACTTGTATATTATTTGGATTTCGAAAAAAACCATCGACGGGACGTCATTATAACTTTTCTCTCAAATCAAAAATGGCCGAGATAATGGACTTTGAACTTATATATTATTTGGATTTCGAAAAAAATCATCGACGGGACGTCATTATAACATGTACTTTTTATCAGTTTTCCATATAGAATACGCTAAAATAAGCGTGTTTTATTTAAAAAACTTTTCTCTCAAATCAAAAATGGCCGTGATAATGGACTTTGAACTTATATATTATATGGATTTCGAAAAAAAACCATCCACGGGACGTCATTATAACATGTCCTTTTTATGATTTTTCCATATAGAATACGCTAAAATAAGCGTGTTTTATTTAAAAAACTTTGCTCTAAAATCAAAAAACCGACCAAGTGCGAGTCGGACTCGCGCACCAAGGGTTCCGTACAAACCTATAACAAGCAAAAGTTTTAGTATGTTTATTACTTATTTCAATTTAATACCGCTACGCGTTTACGAGGAAAAAGGTAGTATGTTTAAAATTAAAAAATATATTTTTGGTATGATTTTACTAAAAATGTCTACTTTTCGTAATTTTTCCTCTATCTGTGCTATATGAAGTTTTTTCGTGCCAAGTTTCAAGTTTCTGAGTTTACGCGAAGTACCCTTTAGGTTTTGAGTTTCTTGCGAGTACTCAGTTTCAAAATATGCGACTTAAATTGCTATTTCTTTTGATTGAGATGATATAAAAGTTTGGTTTTGCTACACTGAAAGGTCCTATAGCCCTGAGTATTTGACATGAATTTCAATTTAATACCTCTACGCGTTTACGAGGAAAAAGGTAGTAAGTTAAAAATTTAAAAAAATATGTTTTTGTATGATTTTACTAAAAATGTCTACTTTTTGTAATTTTTCCATTGTCTATGCTATATGACGTTGCTTTGTGCCAAATTTCAAGTTTCTGAGTTCACGGGAAGTACCTCGTAGCTTTTGCGAGTGCCGAAAAACTATAAAATTTGCAGCATAAACGACTGTATCTTTTGATTGCGCTAGCTTATAAGTTTGATTTTTTGACAGCTCCAAGGGACAATAGACCTGAATATTTGATATAACATTCAGCTTGATACCTCTACGCGTTCCTGAGAAAAATGAGAATCCTGAGAAAGACAGACAGACGGACAACAAAGTGATCCTATAAGGGTTCCGTTTTTTCCTTTCAAGGTACGGAACCCTAAAAATGGCCGAGGTAATGAACTCTGAACTTGTTCCTCCTTTTTGTAAAGGGTCGGCAACGCGCATGTGACACCTCTGGTGTTCCAGGCATCCATATGCTACTGCTTACCATCTGGCGGGCCGTATGCTTGTTTGCCACGTTGTGGTATTAAAAAAAAGAGTAAAATAAGAATACAATTAAACAAAATAAACGGAATAAAAACAGAATCAATACAAAATGACAAAATACAAACGAAAAGAAATAACAAAAAAAAAAAAAAAAAAATACGTTAGTGTCGTGGAACACTGTTAGAACGAATTAATATTATTAAATTTTTGACTTTTTCGTAATTTTTGTCGTTTTTGAAGTTTTTGAATTTATTGAAATTTTTGAGATTTTTGAGATTTTTGAGATTTTTGAGATTTTTGAGATTTTTGAGATTTTTGAGATGTTGAGATTTTTGAAATTTTTGTGATTTTTTAGATTTTTGAAAATAGAAATTTTTTACTTGACTTTTTTCACTTTCTCACTTTCACTTTCACTTCACTTTATTCTATTTTTTATTTCATTCTATTTCACATGTTTCTCAATGCTTTTTCGTGACGGTCACGTGACTTTTTTTCGCCTAGCCCCCCATCCGCGAACCGTCCGATAAGGAACTTCGTTCCAATAAAACAGAACTAAATAAAAATATTACGTTGCGTTTTCTACCCATAATTCACGATGCTTGAAATCTTCGAAAATGTACTCAACAGTCTAGTCAAAACACAAACAAAGCGCCTACCGCTCAAAAAGGTACGTATTGGCGAGACACGCACGAGTTCATTGCCCTACTCGCCGGCTTCCCGCGACTCGCTCCTCCGCTCAGTTCCTTTGTCGAGTAATGTCAGCTTTATCACCCCGCGCGCGCCTCCGTGAGCAAGTACCTACATCGTAACAGCTAAGATGCCAGCGCCTGGTTGACCCATGGATTAGCTTGTTAAGAAGCGAGCCGGGGGTCTACTTCTAGTGGTCATTCCAGAAGTAAGCCGAACAGGCGTACCATTAAGGTCACGCGCATTAAGAAGATTTCTGTTTAATTTTAGACGAAATATCATTGATGAAAGTGACACAAATTGAAATATCTACTTTAAAATCCCTTTTTGATTATTAGAATGTGAACTTTGGTGACTTTAATAATTTATTAAAACGATAACAGCCTAAAAATACGAAATTACCAAGAAACTTAAATTTTCATTGCTTAATTTGACACATATTGATTTTATTGACATATTTTGAGGTGATGATATAGTTAATCCTTATTTTATGAACTCTAATTTTTTATACGTAGTTTTTTAGCGTTGTCATACTATATAAAATTGCACTCGACGTAAATGACACAAACTAGTTTTGTACAACAATAAAACTGTTCTAAATACAAAACAGTTATATTTTCTAACTCTAATATTCTTTTACTCAAGTTATGGCAAGCTAAAAAAGTTAACCTCAAATTATTGAATTACAAAAAAAGCACCAATTGAATATGACACAAAACGCACTGAAAAATTCTCATGTACACACTGTATTTCCAACTTCAATAATAAGTGACTTTAGAATTTTCGAAACTTAACCCTCAAAATATTGCCAACGAGACGGGACTATTATGGCTTTGGCAGCCGAACGGTCACTATTGTGATTATTCTCATGGGTTGGTGGTCGTTGAGTAACGGGTGATATTTTGAGTAGCACACGGACGTAAGCTAGGAACTCTCCTCGTTTTCATGAAGCCTTATAAAATCAGTCAAATTTGTGATTAGAGATTAGAAAGTATTTGTGTACCTGTGTGATCTGTATCATAGTGTAATCTACGCAATTTAGTTCTAATAGTGTTTCAGATGAGAAAAGATAAGTCCCGCTGAGTTTCTTACGCTGGTTCCTCTCAGTAGAGGCTCTTTCCCGTACCAGTGGTTGTTAATTACCTTTCCATAATCTAATTTAAAAAGATTTTTATCTACACTCTACTCTAAAATGCGTTCAAAAACCGTAGACAATGACAAGCATTACAACGAACTATGATAAGTTTCTTATCTGCGGCAGTAACGTAATTTTAACTTTGTATGCTCAAATATTGTTAACCAATGAGTTTCAAATTTGGAACATCGAATTTGATAACATAATGTTGGTCAGGAAGGAGCACAGGATTGCTCCTTCCTGACCAACGGCACGCGCCCGCGCGAGCGCCGGCACAATCGAGTTGGCCATGGCGGTACAATGGCGGTCATTCTATGGTTTCCGAACACTTAATTTAATATATATAATATGTGTGTAGATAAAGCAGTGTATGCAACTGTACGTAATTAGGCCTTATTACGTAACAGTTACATAAACTACTATAAATCAATAATAATATACAAGATATTCATGACGTACACTATATTATATACAGTAAAGACAAACAAAATAAAGACGTATTGGTGTAGCACCACAAAATAGACCCTGCTCAACAAAATGTTAGCTAGTACCTACCTATGTTAGCTAGCGATGGTCTTCCGTGGTAATATAGTTAGTTATTAACCGGTATTTAAGTTTTATTTTATCGCCGTGCGGCCGTGTGTAATGGATTATTATTAGGCTATCCTGATTCCTGATAGTGTAAGTTTTCGAATTCCGAAACCACCCGTAACGCCACCACCCTATCCCTTACCCATACAGGATGTATCATAAATGCTAGTGATCCGTTTAAGGAAATAAGTATCGTTTTCTAAGTACGAAAAAGTAAGAAAAAAATATTTTTCGTGCGAATTTTTTTTTTGTATGGACGGCCATCGGGCCGGCTAAGACGATGTGCCACAAACGAAAAAAAAAATTTTGCATCAAAATTTTTTTCTTTGTCGTAATACGGTACCAATTATGCCCAGTATTTTTGTTACGACCTGTATATAACTCAGATTTTGCTGAACGTTTGAATCTCGCATTTATTAGCTAGGTCTTCTTCTGCCTGTCGGGTCTGTCTGGCGGATGTGCCCAGCGGACAGACCCGACGATACAAATATTTGGCGCTACACAGATCTGTCCGAAGACACATCCATGTCCAATTCCCGCCAGAAAATGACGGATCTACCCGCCGGGTACATACTTCAGACAGATCCGGTGGATATAATAGGTGCGTGTATCTAGCGTAAGTGTTTATAGAAAAAAAAAAGGCTTTTTTAAATTTTATACTATTTATGCTATATCTAAAAATCAATCTGGATAGTTATTAGGTCAAAAACCAGCTTTGTAGATAATTGCTACTGTTAATTACAGTGTACCAGAAGTCTGATTGGGGCAGTCCGAAAACCCAACTAAGTGTGTGGTCACCGGGGTTTCCGAGACATTGATAACATAGCCGCTTTATATCTTGATCCCCAATGCGGTCTACAATGTATGCTTTTGAGGAGCTTTTGCTAAATCACTTTGTAGTGTACTAATTACATGCGCAACATTATATAGCAAGTGCTAATACATTATTAAAGCACTGCCTTGTAAACGTGTATCTTGTCTGATTTGAGTCATAACAAATCATATACCTACTTCACTTGTTTCACTAAAATCGTCCGTACATGGATAGAAATGCTTGCGTCTCCTCCAGCGATCAGCGAGGATGCGTTGTGAGGAATGTGTTTGTTAATAACCAATAGAATCACTTCATTTGCCTCTCCTCGCACAGCTCAGCTCTTCGAGTATAATTGATTGTTAACAAACACATTCCTTGCAAAGCATCCTCGCTCAAATCTGTTGAAAACGCAGCCTACGAATAAAAATGACTTTGGTAAAATATTAAATAGAAGGTCCAGTCAGCATCAGAAGTAGCTACGCAAACGAAGACGTCAAAAGTCCCTTTTAAAAGGGAATAAGAGCTTTTGAAGTCTTCGATTGCGTAGTAATTTTGATGCTGACTGTACAGGTAAGTTATTACAATACAAATACGCTTTATTGAACACCTGAAAAAGAAATCCAGTATAGAAAATACATATGATTAAAATTAGAGGTATACACCAGGCGGTCTTATCGCTAAATAGCGATTTATTTTTATCGATAAAGGCCGTACGAGTAATCGTTCGCTTTTATGGGTACTTATTAAAAAAATAAATTCATTTGTTAAACGACAAGCGACCGGTCGTTGCTTTGATTTTTACAGGCGTTTGTTACTTCAGGCCTTCATGGCCTGTATAAACCTTGATTATTATTTAATGCGATAAAAAAGCTTACATTTTAAAATAACCCAACTTCTAATTGTGATAAATATAGTATAAAATTTGCCTTAATTTTAAATATGTGGATTTTGTAAGTAAATATAAAAAATCGGCCAAGAGCGTGTCGGGCTACGCTCAGTGTAGGGTCCCGTAGTTTACCGTCCGTCACAGTAAGTGTCCACACTTAAGAGTTAAAATAACAGCGCCATGTAGGATATGATATGAGCGTTCCACGTACAGCGACATCAATCGGCAAATTAAGTAAACGATTGCGCGCGAGCTTAAAGTATGGAAGATAATTTTTATGGGATAATTCTTTAGTGCGTGAACTGATTTTTACCGTTTTTACTTTATTTGAAAGCACGTCATTTCATTGTGATTTTTTAGAAATTACAGGTACAATAAACACCTGCTTATACGGTTAAATTACAAACTTAGTTCAGTAATTATTTTGTAATTTTTTTTCAAAAACTGTACAACCTATCAAGTTCAAAATAATTTTCCTAGAAAGTTTTTATAAAGTTCTACTTTTGAGATTTTTTTCATATTTTTAAAACTTATGGTTCAAAAGTTAGAGGGGGAGACACATTTTTTTTACTTCTGGAGCGATTATTTCCGAAAATATTTACATTATCAAAAAATGATTTTAGTAAACCCTTATTCATTTTTAAATACCTATCCAACAATATATCACACGTTAGGGTTGAAATGAAAAAAAATCACTCTCCACTTTACGTATAGGGGAGGTACCCTAGTAAAACATTTTTTTCCACTTTTTATTTTACCACTTTGTCGGCGTGATTGATATACATATTAGTACCAAATTTTAGCTTTCTAGAGCTAACGGTCACTGAGATTATCCGCGGACGGACGGACGGACGGACAGACATGGCGAAACTATAAGGTTCCTAGTTGACTATGGAACCCTAAAAACCTTGTAAGTACCTAGGATATTATAGCCATTGTCCATACCCTAACAGGGTGCCATGTGACTTTTATTTTATACCATGTTATAACATTCTGAACTGTAATATGGTCTGCAATAAACTAAATGTTTTTATCTTATCTTAACTAATATTTGCTACGGTTTAATTGCAAATGGATGTACTCGCACTAAAAACTAAAATTACCTCGTGTTGAGCAGTGCCTAGTGATAGCATGGCAAAATCCACGAGCAGCGATATTTCAAAGACTAATCAACGACAGGAAAATAATAAATGTAAGTGTACGCGATTAAGTCCCGTTTTTGTCATAATAATGAGTGATAATCATTACATACCTACATTACCTACTTATTTACTGAAACGGACTATTATGGACATAAAAAGGACGACTTTCATACTTTATTATATTCCGAGGAACGGCATAATAGAGGCTCTCAAATCCTTTCGGTCTATATATTATCGCACAGCTAATCGCACAGCGAATGATCCGACTGTCCACTTCGGACTCGGTATCAAGGTAATCGATCGAGCCGCTATTACTATTAGAGTTGGGCACGATTACAGATACCAGATACCTACTCCAGAATACCTAAATAAAAATATTAAAAATACGTTACACGTTTTTGAATTATCGCAAAAAAAATTCCTTTTTTAGCCACCACATAACTCACGCGAAAATACTAAATTAATTTTCCTAGTTTGGTCTCACAGTAAAAAACCCTTTTCAACCGACTTCAAGATTTCGAAGAAGTAGGTTATCAATTCTTCGGGATCTTTGTTTTTTTTTTTTTGCAATTTTTTTATTATTTATTTTTTATGTATGTTCACCAATTATTCGAAAACGGCTGGACCGATTTGGAAAATTTTTTTTTTGTTTGAAAGCGTATACTTTACAGTTGGTCCCATTGTACCCATGTTAGGGTCTGATGATGGGATCCTGGAGAAATCGAGGGAACTCTTCAACTCTTCAACCTCCTGCCTCGCACAACAAAACTGTGGAATGAACTGTCGTCTGCGGTATTTCCGGACCTTTTTTCAAACCTTCAAGAAAAGAGCGTATTCCCATCTTAAAAGCCGGCAACGCGCTTGTGACCCCTCTGGTGTTGCAGGCGTCCATGGGCGGCGTTAATTGCTTACCATCAGGCGATTCGTCTGCTCGTTTGCCTCCTATTTCATAAAAAAAAAAAAAAAAACTATTATAGGCACACCTATGGTGATTTGAGTATTTTTTACAGCAGATCGAGCATTTGCTGTTGGAAAGGTGGATGCTAATTGAAGTCGGTTCTTTTTTGTTTAAAATTATTAAATGTAAGTATTGAGACGCACCGACAACTACGGAACCCTCAGCATGGCCGGGTATGCTCTTGGCCGACTGCTTTATTTCATTGTTTATATAAATGAATTACCTGATATTATTCCCCATAAATCTGTTATGTTTGCTGATGATAATATATATCATTTATTGTGTCATCAAAAAATAACCTAAATAAAGTAACCTAAAGATCATGAATGTAAAGTCAATGGCACATTAGAAATTGTTATAAAATGGTTAGAAAGGCATAATTTGAAAATTAATATTAGTAAAACCAACTATGAACAATTTAAATCAAAACGCAGCGATAATGTTATGCTCAATTTACACTACGGAAGTAACGAAATACAGGAAATTCAGTGTTACATTTCTTGGATTAATTTTGGATAAACATTTAGACTGGGAAGCACAAATAGGACAAGTTCGTTGTAAATTAAACAGATTCGTTCATGCACTACGTAAATTGAGATGCACATCAAGTTTAAATGCTGCTTTAACCGCATATCATGGATATGTAAGTTCAGTGTTAAGATATGGGCTTATATTGTGGGGACACACTTCATCGGCCTCTAAAATTGCATTCGTAGCACAAAAAAAATGTGTACGCGCCGTTTGCAACAAAGCCCCTTATGAAACATGCAAACCGCTATTTGAAAAACTTTGTCCGTCCTTTGGTCAGTTGCCAAGTTTATATATTCTCGAAGTCTGCATGTTTGTAAAGAGACACATGTATTTATTTACATCAGCTGCAAGTATCTCTAATAGGATTCAACGAGATCCTGGACGGTTGGTTCATGATTGTATTCCCGGATTGGCATTATATTCCAATCAATGCTTCGTCATGTGTATGAATATATTTAATAAGATTACAAAATGTGTAAGAGAGCTCCCTCTAAATAGATTTAAAAATTACATTGTCAAGTTTCTACACGGTAAGAGATATTACAGCATAAATTATTTAAATATAAATATAGATTTAGATTAGTTCTTAAGATTTTTGCATGCTAGTACCTGTATAGAGTACAAATACCTGAATAAGCAACCCACTGTCACCTACCACCTAATGACAAATGTACGAAGTTATTCTTTGCAAATAAATTACTTACTTACTACTTACTACTAAAATCTAGTTTTACTTAGGTGAGTATCTAAAAGGACAATTCAATTCTGCTCAGTTTCGAGACGAACCCGAAGAACTTTAATGTTAAAAAACTTTTAACGAATACGTGAATCTGCGGTAATTAAAAAAGTTCATCAATAGTGCAAAAGCACAGATTATATAATAGTTCAAAAGTGTGATTTCGAACACTCACTGAGACGAGCGCTCTTAGAAACCAACAAATCTAAGCGCAACTGTGCAGAAAACGAGGAACACGGACGAAGACAAAACCGAAACTAAACAATTGAGAATCAAGAGAATCAAGTAGGTACATTATTAAACATGTATCAATTAAAATATCCAGCGCTGGTATTTTTAACACCACCCTAAGTATCAAAATAATATGAGTGCCGTATCGCTTCGGGGCGGTCTATCGTCCTACACTACCAAAACGTAATATCTAGAATATCAGTGACATTAAATTGGAACCTTAATACTATGATGATACCGGTTCTTTTTCAATATGAATGTTGTACTGGCACGTGCTAACTAGGTAGCTAGCGGCTTTGCGATAATAGAGTATAGCATGACGCTACGTTTATTGTACGACATCTGTCGACTTTCTTCAGAACTTCCGTGTCTAAGGAAGGTCTAAGGCTAAGTCGCGGTTGATATATAAAAAAGCGTACATTGTGATTCACGGCATTACGGGTAGATGGCGCCTATATCAGTCCGCATTTTGTAATACGACTGGCTGTTATAAATTGAGATAATATTCGCGCTAATTTTGACTATGAATTTTTGAGGTATTCCAGATTGTCAAAAAAAGAAAAAGTTGATTTTTGATTGAGTTTGTCAGATCGACGTGGAGATTTTTGAAAGCAAAAACATATTCTGGTTGAGTCTTAGGGTTTTGCTATAATTTGCTTAGTTGCATCGAGTTGAAGTGCGATCTATTTCTGTAGATCTTTGCGCTCAAACATTATATAGCAAGTGCTAATACATTATTAAATACAAATTCTTTTTAAAAACCAAATACGTTGCCGGACAAAAAGGCAACCAGACGGACCGCCTGAGCCGGAAGGACTCCGGAAGGCGCTTGTGGGTGCCGGAGCGGCGAGACGGTCTGCAACCGCCGCGTGTTCCGCCTGATTCTTCACCGTCGTCGGAGAATAAGAGCCCGCATCCAGCGGGCTCTCCAAGTGAGAAAGAGAGTTCAGCGAGCTATTGGGTCCGCCTAGACCAAAGCGGACACTTGCCCACGAACTCTTTTCAATTTCAACTACAGCTTTAGCCATCCTGTCTTTCGAGAATATCATATTATTTACATTTTTTTAAAAACGTTATAAATCCGATTCCTTTTTTTTTGTATCCAGTGTTTTTGTGCCATAATAGTTTTTTTTGTTGTTTTGCTAAAATCCCCGAAATTCTAATTGCCTCGTTTGACGGGCGTACAAAGACCTGGCTCTTTAATTTAGGCTACGTTCAGCCAGCGAATCATCTGTCACCATCCATATCACCCGCCTCATTAACCCATTATTTTCCTGCAGCCAAATTACCAGCCGAGTCTTTATTTGTACTTACCAGTTTTGCTAGTACTCCATCCTTTTTATTTTCCTTTTGTGCGGAAAGTAGACGTTTACGATACTAAGGTAACTATTGAATGTGAAATATCCTTATATAGGTACAGTTATTGTCATTTTTATGTGAAGTGCTAATATTAAATATTCTGATTATTGTAATTTAATTACATTCTAACCATTAAGGTAACTATTGAATGTGAAATATCCTTATATAGGTACAGTTATCTTCATTTTTATGTGAAATGCTAATTTTAAATATTTTGATTATTGTAATTTAATTACATTCTGACCACTAAGGAAGTTATTGAATGTGAAATATCTTTATATAGATACCGTTATTGTAATTTTTACGTGAAATGCTAATTTTAAATAATCTGATTATTGTTGCTAATTTTAAATAATTTACTTTATCTTCAAAATGAAACGTGTTAATGCAATTATAGAAGTGTTTTACTGCAAAATGGCGCCCGATAAGGTAAAGAACTCTGGATTTACTTTTAATAATAATAACAATAATAATAAATACTCTTTATTGCACACCTCATACAGTTACAAGCACAAATTTTACAATTAGATAAAGGAGAATGGGCAAAAATGTATGGAAGCTGGGACCACCCTCCAATAGCGTTAAGATGTATGTCGTTCGATAGGTCTTGTCAATAGGAATAACTTTTGCTTTGACAGCTTTGTTGTCACAGTTATCCGTTCAGAGATATATGACATTTAAGATCCGATCAGGGGTTGCTCCGACAATGCTGTGCAGCGAGAGATCCCGCACCCTCACTGCTGCCATCATCGTTGCCCTATCTGTGTTCCAGTGGGGACACCCTTCCAGCGTGTGCTGGGCCGTGTTGTCCACCGCTCCACAATCCAGGCACTGGGGCCCCAACTCCCTCCCGATTTGGTGCAGGTAATACCCGAAACACCCATGTCCGGTCATCACCTGCGTCATCCTATAAGTGAGGGCCCCATGCTTCCGGCCCAACCAGCCCTCAAAGTGTGGGAGAATAGCACCTATGATGCGGGTTCCATAGAGGCTATCCTCCAGCACAGATTTCCAGCGCTCCCGGAGCCTGTTCAGAGCCTGTCGCGCCGCCCTCTCGACTTCTTCTGGGTCCGGGAGCTCACCCCTTTTCCGAGCCTCAGCCCTCACCTTGTACCTCTCCACCAGCACCTGAGCATCCAGCTCCCACGGCGGGGTACCGGCGAGGAGGCACACCGCTGCAAAAGCTGTGGTGCAGTAGGCCCTTGCTGCCCGCTGCGCCACTATCCTTTGGGGCCGACGGAGCAAAGGTTTTGTTCTCTCCGTCAGCCGGTCCACCCATATTGGTGCACCATACAGAGCCATGCTCCTAAGCACACCCGCAAACAGTTTCCTGCAGAAGCTTTTGGGTCCACCTACGTTGGGCAGCAAGCGCCCCAGAGCCGATGCAGCTCCCACTAGCCGAGGGGCGAGCCTCGCGAAGTGTTCACGAAATTGCCAACCTCTGTCCAGGATAAGGCCCAGATATATAATGTGGGGCTTAACCCGGACAGCTTCCCCTCCGACGGCAATGTTTGTGTCAGGGCCCAACCGCAATTTGCCTCCGTTTTTGGGAGGGACATCTTCAACCCGAGGAGCTCTATGCGACCGACAGTCATTGCCGTCGCTACAGCCGCTCTCCGAAGAGTTTCTTCAGGCCGCTTTCCTTTCACGGCCACCATCGTGTCATTGGCGTAACAGATGGTGACCATGCGTGGCAGTTGTGTCCCTCTGACGGCCCTTAATTATAACCCCTGATCGGATCTTAAATGTCATATATCTCTGAACGGACAACTGTGACAACAAAGCTGTCAAAGCAAAAGTTATTCCTATTGACAAGACCTATCGAACGACATACATCTTAACGCTATTGGAGGGTGGTCCTAATCTGCCCATTCTCCTTTAGGTAGAGGTAACAACAGGCGGTCTTATCGCTAATGAGCGATTTCTTCCAGACAACATACATATACGTACATATATACATATATAATACACACAGTAAGAAACAACAGTGTCAACTTAAAAACCTAAGGAAGAGATAAATAGTATTCCTTAAGTTGCGATTTAAAGCTACCGATAGATTGCGCGCGTTTTATGTTGAGAGGGAGAGAGTTCCACAAACGAACGGCCTGGAACGTAAATGAGCAATTATAAAATTTGGAAGATGAAGATGGCACTTTTAGGAGCAATTTTTGAGAGGATCTAATAGAATTAAGATAAGAGAAACGCTCTTTGAGGTAGCGGGGAGTTGCAGGGTTAAAAAGTATAGAAAAGAGTAAAGAAAGTATGTGAGAGTTACGGCGGTGACGGATAGGGAGCCATTTGAGTTGAGAACGAAAACTAGAAACATGGTCGAATTTGCGTAATCCGAAAATGAACCGAATGCAGGCGTTTTGAATACGCTCAAGCTTATTAAGTTGCTCCTCGGTTAGGTCTAAATAGGAGATATCTGCATAATCAAGAATGGGGAGAAGTAACGACTGAGCAAGCGCAATTTTAGTAGCAATTGGCAGGAAATTCCGGAGCCGTCTGAGAGACCCTATGGCAGCAAACATCTTCCTGCTCACTTCACTCACCTGAGGCACCCATGATAGACAACGATCCATGATTACGCCAAGATTTTTCACTTGGTTGGAAAAAGGAATTTGGATACCATCGAAGACTATCGGAGGGAGCCTGAGAAAGTCAATTTTGGAGATTTGTTTACCGCTACCCATCACAATTACCTGTGACTTTAGGGGGTTTACTTTTAAACCGTAATTTTGACTCCAATTTGATATGCGGAGCAGATCAAGATTAGTGGCTTCTATAACTGAATTGAGATCGCTATGCATACCCTGCGAATATATTTGAAGGTCGTCGGCATAGAGGTGATACGAAGAAGAGAGATCAATAGTTATGGAATTAATGAAGATAGAAAATAAAAGAGGAGACAGCACACCACCCTGTGGGACACCAGCTGATGTGCTGCACCAGGAAGAACACGAAGAATCTAGTTTTATTCTTTGACGACGACCAACCAAATAGCTACGGAACCAGTCAATCGCTGCAGCCCATATGTTAAGAGACTGTAAGAACGCGAGCAAAATGTCAAAATCGACCGTGTTAAAGGTATTACTGAAATCTAGAAGTGCAAGAACTGTAAGCTTCTGGTCATTCATACCCAAACGGATGTCATCGGTAACCTTGACAAGAGCCGAGGTAGTACTGTGGCCCGGACGAAAACCAGATTGAAATGGGTTTAGGAGGTCATTTCTATTCAGGAAGGAAGTTAGTTGCTGATGCACTAGCCGTTCGAGGACTTTGGATATGAAAGGAAGAATGGAGATGGGGCTATAGTCAGAGAAAGAACTGGGGTTGGATTTTTTGGGTAAAGGAATAATATTGGCATCCTTCCACAGACTGGGAAAAGTACTTCATGAAATGGAAAAATTCAGAATACCGGTGATAATAGGAACAAACAAATCAAGGAGAGGGAGTATCATATTTCGGCTAACACAGTCAACACCAACGGCGTTAGAAGTGATATTCAATATACCCTTCCTAACATCACTCTCACAGAAAGGGCTAAAATAGAAAGAAGAGAAATCTAAGGCAGGAAGTGATGAAAGATGATGAAGTGAGTTAGATTTAGTATGTTATTCAATCAAATACAAACACTGAAAACATTGAAAAAATAATCAACCCAGCCGGACTTGAACCTGGCATCGATACGCCTAACCGGGGCTCGATGACTTTACCAATTAAGCTATGGGTTCAGTTACTGAGTTGACGAAATTCTCAATGCCTTCAATCATCCTTTTGCATTTATTTTTTACATCGACTTTATAGCAGCCGTAAGCGACATCTAGGTGCTAACTACTAGAGTTAGATACCCTTCCCGCCACCAGGAACCACCACCTACCACGGTTTAGGACCACTGAAACAGGTGGACGATGAAAAATGCTGGTTAAGCTGGTCAACGCTAATATTGTTTAAATTGGTTGCCTGTTGAGATTTGCCAACTCCGAGACCTTTCAAAAATTTCCACACTTTGGCTGGATTTCCATCTTCAACAGAACTGTGAATATGACGCCTCTGAGCATCTCGACATATAGTGCTACAGCGATTGCGCAGGGTATGATATTTAAGTTTATTTTTCTCAGAGTTGTTAGCCTTATACTTAGATTTAGATTGATTCTTCCTCTCTATAAGGGCTTTAATATCCTCAGTGAGCCAAGGAGCAGGGAGATGCTTGACTTTTATTGCACGAACAGGAGCATGAGCGTCATAAAGTTGTATGAGGAGCGAATTAAAGAGAGAAACTTGATCGTCTACCGAACCCGCTCGAGCGATACTGCTCCAATCGATTGTTAAAGCGTCATCTCGAAGCTTTTCCACATTTAATCCACTAAAATTGCGCTGCAAAAGAATTTTTGATTTAGATTTGGGAGGACGAATTTTGTAAGAGAGATAGAGCAGATCATGATATGAGAAGGCATCCGCGGAGTATTGTCCAAATTTAGACACATGAGAAGTCGAAGAAACTAAAGTTAAATCAAGAAGAGAAGGCGAGCAATTTGGAAAATAGTGTGTGGCGTCTGAAGGGAGAATAATTAGATTGCATGCATCTACCAGGGATTTAAGGCGCCGGGATCGACTGTCATCCTTCAGAAGACACGTATTTAGATCTCCCATAAGAATGTGATGATTATAAGAAGGCATAAGGTTTCTCGAGAGAATCAAAGTAATTAACGTGAAGGGAGGGGGAATAAAAAACGCCAAGTAAAAGTTTGGAATGAGCGAGGGAAACGTCGAGAAACATATACTCTGCGGCATCAGAAGCAGAAGAACTGGCAGATACATTAACAATTGAATAGGGGATGTAAGAACGAAGGTAAATCGCAACTCCACCGCCACCTCTTCCAAGGCGGTCGTGCCGAATTAAATTGAAACCAGGTAAAGAGTAAGACGTTGAAGGCAAAGCTGGTCTGAGCCACGATTCGGAAATTAAAATAGCATGAATGTTCTTAAGGTCAAAAGAGAGTAACATATCGCTGTAATGTGCAGGAATACTTTGCGCATTTAAATGCACAACGTTTAAATTTTTAGGTACATCATTAAACTGAGATTCCAGAAAGTCGTGAAGCGAAGGAGGCAAACTATGGAAACTGTCTTCACTTACACTATCTAAGGAGGAAAAAGATAAATACTGATCACTGTTATCACTGAAAGGCATCTGAAAAATATATATAAAGTTAAAAATATAATAAGTATATAATAAGTATAAACTAATATTCAATAAATATAAAAATATATACAGTAAAAACTAAACAAAAACTCCACAATCTACCCGCCAGCAGCAAATAAAGAAAGAAATACACTTATAAAGAAACGGAAGTTCAATTAAAAAATACATGTTGGCTTCAGATTCGACAGGCATTAAGTTAAATCACAAAACTAAGGAAATAATTAACTAAGAAAAACGGAACGTAATTTAATAAGGAAATATTTAACATGGTAAAGCGGACCGCAATTTAACACTTGGCAACACTATACCTGCCATCCGTCAGCACACATGTCAAACTGTCAATGTCAGTTGGAACTTGGCAAAGTGACATTTAAAGTAAGCAATGAAGTTATTGGAATTAATTTATAATATTTACGAGAGACTATTAAAGAGGGTATACAACAAATAACAGTGATTACACGCGTGAAAAGCGTCAAGCAGTATAACCCGAACAAATACGGAAGAAAGCTACACTATGTACATACTAAGGCTTCAATTTGGCAGCCGCACGTCTGGGCTTTATCTGTTTCTCCGGTTTCTCGGCTTTGCTGCAATTATCTGCCTTGGGAGGAGCATCTACGCTTGGGGTCGGAGTCACAGGCTGCTCTGGCGCATTCGAAATCGCCTTAAGTTTTGCAAGGCTCACCACACGCCTGCGCACGTCGCTCGCATCCAAGACATGAACAACGCCGTCCCAGGTCCAACATCTTCTGACGCCAAACCGCTCCCGAGCTGCCATGAAGGTCTGCTGACGTGATTTGGTCAAGAACTCGGCTATTGTTACGCCGGAGCCTTTCAATGCCACCTTACCAAACCACACTTTATCACGGACAGCAGTCTCACAGAACTTCACCACAATAGCCCTGGGTTTGCTGCCTCTGCGACGGCCAAGTCACACGGCCAAGCATCTTCCGTCGAGATCGCATTTCTATTTGATCGACCTGTTGAGCGATGAGCTCCACCTGCTTCTGGAGTATATTGAGAGAGTTCAAAACAAATGCTTTGAAGCTAGTGAAGTCCGCCGCTACTGCCTCAATACCGCTCCCAGGGTTGCTTGAGCCCGCTTTGTCCAAATCACTCTGCATCTCAGCCATCCTTGCATTGAAGGTTTCAGTGAGCTCCGCAATTGATCCTTGAATTGAGTTTATGTCCGACATAGTGTGTTGATGTTGACAGTTGAAGTAGGTGAAAGTGCAAAAATCAATGTAACTTCCTGGAGAAATGCTTGAATACTACTGGTAGGTAAACTATATTATCTAACCATCAATTTTATTGTTTCAAATTATCCGAATTACTTTTAATTCTATTTTTCCTAATAAAATATGTGAACAGTGATGTGGTTCGTTTTATTGACCTACCCGAAAATAATTGTAATTAAATAATTTTTTTTTGGATTTGTGAGACGGTGACCGTAGACCGGTCACGGTTCTATTAACCTTGATTTTGGTTTGTTTCAGCCTGCTGCCTCCTTACGTCCCATCATTAACCCGAATTCCGTCATATTGGAATATTGCTTTTATTTATGTAAAAAAAAAAGGAATTTATCTGTTAACCTTTACTTATGCCTTTTTCTCAATTACCCGTAACATATCCCGAATACCTTATTTCATAGTTTGAGTCCTGTAGTTAGAGCCCGTAGACGTTAGGGAATTCGCAGGTAACTCAGACATAGAATGTATGATTTGCGTTTTGTTTTTTTTTTCAGAAACTGAACTTGTTTTTTTTGAATTCGAACTCTAACTTAGCATTTAGACTTCGAGTGTTATTTTCTTTCTTTGACTTAAGCGCTTGATTTAGACCACTGATATACTCGAACTTCGGATTTTAATTTTTAGGTCGATTAACTTTATTTTTTTGTTTGAACTTGCAACGCAAGACAACATTCGACTTTTCGCCATGTCGCACTTAAGTAATGAAGGATCAATTGCTGAGACGCCTCATGCACACTCGTCGTTAAACTCGCACGATCCGAGGATTTTAGAACCAATGGCAAACGATGAAGAACAGTTTTTTGATTCTGAACCACGACCCCAAGTGATGCATATGTCCGGACTTCCCCCGCCTTTTCCTTTCAAAGATTATTCACTTACGAAATGGAACTTGAACTTTTCCGGGGACACTTGTGTTCGCGAATTTTTCTTTCGAATCGAAGAAGCAGGTATGGCGCGTAACGTCAATCCTTCATATGTTGTCAGACGTTTCCATGAATTGTTGTCAGATAGTGCCTTGAAACGATGACGTCACGGACGTTGACGAGTGCGGTCGATCCGAAGTGTTGATAGAAGTTAAAATAATAAATAATCAGTCGGAAGTATCGTTACATGGATTTATTGTATAGTTCATATAGTGACTTTTAACGAACAGTGTTTTCTCTACGTAATATAGAAGACTAATATACGTATTGTGGTGAATTATATTCAGTGACCAAATCTGTTTGACAAATACCCGCCAATATACGCGTTAAATAAGTGCCGAATATTAAATAGCGTGTATAGTTCTCGAAGCTTAAAGGAAACTGTGCTGCTGCGTGCAGATTAGTGGAATAAGTTGCATCTCGCGCTGCAAAGTGACGATCGAGGAAATAATTAATTAATTTAATTTCCTCTTAGCGTGTGGTGCCACCTAGTACAAAACATCGGAACTTAAGTAACGTGCCATCTAGCGCACATAACCTGAACAAATACAGTAGACGCGGATTTGGTTGTTGAATCGTTCGTCATGTCAGCTTGCGGGGCGGCTTGCGGTAGACCACTAGGGTCGACAGGTGTCGCTAGGTGTACGGAATGCCCCTTGGTGTATCACAAGGCGTGTGTGAGTTTTCCGATCACCGGCCGCGTCCCTGCCGCCTGGGCCTGCCCATCATGCAGATCGAAGCGCCTACGGGACAATGCAGACGGCACTCCAATTAAGGGCGAGGCTGGAGAAGAGGCCGCTGCTGCGGTGGCGCCGATGGCACTGTCCCCTGAAGAGTGTCTGGACATTGCGAAGGAGCTTCGCTTGTTGCGGGAGGAATTCACTGCGACGAGTAAAGATATTGTGGCCCTCAGGCACGAAGTGGCGGAGATGAACAAACTCGTCCATGGGTTTGAGTCACGTATGCAGGCAGTTGAAGATAGGGTGCTGCGTCTAGAGGAGCAGGCGAAGGAGCGGGAGGAGCAGCGTGTGATGGCTGGCTCGGCTGACAGTGACTTAGCTGCGACCGTTGCCGAGCTGAAGCTCGAGCTTGCCGATCGCGACCAGGACCTGCTTCTCAACGACGTAGAGGTGACTGGGATTCCCGAACAACTGAGCGAGAACGCCGCGCACCTCACGTGCCTGATTGCGAAGAAGTTGGGTGTCAACTTGGAGGAGCGAGACATCGTCTTCGCCGAGAGGGTGGGTCCGAGAAGGTCGGCGTCGGGAGCCGGTGCGGAGGGGACCTCACTCGAAGCGGCGGCGCAGCCTGCGGTGTCGGGCGGGCGGCCGCGCCCGCTGGTCATACGGCTCGCGCGCCGCGGGACCCGCAATGAGTTGCTGCGTGCCGCACGGGTGCGCCGTGGGGCCGACACATCCGACCTCGGCCTGCCTGGAGGAGCCTCTCGTTTCTATGTGAACGAGCGGTTGACGAGGCTGAACCGGACGCTACTCTACGGCGCTCGGCAGGAGTGCAAAAGGCTCGACTGGCGCTACTCGTGGACCAAGGACGGGCGTGTCTACGTGCGTCGCCAAAGCGGGGAGCCTGCAAAGCGGATTAAATCCGTAGGCCAAATAAAACAGGTTTTTGGACTGGAATAGGTTTATTGGTTAGTGGTTTAACAACTATTTGGCGTTTATTTATTTCTTACTCTAGAATAAATTTTTTCATATGTTTCTATCATAGGGCGACATGCAGTAAGGCTCAATTATTTTGTGTGACTACTTTTCTCTACAGGTCTAAATGGGAAATGAATATTTTTAACAATTTTAATGCTCTCCAGTATTTTCCACTCGCAAATTTTAATGGCGGATAAACAACTCAAGGTTGGTTTGTTAAACGCGGGTTCTCTAGGCACAAACCACGACAATTTTATTGCGGCCTGCACCCAACAGGAATTCGACATCTTAGCTATAAACGAAACTTGGCTAAAAGTTGGGGAGGAGGGGCGAGCGCCAGTGCTGCCAGGATTCAAGCTACGGCACAAACCCCGCCCGCCGGGCCCGTGCACCCGTGGGGGTGGTATTGGGTTTTATATAAAGCAAGGCGTCAGTGCCCGCACCTTAAAATACCCAGTTGACCCCCGGCATAATGCGGTTGAACAAATGTGGGTGACTTTGAGCCTTAGTGGGAAGAAACTGTTTATAGGCACAGCATATCGACCTCCAAGAATGGACGTTGATTTGTTTTTTGATGCTATCTCTGACACGATTAGCTCCTTCAGAAAATATGATCATATAATATTGTTGGGTGATTTTAATGTAAATGTTTTGGCAACTGACTCTAAGCTCGCTAAATTAAATATCTTTTTAACCAGTTTCAGCCTTGCACAGTTAGTCACTGAGCCTACGCACTTCACAGAATCTAGTCAAACTCTGATTGATATAGTCTGCACCGATTTGCAGGCCAAGAAGGTTGGCGTAGTACCTCTGGGGTCCCTTCATGGTCATTTCCTTATAAGCTGTGAGTTTAATCTTAAGCGCAATAAAATGAAGCCGTTTACCATAACATGTAGACCACTTAATAGCATCAACCCTACCTATTTCGACAGGGACTTGCAGAGCATAAAGTGGGATCTGATACCCACGGGTGTTGCCAACGACCTAGCTAATGAGTTTAATCAATGTGTTATATCCTTGTTTAATCTTCATGCACCTATTAGGACAACTGTGGTGAAAGCTGCCCAGCCCCCGTGGATCACTGACACAATCAGGCTCATGATGCAGCTGCGTGATAGAGCAGCCATAGATTATCATAAATCTGGGTCTGATGGTAAGAGGCTATTCTACAAGGAAATGAAATCTACTGTGGCGCAAGCCCTGTATCATGAGAAGGTTGCTTATTTCAAACAAAACATTAACAGCAAAATTAAAAACCCAACATTGTTATGGAAAAATCTTAAGTCTACCTTGCTACCAAAAAACGAAACAGAGCTTCCAGCTACTTTTAATGACCCTGACGTGATTAATAAGCATTTCTTAAACCTGTCTAGTGTCTCGCATGTCTCCATATCTCAGCTAACTTATTTTGAATTCCACAGGTTTAGTAATTCAGTATTTCAGATACAGCAAATCAAGGCCGATATCATTATCAAAATTATAAGAGACCTCAAGTCTAATGCAGAGGGATGTGACGGCATAACTTTGAAAATGTTGCTAATGACTTTACCATATACACTAGATGTAATTACGAATCTTATAAATACATCCATTATAACATCTACCTTTCCTGACGTCTGGAAAGTTGCAATTGTGCGTCCACTGCCCAAGGTGGCTAGTCCATTGGAGCTTAAAGACCTAAGACCAATTAGTATCCTCCCATGCCTGTCTAAAGTAGTGGAGAAAGCTGTATGCATGCAGATGACAGATTACATTGAACGAAACAATATTTTACCAGATGTCCAGTCAGGTTTTAGGAAGGGTCGAAGCACTGTAACGGCTTTGCTTGATGTCACTGATAACCTGCTGCAAGCTCAGGACCGAGGCATGTGCACTCTCTTAGTCCTCCTTGATTTCTCTAGGGCATTTGATTGCATTGATATTAGCTTGTTGCTATCTAAGTTGAGATACTACGGTTTTGACAGCAGAGCGATAAAATGGTTCAACAGCTACCTTACTAACAGAACCCAGTACGTAAGAATGACATTACCTGATGGGTCCTCTTGTCAATCTAACAAATTAGAGCTCACTAGAGGTGTCCCACAGGGTTCCATACCTCGCCCAATCTTATTTATTTTATACTCTGCTGACATCGCTATACATATTAGAGATTGTAAATTCCATATATATGCAGATGATATACAGGTCTACATCTCATTTGAACAGTCGGAGGCTGATAGCGCCATAGGTAAACTAAACTCTGATCTAACTAGAATAGCTGCCTGGGCAAGGGAGAATGGTTTGTTGCTTAATCCAACTAAAACAAAGTACCTAATTTTCGGCACCCAACAGCAGTTGACTAAACTTAGACCATCTGTACAGATTGAGCTGATGGGTGAGCCCATAGAACGAGTCTGGGAAGCGCGTAATTTGGGCCTTTTGATTGATCATGAACTACGTTACGAAAAACACATTCTAAACGCAGTAAGAGGATGTTTTTATAAATTAAAAGTGTTGTACAAGATTAGACCTTTTTTGAGTGAAACTTTGCGAATCCAGTTAGTAGAATCACTAGTTATGTCTAAATTAAACTATATGGACCTTGTATATGGCCCACGTCTGCTCTCTAAAACCAAACGTCTGGTCCAAAGAGTTCAAAATGCATGTGCAAGATTTTGTTTCAACATCCCGCCTAGGGCCCATGTCACTCCATTTTTGAACAACAGTAATACCTTAAAGATGCTACACAGACGCAAGATGCACCTAGCATGCCTTCTCTTCGGTGTTATAAACTATCAGATCCCTTCATATCTGTTTGAGAAATTGTCATTTCGGAAGCCACGTGGTATAAGACTATGTGGGCCGCAGCTTCTCACTCATCAACATTCCTCTGCTGCCTTCCGCGGGAGTTTCAGATATCTTGCTACCAAATGCTGGAACAACCTGCCTCCGCCTATTCGGGACCTAAAAAGTAGACATAGTTTTAGGGTCAATATTAGAAATTTTTTATTCAAGCACCAACTGAGGCAAGAAAATCTAAGGCACGATACAAGTTGTTTTTAACCTTTTGGCATCTCCTTATTCGAACCCTTTAGTAAACAACGGTAAGATATTTGCCGTCACAGTTATCTCATTTTACTTATATATTTATTAATTATTACTTAAGTCTTATTTATACAACAAACGGTAAGATAACCCATGTTTTGAATCAATTAATTCAATATGCTCGCAACCTGTTTCTAAAGTATTGGGCAAAGAATTCACTTGTTTTCTAAACTTGATGAGTACGTACATAGTCATAGTATTTATTCATATACAATACGAGATTGTGTTTACACACCTGCGTTTTGCGTCCCGTAGGCATCGGAGCTCAGAGAAAAAGTCCCATTTTTTATACATCGGAGGTATCCCGCGGCATATCACTGTGGTGTTTTATTGCTGGCTTTAGTTCCTTCCTAGTATACTCCCTCTTTGGACCTGGAGATGATATTGTGACACTGTTATTTTTTTAAGGGTAATTTTAAGACATAAACTCGCTTTGTTGCAAATTCAAGATACTTGGGTACTTACTGTAGTTAAAAAAGATCCTGTTTAGTTTTATTGGTTTCACTGTCGTAAATTCGCAATATGTCTTACTTTGTTTGTTATAAGTGTAATTTAAAGTAGTTTGGTCCTGTGTCCGTGACCTACTTTTTGCTGCATGACGTAATATGGCGTCGGCGTCTATGTCGGGATGAATGACATGGACGATATCATAGTAGTAAAAAGTAGTAAACCACAGGCTATAAATGCTTCGCTTCCTTTGTCATCGACGCTTGTCGATGGCCACGGCTGTTCCAAAATCCAACCTAGGGGGGCTCTACACACGTGGCATTTTGTCGCGCGATTATCTGAGTCAATCTGTAGACCGTATTAAAGCGGCCTCCATAGGACGGAATTAGGAAACGTTCGAAGTTTTAAATTGTTTTTGTGTTTATGTTTATAATTTTTTTTTTTTTTTTCCTGTTTTTATTGTTTTTTTTTTCTCTTGTTTTGATTAGGATATTCTTACTTTGGGGATGTGATCGTGGCGTCAATGCGCCGTGTCGTCAAATGGTTGCAACGGAAGACCAGCGCTGGCCCTGCCGGCATTTAACGCTGAGTTGCGACCATTTCGTGGCAATTAATGTTTCGGGTTGTATATGTTATTGTTTATTATGTTTTTTGTAATTGTCATGAATAAACCTTTCATTCATTCATTCAAACATTTAAGGGCAATCAGATATCCGGGTCTTACTTATGCGGAATTAAAGTCTGAATTCGTTAAAACCTTCGACGTAGCCGATTTCGATTTCAAGCTTGAGAGCCAACTTCGCGCTTTATTACAGAAGGACAACCAGTCAGTGGTTGATTTTGTTATTCAGGCGCGCGATCTAAACGCAAAGCTTCGTACACCGGTTTCCGAAGACAACCTGTTTAACATTATTAAATATGGAATGAATCCTAGATATCATCCTTGTCTTGCAACTAACGTGGTCAGGGATATTGATGGTTTGTTAGAAGTCGCGAAAAATTTTGAAGCCTTTCAAGGTTCACGTCCAGCACGTTTGGCTATTGCACCGATTAGTGCTCAAGTTGTAGGTCAACCCAGTTCTATGGTGTGTATGAAGTGTGATGCAACTGGTCACAACTATCGTAATTGTCCTAACGTTTCAGGGGCAATGTGCTTCAAGTGTAAGCGTGTTGGTGCGCGATTGTCCTAGTTGTAATTCTGGTCCGTCAAAAAACGAATAAGTGGCGCACTGAGAGGTCCATCGGTGTCGCCCGTTTATATTAATAATGCCCCGGATAATAGACTTTTTATTGATGTTTTAGTTGCTGGCTCTTCGGTAAGAGCTCTTTTGGACTCTGGTGCTCAGGTTTCACTAATTGATATATCCCTCTTATCGGAGCTCGGTATAACATATCACGAGGATATCCGGCCTTATGTTGTCTCCGCCGACAATTCTCCTATTAAAATTCTAGGCGGTTTGGACGTCCCCATTCTTTTTAGTGGCATTCGCGTTCTGCACCCCTGTCTAGTGAGCAGTAATCTTCCTACTGCATTTATTTTAGGAATTGAGTTTTGGAATGCTGTTGGTCTCATTGACATTTTTAAAAAGGCATTCCGTGATGGTTTGTCAGGTAAGCTTTACGTCGCTTCACATCATGTTCCTGTCGCAGTCCCACGAGTAGGTGAGGTTCGCTATGTCCACCCTCGTACGGTGCTTGCACCACTGCAGGAATCAAAACTCCAATCTGTTATTGACGAGTTTGAGGAGATTTCTTCTGATAAAGCTGGATTAGGTTGTACTTCGTGGCTTTCGCATAAGATTGAGACTGTCGGTTCGCCCATCCGCCAACGTGTCAGGTTTTGCGTGGACAGTAGGAAGTTGAACAGCGTTACCATCATGGATTCATACCCTCTCCCGCGCGTCCAGGACATCCTTGATAACCTACGAGGTGCCAAATATCTAACTTCGTTGGATTTTAGGAGCGCCTTTTGGCAAATCCCCTTAGCTGATAAGGCCAGTTGTGAGAAAATGGCCTTTATTGTACCCCAAAGGGGCCTCTTTGAGTTCGTTCGTCTCCCTTTTGGTTTAACCAACGCTGCGTCCGAGATGCAGAGGCTTACTGACATGATTGTCAATTTTGAATATACCCCTGAGTCTGAGGATTTTATCTTCGGCTATGTTGATGATTTGATTTTGGTGTATCGTGATTTTGTCAGTCATATGCGGCTTATTTGTAAGGTTCGTGATAGGTTGAAAGAAGCTGGTCTTACGGTTAATTTAGATAAGTGCGAGTTTTGTAAGTCTGAATTGAAGTATCTCGGCTACATCGTCAATGAGCGTGGTCTTCAAACTGATCCGAAGAAATTAGAAGCTATTAGGGATTACCCTACCCCTTCTTCTGCCAAGTCTCTACGTGCTTTCATTGGTATGTGTTCGTATTATCGCCGTTTCGTGGATGGTTTTTCTTCGATTATTGCTCCTCTGACGGCACTTATCGGTAAGAGAAAGGGACGTGATCCCATCGATTGGAACGATAGTGCTAGTGAAGCTTTTTCTAAATTGAAGGATGCCTTGATGAGCGCTCCGTTGATGGCTTGCACGGATTTTTCGAAACCTTTTATCCTTCAATGTGACGCTAGCCAGGTTGGCTTAGGCTCGGTCCTGGCTCAAGAGTTTGACGGCGTTGAACATCCAATTGCTTATTATTCTCGTTTATTCACTAAAGCTGAACGTGGATACGGGACAACCGAACATGAGCTTCTCGCTGTTGTTGATTCCATAAAGCATTTCCGCGGGTATCTCGATGGAATGAGGTTTAAGATCATTACTGATCATATTGCTCTTAAATGGTTGATCATCCTTGATAATCCTACCGGGCGCTTGGCTCGTTGGGCAACTTTGATTTCCCAATATAACTTTGAGATTGAACATAAAAAAGGTGTCCTTAATGTTGTTCCTGACGCCTTGTCCCGCGCTCAAGTTGGGCTTATCTCATTCGCGCGTGGCATGGATCCTTCCGGAGATCCTTGGTATGAACGAATTTACCAGGGGGTTTTGGACAATCAATACTGGATTTGCTCTTCGGGATGGTGTCTTAATGCGCAGGGTATCTATCGAAAACCCTTTAGCACCTAATCCGTGGCGTATAATTATTCCTGCTTCAAGGACTAGAGAGGCGGTTGCTGAAATTCATAATGGATTTCCCAACGTTCATCTTGGTGTTATGAAAACGTATTTAAAAGCTCGTGACTTATACTACTGGCCGAATATGTACCGTGATGTTACGAAGTTCCTTTCCGAATGTCAGATTTGCAAGTCTTATAAAATCGCAAATTCACAACCTCGTGGACTTCGCTTATTTCCTCGTCGTGTTGCGGCTCCAATGGATCTTCTTTCAATTGACTTAATTGGTCCTTTACCGGTTAGCCGTAATGGTTGTCGTTATATTTTGACTTTGGTTGACGTCTTTACCAAATTTGTTTGGTTGGTCCCTTTGAAGTTGGTGAATGCGAGGTCAATATCGATGGCATTAGAGTCGGAGGTTATTTTGCGGTACGGTGTTCCTACTAACGTTCTCTGTGACAACGCTACAGTTTTTCATAGTCGTCAATTTCTGGATTTCCTGGCGAGCTATAATATTCCAGGTCCGTGTTATACCCCATATTATTCGCCACAAGCGAATGTTGTGGAGAGATAACCAGGTCGTGATTACTACTTTGAGCATTTTAGTTGAAAATGACCAACGCAGTTGGTCGGGTCATTTACATCGGGTCGCTCTTTATTTAAACTCTTGTATAAATTTGGCTACTGCTTATACACCGAATTTTTTGATGTACGGCCGCGAGTTGTCAATGATTCGTGAACGTGTTGAAAATCAGGTTGTGGACCAAGATGTGGGACTCAGCCGGATGGAACGCGCTTCGAATCTTCAGACGCTTCGTGAGGTGTACGATAAAGTTTCTGATTCGATGGCTTTGGCCTTTCATCGTAACGCCGCCAAGTTCAACACGAACCGTTCTTCGCCAAGAATCGTTGGTGACCAAATCGTTTGGCGCCGGAACTTCCAGCGTGGGTCCGCTGATCCTTTTCGAGGCGGTAAATTCGCTCCACGTTTCGTTCGGTGCCGTGTGGTTAGACGGGTGTCTCCACAGGTATATGTACTGGCTGATACCGATTCCGATCACGTCGGTACCTATCATATTAAAGATATCTTGAAATAGTTTCTTCTTTCGGCCCGTTCAGTTTTCTCAAAATTCTAAAATGCGCTTTAGTCCGCCATTCCCTTATCGGTAATCCTTGCTTGATTCGTTTCTTATCTTTTTTTTGTTTTCGTTTGAGCGTTTCCTTGCTCCTTTTTCCAGGTTTGACTTTTTTTTTACCGTTGGTGCTTAAGGCTTCGTTTATCTTTCCCGGTCTATGATAGCCTGGTTGTATAATTTGATGACTCGATGTGAGGGATTAAGATCTGTGGCCAGGTGCAGTTTCTGTCCTATCCCGGCCGTCACGTCTTGGACCGCGTGACGCGTTGGTTGGCGTTTTGTCATCTTGTTAATCTATTAGGTTAGTCTTTAGGGGTAATGTTAATAACTGGTGGTTTTGTTTTTTTTGGAATTCGTTTAGGGTTCTCTTGTTGTACCTTTTTTGGCCTTAGCATTAAGTTGTGTTTTTTTGTTGCTTGGGGTTAGTTTTCTTGTGTTGTTGTTTGTTTGTTTCTTTGTTTGGTAGGGAGATGCTGTAGCATGACGCTACGTTTATTATACGACATCTGTCGACTTTCTTCAGAACTTCCGTGTCTAAGGAAGGTCTAAAGGTGGGTACTGACCAACGTTACGAGGTGTAATGTAACATGTTACACAGCGAGCATTCGTGCAGTCAGTACGTCGTGTTACGGGGAAACCAGCGAGCCACGAGCCGCTCGTTGCTCGCTTCGAGTGCTCCACCCGGCTGTCGGATTTTCGGCGAATCCTTTGACTGTTACGCGGTTCAGTCAGTACGCTGTTGCGAGTCGTCACGAGCGCACGCGGTGTTTGCACGTTTCGTAAACATGGAGTGGAGTAAAGAAAAATCTCTGTATTTTATAGAAAAATACAAAGAAGAAACACTGTTGTGGGACCCAGCTCACTCAGACCATTATAACAAATTAAAGAAAGAAGACGCTTGGGGTAGATTGGCTTTGTTACTCGACAGTGATAGTGAAACGTGTAAAAAGAAAATGACAAGTTTATTAGCATCATTGAGGAGGGAAAAACAAAAAACTAAACAATCAAGTGGTACAGGAAAAGGTACGTAATTATTTATTCAGTTTTTAAGTATTTAGGTACGTTTACAGTTTAAGTACTTTGCATCACCCGCACTAACGTGGGTTAATGTCGTCGGCCTCCACACACGGCGTGTGGTGGTTTTGTGGTGGCGTGACCGATTTACAATATTAACCCTGTATTAACCATTAATCCCGGGTCAGTGCTGGTGGCACCTACAAATAACAGATACAATTTGAGTTTATGTAAATATAATTAAATGTTGTTTTCTACTTAAATTTCAGGTGCAGACGAGGTGTACCATAGTACTTGGTATGCTTACAAAGCTATGCTATTTCTACAAGATAAAAATAAACCTCGTACTACAACAGATACTGTAAGTCCATTTTAAGCATAATGTTCTTGCCAGCTTACATACCCTTGCTGAACGCAGTATTCAGCAACTTCATTACGAATATTGTGAGCTGATCTTGTAGCCCTTCGCGGTCTTATTTGCAGGGGTAACATGCTAGTCATATCATTGTTACCTTCTCTCCAGTTTCCTAATCTGACCTGGCCGTTCAAGTCTTCGTCAAAACTACCTGCAGGGGTATATATATATGAGCATTATTACCTTTTCTTAAAAAATTGTGAAGGCATGTTATTGCTGTTACGACAGATGTTGCGGTTTTCGGCTCTAACAACATTGGTTTCCGCAAAACTCTAAACACTGCTGACAATATGCCGAACACATTTTCCACCACTCGACGAGCTCTGCAAAGTCGGTAGTTATATATTCTTTCTTTACAACCACGTTCATGATATCCTGCATATGGTTTCATCATATTTTCGGTAAGAGCAAAAGCTTCATCGGCAACAAAGTAAAATGGAATTTCGTCTGTTCTTGCTGGCAACGCAGTGGGCTGAGGGATGTTTAGTGCATTATTTTTTAGTTTTTCGCTTAATTCACAGTTGTTGAAAACCCCCCCCATTAGATATTCTTCCTTGACACCCAACGTTCACATACAAAAAGTTATATTTCGCGTCAACAACTGCCAGTAATACGATGCTGAAGAACCCCTTGTAATTATAAAATTCACTGCCACTGTTGATCGGTGACTGCAGTACAATATGTTTACCGTCAATTGCACCTAGACAATGTGGAAAATTCCACAAAGTGTCATAGTCATTTGCTACAACCAGCCATTGCTCCGGTGTTTCTGGCATCTGAAACAATAATTCATATTATAACGGCCTCCTAGCCTAGTCGGTAGTAACACTGCCTACGAAGCAGGAGGTCCCGGGTTCGAATCCTGGTCAGGGCATTTATTTGTGTGTTTATCACAGATATTTGTTCCTGAGTTATGGATGTTTTCTATGTATTTAAGTATTTATCCATATTTATCTATTATATATATCGTCGTCTAGTACCCATAACACAAGCCTTATTGAGCTTACCGTGGGCCTAGGTCGATTTGTGTAAGATTGTCCCATAATATTTATTATTATTATTATTATTTATTATATTTATTTTTCAGCTACGTGAACATGAAGCTGCAGAACAACTGTCTGATGATTGCCCTCCACCTGCCAACAGCAGAGAAAATGATTGCCCTCTGCCTCCCAATAACACCGAAAATGATGGCCCACCGTCTGCCAATGATGGCCCACCGTCTGCCAGTGATGGCCCAAAACGCGGCAGTGATTGCCCTCCGCCTCCAAAAAAAAGAAAGCAGTAGGCCCAACCCCAGAAGAGATAATGGTGTCTACTTTAAATATTTAAAAAAATAAAACCGAGCAAACAGGGTCAAATTCGCACAAACTTGACGAGTGTGAAGCCTTTGGTATGTTTTTAGCAAATAAATTAAGATCTTATTCAAAGAGCACAAAAATACATGTGCAGCATTATATTTCAAATATATTGTTTAGTGCTGATCGCGGAGAGTATGACTATGCTGGAACGAATACCTACAATTTTTCACACGGATACTCTACACGACCAACAACTTCAAGAGCCTCATCGATGCCACTGCAAAGCCCTGAAACACCTGCGTCCGCTAACAATGACTATGGGTCACCCGCTATGAGTGAACAATTTATGTCAGAATATGGTGATTTAATTTAATTTGTTATGTAATAACTACTTTTCTGAATTATTAAAAATAGTACATACCTTTATATATTTTTTTAATGCTCCAATAAGTGCTTCGCTGACCTCTTTTACTATAAATCCTATTCGTTGTTTTGATATCTTGAAAAGATATTGCATACTGGTATAGGAATCTCCTGTATCATAAAAACGTAGCGTTAGTGCTAATCGTTCCGTGACACTGATTGCTTTTCTATAATTTGTATCGTTTTTATGCACTTTTGGTCCAATTAAATTCAAGAGTTCTTCAAAATCGATCGGAGACATGCGTATAAAGTTTTTATACTGTCCAGTAATCATTTGATTTTTTAATATTGCTATCAATGCCATTCCACCACAAACGCTTCTGTTTTTATATAAGTTAGATGTCCAGTAACGTTTTTTCTTTTTCTTCATTTGGATGAGACAATAACTCAGTATAATCAAAGATACTAACGCGTCCTCGCTGTCGGCCATCTTGAGTGAACTGGCTCGAGCGGCGGAGCACAGAGTTTTGACGAGCATGTTACACCGGTTTTAGAACACAGCGTAACATGCTCGATGTGTAACACGCTCGATGCGAATGTTACATTACACCTCGTAACGTTGGTCAGTACCCACCTTAAGGCTAAGTCGCGGTTGATATATAAAAAAGCGTACATTGTGATTCACGGCATTACGGGTAGATGGCGCCTATATCAGTCCGCATTTTGTAATACGACTGGCTGTTATAAATTGAGATAATATTCGCGCTAATTTTGACTGTGAATTTTTGAGGTATTCCAGATTGTCAAAAAAGGAAAAAGTTGATTTTTGATTGAGTTTGTCAGATCGACGTGGAGGTTTTTGAAAGCAAAAACATATTCTGGTTGAGTCTTAGGGTTTTGCTATAATTTGCTTAGTTGCATCGAGTTGAAGTGCGATCTATTTCTGTAGATCTTTGCGCTCAAACATTATATAGCAAGTGCTAATACATTATTAAATACAAATTCTTTTTAAAAACCAAATACGTTGCCGGACAAAAAGGCAACCAGACGGACCGCCTGAGCCGGAAGGACTCCGGAAGGCGCTTGTGGGTGCCGGAGCGGCGAGACGGTCTGCAACCGCCGCGTGTTCCGCCTGATTCTTCACCGTCGTTGGAGAATAAGAGCCCGCATCCAGCGGGCTCTCCAAGTGAGAAAGAGAGTTCAGCGAGCTATTGGGTCCGCCTAGACCAAAGCGGACACTTGCCCACGAACTCTTTTCAATTTCAACTACAGCTTTAGCCATCCTGTCTTTCGAGAATATCATATTATTTACATTTTTTTAAAACGTTATAAATCCGATTCCTTTTTTTTGTATCCAGTGTTTTTGTGCCATAATAGTTTTTTTTTTTGTTTTGCTAAAATCCCCGAAATTCTAATTGCCTCGTTTGACGGGCGTACAAAGACCTGGCTCTTTAATTTAGGCTACGTTCAGCCAGCGAATCATCTGTCACCATCCATACCACCCGCCTCATTAACCCATTATTTTCCTGCAGCCAAATTACCAGCCGAGTCTTTATTTGTACTTACCAGTTTTGCTAGTACTCCATCCTTTTTATTTTCCTTTTGTGCGGAAAGTAGACGTTTACGATACTAAGGTAACTATTGAATGTGAAATATCCTTATATAGGTACAGTTATCGTCATTTTTATGTGAAGTGCTAATATTAAATATTCTGATTATTGTAATTTAATTACATTCTAACCACTAAGGTAACTATTGAATGTGAAATATCCTTATATAGGTACAGTTATCTTCATTTTTAAGTGAAATGCTAATTTTAAATATTTTGATTATTGTAATTTAATTACATTCTGACCACTAAGGAAGTTATTGAATGTGAAATATCTTTATATAGATACCGTTATTGTAATTTTTACGTGAAATGCTAATTTTAAATAATCTGATTATTGTTGCTAATTTTAAATAATTTACTTTATCTTCAAAATTAAACGTGTTAATGCAATTATAGAAGTGTTTTACTGCAAGAGACAATGGCCTTTGTTTGAAAGATTAAGGCTCGAAGCGTAAAATTCACCTGGGAAGAGCCGTACTATAGCCTGGCGGTAAGACGTCTGGCTTTCAATCCGGAGGTCTCGAGTTCAAACCCCGGCTGTACCACTGAGTTTTTCGGAACTTATGTACCGAATATAATTTGATACTTACCAGTCGCTTTTTGGTGAAGGAAACCGGATCTAATCCCGATAAGACCTAGTTTGCCCTCTAGGTTGGAAGGTCAGATGGCAGTTGCTTTCATAAAAACTAGTACATACGCCTATTCATGGGATTAGATTGTCAAGCGGACCCCAAGCCGGGACAAATGCTAGGAGGAAGAAGAGTATCAATAAAGTACACTCCTATTATAAAAGCGCGTAATTTACTATACAAACTTGTATAAAATATTCCATAAAAAGTCACCCGTTTTAATTATCCTGGAGTATTAGTTAGATGGACATATTAGTATATGTACAAAAAAGCTTAACCACATTTTACCAATGTCCAATTTCAATAGTATTAATTGACCGATTGGTACTCCACCGGGTTATCTAAATGGACTCGTATATGCGTTTGAAGTGATATAACCAGTCGATTGCTGGACGGATGAATCGATTTAGTTAAGCCTATCAAATCATTCGCGTCTATGGATTACGAGTCGGTTCAGCCCAAATGGTCGATTATTATAATACTAGTGTAACATTTAGTAGATAGTATGTATAGTAGATAGGCTAGTAGGTATTAAAATGGAGGGATTAGTGTCAAGCCTGGCTGACCTGGCTATCCATTTATGACTCTATAAGGTATATAGGTGCCAAGGCCCGAAATTTTCGGTAAACTACGGTATGGGGTTTATAGAATATATATTTCTTTATACCACGACAGTGGCAAACAAGCATACGGCCCGCCTGATGGTAAGCAGCTCCTGTAGCCTATGGACGCCTGCAACTCCAGATATGTCACATGCGCTTTGCCGACCCTTTACAATAAGGAAAAATATATGGAAAGAAGAAAATATAACAGAATAAAAAGAAAAAAGAAGAGATTTAAGTGGTTTTTAAAATAACAGCAACGCGCTTGTGAGATGATTAGAACTGCAAACGTTGATATATTGCGGCAGCCTTTGACCACAAGGTAATATAGAAACTTTTTCAACTACCAGGCGATCATGACTGGTGAAGCACTAGTGAAAGCGTGTGTTGGATCTAGCGCAATTTGCATGACAATCGCACCAGCCTAATGACGGATGGCGTCGGACGACAGACGAGTTTTACGAATCACGTACTTACTATACTTACAAGGTAGGCGGGCATTTTTACAAATCTTTGTTAGTTCAAGCGTTTTTCGGATTCCGAGAAATGTTTATTAGGTTGGCCCTGGCCCTACTCAGGATCGTGTTTATTGATTCTATTGGTACAGACCTGGTTACTAACAACGTTCTCGTAAGATACGAAAATATTGTAAGTTTAGCTTACATTAATTTCGCATCTACGAAATTCCACTAATAATTTCTAAGCTGATCAGAAGCAGCATGTGAATTTATGAAACTGGTTTTAATTTAATTGATTTTTAAATTAATTTTAGTTTGTATCAAATCAACATGGGAAATACCGGAAGAAATAAAAGATTAATCCGTGCTTAATGTCTCAAAATTATTGCCATGTCTAGTTGTTTACACCTTAAGATATACTTACTTAGTTACCTGCGCAAATGCGCATAAACATAATAAATAAATAAATAAATATTATGGGACAATTTAACACAAATCAACCTGGTCCCACAGTAAGCACAATAAGGCTTGTGTTGTGGGTACTAGACGATGATATATATAATAGATAGATATAGATAAATACTTAAATACATAGAAAACATCCATAATTCAGAAACAAATATCTGTGATAAACACACAAATAAATGCCCTGACCAGGTTTCGAACCCGGGACCTCCTGCTTCATAGGCAGGGTCACTACCAACTAGGTTAGGAGGCCGTCAATATGGAATAAGATGACTAAAGTTAATCCAAAAGCTTTAGATTGTCAGTCTTAGCCAGAATCTTGCTTTGTAATCAGAGCCCGTATTACATGCCACGGCACGCCGCTTCGCGGAGACCCTCTCTATAAATCTACTGGTCATCTATTGCCCCAGCCTGCAGAATGCTAGCGCGGTATACTTACTTACTCCTCTGGCGCAGTGAACCAAAGTGGGTCTTGGCCTCCAACACTCGCTCGTTACCGATCCCGGTCCTGTGCAGTTTCTCGCCAGTCGCCAGCTTGGAGCTAGCGCGGTATACACGAAGATAATTGTTGGTTTTTTATGAATGATTATGCTTATGAGATCCATCAAGATATAAATGTAAAAGCACCACAAGCTTACCCAAAAAAGCTTCAGATTAGAAGTCTTAATTAGAATCTGCAGCGCGCGTTTTGGTAAATAATAGCTCCGAAATGGTAACTACGGAACCCTATGGACGAAGAGCTGGCCACGTCAGATATGATACAATAATGAGAGCAACGAAACCCGTGTCGTAAGATTGCAATACTATCCTTATTGCTAGATCCGGGCACCTGGCAGCTTTTTTAATGGGTGGATGTCAGAGTAACAGACTAGCAAAATGTTTCAGTTGGAAAAAAGTAATACACAAAATCGGTAAAAACTGCCCAAGTTGTCTTATTTATAAAGGACTGGACCTATATTTTAACATTAGAACAAAAAACATTGCGTATTATTACGGAAACAGAAACAGTAGGCGACAAAATGTGAATTACATTATACGTCGTTTTGGACTACTTTCCCACATCAGAAAGTTTTGGCAATGATATAATCTTATTATTTATATGATTTCGCACAATACTGCATCAAAACCAGAACTCTAAGATTTGTACCACTTTACAGCTGCCAGATGTCCGGATCTAGAAATAAGCATAGTATAGCAAACTAACGAGAGGGGTCTCATCGCTCTCATTATTGTGTCATATCTGACGTGGCTAGCTCTCCATCTACGTTGGCATGGCCCGACATGCTCTTGGTCGGGTTTTTCATGTTTTTTTTATTACATAGGAGGCAAACGAGCAGACGAATCGCTTCATGGTAAGAAATTACCGCCGCCCATGGACGCCCGCCACACTAGGGGAGTCACAAGCGCGTTACCGGTCTTTAAGATGGGAACCTTATTGGAACACGTTCTTTTCTTGAAAGTCGTAACGGTCCGGAAATACCGCAGACGAAAGTTCATTCCACAGTTTTGTTCAAGTTAACAGATTCCAGCCTTACTAGTATATAGGTTAGTAGACTGCACGAAGGTCATTATACAGTGGCAGCTAAGAACTCGACTCCCTCGCGCTCGCGCATCGAGTGGAACGCAGCCTGGATGTGGCATGACAGGGCGCTTTGACTTGGCATTTCGTTCAGCGTGATGGACACCTTTATGACTTTGAAACCGTGGTGTAGCGGCCATGCGTTTGTAGAATAATTTCTAACAGTTGTATACACTGAAAATAACTAGATGGCATATACTTCAAAAAAAGAGACCAAGCCCTCCGGTATCCGAGGCCAGATTTGAACTGGCGTCTTCAGCTTTCGCGGCTGACGCCTTGGTCACGGCGGAATTTGACGAATTTTGTCGTGTACATATATGCAATACAGTTTGATATTTTAATAACCAGTAATATTCAGCAAGGTGATTACATAAGCCATACTGAACAACTTTTACTATAGGACTAACCTCGAAATCCCTAAAAAAAATTTGCTTTCCCATAGAAAACGACGACATGTGTTCAGCCGAAATGTATGAAACAGTCAAAAGGGATTTTTTTTTTAGTAAAAGTTGTTCATTTTGGCCTACTCATACTTAATCACTTCCTCAATATAACTGGTGATTACAATTTCACTGGAATCTATGTCTTTTAATCAAAGATTTTGTTACTGAATTTATAAAGTCGAAGTCAAAAGTGTTTATTTTGTAAAACATAGGTACATCAAATGAGAGGTGTTTAGTTATTAATTGTTTCACTATGTTTTTTTTTTTATACTACGACGGTGGCAAACAAGCATACGGCCCGCCTGATGGTAAGCAGCTACCGTAACCTATAGACGCCTGCATCTCCAAAGGAGTCACATGTTTTGCCTTTCGGCGTACAAAAACATGCTTACATAATTAATTGTATACAGTCTTCATAACGCAATACATAAAGTCATCGTCAATAATTTATATTCTATAACATTTTTATAAAACTATCAAATAATTCAATACGGCAATAAAAAAAAACCTTGCTCATATACTATACCTCCTTTACACACAGTATAGTACGATTTTTTTAAGATTTCGGAATTATCGGTAGAACTCTTTAGTACGATTCCGGCATCTTAAAAAATTACGACTATACCCATACAAATATTATTTTTGTAGAAACTACTAAAACAGACCTTAAACACGTCCAAGAAATGCAAATCCCGGAAACGGAGTGCAGAATTATTCATTCCGAATACATTCTGTTTGGCGCTGATTAACCGGCTCTAATTGGATAACGAACTCTCCGTCCTCGGCTAATCAGTCGAGGCGCTGTGTGGAACAAACTAGTGTCTAGAAGCGATTTTTAGAAATTATTTCTGGAATTTAAACTACCGTGAGTCATGGTTCGGGCTGCCTTTAAGAGATACTTAAAGCCTGACCAGAAATATATGATCAGCGCCATGTTGCGGAATTTCAGTGGAACTAATTTCTTACACTGGCAATAATTTTAATGACAGAATGATATGCTTGAATACTTGAATAAAAATAAAGTGTTGAATATTAATAGCGCAATCATTGGAGCATTTGCCTTACAAAAGGTGGAGTAGAAAATGTTTTAATGATTATTGGTAGGCTATAGGGTGGTTATTAAAATACTAGATTTGAGACCTTGAGGGGGGGGGGGGGAACGTTGGCCGCCATCTTAGTTTAAACGTGCCATAAGTCCGTTTTTGAACGTTAGCGCTTAAACGGTTATCCGTATGCCTAAAATGTCTATGGAACGTATGAAGACGATAAAATTGTCTACAATATTTCCATACACAATACATCTGTAAGTCTTACATATATAAAATTACAGGGGGTGAAAAAGTGTAAATTTTCTTATATCATAAGAAATTTATTTATTAGCTTCAAAGTTTTGTGGTTCAAGATAAGGAAATGAAGTATCTACCACAGTTTTGTCATCTTCTAATGATTCTTTTAAAAGATATTCAAATGTTGAATTCACCCCTAGAGCGCTTATAGAGGGGGTGAAAGTAGTAAGTCTCACACACAAAATCAATGTTCTAACTCATCATAAAATACTACTAAAGCCATAGGGCGAGTACCGCGCAGAACCCAGGCCCGGAGGATCGCAGCGAGAATTGCTTCAGCAGAAGCAGCATGTCAGGGACCGGACATTACTCAATGGCGAAGTATCTTAGCGAACTCGAGGGCTGCGGACACGAGGGTGAGCGGAAATGTATGTGAAACTCAAAGGTAGAGTATTGCGTAAAGTCCAAGCTCGGAACATCGCATCGAGAACTTCTTCAACATCATCATGACAGGGACCGGACATAACTTAAAGGCGAAGTGTCTTAGCGAACCCGAGGGCCGTGGCTCGAGGGTGAGCGGCAACGTCTGAGAAAGCCAAAGGCCGAGTACCGTATAGGGCCCAGGTCAGCAGCAGTACCATGACAGGGACTGGACATATCTCAATGGTGAAGTGTCTTAAGGCCCGAGGATGAGTGCTGAGTATCGCGTAGGCCCAAGCCCGGAGCGTCGCAGTGAAAATTTCTCCAACAGAATCAACATGATATAATCCGGACAAAACTGAATGGCAAAGAATCTTAGCTAATCTGAGGGACGGAGCCCCGAAGGTGTGCGGCAATGTATGCGAAAGCCATAGTCCGAGTACCGCTTAGGCCCAGGCCCGGAGCTTTGCAGCGAGAACTGCTTCAGCAGCAACAGCAGCAGCATGACAGGGACCGGACATATCTCAATGGTGAAGTGTCATAAGGCCCGAGGGTGAGCGGCAATGTCTGCGAAAGCTATAGGCCGAGTACTGAGTAGGCCCAAGCCTGAAGCGTCGTAGCGAGAATTTATTCAGCAGCAGCAGGAAGCATGACAGAATCCGGACAAATCTCAATGGCGAAGAGTCTTAGCAAATCTGAGGGCCAGAGGCCCGATGGTGAGCGGCAATGTCTGCGAAAGCCATAGGCCGAGTACCGCGTAGACCCAGGCCCGAAACGTCGCAGCGAGAATTTCTTCAGCAGCAGCGTGACAGCTAGCAGCTAGTAATTACTAGATTCATGACTACCCTTTTTATTGCAATCAGCTGTTAAAGCGAGATAAAACATGTTGCTCTCACAAACGGTACAATTTTTGCTGTCGGGTAAATCGAAGTAGATAAATCTTAACTACCTGTTTTATTTGTTTTTACGTATATTGTAAGTAGGTTTCATGTATTGATAAATAGATTATTTTTACGTTGAGAATAAAGTACCTTCAGGTATTAATGTATCACAATGTATGTCCGGATACTTACAATTTCCAAAACGAAGTAACACGTTTTAAAAATATTTAACCCGCAATCCTTAAATTGGGAAAGTATTTAAACATCCATGGTTTAAACCTCGGCGAAACGCAACAAACCGAATCGCTTAATTTTATCTAAAGACGTCCATAAATAATGTTTGTATACAGTATACAGGGTACCTATACAGCGCCATCTGTGACCACTTTTGAGAACTGCTTTTTTATGAAAATTATGTTTTAATAAGCAGAATAAAAACTACCCTATATGTTGCTCCGGAGTGTTAACTGTTACTATACAATATTTCGTAAAATTCTGTGCAGTATTTTCTAGTGTGTGAACTGGACAAAGTTGAGATTGTGTGTGATAGCTCTATGTCACGGAATGAGGGTGTTTTTGGGGTGAAAGAGATGCAGATCAAGTGGAGCTCTACCGAGCAATCTGTCACAGTCAGTTAAAATTGCTGGACTTTCCTGCTGAGCTAACGTCATGCGCGGATAAGCTATGTAGCGATTCTAATCATAATTTAATATTAGATAATATGCATAGTTATATAGTGAATACCCTGACGGAGGCAGCAAAAAAGTCTAGCAAGAAAAAGCAGGGAAAACACTGTAGACGGGTGGCCGGATGGAACAAGTACGTGGCTCATGCTCACAGGGATGCCAGGGAGAAATTTCTAATGTGGGTGGCTGCAAACAGGCCTAAAATGGGTCCAGTCTACCGGGACATGTGTGAAGCCAGGAAGCTTTTTAAGTCCAAGCTGAAATGGTGTCAGGACAGGCAAGAACAAATTAAGAGTGATATGATATTCTTGCCTCTAACCGGTCAGCTAAGGACTTTAAAGCTTTCTGGAAAAACACAAATAAATTTAACACGAAGCCAGGGGTCCTTGTGAGTGTGGGGGGGGGGAGAGTGACAGAAAGGCTATCGCAGACAATTTCAGCAGGATATTTGCCGTAAGTCCTTTGCTGAGTTCAACTGTGGCGGGGGTGGGAGATGCTGAGACGGTCATGGGTGAATGCTCCCTGAGTTTTACAGCTAGTGAGGTTGATAAAATCATTAAAAGCATGCAAAGGGGTAAATCACCGGGACATGACGGGCTCAGCATCGAGCACCTCAAGTATGCTGGGGTACACTTGCCGCGGGTGCTGGCAATGTTCTTCACTCTGTGTATGAGGCACACCTATCTGCCCCAGCAACTTACAAGTACAGTGGTAGTGCCGTTGGTTAAAAACAAGACGGGTGATCTAGCGGACATGGGGAATTACAGACCTATCTCGCTGGCCACTGTACTAGCGAAAGTGCTTGACAGCTTGATTAACGCGCAGCTTTGTAAACATATCAAAATTCACGACGCTCAGTTCGGCTTCAGGCCAGGTCTGTCGACTGAAAGTGCGATACTGTGCGTTAAGCAGGCTGTCAAGTACTACAAGGACAGAAACACACCTATTTATGCGTGTTTTCTGGACTTGTCCAAAGCGTTTGACCTGGTTGTGTACGACATATTGTGGGACAAGCTGCAGAAAACCGATCTACCTAGGGAGTGCGTGGCTTTATTAAAATATTGGTATAACAGTCAGGTCAATCGCGTAAGATGGGCTGGGGTAGACTCAGATGTGTATAGGCTGAAATGTGGAGTAATGCAGGGGTGGTTGTCATCCCCCATCCTATTTAACCTATATGTGAATGAGCTGATCGAACGGCTCACCAGGACCCATGTCGGCTGTCATATAGGTGATATCTGTTTCAATAACATGCAGACGACATGGTCCTGCTGGGACCATCGGTTGACTCCATTAGGATATTACTTAGAGAGTGCGAGGGCTACGCTCTACGGCATGGTCTTAAATATAATGCGAGTAAAAGCGAGGTGCTCATTTTTAAGGCAAAAAAATATAACCCAAACACCTTGCCTAAGATCATGCTGGGGGGCGAACCCCTAAAAATAGTGAAACAATTTAAGTATCTGGGCCACATGCTTACTGAGGAACTAAAAGACGATCTGGATCTGGAGAGGGAAAGAAGGGCGATGGCAGTGAGGGGGAATATGCTTGCCCGCAGGTTTGCACGTTGTAACGATCAAGTCAAGTTGACGCTATTTAAAGCATATTGTCAAACTTTTTACACGTGCAGCCTGTGGGTAAGTTTTACGCAGAGGTCCTATAACACCTTAAGGGTGCAGTACAACAACATCCTCAGGATGCTGCTGCGGCTGCCGAAGCACTGCAGTGCGTCAGCCATGTTTGCCGAGGCGAGGGCAGATGACTTTTTTGCCATTAGGCGGAAAAGAATCGCCTCGATGCTAAGGCGGGTGCGTGGCAGCAGCAACAGTATGCTGAGGGGGTTGGCGGAGCGCCTGGACTGCCCGCTTACCAAGTACTGGGTGGAGGTGGTCATTGGCAGGACTACTACCTGAGTAAATAAAATATTTAATACCTGCTCCTGCCAGAGGAATATCACTAAAATATTTTTTGTTGTGATCTATGTTTTTGCTTCTTTTTATTTATTTTATTTTATGTAACACTAACATAGTCTCTTAAGGTTGTACAACTAACACTTTTATGGACGTATGTCTGAAATAAACAATTTTTAATTTTTTAAATTTTAATTTTACGTAGGGCGCAGACAAATTCACAGACAGACAGACAAGAATTCTAAAAATCACTGCAATGTCAACAAATTCAGTCAACGTTTCTAAGACCCCCTTAATAAGTTTTTCAAAAATATCTTCAATGTACTTTTTTTTCTCCTTACGTGTTTATTACGAGTAGTATATGTATAGATAATAAACTGATGTAATTAATACGCTCGGGAAATGAAAATATTTCGCTGTAAAACATTTTCAAATTAACATTAGAGCTGACAGGTGAACAAATCAAGATGTCACTATACCATAGAGAATAACACCTATGACTGTTGCCATATAAATGAAAATAATAGCGCCCTCTCGACAATAATCATATATTTCTGGTCAGGCTTTACTTACTTACTACAGTGGCGCAGCGTCCAAACTGGATCTTGGCTTCCGACACCAAAGATCGCCAGGCTTCTCTGTTCACAGCCGTGGGTGCCGTTGACTGGACAGAGAGTCAAGGGCGCCCAGCGCAGTGAGATTCTTCAGCCCCCCCCCAGCAGCAGCAGATTCTTTAAGGGATAAACTACTATAACATGTCCCGCCCCTCCAAAATTCAAAACGCTTCAATGTATTTGTAAAAGTATTTATCCCATCAAAAACATTACATGTACAAAAATGGCAGTCTCGCAACGCAGTTCTCCTACTGCAAAAAGTATTGAGATCTAATGTAAAACCAAGCCGGTGTGCCGGAGTTTACTTTGAATAATTAATGTCTATATTTTTTATAATAAATATAATAACCTGGCCATCGCACGGCTAAACATACGTATAGCACAAGCCGGCCTATCAATGTGGACATATTATACATATAAAGACTCACATTGTATAATGTAATATTAATAGATGTCCTGTGCGATTGCCAAGTCATTCCATTTAGTATAAAAATATAGAGATTAATATTCAAAGGATCACAATGACATGTTGTTAGTAAACTCCGGCACACCGGCTTGGTTTTACATTAGATCTCAATACTTTTTGCAGTACACCTCATTTTGCATAGAAAACATCACGTGGCCTCCGAGGATCACGTGACGCTTTCTATACAAAATGGAGTGTCGGAAGTGTCGTGTAGGACGCGGAACGGAACAGCGTGCATCATCCTTTAAATTGCAATTTATGAATACATGATTATGATTAAAATAGTAGTTTCCTAAATGTAAATGTATAGCTTGTGACTGGCACCACCGTCTCCATAGTAACTCACTATTCGCAAGTCTGAGCAAATTCGTTATCACAGCTATTCTTGCTAATTGTAATTAAGTATAATCTGCAGACTGTTTAAACTATAGCTGTTGGTTTTTCATTTTTGATGAGGGCGGTGAGCAAAATGGGTTTTAATGGTCGATAATCTCGTTTCATCTTAATGAAAGAGTTAGCAGTAGTTGTAAAACAATCTCCGATTTAAAAGCTGTTTTTCCTGCAGCTGGTTATCGAGCGGCAACGTATGCAAAGGCCCCGACCCGAAGTTAGTGTCGCAGCGAGAATTGCTTAAGCATCATGACAGGAATTGGACAGAACTTTTATAATATCCCCAAAATGACAACCCAACCCGGGACCCGGGATATGTCCTTAAACTACTTCCGGACTTGGGTATGTCCTTAAACTACGCCAAAAAGAGAGGCATGGGCACTGTGAATGGCATCTCGCTAAGTGTGGTAGGGCACGTTCAGCGAATGTCATCTCGCTCAAATCTGGAGCAGAGCCCGACTGGGGAAGTACCTCCACCTTACAGAAAACTACAGCCAAATAGCACTAGACCCTACTCATAGTATTGTGTTCCTGCTAGTGAGTAAGGTTGCCAAAGAGCTCAAAGAGGACCCAGTGTGTTGACGATGAGGGACCTTCTTGTTCCTTTAGCCATCAACACAGTGAATCCTCCTTTTTGTAAAGGGTCGGCAAGGCGCATGTGACTCCTTTGGAGTTGCAGGCGTCCATAGGTTACGGTAGCTGCTTACCATCAGGCGGGCCGTATGCTTGTTAGCCACCGTCGTGGTATAAAAAAAGACAATTAAATTACGAAAATAATACAGTTGCATTAATTAAGTTCGCAGATAAATATCTAACCCTCTCCATTTCGTAATTTCACTCTTGTTTGCACACGTTCATCAACCAAATAAACATCTGTCTCTAAATAAACATAATTTGTTACTTCAGATAGATTATTTATACTGTAACTTAATGAACAAGAAAAGAACTTCTGAATTTCATAACCTAGCAATGCTCTTGTTATGTCTTTGTTTAAAATAAAATAAAAAATAATGCTCTTTGTTGGGAAATTACAGATTATCTCTTTCTCACACAAGAGCTCGTCAATACACCATATACAGGAAGATTTTGGGGTCGTGTATCAAGAGAACAAGGCATGATACAGAACTTAAAGATAAACCTAATGAAGGTCGTAATTTATTTAATCAGTTATATTGATTTTTCAGGCTATAAGTAAAAAAAAACATAATGTTGCATACAATTTGGTCACCCTACTTAATGTGACGACTTGTCATTTCCCAAACAGCGTATGTCATATGTCATAGGGTGACCATGATTTACTTAATTTAAGATTAATTTTACTTGAAAAAAAAACGAAATCTGTTTTTTTTTTCAATTGGCATTAACTTTGAAACTAGGCGAATTCCAGAAAGTTAAAAGACATTTCAGTTTAGAGACTATGACTACATATGATCTAACATGTTAGTACCTTATGGGTTTCTCGTGAGCACATTGTACTATGTCTCGCTTGAAACGAGCGAGAGACTTCGTCTCGCTGAACAAGGGAAAGACGATTCAATTGTATCGTTTCACTTTTAGAGCGTGCATAACATACTGCAGTAAAACACTTCTATAATTGCATTAACACGTTTAATTTTGAAGACAAAGTAAAAATATTTAAGATTAGCAAAAATAGTCAATTATTTAAAATTTAGCATTTCACGTAAAAATCACAATAACAGCATCTATATAAGGATATTTCACATTCAATAACTTCCCTAGTGGTCAGAATGCAATTAAATTACAATAATAAAAATATTTAAAATTAGCACTTCACTTAAAAATGAAGACAACTAACTGTACCTATTTCACATTCACATTCAACAACCAGAATGTAATTAAATTACAATAATAAAAATATTTAATATTAGCACTTCACTTAAAAATGAAGACAACTGTACCTATATAAGGATATTTCAGATTCAATAGTTAGCAAAACTGGTAAGTAAAAATAAAGACTCGGCTGGTAATAATTTGGCTGCAGGAAAATAATGGGTTAATGAGGCGGGTGATATGGATGGTGACAGATGATTCGCTGGCTGAACGTAGCCTAAATTAAAGAGCCAGGTCTTTATATGCCCGTCAAACGAGGCAATTGGAATTTGGGGAAATTTAGCAAAACAACAAAAAAAACTATTATGGCACAAAAATACTGGATACAAAGAAAAGGAATCGGATTTATAACGTTTTTATAAAAAAAAGTAAATAATTTGATATTCTCGAAAGCAGGATGGCTAAAGCTGTTGTTTTAAATTAAAAAGAGTTCGTGGGCAAGTGTCCGCTTTGATTTAGGCGGACCCAATAGCTCGCTGAACTCCTTTTCTCACTTGGAGAGCCCGCTGGATGCGGACTCTAATTCTCCGATGAATGGTGAAGAAACCCGCGGAAAACGCGGCAGTTGCAGACCGTCTCGCCGGTCCGGCACCCACAAGTGCCTTCCGGAATCCTTCCGGCTCAGGCGGTCCCTCTGGTTGCCTTTTTGTCCGGCGACGTATTTGGTTTTTAAAAATTTGTATTTAATAATGTATTAGCACTTGCTATATAATGTTTGAGCGCAAAGATCTACAGAAATAGATCGCACTTCAACTCGATGCAACTAAGCAAATTACAGCAAAACTCTCAGACAAAACCAGAATATCTGTTTTTCTTTAAAAATCTCCCGTCGCTCTGACACACTCAATCAAAAATCAACTTTTTTCTTTTTGACAATCTGGAATACCTCAAAAATTCACATTCAAAATTAGCGCGAGTATTATCTAAATTTTATAACTGCCAGACGTATTACAAAATGCGGACTGATATAAGCGCCATCTAACTGTAATGCCGTGAATCACAATGTACGCTTTTTATATATCAACCGTGACCTAGCCTTAGACCTCCCTTAGACACAGAAGTTCAGAAGTTCTAAAGAAAGTAGACAGATGTCGTACGATACGTAGCGTCATGCTACAGCATCTCCCTACCAAACAAAGAAACAAACGAACAACAACACAAGAAAACACAAGAAAACTAACCCCAAGCAACAAAAAAAAACACAACTTAATGCTAAGGCCAAAAAAGGTACAACAAGAGAACCCTAAACGAATTCCAAAAAAACAATACTAACCAGTTATTAACATTACCCCTAAAGACTAACCTAATAGATTAACAAGATGACAAAACGCCAACCAACGCGTCACGCGGTCCAAGACGTGACGGCCGGGATAGGACAGAAACTGCACCTGGCCACAGATCTTAATCCCTCACATCGAGTCATCAAATTATACAACCAGGCTATCATAGACCGGGAAAGATAAACGAAGCCTTAAGCACCAACGGTAAAAAAAAGTCAAATCTGGAAAAAGGAGCAAGGAAACGCTCAAACGAAAACAAAAAAACGATAAGAAACGAATCAAGCAAGGATTACCGATAAGGGAATGGCGGACTAAAGCGCATTTTAGAATTTTGAGAAAACTGAACGGGCCGAAAGAAGAAACTATTTCAAGATATCTTTAATATGATAGGTACCGACCTGCTCGGAATCGGTATCAGCCAGTACATATACCTGTGGAGACACCCGTCTAACCACACGGCACCGAACGAAACGTGGAGCGAATTTACCGCCTCGAAAAGGATCAGCGGATCCACGCTGGAAATTCCGGCGCCAAACGATTTGGTCACCAACGATTCTTGGCGAAGAACGGTTCGTGTTGAACTTGGCGGCGTTACGATGAAAGGCTAAAGCCATCGAATCAGAAACTTTATCGTATACCTCACGAAGTGTCTGAAGATTCGAAGCGCGTTCCATCCGGCTGAGTCCCACATTTGGTCCACAACCTGATTCTCAACACGTTCACGAATCATTGACAACTCGCGGCCGTACATCAAAAAATTCGGTATATAAGCAGTAGCCAAATTTATACAAGAGTTTAAATAAAGAGCGACCCGATGTAAATGACCCGACCAACTGCGTTGGTCATTTTCAACTAAAATGCTCAAAGTAGTAATCACGACCTGGTTATATCTCTCCCCAATATTCGCTTGTGGCGAATAATATGGGGTATAACACGGACCTGGAATATTATAGCTCGCCAGGAAATCCAGAAATTGACGACTATGAAAAACTGTAGCGTTGTCACAGAGAATGTTAGTAGGAACACCGTACCGCAAAATAACCTCCGACTCTAATGCCATCGATATTGACCTCGCATTCACCAACTTCAAAGGGACCAACCAAACAAATTTGGTAAAAACGTCAACCAAAGTCAAAATATAACGACACCCATTACGGCTAACCGGTAAAGGACCAATTAAGTCAATGGAAAGAAGATCCATTGGAGCCGCAACACGACGAGGAAATAAGCGAAGTCCACGAGGTTGTGAATTTGCAATTTTATAAGACTTGCAAATCTGACATTCGGAAAGGAACCTTGTAACATCACGGTACATATTCGGCCAATAGTATAAGTCACGAGCTTTTAAATACGTTTTCATAACACCAGGATGAACGTTGGGAAATCCATTATGAATTTCAGCAACCGCCTCTCTAGTCCTTGAAGCAGGAAGAACTATACGCCATGGATTAGGTGCTAAAGGGTTTTCGATAGATACCCTGCGCATTAAGACACCATCCCGAAGAGCAAATGCAGTAAACATTTGAGGATTGTCCAAAACTCCCTGGTAAATTCGTTCATACCAAGGATCTCCAGAAGGATCCATGCCACGCGCGAATGAGATAAGCCCAACTTGAGCGCGGGACAAGGCGTCAGGAACAACATTAAGGACACCTTTTTTATGTTCAGTCTCAAAGTTATATTGGGAAATCAAAGTTGCCCAACGAGCCAAGCGCCCGGTAGGATTATCAAGGGTGATCAACCATTTAAGAGCAATATGGTCAGTAATGATCTTAAACCTCATTCCATCGAGATATCCGCGGAAATGCTTTATGGAATCAACAACGGCGAGAAGCTCATGTTCGGTTATCCCGTATGCACGTTCAGCTTTAGTGAATAAACGAGAATAATAAGCAATTGGATGTTCAACGCCGTCCAACTCTTGAGCCAGGACCGAGCCTAAGCCAACCTGGCTAGCGTCACATTGAAGGATAAAAGGTTTCGAAAAATCTGGGCAAGCCATCAACGGAGCGCTCATCAAGGCATCCTTCAATTTAGAAAAAGCTTCACTAGCACTATCGTTCCAATCGATGGGATCACGTCCCTTTCTCTTACCGATAAGTGCCGTCAGAGGAGCAATAATCGAAGAAAAACCATCCACGAAACGGCGATAATACGAACACATACCAATGAAAGCACGTAGAGACTTGGCAGAAGAAGGGGTAGGGTAATCCCTAATAGCTTCTAATTTCTTCGGATCAGTTTGAAGACCACGCTCATTGACGATGTAGCCGAGATACTTCAATTCAGACTTACAAAACTCGCACTTATCTAAATTAACCGTAAGACCAGCTTCTTTCAACCTATCACGAACTTTACGAATAAGCCGCATATGACTGTCAAAATCACGAGACACCAAAATCAAATCATCAACATAGCCGAAGATAAAATCCTCAGACTCAGGGGTATATTCAAAATTAACAATCATGTCAGTAAGCCTCTGCATCTCGGACGCAGCGTTGGTTAAACCAAAAGGGAGACGAACGAACTCAAAGAGGCCCCTTTGGGGTACAATAAAGGCAGTTTTCTCACAACTGGCCTTATCAGCTAAGGGGATTTGCCAAAAGGGGCTCCTAAAATCCAACGAAGCTAGATATTTCGCACCTCGTAGGTTATCAAGGATGTCCTGGACGCGCGGGAGAGGGTATGAATCGCTGATGGTAACGCTGTTCAACTTCCTACTGTCCACGCAAAACCTGACACTACCATATTTCTTGGTAACCATCACCACTGGGGAAGCCCAGGGTGATCGTGAGGGACGAATAACGCCTGACTCTAACATCTTGTCGATCTCTTCGTTGAGAATCTTGAGTTTGACTGGAGATAAGGGATAGTAACGTTGGCGAATGGGCGAACCAACAGTCTCAATCTTATGCGAAAGCTACGAAGTACAACTTAATCCAGCTTTATCAGAAGAAATCTCCTCAAACTCGTCAATAACACATTGGAGTTTTGATTCCTGCAGTGGTGCAAGCACCGTACGAGAGTGGACATAGCGAACCTCACCTACTCGTGGGACTGCGACAGGAACATGATGTGAAGCGACGTAAAGCTTACCTGACAAACCATCACGGAATGCCTTCTTTAAAATGTCAATGAGACCAACAGTATTCCAAAACTCAATTCCTAAAATAAATGCAGTAGGAAGATTACTGCTCACTAGACAGGGGTGCAGAACGCGAATGCCACTAAAAAGAATGGGGACGTCCAAACCGCCTAGAATTTCAATAGGAGAATTGTCGGCGGAGACAACATAAGGCCGGATGTCCTCGTGATATGTTATACCGAGCTCCGATAAGAGGGATATATCAATTAGTGAAACCTGAGTACCAGAGTCTAAAAGAGCTCTTACTGAAGAGCCAACAACTAAAACATCAATAAAAAGTCTATTATCCGGGGAATTATTCATATAAACGGACGACACCGATGGACCTCTCAGTGCGCCACTTATTCGTTTTTTGACGGACCAGAATTACAACTAGGACAATCGCGTGTGATTGCACCAACACGCTTACACTTGAAGCACACTGCCCCTGAAACGTTAGGACAATTACGATAGTTGTGACCAGTTGCATCACACTTCATACACACCATAGAACTGGGTTGACCTACAACTTGAGCACTAATCGGTGCAATAGCCAAACGTGCTGGTCGTGAACCTTGAAAGGCTTCAAAATTTTTCGCGACTTCTAACAAACCATCAATATCCCTAACCACGTTAGTTGCAAGACAAGGATGATATCTAGGATTCATTCCATATTTAATAATGTTAAACAGGTTGTCTTCGGAAACCGGTGTACGAAGCTTTGCGTTTAGATCGCGCGCCTGAATAACAAAATCAACCACTGACTGGTTGTCCTTCTGTAATAAAGCGCGAAGTTGGCTCTCAAGCTTGAAATCGAAATCGGCTACGTCGAAGGTTTTAACGAATTCAGACTTTAATTCCGCGTAAGTAAGACCCGGATATCTGATTGCCCTAAAATGTTTCAAGGCACTATCTGACAACAATTCATGGAAACGTCTGACAACATATGAAGGATTGACGTTACGCGCCATACCTTCTTCCTCGATTCGAAAGAAAAATTCGCGAACACAAGTGTCCCCGGAAAAGTTCAAGTTCCATTTCGTAAGTAAATAATCTTTGAAAGGAAAAGGCGGGGGAAGTCCGGACATATGCATCACCTGGGGTCGTGGTTCAGAATCAAAAAACTGTTCTTCATCGTCTGCCATTGGATCTAAAATCCTCGGATCGTACGAGTTTAAAGATGAGTGCGCATGAGGTGTCTCAGCAATTGATCCTTCATTACTTAAGTGCGACATGGCGAAAAGTCGAAAGTTGTCTTGCGTTGCAAGTTCAAACAAAAATAAAGTTAATCGGACTCAAAATTAAAATCTGAAGTTCGAGTATATCAGTGGTCTAAACCAAGCGCTTAAGACAAAGAAAGAAAATAGCACTCGAAGTCTAGATGCTAAGTTAGAGTTCGAATTCAAAAAAAAAACTAGTTCAGTTTCTGAAAAAAAAAAAACAAAACGCAATCATACATTCTATGTCTGACTTACCTGCGAATTCCCTAACGTCTACGGGCTCTAACTACAGGACTCAAACTATGAAATAAGGTATTCGGGATATGTTACGGGTAATTGAGAAAAAGGCATAAGAAAAGGTCAACAGATAAATTCGTTTTTTTGTTTTTAACATAAATAAAAGCAATATTTCAATATAACGGAATTCGGGTTAATGATGGGACGTAAGGAGGCAGCAGGCTGAAACAAACCAAAATCAAGGTTAATAGAACCGCGACCGGTCTACGGTCACCGTCTCACAAATCCAAAAAAAAATATTTAATTACAATTATTAAAAGTAAATCCAGAGTTCTTTACCTTATCGGGCGCCATTTTGCAGTAAAACACTTCTATAATTGCATTAACACGTTTAATTTTGAAGACAAAGTAAAAATATTTAAGATTAGCAAAAATAGTCAATTATTTAAAATTTAGCATTTCACGTAAAAATCACAATAACGGCATCTATATAAGGATATTTCACATTCAATAACTTCCCTAGTGGTCAGAATGCAATTAAATTACAATAATAAAAATATTTAATATTAGCACTTCACTTAAAAATGAAGACAACTGTACCTATATAAGGATATTTCACATTCAATAGTTAGCAAAACTGGTAAGTAAAAATAAAGACTCGGCTGGTAATAATTTGGCTGCAGGAAAATAATGGGTTAATGAGGCGGGTGATATGGATGGTGACAGATGATTCGCTGGCTGAACGTAGCCTAAATTAAAGAGCCAGGTCTTTATATGCCCGTCAAACGAGGCAATTGGAATTTAGGGAAATTTAGCAAAACAACAAAAAAAACTATTATGGCACAAAAATACTGGATACAAAGAAAAGGAATCGGATTTATAACGTTTTTAAAAAAAATGTAAATAATTTGATATTCTCGAAAGCAGGATGGCTAAAGCTGTTGTTTTAAATTAAAAAGAGTGCGTGGGCAAGTGTCCGCTTTGATTTAGGCGGACCCAATAGCTCGCTGAACTCCTTTTCTCACTTGGAGAGCCCGCTGGATGCGGACTCTAATTCTCCGATGAATGGTGAAGAAACCCGCGGAAAACGCGGCAGTTGCAGACCGTCTCGCCGGTCCGGCACCCACAAGTGCCTTCCGGGATCCTTCCGGCTCAGGCGGTCCCTCTGGTTGCCTTTTTGTCCGGCGACGTATTTGGTTTTTAAAAATTTGTATTTAATAATGTATTAGCACTTGCTATACAATGTTTGAGCGCAAAGATCTACAGAAATAGATCGCACTTCAACTCGATGCAACTAAGCAAATTACAGCAAAACTCTCAGACAAAACCAGAATATCTGTTTTTCTTTAAAAATCTCCCGTCGCTCTGACACACTCAATCAAAAATCAACTTTTTTCTTTTTGACAATCTGGAATACCTCAAAAATTCACATTCAAAATTAGCGCGAGTATTATCTAAATTTTATAACTGCCAGACGTATTACAAAATGCGGACTGATATAAGCGCCATCTAACTGTAATGCCGTGAATCACAATGTACGCTTTTTATATATCAACCGTGACCTAGCCTTAGACCTCCCTTAGACACAGAAGTTCAGAAGTTCTAAAGAAAGTCGACAGATGTCGTACGATACGTAGCGTCATGCTACAATACATATCCATAGTTATGATATTTCATAGTAAATATATATTAAACTCGCACACCACAATAGGCCTGGTGAATTTTTTTCATGTATGGTATCAATCGATTCGTTTTGTTGTTAGGATCAAATGTCTGTATGGCAATTGCGTTAAAGCAACACAAAAGTCAGAAATGAGACTTAAATTCCGATATTTGCATTTGTTTCTCAAAACGCTCCTAACAAAATGACGTGCAAAAGTGACGTCACGATCACATAGTCGCCCTGTTTAAAGTATGGAGAAAATATGTAATTGCTATTTTTACAGTGAAATTTTGCGTTTATATGGTTGCCATACAATTTATTTTACAGTAAAATGTAAGAAATCTAATGGTATCATTGCTTTTTTTAAATATCGCACTTTAAAAAATCGTAAAATTTAGAAAATTTGCAGTTTGATATCTTTGAGCCATTTCAATAGAATTTATAAATTTTCACTTTAGTTGGATATATTGATCATTTTGCATCCTATCAACTAAATTTTATTGCATAATTCAACATGTGTCATCATGCCTCTTCGCTTTCATATCTGTGGTCGGACGCACTGATGTGCGTGTTATAATATCTGTGTAGTTCGGTTCAGCTAGTCGAATATTGATGTAGTAATTATACGTTTAGTGGAAATTCAGGTTTACCGCAATCACATTGCGTTTAGAATGATGTGCATCAGAACATAATCTGGGGGCCGATTTGACTCATCAGGATCTTTGGGGTGTGATTGTCGTATCAGCCATACTTAACATGACGGACTCTTGGGAATCTGAATGGGAATCAATATTTCTCCCTGGCGATGTCTCCAAGCCTAATACCAAGACACGACCTGCTGGCTTTGAGGAGCCCCGACGCGTCTGGTGCATGCTGAATCGGATAAGGACGGGAGTTGGGAACTGTGCTTATTTATGGCACAAATGGAACTGGTGCGAATCACCAGTATGTCGATGTGGAGCACCTGAGCAGACCGTACACCACGCGGTATTGGATTGTCCTCTAACTAAATACTATGGGCAAGTGGAGGATTTTACCACCTTAACGACAGAAGCGGTACAATACTTAAAAACTGTAAATCTCTGAAGTAGAGTAACACATAAAGCCATACGAAAAAAAAAACAACACGACGTTTAGGAAATATTATGATATGCATTCGACATTATTTCACTGTACCGTCTATTACTACAACATTGCCTACAATTGCTCAAATTTACCTGGCTTGAAAAACAGTGATCCTCTATATCTACCGAATATACATTTAATTCCTAATGATGGCCGCCTTTCTGTTATCTCAGGAATAAGATATAAACAGTTTGGTGAAGAACAGCATCATTTCAAGCCAGTTGAAGATGAGTATGGTAGGCAAAGCTGCAGCAGTTAACGGTAACAACTTGTTTTGTATAATTCAAATTACATGTATAATTAAAATTACATGTATAATTAAAACTACAATATTGCAAATCAATAAATGATTTAAGGGGCTGACAACAGCTAAATTCCCTCCCTATCTTTTTCAGCGCGAGTGAAAGAGAAACACTGTGTTACGATTAGTATGGGAGCTCATTGCAAATTTTGCAAAATGATGAATAAAAAAGGATTACGCATTAATTGAGAAATATAAAACGAAGTTTTTTGTATTCGTGTGGTGGAATTTTATCCTTAGTTACAGACGTATAAGTCAAGAAACTAAAGACATACGACTGTTTAAAGCAAATTTTAAGATGTAACTTTGGAATTATTTTCTATCGAGCCGATTTCGTCCAATCGTGTAACGGAATCAACGAAGTTCTTCCAAATATAACGAATAATAAAATATATTTTTTTTATTTTCTCAAAACAAGTAGTTATAGCTAAAAAACTGTTTGAATAAAATCAATTTGAAGGTCATCGAGTGTGAAGAGGCTTCTTAGTGATAAAAGTAACCACATATGGTTGCCATATTAGGTTGCATTTTGTTTAAGAGCCCCCTGTGTCTGGCGGTAGAAAGAGGCAGCTTCGCCAACTTCCGTGGAACTAAGCTAGACAACTGGTATTGAGGTTTTTTTTTTAAATTTAATTTCTTTTGTTTTTCTAGTGTTAGTTTAGTTGTAATATATTTTTGTAATATGTCTTTTCATTGTCTTATAATCTTTATTGACTTAAATAAAATGTCCATATAGTGATACTTATACTTGACTTGATGTTGTTTTATTTATTACTAGCTGTGCCCGCGGCTCCGCCCGCGTGGAATTCGGTCTGTGTAAGTGGCTAGAAATGATTTTTTGAGGGGGTCAGTAACGTTTTTTTCTATTTGAGGTGTACTTGGGGGGGGGGGGTGACTTATGCAAATTTAACTCAATCTGTAGTGAGTGTAGTGGCTGCCCCCCCCCCTTTTAAGCGTTTAATTTTTATAGGCTACGTATAACCTGGCTGGGGATTTTCTTGAATTGGAATTAGTAATCTTTAATGGGTGATTTCTGGGATAACAATGCAAAAAAAACCGGCCAAGAGCATGTCGGGCGATGCTCAGTGTAGAGTTTCGTAGTTGCCGCCCTGTTTGGACCCACGGTTCTAAAGTTAGATGGAAGAGACGCCCTTTTTTGATTGAACTTTCAAATCTAATATTTACGAAACTATCAGTTTCATCCAAAAAATGTATTAAAAGACCTCTATTCTTTTTGAAAGACCTATTCAATAATACCCAACACGATAGAGTTGGAGCGAAAAAAAAATTCACCCCCCATTTTATGTGTACCCTAATAGAAGCATACACTGCTTTATCTACACACATATTAAAAAAATCCTAAGTGACGTGTTCGGAAACCATTAGAATGACCGCCATGACCAACCTTATTGTGCCGGCGGTCGGGGAGGAGGGCGAATTTTCATTACGTTACCGTAGGTAATGAATTTTCATACGTTTTTAACACACTGTCACAGATAATACACTGATGTTACGTTACTGATTGCATTAATGGTGGTAATTACATACGGTTTCTGAACGCGGAATAGAGGATTTATGATATTGTTGTAGATCAAAATATTTATTCTTCAATGTAAGCAAATTACAATGCGCTAATGAACGTCAGAGAAAAAAAAATACCTGAGTGCGTTTCGGTTGGAACGAAGTTATGTTATTTCATTTTATTTCATTTTTGACTTTTTCCTAATTTTTGTATTTTTATTTTTTTTGTATTTTTTTTAATTGAAATTTTTGATATTTTTGTAATTTTGATATTTTTGAAATTTTTGAAATTATTTGAAATTTTTGAAATTTGTGAAATTTTTGAAATTTTTGAAATTTTTAATTTTTTTGAGATTTTTGAGATATTTGTGATTTTTGAGATTTTTGAGATTATTGACATTTTTGAAATTTTTGAAATTTTTGAAATTTTTGAAATTTTGGAAATTTTTTGAATGCTTTGAAATTTTGTAATTTTTGATATTTTTGACATTTTCGACATTTTTTACTTTCAGGTTCTCAACTTTTTTCACTTTGTCACTTCTCACTGTCACTATACACTCATTCTCACATCTCTATACAAAATTTCATTAAAATCCGTTCAGCTGTTTTCACGTGATGCGCGGTCAAATAAACAGACAAACAGATAAACAGACAAAAATTCTAAAAATTGTTGGAACGTGTTCTGTTATCGACTCTAAGTATCTCCAGCCAACTTTTTTTCGAATATATTCCATGTACAGACTTTCGATCCTCTTCAGCTTTATTATATGTATAAGATAGATTTTTGGACCTAAGATTCTAAAGTAAAATGGGGGGGGGGGGGCTATTTGGACATGAAACTATCCTTTGTCCTTTCTCGAGACCCATACTATCTCTATACCAATTTTCATCAAAATCAGTTCGGCGGTAAAAAAATCCTCATACCAACTTCCAACCCCCTTTTCCCCCCACAAGGGTTTGAAAACTATCCTATGACGTTTCTCGAGACTCAAATTATCTCCATACTCATTTCTATCTAAATCGTATCAGCGGTTAAAAATTCTCCATACAAACTTTCAACCCCATTTTCACCCCCACCAGGGTTGATTTTCGGGATTAAAACTATATATTATCCTTCCCCGGGACTTCAAACTATCTCTGTACAAAATTTCATCAAAATCCGTTCAGCCGTTTTCACGTGATGCGCGGTCAAATAAACAGACAAACAGATAAACAGACAAAAATTCTAAAAATTGTTGGAACGTGTTCTGTTATCGATTCTAAGTATCCCCAGCCAACTTTTTTTCGATTATCTTCCATGTACAGACTTTCGACCCTCTTCAGCTTTATTATATGTATAGATGTGATTGAGCGTCACTTTAATGATAGGTTTGTTTCATAATATAAGTAATAATTATTTAATAGCACTCATTAAATTATACCGATGAAATTACACCTAAAATCAAACATGTTTAGTGTGCTTTAACTTATTGTAAAATTAACAAAAAACAATTTAAAAGCGGTAGATTCGTCGTGACGTCACGGACGCCACGGTTACGTTTACAATACCTTCATTCAGGTAACAAATTATTTTGACTATTAATGAAGAGTAGCTGATTTTGATTTAAGTACTCGTAATAGTCCTTTATCTTATAAATATCAAGTTGTGAAGTTCGAATGCCTCTCCATAGGGCTTATTCGGAAGGCAGGTACGAGTATTTCAATTGACGACAAATTCAGTAAAAACGAATTCAACATGGCGGTACGGTACTCCTAGACTGACGATGAAGATCAGAGTCAACTTCTGAACCTCATTGACATAACTTACAAAAGTTAGGTTTAAGCTTCTAAGATTATCCTAGCGAAGAGGAAAGTTGGTACAGTAGTTGCCTTTCCAAGACCAACTTTCCATAACTTGATTGTAGTTACTACTAGACCAGATGCTTTGGGGGTGAGACACATGACATAATGTATTTATTTAGCTTCTATAAATCGCGGATAAACGGAAAACAGTGTAGCTCCAGCTTGCACACAAGTATTTTTGTCGCACCGGCACTGTTGTGTTAAGTACTAAAATTACTTAGTGCTAATGCGTAATTTGGTTGGCGCGTTTGGTGTTAGTATAATCAATTACAGACGAGACTAATAAAATGAATATTTAATTTGATTAAAGCCTGTGTTTGTGCGATTGTCTCAACTTAATTAACCTCGTCGCCATACAAGGGGCCGTATTCTAACTTTAAAACACGTATAGACACGATCCAACTTCAATACATAACTCTAATGCATTAGCAGCTGTAATGAATCCAAGGGATCCATATAATGCCTATTTCAATGGACGGTAAAATTGTTCGATATTGTGACATTGCTATTAACGTTATGTAGGAGTTAATTTCATTTTTCAGTTTCAGGAAAATTTACGACTTTACGATTAAGCTTTAATGAAAAATTATACTGTAATATTAAAGTTCGAATTACAACTCACCTGGAAAATATGGAGTGTCATAAAATCAATTAGTAGTTATGTCTTAATTTTCATAGCTTTGGTGCAGTTCGGGAAGGAGAATTTAGTGTTGAAATAAATACTGAAAACTAGCTTTATTACAAGTGGCTTTTCTAAATAATATGCCTTTTCTTTTAAACATTGAGATAGTAATTCATTTGGAATACAGATAATAGTATTTTCCAATATATTTTGGTTCCTAAAAATCTAACCTCGAATTTATAGATGTTAGTGTATGTAGCAGAAAACAAATGAAAACGTAAAATCTAATTCCTTGATCTAAATAGGCATTAAAAGTAACAATGTTTCTTGTGAGATCGAATAAAAATAATAGTTATTTAGGAAGATTTGGTTAAGAACAGTATTGTGTCATAAACACGTGATTATTTACTTCCGAGTACAAATAAATATTTTCATTCGATAAACAATATAGTCCTCTTAGCATTCCTATTGATATTTGTTGGAAATATATGCGTATTAATAATTATTGGTGAAAATTGACCATGCGGTTACATTGGATTTGCTTTCGTTTCCTATAGAAACACTGTTGTATGTATATTTCATTATCATATATATATATTCCCTATATTTTTAGCATATTTATCCAAATGTAGTTTCTAAGTTTTATTCAGCAATTTACCAGAAAATCCTGAAATTGTAATTATTAATTAATAATTTTACATAAATGCGGGTAGGAATAATCTTGCAGCGCGCGAGGTTAATCTTAACCCACCCGCATATTTGCTTAGATTTTCGCAGGTGATCGAGAAGCGGTGTGCAGACGACGAGTGAGGAGTTCACACGAATTTGAACCTTGTCTGTTAGACATTTATTTGGTTTTAGTATCTACAGGTTGGATCATCAACCTTATTATTTAGATAACTAGGTTCAATAGCGGAATCGGATGAGTAATCGGTAAGATTTTTAAAGAGGTGTTTGGATTAAAGCTACAAAGGGGAATGTAGGTGATTGCGGGAGACAGGGTACGGAAATTATAAAAGCGGGTGGTAAGGTTCGAACTTAACTTAGTCAGAACGAGATTTCAAGACATCAGCATCTCTCAGCCAAGATCGAGGTCTACAACTTTATGTAAGTCCTTTTAAATATTTCACTTTTATCTTAATAGTTTGTCGTGTACTAGCATTTTGCAATATCTTTACTAGTGAAGCGTACGAATATTATAATAACGGTCAATACCTTTCTTTTAATAATTGGGTTATTTGGGGACTAATATTGCAGGCGTTACGCTTATTTACCTGCAGTGAGTGTTAGAATAAGGAGGGATATATTATTAATCCACATTTGTAAATATTTTAGCTGTGTTTGGGTTTACAATGAAGTAGGGATCTGCGTTTAAGTATATTAGGTACTATTTCAACTATTTATTACTGAGTGAGCGAAGCGAAGCACTATTCCGCTGTGCCTAGAGCCGTCCGTATGTCTAATTTAAATAAGTACTTAAATGTTTTGATTATTTATTGAGTGTGGAATTTAAATACAATCTTCGTCTTCTTTCATAAACGATTCTTAAATCGTATGGACGTTTTAACATAGGTCTAAACTCCGAGCAATGATTTAGTATTTGAGTTATTGCTTGATGTAGGGTATTATTTGACTTGGTTTTCAAACACATATTAACATAGCAAATAAATAATAGTATTTTGCATTTCTGTGGAACTCGTTTTCGTGAGGAAACCATTTAACTATTTGATGATATTCTATTTATTTCTATTCTACTATAAAGGCTGATAGCTTATATTCGAACCACGTTCTTCAATGGCCTGTGTTTGTGGTTTATTTTAACATTGAACCTTTTACATTTTAGTATATATGGCTGTGTGTATTTATGCGTGTGTATTTTATTTTTACAATACCTAACTATTCAGGATACGTAATATTTATTCTCCGTAGTAGTATATATATTTACTGTTGACGTGTCGAATAGGTTCTAGTTTGAGAGTACCAAGCCATATTTTATCTAAGTAGATTTTAATACAGTTTTTCGGGTAACTACGTTCTATCTGTTAACTATTTCTTTCTACTACCTTATAAATATAAATATATAGTTTTAATGCAACGTTTAAGTTAGGTTCGATCTTTTTAATGTTAATTGTCGATGTCGTTTAACCAAGGCCATGGTTAAACGATATCGCGTAATATGTATGTACTTCCATGTAACACTTTAGTAATTATATAAGGGATAAGATGCTGGATTTCTAGCGTAGAGATTTATTCCATGTAGAATGCTTATCTGGTGTTTTCTTGGTGGCAACGGGGAACACTATGTGAAGCCCAACGCGCACTGTATCACCCATGGTTCACTTGAACATATGACGCGCATTACAGCATGTACTTACAGAGTTTATTGCCATGTAAGTACGCCATTAGCGTACTAGGTGTTCTTAGTAATATCCGGTCTCGTGCAGTGATGACGGTACGGTGAGGGTCTTACACGTCAAGATAACTCAGATTTGCTTATTAACGATGGTAGGTACTTGCTATTTACTTCCTAAATTTATATACCATTCGTCATAAACGGTGGTTGGTATTTGCTTACTTAATTATTAAATGTACCAGTCGTTATTTGCATATGTGGTGTGGAGGAATTGGCGGTTATCTGTCAACTATACATTGATGTATGAAGCGAGACTGTAGGCTACTGGCCCGGTCGCACACTTGGATCATTACAAATGTTCAGAACGCACAATCAACAGGTCTGTAAGGCCACTGGCCGTAGACAACATATATTACCCGATCCATTAAGCTTCGAACTGTAGACTACTGGACGTGGTTCCACCGTTGGAAGACGGAACCGTCAAAACTGAAATGCCACATATTTTGTACAGGTGTACTTCGCCAACCGCCAACAATCATTACGTCGGAAGTCCAGCAAACCTCCTTACATATATTTTGTTGTAAATATAACTATATAACAAACAACGAAATATTTAATCAATCATAATAATTCTAGTGTAATTTTAATATTCAATTAGACTATTTATTAGAGTCTGTTAATTAGGGTATATTTATATGATGCTTCTTATTCTATTTTTAACGTCAACAGTTAATATGCTATCCTATCATTGTCTATTGTACGAGTATCCATATTCCGTTAGATTTAAGTTAGGAATTATGTATATTTTAAATATTGCGGTTATTTCTCACCTTATCGAAAAGGACTTGCGGTAACTACACACACAACGTTGGGTCTCCACTAGCTTTCACAACCATCTCGGCCAAACTGCGTATCAGAGCAAGCTTCTGTATAGATAGTTTATTAATTAATGTTTTTGATATTATAAGTACGTTACTTATTTTACTGTAATACGGCGCGAAGGTTTTTTGCTTCGTTAGTTTCCTTTTTACCTTCGCAAAGCCTAGGAATCGGAAACTAACACCTAATGACGTCTGCAAAGACAGCATTAGGGGTAATTAGTCAGTGTTTCGCTTTTCAATAACAAAAATCCAAAATTAGAACTTAAATAAATAATTTTCTTTTCAACCTTCAATCTTTTGTTTGATTTTCTTTCCCTGTAGTAAGTTCCTTTAGGTAGGTATTTATATCTACAGAAACTTCAGCCTGAAGCTTGAGGTAAGTAAGCTTGGTAGGCTTTAGTAAGCGTTTAGAAGCCTTTTAGTATTAAGCTTATAGGGTAGACAGTACACAACGCAATACAGCTACGGCATAAAAATCTGAATCTGAAATATTAGAATTTTCTTGAGAAATATTCCAACGCAACTCCAATACAACTTCAATATTGGTTGAATGTTTCACAACACACAAGCTCTCCAGCTATATATGTAGGAGAGTGGATACTGGATACTCACTCGGAACCGACCCTACAGTCATATTGCAATATTTGCAATTAACTTTTATTAGTTTATTAAAATTAAGAATGCTGGTAGCCCGGCGGTAAGACGTCCGATTTTCAATCTGGAGGTCTCGGGTTTAAACCCCGGCTCGTAACACTGAGTTTTTCGAAACTTATGTACGGAATATCTATATATATAATCATTTGATGTTTACCAGTCGCTTGGAAGTGGTTGTGGTAGTGGTGGTAGTGAAGGAAAACATCATAAGGAAACCGGACCTAATCCCGATAAGGCCTAGTTTCCCCTCAGGGTTGGAAGGTCAAATGGCAGTCTCTTTCGTAAAACCTAGTGCCTACGCCAATTCATGGGATTAGATTGTCAAGCGGACCCCACGCCGCGATAAATACTAAGAGGAAGAATAAGGCTTATTAAAGTTAATAACAGGTTTATTGGCATCATAATGACATCCGCAAAAATGAAACTTCCTCAAAAGTATTTACTCCATTTCAATGAGCGGCTCAAATTTCCTCTCGTCAAATATTTTTCTTTGAATTCATAAATTCTTAGGGTCTTCCCAAAACACGCTTACAAAGTTGGAACAACAAATAGCGGAATGTCGAAATTTGATGAGAATTTCATAAATTGAGGTAAAACGAAGAATCCGGACCAATTAATCCTTCGGTATTTGGTGGAGCAAATCGCCTATTGGACGTTGGGAATGTTGGGATTTATTTGTGTATTGAGAGAACAGTATAAATAGATTAAGGGAAAGGGTTATAATTGTCTTATTATGTTTCTCTTTGATTAAATTACTCATCTAAATATAATAAAGAAACGGCGTTACTAGAGACTGGAGGAAAACGGCGGGGGCCGTATTCTAACTTTAAAACACGTATAAACACGATCCAACTTCAGTACAACTCCAATGCAATAACAACGCAATACAGCTACAGCATAAACATCTGAATCAGAAATATCAGAATTCGCTTGAGAAATATTCCAACGCAACTCTTTATGCTTTATGCGGATGATATGAATTTCTTCAAAATAGTTAATAATGAATTTGAAGCTAATTTGTTGCAGGAGGACTTGGATAGACTAGATTTGTATTGTAAAAACAACAATTTAGATTTAAACGTATCAAAATGCTTTAGTATGAGTTTTACTAGGAAAAGAAATGCTTATAAAAGTGTGTACAAAATCAAATCACAAAACCTTATAAATCCAAAGTCCTCCCCAGATTTAGGTGTCATTTAGGTTAGGTTAGGTTAGGTTAGGTTAGGTTAGGTAAGCTTACTTTTAATGAGCATGTGGAATAATGTCTTACTGACAAAGCTTACAAAGCCCTTGGCTTTCTGATTCGTTCCGCTGGTGACTTTAAAAAAATGAAATCAATTAAAATATACTGTGCCTATGTAAAATCTCAACTTGAATACGTAACGCTTCTCAAATATGGAACCCGTTCTATAAATTGTATGCAAACAATATTGTATGCAAAAAAAATATATTAGATTCCTCTCTTTTAAATTTAAGCTGAATATTGACAACTATTTTGTGTCATGCCAAAAATTACACCTTGTCCCTCTATTTAAAAGACGATCGGCAAATGACATAAGTTTATTCATGAAAATTGCCCAAGGTAAAATCGATTCTCCGGATCTAGTAAGTAAGGTTCAATTCTATATACCTGCCTCGCAATTGCGCAGAAGACCCTTGCTTCGCATCCCTCATTCACGCAATAACATTCGTAAAAAATGTTTCTTTCCGCGAACAACTAGGCTATTTAATGAATTGAATGATATCTCTGATGTAGACTTGTTTCATAGCAAGATTATAAATGTTAAACATATTATTGTTAATAGATAGTTAAAGATACCGGACATAATTTGGCGTTCATAGATTCTGACCTGAATATTTCATAGTGTAATATTTTGCTATTTAGAGACTATATTAATGTTATTTAGCATTATATATGTGGAAGCTTGTAATTTGCATCTAGTTGATAAGTCTATTAACATATGTATATTAGGCAGTAAGCATCCCAAATAAAATAAAATAAAATAAAAATAAAATAGATCTCCAATACAACTTCAATACTGGTTGATTGTTTGTTGTGTCAAGTACTATTAGTTATTCTGTAGTTGTGTGTTGGAGTTTGAGATAGGTTGTGTTGTTATTATATTGTTAATGTATTTTAAAATTAGAATCCGACACCGGGGTAAATCTTTAAAGGTGAATCAACGATATTGGACACACCACCAAGGAAGACCATTTCACTAAGTAAGGGTACCTTTGAATTAAAATTTTAAGGAGATGAAAATAGAGTTGGAGTTTCAACAAATTGCCGGCGAAGGCCAGTTTTAAGTAAAATATTCCAAACGAAGAAAACTATACGGTGTTCGGTGTACGTACTGCCATTTTGGCGACAAATTTTTCGTCTGATTGTTGTCCCCAAACAACTTATCATAGAACGTTTAGAGTTATACTCAACCTTTATTAAATAAATTGTTTCCTTATTCTTTCGAAAATTTTCATCATGGACGAATTTATATTTGGCATAGATTAGGTTAGTATGGCAAATAATAGTAAAAATAGGTATGCGAAACGATATTATAGCGTTTGATTATTCGCCCAAATGAAAGTATAGAAAAAATGACAATATGAGAACAAAACAACTAGGGTAGGCAACGCGCATGTAAATCCTCTGGGGTTGCAGGCGTACATAGGCTACGGTAACTGCTTACCATCAGGCGGGCCGTATGCTTGTTTGCCACCGTCGTGATATTAAAAAAAAACTTTTTGCCGTTCTATTAGTAAACTTCTGTTAATCTGCATGTAACACTAGTTCGTCAAGTTGGTAAGAAGTTTTTTCATAGACGATACTAAGATTTCTCTTACAAAAATATCAGGATTGAGAGCCCTTCGAGTAGTACTAAATAAGCAAAAATTTGTATTACATTACAATTAAACTAACCTAACCGCGTCACCCTTTGTTTCCCGCCAACATTTCATCAATTTAATACAAGATAAATCAATTTAAGCCCGAACTTGGTTACCACAAAGCCGTGTATTAGGACCTCTTCATTATTTAACCCCGCGAAGCGATATTTTAACGGGACGATATTAAATTCTGCCATGTTAAAATTGCCTTGGTTGTCTTTGGTAACATTGCAAAATTTTATTAACAAGCCTTATAGAATGAATTCTGTTTATTTGGTAAACTCCTTTTACACAGACAAGCCAAGGCTTGTAATTAAGTTTCTAAATAATCTGGATATAAAGGTACGTTACAATTATTCCAAAAGAAATCATTGATAAGACATAAGACACTTTACGTTACACCTGGCCATAATGTGAGTTTTACCGCACGCTACGCTTACGGTAAAACTCGCATTATGGCCAGGTGGGGACGTAAAATTGTGTACTCACCACGGGCAGTAAAAAAGAAAGCCCTCTATCGCATATTTACAACCCTCGCCTGCCGCTCGGGTCCCAAATACCTGCGATTTCGGGCTTCCTTTCTTTTACAGTCCTTGGTAAGTAATGTACTATTCTAGTAGCGCTCGTGAAAGTTGTAAAAGAATAAGGTCGCACAAGCACATTTTTACCATAAATAATTTAGATTACAAAATACAAATCGCGTATTTATAGAAATTCAGTTAAAATAAAAGGGACGGCGTTGTCGTGGTGAAACAGCAGTTAGAACTGTAGCCAATTCGTGTAGCTGTGTGGCTTGGCCTTTAGCGCTAGGTATTGCCGCGTATAATATTGCGCGATTGACATAACGTAATGGGAACTTGCTTGTTAATAAACAGAAAGCTTATGGCTTTTTCCTTTACTTATTACTATTAGGTTCCATATTAAGATACGGAAACTACTTTTACAAACTTACTTATACCTATTTTTATACGTTTTTATTGTGTTCCTGCCGGTGCGTGAGGTAAATAGTAAGTTAAGTAGTAGTAGTAAAACACTTTATTGCACAAAACAAGTACATGATCATTAAAAACTACAGTAAGTGTGTACAAAGGCGAGCTTATCCCTTTAAGAGATCTTTTCCAGCTAACCTTTAAGCAACAGAGAAATCGGTCAGACATGGTAGACAAAGATTTGTACATTACTTGTACATGACGGCAAAAACTATGGAGATGTTGCTAAATCTAGGTAATATTACACAAATACATATCTATATATGAATATAATAAATTAATAATACATACTTACCTAAGGTTAGCAACGATTCCTGCTTTGTCGATGCAGTTTCAGCAATCGTTTCTTTTTCCTACGATTGAAAATCAAAGAAATATACGTTCGTGGAGGGAATAGCCTCTATGACGGAATTAGCCATTGACCTAAGTATTTATTTTATTTATCGTATGGCTACATGTCACTGGATATAGATAGGCATTTCTTCCCTGGAATAGTAGTAGCGGGAAAGCAGATGATGAATAAAATCCAGTGAGTGCTGCGAGGTCCAGATGGGACAGTGCAGCTGCCAAGTTTGTTACTCTTTTAGCACCACCCAGGGATCACGTGTAGGGTTGTCTAAGGTGTTTCCTACGGACGCAGAGTAACATTGACCTTAGTGTATGAAGGACGTTTCGTACCTATAAATAGCAATTTACACTGGCTACTTGTAAATGTATAATAATATAAACCCAGACGCAGCTACATGGACCAAGTGAAGGAAAAAGTAGGAGCCGTCTCGTATCAAAAGGTCAAGGAACTGGCGCAGGATAGGGATGGATGGAAAATACTCCACCGACATGAGAATAACTCTTAAGTTAATGATGATGATGACTTGTAATAGAAAAGTAATAAACAAATTCAGTAAGATTGCAACCGGCCCTTTATTCACTCTAAATCAAATCAAATTATGCAAATACCCCTCCCTGTAGCTCATATAGTTTCAATGTTCGACTAGGTTCAACTAGTTCTAATTCTAGATAAGTACGCAGTTGGTACGGTATCGATCACCGCACGTGCGCATCACGTCATCAATTAAAGGGACCGCAACTGCCGAGCTGCGCTTTATAAATACTCTGACAGGCGCTTTACAATACACGACCGGCATCTTTACTAACATATATGACAATCAAATTGAAATAAAACTTGCTATTATCTGTCCATTACTGAACCGCCAGTACTTGGCATCTTTTATCGAAAACTCGACTCCAACTTAACGACTTTCCGATGGTCAGGACGAATTTCAACTTTATGCTTTAGGATTTCCTTAACCCTTGTAAATTAATGTAGACGGCACATGCCTCAGCGTCGTCGTCGTAGTATAAATTGAAAAAAACCTGGATTATATTAAGTTGAGTGCTAGGAACGCCGTATCAGGGTTCACCTCACTGATTTGTAATCGCTATCCGCTATAAAACGAGTCAATGCTACGAGTGAAGCACGTATGTACATAGTTTACGTAGCGAACTGCAGCACGGCAAGTGTTCGGTACGAGTGAAACTCTGCATCAGGTCGTATCGTTTCTTACAAAACTTACTACCGTAAAACGGGGGGAGTAGGCACAAATCAGAAATTCAAACCACGATAAAAGTTCATTTCTACATGTGCCACGCTGATTTTTATACATACAAATATTTGATTATCATTTCATAATTATTACAAAACATAGTAGGAAATCCCACCTCAGCCCGTAGTTGGAGTTAGTAGGGATAACAATTGGGTTAGTTGGGAAAATTACTAGGGTCATTACTTATGAATTTTTGGTATTAAAGTTTCCTTAAGAGCAACTTGAACCTAAGCCCAAAAATTAAAGTAGCAATCGAAAAAATACAATCTGGGTTTAGATACCTACTGCCCCACCATCTTCCTTCTCCGTTACTTGAAAAATAAACGTTTCTACGTTCTACATTCGTGTACGTGTCGTCACGATATCGTATCATGTAAACCGGACCGTAAGCCGTCAGGACTCGATTGATGAACAACGCTCGACGTCCGTGATTGAGCCATCCTACATTATAGTACAAGTTGAGGGACCCTGTATTTTCAGAGTACGCTGGGGTTTTGGAAAGCATAAACTTGAGAATTAAATATTTTTTGAGGGACAATCTTACACAAATCGCCCTGGCCCTCAGTAAGATCAATAAGACTTATATTTCTTTGGCCCTACAGCCTACATCGTTTTATATATTACGATGAGTGAGGCATCATTACCATTCGATTCGTCTCAACTGTGCAGTGGAAGTGACATAAGGTACAGTAAAATAAAATAAACATTAAAAATGGTGGAAATACGTGTGCCGTAAATGAAATCGCTTGCAAATTCATACCCCATTTGAGTGAATTTGCAGAGAGAATGAAGTAGGTTGCGAAAGCTTTATGTCAGATTTAACCAGCATAGTAATAGTGACCAGACATGAATGGATTGTATGGATTTTTTTTTATAATCTAAAATATTTTTGTTTATGTATTTTTGTACTGCTGTTAGTTTAACTGTCATTTTAATTAGGAATTTTGCGTTAGGCCAGTGATATGTACTCAATTATTTGGGTGCAAAATATCGCTTTGGATACGTCAAATCCATACACCATAGTCCAAAAAAGTCTGTAAATTTATGTATGGTTTAGAAACAAAAAACCCTAAACACTGGTTACATTGAACTCGACTCGCTCACCAAAACCAAGAAGAATACAGCAGATAATAAATATGAGTTAGCATGGCAAGAGCGCCTTACAGCTCGTTAGAACTGTAATAAACTAAATAAATATAAGCTATTTCATTAACGCTGTCTGCTAGGATTACCACCGGCTAATGTTTCTATTACACCATATCCAATCATATTTTATCTGCACGGTGAATATTTAAAATAAAGTGAGTATTATAATTAGAATGAGAAAAATATAGTTGGTTAACAGGGGATAAAAGAGACCGCAAAACCAACCAACTAATAGTCCACTACCGCAACTATGGTTTGTAAGTTCAATAAGTAATTATCATTTCCAATCTTCTTTTTGGTTTATCTAAGTTTTTTAATTCACTTACACACACCCTGAGCCCGATAATACTACTACGACTACAAATTGAAGACAGTCACACCTATGTGTGACTTGCTGCATCTACGGCGACCTGTATCCGACTAGAGGTCTTTTATTATACCACGACGGTGGCAAACAAGCAAGCCTGAAGGTAAGCAGTTACCGTAGCCCGTAGCCTGCAACCCCATAGGATTCACATGCGCGTTGCCTAGCCTTTAAGAACCTATACACTCCTTTTTTGAAGAACCTCATACTGTAGCCTGCTGGAAAAAACTCGGCAGGGAGTTCATTCCACAGTGGCAGCGTTCGTGGGAGGAAATTCCTCTTAAACCGTACAGTGCCCATTGGGCTCCAGGGTGTGCGGATGAACACCCGGCCGGCGGCGAGCCGTGCGGTGATAAAAAGCTGCCGTGGGCATCATATCAAACAGTTCTTCAGAGCACAACTCATTGTACAAGCAATAGAATACACATAAGGAGGTGAAGTCTCTCCTTATAGCCTCAATGGTACAATATCGCTCGTGAGTTTGGAATCGTCGACGATCCGCACAGCGCGCCTTTACACTGAGTCAAAGGGCCCAAGCTGGAATCCAGGTGCTCCCGCCTAAAGGTGACAACAGTACACCATGTGGGGTCTGACTTGCAACTTATATAGAAGCAGTCTCTGCCCCGGAGTGAAGTATCTCGTCGCTCTATTGAACACACCGAGCTTTTTGGATGCCAGCTTGGCCTTCCCTTCAAAGACAACACAGGTCAGGTCTTCAGGTTGTAGGTCAACAGGAGAGTGACTTTTTAAAAGGATTTGTTGTTTTGTTTTGTAAATATACTTGTCAAAATTTAACTTTCTTATTTTCTATTGTTTTCTTCTATCTAACCTACCTATCTCTAACTACATGCTGACGTCTAAAAACGTCACACAGTATGTATATGTAGATGTTGCAAGTCTATACATACTGTAGTGTCGTGTATATGTAGATATTGTGTAGTGTCCCTGGCCGTTTTGATTGGAGCGTCCTCACGGCCTGGTGGGCCGGAGTTTCGGACCCGTGGTAGCGGCACACAATCGTAACAGCATTATCCTGTAGCACCGACACTACTGACTGCAACGAAAGTTTATCACCCGTTTCCTATTCAACCGACTTCAAGATTTGGAAGGGGGAGGTTATCCATTCGTCGGGATTTTTGTTTTTGCTATTTTTTTATGTTTGTTCACCGATTATTCGAACACGGGTGGACCCGATTTGGAAAGTTATTTTTTTGTTTGAAAGAGTATAATTAGCAGTTAGTCCCATTGTCATCAGGTCAGGATCTGATGACGGGTACCTGGAGAAATCGAGGGATCTCTTCATATATTATAGCCACACCTATAGTGACTAGACTACTTTTTTTACAGTAGCACAGGCATTTACTTTTGCAAAGGTGGAGGCTAAAAGCCCTGTTACACTTTACTTTTTTCAGTGTCTTAACTAGCATCCTACTTTGGATCCTTACTGTTTTCAATAGTAAATTTCCTTGCTAAATGCGGTTACATTATACTTAATTTCGAATCCGCGATACTCAGCAGTGAGGGCCCGACTTAAATAGGAGGATATATATACATATATATTAGTAGTATTAAAAACAAGACCCAAGAAAAATTACATAGTTCGAGGCCATATGCGACTATGGCCTCGAACTATGTAATTTTTCTACACAATTACTTTAACCGCCATCAATGAACAGCTGCCAGGCGCCCTATTCATAGTGGAATTTTACCTGGCTCAGCTCAGCTTCAGCTCTCTGTCTTGTCTAGAGTGAGGTTGATTCGGAGTACTCTGCCGACGGTACTTTCGTGATTCCGGCTAATCCGTAACAAAGCTCGGGGAATCATTAGCAGCAGGTTATGGGCCCGTGCATCTGTATGTTTGCTCCTTATTACTTAGCTCATATTAGACCATAGCATGCTCATTACAGGGCCGCTGTTTGCGCGAGGTTATTGGGTTTTTAAATAAGAAGCTAAATAATTGTCACTAAATTAGGTGAGTGACTATTTACCTTACTAGATAAAGAAGTATAGATGTAGTTTACCTTTTGTATCTTAGTGTAAGTATTTGTAATTAAAAAATATATATATTGAAATTTTTGTAACTTTTTTATATTTTTTTTTACTTTTTAACATACTTAATGATATCCATCTCCGTTTATCATCTCTAATCTGAAATGCTTTGTAATTTATCATAAGTACTCTGTTACTAACAGGTATAATTATTTTCGTAAATTTAACACCTTTATATTAATTAAGGAAACTGTAGGTCTTATTTTTACTGTTCATAATATATTATGACTCATTTTTGTAAATGACCGTTTTGTTTCTTAATAAAAGGATTTTTTTTAAATATATATATTCTCCCGTTGGATTTGCTTGCATTGTATTAATTAAGTACCTAACTTTTGATTCAAATTGATTAATTTTCTTTTAAATAAAATTAATCATAGCCCAAAACGCTAAAATCAATTTAACCATTATCGTCAATCAGTAAATTGTAAATCACTAAAAATAATGTTATTAATTCGACCATCTAGAAAGTTAAAGTAAAACCATTACGTTATTACTTCATGCTTTAAGAAACTCCAATTCCAAGTTTGTCCTTACTGCGTCGTTTTTAAATTATTTGAGTGCACCAGACTTCAGACTCTTCATAGTATTTTATTGACAACTTTAAAAACGACTTAATTTTATTTACCCTGTAATCTTATTTACCTTCAATTTATCTGCCAAACTAATGTTTAGTCTGTGCTACAAATAAAGATACTGCCTTGGAATACAAAAAAAATCAGGCTTAACTTAAATGTTAACCTCTAATCGAATAAAAATAATAATTACCTGTTTAATGAGCCCGACTAGGGAAATATCCAACCTTATGGACTAAGAGCTCAAGACGTCAGATATGACACAAAAAGAGAATAACGAAACCCGTCTGGTTAGATTTCTATACTACTTATCCTTATTGCTAGATCGGGGCATCTGGCAGCTTTTAATGGGTGGAGTTCAGAGTGACAGACTAGCAAAACTTTTGAATTGGAAAATAGTACTACCAAAATAGATAGAAACTGCCGAAGTTGTCTCAGTTATGACGTACAGAGGGCCTATATTTTAACATCGGAACAAAAAACATTGCGTATTATAACGGAAACAAAAACAGTAGGCGACAAACTATGAATTAAAATATACGTCGATTGGCACTGTTTTCCCCTAACAGAAACCTTTGGCAATGATATAATCTACTTATTTACATAATTTATCATAATATTGCATCAACCGCAGAACTCTAGGATTTGTTTTCTTGAAGTGGTTTACATTCTTTGACCTCCACCACTTTTCGGCTGCCAAATGTCCAGATCTAGAAATAAGCATAGTATAGCTAACTGACTAGACGGGTTTCGTTGCTCTCATTATTGTGTCATATCTGTCGCGGCTAGCTCTTCGTCTATTACAGAAAACTACAGCCAAGTAGCACTAAATCCAACTCATAGTGTTGTGTTCTTACCTTCGGTCACCAGAGTTTAAAGAGGATGCCGAACACACTGCTCGCTCGAGTTGACAACGCCCTTCTTGTTCATTTAGCATTCAATACAGTTAATTCTCCTTTCTAAAGGGTCAGCAACGCGCATGTGACTGCTCTGGAGTTGTAGCCGTCCATAGGTTACGAGATAGACAGAAAAAGTGAGTATAGAGAGCTTACTCCATAGAACTGGCTATTAGATAGAAAGTTTGACATTAGGGGACTGAGGGAGGAACGGGCAGGGGGCATATTCACAGGTTTTACAAACGGGCGCTTTATTTACGGCCTAAATTGCGTATGTTCGTCTAAGTTTGCATACCTAGTCTTGCCCGAGGTATTTTTGGTCCTTATGATCGTCGGTACAAGTGAAGTTTTAATTACTTTTATAAATCCTCTATTTAACGTCAGTGTATTATCTGTGCCAGTGTTGTAATAATGTATGAAAATTCATTACTACATCGATATCGGTAACGCAATGAAAATCCAGCCCTCCTCCCCGACCGCCCGCACAATCGAGTTGACCATGGCGGTGCAATGGCGATAATCGTTCTCAAACACATCATTGAGGATTTATGATAAGTGTGTATGTAGATAAAGCAGTGTATGTTACTATACAGAATTAGACATTTAAACACTCGTAAGATATTATTATGAAACTCACTTCGCTCGTTTCATAAAACCACACTCTTGTTTTCAGGCCCTTCATTATATAGCAGTCACATAAACTAACACACCGACTAACTACTTATGTACTTGTGTGTGTGTCTTGGTTTGTATTTAACTATACACACCGCTGCACTGTAATGCTGAAGCATCTAATCTTGATATTAAAATAATTTTAAACAAAAAAGAACCGACTTCACTTAGCCTCCACCTTTCCAAAAGCAAATGCTGTAAAAAATACTTAAATCACTATAGGTGTGCCTATAATAGTTGAAGAGCTCCCTCGATTTCTCCAGGATTCCATCATCAGATCCTGATTTGGTTACAGTAGGACCAACTGTGAACTGTCTTTCAAACAAAAAAAGAATTTTCCTAATCGGTCCAGCCGTCTTCGAATAATCGGTGAACATACATAAAAAACAGCAAAAACAATGATCCCTACTAATTGGTAACCCTCCTTCGGAATCTTGAAGTCGGTTGATAAGATTGTATTGTATGTGTACATACTTAGTTCGAAAGTTACTCTCGGTTCGTTATCGGTTTCAGATAACAAAACAAATTAAAACGTGGAGCCTGCCATTGTAAATATAAAACAGATAGTGGAGCGTATTCAGATCGGTTAAATAATATTAAAAATTGAATTAAAATCGCTTTGAATGCGGCTATTTGGTTAGGTACGAGTATGTGTTTCAGAATCATAAGTTCCATATACACCTTTTGGAAAAGGTCATCATAATATAAGTAATCATTATCTATTATGTTCTGTATGCTGCATTTACCCAAATATGGTATAAATATTTTATTCATAATATTGCATTGGTGCAGTCACAAGGACCGAAAGTAACGCAAAATATAATATAAACATACGTTTTAGACATTCACATAAATTTATTTTTGTGGAATTACTTACTTTTTACCTACTTACTCAGCGCTCAGTAGATCCAGCCTCCGAATCAACCAAGACCTCGCCGAATTGCTCTACAGATGCCTAAACAACAACCCTCTTGGAGCATGGCGGAGGCGTGGTTTGCGGAATGGGAAGCCCACAAGGTCATAACGAACCCCCTCATCCCTCTCACACCACGAATACCCCCCTCCGGCTTCAAAGAACCCCGTCGGGTGTGGTCGGCCCTGAACCACCTTCGAACGGGAGTTGGTAACTGCGCTCACCACTGGTACAAATGGGGTTGGTGTGACTTCCCTGCTTGCGACTGTGGACACCCAGACCAGACCATCGAACACATAGTGTTGGAATGCCCCCTCATAAAATACACAGGCGACGTGAAGTGGATTGTGGCTTTTGATACCAAAGATCGCCAGACTTCTCTGTTCAACGTCGTTTAATACTTTGCAGTTAACTGCAAAGTATTAAACGACGATAACTGTGCAGTTAATGCAACGGCACCTAGCGCGGTGAGATTCTTCCGTTCACCACCTCGCCTTTCTGACTATACTTAAGACGCCCAGATAATCTTCGCCTAGTATGTCTAACTGTATATGTATGAAATTAAATTGTGAAAAACAAGGGTAAGCTCTTTTAGTACCTGAATGTATACCAGTTTTCCAGTAAATACTGGAAAGCGGGAAGTTGGTATTACAAACTTGTAACACCCAGCCACCAATATCCGCTGAACTAGCTTTGTTTAAGTACACAACAAAATATTTAAATAAGCCAGTCTAAAATAGGTACGGGTTAAAAAGCGAATTTCATTTCTTTCGTTATTTATTTACCTAAATGGTCGCTCAAAGTGCGGTTTTACAGAAAATTTCCGCTAACGTTTCGGCTTTGGAATGAGCTAGCTGTGAACTGTGAAATCACACACGATGGAGCCATAACTAAATACCGCTTTAAATTGAATACCAGCTTGGCATATTAAGGATTCAAATACCTTTTGAAAGTTCGTTTATTACACCGCAGATTAAGACCGGTCCGGGAAATGACGGAGCAACACATTCTGAACGGATTACTCCTAATGGATATTATTTTGCTGCAGCTTAGACGGTATTATTGGCAAACGCTCAATATCTTTACATCTCTCCCTGAATCTCATATTTCCTCAATCGGCTTAAATAAAAAGCGACCGTAAGACATAGACGGTAAATTCAATATTGATGTTCAGACAGTAAAAGATAAGAGTTAATGAAAGTAAGTTGATATTAGAAGCAACAAGGAATTTATTCCGTTTTAGGATGTTTGAAAATCTGTTTTGTACCAACATATTATCAAATAATTGAACTACCCTTCCCATTAGAACATTATCGGTTTTTCGCTAAATTTTTCTTAAAAATTAAGATACAGAATATTTTGTCACTCAACTTATTGGTAGAAACATAATAAGAACAAGCAAAAAGAACTGTTGAAGGCTGAAGCTCAAAACACTGGAAATAATGGTTTATAATGGTCTTGGAGAGTTTTTTATTTTTTATTTATGGAATAAGAAAAAGTAAATTACAATATTTTATATTACAAGACCCATCATTGGCAAAACCTTAGAGAGGTTTGTGTGCCGATGCACAGCGGCCGGCGCGCCTAAGTAAGGCGGCCATAATTAATTTGATTCTTACTTATCTTGTTTTCTGGTAACAAATACTTTTAAAATACTATTTACCACTAGTAAAGTTCAATGAAACACGTATTTAGGTATATTGCATGCTAAATTTAATAAAAACTATGAAACAAAATAGGTACATGAAAAAAACATGGTGTTTATGTAAAAAAAATCTTAAAAATACCTTAAAAGTATATGATTATTACTATTCCTTAAACTAGACATTTACTATTTCTTAAACATAACAGGCCTTACAATATAAATAATAAAAATACATTTTAAAAGATTTTTTGCCGTCATTTCAGCCGCTGTGAAAAAGATTTCTCACCACGATGCTGGTCATTTTAAAATAATTCATGTAAAACAAATATCAATAAAAACAATAAGTGCATATAAAAATTAAATAATACATAAATTCCAACATTAAATTCTACGTTATTCAGTAACATCTAATAAACTTAAAACTTCAATAGAAATAGTAGATTTTTTTTTCGGGGCAACTTTCTACTGGAGGTGGCAAATGGATCTGAATTCAGCAGAAGCCTGTGAATAAGATCTTTGTTAGTGAGATCCCGAGACATTTTCCGTGTGTGGTTGCATCGAAAGATCTTTATATTTTTGTTCGTTGACTCTGCAGCCTCTTCGAACAATTCACTTATAGGAACTAAATCGTTTTCTATAACTATAGCACCATGTTCGAGCACTTTATGTACAGAAGATGGTAAAGGATACCAATCGTATACCTTCATTAGTTCTTTCGCCGTTTCTGTGGCATACTCGTCAAATTTATTTACATTTATTTTATATCCAGATGATATGCACTCCAAAATAGTTTCACACCTTTATATTAGGTTCTGTTGTATACCGGTGATTTCAGCGGATACAGAAGGATTCTTGAAAAATTTCCTTGCCGTATTTCCATCATTGGATGTACCGCTTCCACGGCTTCGTGGTTTATCCACAATTAAACCTAACTTCTGCCGAAACTCATTTTGAATTCTTTTTTTTGATAATGCTATTTGATTTTTATCTTCCTGTGATTTAGCACGCCATACTTTGGTTTGTAATTTGTAAGATAATTAATAAAATATTAATAAAATCTTATCCACGAATGCAAAGGCGCAGCACAAATTTTCCCATCGACCATGGTCAGTTGTAAGCAATAGTATATCTTAATTTCTTTATTCTCGCCATACTGTTGTAGGAAAAAGTTTGTCAATTTATTACATATCATCTGAAAAAAAAAATGGTTAATATTGTAACGTAATATTTTCGTAGTACCGCTACGTGTAGGCCCACTTAGGCGTAGCAGGATTCTAAATACTAAAGTGGCAGAATCAGACAAATAAAGTTGTAAGTCTATTAATCTACAAAGATCAAGCTTTCAAATGAAGGTAATTTTATCCTTCAGCGAGTTTAATAACATAACTAAAACCTTTAATTTAAAAAAATATTCTTATAATGTTTCACATGTAAGTTAGTCATGGCGTAGACCCGTTATTATTACTATATATTACATGTACAGAACAAAATATATATGTAAAACAAAATAACGTACCTGATTCTTGAAGATCCATAATACTCATAATCACTAAAATACCAATTTTCACAGGAATTCACTACTAATGACCGATCGCTTAATGAGTCGCTAATAAGGGAGCGCGCAGAAACGGGTGATATGGTCACTTTCGAGGTTCGTAAGAGAATGAAAATAGTTAATAATCCAAGATCTATTTATACCCGATTGGAGTACATTTATAGGTGAATAATAAACGATCATTGGATATTTAAAAATTACACATGCATTTTTTTAAATTATGATTATGACCTAAGGCCCGGCCACTGTGCGATGGGGAGTTCAAAAAAAACATTAAATTATTTTTAATTGATACTAGATTTTACATCTAATTGTGTAGATAAGATAGTCTTAAAAAATGAAGCTTTGGTCGCTAGAATTTAACAAATGCATTTTAATTAAATTTTTTATATTTAGTTGCTAGACGGTATTGCCTAAAACAGTTCATTATAGAAAACCTCCCTTTTTAAGTCTGTATGCCTCGCTCGTCTAGCATAAATCAAGGTCCAAGATCGCAAGAAGGCAAGGACTGTAGGAATTGTTTCAGTATTACCGCACTGTGCTCTTGGAGTCTTAAAACCAAACGCCCACTGTTGGCGAGCGCCGCCTACCCCATTTATCAAGATGTCTTGAATGTTATGAGGCAAATAACAGTAGATCAGGCTTTATGATTTTTTTTTATCGTTGTATTCTGCTGCTAGTAAAATAGTTAAACTTTAAGAGATAAATCAATTCTGCTAAAGACTGCTGCTTAATCCATTAAAAATATTAAAACGTGCTACGTACGTACGTAAACGTGTATGTATTGTTAGTAATTTAAATTTTTTATATTTTTGTTATATAAGTTCATGTGTTTACTTGTATGAATTAAATAAATGTAAGTTAGTTAGTAATAAGAAATAATACTTGTGACATGATCATTGGTGTCTGAAATAAATTAATAATTAACCCATTTAGAGATTGAATTTCATTCGGAGACAAAGTTCGTTTGACCTTTGAAGAATATGTGTATGTTCTTAATATATTGATAACTTATAAAAATATCACTCCGATCTACTGACCAAGGGCTACACTATGCCAATGATGGAAAGATTGCAGTTGCGGAAATCTTCGTGGTTGACAGTAATGAAGGTTTACTTCCTTAAATAATTATCTTTACCTACATAATATATAGTACAGTCTGTAGGTATACCTACAGACTGTACTGACGTAAAATTTTCTAAATAATAAAATTTTCTTCGTAATCTTTAAGCTTACATACGAGCATTATAATTTCAGCCAAAATGAAAGCACTCGAAACATGACAAGATATTTAAGATATATTATGTAGGTAAAGAAACTAGCCATTATCAATGTTAATTAAACACATTAGATCTCGATAAATATAGCATGTGATAGAAGCTCAAAAGGTTGCCCCAATAACACCAAATTTGGCGCAAATTTTATCGTTTTCGGTATAACATTAACATAAATTCGATTAGCTTGGTCACGAAACGCTTGATGTAAATTTGCACCCGGAGCTTGTCTTATTAAGCCTTAACTCGCCTTATATTAACAAGTCTAACTTATACATTGACTCAAGACTTATCTATTATCTCTACCAAAGCCACGAAAACGTTTGATGATATTTGTTGCCCAACGTCCAGCCAGTCTATTTAACTTTTCCAACTTGTCTTTATTTAGTATTTTGACCCTAGGATCTTGGAAGCGTTAGATATCTAAAAGACTCTATAGATAAGTTAATACTATATACATGAAGGCTATAGATTCACGCATTTATTTACGTTATAAACCCGAGGATATAAAAACCTTGGAAAGGCTGAAATTATGCAGATCGTGTACATCGTCCCGGAGCAAGGAAACCAACACTGACAGCTTCTCAAGGGACGCATACGAGATATCTTTATGAATTATGCTTTAATCCGCCGCAGTATTATTATTCAGAACAACAATGGCAATATATTGCGACCCGTCTGCAATCGACGAAAAACCAACTTATCCAATAAGAATTGACAGGATTATTCTGGAAAAGGCGAGCGGCCTTTATTCCATTTTGGAGCATATCACCGGTAATCGCTTCCGAATGCTACTGTAATTTTAATTAATACTTTCATTAACGGCCTCCTTGCCCAGTCGGTAGTGACCCTGCCTACGAAGCAGGAGGTCCCGGGTTCGAATCCTGGTCAGGGCATTTGTTTGTGTGTTTATCACAGATATTTGTTCCTGAGTTATGGATGTTTTCTATCTATTTAAGTATTTATCAATATTTATCTATTATATATATCGTCGTCTAGTACCCATAACACAAGCCTTATTGAGCTTACTGTGGGGCTAGGTTGATTTGTGTAAGATTGTCCTATAATATTTATTCATATCACTTGTAGCAAGTTTATATTTCAGGCTACGGGATATTAAAATAAAATAGTTAATTAGTAGTTTTTATTGTAGTGTCATTTAATTTATTACCATTTCTTATTTAAAATGAAATTATTTTATAGATACTCGTTTAGCAGTGGCAAAGTCAATATTAGAACAATATGGAATTTACATCGTATCTTAAATAAGTAAATAGATTAAAAAGACTAAACTCTTGAAACAGACATGCCAATGTTTAACTTTTTTATTCTTGATTCGGTAAATATCACGATATAGCGCATACCTACCAAATCTTCACCAGAAACACAAATAAAAAATATCTACCGTATTTTCCAAAATTAACAAGGCCAGCGCCAGTATAAACATTCTCTCATCACGCAACAGGAAAACATGAAATAATTACAGATTTCATAATAGGTCCGCCCGAGTGCCCCGAGTATTTCCATTCAGCCCGCGTCGCCGATACAACCGTATCTAACGTTATTAATATTGAAGCTTTATACTTTCATTAAACCTACATTTTTTTTAATTTATCATGCCCTTTAAAAATCTCTAGACGGCAATACGAGTGGAATGATTTACGAGGTATTTCAGTTAATTAGGTACTCCAAGTCTATTGAGAATTCTTTATTGGGATAATATAAGCATTTTTATTCTTATTGAAAGTACTGGATATGAAGAATTGGACTTATATAGAATGCCTGCTTATTCATCATAAACGTATTTCAAAGCTCATTTAAGAGACGGATAATTACACCCGATGATCTTCAAATTGACTTTACTCAAACAGTTTTTTTAGATATAACTACTTGTTTTGAGAAAGTAAAAAAATATATGTTAATATTCGTTATATTTGGAAGAACTTCGTTAATTCTGCTACACGATTGGATGAAATCGGCTAGATCGAAAATAATTCCAAAATTACATCTTAAAATTAGCTTTAAACAGTTGTATGTCTTTAGTTTTTTAACTTATACGTCTGTAAGTAAGGACAAAATTCCACCACACTAATACTAAAAACTTCGTTGTTTTATATTTCTCAATTAATGTGTAGTTTTTTTTTATTTCATCATTTTGCAAAATTTGCAGTGAGCTCCCATACTAATCGTAACACAGTGTTTCTCTTTCACTCGCGCTGAAAAAGATAGAGGGAATGTAGCTGTTGTCAGCCCCTTAACTAAATAATCATCTGTCCTTATCAGTCACTTTGACAGTAATCTGTTGTGTTTACTAGAAACAGACTAAAAATTATTTGACTAAGTGAGGTTTGAAACAGGTGTACTATGTACTTATCTGAAAGTGATGGTTGCCTTATGGTCTAAGAGCTGGCCACGACAGATGTGACACAATAATGAGAGCAATGAAACCTGTCTAGTTAGACTGATTTACCATCCTTATTGCTAGATCCGGGCATCTGGCAGCTTTAAATGGGTGGATGTCAGAGAGACAGACCAACAAAGTTTTTAAGTTGGAAAAAAGTAATACCAAAATAGGTAAAAAATGCCAAAGTTGTGTAACTTATAGAGGACAGGGCCTATATTTTAACATTACATTAAAAACCATTGTCTATTATTGCGGAAACAAAAACAGTAGGCGACTAACTAAAAATTGCATTTTACATCATTTGGCACTACTTTTCCCCAGCAGAACCTTCTGGATATGATAGAACCTAATGAATTACATAATTACCCATAATATTTCATTAAACCCAGAAATCTAGGATTTGTTTTCTTCAAGTTATTTGCATTCTTTGACTTCCACCACTTTACAGCTGCCAGATGTCCGGATCTAGAAATAAGCATAGTATAGCAAACTAACTACATGAGTTTCGTTGCTCTCATAATTGTGTCATATCTGACGTGGCCAGCTCTCCGTCTATTATAATAAATAAAATAAAAATCATTTATTTCAGAGTAAAAAGTCCATACATGGTTAGTAAGTTGTAAAACTAAAAACTAAACGGCGACTGCATGCAGTCTCTGCCAAAGGTTGAGCGTGGGGCCATTTTCGTGCTCCATAAACACGCTCAGAATGTTGTCGGGGCTGCCGCGCAGGCGACGCATCAGTGAAGCGCACCTCTTGCGCATTATCGCTGCAAAGCTGTCAATTTGTGCCTCCGCAAACATACCAGAGGCACTACAAAATCTTATCCACTACGATAAATGGTAAAAACGTGACGATCCTGCACGCACAGGATCGCAGACTCGGATTGGAGATACGAGTATCAATGGCCGGAGGCGAGGCTCCTATGAAGGAATTTCGTAGACTAGCTTTAATATTTAGGTTTTGGAGTCGTACGTATATGCCCCAATTCTGTTGTTGCTGGGTTTTAGTTTTGATTGAATACCCTCATGTTTTGCACTAAAGCGAATACTACTGCACACAAATAAAAGAAAAGCGAAAACCCTCTAGTTAGTTTGCTATACTATGCTTATTTCTAGATCCGGACATCTGGCAGCTGTAAAGTGGTGGAGGTCAAATAATGCAAATAACTTGAAGAAAATAAATCTTAGAGTTTCTGGGTTTGATGCTATTGGATAATATTTTATGGTAAATTCTGTAATTTATTAGATTATATCATATCCAGAAGTTTCTGTTGGGGGAAAGTAGTGCCAAATGATGTATAATGCAAATTTTAGTTAGTCGCCTACTGTTTTTGTTTCCGCAATAATAGACAATGGTTTTTAATCAAGTGTTAAAATACCCTGACCCTGCCCTGACCTCTATAAATAACACAACTTTGGCAGTCTTTAGGGTTCCGTACCTCGAAAGGAAAAAACGGAACCCTTATAGGATCACTTTGTTGTCCGTCTGTATGTCTGTCTGTCTGTCTGTCTGTCTGTCTGTCTGTCTGTCTGTCTGTCTGTCTGTCTGTCTGTCTGTCTGTCAAGAACATTTTTCTCAGGAACGAGTGGAGGTATCAAGCTGAAATTTATACCAAATACTCAAGTCTATTGTCCCTTGGAGCTGTAAAAAAATCAAACTTAAAAGCCAACGCAATCAAAAGATACAGTCGTTTATGCTGCAAATTTTAGAGTTTTTCAGCACTCGCAAAACCTACGGGGTACTTCCCGTGAACTCAGAAACTTGAAATTTGGCACGAGGCAACGTCATATAGCACAGACAATGGAAAAATTACAAAAATTAGAAATTTTTATTAAAATCATACAAAAAATTTTTTTTTTTTAATTTAACACTTACTACCTTTTTCCTCGTAAACTCGTGGAGGTATTAAATTGTAAATTCATGTAAAATACTCAGTATAGCCCTGAGTATTAGCCCGGACCTTTCAGATGTAGCAAAACTAAACTTTTATGTCAACGCAATCAAAAGAAATAGCAATTTAAGTCGCATATTTTGAAACTGGGTACTCGCAAGAAACTCAAAACCTAAAGGGTACTTCCCGTAAACTCAGAAACTTGAAACTTAGCACGAAGAAACTTCATATAGCACAGATAAAGGAAAAATTACGAAAAGTAGACATTTTTAGTAAAATCATCCAAAAAATATTTTTTTAAATTTTAAACTTACTATCTTTTTCCTCGTAAACGCGTAGAGGTATTAAATTGAAATTAGTAATATACATACTCGCAGATAAGGTAACCACTAGATAAGCCTTACAAGGAGACTTGGGGTCACCACTTGTTGGATGTAAAACGACTAATAAATTGCACGGGCGTCCGCCGAGCCGTTCAGTTGCGACCATGTTTTAGACCTGGGCCGCGATTCGAAAAATAAACACACACACTGGACAGACATAGCTCCAACCCAACTCAACTCAACGCTATAACGACATTGACATTTACTATTCGAACAGATTTTCATTCAACATTGGTCTCACATTGGTGTCACATTGGTCACACATTGGTACAACATTGGTACAACATTGGTACAATGTGTAACCAATGTGTGACGAATGTGACACCAATGTTGAATGAAAATCTGTTCGAATAGCAAATGTCAATGTCGTTATAGTGTTGAGTTGGGTTGGGTTGAGTTGGATTGGAGCTGTGTCTGTCCAGTGTGTATGTTTATTTTTCGAATCGCGGCCCTGCACGTAGTGTGCGTGTATGCAAGATTTTTTTAATACGTAGTAAACTATTCAAAATTCTGGCATATTGTAGTGTAAGGTGGTGTGGCAAATGTTTTTTTAACGTTAAGAATCAAAAGAGTTGGAATTACATTCCACTTTTACTTCAAAATATTTTTTTTACTTTAATATGTTTCTAGCCAGCGGAGTTCATTTTGAATTAGTCATCAGAGAAGTAGTTAGTATGCCCGTCTCTTTTTATCATGTTAAGAATGCAATGTGCTATTCCTTTCTTACGGAAGCACGTGTACGATAGTGATGTGCGGATGATGTGTACCGGACTTATATACCGGCACTACGTACTTTCAACTTAACAAATATACGAAGTACAATGGAAAACAGGAGATCTTTGTTTTATTATCTTTTTTTCTTTTAGTTTGAGTAGTTGGTAAAATTTAAAGTTTTATTAGTTAAAATAAATATGGGTATTAAGGGTGCCACATGAGCGTTGCTTCTATAAGATACTTTCAATGGGTGTCACATGCGCGTTGCTTCTATGAGACAGTTTCAATTGGTGTCTTATGAGAGTTGTTTTAAGACGATTGTCGCCGGAGTGTCCTTGAGCGTTTGGGCGCTCTCTACCCGCGCCACCCCCGCTTACCCCTCTCATTGCGATCGTGCGTAAATCCGCCGCGATGCACCGCAATAATGTTCAAAGAGTATGACTACTCAGAGCCGCGCGGGCAGCTTTATAATAATTATAATCCTTTTGCGGATGTTTTGTGATTTGAATACTGTGATTAAGTACTAAGGTGACATTTTTAGGAATGCTACTTACATATTAAATAAGATAAGTAATAACGATCTCGATTAGTAGATTTTTATGTAAAAAAATAAAAACCTAGATTTTGAATTTTAAGTACAGTGAGCGGGAAAATATTTATGAATTTACGAAATTTGGTTAAAAATATTCCGCATATCAAAAAAACAAATAAAAAAATACTGACTAGTACAGCAAAAAAAAACTGAATGCACATCAAAGCGGTGTTTTCGTGTGAATTTGGATTTTTTTTGCTGTGCAAGTGAGCTTAATAGACGGTTATTTTTTTGTTGCGATTTTAAATATGAACCGTAAAAATTCACTAAATTACGATAAATTAACAAAACTAAGCCTGTTGCGAGTTGCAAATAGTAAAAATCCACATGTAAGGAGCGGCATTAGTGCACGAAATCGTCATACAATTGTCATGAGAGCTGTAAGCCCATTCAATTTAGATTTAAAATATAACACAGCGCAAACACTTCTTAGGGTTCCATAGCCAAAATGGCAAAAACGGAACCCTTAAAAGTTTTTTGAAACATGTCCGTCTGTCCGTCCGTATGTCACAGCCATTTTTATTATAAAACATATATTACTGAAATTTTATTTCATGTGTTTTCTGGCTAAATTGCTAAAAAAACTTTTAGAGGAGGCACTCCATACATAAATATGTCAAAATGTCAAAAAAAATTTTTTTTTGTTAATATGAACATGTTGTACGATACGGGTTTAAAAATATCTTATATATCTTATATATATAGAGGAAAAGATTTTTAAAACTTTTTTATTAAGACAATATTTTCAGAAATAATTTCTTCGAAAGTCTAACTATAATAGGCGCCCCCCCCCCATCTAACTTTTAATCCGTAAGTCTAAAAAATATGAAAAAAAAACCAAGAATCGGTTCATCTGTTTTTGAGTTATCTCCAAGAAACTACTTTCTACGGAACCCTACCCTACCCTTTTAAAGATATTTGATAGGTAGTATTAACCCTTAGTAGTAATTTATTTATTTACTTGTGTTGATAATTTATATAAAATTTGTATTTATTTGCATTCAACCGACATAATAAAGTTTTTTTAGGGTAGTCAACGCGCATGTGAATCTTCTGGGGTTGCAGGCGTCCATAGCCTTTATAACTGCTTTCCATCAGGCGGGTCGTATGCTTGTTTGCCAGAGACGTGGTATAAAAAAAGCTTTTTTTCCTTTATTCTTACATACTCTCTCTTAAACTCTTAAATATCAGCATTTTTTATTAGAATCTCAATCAGGCTTTGCTCAGTGATAGTTAGTACACTGAAATTTGGTATGAGTATGTGTTTTAATTACGCCTACAAAGTGGTAAAACAATAAGTATCTGAAACACATTATTGGATAGGTCTTTCAATAAGAATCAGCCTTAAACAACTTTTGGATAAAGCGAATACTTTCGTAAATAATAGCTCCGAAAGTTTAAAATGCTCTTTGATTTTTGAACCGTGGGTCCAAAAGGAAAATTCCTGGAAGTGAGGCCATTGAAAAACTTATCACGTATTTTTCATAAAAACTATATGGAACAAAATCGGTTAAGCCGTTTTTGAGTTATGCCTATAGTAAAATAACGTAAGTGCCACAAAATATCTCTTTATAAACTACCTTTTGAATGGATGTATTTTCACAGGCCGGCAACTACGGATCCCTACACTGAGCATAGCCCGAAATTCTCTTGGCCGGTTTATATGCAATCCTTTGCAGTTTACTTCGCAATTTCTAGATTTGATAAATTAGTATAAAGTATAACATTAAAGACATTATGTTAAATCTTAAAATAAAACGCATATTACATTCGTTTAGAACACGGTATTCTTAAATAAATATGTTTAAATAAATTCGGTCCTTTGGAGTATTTATTAAATTAATTATTAGTCTATTGTATTGCAGTACTAGCAGATTTCCGCAACTCTACGACTAATGCCTTTTTTGCGTGATGCATTAGTCTACTAAAACATAATAATTAGTTTACTTACATGACCAAATTTGTTTTCAGATCATTATGAGATTCATGATTTTTGTTTTTCCTCCATTTTTATTTAATTTGTTTTTACTTGTATTATAATCTAAATAAAATACACTTTTTATACGAACGTACATGAACATGCATACGAATACATTATCTTAAAAGATAAAACGTCTACACATTATTGATTCCGAGAAGACACGTTATGTCCGCACCGCATGAACCCTCTGCAGTTATTTAGTCTTTAGGCACAGTAAGTCCGATATTATTGCTCACGGGCCAAGCACAAGTATATGTAGTACAAGGGAAGCACGGAGCGACGAGCGACACAGCCTCCTCGTCTCAAAGCTAGCTCACGACTGCCAGCAACGCCGTTTTCGAGCTAATAACGCACGAAATGTGGAATTATGATCAAGTTGTTTAAGAAAATTTAATCAATTTAAATATCCTACGTTGTGTTTGTAGTGTTTTGTAGTACACATTTTTTTGTTCAATAATATTTTAAATCGAATGAGCCGTTCAGTAGATATAAGCAAAATTAACCGTAAAACGACATTTCGTTACATTTAAATAACGGAGAAACTAAACGTTACACGAGTTATTCAAATGTTGACAATGTTGTACATGAAATGGTAATTAACATATATTTTTTTCAAAATTTCTGAATGTCCCGTTATTGAGATATATCCCTTAGAAAGTAACAGTTTTCGGCCACAATCAGCGCCTAGCGCCTTAAGGAATTGTTTATTGGTGTCACATGAGCGTTACTGCTATGAGACGAATTCAATGGGTGTCACATGAGCGTTGCTTCTATAAGACGCTTTCAATGGGTGTTATATGAGCGTTGCTTCTATAAGACGCTTTCAATGGGTGTCACATGGGCGTTGCTTCTATAAAACGCTTTTAATGAGTGTCACATGAGCGTTGCTTCTATAAGACGCTTTTCATAGGTGTCACATGAGCGTTGCTTCTATAAGACGCTTTCGATGGGTTTCACACGAGCGTTGCTTCTATAAGACGCTTTCCATGGGTGTCACATGAGCGTTGCTTCTATAAGACGCTTTCAATGGGTGTCACATGAGCGTTGGTTCTAGAAGACACTTTGAATTGGGTGTCACATGGGAGTCGCTTCTAAAAGTACTTTCAACGCACAGATAAGGTAATTTCAGATTAGTCTATAAGGCGGCTAGGTCAAATTTATTGGTAAAACGTTTTTAAAGTAGGCAAATACATATTGCATTATTGTTATTTGTTATCAATTTAGTAAACAGTAAATACCTCAATTAACAACAACAAATTACGGTACGGTACGGTACAGTACCGTTTACTTGTAGTACACATGTCCCATCACTACGCAACCACGTAATAGCGCGCGGTCCTTGAAACGACCAATCGCAGCGCCGCTATCACCCACCCGCCCCTCGCGTCTTCCGCAAGACTTGTTGACTCGCGGCGCGAACAAAATGAGCAACATTATTACTCTATAGGAGGTTCTCTGTGAACATACTACAACTTTTGCTTGTTATAGGTTTGTACGGAACCCTCGGTGCGCGAGTCCGACTAGCACTTGGCCGGTTTTTTTACCTATTTTCGTATTACTTTTTTCCAACTTACAAACTTTGTTGGTCTGTCACTCTGACCTCCACCCATTAAAAGCTGCCAGATGCCCGGATCTAGCAATAAGGATGGTAAAGCAGTCTAACTAGACAAGTTTCATTGCTCTCATTACTGTGTCATATCTGACGTGGCCAGCTCTTAGACCAATAAGCGTACGGTAAGGCGTGCCAATCCGAAGCTCTCAGGTTCAAGCCCCGGCTCACACCACTGAGTTACTCAAAACTTAAGTATGATATGTCATTTGATACCAGGGGCCGTATCCTAACTTTAAAATACATTTAGACATGATCCAACTTCAATACAACTCCAATGCATTAACTACGCAATACAGCTAGCGCCTAAACGTCCGAATCAGAAATATCAGAATTTGCTCGAAAATTATTCCAATGCAACTCCAATACAACTTCAATATTGGTTGATTATTTTGTTGTGTTGGAGTTTTGTTTTAGGTAGATTGTGTTTTTAATGTATTGATTATGTATTTTAAAATTAGAACACGGCACCAGTAGTTTTTCGCTGAACAAAGGACTGTGAGGAAACCGGAACTAATTTACACAGGCTTAGTTTCCCTCTGAGTTGGGCGATCAGTTGGCAGTCACTTTCCTTAAACGTAGCGCCAACTCCAATTCCTTATGGATAAGGTTGCAGAGTGGACCCTAGATTCCAGTGAGCCGGGGCTTTAAGCCGAAAGAAACACTAAAAAGATGATGATAAAGTGTTTAAAATATAACAGTTCCATTTCACGTAATCTCACAAAACAGTCACACGCACTTTCAAAAACTCTGACTTCCAAACTGACACTCCCTTACCAGGATCCCATAAGCTGAAAATAATGATAAAGACTCGCGAAATGAATACCGTCGGCAAAAGAGATGCAAACTAATTTGATCTGTCTCGAGCCTGAAATATGTTGACAAGTCTATTACTGTGTTTTATGGCGAGATTTACCTGCTGAGGCTATAATGATCTCCCTATTTTTTGTATACAAAACTAAAAAGATATGAGAAGTGCCTAGATCCATCCAAATAGGTATACTCACGGACAATTAAAATCGGCCACTTTTCCATTCAAGGTGACCTATTTTAATGATCCTTAAGTGTATTTCTATTTACTCCGTTAGTTAAGTTTCTACCATTCAACAGAGTACACAGTCTAATCTTAAACTATGCTGTGTTTTGGTCGCAAACTAGAAACAAAACAAACTGAGGGCAAGCAAACGCCGGCTCGAATGCAAATTGTCTCAGACAAACACACGCTTTCTATACTAGTGATGTTATACCAGTCCCGGGAAATGTCCCGGTAATATACGCTATTCATCCGTTTTGAAATAAATGGCGTGGAAAATAGTAGCTGATAAATCCATAACAATAACAGTCCATCTCCTGAATTATTTGCGACTATTTTCTATTCGGATTCACCCGAATACCCCTTAGGCTATGTTTATAAAAAGCAAACAAAAAACCTTCGAATGCAAATTGTGTCAGACTGACAAACACACACCTTTAGTTTAGGCTGGACCCGAATCACTGGGTTCCATTGATATTTCTCACCGAACCTTTTCAGATAGAGGTTAATCAAACGCCAGCTCCAAAATAATTGTCTCGGACCAACACACGTTGCGTGTTAGTGATGCTGATGAGCTTCTAACCTTTACAAATTCAGCAAATGTGAAGAAAAAAATTGTCAAATAACTTTTACAATACATTTGTTTCTAATTAATACTTACGTTAATTTGTCGTATTTTATACATTTGATCTAATAAATTAAAAGTTAACGTGTTTAAAATGACAACATAAACTAAAATTAAAATCCTATAGTTACGGGAAATCTTCCCTTTAGGAGTTTTTTATTTCAAAGTTATTATTATTGATATTAGGGAAATCGGGAATAAATGTTGATAAAATATAAAAACTCCTTTAACACATCACTACAAACAAACCCCATCGCCATCGCCCCTCGGCCTTCAGTTGTAACTGGATTACAGACCCTTTTGATTCGCCACGCTAAGTTTGCTCGTGAACTTTTGAGAGGTTCATTAGAGATAGTATGTCAATACAAAATCCTTTAACCTTGTACCGCAAGGCGTACAGTAAGTAGCCTTTGACTAATTTGTCGCTTTTCAACACATAATTTGGGTATGGTTGGGTCGACGTCTCAGTGACATAAAGTGCATACTTTAATAGTCAGGTAACTTAAAAACAAATTACTTGGAAAACAAGCTAACCTGACCAGAAATATATGATCATGCGCCATGTTGCGGAATTTCATTGGAACTAATTTATTACACTGGCAATAATTTTAATGACAGAATGATATGCATGTGTGAGTGCATGTGATAGGCTGTCATTGTCATTGAGGCGGTTTACTTAAATGATAATAAAGTGTTGAATTTTAAATAATAAACGACGGAAAATTCCCAAAATTATCCATAGTCAAGAGCGGAACATTGTAGATAGAGTATATAATAAACTGATGTAAGTAATACGCTTGGGAAATGAAACTTTTTCGCTGTAAAACACTTTCAAATTAACATCAAAGCTGACAGGTAAACAAATCAAGATGACACCATACCATAGATAACTGAACTGTTGCCATATAAATGAGAATAATACTGCCGTGTCAACCCTATCTCTGTTATCTTGAAATAATAAAGATATGCCTAACCAGTTCCAAATTAATTTAGATATTATTTATTATTATTATTATTATTATTTTTGTTTATTATACGGGACACCAACAGAGTACATAAGATTAAGTGGGATACAGAAATTCCTTATGATGTATATGGGCACTTATGCACCCCAATTACAGGTGAACACGTCATTTTACTTTAACAATATTCCTGTCTATAATTTAAATGATTTAAATGATTTAACTGATTTAAATGAAGTGCAGTGATAAAGACATTAAAATAGCAAATGATATACAATCTAAGCAATACTAATAAAACGTATACTAACTTAAACTAAAACTAAAACTAAAACTACTAAGATAGTTGTGGAAATGCTTATACACTGAATTAAATAAACAGTTTACATAGGTAGTGGTGGGGTTAAATGTTTAATTATTTTGCTTTTGTGGTCTTTGGTTTTGTCGTGATAAATATCGAGGTTCGCAACGGCAGCAATACTGTTATAATAAGTAAGTAGCCTACAGGGGCGCGTGTTTTTTTACGTTAGTTCTGGCCTGTGGGACGTTGAAAGTTTGTGAGGAAACTCTGCGGGCGTTTGCCTTTGGCACTACGAGTGATATTTTTTCGTTCATATTAAGTAGGGGTTCTTGATCGCAACTGTTAACTATTTTGTGTAGGAATGTCTGGTCGTGAAGCAAGCGGCGGATGGTTAAGGATGACATATTAAAATGACGCAATCGCGTTTCATAGTCAGCGTTGTGGCTAATATTTTGTGTAGTAAAAACCAAGTGACGAGTGAAGGACCTCTGCACACGCTCGATGCGATCTTTATGAACATTATAGCCTGGATTCCAGACTACACTAGCAAATTCCAGGCAGCTTCGGACTAAAGCGTTGTACAGTACCACCTTAGTTGTTGTTTTTTTGAACTCACGAGTGTTGCGTTTAAGGAAACCCAACATTTTTAAGGAATTTGCAATTATGGAGTTGTAATGGGCTCTGAAGTTCAACTGTGCATCCATGATAACTCCCAAGTCTCTGATTTCCTTGACTTCAGTGAGGACCACAGTGTTTATACTATATGAGGTTGAAATAGGTTTTTTCTTTCTGGTATACTTGATGTGATATCACTTTGCAGGGTTTAGTGCCATATCGTTTATTGTACACCAAGAATTGATGCGGTCAAGATCTGTCTGCAAAAGTTGTGAGTCATTGGTGATTTTAATTTCTTTATAGATTTTCAAATCGTCAGCAAAGAGCAAGCATTGACTATGGCGCGCCTCGTCGACGATATCATTAATAAAAATAAGGAACAGGATCGGACCCAGGTGCGATCCTTGTGGGACCCCCGATACTGCCTCATATAGTTTTGAAGCGTAACCGTTTGCAACTACTGATGATTTACGTCCAGTGAGGTAGGATTCGAACCACTTCTTAATGGTCCCAGTGACACCGAAGTTTTCCAGCTTCCTCAATAAGATACGGTGATTTACTTTATCGAACGCACTACTGAAGTCAGTGTAGATGGCGTCAATCTGTGCCCCTTTGTCTATGTTGTCAGTTACATCAGTGATTAAGCTTGTTAGGTTAGTCACAACAGATCTACCGCTTAAAAATCCATGTTGCTTAGGACTAATCATTGGTTGTACCTGTAGCGTTAAGACTGGGCAGACCACTGCTTCAAAAACTTTGGAGAATGTGCTCAAAATTGAAATGGGCCTATAATTTTGTACATCTTCCCTATCACCCTTTTTATAGACAGGTACTATTCTCGCTTCCTTCCATTTTACTGGAAATTTCCCCGTGTTAAGAGATCGGTTGATTATGAATTTTAAGGGTAATGTTAAATTTTTGGCACACCGTTTAACGAATAACGGCGGCAGGTTGTCAGGACCAGCACCTATATTTGGATCAAGATGTTTTAAGGTACGTAGAACTACACGCTCTTCTATTTGCAACGAATGAAGATTTGAAATAGCGGTATCCGATACTGATTGGGAATCTATGACCGATGTATTCATTTTTGTGAAAGTCGAAGCAAAGTGAACAGCAAAAAGGTTAGTTATATCTTCCCCTTCAGAACAGACTCGGTCGTTACATTTCATGGAAGCAGGGAGGTCGTTACTGTTTTTCTTCCTACTTTTAATGTATCTCCAAAAAGATTTGGGGTTGGAAGATAACGATTTTTCAGTGTTGCAAATATAGGACGAGTAACATGCCTTAAAAAGTTTATCGCACTGCTTTCGCACTATTTCGTACTCTAATTTGTCTCTCGGGTTATTGTATATGCGATAACGACTCCTGAGCGTATTTTTTTCTTTGAGAAGGTTTATTAAGTCACGATTAAACCAAGGAGGGTACTTATTGCTTATATGAGCTTTACGTTAGGAACATGTAGGGATATAAGTGTACTTATATTCTGATAAAAAATTTCTACCATTTCATCGACATCTGTAGTCAACTCAAACTCTTTATGCCAGTCCACTTTACCTAAACCGCTGTTGAGTGCATCATAGTTGGCTTTGTAGAAGTCGTAATCAAGACGAGCGGCCCTAGGTAGGCTATGCCCTATCGTGAGTTCAATGGTTATGAGAAGCTGTGGATGGTGTGGATCTAATTTACTTAGCAGTTGTCCAGGATTACTTATTGATGTATTAGGGATGTTGGTGAGAACAAGATCTAGTATTCTATTGTTTGCGTTGGTAGTTTGGTTTAGTTGCTTGAACTGATTTAGATTGATAAAATCTACAAGTGCGAATCCTAGGTTATTGTCGTAATTTCTAGGCTCTAAGTCTTTTGTCCAGTTAATAAAACCCAAATTAAAGTCCCCTATGATAACAATATCATCAACTATATCACGGACACAGTTACAATTCGTACCCTTGGTGCAATAAAGCCACATGTGACTTTCCGTCCAAAATGCTTTTATTACGCGAAAGTTACACAAATGATGTATACAATCCGAAACAAAAATCATTTTTTTGTATCTTTATTATTTTCTGAAATATATCAAGTGAAGAACGACGCATGTGAATAAGAGTACCTGCAACATGGCCGCTTCGGCACAGCCGTCGTTGTTTCCCGAAGTTAAAGCGACTGGTTTAGGCGCGCCCGCGCCGCCGTATATGCAGTTGTGACCGTGTTGCCGGGCGAGAAGGATGTGTCGCTCGTCGCACAAAAATTGGCAAAAATGGATACGGGAAAGAGCGGAAATACAATTAAGTGACTTATTTCTTTTTTAAATGAGTTTTTTCGATTATGGCATTTATATGCACATACGGCTGTATTGTACTAGAAAACTGATTGCACTTACGTCGTTGTTTACGGTTATATGTGGTACTAACATATTTTAGGCAAGAAACGTATTAATAGTGTTATTGATGTTACTTACTGCCGGTATCATAATTTTTATAGACTTAAAAAATGCTAGTTATAAAGTCACATAATGCCATTGTTGCATGCAGCTGTTCGTGCAAAAAGGACGGATATCTACTTACGTTCGCTGTGGTTTGGTGCAATATAGCCGTGAGTATACATGCAACCCACGATTATCGAAAATAATGCAATAATTGGAATAAACTACTTCTTATTAAATAGAGTACATCTTTATAACTACAGTTGCAAAGTTCTATAAACCTTACTTTAAGCGTGCAAAAGTTATCCACCAATTTTCAACGGCAGAAACTTTAAATCTCTCTCCTGTAAAGTAGTCACTTTGCAGATGTGGCTTTATTGCACCAAGGGTACGAATTATTGAGAAACATTTCAAGTATGTCTAATTTAACGGGAGGTGGGAGATAAACGCCACAAACAGCAATTTTCCTGTGACTTCCCGCGGAGTCCTTAACGTCCATACGCAACCAGATGTCTTCACAGGCACTTTCCCAAGCCTGCATGCACGAAACATTGACTTCTTTCTTGACTGCAATTAACACTCCACCGCCTGTCTTGTCAGGATTAAGAAGACTGGATGAGCGGTCTCTTCTGAATACATTGTAACGCTGGTCGAAGATTTCATGGTCGTAGATATCTTTGTTTAACCATGTTTCAGTAAAAATGATGACGTCGTAGTCCGTTATGAGTATTTCTTTGAGAACGTTAGAGGTCTTTGTTCTCAACCCTCTCACATTTTGATAATAGATCTTGAAGATGAAGTTTTAACTTTATGTTACCTTCACTGCTAGCAATTACTAGCTAAGTTAGCAAGTTTAGGTCCTCCTCCTTACGTATCACAAGGGTTTTGCTTTCGCCGGTCTTCTTGACTAATATCCTACCGTTACGCACCCACACAAATTTGTATTGCTTGTCCTTCGCCTTGTTTCGTACCTGCGCATGTAGTGCTTTATTTGCAGGAGTTAGATGTTCCTGTACATAGACGGGGGATTTTTGACCGGCAATGCCTAAAAGGGAGGTGTTGAGCTTTGCATCCGGGTTAGCCCTGTTGTACTTGCTAACAGCCGCAATAACAGTATCACGACATCGCACGTGGCGTAGTTTTACGACAATAGTTTTTGGTCTGTTTGTGTCGTCATTGCTTTTATTCAAGGGCGCTGTTCTATGGCACGACAGAATATCATCGCTACTCAGTGGTACGGACACAATTTTGCCTAGCTGTTGAGTCAGGTTTACTAAATTTTCGCCTTTGTGCTCAGTTACACCATTAATTTCAATGTTTGCCTCTCGCGCAGCTTGTTCCAAGAAGGATAGCCTGGTATTAAGGGCCGCGACTGTTGATCTCAAGGCTTCATTTTCTTTTAATACGGAATTAGTGTTGCTCGTAAGGGTGTCGACGCTGGTCTTCATCTGGTCATATTGTGTGCTTATGAATTTTACCGATGTGACCAGTTCCGCGAGCTCGTCACGAATGCCCTTGAGTTGGGTGTTGAGCGACGATTTTATGGTTTCGTGTATTGTTTCTTTCAATGTATTGCGCAATTCGTTTCTTATTAGATCTTTGAGCTCTTCTTGTGTCAGTTTAAAGTCATTCTCGACGTCGGATGTTCTCTTGCTTCTTTGTATTGTGACATTTTGGGACATACTCACTGCTTCGCTAAGGCAAGCCTTACAAACCCAGTTTTGATGGTTACCACTAGCGCATATTTTGTGGCATTTATTTTCGCACTGCGTACATACGAGATAGGTTTTTGTAGTTATTTCATTAGAACACTCACAACACGCAGACGACATTGTTACTGTATGTGAATATAGGCGAAGCTTTAAAAATGCACCTTACGCGGTATGTAGTTAGGTCCACGCACGACGAGCGCTAGCACGGTAGGCGGACCGGTGGCCGGTTGATGATTCACCTTCGGCCGGTCACAAGTGCACCGGCGAACGCAGCTAATTTGTCGTAGGTCAGTTACACGATTTATGTTAATTGTCTTTTAAACTATTTCACTTGTAACTCTTGAACCACTGGTTTGATTTTTATTCTGTAAACTAATTTGTGTAGTAAAAGTCTCCTCGAATCTATGAAACTAAGTAAAAACTATGATTTATCACTTTTAGACACCATTTTCGAAATATTACTACGGAGCGAAACATTTAAGGTGTTTACGGCGCCGCTGACAGCGGGAAGCTGGCTTTATTATGCTTTAAATTATACAAAAATAAAAATTTGAAAAATGGTTTTAGTTACCGAGATATTTAAAAAAACAAGATAGACGTTTTTTGATTTCATGTCATTGAGTTACGCGTATCTCTTTTAACTCATGTTAAAACAATTTCGCATAAAGTGTAAAAAAGTACGGTGTGGACCGTACTTTTTTACACTGCGTTCTAATATGTATTATCTTAAGTTATCTTATCATAGTTCTGCATGACCACTAAGGCACGCATCGGCCCCACTCGATACCGTACACCGGTACAGCGCGGGCGTGTTATTCCGTATTCATTTAAGATTTTTTTTACTTAAAGTCAGCATTTATTTTTATTATTTTTTGGGTTCGTGGTACCTCGACATCGATATGATAAATTAGTATATTTAGCTTGAAAAAGATATTTACCCATTTCTTTAATTTTTTTAATATTATTTATTAGTATTAATTTTAATTTTTTTTTGTATATCATTCTTAAGTTTTCAAATCAAATGCTTTATTAACAAGCTCATTAATTTATTGAAAAATTAAATTATCTCAGTATTTATTTATTAAAGGGTTTTAAATAAAGTAAGAAAAATAAATAACAGTGAGTAATTGTCCTGTAATAATATAAGGGTCTTCTACTGGTCGAGCTCCAATTCAAGTTATACTGCTACTATTCATGTGTATTTTAAATTACAAAGATTCATAATAGAAAATTCCTCGACAAATGTGTAAATAAATAAACACAATTTTAAAAAATGATGCTTCATTAGCCTGTAAGGTTCGGATTAATCATCCATAATTAGCATTTCGGCAAATATAATTTACACTATAAAAAGCTATTTCGATATTTGCTGTATAATATATAGTTAAAAATAATCCAGTAAAAATTTTAATTAATAAACATAATAAAGATCCAAAATTTCATTATGTTGAAATATTAGAGAGAGAGGGGAGATCAATAAATGATGCATTATTAATTTTTAAAATGGGGTGAGATTTTCGTAAAGGTTTATAATTATTTGTCAGGAACGTAAAGGTCCAAAAAAATATTAGTAATTTTTACTACTACCACTAAAGCAATAAGATAAACAATCAATATTATCATTATTAAAAATGTTTGATTTATATATAATTTAGATAAATTAATTTAATTTTCATTATTGAAAAATAACTTCTTATTTAAAAAATATTTATTTCATTATAAAAAGAGATATTTATTAAATTAAATTAATAACAAAAAATATACTTACAATTATAATAAAACTAAAACAAATAAAAATATTTGTTACAATTTTTTTTAAATACTTAATTCATTAGAAGCCATTGTTGATACATAAATGAATAAAACTAATAGCCCTCCAAAGAAAGTAAAAAAATCAGATGTATGAAAATAAATATGTATTAATTAATATTCCTGTTAATATACATGTTAGTATAGTTTGAGTTAAAATAAATAATCTTATTGAAAAAGGATGTTTAAAGAAGAATATAAACAGTGTTAATGATGTTATGGAAAAAGATAAAAATATTATTTCAAAGAGTAGTTTAATAAAAATAACAATTTAGGAGATTATATATATATATTTTTATTTTTTTATTTATTTCAACACTTACATCTATCTTTACAGGTACTAAACCTAAGACAATAGTGTAACTATTAACAAATTCGTCTAACAAATAATGTAAACAATATCTAATCTATTAATCTTAACAAATTATTCTAATTTATGGCGCAAATAACATAATAGGAACAATGTGGACTTTGTGAATTCAGTCAGAGAACACCAAAACAAATCAATGTTCTCGGCTACTAAGTTAAGGGTCCGCACCGCGCGCGTCAGCGGAGCCTTCCCTAGCAGGTTGGTGCGCCCGCTCCGCTCGGCCAGCAGTCGCGGCCGCCGCCGCCGCCACACGTACCTCTCGGGCACGTACAGGCTCACGCAGCTCAACACTTCACTGTTGTAAGCTTTCCCCCTAAGCAACCGAAACAAGTATGTCGCTAGACTCAGCTCCCTGCGCACCTGCAACTCGTTGTATCCCACCATGCCCAGGACAAACAACGTGGGATACATAAGAGGGTAAAAAGGATATACTCCATATTGCCGTAAATATAAAAAACGAATAAATTTATTCTGTACGCGTTCGATCATTAACTGGTACTTCGCCTCATGCGGAGCCCAGATGACCGCATTACATTCGAGGCTGCTGCAGACGAGAGCATTATATAAGGCCGCAACTGCTCCAATATTCGTAAAGCTATGAGATCGACGCAGTACAAAACCAAGCATCCTGTAAGCTTTTTTACAAATATTTTTAACATGATCACAAAATCTCAAATCAGATGTAAATTTTAAACCTAAATCTTTTACCTCTGTCACTCTTTTTAAATTTTCGGCGTGGATACAGTAGTCGTGACAGATAGGGGTGTGCGCACGACAAAAAGTAATAGTCACGCACTTGGATGCGTTAAAATATAACTTGTTACTTTCACTCCATAAAACTACCCTGTCAATATCACTCTGGAATCTGGTGCAATCTGCAGCACTGTTTATGGGTAAAAATAACTTTAAATCATCCGCAAACAGTAAACATTCTGAATGTCTGATAATCTGGGGCAAGTCATTTACCATAATAATAAATTCTAACGGGCCAAGAATACTTCCTTGACTTACTCCAGACCTCACAAAATAAGGATCCGACCTGTATCCCGCATACTCTACATACTGCCTGTCCGTCATGTAACTCGCAAAGAATTTTAATAAGTGAGGAGTCAAGCCGACACCGGCCAACTTTCGTAGTAGGATGTCGTTATCGACGACGTCGAACGCTCTTTCAAAATGCAAATAGGCGGCGTCAACCTGGCCCCCACTGTCCACCACTGGCATAACCTGGGACACGTAGCTGAGCAAGTTAGTAGTTGTACTACAACCCGGCCGAAACCCGTGTTGCGCGTCCGAAAGCTGGCTCTGTATCTGGTTATAAATAATATTTTGTAGCGCTGACTCAAAAACTTTAGCGGGCGTGGACAACACTGCAACCGGCCTATATCCATCAACCCCCGGTCCTCCTCCCCCTTTAGGAACCGGGACTACACGAGTTGTTTTCCATAACTCTGGGAACACTTCATCGCGCAAACAAGTGTTATAAATATGTAGAAGCGACTGACCTAACACAAACCGGCAGTCTTTAAATAAAAAAGCCGGGATACCATCCGGTCCGGCCGAGCGCTTTGGTTTAAGGTTCTTCAGAGCTCGCATCACATCAGCCAAATGCAACCTTTCAAAGTGTATTCGAGCCGAGCTTAACGCGCATTCCGCCTCCGCGACGGCTGCGTTCACATCTAGTACAGCTGGAACGGTACGGCTATACACAGATTGAAAGAACTCTGCAAATTCTTTAGCACACTCGTTCTTATGGAGAGCCAATCCATCCTTAAAAATTTTTGGAGTGCTTCCATGCGTGGTCTTAGACTTTACATAGTTCCAAAAGGCCCTTGGGTCCTCCTTTAGATGAGCTTGGACACGTTCCTGATATTGCATGTAAGCCATTTTAATCAAATGTTTGACGCGTGCCCTACACTTCGCAAAAGCCTTTTAATTCTCATAGGATTTTCCAGCCTTATATTCTTTATGAAGGGCCGCCTTAGACCTTATTTCGCGAATCACATCAGCGCTATACTAATCAGGATAAGTATACCTAACCGAACAAGGCTTTTGGGTTTTTTTAGGCACACATTCGGTTATAACGTTGTTGATAATTTCGTAGAAATAAAGCATACATTCCTCTACACTATTTAAATTATATAGCGGGGTCCAGTCAATGGACGATAGTGACGCGTATAAATGCGGATAGTCTGCCTTTGCAAAGTTCCATCTCTGCTGAGCGTGCTGACCGTCGGTATCGGCGTACGAGCGGCGCGTGCCCCCGCAACCCCGCGCCCCGTCCCGCGGCACCGACACCGACACCTCGAGCGGCGGATGGTATGCGTCAACCGGCACCAGCGCCTCCGACGCTGCGCTTACGGTAACATTCTCCCCTAATGATGTTAAAACTAGATCTAATTGTCTATTATTACAATTTTCTATTTTGTTTCTCTGACTGAATCCACAATAAGTCTGAAAAAATTCAAAATAATCGCTAACATAAGTAGTACAAGAATGTAAGTTGAAATCTCCTACCACAACTACTCGACTATGCGAAACACATAACTGTTCTATAATCCTAAATAAAAACAAATAATCACATTCTTTACTATTTGGCGGTATGTAAACAACGCAACACAAAAACAACAACATATCCCGCTTGTACACATTTGCACAGACGAGTTCGAACACCTTATCGCTCACGGTGACGTCACCCGGTAACTGCACGCTTCTTAGCCCGATGCGCGGTGTGGCCACGAGAAACACGCCGCCGTGTTTTCGCCCGTCTGCGCGGTCACATCTAATAATGTTATAGCCCCGCGGTATTATTTCAGCATCGGTAATAGACTGATTGCATCCTGATTCCGTAACTGCAAACAGATCTGCACTTGAGGACGCCAACCCTAAATAAAATTCATCCAACTTTGTTCGAAGTCCTCGAACGTTTTGGTAATATACCTGCACTGTTTTATTTTGGGGTATATTTAGGGTCTCTGGGTTTTCGAAACCACACCCACTCGCTGAACTCGACGCTAGTTGGCCAAACACTCGGGTCACACAATTGATCGTAATAACTTTCTGGAACACTTATTATAAAAGATGCGTAGTCTCTTTCCGTCTTATGTTTTATTTGCTCCACCTTTACTACACAATCATTTCCACATACTTCTTTGACATATGTTTCTAGTTTCTCTACCGTTACTCCTTTTTTTAACCGCCACACATGCAGATATTTTTTGCGTTCTGCGCCTTGAATATCTCCCGCGTTCAATTTTGCACCTGTTTTTACTTCGTTATTAGGAAACCTACTTCTCCTTTTTTTTTTCTTTGCCTCTTCCCATTCACCTTCATTACTTTCAATATTTCCTGTAATTTCCCTAGTATTATGTATACCTGATAAATCTACAAAAGTAGTGTTGCCCTCTGGCTGTTTCTTATCCACGCGTGAACTCTCTTGTTTAGTGGCCCCACTTGGGTGTGTTGACGTACTGGCAAGTTTAGTAACTGCCGCGAGTGGGTTGTTAGGGCGCAACTTTTCTGCCACCGCGGGTAGATTCTGTGCTGTCGCCTTTGCATACGATTGTATTGGTGCTGGTGTACTAGGAGATAAAATTTGACTTTTATCTTTAATTTCCATGCTACTAATGTAAGCCTCTAGTTGTTCATTTCGTTTTTTCAATTTTTTTACTTTGTCTTCTAGTTCGCTAACGCTGCTTATTTTTTCTTGCGCTACCTTCATTTGCTCGCGTGATTCTTTCAACTCTGCTTGGTTTTTAATAAACAGATTCTCTAACTGTTTAAATGCTTCCCCTTGATTATCTAACCGAATCAGAATCTCGGTCCGGAAGCCACTAACCCTTTACAACCGACTTGATACGATAATGACACTTGATTTTCAAAAATTCTGGCGCGTACACAAATCGACTTTTCGAGACGAAACCGATCTCGATCGATCGTGAGTCTATCTTTGTCTTGGAAAAAACACGCGCGGGCCTCTTGCGAATGAGTTTGAACCTGTCAGTCGCCCGCGACCGCTGGGAAGCATGGCTGCGTTTTTTGGCGCGCAAACTCGCCCGGGTAAGTATTTGGTTATTCATTTAATATATGCAATTTCTATAATTTTTTTATGTGATTTACTTACTTTAGTTATTGTTTTATACCTAATGTATGTAATTTGAACCTAGTATGCTTACATAAGGGTATATTGTGACTCCAAATCAAGGACGCACAATCGTGTAGGTTAGGTGGTACGTACTAATATGGCTACATTGTGACTCAAAATCAAGGACGCACGATCGTGTAGGTTAGGTGATACGTACTAAATAGATATTCATTTTTTTTGTACCTAAACATGATTTTCCTGTACGTATAATAGTTTAATTAATATATTAATCTATTTTTAGGAAAGCCCCTCACGGATGACCAAGTTGCATAATTATTAGCAGACGGGAATGACTCGGAAATTGAGGACATTGCTGATGACGATGAAGATATTGTTGCGAGAGTCTTAGATCACCTAGAAGAGAGTGGATCTGGTTTTGGCGATGAATCCTCCGAAGTGGATGAGGCACCACCACCTATCCCAACAACATCCAGTAGCAGGGGATCCACTAGAGGCAGATCAGGCAGGGAAACGTCAAAAGCAAGAGGTAGAGGGCGGGGCAGAGGACAGCCTAGAGGACGAGGACAGTCTAGAGGAAGAGGACAGTCTAGAGGAAGAGGACAGGCTAGTGGAAGAAGAGGGACAGGTAGGAGAGTGTGGGTAGAAACTGACTATACAAAAAAAGCTCATTATTACTCTCCGCTTCCGATAAATCAAGTTCGCTCTCCAATTGATTACTTCCGTGACTATTTTGATGATTCATTTCTGGAAGAAGTTGCTAGGTCCACGAATCTGTACCACTTGCGCAAAACCGGCATTGCACTGAAGACTACCAGACTGGAAATAGCGAAACTCTTTGCTGTTCATCTAATCATGGGCTGTATTCCCTATCCAAAACTACCTTGGTACTGGAAAACTGGATTGAAACTGGCATTGGTCAGCGACACCAAATGCGATGTATACCTCTGTCTATCTCGTGACAAAAATTGTTTCAAAGCCTTTCACAAGCCTTAATTAGGTTTAAGTACTATGGTAATGTTTGTGTTGATTTTTATAAGTTTTATACCAAAAGAAAACTAATAACAAAGACTAATAGATAAGTAAGGGAGAAATATTTTAGTTTTCTACTAAGACTGTTGATTGTTTTGTCAAAGACATTATACCAAATGTTTAAAAACTTATTATTAATATCGTTAAAAATTACTGATGATTATAAAGACTGCTTAATCAATTTAATTTTCATTTAATATCAAACCATATCTCCAAACTAGACAAAACTCACATCTCGGGCTATCTCCTAAGCCCCACGCTCGTGAGGGTAAGTTTTCAGGAAACCAGAGACTTCAGGATTTATTTATTTATTTTTAACATGATACTTAGGCACCCATGAAAAAGTCATGTAAGTTTTAAAGAAGTCTGAGTAAATTATTTTCTTCGGTTGTAAAGGGCTAAGGACATCAAATATTTTAGAATCATTTTCTATCAGAGAAACATCCGTCTGATGGCGATTGCCGCGTAGCGTATTAATATTACTCGTAGGAGTGAAGGTCAGGTCCATGATTTTTCCTCTTACCGGTGTGTCGTCGCGCTTCGGCCTCGAGCAGGCACATCCTGGGCACAACCACTGGTTTTTGTACTCGTCCGTGAACGTTTCAAACGTCTCCGTCGACAACGCCAAACACTTAAGATGAAACAATCTTTTACATGCTTCCTTTGAACATTCCATATAGGAAATATCATAAATTAGATCGTCACAGCCACCACATCGCGACGGCATTACATTTAACTTAAGTACACACTTTAACTATTTTTATTCAATTTAATAATTCCCATAGAATAAAAACACGTCCGCTCCACGTAAGGCGCGCGCGATTTACCTATAAAGAATATTCTTTTTTTTTTAAGTTTTAAAAGAAAAATCTTATTTTTGATATAAAAGACCAATGTTTTTTTTAAGCTATAAAAAGGACTAATGTAAATGTATTTATTTATTTATTATTATTTATTTTAAACTTTATTGCAAAAAAATAAAAAAGGACAAAAGGTGGACTTAATGTTTCAAGGCATTCTCTACCAGTCAACCATTAGGGCCAAACAGATATTTGCTTAGGTGGGTGCAGCGAGAAAATGAGATTGTGAAATTTGTCTAATTTACTAATTTCTAACTAAGAAATATTTACAGATACCTATTCACATATACAATACATATAATTTGTAGACAATTATAAATATGATGATGAATATAAAAATAAATATACATAATAAATATAGATAAATATATACAACATATATTCATGCATGTGTGCGGGGGATTGGTGTAGTAGGGGGGGGTTGCCCCCCCCCCCCTAGTTTATCTAGCAGGTGTTTGTAGAGTAGTCGTTTAAAAGACAGTTTGCTTGGGGCGTGTCGAATCGTTAGAGGGGATGTATAATATTATAAAAGTAATTATTTTTATATTTATTATTGGTACTTAATAAAAATTTTGTTTCTAAACATTAGATTGTTTTATTAAGTATTTTATTAAGATTAGAGTTTATAGTTTTAAGATTTTTTTTGTTTTTATACTAATAATTTTATTATTTATAAATTATAATATATATATATATTAATAGTATTTATAGTTTTTGCGGTTTGTGAAAGGGCTTTAGGGTTGTCGAAATTTCCAAACAGATTTTCACAAAAAGCTCATCACTGCTATCTCATATTTTAAAATAGAGTTTACTATCGATACATCCCCGAATTAATCAACAGCGACTACTATAATGATTTTAACTAAAAGCTTGGATTTTAAAACAGACATTATTTTCGAAATCTACACGCCTGAATTAGTAAAAATGACTACCATGACGATTTTTACAAAAATTGTCCTGTTACACCCATCTTGGATCTCAAAACGATTTCTTTCCAAAAAAGTGTATGGCCGCCATCTTTGATTTTAAAACATACATTATTTTCGAAATCTACACACCCAAATAAGTCGAAATCAAGACGATTTCAATAAAATTGTCCATTTCCGTCATCTGCGATTTTAAAATGGTCCTTATTTTTGAAATTAACATCCCCGAATTAAGCGAAAACGACACTCATACGATTCTTAAGAAAAAAGTGTATGAATGCCATCTTGGATTTCAAAACAGACTTTGTTTTCGAAATCTGCACACCCGAATTAGTCGAAAATGACTACCATGAAGATTTTGACAAAATTTACCATTTTCGCCATCTTTGATTTTAAAACGGCCTTTATTTTCGAAATCTACAATAACGACTGCCATAACGATTTTTACCAAAAAATTGTATGACCGCCATCTTGGATTTAAAAAGAGACATTATTTTTGAAATCTGCACACCCGAATTAGTCGAAAGGAACTACCATGACAATTTTGTCAAAACTTACCATTTCCGCCATCTTTGACTTTAAAACGGTCTTTACTCGTATTTTCGAAATCTACAATAACGACTGCCATAACGATTTTCAAAAAATTTTATGACCGCCATCTCTACAAAAACGACTGCCATAACGATTTTTACCAAAAAATTTTATGACCGCCCTCTACAAAAACGACTGCCATAACGATTTTTACCAAAAAATTTTATGACCGCCATCTCTACAAAAACGACTGCCATAACGATTTTTACCAAAAAATTTTATGACCGCCATCTCTACAAAAACGACTGCCATAACGATTTTTACCAAAAAATTTTATGACCGCCATCTCTACAAAAACGACTGCCATAACGATTTTTACCAAAAAATTGTATGACCGCCATCTTGGATTTAAAAAGAGACATTATTTTCGAAATCTGCACACCCGAATTAGTCGAAAAGAACTACCATGACGATTTTGACAAAACTTACCATTTCCGCCATCTTTGATTTTAAAACGGTCTTTATTTTCGAAATCTACACCCCTGCATTATTCGAAAACGACTACCATAACGATTTTTACCAAAAAAAGTGTATGACCGACATCTTGGATTTCAAAATAGACATCATTGTCGAAATCTGCACACCCGAATCAGTCGAAAACGACTACCTACCATGACCAATTTGACAAAATTTTCCAAATATTTACTAAGTAATAAGACAAAGTAGTCACTTTCGACGCTCCCCCCCCCCCTTCCAACCCGCTACGTAACACAAAACATGTATAAAAATCTTCCTCCCGTAAGGAAAAGTAACAAATGATCAACCCCCCCCCCCCCCTCATAAATCGTCTCACGTAATAAATGAATGGCACCTTTCGAAACACCGTGGCCCTTTTAGCAACTCGGGTGAACAATTCACATCCATTAATTGACTCAGTGAAGTTGAAGTTAATACATTTGACAATCAAGTAACCTGAGAGGGTTGGTTACATACATCAGATCCTTTTAATTTAAGATACACATTTCTTGCTTGACTGCCAAAGTTACTTTTTTACATAGCATTCTCATACAACTTAAGATAAACGCGAGCTACGCATACTCTTCAAGAATTTTGCTTGTCTTGGTCACGCGGTTTACTATGAGCGCTCATACAACGAATTCTTCTAACTTCAATTTAACAGATTTACGTGCAAGACACAAAATAAAATAATGCTTTTGCGAAATTGTATTAACTTGTTATTTTTGTAGTTTTTACCTTTTCTATAAACATTTATAAAAAATATTTAACTGAAAAAATCTATACATCTATACATATAATAAAGCTGAAGAGGGTCGAAAGTCTGTACATGGAAGATAATCGAAAAAAAGTTGGCTGGGGATACTTAGAATCGATAACAGAACACGTTCCAACAATTTTTAGAATTTTTGTCTGTTTATCTGTTTGTCTGTTTATCTGTTTATCTGTTTATCTGTTTGTCTGTTTATTTGACCGCGCATCACGTGAAAACGGCTGAACGGATTTTGATGAAATTTTGGATAGATATAGTTTGAGTCCTGGGAAAGGATAATATATAGTTTTAATCCCGAAAATCAACCCTGGTGGGGGTGAAAATGGGGTTGAAAATTTGTATGGAGAATTTTTAACCGCTGAAACGATTTAGATAGAAATGAGTATGGAGATTATTTGAGTCTCGAGAAACGTCATAGGATAGTTTTCAAACCCTTGTGGGGGTGAAAAGGGGGTTGGAAGGTGGTATGAAGATTTTTTTTACCGCTGAACTGATTTAGATGAAAATTGGTATAGAGATAGTATGGGTCTCGAGAAATGACAAAGGATAGTTTCTTCTTCAAACCCCCTCCCCCCCCATCTTACTTTAGAACCGTAGGTCCAAAAAATTTGAAAAAAATAATGGAAGTGACGCCTGAAAGGTACTTTCAATAAAAACTATCTATACATATAATAAAGCTGAAGAAGGTCGAAAGTCTGTTCATGGAATATATTCGAAAAAAAGTTGGCTGGAGATAATTAGAATCGATAACAGAACACGTTCCAAGTATTTTTAATTAGTTAACGGCTGAACGGATAATGATGAAATTTTGTGTAGAGATAGTTTGAGTCCCGGGAAAGGATAATGAACAGTTTTCATCTCGAAAATCAACCCTGGAAGGGGTGGAAAGGGGGTTGAAAGTTTGTATGTTGAAAGTTGGTATTGAAATAATTTGTAATTTCTTGGTCAAGGTGTTCATATTTATAACATGTTACCCGTCGATGCTTTAAATTTACCTTTACCCGCTCTTAAGAAATATTTGAAAATGTCATGAATGTCAAAGGGTTATTGCAGCAAACCAAAAAACTACTACAAAATCATCTAACATTTATAGGACACCGTTTAGGTAGGAAAACATATCAAACGTTTTGTGAAGCAGTCAGATTAGGACTTATTTTTCTTTATAATTAAACAATAGGTACATTATCTGTCTCTCAAGCAGTTTTGATATGTCTTCTTGAAGAACTACGCATTATTTTGTATCTTTATGATCTAATAATGTATTACTGTTTTGAAAAAAATAAGTCCCGTAGAATTTCTTTTCGGTCATAAATTCATAATACTTCTTGGGCCAGAGGTACACCTACAGGGTTAGAACCGGTGGAGTTTTGGAACGAAGTTCCTTATCGGACGGTTCGCGGATGGGGGCCGAGGCGAAAAAAAGTCACGTGACCGTTACGAAAAAGCGTCACGTCACGAAAACGCGACACCCATACGATTGAGAAACATGTAAAATGGAATGAAATAAAAAAATATATAAAATAGAATAAAGTGAAGTGAAGTGTAGTGAAACTGAGAAGTGGCAAAGTGATAAAAGTGAAAAAAGTCGAGAACCTCAAAAGTCGAGAATTTTAAAAATGTCGAAAATGTCAAAAATTTAAAATTTCTAAATTTCCAAAATTTCCAATATTTCCAAAATTTCCAATATTTCCAAAATTTCCAAAATTTCCAAAATTTCCAAAATTTCCAAAATTTTCAAAATTTCCAAAATTTCCAAAATTTCCAAAATTTCCAAAATTTCCAAAATTTCCAAAACTTCCGAAATTTCCAAATTTTCCAAAATTTCCAAATTTTCCACTATTTCCAAAATTTCCAAAATTTTTAAAAAATGCAAAAAAAATTAAAACCACAAAAAATACGAAAAAGTAAAAAATGAAATAAAATTAAGTAACATAACTTCGTTCCAATCGCACTTGATTCACACACTTTCCACGACACTCACGTATTTTATTTTTCTCTGACGTTCATTAGTGCATTGTAATGTTCGGAACCGTATGTAATTAATTACCAACATTATTGCAACCAACAACGTAACATCAGTGTATTATCTGTGACAGTGTGGTAAAAACGTATGAAAATTCATTACCTACGGTAACGTAATGAAAATCCGCCCCCCCCGACCGCCGGCGCAATAATATTGGTCATGGCAGTGTAATGGTGGTCATTCTAATGGTTTCAATGGATTTTTAATATGTGTGTAGGTAAAGCAGTGTATGCTTCTGTACATAATTAGGACTTATTACGTAACAGTTACATCGCCATGTCCGTCCGTCTGTCCGCGGTCTAGCTCAGTTACCGTTCGCACTAGAAAGCTGAAATTTGGTGAGGCCTGATAAGAACTTTCAATAAAAATTATATTGAATAAAATCGGTTCAGCCATTTTTGAATTATTAGTCAAAAACGCATAGTGAAAGGAAGTGCCGAATAGTAAACTGACGTAAGCGCCGCCAAATAAACGACCTTTAGAACGGATGTTTTGTAACAGGGCAGCATCTACGAAACTCTACACTGAGCATCGCCCGACATGCTCTTGGCCAGTTTTTTTTTTCATTGTTATCCCGGAAATCACCCAATTAAGGATTACTAATTCCAATTCTAGAAAATCCCCAGCCAGGTTATACGTAGCCTATAAAAATTCAACGTCTAAAAGGGGGGGGGGGTAGCCACTACACTCGATTGAGTTAAATTTGCATGGGTCATGGACCCCCCCCCCCCTCCAAGTGCACCTAAAATAGAAAAAAATCATTTCTGCATTTGTGACACCCCCCCCCCCCCCCCCCCACCCCCTCACCACCCAACTGATTTGACGGGAGGATCGATCTGGATGATATTTGCCGTGGACATGAACGTATAAATACAAAAGTGGTCCTGTATCGTCCGATATACACCTACTACTCTCTATGTCGTTTAAATCATGCCAAAAACAAATATAATAAAAAAAAGTATACATTTATGAGTGTAGTTCATTTAGTGGTAATTGTAAAATATTTTATTAGGACTACTGTCCTCTAGCGTATCCATCTGTCAACTTTACTTCAAGTTCCGCCTCCAGGGTAGTGGGAGAGAAATTAGGGGTGAATTAGCCGCTTACTGACACAGACCGAATTCCACGCGGGCGGAGCCGCGGGCACAGCTAGTCTATTATAATATAAAAAAGCACTTTAAAGTTACTTTTTACACTAATAGTCGGTGGCGCACACGACAACAAAGGGCATTATACGGATTTTAGTGATGATGGGATCACCTTTTGCATAGTGAGACTTTAGGACCCACAGGCCATTTTAGGAAGCAGAGCCACCTAAATTTATGGTGCGGTGGGGGTAAAAAGGGGGGGTTAAAATTTTCGCGACACATACATTGAAAACTATAAGTCTTAGCAACATACTTCAAAGGCAAGAATTGTAGAAAATTTTATGAAGAATATTTTCTTTATTGGAAGTTTTGTGGTAACTTCAACCGCTTTTGCAAAAAATATATGAATGTTCCTACTTTTGTGGGATGTGGGGAAAACAATTGTTATCATTGTAAGACATTATAGTGAAGAGTTATCCAATAAAGATTTGACTTGAATTTGTCGTATACAGGCCATAAATAAAATAAGTAAAATAATTATTTTCTGTTTTAACTAGATACTATTAAAATATTATTATTGGTATGGTATTTACCATGTATATTTGAGTTAGGTAAATACCTCGTTTCTAATAGTAGTTAAATTAGTATTTTAAAAATCGTATATCGGTTTAATTGAAAATAATCATAATAATAATGCAGGTAATGTACTCAAGGCTAAAATAATCGATAGGTCCTAGGTACCACTCATCACACCACTAGCGTAGCGTACCTAACCTAAGTTCATATATATTATAATGATATTAGGCGTTGTCCGTTGATAAAAGATTCAAGCGCCCCACGATTTTAGTTTTTTGGTTTTTCAATTCTCTAGCTACATTGACGAGAAGAGTGGTGTGATGACTGGTACCTAGAACCTACCGAATTATTTTTATACCTTTTTGTACATTATCTATATCGTTGTTTATTTTCAATAAAAGCTTTTGAATTTACCTAAACACGTATATTATTTTCAAGTTGTTATGTTACTAAAACTGTCTAAACTCCGCTTACTTTATGATCCGCAATGCACAATGTTCTACTAATAAATCCCTTTCATCATACTTGATTTAGAGGTTTGTTAAGAAATGTGTAATACGCGGCATTCTATAGCGGCAGCTATCTTGGATTTACAATGATACTGAATCTATTAAATTGTAATTATCATCAGAACTTATGGTGTGCACCAGATATTGGATCAATTTGTCAACAGAACTAGGGTATAATATCAACCACAAAATTATGGAGATGTGGGATGAAGCATGTAGCTGTAGATATGCAGACTTGCATTTAGTTATGTAAATATTAGTTATAATAAATAATAATAAATATTATAGGTCAATCTTACACAAATCGACCTAGACCCACAGTAAGCTCAATAAGGCTTGTGTTATGGGCACTAGACGACGATATATATATTAGATAAATATGGATAAATTAACAAATTTTCAAATAAGTTTGTGTAATGTCTAAGTAGGTATAATAACACAGAAATGTTATTTTTATTTTAGAGCGCACTATTCGCCAACAGACTGTCCTCAGTTGAAGATGTATACCTACCGCTTAAGTTTTCTCTAAAAAAATGAACGGGCCCTTATTGATAACCCGCAATGATGTACCTTTCACTTGAAAACGTCACTAGATAACAGTGACTGGAGAACCCCTCTATTTGATAACGCTATTATTTGGTTACAAAATTATATGGCCCTATATTCAATGTTATGTCCCTGTCTAATGTCTTAGCAATAGAGATGAAATTAGCTTGATAGGTAAATGTCATTTTGGATTTTCATTTCGGTAAGTGCTACATTATCATTATCAGCAGCAGCAGCAGCCAGTATCAGTCCACTGCTGGACATTGGCCTCTCCCATGGCACGCCACTGTGCTCGATCTTCTGCTCTCCTCCTCCAATCCGTACCCGCCAAGCGCTTACCTTTGGGTAACTCAATGATGTACTTACTAAATTGATAGTTTTAAAAAACTACCCTACCAAATACTTACTCGATCTAATACCCCTTTATTGGTAACCGGTTCCGGTATCTTCTAAACGAACTCTTTATTACACTTACGGATTATAACAAGCATACAAAGGCAAGGTAAATAATAGCGTTTGAAATGGTTGACGTCAATTCAGTTGTGAAAGATATAATTAGGTAAGCATTAGAGCTCAGTTTGGTTTCATTCCAGGTCTGTCTACAGAAGCCGCCATTCTTAGTTTGAAGCACACTGTCAGGTATTACACTGACCGGGATACGCCAATATATGCTTGTTTTATGGATCTATCGAAAGCATTCGATACAGTTTCATATGAGATCCTTTGGCGTAAACTGGAAGGTGTAGGGCTACCGCCGGAGTTAGTGTCAATGTTTAAGTACTGGTACGTAAATCAGGAAAATCAAGTGAAGTGGGCAGGCGAGTTGTCGGCGCCGTGTAGACTGGAGTGCGGGGTGAGGCAAGGGGGATTAAGCTCGCCCTTGCTCTTCAGTTTATACATTAATGCACTGATTGAGGAGCTCAGCTGCACGCATGTTGGCTGCTCTGTTGACGGTGTCTTTGTCAATAACCTCAGCTATGCGGATGACATGGTGCTGCTGGCCCCCTCAGTCAGTGCATTGCGTCAATTAATTGCTGTATGTGAGGCGTATGCGCGTCCCATGGCTTAACTTACAATGTAAGTAAAACCAACTATATGGTCTTTAAGGCGGGAAGTAAATGTCCGTTCTTTGTTCCACCTATAGTTCTAAATGCTGTTCCCCTTACAAGGGTAAAACAGTTTAGATACCTAGGACATTTGCTGACTGAGGACCAAAAAGATGATGTAGATATGGAGAGGGAGCGCAGGGCATTGTCAGTTCGAGCGAACATGCTAGCCCGCAGATTTGCTCGTTGTACAGATGAAGTAAAAATAACACTATTCAAGGCTTTCTGTACATCGCTGTACGCGTCAAGTCTGTGGGTTAGATATACTCAACGTGCTTACAATGCCCTGCGCATTCAATACAATAATGCTTTTAGGGTGCTGTTGAGACTGCCGCGTTTCTGCAGCGCATCGTCCATGTTCGCCGAGGCGCGCACAGACGGCTTTGATGCCGTCTGGCGCAAGAAAACGGCCTCACTGCTAGACAGGGTGCGCGGGAGTAGCAACAGCATCCTAAACATGATAGCTAACAAGCTAGACTGTCCTCTGCTGTGGATAATGGGTCAGAGGACTAAATCGCTGTTTTGTATATATTATTAAGTAACTAATATTAGACTAAGTTAATACTAACATTGTATGGACCATTGTGTTGTCTTTTAATAAATATATCATTTATCATTTTATCATTTATCAAACCACATCGTTTTTCCTACATAATTAGATTGTGGTTGATAACAGGCCTATTATTATATTTTTTTTCGTTAAAGATATTATAACCAATATAGGATTTATATACTTTTTGTAAAGGGGAATAACAGGGCTTTATCATGAATATATATTTTTCATATTACAACCATAAATAAAAAAAATAGGCATTTATTCAAAAAAATATCAAACGTTGATTTTATATTTTTTTATGTTTTCTTAGTTTTCGTATATGGAAAGGTATAAATAAAATACTAAAAATAAATTCGGTATCCTTGATTAACACGAAAATGATATCAAACTTGAGTATATAGCTCTATTCTATTTTTAATTAATTATGGGGGGCACCCCCCACTTCGTCAAAAATTTGCATCAAAAATTTGATTGGCTCCCCTTCTTAAATTAATCTTAGAGCCTAAAGGATTAGCTCTGCAAATGGAAATTCCATCATCATCATTTTCCGTATAAATAAGTGTACACCACCGACTATAAACACGTAAAGTGCAAGCGTTTGTTTGTCAAAAACTTCAAACGCGATTTACTCAAAACTATGTTTTTTCAGATAGAAGAGATTGGCCTGACACGGCAGAATAGCGCCCTCTTGACAATAATCACATATTTCTGGTCAGGCTTTACTTAGATATTCCTTTGTTTACATTTTTAGTGACAGACTTGCAAAAAATTTCAGTTGGAAAAAAGTCATACCAAAATAGGCAAAAACTGCCGAAGTTGTCTTATTTATACAGGACGGGGCATATATTTTAATATTAGAACCGAAAACATTGCGTATTGTTTTGGAAACAGCCGGCGACAAACTATGAATTAAAATTACACGTCGTTTTGGACTACTTCCCCCATGGGACAGTTTTGGCAATGAATTAATCTAATTATTCATATAATTTCTCATAATCCTGCATCAAAACCAGAACGCTGCGATTTGTATTCTTAAAGTTATTTGCATTATTTGACCTCCACCACTTTACAGCTGCCAGATGTCCGGATCTAGAAAGAAGCATAGTATAGCAAACTAACTAGAGGGGTTTCGTTGCTCTCATTATTGTGTCATATCTGACGTGGCCAGCTCTCCTTCTATTACGAGATTTAACCCAAATACGGCCAGTAAAATAAGACCTTGTAAAAATAATTATAAACCTCACTTAAAACGCAAAAAGTAACAAATGAATTTCACACGGCGTAAGTTTAATTGTGCAAAACAGTCAGGACCCTCGTCGAGAAGTTTTAATTGAAAACGATAAGTATGCATGGGTAAATCACCCGTCTTACCCCAGCGGGTAAATTGCCCTGTATGGGGTGAGAATACGTGACGCCGATGAATATTGCGATTAGCTATTTCCGAGTGATTATGTAAGACAAGGGGAGAGGGATGGGAATGGGGACGCAAAATATGTAGATACCATCAAATTTTAAAGGTAGAATGTTGCTTGAGACGACAATATATATAATAAATTGATATAGATATATATTTAAATATATAGAAAACATCCATAACTCAGGTACAAATATCTGTGATGAACACGTAGACATAAACAAAAAACCGGCGAAGAGCGTGTCGGGCCACGCTCAGTGTAGGGTTCCGTAGTTTTCCGTCCGTCACAGTAAGTGTCCCCACTTAAGAGTTAATAACACCGCCATGTAGGATATGATACGAGAGTTCCACGTACAGTGACATCTATCGGCAAATTAAGTAAACTATTGCGCGCGAGCTTAAAATATGGAAGATGATTTTTATGGAATAATTCTTTATTGCGTGAACCGATTTTCACCGTTTTTACTTTATTTGAAAGCACGTCATTTCATTGTAATTTTGTAGAAATTACAGGTACAATAAACACCTGCTTATACGGTTAAATTACAAACTTAGTTCAGAAATTATTTTGTAATTTTTTTTCAAAAACTATTCATTCTATCAAGTTCAAATAATTTTCCTAGAAAGTTTTTATAAAGTTCTACTTTGAGATTTTTTTCATATTTTTAAAACTTATGGTTCAAAAGTTAGACGGGGGAGGACGCATATTTTTTTACTTCTGGAGCGATTATTTCCGAAAATATTTACATTATCGAAAAATGATTTTAGTAAACCCCTATTCATTTTTAAATACCTATCCAAAAATATATCACACGTTAGGGTTGAAATGAAAAAAAAAATCACTCCCCACTTTACGTATAGGGGAGGTACCCTAATAAAAAAATTTTTTTTCACTTTTTATTTTACCACTTTGTCGGCGTGATTGATATACATATTAGTACCAAATTTCAGCTTTCTAGTGCTAACGATCACTGAGATTATTCGCGGACGGACGGACGGACGGACGGACGGACGGGCAGACATGGCGAAACTATAAGGGTTCCTAGTTGACTACGGAACCCTAAAAACGAAGATGAGAGACGTTCATAGTAAATAAAAATGAAATGTGTTCCAGCACCTACACACTTGTACTTCTTTGTGCATCATGGGCAAAAGAGATAATCCTATATAGTTAACACGGGTATGCAATAGAGACCTCCATATTTTGCGCATTGCACAAAGTGTGACTGAGAAACTCTGCCACACGACTAATTTAATATAGGCGCCAGAACCTATATTTGATGGCACACAATCGAGCGCCTGGTACCATATCCCCCTTTTTGTATAAATCAATGGATGAACACACAAATAAATGCCCTGACCAGGATTCGAACCCGGGATCTCCTGCTCCGTAGGCAGGGTCACTACCAACTGGGCTAAGAGACCGTTAACACTCTAACCGCCACATGGTACGCCGGCCGCCCACAAAACTTAGAGCGCAGCATGTATGACGGCTGTGAGAGTATTAAACGACTTTAGCCTCTAAAGAATAGACAACGGCGTCTTGCCCTAAGTAGATTCCATACTATCTAATTCTTATATTCTGCCAGGTTCTATCGTGACAGAAAGAAGGTTATGGCGTTAGGTTAGGTAATTCGAGTCCTATGTCAGGATAGATTGTCATAAGTATACCTTGTAAAATGATTTCTGGTAAACCGATTCCTCCCGGAATCGGCGATTCCAGAAGATGTTTTAATTTTGAATTTAAATTAAAGTATTGGTACTTACAACAATCTAGTTCATGACTTGAAATCTAGTTGACCATGGAGGTGCAATGGCGGTCATTCTCATGAATCTCAACACGTTGAGGAGTTTTAATATGTGTGTAGATAAAGTAATGTATGTAACTGTACATAATTAGGCATTAAAACACTCGCGTGATATTATTATAAAACTCACATCGTTCGTTTTATAACCACACTCGTATTTAAATACCCTTCATTATGTAGCAGTCACATAAACTACTATAAATCTACTGTCAAACGACATTTTTTACAAAAAGCTTATTATAGTATACTAACTTTATTGAGTACTTCTTTGGCACTTTCATATATTTCCTACGATTTTGCTTCTTCTGCTGTACGAGTAACTACCGTAAAGAGGTAATAAATCGATATTTGGTGCGAAGTGTGCGAACATCCCTGTATTGTGATTAGTTCTTCCACCCGATTACGGCCGAAAAGGAGGCAAATTGGCTGTTAGGGGAAATCAAGTGAGGAAGTCGCTCGAGTGCACTCAGAGTCGCGCAAGTCGGGCTTCAGTATTCAGCCGTTAGACCTGACTGTACATGCCAATACAATTAGTGGCCATTGACTGTTTACGTAACATAAATTATGATACCTTTTGTAATAACAGAATTAACCTTTTAAAATATGGCACCATTAGATTTCTTTCATTTATAGCCCCCGACGCAAAAAGAAGGGTGATATCTTAACTTTGGCCGCTATATGTGTTTGTCTGTTTATCTGCCTGTGACACCGTAGCGTTAAAACGGATAAATCGATATAAATGTGGATTTTTAATTTGAAAGTAAATTTTCTAGCTAGTGATGTTAGACATGTTTTGTCTAAATTAGTTCAGCTACATTTTTAGGGTTCCGTAGTCAACTAGGAACCCTTATAGTTTCGCCATGTCTGCCCGTCCGTCCGTCCGTCCGTCCGCGGATAATCTCAGTGACCGTTAGCACTAGAAAGCTGAAATTTGGTATTAATATGTATATCAATCACGCCGACAAAGTGGTAAAATAAAAAGTGGAATTTTTTTTATTATTACGGTACCTCCCCTATACGTAAAGTGGGGAGTGATTTTTTTTTTCATTTCAACCCTAACGTGTGATATATTGTTGGATAGGTATTTAAAAATAAATAGGGGTTTACTAAAATCATTTTTCGATAATGTAATTTTTTTCGGAAATAATCGCTCCAGAAGTAAAAAAATATGCGTCCCCCCCCCTCTAACTTTTGAACCATAAGTTTTAAAAATATGAAAAAAATCTCAAAAGTAGAACTTTATAAAAACTTTCTAGGAAAATTATTTTGAACTTGATAGGATGAATAGTTTTTGAAAAAATATTACAAAATAATTTCTGAACTAAGTTTGTAATTTAACCGTATAAGCAGGTGCTTATTGTACCTGTAATTTCTACAAAATTACAATGAAATGACGTGCTTTCAAATAAAGTAAAAACGGTGAAAATCGGTTCACGCAATAAAGAATTATTCCATAAAAATCATCTTCCATACTTTAAGCTCGCGCGCAATAGTTTACTTAATTTGCCGATAGATGTCGCTATACGTGGAACTCTCATATCATATCCTACATGGCGGTGTTATTAACTCTTAAGTGGGGATACTTACTGTGACGGACGGAAAACTACGGAACCCTACACTGAGCGTGGCCAGACACGCTCTTGGCCGGTTTTTTAATATTATGAATACGTCAAGTCCTGGCATAGCCTGGTAATCTTAGTTTTGCTATCCGTGCTACGTTGCGCTACGCGCTACGCTAGTAAATGATCTTAGCGTTATTCCGCTTTGTACGGAAAGCGACTACAAGAAGAGAGCTCGCTTAGCGAGTTCTTGGGCCATATTCTATTTTTAAAATACGTGTAGACACCATGTAGACACGATCCAACTTCAATAAAACTTCAATATTGGTTAGTTATTTGGTTAGTCCTTATATAAATTTTATTTGAAACTAATTAATTATAAACTAAATGCCTATAAATAAAACTAAATTAAAAACTAACAAACCATTACTAAATAATTATTTTTGCATGTTTAAAGTGGGGCATTCCACTCATACAATAGATTGTTATTAAATCAAATACAAACATTGAAAACATTGAAAAAATAATCAACCCAGCAGGACTTGAACCTGCATCGATACGCCTTGCCGGGGCTCGATCGCTTTACCAATTAAGCTATGGGTCAAGTTACTGAGTCGACGAAATTTTCAATGCCTTCAATCATCTTTTTGCATTTATTTTGATCTACTCGGCTGCTGTAAAGCCGAAGTAGATCAAAATAAATGCAAGTCCTGCTGGGTTGATTATTTTTCAATGTTTTCAATGTTTGTATTTGATTTAATAACAATCTATTACTAAATAAGTCTAAAATATATCTAAAAAATCGGGCCCCAGAGGCATTGTGCCGAGGACGCTGGCAGCATTTCCCCGCTGTATCGCAATGCTTATGCGTTGGGCGAGGAAGTTGCCAGCTCTTCGGTCACCAGTTGAATCAATGAGTCTTTTTTGAGCTCTTTAAAAAGTTGCTGGGCACTGGGTCCCCACGGGCCAAGGGTCTCGACTCCGAAAGGTGAAAAAATTTATTCGGGGCCGAGACCCCTGTATTTATGAGTTCAGTTTTTCAGCCGCTTTGGCTGCCGCACCTGCCTGTTTAATGGTTCCGGAGAGATGAGAAGGCGCCAGTGTGTCTACGCATGTAGCATCCCATACTAGTACCCTTTCCAATCTCTACGGAACCAAGGACATACCGTCATAGATGTGTATTAATTAATTATTATTTTATTGATATTGACATTTAATTTTAGTTTTATTTTTTTTTTGTTTTAATTTATAATATTGTTCTAAAATGCTATGGATCATGGTTATCTGGGAATAAATGACTATTTAATTTTAATTTAATTTAGCGAGATGCCATTCGCAGTGCCATACCTCTCTTTTTGGCGTAGTTTAAGGACATACCCAAGTCCGGACGTAGTTTAAGGACGTACTCAAGTCCGGACGTAGTTTAAGGACATACCCCGGGTCCACAGGACATACCCTCGGACTGGTGCGACCTAGTCACTGGCGTACCTCAGGGAGGTATCCTTTCTCCTCTTCTCTTTTCCATCTTTATTAACTTTGTAACTCCTGACTTTCGCTGCGCTCACCATCTGTATGCGGATGATCTACAACTTTACGACCAGTGCAAAGTGACAGACATATTAACCACCATTGACAAGTTGAACAGAGATCTCACGCACATACAACAGTGGTCCGAAAAGTTCGGCTTATTTGTTAACCCTACAAAGTGTCAGGCCATTGTCATTGGAAGCTCCAAACAACTTGTCAAGCTTGACTTTAACACTATTGGGCCTGTGCATTTTAACGGAATTCCCATTCCTTTTAGTCAGAGTGTCAAGGACTTGGGTGTGCACTTGGACTGCACCTTGAGCTGGAGACCACAAATTGCTGAGATCAGTCGGAAGGTCACATGGTCACTTCACTCACTAAACAAGCTCAGGCACTTCTTGCCCATTAAAACTAAGGTCTTGTTAGTTAACGCGTTGATATTGCCAATTATAGACTATGGTGATGTGTGCTATCCCGATTTGAATGAAGAGCACCTTGACAAACTGGATCGACTCCTTAATAATTGCATCAGGTTTATTTTCTGCCTCCGTAAATACGACCACGTGTCAGAGTTTCGCGCGCAACTTGGTTGGTTTCCCATTCGGCAGCGGCGAAATATCCGCTTGCTATGTACTCTCTACTCAATACTCAATGATTCGCAAGCCCCTGAGTATCTTAAAACCTCCCTTCAGTTTTATGGTGTCTCTCGCGATCGTCAACTTCGCTCTTCGGGCAATCTGTCTCTCTCCATCCCTCTTCATCGGTCTGGTTTCATGTCCAATTCATTTACCATTCGAGCAGCTCGTCTCTGGAACAGTCTTCCCCCTAAAATTAGAAAAGCACCGAGCAAGTACGCTTTTAAAAAATCTGTGCGTGATTTCTTTGCTGGTGGATCAAAGAAATTCTAAGTATCTTCTCTAACAAGATTCTTCGGATATGTATTTATATATGTATGGTCGTATGTATGTATGTATATATATGTATCTATGTATGTATGTATTGATTTATGTATTTTGTGTATATTAGAATTATGTAGTTTATGTGTAAGAATTAAGGATGTAGTTTCGCATCTTTTTAAAGTTTTATGCTTCTGTCATATAATTTGTTTTCTGTATAGTTAGAAGCACCGCCTACAATCTTTCTGCTTGGCCCTAAGGTTGACTGGTAGAGAATGCCTCATGGCATTAAGTTCGCCTTTTGTACGATAAGTTTTCTTTTTGTGCAATAAAGATTAAATAAAAAAATACCCCAGGTCCAATCGTTAGTCGCAAAAATGCTGCGTAGAGCGTTACTACGGACTAATACTTATTCTTTGTTTATATTGTAATAATGAATAGTGATATTGATGGTGGTTCTCGATGGACGGACGGGCAGAGTCAGGGCAACGGCGTAGTATTGAAACACCTTACATGGTAGTCGAGTATAAAGTTCATCTTTATTAATGAATGCCTACCTATTTATACACATAGGTTGTCGCTGACACAAGCAATATGCGTTTATGTCGCAGTAAACCAGAGTGTTACTGCTAAACACTAAAAGTGGCTAATTGCCATGTTACACTTCCCCCGAAAGTCCCTTCACCGCCGGGGTGGCAGAAGAAAAAATTTAAACGCATGTTACTTGTTTACAATGTTTTCTGAAATTTATAGAAAAATAAAATCAATACACATAATTTATCAACATTTGACAAATTCGATCAAAAAACAAAAATGTATTATCCTTTGAGTATCCTAGTGTCGAAGTCCTTTTGATATACTTTATATTTTCAAAGGTAGCTTGCTAAGCTAAATAAATTAAAATCATAACTATTTACCATTTTCCAAATATCTGCAATAAAATATCAAACAATTAAATTCTTTCAGCAGTAAAATAGTCAATACTATCAAAATAAAAAAAATCTTCATTTTTGTAACCTGCACTATTATTTTTTATATTACTCGACAGTGTAAAAACATTTATTTTTACTTTTCATAGTATCAGTACTTCTCAACAATTTCGTAAAAATAACTAATGCCGTATTAAGACGGAGTTTCTACTCCTAATAAAATAAATGGGAATGGTTACCCAGGGCATGGTCACACTATAAAAAAACAATGGGCTACGCATCCGTGCGTACCCTTAACCTCAAACTATACCTGGGATTGGCTTCCCAAGGGCATGGTTACCCTATAATTAATATCGGCATATCAGGCCAGGCTCTTCGGCTCTGCCTGTACCTAGAGACACAGATACATTAAGACATAATAAGTCTCCTACAACTTTCACGGAGGATACGGTAGCTCGCACCATGATCAAGTACGAAGGACTAGTGTTCTAGCTCTAAGGTCACATTATACAAATGTGCCTATACTCCTAAATTCTTAACTTGTACCGTACTGTAAGATATCAAAGAAAAACTAATTATCATATTTTTTTTTCAAAATTACACATGAAAACAAGTAATACATTAAAACTTTCACTGTATGTCAGGTGATCAGTCCGACACGTAGCTAAATTATCAATCATTACTAACATCTGTTAATTATTTAATTGGTATGCGATGGTATCAAATTTCATTCATCGCTTATTAACCCTTTCTGTACGGATGACAACCAGAGTTGCCAATTAGGCATCATCACTATAGTACGGGTGTCAACTATAGTTGATCGAAACAAGGACGAAGTTTGAAATTTTTTTTCAACAAACTTAGATCTTATATCTTGGTAATAACGATGATATTTAGTAGTAGCATTAGTATAGATTCAAAGAAAAAAATGCCAAAACATTCTGGTAGATGGCGTTAATACAAATATTTATTTAAAAATCCCGCATTTTTTCTGTCAACTGGGGTTGACACCCGTACTCCACGAGTACAGAAAAAGTAACTCAATATGGCGGCAAATAGTGTTGTTTAATATTTCATCGAGTTTTAGTAGCTAGGCCAGTTGCAAGTGTTATAGTTGTGAATTTTGTGATTTATAGAATAATTATAAAAAATAAGTTATAAAACTGGATTATATTACAGTGTATGGTAATAAATAATAATAATATGTTCTGATAAAGGTACCGGAATCGCAATTTATTTTATTACTGAAAAAACTTAGGTTAAAAATTATCTTACTCTGTTGAATTACTAAGTTAATTAAGATTAAAATAGTAATGATCTCTGCTACACTTTTTTATTTTTACCCTTGAGCAATACAGATAAATATCGACAACTGTATCGATAGGTGCACATCACTATTTTATACAAATGGCAGTCGTGTTTTTATGTTGCATTAAAACGGTTGATATTTTTGCATTTTGTTAATAATTATTATCATTTCAAGACCACGTTCTATTCAAAATATCATAAACTAATATTTACAAAACTAACAATAGTTAAAATAGCTTGTAGTAACTTACATTTATACTTTTTTTAGTGAGAAATATTACGCGTGAAATATTAAGTACTAGTGATTATAAGTGCAATAAGTGAGTAGTTATCAAAAGTGCATAATGTTTTTAATGTGTGTACAAAATTTCAACCGCACAGCTGTTATATTTCAGAAAATACACGTAAGTGAAAATATGTCTAACCGCCGACTCTCGCAAAGACATGCCCGTATTGAGGCGGTGCTAGGCGTTCAAGTCCCCCTACAGAAAGGGTTAAAATAATTTAAATTCGCGGCGAAGCCTCGCGACCTAGATAATTTTTGCTGACGCGCGCGCAACTAGATGGCGCGTGCCGCGCGTGCGACCGAATTACGAAATTTAAAATGTAGGACTATATTACACACTATAGATTTATATTTTACAATATGAATGGTTCATGATATGAGTTAACGAAAGAAAATAAGTAAATAGAAGTTGCGGTTTCTAACAACAAAAGGGAATTATGATTTGTAATCTATAAAAAAGTTTTACTATTTTTGAATTTAAATTTGTTTAGATATTAGCGACAACCTCATATTATCTTTAGTACTTAAAGGCAAGAATTTAAAACTACAAACAAAATATAATTACAAGTTTGGTAATGGCCGTCGCCATCCTCTACCTTGCCCAATTTGCTGGGTTGGCGGTGTCCTGTTCAGCGGTGTCCTCTGGCGGTAGCGGCGCTGGGACGCTGGCTGGCAAGCTGACACCTCCATGTGGCGCTCGCCGATGCTGCACATGATGATGATGGGCCGGGATAACCCTGGACACATCTTGATTTGCGAGCCGGGATAACCCTGGACAACGCTCTTCTTTCTTCGTAGTCTTCTTTCTTCTTTAATTCTTAAAAAAAATTAATCATCTTTTCTTTCTTCTTTGTCTTCTTATTTAGAATGTGTTCTTTAATTTAGGTCATATTTTTCTTCCTTAAAATGAGTTCTTCAACTCCAATTTTCCTTACGTTAATCTTGCATTAATTTTCTTTCTTCATTTTCGTATGTGATGTTGTTTCGTAGTATCTTCAATTCTTCATTTTAGTGTGGGTCGCCACATATTATTAAAGTGCCTGGTGCTAATGCTGGTGCTGGATCAGAAGATTCTTCGTCGGTCCGTGTGGCAAGGTCGCCATGTAATAATGTAAAGTGATATTGATGGTGGTTCTCGATGGACGGACGGGCAGAGTCAGGGCAACGGCGTAGTATTGAAACACCTTACATGGTAGTCGAGTATAAAGTTCATCTTTATTAATGAATGCCTACCTATTTATACACATAGGTTGTCGCTGACACAAGCAATATGCGTTTATGTCGCAGTAAACCAGAGTGTTACTGCTAAACACTAAAAGTGGCTAATTGCGATGTTACAATATTGTATTATACAATACAATACAATACAAATATTCTTTATTGCACACCTCAATAACATATAACAGTACAGTACACAGATTAAAAGTAGAGGCAGTCAACAGGCGGTCTTATCGCTAGAGAGCGATCTCTTCCAGACAACCTTAGGGTAGCGGAAATCTAGTCGAAAATAATTGTATGAGTAGGTGCAAGGCAAAAGAAACAGTGAAAATCCAGTAAACAATAACAAATATATGTATTTATTATATTTTAAATTGGCAAAAAATGTATTAGAAGCACGTGTGAACAAACGCTTTTTTTAAAGGTTTTTATAAGGTACATTGCCACGATTCGAAAAATAAACACACACACTGGACAGACACAGCTCCAATCCAACTCAACTCAACGATTGACATTTGCTATTCGAACAGATTTTCATTCAACATTAGTCTCACATTGGTCAGACATTGGTATTGATATTTTAAGGCATATAATAATATAAATATAAATTAATATTTTAGCGACAATATTTTTTTATAAGCCTCAAACATGTGGCATCATATTATTGAAAAACGGCAGCATATATAGCTGACCAAAATATTAACCGGGAACTTGAAATAATAGGTTGGCAACAAAAATATTAACTTGGCATCTTTTAAGGGGGTAATTAAGAAAATTAAATAAAATGTTTTGCAGGGGTCACGGTTGGCGGACACATGTCCGCTTACTGACACCCTGTAGTGAATTTTGTTTTTCATTTCGTGTTTCACATTATTTAAAAAACTAACCCTTTACCCTGCATACCAAGCCATTTCTGGCCGTTATAGCATCCAACTTTATTGGTGGTGTGTAAATTAAAGGGCTTGTTTTGAGAATGTAAATTTTTATTTTTTGTCATAAATATCTTGTGGTGAAGTTAAGAATCGGACTCAAGAAAAAATATTATTAAAATTGTGTGATGTATGGAACCCTCGGGTCGCGACTCCGATTCGCACTTGACCGGGTTTTAGGGTTCCGTAGCCAAAATGGCAAAAACGGAACCCTTATAGTTTTGTCATGTCCGTCTGTCCGTACGTCCGTCCGTCCGTATTTCATTCAGTAATTTCACTCTTGTGGTTTTAATCGTATATATTTATATATAGTCTAAGCTCCCGTTGCATGAAACCTTACCTCACACTTTTTTTTAAATGTCAATAAACAACAGGTAATGATTATTATAAACTGCAATATGTTTTTTTCTTTTCCTTTAAAACCTAAGAAGGTGTGGTCTGTGTAGAAGTAAGGTAAGCGACTATACATCTTTTTTTTCACAATAGAAAATTAACGATCCATTTCGCCTATGTATCTTTTTTTTCAGCCCTATGAGGGAAAACCACGACAATCGCACGATTTTTCTAATCTAAAAAAAAGGAAGTATTTGTAGGTATTTAGGTAATACCTACACAAAAGGCACCATTCATTATGCTCTATTAACTAGGTTGGTATTTTGGTAATACTATACAAAAGGCACCTTTCATTTTTTCTAAATCATATGTGGCATATGAATTTTGGTTCTAGATACCTGACTATAGATACTTACCTACTTATAGGTATCTACCTACCAATATTCATAGTCCCTAGCAACTTTTTAAGAATCCATTTTATCTTATAATTACAGCTCGTGTAAAGTTGCCCGTTGTACTAATATTGAATATGAAATATTTAGGAAGCGATTAAAGTGAATTACACTTTAATTGCTTCCTAAATATTTTAAAAGTACCTAATTTTTAATTTAATAGGTAATCGTTTTCGATTAAAAAAGGCTTCTTAAAATACTTCCCACTTATAAATTCAATTTTCACTATAATTATTTGATGCTTACCTATATAGTCGGTGGTGTACACTTATTTATACGGAAAATGATGATGATGGAATTTCCATTTGCTGAGCTAATCCTTTAGGCTCTAAGATTAATTTAAGAAGGGGAGCCAATCAAATTTTTGATGCAATTTTTTGCCGATGTGGGGGGTGCCCCCCATAATTGATTAAAAATAAAAAAGAGCTATATAATTATTTTACATGATTTTTAAAGTGGGGCATTCCACTCATACAATAGTATGTTATTCAATCAAATACAAACACTGAAAACATTGAAAAAATAATCAACCCAGCCGGACTTGAACCTGGCATCGATACGCCTTACCGGTAAGGCGTATCGATGCCAGGTTCAAGTCCGGCTGGGTTGATTATTTTTTCAATGTTTTCAGTGTTTGTATTTGATTGAAGAGCTATATAGTCAAGTTTGATATCATTTTCGTGTAAAGCAAGAATGCCGGATTTATTTTTGGTATTTTATTTATACCTTTCCATATAAGAAAACTGAGAAAACACAAAAAATATGAAATCAACGTTTGATATTTTTTTGAATAAATGCCTCTATTTTTTTAATTTATGGTCGTACAACGAAAAATATATTTTTATGATAAAGCCCTGTTATTCCAATTTATAAAAAGCATATAAATCCTATATTGGTTATAATATCTTTAACGAAAAATAATAATAATAATAGGCCTGTTATCAACCCCAATCAATTTATGTAGGAAAAACGATGTGGTTTGAGCTCTAATGCTTGCCTAATTATATCTTTCACAACTAAATGGACGTCAACCATTTCAAACGCTATTATTACCTTGCCTTTTATAATCCGTAAGTGAAATAAAGAGTTCGTTTAGAAGTTACCGGAACCGGTTACCAATAAAGGGGTATTAGATCGAGTAAGTCTTTGGTAGGGTAGTTTTTAAAAACTATCAATTTAGCAAGCACATCATTGAGTTACCCAAAGGTAAGCGCTTGGCGGGTACGGATTGGAGGAGGAGAGCAGAAGATCGAGCACAGTGGCGTGCCATGGGAGAGGGCTATGTCCAGCAGTGGACTGATACTGGCTGCTGCTGCTGCTGCTGATAATGATAATGTAGCGCTTGCCGAAATGAAAATCCAAAATGACGTTTACTTATCAAGCTAATTTCATCTCTATTGCTAAGACATTCGGTTTCGGTTTAAAGATTTTTATTCTCATAAGAATATAAGGTACATATTCACTTAAATGAGAACTATATAAGATAATTCGTTAATATTAGGTATAGACAATTTGTAGCAGCAAGCAGCATGCAATAAAAGTCAGCAGTATATTTACAAACATAAATAGGTGCTTAATTAAATTATCTAATTGAATTTTTCCATAATCATTTCATGCAAATAGTAATGTGAAATTAAATTGTTCATATATTTTTACATTAATTACTTATAGGTATCTAACGATGCCTAACACATTCCAAGAATAATTTGATTTTATACAAGATATACAAGAAAAGTTCATAATATTACACTTTGATGAAAAAATACACTAGTGCGCAAAATTGAGCTCCCCGAATACTATGCTACTACTAAATAGCTCCTTTTTCAACATATATACTAAACAGGTATTTTTGTGATTAGTAATGATAATGATTGCAATCAACTCATGCTATCGCAATATTTTTGTATACATGTGCTTTAAGATTTTTAATGAACACCCTCATGGGATTTGAGATTTTAATGTTATACGGCAGCTCATTATACAGTTTTACTCCTGCATGCGTTAAATTCCTTTTCCCATAGTATTCTGTGCGTGTTCTTGGGATGTGGAGATGGTGGAGGTATTGCTGCCTTTTACTGTATTTATGTGTTTTTGTTTTAAATGTGATTTGCGTATGAATGTGATTTTTTACAATTTTATGGATCAGAATACATGTTTTATATGTGTATAGTTGTTTGAGATTCATTAATTTGGTTTTATGGTATACATCAGACGTTGCGGTACGAAAAGGATAGTTAAATAAAGTTTTGATAAGTTGGTTTTGTGCCATTTGTAGTTTTTTTTAATGTGTTGCGGCCGCGTTACCCCAGATCTCAATGAGATATTCAAAATGTGACTTTACAAGCGAGTTATATACTATATACTTAACGTGACGTGGAAAGCAGCCTGCAGTACGACGTAGCGAGCGCGACATTAGACAGGGACATAACATTGAATATAGGGTAACCAAATAATAGCGTTATCAAATAGAGGGGTTCTCCAGTCCCTGTTATCTAGTGACATATTCAAGTGAAAGGTACATCATTGCGGGTTATCAATAAGGGCCCGTTCATTTTTTTAGAGAGAAAACCTAAGCGGTAGGTATACATCTTCAACTGAGGACAGTCTGTTGGCGAATAGTGTGCTCTGTTGACAAATTGATCCGATATCTGGTGCACACCTCAAGTTCTGATAATTTAATAGATTCAATATCATTGTAAATCCAAGATAGCTGCCGCTACAGAATGACGCGTATTACACATTTCTTAACAAACCTCTCAATCAAGTATAAAATGAAAGGGATTTATTAGTAGAACAAAGTGCATTGCGGATCATAAAGTAAGCGTAGTTTAGACAGTTTTAGTAACATAACAACAAAAGAAAACAAGTATTGTTTAGGTAAATTCTAAAGCTTTTATTGAAAATAAACAATGATAAAGATAATGTACAAAAAGCTATAAAAATAATTCGGTAGGCTCTAGGTACCAGTCATCACACCATTCTTCTCATCAATGTAGCTAGAGCATTGAAAAGACAAAATAAAATCGTGGGGCGCTTGAATCTTTTATCCCACCAAAAACATAAATGTAAAAAAGGAGAGCCAAGTTCAATACAAAAATTATGCTTCGCCGCAAAAAGAATGGAGATCTAAATGAGTGCCAAGTTCTATGCAAAATCCAAATATGTATTTATAGGAACAAAATAATATTATGAACAAGTATTAAACTCTATTTCTTTGCTTTATTGGATACCTATAACAATTGCTGTAATTTAAAAATGTGAGATCTTAAAGTTGGTTAGATTTGACTTGGCCAGTTTTCATTACATCAGTCATTTTATAAAGTTATTCAACACATATATATATATATATTAATTCTGACAAAAACTGGCCAAGTCAAATCTAACCTACTTTAAGATCTCACATTTTTAAATAACAGCAATTGTTATAGGTATCCAATAAAGCAGAGAAATAGAGTTTAATAATTGTTCATAATGTTATTTTGTTCCTAGAAATACATATTTGGATTTTGCATACAAAATTCAATAATCAATAAAATTTCAATATAATATATATGAACTTAGGTTAGGTACGCTACGCTAGTGGTGTGATGAGTGGTACCTAGGACCTATCGATTATTTTAGCCTTGAGGACATTACCTGCATCATTATTATCATTATTTTCAATTAGACCGACAATTAGGTTATCAATATGAAAATATACGATTTTTAACATACTAATTTAACTACTATTAGAAACGGGGTGTTTACCTAACTCAAATATACATGGTAAATACCATACCAATAATAATATTTTAATAGTATCTAGTCAAAACAGAAAATAATTATTTTATTTATGGCCTGGATACGAGACTTTCAAGCCAAATCTTTATTGGATAACTCTGCATTATAATGTGTTACAAATATTAAAATTGTTTTCCCCACTTCTCACAAAAGTAGGAACATTCATATATTTTTTGCAAAAACGGTTGAAGTTACCACAAAACTTTCAATAAAGGAAATATTTTTCATTAAATTCTCTACAATTCTTGCCTTTGAAGTATGTTACTAAGACTCATAGTTTTCAATCTATGTGTCTCGAAAATTTTAACCCCCCCTTTTTACCCCCACCACACCATAAATTTAGGTGGCTCTGCTTCCTAAAATGGATCATATGGATTCATAATGGAATATGGGTCCTAAAGTCTCACTATGCAAAAGGTGATCCCATCATCACTAAAATCCGTATAATGCCTTTTGTTGTCGTGTGCACCACCGACTAATAGTTAAACAAAGGCTATTAAGACATTAAAAAACAGCCCATATTGAAATAATGTACGGCCCCAAATTAGTCGCCAACCTATTAATTTTGGTACCCAATTTATTTTTTATAGCTACCCAAATTCAATTATTTAGCAGCCTGGTTAAATACATGCCATATTTTATTAAATTTAAAGAAGAATTCTATAAATCATCAACTCAATTACTTATAAACAACTCATAATATGTATTTACTAGCTTTCCGCCCGCGACTTCGTCCGCGTATAATACGGTTCCTCATACAGAGTTTCATATCCAATTTTATCTTCTTAACTAAATTTGTTGATCCCCGAACCATCATGTTAATCTATTTATACTTATAGCTATACAAACTTTCAACCCCTTTTATACCCTGTTAGAGGTTGAATTTTAAAAAACGCTGAAATTACTTTTATTGTTTTTTAATTATTAGTAAACGTACGAAGTTTCATATCTCAAACTCAAAATTTTAAATCCCATCCATACAAACTTTCAACCCCCTTTTTACCTCCTTCGGGGATGAATTTTGAAAAACCCCTTCTTAGTGGATACTATCGTTATAAAAACTACCTATTGTGAAAAATTCAGCTCTCTAGGTCCAACGGTTCGGGCTGTGGCCTATCCCACAAAACTTTACAAGTGTACAATTCGACAAAATTGTGCAATTGTAAACAAAAAAATGTACCACAATAATTACAAATATGTATTCGTTACAAATTTGCAGTGTACAAATATGTCACTTTTGGGAAAGCGTATCACAAAGAATAAAGGCATGTCACGACAGCTACATAATTGTAGAATTGTTGATTTGTAAATATACAAGCGAACAATTGTAATGTTACAATTACAAATATGTAACAATTTATTTAGCTTCTTTAATGTTGAAGGTAGTTTCACTTTATACATTAATTACATTAATTATAATTATATAGTGATCCATCTACGAGCATAACCTATGTACCTAGATACCAACTGACATTACAATGGACTTGCAAGCTAAACTGACCATTTTAGACCTCATAAATGAAACCAAAAACATTTTATTTGGTAAATTTAGTGATAAATTGACGCACACTGTGAAAATAAACAAATGGAAGGAAATAACGCAAAATTTAAATGATTTAGGAATAATGGAGAAAGATTGGAAATACTTACGAGACACTATGTGGCAAAATTGGAAAAGGCGTACAGTGGTAAGTACCTACCTTCTTTTTACCGGATTCTCAATTTGAGTGTATGCATTTTTTTCTTATCCAGTATTTCATATATCACTACTACTATTACTAGATTACAATTAGATTATGGTTGTAACCTAGTAATAATAGTAGTAGGGTCATAAATTAAATTTAAAATAAATAAAATTGGGGTAATTTATATTGAAATTAACGTATAGTACCTATATTGAACTTGTATAAGTATATTGATTGATTGTGTAACTTGATCATAAAGTTTAATTTCAGGAAAAAGGGATAATTGCTTTAAAACGGGTTCAGGAGGAGGGAAAAAAATGAAATATGATGCGAGTGATGACTTAATCATAACCATTATTGGCCATGAGTCCCCAGTTATAAACGGAATAGATAGTGCTGAATCATCTGGTTCAAGTGCTCCACAATCCACAACCAACTGAATTATTTTCCATAGAAACTGACAGTATTTTATCACAAGATGTTGCTCAAAGCCCAAAGGTTTTACCAACACCTATAAAAAGAAGGTTAGCAACTACAAGATCATCGGAAGGGAATAAAATATCGAATGAGATATTACAGTTGAAGAAACGGAAAGTTGATTTAGAAATTGGAAAGAGAAATCCGTTATATCCGTTCTCTATATGTCCTAGGACGTCGTACAATTAATTCTTCTTCCCTATCACTGCAAATTGAACTAAACATTTTGTGGTACAAAGGGTTGGAATCGCTAAATTTGATAAAATATGCTGCAATTACTAGTATTCGTATAGTAGCAAAAGGGTGTGACACACGGTTAGGGAATTGTTAACTTGTAGGTACAATTCTACATATATGTATAATTATTACTACAATTTAATGTAGCACAAAACAATTGTCAGCTACAAATTTGTACGTTTTCCGGAAAAGTATGTAAAGTTTTGTGATACAATAAATTGTAGACTTGTCGATACAATTTACATATTTGTAAGAATGTTCCTACAAATGTGTTACTTGTATATATTGTGGTACTCACACTTGTATAATTACAAACTTGTAACTTGACACTTGTATAGTTACAAACTTGTAACTTGACACTTGTATAATTACAAACTTGTAACTTGACACTTGTATAATTACAAACTTGTAACTTGACACTTGTAAAATTGTAATTGTAAGTTTTGTGGGATAGGCCACTGGACGTTGATTTAAGTGAGTCAGTCAGTCAGTCAGTCAGTGAGTCAGTCAGGACTTTTACGTTTATATAGTATATAGATTTTAAAATTAGGTACATTTATAACCGTAACCAGCAATTTATATCTTATTCCTGAGATGGCCGCCTTTCTCCTATCTCAGGAATAAGATATAAATAGCTGTTTGTGGAAGGAAACCATGTTTTTACCATGGTACTTACCGATTTATCTCATTTTCAGATAATCGAGTACTTTAACGACTCGTAAAACTCCTTAACAACAGGGTAAGTCAAATTGGGTCAAGCTTTCTTAAATTTATGTTTTTAAGCAAGTCCAATTCAGGAAATATTTTAACAGTTTAAACACTTAGTATAAACCTGCAACGTTTTCATATCGAAACAACTTTGTACGTTACTGGCGTTACACCTCATAACGCACGGGTTCGGTTCACCTTTGTTATCACTCTATTTCTAAAATAAACCTAACTAACTCCAGCACGGCTACAATTCACGAAACAAGCCGATTTAAATCCTATTCCCTTTGAGTTAAGTACGTGCTTTGAAAATTGTACTTTAAACTTTACACATTTTGTCTGTCTACGTTTTTGTAAGTTCAAATTTCAAGCAAAAAAACCCAAGAGCGTGTCGGGCCACGCTCAGTGTAGGGTTCCGTAGTTTTCCGTCCGTCACAGTAAGTGTCCCCACTTAAGAGTTAAAAAACTTTATTTGAAAGCACGTCATTTCATTGTGATTTTGTAGAAATTGCAGGTACAATAAACACCTGCTTATACGGTTAAATTACAAACTTAGTTCAGAAATTATTTTGTATTTTTTTTCAAAAACTATTCAACCTATCAAGTTCAGAATGTTTTTCCTAGAAAGTTTTTATAAAGTTCTACTTTTGAGATTTTTTCATATTTTTAAAACTTATGGTTCAAAAGTTAGCGGGGGGGACACATTTTTTTTTAATCTCATGAGCGATTATTTTCGAAAATATTTACATTATCAAAAAATGATTTTACTAAATCCCTATTCATTTTTAAATACCTATCCAACAATATATGACACTTTAGGGTTGAAATGAAAAAAAAATCACTCCCCACTTTACGTCTATACGTATCTATACGGAAAGCAAACAACCGTACTGCACCGTAGCTAGTTTATTACTGGTTTTGTGTCGATAATGCGCTTACATGTATTCCAGGGAGGTACCCTAATAAAAAAAAATTTTCCACTTTTTATTTTACCACTTTGTCGGCGTGCTTGATATACGTATTAGTACCAAATTTCAGCTTTCTAGTGCTAACGGTCACTGAGATTATCCGCGGACGGACGGACAGACATGGCAAAACTATAAGGGTTCCTAGTTGACTACGGAACCCTAAAAAGCATGCATTTTTAAGTTAAGGATTAAAACAATTCTATCAATCATATACTAAAAATATTTTTCTTTTAATAAATCTTGTTTAATCGTGTGCATTTTGTAAAGGCCAGATAACTACAAACTGCAATTGGTTGAGTATATAGGTAGGTAGTATACTCGTAAAATACATATCTTCTTATTAAAAAATAACACTTTTTCGATGATATGTTAAGTTAGACTTCAATGCAAGATTATGAACGCTCATTTAAATTATATAACTGAAATAACTATAGGTCAGTAAATAAACTGGACGAAGACGGGAAATATCAAACAAACACAAACACCGTTGAAATACAAATGTTTATCTACAAATATACATAAATGTATAAATATAAAGGCAGATCTACACGAGAACCACTCAAGAGTTAGACTCAGACCCGAATCGCATTGTGGTTAAGAACCAAATTTGATTTGGGTCCCCTTTCAAAACTCTGTGTAAAATGTCATCCCCGACGTTGTCAAATGAAAAAGACCGTAATGGGTATTTGCGAAGCTTATAATCATTTTGGGCCGTAATTGAACGGTGAAGTTTAACCGACATCCATTTGCAGGGAACTAGATATCGAGAGTATGTAGCAATGTAAGGGGTTCGGAGACAAGTTCAGATAATTAGACGGAGCATATAAGACAAATGTCGGTCACCACCATAGATTATGTAATTTTATACTTACTAGGAGATCTCAATCTTTGTGAAATTTGACTAGAATGTTTAATGAAAAAAAATATATATTTTAGTCTGCGGTGTCGTCCGACTAGTTTGTTCCAATTTGTTCAAAGTTGTATCAGACAAATTCAGTTTACGAAAGCAAAAAGGATAAACGCATTTAAATAACGTTAGGTGGCACTTTACGAGCCACCTATAAAACTCCATTAAACCAATGTACGGTCACGAACCCGGATTGTTCAGCCACTTGACATTGTTTGTAATTTAGCCGTGTAATAAATGACCGATGCGATGTAACCACGGATCAGAAGACAATCCGGATAGTACTTTTACTATATCTCCCTAACCACAGTTGAACCTTATTACCGAGCAAAACAGTCGTTCATAGGTCACTAGTAAAAAGTAATAAAAACGGTCCGATGAGCATAATATAGGGGGCGGTGTCTCACTCGCACAATGCTGCCAACTTATGAAACTTACCAATGTGGTTTTATTTATCTACATTTAAAATAAATGATACACTAGAAGTTACTTCCTACTTATAATAATTTATTGCAAGATTTGAATTAATACTTTGTTCCCTTTTAGCTGCTTTGATTTTTTTTACGACGTAAATATTAGGGGAGACCAGGGACAATTGAAACAATTTGCCTTTAACCTCCTGTGACCATCATATTTTTATGAGTAGAAAGATGTACGCTCAAAATATTTCAAGGTTAGTTATCTGGTTCCTAAATAAAATGTATTTGGATGGTCTATACTCCATAGTTTTTAGACAATAATGTAATAAAGATCATGGGGCAGTATGGTTCAATTGACCTCATATGAGTGTCAATTGAAACACTATGTGAGGTCAGTTGAAACACTCAAATATCTTCGGCACAATAAAAGTACTTATATCTGTTTCAATCTTTTTCATCCCTACCTCGGCATACAATGAGCTCATCAAAAGTTTGCAAGCATAACATAAACATTTCTCAATTTATGGGCATCAGAACATCTCGATAAAAAAACTTGGTAAAAAAAAGAGTATACGACTTTTAACTTTCTTTGTTGCTGCTACCTTATACATTGACCTTAACCAAAGTAGTTTTAATGAAATTCTAAGATATAATGATAACAAATCGCAAAAAAACAAGCATTATTATGTTTCATACAAAAGTGCTTGTTTCAACTATAACAATGTTCCAATCATAACCTTTCCCGTACACCCTGTGACGAGTGTTGCGGACGTCGGAATATAAAATGAAATAATAGGCGCAATAAAATAATCAGTTTAAATTGTTTTATTATGTAAACAAAAACATGCAGATTTAAAAAAAAACTTTGTATATCCATAATTTATCAACTAGGTCAAAACCTACATAAATAAATGTGGACATTAATAGAACAAACATGGGCATCGAATACAGAACCTTATATTTTGAAGTCGGTTACTTTTGGGGACGATTAAAACGCGAGGACGATTGAAACGTTTCAACCGTCCACAAGCAAGTTGTTTCTATCGTCCCCACACCACGTTTTTCACTTCAAGGTCAAATATTATATATAAAAAAGGCTCGGACGCTGATCAACGGCCATTAAAAACATTCGTTTATTCCTAACTATAACACCAAAATAATTTAATTTGTCAAAATAAAAGAGTAAACGAAGTTATAAGAAAATATACGATAGCACAGCCACTTACTTTTTACCGCGAAAAACTGGTTTGGCTCGTGGACAATCCCGTCTTGCACCGGTGCTCGAGTTCTCCTGGCCAAGGATTCAAACATGGCCGACCACGTGTTCCGAGTGTTGCGTCAGACGCGTAGGTATTATAGTTATCGAGAAATTTGACTTGTTTCAATCATGACGTGTTTCTATTGTCCCCGGTCTACCCTATTCATTTATTAAATTAAGACGATTGTCGCCAGAGTGTCCTTGAGCGTTTGGGCGCTGTGTACCCGCGCTACCCGCTTTACCCTCTCATTGCGATCGTACGTAAATCCGCCACACTGCACCGGAACGATGTTCAAAGAATATGACTTTACACAGAGGCGCGCGGGCAGCTTTATAATAATTATAATCCTTTTGCGGATATTTTTTGATTTGAATACTGTGATTAAGTACTGCAATGGTGATATTTTTAGGAATGCTACTTACCTATTAAATAAGATAACGATCTTAATTTGTAGATTTTTATGTAATAGAATAAAACCTAGATTTTGAATTTGAAGTACAGTCAGCGGCAAAATATTGGTAAAAATATTCTGCATATCAGAAAAAAAAACTGAATGCACATCAAAGCGATGTTTTCATGTGAATTTAGTTTTTTTGCTGCGCAAGTGAGTTTAATAGATGGTTATTGTTTTGTAGCGATTTTGAATATCAACCGTAAAAATCACTTATATAATTACGAAAAATTTACAAAATTAAAAAAGTTTTTTGAAACATGTCCGTCTGTCCGTCCGTCCATCCGTATGTCACAACCATTTTATTATAATATATATATTGATGAAATTTTATCCATAGGTGTGTCTTGTGCCGCTACTTAGTTTTTAGCTAAATTGTTGAAAAAAAACTTTAAGGGGAGGCACTCCATACATACATATGCCGAACTAAATGTCAAAACATTTTTTTTTGCAAATATGAACATTGTGTACATCTATCGATACGGGTTTAAAAATATCTTAAGTATATATAGAAGATTTTTAAAACCTTTTTTATTGAGTCAATATTTTTAGAAATAATCGCTTCGAAATTCTAAATAATAGTCCCCCCCCCCCCCATCTAACTTTTAATCCGTAAGTCCAAAAAGTATGAAAAAAATAAAGAAGATACGGCTTAGTACTTATTTATATGAAAACTATTTCACATATTATCGGTTGAGCCATTTTTGAGTTATCGCCATGAAACTACTTTCTATGGAACCCTACATTATGCGTGGTCCGATACACTCTTGGCCGGTCTTTTAAAGATATTTGATATGTAGTATTAACCGTTAGTAGTAATTTATTTATTTACTTGTGTTGATAATTAATATAAATTTGTATTTCAGCGAGATAGCAAAGCTTTTTTTTTCCTTTATTCTTACTTACATTAAACTCTTAAATATCAGCAATGTTTAATTAGAATCTCGATCAGGCTTCGCTCAGTGATAGTTAGTACACTGAAATTTGTATGTTTTAATCACGCCGACAATATGGTAAATCAAAATCAGAAAAATAAAATGAAGTGGAGGTGATTTTTTTTCGCTCCAACCCACGCGATTGATACGATACACGATAGTGTGTGGTATTATTGGACAGGTCTTCCAAAAAGAATAAGTCTTAAACAACTTTTGGATAAAACGCATATTTTCGTAAATAATAACTCCGAAAATTACTTATTAGTCCATTGTATTGTAGCAATAGCAGGTTTCCGCAACTCGACAACTAACGCCTGTTTTGCGTGACTCATCAGAATAAGTACTAATACATAATAATTGTAGTGTACTTACAAGACTACATTTGTTTTCAGGGCATTATAAGATGCATGAGTTCTGTTTTTTCTCCATTTTTATTTCATATCTTTATTTAATTTGTAATATAGGTCATCTAAATAAAATACACTTTTTATAAGAACGTAAATACATGACCACATATACGGGTATATTATCTTAAAAGATAAAACGTCTATGCGCTATTGATTCCGACAAGACACGTTATGCCCGCACCGCATGAACCCTCTGCAGTTATTTAGTCTTTAGGCACAGTAAGTCCGATATTATTGCTCACGGGCCAAGCACAAGTATTTGTAGTACAAGAGAAGCACGGAGCGACGAGCGACACAGCCTCCTCGTCTCAAAGCTAGCTCACGACTGCCAGCAACGCCGTTTTCGAGCTACCAACGCACGAAATGTGGAATTATGATCAAGTTGTTTAAGAAAATTTAATCAATTTAAATATCCTACGTTGAGTTTGTAGTGTTCTGTAGTACACATTTTTTAGTTCAACAATATTTTAAATCGAATGAGCCGTTCAGTAGATATAAGCAAAATTAACCGTAAAACGACATTTCGTTACATTTAAATAACGGAGAAACTATACGTTACACGAATTATTCAAACGTTGACGATGTTGTACATGAAATGGTAATTAACATATTTTTTTTTTTAATTTTTGAATGACCCGTTATTGAGATATATCCCTTAGAAAGTAACAGTTTTTGGCCACAATTAGCGCCTAGCGCCTTAAGACGATTGTCGCCGGAGTGTCCTTGAGCGTTTGGGCGCTCTCTACCCGCGCCACCCGCGTACCCTTCTCATTGCGATCGTGCGTAAATCCGCCGCGATGCACCGCAATAATGTTCAAAGAATATGACTTTACTCAGAGGCGCGCGGGAAGATTTATAATAATCATACCTAATCCTTTTGTGAATCTTTTGTGATTTGAATACTGTGATTAAGTACTACGGTGACATTTTTTAAGGAATGCTACTAAATAAGATAAGTAATAACGATCTCGACTAGTAGATTTTTATGTAAAAAAATGAAAACCTAGATTTTGAACTTGAAGTACAGTGAGCGGCAAAATATTTATGAATTTACGAAATATGGTTAAAAATATTCCGCATATCAGAAAAAAATAAAAAAATACTGACTAGTACAGCAAAAAAAACTGAATGCACATCAAAGCGGTGTTTTCATGTGAATTTGGATTTTTTTTGTTGTGCAAGTGAGCTTAATAGATGGGTTTTTTTGTTGCGATTTTAAATATTAACCGTAAAAATTCACTTAATTACGATAAATTAACAAAACTAAGCCTGTTGCGAGTTGCGAGTAGTAAAAATGCACATGTTAGGAGCGGTATTTGTACACGAAATCGTCATACAATTGAGAGCTGTAAGCCCATTAAATTGCTAAAAAATCTTTTAGGTGAGGCACTCCATACATACATATGCCAAATTAAGTGTCAAAAATATTTTTTTTGTAAATATGAATATGTTGTACGATACGGCTTTAAAAATATATAGAGTATTTTAAAACTTTTTATTAAGTCAACATTTTCAGAAATAATTGCTTCGAAAGTCTAAATATAATAGCCCCCATCTAACTTTTAATCCGTAAGTCTAAAAAATATGAAAAAATACCAAGAAGGCTTAGTACTTAATCTTCTACGAAAATTATTTCACATATTATCGGTTCATCCGTCTTTGAGTTATCTCCAAGAAACTACTTTCTACGGAACCCTACATTATACATGGTCCGATACAAAACTTGGCCGGTCTTTTAAAGATATTCGATAGGTAGTATTAACCCTTAGTAGTAATTTATTTATTCACTTGTGTTGATAATTAATATAAAATTTGTATTTATTTGCATTTCACCGACATAATAAAGTTTTTTTAGGGTAGTCAACGCGCATGTGAATCTTCTGGGGTTGCAGGCGTCCATAGGCTTTATAACTGCTTTCAATCAGGCGGGTCGTATGCTTGTTTGCCAGCGTCGTGGTATAAAAAAAAGCTTTTTTTCCTTTATTCTTACATACATTGAACTCTTAAATATCAGCAATTTTTTATTAGATTCTCAATCAGCTTTGGTATGAGTAATTATGTGTTTTAATTACGCCTACAAAGTGGTAAAACAATAAGTATCTGAAACCCATTGTTGGATAGGTCTTTCAAGAAGAATATGCCTTAAACAACTTTTGGATAAAACGAATACTTTCGTAAATAATAGCTTCGAAAGTTAAAATGCTCTTTGTTTTTGAACCGTGGGTCCAAAAAAATTGGGAAAATTCCTGGAAGTGAGGCCATTGAAATACTTATCACGTATTTTCAATAAAAACTATATGGAATAAAATCGGTTGAGCCGTTTTTGAGTTATGCCTATATTAAAATAACGTAAGTGCCACAAAATATTTCTTTATAGACTACCTTTTGAATGGATGTATTGTAACTGGCCGGCAACTACGGATCCCTACACTGAGCATAGCCCGATATTCTCTTGGCCGGTTTATCTGCAATCCTTTGCAGTTTACTTCGCAATTTCTAGATTTGAGAAATTATTATAAAGTATAAAATTAAAGATTGTGTTTAATCTTAAAATAAAACGCATATTACATTCGTTTAGAAAACGGTATTCTTAAATAAATATGTTTAAATAAATTCGGTTCTTTGGAGTTTTTTATTAAATTAATTATTAGTCTATTGTATTGCAGTACTAGCAGATTTCCGCAACTCGACGACTAATGCCTATTTTGCGTGATGCATGCGTCTACTAAAACATAATAATTTTAGTTTACTTACATGACCAAATTTGTTTTCAGAGCAATGTGAGATTCATGATTTTTGTTTTTTCTCCATTTTTATTTCATTTGTTTTTTACTTGTATTATAATCTAAATAAAATACACTTTTTATACGAACGTACATAAACATGCATACGAGTACATGATCTTAAAAGATAAAACGTCTATACATTATTGATTCCGGGAAGACACGTTATATCCGCACCGCATGAACCCTCTGCAGTTATTTAGTCTTTAGGCACAGTAAGTCCGATATTATTGCTCACGGGCCAAGCACAAGTATATGTAGTACAAGGGAAGCACGGAGCGACGAGCGACACAGCCTCCTCGTCTCAAAGCTAGCTCACGACTGCCAGCAACGCCGTTTTCGAGCTAATAACGCACGAAATGTGGAATTATGATCAAGTTGTTTAAGAAAATTTTATCAATTTAAATATCCTACGTTGAGTTTGTAGTGTTCTGTAGTACATATTTTTTAGTTCAACAATATTTTAAATCGAATGAGCCGTTCAGTAGATATAAGCAAAATTAACCGTAAAACGACATTTCGTTACATTTACATAACGGAGAAATTATACGTTACACGAGTTATTCAAACGTTGACAATGTTGTACATAAAATGGTGAATAACATATATTTTTCTCAAAATTTTTGAATGATCTGTTATTGAGATATATCCCTTAGAAAGTAACAGTTTTTGGCCACAATCAGCGCCTAGCGCCTTAAAGAATTGCAATTAATATTGCAGACAGTAGTAAGTTTTGTAATATTTAAAATACGGTCTGGTATCCCCATCCCATCAGTCCCATCACTGACATAATATGTCACTGATATTATTTCAAATGACGCCGCTCAGCTCAACAACATTTCGTAACAACATTTTTAAGTAAAAATGGTCAAGATATGTTGCGTAAAAGGGTGCAGGGGTGAGACTTTACAATAAAGTAGACTTTCCTTTCACCGGTAATTCACAATCATTCAATTTTACGATTGAACAATAAGTTAAGATAGTCAAACAATAGGGTGACTATGATGTCGGCAAGCTGCGGGTCGGTTTTGTTGTTTTTACAGAAATGTACATGGTCTGTTCCTAAGTATTACTTACACAGGATAGGAGTGACCCGCGGGTCTTTTTAGGCCCTTTCGAAAGGGTCCTAAAATGCCACAAGACCATACAAAAAATTGTAGTAGTGGCAGTATAATAAATAAATATTATGGGACAATCTTACACAAATCAACCTAGTCCCACAGTAAGCTCAATAAGGCTTGTGTTGTGGGTACTAGACGACGATATATGTAATAGATATATACATATAAATACTTAAATACATAGAAAACATCCATAACTCGGGAACAAATATCCGTGATAAACACACAAATAAATGCCTTGACCAGGATTCGAACCCGGGACCTCTTGCTTCATAGGTAGGGTCACTACCGACTAGGCTAGGAGGCCGTTAAAATATACTTTATTGTACAACATTTGTACAACAAAGAAAAATACAACAGGAAGAATATACAATATTTGTACATGGAAGAGATCTCTTCCAGTCAACCATTGAGCAGTTTGATGTTATTGATGTTTTCTTTATTTACCTTTAAGTATATTGAGTCGGAGAACTGTCCACATCAGATATGACGCAATAGTGAGAGCCACGAACCCCCTGTACTTACTTAGTTTTAGTTTGCTACACTAACTATCCCCTATTTTAAGACGCGGACATCTGGCAATTGTTCATCGGTGTTATGCAAACGAGTTGTAAGAAATAAATATCTTACAGTTCTAGGTTTGATGCAGTGCAGTATCATGTAATTAATAAGATTATATCATTTTCAGGAGTTTCTGTTGGGGGAAAATAGTGCAAAATGACGTTACGTTAATGTATTGTGTGTCGCGTACCTACTGTTTTTTCCCGTAGCGATACGCAATGTTTTTACTTTTTTGTTATTCTATTAGCGATAGGCTTCGACAGTTTTTACCTATTAACTGAAATATTTTGCTGGTCTGTCACTCTGACGTCCTCCGATAAATAGCTGCCAGATGCCTGGATCTAGCAATAATTTTAAAATAGTAAAGTAATTAGAGGGGTTCTCTGCTCTCATTATTGCGTCAACGTATCTGAAGTGGCCAGCTCCTTCAGTCAGTAGAATGTATAAGTTCTCATATGAACTATGAGACTTCTCTTTCTGGACAATACTTACTAGACAAGCATATTTAATTTTATATTTATCTTCATATCATACTATCCCAATCCCACATACATCATAGTACATATGGTCACTCTACTTAGAATGAGATGCAGCCCCCTACATTACCCTCTCTTTCGGCCTCACTTTGTGGTCGAAGTATGACCTCCAGATTGTATTTAACTTCATGGATGTAACTGACAGTTTGACAGCCAGTCGGTAACATCGGTCATTCATAACACGGCTAAATTACGAACAATGGCAAGTGGCTCAAAAACCCGGGTTCGTGACTGTAACTACTTATCCCACCAAAAACATAAATGTAAAAAAGGAGAGCCAAGTTCAATACAAAAATTATGCTTGGCTATGGGCTTCGCCGCAAAAATAATGGAGATCTAAATGAGTGCCAATGTATATGGTGTATTTATAGGAACAAAATAACACTATGAACAAGTACTTTTTGTAAAGAAAACTAGGCAGGTATTGAGATTTAATGTTTTTTCTTGCGTTTCCGCTGCATGGTTTTATTTTTTATGCTATTGTCTATATGCTATTGGTGCCGCGCGCCGCCGACGACACACCGTTGGCCGGTCGTTTAGCGCGTATTACAAGTTTTTTGTATGGGGACACCACTTATTTTTTGACTTAACTTTATTTTTATATGTCTGTTATATAGCAAATATAATAATACATATATTGGGATAGTTTCAAATATCTGCTTGTAACGGTTCCAACGATACAATTTTTTAAAAAAATGTATGGGGGTCCCCATACCCCCTATTTTTAACTTTTTTTTATTTTGACGTGATAACGTCTTTAAAATCGTTTTAGTCGGGTGACATGTTCAGAAACTTGTGTCACACCAAAACCTCACGAGCGCGATCGCAGGTATAACGAGAGAGAGACGGACCGATCTCCCGTCTCATCTCGAGCGCTGCCAGTCATTCCGTGAAACTTGTCACGCGGAATCCTCACGAGCGGTTAGACGTTATCACGTAAACATCTCGATCGTAAACCTACTTTACAAACAACCAATTTTTTCCTACGCTTACACACAATCACCGAGCAGGATTCCAAATTTCATCCTTCTAGGTCATCTGGTAATAGGTTAGATTTAGGTACTATATGTCAGTCAGTCAGTCAGTGCTAAAATTTACGACTTTTTGACCTTCATATCTTTATAACCGTTTGAGCTAGCTTCATGAAATTTGGGCTTCTAGATGTCCTTATGGATATAATTAAACACACGTAGTGTTATGTATTTACGTTAAAGAGGTTTTGAGTTATAGAAGGGTCAAAAGTGGCACCAAGTGGTTCGTGTAAATATACACTCGGCGCTGGCTAGCCAGTTCCTTTGCTTAAACTTGGCTTGACACGCTGCCGCGTGTCTAGATCTATGAGTAGTACCATCGCCAACACTGTTAACTGACCATTTGTAATCTCTATTGCAACTGCAGAGGGTCTACCGATGGTCAGTTAAGGCTGTTGCTGTTTGTACAGTCGCTATCAAATATATCGGAGCGGCCAAGGTGGTCACAAATATCTGAACAACGCCTCTATTGTCAAGGCGATAAAGTACATGTTCCGATATTTTTGAATACCTTGGCCGCTCCGATATATTTGATGGCGACTGTACCTACTGTAAAAATGCGGTTTGTGCTAAAGCGTTTATTACAGCGTGGATTCAATGGACAGTTCAATATCTTGATAAACGGGATGTTTTTGAGGGATTGAAAACCCAGGTGTAATAAATAATGAGGAAAATGACAACAGTAGGTCGGTAAGTAGTTGTACATTTTATAGAATTTACAAATCCAGTATAATAATAATGTAATGACATTAAAGTAATTATTTCTGTACGTCGGCTAAGATATCCAAAAAAGGATAAAAATTAAGTGTTGCGAGATCGAGGCTCGCCCAGTTTGAGATTTTTTTTGCACTCATATGAGTATCATAAAATATGTATATTTGATGTTGACTATGTGTGTTACTTTTAAATAATACTAGTATGTTATTTGAATAACTTGTCATGCATTGTTGAACAGGGTCGCAAGCAACCGACCTCAAAATGAACCTCGTGTGATCCCTGGAGAACCCAGCGCTTGCTGGAGAGATAAAAAATTGTCTGAATAATTTCATGGATCATAAAATATCTTCTGGTGAAATATACTCACGAAATAAATAAATATAGCGTGCATATACAGTGTGGAAAGATAAGTCGGGCCCTGGAGGGAAACTACCTTAAAACGTTGAGATAGCTCAATTCACTGAAAGGAAACATTCTTTAATTTTTTTAAAGGGACATAACTGCATTTACAATTTTTTGGAAAAGAGTACAGTTTACAAAAAAACTATTTATTTTGTAATTTTTGCCATAAATAATTTTTATGACAATTGATGCCAATCGATCATATTTCCAACAAGGATAACAACTTCTTAATACCAACCAAGTTTAGGGCACAAGAGAACCCATAAATAATAATAAAAATATTTTTCATACAATTAGTATGGAAAAAAGTGAAAATTAAGAAAAAATCTGTGAATGCAGTTTTAGTTTTTAGGAAAAATAAAAGAATGTTTCCTTTCAGCGAATTGAGCTATCCCAACGTTTTAAGGTAGTTTCCCTCCAGGGCCCGACTTATCTTTCCACACTGTATAAGTACGTAGCGTGCGAATATATGTAAAACAAGATTTACTTTGTTTATACTTGCAACGAAAAAATATCATCTACCGAAAAATATGCAAATAATTAATAAAATACAATTTCTTAACCACCAAATATAATTATTATTATATAGCGATATTGGGATATTTTTTAAAAATATCATTAAAAAAACCGGCCAAGTGCATAATAGAGGGTTCCGTACCTTCAATGGAATAAGAACCAAACTAATTCCAAATTATGACGAAACTATAAGGGTTCCGTTTTCTCTCCCAAAAAATGATAATGAAATTACGAAAGTATATTTGCCAAAAATAAGAAAAAAATACATGATTTTTAAATACATGTTATCCTTAGTTAACGACAAATATCTACGAGTATAATCTATACTAAAATAGTAGAAAACAAGGGATGACAATAATATTGAACCCTATTACTTAGACTCTAGTGTCCTATTTGGAAAAATACAACTATGTACTACTCATGTTGTTGATTTAGGATTTGGTGAGGTGTACGTTTTAGAATCCCGCTCAAACAGTAAAGGTAAAGAATCAAAATATTTTTCCATTAAAGTTAAATCTATTTTTTGTCAACTATAAGATGGACTGTGGGATGCGATTCTTATCTTAATATGTATTTTATAAATTCATCGTAAATAGTAGAACCATTTAAAACCTATCTTAGACTATCTTGGCTGATGCCTAAGCTTATAAAAAACTCATTGCTGACTCATTGAGACTGAGACTCAGTCTGCCTGCCTGTCTGCCGTTACGGCACGCTCGAAACGTCAGGAAAATAATAATAGTAAGTGTACGCGATTAAGTCTCGTTTTTATCAAAATAATGAGTGAAAACCGTGTAAGTTTAAATTCGAAAAATAAACACCTTTTTTTTATATATAGAGGGGAAAATGCGTTACGCATACAGCCGGGCCTCGGGAACGTAAGGCCCAGGCGGTTATGTGGGACTCCCATTCCGGTGTACCCACTAAAAACCCCTCTTTTTGCCGCCTCATCGCTAAAAGGCGAGACCACGGGAACTCCGAAGTACACTACCGTGGCCTCGCCAGCGGCTGGCTGTTGAGCCACCTTTCTGAGGACTTTGTCCTCTTACGCTGGATATGGCGTGGCTAGATGTCTGCCACGCTCTTCGCCTCGAGGAACCTGTACCTTTAGGGTGACAGTCGTCCCCGTGACTGCCCCCCGGAGGTCCTCCTTAAGGCGGCAAGCGGCGGTCATGGGTGCTCGCCTGCGCCCGGGTCTCTTGCGCCGCATCGGGTGAGCTTCCACGTCCTGCTCCCGCGCGCGCTCAGAGGCTTCTTTCTCCGTCATTACTAGTTGGCTGTAGTAAGACACCGCCTTCCATTTAGTCCTATTTGCAAGGATGCCCCTTACGACGCTGGGTAGCGACAAGTCGCTGCCGACCACCGCGGTCAGCTGGTTCCGCGCCTCGTTCCACCCTCTGCACTCTGCCAGCGTGTGCTGTGCTGTGTCTTCAGCACTATCGCAGTGATGACACGCTGGCGTTGGCTCCCTCCCGGATATTTTGCACAGGTACTTCCCAAAGCACCCATGGCCCGTAAGCACCTGTGCGAGGTGGAAAGTTACCACTCCATGTTGCCTCCCTATTCATTCTTTCAGCATGGGCTGGATCGCGTTGACCTTCCAGTGGCCGGCACTTGGGGTCTCCAGTCTTTCGCCCCATTTGAGAAGGAGTAAATCGTGGGCATTTACCCTCCAGCGCTTCACCTCCTCGAGCATAGGCTCTTGCCCTCTAGCTCTCGACTCCGCGATCCGGGTGTACACTCCTGCCAGAGCTTCCGCATCTAAATCCCAAGGAGGTGTCCCAGCGAGTGCGCAGGCTGCCTCGCAGGAGATCGTGCGGTATCCCCTGATGACTCTTATCGCCATGACCCTTTGCGGTCTTCGCAGAAGGGACTGGTTAGACACAGCTCCAACCCAACTCAACTCAACGCTATAACGACATTGACATTTGCTATTCGAACAGATTTTCATTAAAATATCAATGTTTAAAAATTTTTGTAAACAATATATTAGAAATAATGGTAGGTAGTTACTTTTCAAACCACCTCTATGTTCCAAAATCCAAACCAATGCCGCCTGCGGTCGATATTGGAGTTCAACCTTAACTAATACTATTGTCCATTAAAATTAACCACTGACCACCATCCCTTTATCATTGTTAGCTCATTCCGTTTCCTTATTTTATTATAGACCGAAAGCTAGCTCCGGAAAATGTTACAACTTTTAGGGCAACTAAACCTCTCTAGACAATTCGCTATACTACTCTTACAGGAACTAGACATCTAATAACTTTTTATCGGTGGAAGTTAGAGTGACAGGTTAGCAAAACTTTTCAGTTGAGAAAAGAAATACAAAGGTAAGAGATTAAGGTCCACCGATTGCAAGAGATTTATTATAAGTACCTAACTATCATTTCATTCATTTAATACTCACAGACTTCGCTTACTTACTAGTTTAAATCGCTTACGAAACTTACTTAAGCTACACCTTCAATTTCTCCAATTTCTCATTTTTTTTAGGGTGTTTTTAACCTTAAGCCATGTTGTGAGAAGTGATTAGGTAAGTACTGAACAACTTTTACGATGGTACTAACTCTAAAATTACGAAAACATTTTCGGCTGTTTCATACATTTTGGCCGATAAATTCGGATGTTGACGTTTTCTATAGGGTGGCCAATTTTTTTTTCATAAGGTAGGTCTCATAGAAAATGTTGTTGAGTTTGGCCTACCCAGTCACCCGGCTATGTGTCTAAGGCTTGTAAAAGTTGTAAAACATCTAGTATGATCCATCTATTACGTAAGTGATACGTGGTTCCACTTAATTTCTCCACGATCCGAATGGTCGCTCGGTCGGCGCAATCGCACCTTAAAATAATAAACCACTTAGCCCCAGAACCTCGACCACAACCCGGGAGAGCTAACAAACTAAATCCTATTAAGCCGGGATCCCACTGAAATAGTTATGTTAAAAATTGTCCAAGTCATTTCAAAAGTTGACGTTCCGTAAAAAGCTGGGTTGTTAGAAGGTTAGCTAGAATAATTTAATGTCAACAGAAACGTATCTAACTCATGCGTCTAGAAAATGAACCAAAGACTGGTGATTTGAACATGTATTATTATTTTTTGAAAAGCGTTATTTTTTGCTTTGCATTGCAGAACCAAATTGCAAAACCATTTTTAATCTTAGGCTTGAATAATACCTATCTTAAATACTAATATCAATTTGTAGCTGCACTAATACATGCTTAGAGTGTGCCCTGACAGTGTCTCGCACGAGAGATAGTCTATTCGTCTCTTAGGGTGACCCCACCGAATCACACGAACACGTCCGGTTTGACGTATTTTAACATGACATCAGGTTTTGAAACCATACGGTGGAGCATGTGTGTTCGGGGCTCTGGTAATAGAACTGCGCCTTCAAGCGACCTGATTCGATGACCGTATCCATCTCTAACAGATAGTCTCTCTCACGCGCGAGATACTGTCGCGGTACAGGTATGCTAATCGTGATGTTCATAATAGTTTACTGTCCGGGCTTTTTCTTGAACTTGGCTACCCTAACTGCCATGCTTCAATCCCTAGATCCTTCCTTGCACATTTCGCCCACCATACACCATTCACTTCACTCCGTCAAAGGCAAAACGTTGCAAATCCAATAGAAGGTACCAGGAGACTAGAATCAGGCAGGAGACTTGTCTGACATGTTTGAACGAGATTGAATAGGAAATATTCTACGGAAAAAGTTCCTGCATTTTTAGGCTGGGTACACATGTTATTAAAGGCGGATTGAAAAGGATTTTTATTGCTTTGAAAGATGAAAGGACTCAGGCAGTCACACTGCTTGTAATAATAGAATTTGAAAGCAGTTTACAAACATATTTTACAAACCTGCCGAAATACTTGTATGCATGAAACTTGTAGGAATTTGAAAAATACAAAATTTTCTATTATAAGTTATTTTCTAAGCGTTGTTTATGTATAGACCATGCTGTTGTCAAATAAACTAGGGTCTTTATAGTTGTAAGCAACCATAGCCTACGAACGCTCATAGCTCCACAGGTACAGTCTGTCCAGAAAGAGAAGTGTCGTAGAAAGTATGAGCACCGATATAAACCACGATACTTCTCTTTCTGGACAAACTCTACGTACCTATCACCTACGCGATGCTCGTAAGTTATATGCAGATTCACTGTGTTGTATGTTAAATAGCAGATATTTATTCCTATTCAAGATCCTTTTAATCTAATTAGGTTCTAATACTTATAATATTAATGGCCTGTTTCACAATCTCAAGTTAAAAAATATCTGTCAGATAAATGTTTGCTGTCCTTTTCTTTTATATGACTGGAGAAAAGGATAGCAATAATTTTACTGGCAGATAAGTTTATCTGGAGATTGTGAAACAGGCCCTAAGTTTGATAAGATACTTTTGTGATTGTTACACAATAGATAGTGTGCTGCTGTTCGCCAACAAACTGTTGTGCAGTTTGGCGAAAATTTATGTTACTAAATATATTGTGTAATTACTGTTTCATATATTAAACAAAAACAAAACAATGGAACTTAGGATTCGAAAATCGTTTATTAAACTTTGTCCTTTAGTAAAACTAAACGTATTCAAACATAACGAAGACAAATACGGCTGCGTACCTTGCCCCTCGGGAAATTAATAAAATTATCTCAACTATACTCCAACCTGTAAAATTACTCACCATTAGTCCTAAAATCCAAACTTATCCATTACAGCCGACGGCCATTGTTGGCTAATTTAATACACAGGACGTGCCAACTCCGCGCCCATGCCATTAACTCGCGCCATATATTCCGTCTCGTTGCGCGTGAGTGCGACTCTAAAGCGCCAGTGTTACTGGACCTCAAGATGCGTAACGACTACATGTTATCAGAGATTTCTCTTCACTATTTGTTTGGATCATTAACTCGCTAACACTCGGCAAGTTATTGCAATTATAACACTGTTTACACGCAGAAATGAGCGAGTTGCCCGAAAATATTAACTTCACAGCGAATTACTCTGGTTAAGGAGGTGCGACCAGTATTTTAACTTTTCAACAAGCATACGGCCACTTATATGAAAAGTGAATAAAGTAAAATTTTACACAGTTTTAGTTACAAGTATTTACACTTTCAAACATCAGTAATTAATAAATAGTTCTAATATTGGTTTAAGCACGAATCAGGACACTTACGTTTTTTAGTGAGTTTTGTTTTATGTTATTTATTTATTTAATATTTACCTCACGAAATAAAATGTAATGGTACAAAAGGCGAACTAAATGAGAGAACAAGAGGTATTATCTACCAGTCAACCTGAAGGCAAAGCAGAGAAGTTGTTACAAGAGTGATTAAAGAAACGATGTAGTTTAACTTATAAGGGTGCTGTTGTCAAATTGGTAGCATATTTTACGCTTCGAAATCTCTTCCCTTATCTACGCTCGCTGTTGTTTATGCCCCAATAACCTTAAAATATAATACACTTCCCCATAAAGCAAAAGACAGTATCTCAAACATTGTTATCTAACTCACCAGATGCGGAACGTAGCTTTATGGCAGAAGATATAAAAAAAAAAACAATTGGCATATAACATAAAACAGAAACTTTTTCAGACGCGTATTTGCTTCATAAAGTATAGCTGCCGAATCGTTTGAGCTTCGACAGTAAGCAAATCACTTGGAATACTTGTTAACTATTGGAAAAAGTCTACATATAAATAAAGGTACGTCAAATTAGGAGTTGAAATTAAAGGAAATATAATTTTAAACAAAAATTAACCAACTTTTCTTAGACTCCACATTTCCATGCCCAAGCCAAGCCCAAGCCACAGCAAATTCCCAAGCTACTGTAAAAAAAATATTCAAATCACTATAAGTGTCATATAATATTTGAAGATTTTTCCAGGATCCCATAATCAGATCCTAACCTGATTACAATGACATCAACTGTCAAGTATACCCTTTCATACAAAAAAATAATTTTCCAAATCGGTCCAGCCATCTTCTAATAATCGGTAAACATACATTAAAAAAAAAGATTCCCGCGACTTGAGAACCTCCTTCTTCAAAATCTTGGTCGGTTGAAAATATATGAAAATCGGCGACACATACTAACAAACAACCCACAGCAGCTTAAACAGTTCAACGTAAAACCTTCGACATATATAAAAATATATTCTCCAAATGCCGTGACACTCGACTGAGAAAGGATTTTATGAAATTAAACATCGAAGGGGATAAAAACGGGGGCTAAAAATTTTAATGTTAAAGACTAGACTAGTCTAGTTAAATCTATAGTCGGTCTCCGCGAATTTTCACGTACTCATCTATATATGGGAGCGCCACACTTGAAATCTAAGCATTGTCGGACTCTACATGACGGCTCGGCAGCCGGCCTGTGTTGGTTAAAATACTGGTCAATTATATTAGTTTACGGGTAAAAGTTTGTACATATACCTGAGGTGGACGCGGGTGTTCTGCGCCGGATAATTAGCTCATAATTAAAGCTACACAATGTATGAAATATAACAGAAAAAGTCAAAACTAATATTAACAACCTAGCTAACAACCCGTAACACTCCCGGGTCTGCAAGCGTCTATAGGCTACGGTGATCGCTTTCGCTCGAAGCTGTGTTTGAAAGTTGAACTTATTGTTTATTTTGTATTTAACAAAACTGTACGATAAGTGATATGTTATAAAATAATATTCATTTATAACTTATAAATGAATATTATAGGACAATCTTACACAAACCGACCTAATCCCACAGTAAGCTCAATAAGGCTTGTTTGTGTTGTGGGTTGTGGGTACTAGACGACTTTAAAACTGCTAAACTTTTAAACTCGTAGGAAAAATTAAACTATCCCAGGTCTCAAATAAATACGCATATTATATGTTTCAACCAGCTCACATATCCTTTAATAAAGCTAAATTAAAGCAAGTGTGAATCTCGCGTGTGCACCCAGCCTTACGTGAGCAGGGCCGTCACGTCTTCGCCCGAGGTCTGAAATATTAACCCGCGCCAACTCATGGCGCCCCCACTGTTCTCGACCGAGTCGAGTCAAGCTAATGACCCACCAGTGTTACCTTGAGATTCGTTTTATTTATTAAAACTTTATTGCACTTAAAAAAATTACAAATGGCGGACTTATTTAACTTCGCCCGAAAATAAGTCCTACCTTTCACCCGATCCTTTTGCTGAATACTCCCTATACTTTGATTCTTTATCCCACCATTTTAGGTAAAAAATTCAGAAATAAAAAGTTGCATTGTCTCTTTTTAGGTAAATATCTACCAGTGTGCTGAATTTTATCCAAATCCTTTCCTGCGCGAAGGAAGAACAACCATCCAAACATCTAAATACCTATCTAACGGCCTTCTAGCCCAGTCAGTAGTGACCCTGTCTACGAAGCAGGAGGTCCCGGGTTCGTATCCTGGTAAGGGCATTTATTTATGTGTTTATTACAAATATTTGTACCTGAATTATCGATGTTTTCTGTGTATTTAAGTATTTATATATATCTATTATATGCATCGTCGTCTAGTACCCACGACACAAGCCTTATTGAGCTTACTGTGGGACTACGTCGGATTGTGTAAGATTGTCCTATAATATTTATTTATTTATCGAAAATCTAGACTTCTTTGACACTTCTTCTTTCGGCACTCGGCCGAGTTGTGGCCGAACCGGTTGCCATGGCGTAGCAGCAAGTCCGGCAAGCACACTGCGGTACTCGATGCCAAGGGGTTCTTTCATCCTAAAGTGGCCACCGAACCGTCATATTTTAGGCAAGTTGCCGTCCCTCTGGCTGGCCGCAATTGTTAATATGTTCTAATATGTTTACCAAACTTAAACGCCGTTGAGTACAACGGCATTTAAGTTTGATAAATGATATGGCCCTCAACAAAAAGTATGTACTTACAACCGAAGATATATTTACAGTTTGACGTTGACTGTACATTTTATTCTGGTGTTCATATCTTTGGACTCGTTCTTACTTACACAATGACAATGACACTCTTGGTCTAGTGGCAGTAACCGATGCAGTTTATTTTTATTATAACTCGGAAGAGAATTATTCGGAGGGTGTGAGGTTCTAAGATAATATTACAGATATTTATCTACACCGAATGTGAGATAGCTGGAAGCAATGACAGCGCCATTTTGACAATAAAATTTGTGGCTACTTAAGGCGAATTCTTACTTGGAAACACTTAATATTTTAATTTGCTTTGTTATTGTTATGATACGACCATTAAACAACGCAGTTCATTTCGCGCAAGCTAAAAATATTTTCAGATTTCAAATGATGCGACGAACGGGGCCACATATTAATATTCTCAAATCAATGCAAACGCGACTCACTGATATGAACACTATCACGACCAGAAACTCACTAAGCGGACTCTACGTTAGGAGGCGCTTTCCGCTATATACGGGAATAACGCTATATGTATTTAATGCAAAACATATTTTTTTATAATATTACTTATTTGTTTATAAAATCATAAAATACACTAAATAGGAAACATGCTTTTCAGGAGGAAATTCGACGCTGCACCGGTGAAATTCAGCCGAATTTATGCAATTTTTTTGACAAAAGAGTGAGGCAGCAAGGCCGTAGAGGCCAATTGCCCAACGTGTTATTCCACACATAACCCTATTTAGTGTATACAAATAATATTATAACGAAAAAAAAGTGTTTTCCAGTAAATTCAAATGTTCTGTTCTTAAATCTGTGTATGTGATGTACTTAAATATAATTTTGTAATTACATCGCTGCGTTGCCTTGCTAGATGGCGATACTAATTCGCTGAGCGAGGAACAAGCCAGCTCTACGGTCACCGGAGGACCGGATGAGCAACATAATCTTTTAAACAGTTTGACTGCTTCCGGTCCCCATGGGCCCAGCGCCACCACTGCAAAAGGCGCAAATATATATCAGTTACCTAATGACGCGCATTTTCGGCGCTTAGCAGCCTCAGCAGTGGATGCAGCCCGCCAGCCCTCAACAAACGCCCTGATGGGACGGCGCTAGGGTGTCCATACATGTGGCATTCCTAACTAAAGGCGGTCCCTGTTGCCTGGGCACAAGTCATCCCGTCGGGTCTCTTGCCATCATTACACACGCACCATCAACCATACGATTAAATAAATCACACACCAGTACATTTTCGGTTTTGTGCCATAAACGTTATCACTACGGGTATATTAATATTTTAAGAATATTACCTTTTAACAGGAATCATTAAATTTGTTTGACCTTGTCACAACATTTCCTATATTTGAGAAAAAATATTTAGATCCTCAACATCATTCGTTCTCCGTATTTTATTATACCTAAAACCTAACTTATGAATATACTTTTATGAGTATCATATGTCAACCGCAGTAGGACTCACAAGGCCTGTAAAAGCTGCCGCGGCAATACTTATACGACATGTATAAATAATAATTGATACATTAGATAATACAGTCGTATAAAATATCAATAAAACACCAGCCGTCGATGCCACAGCTTATTGTGGCAGTGAGTACATTTAATGTGATAATAGTCCCGTCCCATTAACAAACTTTACATAAGTAGTCTCGCAAAGTTGTTGATTAGCTGTGCTTTTTTTTTTATACCTCGATGGTAGCAAACAAGCATACGGTCCGCCTGATGGTAAGCACGTATCGTACCCTATGGACGCCTGTAACCCCAGAGGATTCACATGCGCGTTGCCTATCCTTTAAGAACCTATACACTCCTTTTTTGAAGAACCTCATACTGTAGCCCGCTGGGAAAACCTCGGCAGGGAGTTCATTCCACAGTCGCAGCGTTCATGGGAGGAAATTCATCTTAAACCTTCCTTAGTGTATATAATAAATTGATAGTTATTGCAGAGATTCCTTTTGTATGGTCATGTCGTAATTAAAGTGACATAGAACGGGTCAAAGTCTTCAAATTAAATAAAAGAGATGAAAAGAAGTAGCCGCGCTTCGAATGAAAATATTAAAAATGTCCTCAACGCACGGGTTTAAAGTATAAAATGCATTTTGGCGTTTATCTCTTCATTTTCCTTTTACCGCAGCGAGCTGTCTCCACAACGAAATAAACTCGTTTTATATTCAGCGTGGAATGAGCAACGGTTTACGACAAACGTTACGTCTATAACACCGCTATACGACATGCGACCATCTACTCGTATAAGTCCGCTATACGAGTATATGGAAACTACGAATACGAATTGTCCATAAACTACGTCCGGACTTGGGTATGTCCTTAAACTACGTCCGGACTTGGGTATGTCCTTAAACTACGTCCGGACTTGGGTATGTCCTTAAACTACGTCCGGACTTGGGTATGTCCTTAAACTACGTCCGGACTTGGGTATGTCCTTAAACTACGCCAAAAAGAGAGGTATGGGCACTGCGAATTGCATCTCGCTGAGTGTGGTAGGGCACGTTCAGCGAATGTCATCTCGCTCAAATCTGGAGCAGAGCCCGACTGGGGAAGTACCTCCACCTTACAGAAAACCACAGCCAAATAGCACTAGACCCTACTCATAGTGTTGTGTTCCTGCTGGTGAGTAAGGTTGCCAAAGAGCTCAAAGAGGACCCAGTGTGTTGATGATGAGGAACCTCTTGTTCCTTTAGCCATCAACACAGTGAATCCTCCTTTTTGTAAAGGGTCGGCAACGCGCATGTGACTCCTTTGGAGTTGCAGGCGTCCATAGGTTACGGTAGCTGCTTACCATAGCTGTTTGCCATCGTCGTGGTATAAAAAAAAAGAATTACAAGATCGTGGTCAGGTTGAATATGGTCTCTCAGGCGGCAATTAGTTAATTTATGTTTTGTCTGTTTCTAACAAACACAACTGTCAAAGTGACAGATGAGGATAAAATATAAATTAACTAATTAAAGCTTGAGAGACGTTTATGAATAAGGGGGTGAATTTATTTCTCTAAAATAATATTACAATTCACTTATCTAGAGAAATACAATACTAGTTTATAATAACCTTATCTTAATATAATACAGTGTACGAATAGTAATTTAAATAGAGTAATATAAAGCAATTCTTATTATTTTACGTAAAAGTGGGTATGTCGTGTACTATAAGGTACAGTCACTGGCAATAGTATCTTCCTACACGAATCCCGCAAAAATGTGTGACACGCTTTTATGGCCCTACAAATAAGAGCGTGTCACATACTTTTGCGACCTCCGTGTAGGAAGATACTATTGCCGGTGACTGTACATCGGTCTATAAGTTAATCGCGTGAGCGCGGGCGGCCCAACATATCGCAAAATCCAGCGTAAAGTGCCCGAGACATGACAATTTTATTGATCATATTCGCTGTGTGCATGATTGTGGCGCCATCTCTTTGGCAGAAGTTAAATCTTTTAATTTTTCTTTTTTCGAATGGCTTGGACTCCTTGCTTATATGAAATGTATCAGGCTGAGTCACTATTTTGACCGAGTTGAGGTGACTTAGGTGATGTCAAATATTTTGAAACTTGATATTGATAAGAGCCTCTTGCAGTATAATTTCTTGTCACATTGTGCACTGTGATCTTTCACGTTAGCCCCACCATGCACTTCGCACATAGCGAATAGAAAATGTCACATTCCTGACTTAAAAATAGGATTCAACGTTAAAACAAGAACCTATGTGTGTACAGTGAGTACCTATGTATGTAAAGCCTGAACAGAAATGTCAAGAGGGCGCTATTATTCTCATTTATATGGAAACATTCCAGTATAGTCATAGAGCGTATTATTCTCTATGGTTTATCTACCTGTCAGCTCTGATATTAATTTGAAAATGTTTCACAGCGAAATAATTATTTAACTTATTATTTACAGCAGTTTATTATAAAAGTACACTATTTACAATGTTTCGCTCTTGACTATGATAATTTTGGGAATTTTTGTCGTTTATTATTTAATATTCAGCAATTTATTATTATTCAAATAAACCGCCTCAATGACACTGTCATGACAGCCTATCACATGCACTCACACATGCATATCATTATGTCATCAAAATTATTGCCAGTGTAAGAAATTAGTTCCAGTGAATTCCGCAACATAGCGCATGATCATATATTTCTGGTTAGGCTTTACATGTGTAAGATTGAAACAACGTTGTCGGCCATAATACTTTTATTTCTTTCTCACTTTAACTCTAACATAATCCTATGTCTATCCCATTCTCGCAATCATTCATTCATCTCTCTCTTTCTTTGGTGTATCCACGCATGCTAGCTCTTTCAGTCCTTAGTACATTACGGTTTTCACAGATATTTAAGCATGCACCTTACACATGTATGCATAAACATATAAACATGTTAAAACACAATTTCGCTCACGTAACAGCTAATCAGCAACCGTTACAAATCCTGGCATCATTAAAACTCCATCGACGTATTTTCCAAACTTCCCCTCGTCGAAATTATGAATCCCCAACTTGGTAATACCTTATTGACATGGGAATTAGGAATTATGCCCCAGGCTGACATATTAACCGGAATGGGGAAGGGGGTCCGTCTGTTGTAAGGGTAATTTTGAGAGTGAGAAATATATATTTTAATGTTTAACATGTTGGTTCGTTCGAACAGCGTTTAGGATTTTGATTATTAGGATCGGTATCGTAAAAGCGTGACTGAGTATTGATAGAAAACTTTCTTAATCAAATTTTATAAGTTTACTCATTCATCTCAAATCAATATCATGTTGAAATCAATACCTTCATAATGTTATTGATATATGTGTCATTATTTTGGCAAAGGTATTTGGAGGTCGGCACTTACTTCGTACGAGTAATAAAAGCGTACAGTACATGTGCCGATCACCAAAAGGTACATTTGCCAAAATAATGACACATTTGATGATTTTTGTGTTATAAAAAATCGCAAAGAACAATCTCACTCAAGTAAATAATCTTATGTACGACAAAAGCTACTTATATCAAAATAAATCAAACGTTTACAAATTGACATACTGCAACGAAGTACTCATAATGAATGACACAAAACTCTAATCTAACATAGATGATAAGGTCATATAAATATCACATAATATTCCTCATGCCGACTACATAGACCCACTCAACATACTTAAATTGCTTAAGTTTATATGACCAGAAACTGTAAGAAACATTTTGTACAAATATTTTTTTATTAAAAATAACAAAATTATTCACGAAAAATATAGCGGTTGCTTACACAACTTACTCTGCAATATTTTCCTGTTTTTTCCACCAAAGCCAATTTACCTCGAAACAGGCTGGAAGCAAAAATGAATTCACAAACCGCGGGTTTTACAACAAACCTGATTTCATACAAAGGCGCTTGAAAATCATTTCATAAGGCGGGAAAATAAAACCACTTTATTTCTCTATGGTGGCGTGTAAATTGCGGGCCGCTACGTGTGAGGCGTTGACGAATTCATGAAAAAAAAATATTTTTCTTTATTCCGTAACTTTTGCTTTACGGTTTTCTTACACGTCCAAGCATAACTACAATTTTTAGGGTTCCGTAGTCAACTAGGAACCCTTATAGTTTCGCCATGTCTGCCCGTCCGTCCGTCCGTCCGCGGATAATCTCAGTGACCGTTGGCACTAGAAAGCTGAAATTTAGTACTAATATGTATATCAATCACGCCGACAAAGTGGTAAAATAAAAAGTGGAAAAAAATGTTTTATTAGGGTACCTCCCCTATACGTAAAGTGGGGAGTGATTTTTTTTTTCATTTCAACCCTAACGTGTGATATATTGTTGGATAGGTATTTAAAAACACCGGCCAAGTGCGAGTCGGACTCGCGCACCGAGGGTTCCGTAAAAACCTGTAGGTATATTAGGGCTAGTAACTTTATAATATTTTTATTATATGATGTAACTAAAATGTACTGTTTTCGCAATTTTTCTTTTATCTGTGCTATAAGACGTTGCTTCGTACCAAATTCCAAGATTCTGAGTTCACGGGAAGTACCCTGTAGGTTTTGATTCCCTTGCGAGCGAAAATTTGCGGTATAAACGGCTGTATCTTTTGATTACGTTGGCTTAGAAGTCTGATTTTTTCACAGCTCCAAGGTACAGTAGACTTGAGTATTTGGTATAAATTTCAGCTTGATACCTCCACGCGTTCCTGAGAAAAATGGTCTTGACAGACAGACAGACAGACGGACAACAAAGTGATCCTATAAGGGTTCCGTTTTTTCCTTTCGAGGTACGGAACCCTAAAAATGAATAGGGGTTTACTAAAATCATTTTTTTTATGTAAATATTTTCGGAAATAATCGCTCCAGAAGTAAAAAAAATGTGTCCCCCCCCCCCTCTAACTTTTGAATCATAAGTTTAAAAATATGAAAAAAATCTTAAAAGTAGAACTTTATAAAAACTTTCTAGGAAAATTATTTTGAACTTGATAGGTTGAACAGTTTTTGAAAAAAAATTACAAAATAATTTCTGAACTAAGTTTGTTAGTTCAGAAATTATTTTGTAATTTTTTTTCAAAAACTGTCTTTTGTAATTTAACCGTATAAGCAGGTGTTTATTGTACCTGTAATTTCTACAAAATCACAATGAAATGACATGCTTTCAAATAAAGTAAAAACGGTGAAAATCGGTTCACGCAATAAAGAATTATCCCATAAAAATCATCTTCCATACTTTAAGCTCGCGCTCAATAGTTTACTTAATTTGCCGATAGATGTCGCTGTACGTGGAACGCTCATATCATATCCTACATGGCGGTGTTATTTTAACTCTTAAGTGGGGATTCTTAGTGTGACGGACGGAAAACTACGGAACCCTACACTGAGCCTGGCCCGATACGCTCTTAGCCGGTTTTTGAAACTCAAACAGCCTAGACGATAAAAGAGCGTAAAGAATTTTCAACTCAAATATAAAGGTGTAAGGTTTGTTTTTGTTTGTAGGGTGATTATGTTATGATGTTACAAAGAAGTGTAGAAACATTTTGGTACGTCAGAATAGAAAGCATTACAGTGAGTATCCAACAACAGTGTAGCTCTTACAGAATTTAGTGGGAATGTTACCTCTGGGATGATACTCGCGAGGAAATGTATTATTTATGTGTACTGGCACAGAAACAAACCAATAAATAAGAAAGCCTGTCAAGCGTGAGCCGGCGACTGGGGAGCATATTGAAATAACTGGTCAAGCGCGAAACGGATTGCGCGCCGAGGGTTCCGCGATTTCTTAAATTATGATTTGTCCAGAGTGCTCTGTGGACGTATTTTTAAAGTTTAACCATAGTGACCACTAATTATAAGATTGCATTTATGATAAAGGCTGGCTATCATTTTTTTTTTATTGACAGGTTAATTAATCCTTTCGAATGGCATAAGTCTCAATTTGCTACTCGATGAGATTATATTTTAATATTATATTTAGGCACACTTAAATTAGGCTGAATTCCGAAAGTCCCAGGTTTGCGTTAGGCTACCACCATTTTTTGGCACTTCTCAATGAGCTCTATCGAATATGCCACGTGCTTGCCACGTGCCAACTTGCTACTCGATGAGGTAGATTACGCCAAAAAATAGGGACATATATTACTCACTGTACAAAACGCTGCAGGTTTGGCTCATACCACCAGGAAAAAAATATACATAACTTTTTACCGTGCATTGCCCTATATAGGCCGAATTCAGCTACTCGATGCGGTAGGGTTTCCAACGACCTACTCTTCTTCTATAGCCTCTGTTCGTGATTAGTTGATTACATTTGAAGTCACTGAACTGCACCTCTTTTTCCTGTTGCTGCTACTGCTACTAACTTTCACTCCCCATTGGTCCTGTAAGTTATTTAGCGGAGTAGTTTAGGTACTATGAAACTTCTCATTTTCAAATTAAGCAAAAGTTTTAACGGTGACAGACGGTTTGATGCAACGGATCCCTATTATGAACTGGCTACGTCAGATATGACACAATAATGAGAGCAACAAAATCAGTCCGCATTTGCATTCTTTGACCTCCACCACTTTACAGCTGCTAGATGTCCGGATCTAGAAATAAGCATAGTATAGCAAACTAACGTTTCGTTGCTCTCATTATTGTGTCATCTGTCGTGGCTAGCTCTACGTCTATAAAATTTACATGATTTTCTACTACGGCTCGAAAAACCCTTTTTTTGTTTCAGGATAGACCGACAAATGGAATGGAAGGACCCCCAAAAAGTTTACATATGTCGTATTTATCTTACAGCCTATTTTGCATACTCGTACCTCGCAATAGGCTGTTTTCACGATTTTTGTTTATAACCCGCGGCAAAGAAAAGAGGTTATTAAAACATATACCTACATATTGTCCAGGTCAATAGAGCACCGGAAATTTATAATGTCGTAAGTAACAAAATCCTAATTTAAAATGCCAAAATAAAACAAAATAAAATTGGAAATTAAGCATAAGTAATAATTTGATTGTGCTTTTTCTGTTTTTTTTTTGCATTTGATTCGTTTTTCAGGGTTCCGTAGTCCCCTAGAAACCTATAGTTTCGCCATATGATAGCCGTCTGTCTATCTTTTCGCGGCCTGGCTTAGTGATCGTTTGTACTAGGAAGCTGAAATTTGGTATGTGTAAGTATAATCAGGTTGACAAAATGGTTAAAGAAAAATAAAATATCTTTTAAACACCTTCCTCCCGTACACATAAAGTAAGGGTGATTCTTTTGGTCACTCCACCCCTACAGTGTGGGTGTTGTTGGATAGGTATTTCAAAAATAATCTATGTATCTATTCATCCCACATCCACCCACTGCTGAGTATAGGCCTCATCTTTATGTCGCCACTCTCCTGGGTCCCGTGCCAGTCCCATCCACTGCACACCCGCCATTCGGCAGATATCATCTGACCATCTCGTTGATGGTCTCCACGCTGACCTTCTAGCCCATCTAGAAAGAAATAGGGGTCTTGAAAACTATTTTTGATAAACTCAATATTTTCGGAAATAATTCTTGGAAAATAAAAAAGTCTATCGTACATGACATCAATTAAATGTATGTTTAATACAAACACTATAAGCAACGTTACCAAGAAGCGGTAGTGAGCATCAACAGTAAGGTTTATTTCCTTTTATAAATAAAATAATGTTTCCTTTCCGTAAAACAAGCTTTTATTAATGAAATAGTTCCCCTCCAGGGCCTAGGTTTTTCCATAGTATAGTCGATGGTGTTCCACAAACTAACGTAGGTAATCCAATAATGTTAAATATGTTTGCAACTAATTAATTCCGACTGAATCGCCTTAATCGTATTATAGACGGAGAGCAGGCCACGTCAGATATGACACAATAATGAGAGCAACAAAATCCCTAATACTATGCTTGTGTCTAGATCCGGATGTCCGGCAGCTGTAAAGTGGTGGATATCAAAGAACGCAAATAACTTGAAGAAAACTAATCTTGTTTTGGGTTTGATGCAATATTATGAGAAATTATGTAAGTTATTAATTATATTATATTATAGCCAGAAGTTTCTGTTGGGTAAAAGTAGTGCCAAATGACGTATAATGCAATTTATAGTTTGCCGCCTACTGTTTTTTCCGTAATAATACACAATGTTTTTTGTTCTCATATTCAAATATAGGACTTGCCCTCTATAAATGATACAACTTCGGCAGTTTTTACATATTTTGGTATTACTTTTTTCCAACTGAAAAATTTTATTGGTCTGTCAGTCTGATCTACACCCATTAAAAGCTGTCAGATGCCCGGATCTATCAATAAGGTTGGTAAAGCAATCTAACAATTCAGGTTTCATTTCTCTCATTATTAAGTCATTACTGACGTTGCTAGCTCTTAGTCCATTAAATAAAGGCTTGAGCTTCAATAGTTCAAGATCCGATTACAATTTGATTCAATATTCGCTTGTGGCTTGAATAATACAACTGAAGTCTGAACCAACTGAAAACCAGCGCCTTGGCAAATCGTAAGGCAAATACTTAGCGGCATTCATTTAAGTATTTAATGCTGAATTGTATTAATACATACTTCTATGTAATTTATTTATAGTTTGGCTTGTTACATATCACTAGAAATTAAATTATAAAACTTAAAATTAGAATTGCGGAAAACTAAAATCAAAATGTTGCCCTCCTCAAGTATGGAGACGCATCTTGTAAGGTTTTTGAAATCATTAAAGTGGTATTGTTAATTGAGCGGAGTAATCTGTAAATCAGTTCCTGGCATACAAGCAAACAAACGTTATTTGGCAGGAGCTGGCAGATTAAACATACCCCGTTATGTGACCTGTGTATGTCGTGAGGAAGCATTGCAACATTTGCAACATTGTCTGGTTTGGGTTGGGTGTTCACATTCGCAAGCAGGAGAGACACCAACAAAACTTATAGCAATGTTTAATAATGGGTGCGCCAAAGTTCACATAAAATTTCAACTTCGATTATGGGAAGTCCGAAAATGGTGTTTATATTTTTTTTTATCATAATGATATTTTTTTATAAGTATTCTTTATTCATAACTATCGTTACTCCGAGTTATTCAAGTTTATAATGTAAATCAATAGAAATATCTATTATACTAATATTCACTTTCATAAACTTTGTCCATATAACGTTTTCAAGTAATATAATTTTATAAAATATTTATTTTAAACTATACCAGCTTTTATATCTATGATATGCTGGTCCTTGGTTTGGGGAAAGCGAAAGTGGTTCACAACACACCCAACTCGCTGTCAAAAACGAAATACAGTGGCAGAGTCACCGTTAGGTACGACGACGAGCGAAGCGGGGGAAAAAATGTTAGGTAAGGTTCAATTTCGGTTTAGGTTAGGTTAGAGTGTCATCCTGCCCGAAAGGCATAACTACCCAGAATAGAAGCCCCCGCAAAGCAGGGGCTTCGTCGACCCTGTCACAGAAATTACTACCTATCACCAAAAAACTGTAGGTAAGGTTTAATTTCGGTTTAGGTTCTCTAGGTTAGTGTGTCATCCTGCCCGAAGGGCATAACTACCCAGAATAGAAGCCCCCGCAAAGCAGGGGCTTCATCGACCCTGTCACAGAAATTACTACCTATCACCAAAAAACTGTAGGTAAGGTTTAATTTCAGTTTAGGTTCTCTAGGTTAGTGTGTCATCCTGCCCGAAGGGCATAATTACCCAGAATAGAAGCCCCCGCCAAGCGGGGGCTTCGTCGACCCTGTCACAGAAATTACTACCTATCACCAAAAAACTGTAGGTAAGGTTTAATTTCGGTTTAGGTTCTCTAGGTTAGTGTGTCATCCTGCCCGAAGGGCATAACTACCCAGAATAGAAGCCCCCGCCAAGCGGGGGCTTCGTCGACCCTGTCACAGAAATTACTACCTATCACCAAAAAAATCATTACTATTTAGCGAACTACTGCGTATATTTCAGCACGGAATAGTTAGTGCTTACCCACAATGTAACTATCATAATCGTCGTGTACGTTCCAATATGCGCATAGGTACTTTGTATGTTATGCTTTTAAATAGTTATACAATATAAGTTTATAATTAATTAGTTTATTTAAAACATAGGGGAGGTAAGCCTAAAACGGGTAAGCTAAGGGAGATGTGAATTAAAACATATTTAAAAACGTAAATGTACCAAACATTTTGATTACAAGAATCGTTCATCTAATAAAGTATTAAAAAATAAAAACAAACATAATCATTCTCTTCAATAATCTGAGATAAACACAATATAGAAAACCATTCCAAATACCCGTTTTGCCCTTAGGGGGGGCCTAAATCGGGTACCGCGTCTGGGCAAAACGGGTAAAGGGTAAATAATGAGATCAATCAACAAAATAACATGTTTTTAAATTTATAAAACTTTTTTGTAACATAATATCACTTACATTTGCTTATTTTAAGCTTATTGAATAACGTGGATAAGTTTATACCGTACTTCTTAGCCGTACTATTCACCGAGGTTTTACCAGCTTCTTACATAGCAAGTTTCATGACTTCCTCGTCCCATGATGCATTAGAAGTTTTTCTTTTACATTTTTTTAACCTTTTAGAATTATAAAATAATTAAAACATTAAAACTCCGTCTCCACTACCCAAACCACCTACACGAGCATACCCGTTTTGCCCCTACCCGTTATGCCCAACAGCACGTTTTTATTTTCAACCGCAACAGAACGCAAGACCAACAACGGGTTTTCGAAATTTAGAAGCACATTCCTTGCAAATTCACAACACAAAACTTAAGTAAACATATTACATTCAATATTTGAGTATTCAGTGTTTGAAAACTTCTATTTTTTTTATCAATAACATCAAAAAAAATGTTTTTTGTCTTACCTTACCAGCGCTTGCGCCACAGCGGGGAACCGACTGCCTGTGATTGGGTGACAATCACGCTACCGCACCGCACTCGTACATTCTCAATAATAGTCGTAATACGCAAACTAACAAGCTTACCTGTTTTAGGCCAGCTACCCGTTTTAGGCTTACCTCCCCTACTTATGAGTCGTGATGAAGAGTTGGAAATGATATTATGTTTTAAAAATTTAGGACTACATATAATTATGAACAAGTTGCGCTTGTGGAGCCCACGCGCACCCCTGCCCCACGGACCTAGTGTCTCGACACCAAAAGCTACAAATTCGTAGTTGGTGCCGAGACAGCTATATTTGTTGACTTTATAGCGCTCTCGGGTGTCGGCCGCCGCCCCGGCATTCCTGCTGGTCGCCGATATATAGGACGCTGCCAGCGTATCGGTGCAGATAGCGTCCCATACCAGCGCACGGCCCATCCACCAGGGGATCAACGACATCCCATCGGGGCGCTTGCCATCGTCCCGCACGATCTGGGGCTCCAGAGCTGCGGGTATGGTGGCGCTGACGAGCGCCCTTCTCAAGATGTCGTGTCGGCGGCCGGCGCCCGAAGAGCAGCAGGCAAGTCCGTGGTGACCTAGGCGATCTACGGTGGTCCCACAAGAGGCGCATCTGTGGTCAACACAAACATCAGCCCCCACTCGGAGACCGATGGCAATTCGAAGAGTCCCCGGATCAATAAATGTGCCTGTGTTTGGTGATGGGTAGGCATGTAGCCACTGTCCAGACTCTGGTCGGGTTACCGCAAGGAGCCTTGCGCGGTCCTTACCCCAGGACGTGTGGATAAGAGTTTTTAGGACGACGTCCGAAGCTATGTTGTCCCAAGCTCTCTGCCCCTTAGGTCTAGTTGGTATATTTAGGTTCATCTTAGTTAACCAGACATTCTTGGCCTCCTCCAAGCACGCGATCTCGCAGTTTGTTGCCGGTAGGGCTTTAAGGATTTTACCTGCGAGATCAGACGTGCTATGGATGGAGGACAAGAATGCTGGCAGAGCGACACTTGATATTTTACGTGTTCCTAAACCGCCAAACCTAAGGGGCAAAGAAGCCTGGTTCCATGCCTGTTCATTGAAGCGGACATTTAAAATAGACTCCAGTTGTGACCTAAGAAGACTATCGATAGGTTGAACTAAACTAGCGAATTTCCAGATAGGGCAGCCACGGAGCAAGTAAGTAAATTTAGGAACCATCAAACAAAATTTTAAAATAAATAAGGCTGAATGACTACTAATTTTAATTAAGCGATCTGAATTTGCACGAAATTTAGAAACAGACTTGGCCAAAACAGCCGGAATGGCTTCATCAAAAATGGGGGAGCCGAGAAGGTGGAGATCATCCTTGGATAAGATTTTAATGTTTGGGGCTATACTGGAAAAACTTCTTAGTACCTGAGGAGCTAAAGAGGGTTCTAAGTTTTCGGAAAGGTACAATTCACATTTGTTGAAGTTAAGTTTTAGGCCAATCTCACTAAATTTCTGTATAATTATGGATAAGTCTGCCAGAACCGTTTGTGAGTCTCCGCCGATGGTGCCGTCGTCTAGGTACCACACATTCAGCTTGGACGTAAGACTGTGAATAGCTAAATTAATAGCAGCTCAGCAAGCGGCTGCGGGAAGCAACGGGGGACCCTCGCGCGGGCAGCTTTCTCGCACAAAGGCTTGCCATCGCGATACAACGCGGGAATGCTGCCTGTGTGATGGGCACCCTGCCAAGAAGCCAAGGTTTGTTTTAGGTATTGTAGCGGTCCACAGGGTACTCTATGTACGAAAAGTAGCAAAATGACTTTAAAGGCTGATAGAGCTTCATTTGTAAGCTTTTACATGATATTTTCAGGAGTAAGGTTCATGAAAAAATGAAAAATAAATGATTCACATAGTATGTATGAGAGTGGAGGCTCACCTTATTACATATTGGTTTTATTTTAGTATGTAAGAAAAGATCAAGTTAATGATCTGACAAAGGAAATAAAATAAATGGGAGTATATAAGCATCATTGTGTTTTATTAGCAACCATACATACCTGAACTTTAATGATAAGCTATTATCATTGCTTTCAGCAACTGAGAATATTTGGAAAATATAAAACCTGAAATCTTTACTAGGATTTCTCACAGTTTTCGATAAATTATATTATGTTTAGATATAATTATATTTATATTATTACTTATTTTTGCATTATTGCATAAGCAATTGATACCATAGAGTTTTGCTAAATATTGTTCACCGTTGATTGGCAAGATTTTGAAACATTCATGATCTTGGTCAATTAATTATGTATTTTGCATAGTTGTATTTTAGATAGAAATAATGGTTATTATTATTATTATTTGGGTATTAAAAATGGCATTTTGACCATAAGTGGCATTCATATGTAATTTATATATGCAGCTTGCGTAGATATTTAATGTATGTTTTAGTTTTCACAGGAACAGAGGCTATGAATAACAACTTAACAGGATAAGTATACAACATTTTGGGGAATTATTATCTGAAATATCCGTTTGTACCATTTGCAGTGGACAAACAGTAATTTGGTTACCGCACTAGATTTGTCATAAAGTTTTAGCAATCTTGTGATCGACTCCTTCAATGGGGGATATATTATTAGGAAAAATTAAACTCATAGAATGGCAGGAGGTTGTATATAAAGTATGTTCTAGAAATATTTACTTCATTCTTAAGATATGTGCTAAGTACAAAAATATATGATTTACTAAAGACATTTTATGACATAGTAAAAACTGTTAGTAACATAGACAGGATATTTTACCCATTTAGAAATTAGTATTTTGATTACAAATTACTTTATCATCAGTTTCTTATGTTTTCATTGTGAATAGATTATGTGTTGTGAATAGATTATGTGTGAGAATACCTAGGGATGGAAATGACCGACAACTGAGAAGATTGTTCGTTAAGTAATGATGAAAATTGATGCTTTTAATAGGATTTTCGAGATGAAATGTAGTTTATTGTATAGAATAAATGTATTATTGATAATTTATTTAATAACAAAAAGTAGTATCTATTAATATTTTAGATTTGTCTGAAAATTTGTCCAAATGGAGAGGTTATGTTTTTAATTTGTTAAGTATTGTTAGAAATCGATACTTAAATTAAAGGGAAAGTAATTAAAGCTATATTGCAGCAAGTATATTAACGAAATTGAACGAATTAAGCGTGAAAAAGCTAAGAACTTACCTTTTCATCCAAAATCGATTTTGGGAATATTATATAAAAACTCGTATTATCAAGTTAAATAACGGAAATAAATAAAGTTGGGAGCTTTGGTTTTATAAAACATAACGAGTTCGATTCGGTAAAACGCTAAAATAGACAAATTTTATGATCGAAAATTGTCGTAAAAAGATTGTAAGGATTTTAAAATTACTGATGTTTGATGGAACTCTAGGCTAGTTTTAGCTTATAAACGTATGGAAAACTCAATTTTGATCAAAACAAATAAAGGAAAGTGATGAAAATTAGGATAAAAAGCGAATTTTCTTATAAAATTTATATTGGTATTTTACAAAGTAAATACGCAGTAAATCCGATAGGATCTGGTCAGAATATATGCAGAAAAATTATCTTCATCAGAAATTATATAAATACACCTTAGGAAATACTTGCTTTTGTTCGAATTAAAGAAAATCGCTTTCTTAGAGGTTAGGGTTTCCAAAAAGGGTAGGGCGCTCATAGGAACTTGTTTCTTATAGAAGTATGTAGCGTAGGGATCTTAAGAATCAAATTGGTATACAAAGATATATTGGCATTTTACGGGGAAAATAGACATTAATACTTACAGGGGTTTATTAAATCATACGCGGGGCTATTGTTTTCATCTATTTTCATATAAATTTTCATTGGAAATTGCATAATTGGATAGATATTCAAGAAAAACATTCCCTATGGGAGATAGGAGATTATCGAACTAGGTCACTTAAGTATAGGAATTTGGTCTTTAAAATAGTATGAACTAAAGGATCCATAAGGTTTAAATTAGATCAAATCCGAGAAATATTGTCGTCCCAGATGGTAGACGAAAGCATACCAAACTCGACTAATAAGGCGGTAAGCAATCTTATTGGACGAATCGATACGGAATTTTTATTACTATATAAGGGAAGGGCGTACTGTAGGGAATGACTTTGCCTTCGACCAGAGCTGCGAACACTTTGACTTTGACTTCTGCCGCCGACTAAGCTACAAGCATCGTGCTACTATCTTGGACTACGGGACTACTTGACTTCTGCAGCCAACGTGAGCCAGAAGCACATCCTGAGCAACGAGACTCCAACTTCTGCCTTCAAACCGACCTGGGCTGCCATCGGCTAGAGCGACTAGTGGGAAGGGACCAGCCGTATAGAAGTCTAATTTGGTGAGGCAAAATTTATTCACTTTAATGATAAAATATATTTCTTTTCTGTGTATTCTCTTTAGGCCTTGGAGTTGAGTAAGTGCTTTTAATTGACTGTTATATTATGAACATTTTCCTTATTGTTGTGGTTCTTGTATTTAATTTATGTGAAATTTGGTTGAATTATTATATGCAATATATATATACGTACGGAATTTATCGGAGTATGCGGAAACATTTTACGAATTTAACGAAATAGGGATGGATGCGTTTACCCTATATTGCGTATGCGTTATATTTTTATACGTTTGTAGATGCGGTTATCCTATATTCTATATATCGTATGCGTTATAATTTTATACGTTTTGCGAATTTTATTGCGGAATGCGTTATATTTTTATGTTTTGCGGCTGCGGTATATGAATTTAATTGAGTATATATTAAGTCGTTTACCCTATTTTGGGAACGATTTTTAGCGTGTTTTACGTACCTGATTTATGAATTTAAAAGAGTGTGTCCTCTATTATACTTACGGTTCATATGCTTTGGTATATAAGCATTGACTTGAACTGAAGTAATTATTACTTGTGTGAATGTAACATTATTTATGTATGACAGTGTAACCGACATTAACCATTGAACGATTATGTTCATTCTTCATAACCACTACCTTGATCCTTCTATGAAGTGTCATTTATATAACTGAAATTAATTATTACTTTTGAGCTGAAATAAGGCATCTGACTATGTACCAACCTTGTGTTGTAAAACAAAACATATTATGAAAATTTTAACATGTTCTCTGACATAGTGAGACTTGTATCTTATCACCATTCACGATAATTGATGAATAAATATTATTGTATTGTTGGAAATACAATTATTGGCAAAGAGAAAGCCACTATAATAAAATATTGAAGTTCAACTGAGAGATTGAATCGTGCTGGAGTGAGTAGTGGGAATCCATATCAACTACAACTGAACGAAAATAGTTCATAAGTTAATTCAGGCTTTCAATTCAATAGTGTACATCATCTGTAAAATTTGATAATTAGATGAAGAGTTTGGTAGTTAGAAACAATGCCTTACTCTACGTACTATACTATTTGCATATCCTTGAAGTTTGAATTAGCATAACTACCTCACACGACATATTTCTATGACTTATTTCGGCATGACCACTGTCCCTTTGGTTGAATTTTAGATTTAATTTTGATTTAATTAATTAGCTAGGCATCTCAGAGGTTTTCTTGGCGTTTCTTTCCTCTGGTGTGTAGGTTACGAAACGTTGGTAGCTTCACTTAATAAAGTTATTAGTAGAGAAAATAATAACACAAAATAAAAATATATAAAAAAAATGTAGACAGGTTCTGAGCTAATAATCCCCAACGCACGGATTACAGGCGTGTAGATAAGGGAAAACCTTTCACACATCAGCTACCCATCCTAACTTTTGTTTAAATACTTGCAAAATTATATCTAATCAAAATAATCAGAAAAAACAACTAATTAGAAAAGTTGTTACTGCCTGGATTCGTTAACATTAGCGCTTGTAGGCGTAGGGGTTAAATAAAAAAAAAACTATACTTGCTTATAGTTAAAAAATATTCAAATAAGACAAGAGATCATTACATCGTCAATAACAAAATTTTACAAGTTAATTTTCTATCATTAATCTTTACCACAATTATTGGGAAGACTTTGTCTATATGGAAACTACCGAATAGCCTTTTCTTTTACAGATCCTGACACCATTCTACAGCCTTACCACTAACCTTCCCGCATCAACAGCTTGAACTTATAACCGAATATTTAATTAACTAATTAATTTTATATACCTATTTACTTAATGTCTTTTCATTGTAAAGTACCATTTATAGGATATAAAGTTTAATCTAAATATCCTTGTTTTTGTTTCAACAACCTCTTTATCAGTCTCCTAAAAATTATCGGGTTACTACATAACTAGGGATCTACTACTAAACGTTCACGAGCCATTGTTAGGAAAAACCGCTGGGATTGTCTGACAAATCATGTTTATATAGGAAATTAGATTATTGGGGTTGTAGTACTTAACGCAGGGTTGTAGTGTTCCTTTCAGGAGGTAAGTATGTATAGTCATCAGAGCTTAGGGAAAATTTTAGTATTATTGTGTTTCAGACGGGGTAGAGGGTTTCCTTCATAGAGAGCCACTTTGGCTTTCTAAGATTTTCAGTTTCAGCTTTCTAAGTTGTACCGTCGTTTAGTAGCTTCCAATAGCTGCTCTAGCTTGTAGAGTCAATGAGTGAAGTAAAAGTTTAATTTAGGAACGCTCGGCGCGTTTCTCTTCAGTATCTTTATTTTTTCTAGTTAGGTTTAGTTTTAGTAGTTTTAATTTATAAATAACTTTAATTGTTATACCTAATTGTTTATCTGAATAAAGTATTTAACCATTTTGAACAATGTTGTTAGTAGTTAAATAAGTATGAAAAAAAATTATAGCCAAAAAAATTATGACAAATTATCATTCTGATTACAAAACGGTATTACTTACTAAAAATAATATGCCAAATAATTTTATGTGAACCAATATAGACCCTTTAATAATGCATTTGTTTTTCTTTATTTAAACCACGGACATGCAGTTTTATTTAATTGGTGGCACGTTGGCCGGCAATCCAGATGTTGTGGGTTCGCATATTTCTTTCCATCACTTATACTCTCCGAATCCATCTTCATTAGTCAGTTTATACAAATATACACTTAGAAATGAGACGTATAATACAGGCGCCTTAAGTGCTAATGACTTATAAAGTGTCGCTGAGTACAATAAGTCTATTATAAACACAAATAAAAACAAAACAAGCAATTTATTAACTTTTGACGACCACATTACTACCCAAACGGTCTTTATATGCAAAAACCCAAAAAAACACATTCGCATAAATCCGTTAAAAAAGTACCAGGGCCTCATAAGCCCGCGGGAGCATTAGTGGAACAGCTCGCTAATAACCAAGTGCGTTAAACAAACGGGGGTAATGCGTTTGAGAGGTGAACTCCGACAAGAAACGCGGAATGCGTCCCTCGACAAACATTTACAAACATTCGAGTTTCAGAAAAGTTCTCTCCTTGTTCCGCTAATGTGGGTGGAGAGGGATGGAGGGAATGTTAGTTAGCCTTTGGCGTTGGCGTTGCGCGACGTGAATCTCTCTCAGTGGACGCTTTTACAGTTTTTTACGGATTGCGAGGCTGTGGTACACACTGTTATCGCGTTTGGGTGGATTGTATTAAAATATAATTTTCAAAGAATGACTAAAGCACAATATGACAATTAGCAACACAGTTGTCTAGTATTACAATATTATAACAAAAACTTAATTATTTGCTAGCTCAAGCTGGTAATCTATAAAAACTCGAAGCAAATAAATAATAAATTGGCGGGAAATGCCGCTCGATTCTTGCTAAATTTCATTCAAAGCTTCTCAATATATCGCCTTTTCTTATATGTAGGTCTAGCCAAACTACAACGAAGTGTGACGGGCATTAAAGATGTCAGCAAAATTTTTACAATAAATATGTAAACAAATCGCCAAAGCAGAGTTTACAAACTCAAGTGAGTTATTATGATTTTCTTGACCGCTATCATCATTACAACGGCTGAGTTCCTTTCCTTGCTTTCGAAACTTGAAACGTGAAATTGCACACACACACACACACACAAAGCCGGTAAGAACTGTATAAATTATATCTATTTTTTTATACCACAACGGTACACAAGCATACGGACCGCCTGATGGCAAAGTAGCTACCGAAGCCTATGCGCTCTCGCAACTCTTTTATGAGGATAAATGTGCAAATCAACGTTCAGAGGGCGCTACAATCGCTTGAAAAAAGCATATAATGGAGAACATGCGTGAAAAATATTTAATTGAATTTGTTCAATGAACACGTTCAACAACACCAAGTTAATATAAATAAGTGGAAATCCGTAATAATTTTTTACAGTTTTTTAAAGATATTGCGGTTTAAAAATGTAAAATTTTAGGCATTTTTTTATACCTCAAATGTATTTTCGAAACCTCAATTCGATTACTTATGTTCTTACAAGAAAAAAATATATGACAACTATATAGCTAAACGCATTTTTTCGTGCCTAAAATTACAAAAAACTTCCAAAAACTTGTTCCTTCCAAACAGTTTTCTGCAACTTTGAGGTCGGTGACGTCACAAACCTTACACTTTTTGTATGGGGCGTTTTGAAGCGCGGCGCAGACGCCTAACGTATATTCACATTTTTGACGTTTCAGGGCTCTCATAGATAGTAGGTTTATTAGAGACATTTGAATCTACAGGGAAATAGAATCAAATGACGTCTTCCAAAAAATCATGCAGGTTCCTAATTATACCATAGACAAAAAAAACTTCGTGTAGAGTTCCAAAATTAAAGACAATCGGAATCAATTACAATAATTATGTTCATTGTCAACTTAATCATTGAACCATCAAAATAATTGCACGAGAATCCTGAAGTCCGTGTGTATTTTTTTAATAAAATAAAAAATGGCGGTGCTAATGGTTTACTGGCGGTTATTATCCTAACGCTTGTTTCGAAAAGGATTTACAGGCGTCCCGCTGATGGCGGTGATTAAGACCTTAATGAGAATTCAACGTCATTATTAAATGTAATGGCTTCATAAAATTAATATTGCTAGCAAAAGGGCAATATTTAAATTTCATGTTTGAATGTTTGTATTCGGGTTCTTGAAAAGGATTTTGACAATTTCAATCAAGTATACTTAAGTGTACACCCAGATTCAAAATTGCCGTACACATTACAGTCACTGGCAATAGTATCTTCCTACACGAAGGCCGCAAAAATATATGACACGCTCTTATGGGCCTACAAATAAGAGCGTGTAAGATACTATTGCCGGTGACTACCCATTCATTCAATTCGAGAGCTTAAATATACCATACCTATGCTATTTTGTTATGTTATGTATGTATGCGATGCAATTTTTTATTAAGGTACCTATTTCGTATTCTCCATAAAAATATGTTTGTATTATATATAAAAAAAAGTTTTTTGTAGGAGTACTTTTTCATATTCAGAATATCCCAATGAATGAAATTTTACTAAAATAGATATAAATACAGAATAACTTTATATTTATCATATTTTTTAAACACAAACACAAATTGATTCATTACAATTACTCATCCAACCATCAAACAAATCACTCAAAAATCGCTAAAATAATCATCGCATAGCAGAATCCGCGGAATAAAAAAAGATGAGAAGAAAATGTGCAGATTTTCTCGTTTCCTTTGAAGTGACAACCCTCGGCGCTCTCGCCGTAACGAAGCGTGCGCGAGCCCTCTCGGTTGCTAAGTGTAAGTGTGCACGGTTAGGGTTGGCACTCAGTCAGTGAAATAAAAAGTTTTACTTCACATGGGGTTAGATCTCCCTGATATTTGAAAATTGTTTACGCATACCCTCTAAATACATTACACATTACATTATCCCAATCACACTAAAGAAAAATTTAAGTCATCTAGACGTGCCGAACCAAGTTCAAAAGAAGAGAACTGGTGACTCAGCGGCTGTGTGTTATATTACATGAACTATTTGGGGCCACTATTGACCCCTACGTAACTAAAAATGTATTATTTTATTATACAGAAACATGAAATTTGGTTAATTTAGCTAACTATAGTCCAAAATTTCATGAATATAGCTCAATCGGTTATTAAGATAAAAACATCTAAAATCTGCATTTTTTTCTCACTGACTGACTGACCTGACATCAAAAATCTACCCCACTTCCATCATCAGGATCATGCTGAAATGAGGCCATTTTGTGGCACTTTCTCGTTTTATATAACGGCCTCCTAGCCCAGTTGGTAGTGACCCTGCCTACGAAGCAGCAGGTCCCGGGTTCAAATCCTGGTAAGGGCATTTATTTGTGTGTTTATCACGAATATTTGTTCCTGAGTTATGGGTGTTTCCTATGTATCTAAGTATATATTTATCTATATAAGTATGTATATCGTCGCCTAGTACCCATAGTACAAGCTTTGCTTAGTTTGGGACTAGGTTGATTTGTGTAAGATTGTCCCCAAATATTTATTATTTATTTATTTATATTTTTTTTCCTTGTATCTCTTTATGTGTGTATGTGTTTACGAATAAACTATTAAATTTTTTTCAAAATTTTGTTTTAAAATCATCAACTTTGTACAAAGAGTAAGGATATCCCATCAAAAACATAAATGTGAAATGAGAGCCAAGTTCTTCGCCGACAAAAGAATTGATATTTATATAGGTGCCAAGTTCTGTCCAAGACCATACAATTTATGTTATAAGATTATGTATGCAACTTCCTAAAATAAATTACTTACTATAATATAGCCTGTACCTACGTGAATTCTAGCCAAGTTGTCACATATTCTGGTAACAAAAATTATAAGATTTTCTACACAGAACTTGACAATTAACTAAGTATCAATTCTTTTGTCGGCGAAGAACTTGGCTCTGATTTAACATTTATGTTTTTAATGGGATTTATATAACTGTAACTCTTGCCGACTTGTGTCAGATTTTCTCATGCAATTCGGAAAATAACTATTTTTTAGGGTTCCGTACCTCGAAAGGAAAAAACGGAACCCTTATAGGATCACTTTGTTGTCCGTCTGTCTGTCTGTCTGTCTGTCTGATCATTTTTCTCAACGCGTGGAGGTATCAAGCTCAAATTTATATCAAATACTCAAGTCTATTGTCTCTTGGAGCTGTAAAAAAATCAAACTTAAAAGCCAACGCAATCAAAAGATACAGTCGTTTATGCTGCAAATTTTAGAGTTTTTCGGCACTCGCAAAACCTACGGGGTACTTCCCGTGAACTCAGAAACTTGAAATTTGGCAAGAAGCAACGTCATATAGCATAGGCAATGGAAAAATTACAAAAAGTAGACATTTTAAGTAAAATCATACAAAAATATATACAATTTTTTTTTTAATTTTACACTTACTACCTTTAACCTCGTAAACGCGTCGAGGTATTAAATTGAAATTCATGTCAAATACTCTGGGCTTTAGGACCGTTCAGATGTAGCAAAACTAAACTTTTATGTCAACGCAATCAAAAGAAATAGCAATTTAAGTCGCATATTTTGAAACTGAGTACTCGCAAGAAACTCAAAACCTAAAGGGTACTTCCCGTAAACTCAGAAACTTGAAACTTGGCATGAAGAAACTTCATATAGCACAGACAAAGGAAAAATTACGAAAAGTAGAAATTTTTAGTAAAATCATACAAATATATTATTTTTTAAATTTTAAACTTACTACCTTTTTCCTCTTACACGCGTGGAGGTATTAAATCGAAATTCATGTCAAATACTCAGGGCTATAGGAACTTTCAGATGTAGCAAAACCAAACTTTTATGTCAACGCAATCAAAAGAAATTGCAATTTAAGTCGCATATTTTGAAACTGAGTACTTGCAAGAAACTCAAAACCTAAAGGGTACTTCCCGTAAACTTATAAACTTGAAACTTGGCACGAAGAAACTTCATATAGCACAGACAAAGGAAAAATTACGAAAGTAGACATTTTTAGTAAAATCATACAAAAAATATTTTTTTAAATTTTAAACTTACTACCTTTTTTGTCGAAAACGCATAGAGATATTAAATTGAAATTAGTAACAAACATACTACAACTTTTGCTTGTTATAGGTTTGTACGGAACCCTCGGTGCGCGAGTCCGACTCGCACTTGGCCGGTTTTTTTACATATCATTCGCAAAATACTTAACATCCTAATCATTACAAGTTCTCGAGAAACACATGCATTAACAAGACAAATTAAGCCTGATGTTTGTAAACATAGTATAGCCACGGACTTTAAGACTGTGTCGACCGTCCAGTGGCGCCCTCATTGGGGGGATTATATTTCCTAATAAACGAATCAATTTATGTTTAATCCCTCAGTATTAAGTTGTAGTCCTATGATTTCGCAACTTTTGATCTTGGTCACATAGTTTCATTTTGCGTATTTTTTGCTTCATTACTTAAACGAAACTATATAAAACTGTATCACATAGATCATAAGTTGCGGAATTATTAGGACTACAACTTAACATGATGGATTATACATTGATTAGTTTATTAGGAAATACAATCCCCCCAATGAGGGCGCCACTGCAGTGACCGTCCACGGTCAACGCAGTCTTAATGTGAAGCCATTTAGGGTTCAAGTTACTTTCTTTTGTTTAATACTTACTCTATGAAATGTCCAGTGTAAAATGAACCATATATAGCTCAACAATTAAAGTCCGCGACCGTACAGCCAGTGTAGCAGACACAGCCCTAACTGTTTCATCATTCGCGCTACTTCGTAGATGTAATTAGTTCTCGGGACAGACATTCACCGAAAGACATTTAAAACATTTTGATGTTTTACGTACTTCTTGTGTCGTAAGTAATTTTTTTCTTGTTGCGACTTAAACGTAAATAAGTTGTAGTTATTTACGTTTCAGTCGCAACAAGAAAAAAAATACTTTAAAATTCCACGGTCCCTGTACCCCGGAATAAAAAAGTTAAAGATAAAAATTTCTTTATTGCACATAGAAAAATAATTAAGAAAGTTGCACAGAATTAACATTAGTAATTTAACAGCAATGCGCAAAGTAGTGCGCTTTGCACTAGGCTAGACCTGTATCGCGGGAGACCATTTTACCATTTTATGTCATGCCACTCATGCCTTAAACTAATTATAATACAAGAATAGTATTTTATACATTCGTGACATAATTAAGAGCTTTTCAGTCGAGTACCGTGTTTAGGCCACGAAGCTAAAAAGCACGAGATTGAAAAGCTTGATTATGTCACTATTGTATACAATACTTTTTCTATGAGTGTTCAATATAGGTAAGCCGGTAAGAATTGAGTTCGATGAAAGACCCTGCCTCTATAAAATTGAGTAACTTCAATCTCCCGGCAGATTGTGCCGGTCACCCCCTGCGACGGCGGCGTGGCCGGGCGGGCTGGGGCAACAGTGTTACAATATTGTATGAAGTTCCTTTGTACGTATCATCGTTGGCGATGCTACAACATGCGACCATAAAAGCTCTATCGAAAAGTATGCGCTAGTAGTTCGGTCTACACAATCTCAATTCGAGCATTACAGTCGACGAGTAGAAAAAATAATTTGGGAATTTAGTGAAATAATTAAAAATAATTATTATACCATTATTCCTACACTGATTTTCCCAGCAGAGCCTCAGCTTCATTGTATGTCAATGAAGATAGCCAGATGAATATAAGTTTTTTGGCACTGATTACAGAGCTATTGATTACAGTACTTAGATGACTTGTTACGATTGATAATGTTGTAAATAGTAGAGCCGAGGACTTCGACGAAGCGTTTACAAAAAGCGGTGTAAATTTAAAAACACGTTTGAATTCAGTTGTTGCGGACTTGAGCATAGTAACACAGAATTCATGAATAAAAAGTTGACGTACTGATAAGACCCGGGCTTCAGGGCAGAGCTTGTCCATTGGGTATCTGAAAGGCTTCTTGAGTATGACTTTTAGAACCGAGCGCTGAGCTCTTGCGGCCACTAGGAGAGAAGTTTTTGCAGTACTTCCCCACAACGAAGACACGTAGACGGCGACTATGTATATTGTTTTCAGAAGTGTTAATATGTCTGCTGATTGCCGGAGTTTTGTAAACAACTGTATGGGTTTTATTATTATTTTGGACAAGAAATCGATGTAGGATAACTGTATCGCCTGCGTAGAAAATTATTTCTGCATCCGGTATGTTAAGATTGTGGGTGTTGAAAAGCAAAGTAGGTAATATTATTCTTTTTGATAATATGGACTTCCGGAGAAAGTAACGTCTGTTTCAATAAATTACATTTAGTCGCATTTTTTACTTTTGGGAAAGTTTGGGCGATTGGATTATTACATTTTCGACTGTAATATTCCGTTAGTTTTTGTGAGGGCTTTGTAATACAATTAAAGAATACCCTGCTGTATATTTTCGGTTTCGCGATAAATGAGGCTTCACTTTAGAATCAGAATCAGAAACATTTATTGCAAAAACTGTGTAGGTACAAGGAGATATAACTAAGTACATGTAAGAAGTATCAACAGTTCCACCCTTTTCGGGTATTCAATTTATATTTTAACCTAAACATTTTTAATGTCAATGCTCCCATAATGAATTAGAAGGAAAGATCCTAGTGATATTGACAGCGAAAATTTTAAATGACTTTTGTATGCAAACAAATCTCAAATAGTTCCAAGCGTTTTCCTGCTACAACTTGTCTTCAACAAAAATAAACGTATGTTACACGCAAAATCGACTCCCGGGAGTCCCGGGGCACAATACGGACCGCACGGGCCTGCATCCCGCAAAATGTCGACCTCCGGCGATTTCTAGATCTACTGCATCCAAAACTCAACACAATCTACATGTCATCAGAGTCCAAATTTAAATATCATAGCTCCTAGGTTCCTTAAGGCGCACGCTTCATTGAAATTCAGCGCGAACCTCAGGAGATGCTCATCGAGCATTCCTTTTAGTTGTACCGTTGCATAAGACTTTCATGGGCGCAATACGTCCAGTGAAATGCACTCTAGAAAGGACCTCGTTGCTCGAATTCAATTCTAGAACGTTTGTGAATCGTTGCGTTCGATTTTTGAAATTCAAACGTCGGGGAGCAAGTCGCTTAGAAAGATACGGCGCTGACTTGGAATTAGTAAGTACATACTACAGAGCTCTTTGGTTGGTACAAATAAAAATGAACTCTGTTAGTGTTGCAAAAGGTTTGTTTAACCTTGTTGTTAACAAAAGAAAATGAGTAAAAGGCAGAGGCACGGAAGTACAAACAGCAACACTCTTAACTGTACATCGGTGGACCTTATTACAAAAGGCATAATGTCCAACGATGGGCAGTTAACAGTGTGGGCGATGGTACAGTCACCGGCAATAGTATCTTCCTACATGAAGGCCGCAAAAATATGTAACACGCTCTTATTTGTATGGCCATAAGAGCGTGTCATATGTTTTTGCGCCCTTCGTGTAGGAAGATACTATTGCCGGTGACTGTACTACAACTACGTCGTGTTTGGTAGTTACTCGTACTCTGCTTGACAGTTATTCATGATGGCATCTCGTGTTTTGCTATATGCATCCAAAATAAACACGGTTATTACGCGTCCATATGCCTCTACAACTAAGTACCGTTAAATGGGGTGAGTAGGGAGAAAACTGACATTCAAACCTCGATAACATTTTATTTTTACATATGTAAACTGAATGGTATACTCGTATATAATAAATGTTTCGGACATTTGTATTTTAGATTTTTTTATGATTTTGGGTAGTTCCATTTCATAACTTCTTTATTCTTCTTCTATTCTTAAATATATAAAAGAAGAAACTGACTGACTGACTGACTGACTGACTGACATATCAACGCACAGCCCAAACCGCTGGTTCTAGAGATTCCAAATTTGGCACGTAGGTTTCGTATAAGATCTAGGGGTGCACTAAGAAAGGATTTTTCAAAATTCATCCCCTAAGGGGGTAAAATAGGGTCCAACGTTTGTATCGCGATTCAAGATTTGTTAGACTATTTTATACGAAACTTCACAGGAGTATCCCTAACTATAAATGAGTAAACACGTGTTTCAGGTTTTTTTGAAAATTCAACCCCTAAAAGGGGCAAATGTGGTCACAAGTCTGAAAATCCACATGGGTATCGTATCCTTTTTGAGTACTTATAGTACGCGGGCGAAGCCGCGGGAAAAGACTAGTTACCGATAAACACAAAATCCCTCCTCACCCCGTAGTACCTCGTAGTTGGGGTGAGATGGAAATTAATACAAAGGTGATTTTGGAACATTTTTGGATCGATTTTTTTTTCTTATGAATATCACTATAGCTCCATTTGTAATACGAATACATTATTTAGGTAGCAATAGCCTTTAAAACCATCTCACCCCCCTGGCATCCCTTCTCTCCCCATGAATAACCGAACTCTCCACGCAATCCCTACTCACCCCATTTTACGGTACACTATTACACGTGTTAGATTTACCCTAATTTTAGTATAGTTTTTTCGTATAGCTACACTGCTGTAAATTCTGACGTTCGTTATGTTGGCAGCAGTGTATGAGTTGAGTTGGAATTTGTCGAGCGAACACACAAGGAACGCTCCTAGTTAAATATAAAAAAAAGTTAAGTTAATATTGAGTCTCGCCTGGCCAAGGCAGTGGAACAAGTGCCCCGCTTCTATTTGATCTAAATATTCGCTACGATTGCGGTGCGGCTGTATAACCTGTGTGTGCATCTTGACGTGGTAGAACCAAGGAATGAAACGTATGTAGGCCTACCGCTGCGTGAAACTTGGAGGAACTGCCTCCATCGGATGCTGAGCTTCGCCGAAAGGAGACCAAGGTAAGCCGTACTCGCAATCCTAAAGTTTTTCAAATCATTAAAAGTAGCTACAGGATCACGTGGCTTGCGCGGAAAACATTTTTACCTACAGTCCGCTTGTTTTTCGAAATTATCGTGGTCGTATAAGTAACATTTTTGGTCCGTCGACCGGATCTTGTTGAAAAGTACCTTTTTTCGTAAGTTTCCAAGCAATTTTTCGTGATTTTGTAAAATTATTTGTTTTTTTTTATTTTTCGTAGGTACTTGAGAAATTGCATTGGCCATTGTTTTATCGTGTGAGGTGTACGCCATCTTCTGTCGCTTTCGTTTCTTTCGTTTGGTTGGCAGTACACCTTCCTTTCCATTACCATAGACTCAACATTAACAAGTAGCGAAACGTAACTTAATTAAGTCTATTACTTGTCAAATATATTCGCGTGAAACGAAACGTTTTATAAAAGTAGGAATAGTTTATCTGTAAGACGTCAAACGTCAAGTGTCATAAGAATTTGTTTTGTTTACTACCTATACCGGCTCAATTACTTAAATTTAATTATTTATTGACTGTTTTGAACTTGCATTTGTACAAGTAAAACGTATGTATTGCTCTTACATTACTAAGATCTTGTTTTGCCGTCCCCAAGCTGATGTACTTTTTGCGGAATGTGCCGACTTGGCTACACCCCGTACACATGGACTCCTTCGACCTTGCGTTGAAGGAGTCAGCAGAGTGTTTGCTCAATGTCTCTTTGAGATCAGATCAGTGGGATTTGGCTTCTTTGCCTATACGGAGCGGTGGGTTGGGTATACGACGGGCGCGGGATGTGAGTCTTCCGGCCTTCCTAGCATCGGCGGCTGGGGTTGTGGACCTTGTAACTAAGATATTTTCTTTAGATGGTGACAAGGCTACTATTCCGTATGCTTCCGATGCTTTTTCGGTCTGGGAGGCTCTCAACCCGGGTGCCTCTGTACCCGACAAACCGTACCGTCAACGTTTATGGGACGATGTGGGTGTGAGACGACTGTTTGACGGTCTGCTGCAGGACGCTGCTGGCGCGGATAGAGCCAGACTAAACTCAGTTTCGAAGCCGGAAACAGGTGCCTGGTTGCACGCCCTACCCTCCCCGAACTTGGGGACCCTGCTCGACAACGACTCGTTGCGGGTGGCCGTTGCTCTTCGTCTCGGCTGCGATGTTTGCCAAGCCCATCAATGCATCTGCGGTTCTATGGTGGAGAGCAACGGTCACCACGCCTTGAGCTGCAGTCGGTGCGCGGGGAGGTTCCCGCGGCACCACGCCCTGAATGACATCATTCGGAGGGCATTGGTGTCTGCCAATATCCCCTGTGTGCTGGAGCCGCCGGGCCTTAGTCGGTCGGATGGCAAAAGGCCGGACGGTTTGACACTCGTGCCGTGGGAGAGGGGAAAATGTCTTCTGTGGGACGCCACTTGCGTGAGTACGTTTGCTCCCTCGCACCTTAGCCGAACTGTACGTTCGGCCGGAGCCGCCGCTGAGCAGGCGGCATCGCTTAAGCGGAGTAAGTACTCGGGGCTCTCCAATTATTTATTCGTCCCCCTTGCCGTTGAGACTTCGGGGTGCTGGTGCGCGGAAGCAAAGGTCTTTCTTGGGGAATTGGGGCGCCGCCTGCAGGAGAGAGGCCTCGATCCCCGCTCCGGATCGTTCCTGGCGCAGAGGCTGTCCATCGCGATTCAACGCGGAAATGCGGCAAGCGTGATGGGCACCTTTGCGCCGGGAATGATGCGGGGTGGTTTATTTGATTAATTGTACGAATATTTTTAATTTAGCTTAGGTGTTTGTTATTGGTTTTTGTGGTTTTTGTTCCTTGTTATGCGGTAGTTTGTAAGTGTATGTTTGTGTAAGGTAGTTTTAAGTTGACATTTTGTTTTTTTATAATTTATGTTCATCTACTTGTTCTTGACATGTTTTTTGCCATACGATTAAATGATATTTAACAATATTTAAAACATAGAGTCGGAAATTAACTAATAATCTACTTATTAATAATAAAGAATAAGTATTGAAGTATCTTACAAGTAAATCATTTTATCGTTTGTTCGTATCGGGATTAATACAATATGAGTGACAATGAACATAGTAGTGAAATGGAACCTCTGACTGTACAAGCTTATCGTATCGCGCGGTCGTATGCCATTTTTAGACTAGAGAATATGGAGCGATCGGACTTGCAGGGCTACAATGAATCAGACCTCAAGGATGTGGAGAAGGCTTTTCATGAGGCCCAGCTCCGCATCTTAAGGCCGCTTACGCCAGCGCAGCGCGATGAAGAGTTGGAGGTTACCAACGAGTTTGAGAACTATTTAAAATCCATTAAGTTTAGGTTGAGGTAAAATCCTCAAAGTCAAGTAAGTGATAAAACCGAGGTAAAACCTGTGACATTTGAAAATCAATTAGCGAAGCTTCCTAAAATATCTATAAAGCCTTTCGATGGTAAACTTGAAAACTGGGTGTCTTTTAAAGAATTATCTGATTCGTTAATTCATAATAGGGACACTGTTAGCAATGTAGAAAAATTACATTACCTGTTGTCGAGCGTGCAGGGTTCCGCTTATGAATTGATACGAAGTTTTCCTTTGTCCAATGAAAACTATGTTTTAACATAGCTTTAGCTTATGACACTCTTTGTAGTTATTATGATAGAAAACGTCAGATTTGTGTGATGTACTACGAGAGGATGCTTAAGTGCGAGGCCGTTAAGGGCAGGAACGATTTGGAGAGAGTTCATAGAACGTTTAATGAGAATTTAAATATACTGTCAAAGTATGACCTTCCGGACAGCAACTTCATGCTGTATTATTTGCTTTGGTCGAAGTTAGATGTCCAGACTCGTGAAGCCTTCGAATTGCAGCTCACGTCCAATGTCGACATACCCGATTTTAATGAATTAAAAAGTTTCATTGAGAAAAGGAGTAAGGCCTTAGAAAACCCAAGCATTAAAACTCCGGTTGTTAAGCCGCTGACTAAAAGTAAAACTGCATTAGTTGTTTCGAGTCCCTCCAGTCCGACTTGTACCTTCTGTACTGGTCAACATAGTCTTGCAAAATGTAACAAATTTTTAGATTTGGACAATGAGAGTCGTTTCAGCTTTGTGAATGAAAAAGGGTTGTGTATTTTATGCTTTTCGAATACTCATAGAGTGAAAACTTGTCGAGCCTTTCGTTGTAGTGTGTGTAATCGTTCTCACCACACTCTATTACATTTTACCAAAAATACACAAGTACCTACAAGCACTGAGGTTAGTACTGATGTCACACCGTCAAATAATAACACAAGCAGTGGTGGTGGCCACACTGTCTTAACTGTTGTTGATGAAGAAAATACTATTTTCTTTGCTACTGCAAATATGCTAATTCGTGATAGTGCCGGTAACTTCAGAAAAAAGCGTGCGCTACTAGATGACGCTAGTGCATGCAACTTTATTTCAAAATCCTGTGCTGAAATGCTGGGGTATGACGTCAGTGGTCAACACACAGTATGTATGGCATAGGGAATTCTTCTCAAAAAACGTTTGGCTCCCTGCCATGTGAAATCAAGCCTCTTGATAATAAACATTTTTCGTCGAGTCTAAAGCTTAAAGCTTTTGTTTTGTCGCCAATATGTGCCGACCAACCCCCTCAACCTGTCGATGCGTCGGGGTGGTCACACATAAAAAATTTGTCGCTTGCTGATCCAGATTTTGCTCACCCAGCGCCGGTGGACCTTCTGCTTAACGCACAACTTTTCGTCTCGTCATTGTTCCGATACGGCTAGGAGAATCTGGACAGCCTACTTTGTTGAAAACCATCTATGGGTGGGTGGTCATGGGTGAATCTGACGAAAGTCAATTCATACCAAGTGCTCTCGTTTCGTGTCGTAATAAACATTGTTTTTTCGTGTCGAGCCCTTCGCAGATTTTGTCGATTGATGATTCCATTAAAAAATTTTGGGAATTAGAAAACGTTAGTTCTCCGACCAAACCTTTCGTATCAGAGGAGGACCAACGCTGCGAAGACTATTTTCGTACTAAATACTTTCGAAATGAAGAAGGTAGGTTCGTAGTACCTTTACCCTTTGTCGATCCTGCGAACAAACCTGTCTTTGTCAATTCTCGAGAAATCGCTCTGAAGCGATTCCTGTCGTTGGAACACAAATTGAATTGCAACCTTGAGTTCAAAAGGTCTTATGTCGAATTTATGGAAGACTATGAATCTCTAGGCCATTTGGAAGAGGTGAACCCTCCCTCCACCAGCGAAGGTCGGTTTTACTACATACCTCATCATGGAATATTGCGCGATTCCGTGACTACTCCTCTTCGCGTGGTCTTTAATGCAGCTGCTAAGGACGCCAACGGGGTTTCCTTAAACGCCACTCTCCTCGCTGGACCAAAACTCCAGACTAACATTTTCGATCTGCTCACTCGTTTTCGCTGGCACGCTGTCGTCTTCACTGGAGACGTCAGGCAGATGTACAGGCAGATTCTCGTTTCGGAAGAAGACGCTGAATTCCAGCGTATTCTATGGCGACCTTCAGCCGTCAGTCCTGTACGTGACTATCGTCTTAAAACTGTGACTTATGGAGTCTCTGCTGCGCCTTTCCAAGCTCTCCTTACAATGGCTCAGCTTGCCAAAGATGCCTCAGACTCATACCCAGCTGGTGCAACTGTTCTAGCTCGCGATGTCTATATCGACGATGTCGTCACGGGAGCAGCTTCTGTCGAGCAGGCCCGCTCACTTCAGGTGGAACTCACAAAAATATTGTCGTCGGGTGGTTTTCATCTGAGGAAGTGGACCTCTAATAATAGTGATTTCTTGGAAAGCCTTCCATCCTCGGATCTGTACTCGGAAGATTTTAAACATTTCGAAGAAATGTCTGACATTTCTCACAAAATTTTAGGGCTGCTGTGGCGGCCTCAATCCGACTCCTTTAGTTTTCGTGTCACAGATACTCATAATGGTCGGTGCACAAAGCGCACAATCCTTTCAGAAATAGCTAGGATTTATGATCCATTGGGTTTCATCTCGCCTGTATCGTTCCTCGCCAAGTACCTGATGCAGTTGCTCTGGGTTTCCGGTGTATCCTGGGATGATGATGTTCCGGAAAACATTGGATATGAGTGGCAGGAACTCAAGACCCAACTTTCGTCGCTGAGTTCTGTGACTGTTCCTCGTCGTCTTGTCGGTGAATTCGAAACTCTACACCTTCACGGCTTTTGTGATGCGTCAGAACGCGGCTTCTGTGCCGTAATTTACCGCCGCACAGTAAATAGTGAAGGCGACATAGACATCAAATTGGTTTGTGGTAAGTCCAAAGTCGCACCGCTGCGCAAATTGTCGATACCACGTCTCGAGTTGGTCGCAGCGGTCCTGTTATCGGATCTGATGGCGTCAGTTGTGGAGGCTCTCCACTCCTTTCCACTCTGTAGGCATGGTCTGATTCCAGTGTTGCGTTAAACTGGATTAAATCGAGTCCATCGAAATGGAAAACATTCGTGGCCAACCGTGTCAGCCATGTCCAAGACATCATTCCTCCCGACTCCTGGCATCATGTCAGGACTACTGATAACCCGGCGGATTGTGGATCGCGCGGGCTACTCCCTCAAGATCTGGTTAATCACACTTGCTGGTGGAACGGACCTGATTGGCTCCGGCTTCCCGCCGAAAATTGGTCTAAGTCGTCGTTCTCTATTGATAAAGATGTTCTTCACGAAGAACAAAAGATTACTGTTCTCGTCGTATCTAACAATGATACACTAGTCGAAAGCTTAATGAAAAAATTCTCGTCATTGAGGACACTTCAACGTGTCTTGGCATATTGTCGTCGATTCGTGCACAACGTGAAAAGTAAAAGAACGCTCAGCAGTTTGTTAAGCGGTCCTTTAACCCCTGTGGAAATAAAGGAAGCGCTTATGTTTCTCGTGCGGTTTACGCAACAACGCATTTTCGCTCAGGAGATGGAGAAAATCAAAAATAATCTGTCGAATTCTCTCCCAAAAGCTTTCAGAAAATTGTCACCGTTCCTGGATGACGCGGGTTTCTTGAGGGTGGGCGGACGCCTGTCGCGAGCTTCTCTCGACTTTTATGTAAAGCATCCGTTGCTTCTGCCTCGCGACGATCGTCTCACCTCCCTACTTATCGATGAATATCACAGACGTTTCATGCACCCCGGTGTCCAGACACTCCACAACCTCTTGTCGCAGCATTTCTGGATTCTGTCTCCAAAGCGGGCCATCCACGCCGTTACATCGAAATGCATGAAATGCTTCCGTGCACGACCTCTCGGCGCTCCTGCGCCCTTTATGGGTGACTTACCCTCTTATCGAATAACCCAACTCAAAGCGTTTTCAAGTGCTGCTGTCGATTTCGGAGGACCTTTTGACATTGCTCTAGGCCGCGGTCGTGGTAATAAGACGTACAAGGCCTACATTTGTGTCTTCGTCTGCACGTCGACCAAGGCCATTCACACGGAGCTTGCGACCGAGCTGTCCTTTCTAGCCGCGCTTCGACGCTTCGTTGCGCGTCGTGGCCGGTGCAATCGAGTGGTCTCCGACCAGGGTAAAAATTTCGTTGGCGCGAGCAACATCCTCCAGCGACTGGTAAAGGATGCTGCTACGCATGAATCAATCCGATTCGAATTCAACCCACCAGGCAGCCCCCATTTCTCGGGTCTTGCTGAGGCTGGGATTAAAGCCGTGAAGACACACCTGTCACGCGTCATTGGCAGTCAAAGGTTGACCTATGAGGAATTTTTATCGATTCTGGTTCAATGTGAGGCTCTTTTGAACTCTAGACCGCTCACGCCTCTTAGTACCGACCCCAATGACCTGTCAGTCTTGACCCCAGGTCACTTTCTCACCATGGAGCCCTTATCGGTTGTTCCAGAGGAAAACCTCACAGAAATTCGCGTTAGCCCCACCCACCGCTGGAAGTTGCTACAGAAGATGCACCAGGACTTCTGGAATAAGTGGTCCAGGGAGTACATGCATACTCTACAGCAACGAGCAAAGTGGTATGAGAAGCAGCCGAATGTCGAGGTTGAGGTTGATGAAACTCTCGTGCTCATTCTTAATGAACAGACGAGTCCCATGAAATGGCCTCTGGGCCGCGTTGTCGAGACACACCCCGGATCCGATGGGATCTGTCGTGTAGTCACCGTGCGCACAGCCACTGGAGTGTATAGGCGACCCGTGGTCAAACTGTGTCCCTTACCTGCTTAATTGTTTCATCGTATTATTATCGCACCTAGTTTTAGTTAATAATTATAGTTTTCGCCAGTCGTTCTTGTTCTTAGCATACTGCTTCACGACAGCATCTTTTCGTAGTTCTATGTTTAAATATCGTTGCGGTGTTAAATCCTGCAGCATCCCTAAGCCTGCCTCCGTATTTAGGTGAGCGGAAATGTTAGATTTACCCTAATTTTAGTATAGTTTTTTCGTATAGCTACACTGATGTAAATTCTGACGTTCGTTATTCAGCAAATAAAAATAATAAAAAAAATTGCAAATCAAAAAATATTGAACAAAATAATTTGATTTGCTTCAAGATTCATAGATGGCAGCACCATATCTCTCACTATACCAGAATCACGTAAGAGATTCGGATAGGAGGTGCAAGCACGTACTGCGCATGCCCTTAGAGTATGGTCAACGGCGCCTAGCCGTTTCAAATTCAGAGATTGCATATACATGAGAAAATTTGTCAAGTTCCGCCGTGACCGGGTGGTCTAGTGGTCAGGACGTCAGCCGCGAAAGCTGAAGATGCCAGTTCAAATTTGGCCTCGGACACCGGAGGGTTTGGTCACTTTTTCTGAAGTATATGACATCTATCTTTCCAGTTTATATATAGTAGTGTAACTACTTAAAAAAAAAAAAAAAAAAAAATGCAAATCAAAACATATTGAACAAAATAATTTGATTTGCTTCAAGATTCATAGATGGCAGCACCATCTCTCTCGCTATACCAGAATCACGTAAGAGATTCGGATAGGAGGTGCAAGCACGTACTGCGCATGCCCTTAGAGTATGGTCAACGGCGCCTAGCCGTTTCAAATTCAGAGATTGCATATACATGAGAAAATTTGTCAAGTTCCGCCGTGACCGGGTGGTCTAGTGGTCAGGACGTCAGCCGCGAAAGCTGAAGACGCCAGTTCAAATCTGGCCTCGGACACCAGAGGGTTTGGTTACTTTTTCTGAAGTATATGACATCTATCTTTTCAGCAGTGTATGAGTTGAGTTGGAATTTGTCGAGCGAACACACAAGGAACGCTCCTAGTTAAATATAAAAAAAAGTTAAGTTAATATTGAGTCTCGCCTGGCCAAGGCAGTGGAACAAGTGCCCCGCTTCTATTTGATCTAAATATTCGTATAACCTGTGTGTGCATCTTGACGTGGTAGAACCAAGGAATGAAACGTATGTAGGCCTACCGCTGCGTGAAACTTGGAGGAACTGCCTCCATCGGATGCTGAGCTTCGCCGAAAGGAGACCAAGGTAAGCCGTACTCGCAATCCTAAAGTTTGAAATCATTAAAAGTAGCTACAGGATCACGTGGCTTGCGCGGAAAACATTTTTACCTACAGTCCGCTTGTTTTTCGAAATTATCGTGGTCGTATAAGTAACAACACGTTTGCCTTGATTCATTGTAATGAAAGTAACACTTACATTTTATACATACTTTATATAATGTAACATAATATAGTAAGTAGCATAAGCGGGCTAGATATTAAAAATAATCTTGAATCGAGTTGTGCGTGTAGAAGATTTTAAATGCCTCATTTGTCAACGCAATATTCGATAACCCTCTTTTTCTTAAAGTATCATACCATCAATATTGAACATTATTTATCATCCAAAGGTATGTCAATAAATACCACAATAAATATCTTGTCGTAATATTTTCCCGTGATCCTACAGACCCTCTATTGAACAACAATACAATTCATAAATAACGTAGATAATATAAGCAGGCGAGGGAATTAAGCGGTCAACTCGTCCTATTATTTTGGTATAAATTGATGGCGGGTTTTATGGGCAGTTATGTACGGAGACTTGGGGTAATGTGGACTATCTGTAGTCACAGAATAGAGCAGCAATGTCACTTGATAGAAAAACGTTGGGAAATAAAATAACGAAGTTCGAAAATATATTATTGGTGGTTTTGGACCCGGGTATGTCCTTAAATTACGTCCGGATACGGGTATGTCCTTAAACTACGTCCAAAAGGGAGGTATGGGTACTGCGAATGTCATCTCTTTATGTGTGGTAGGGCACAGCACAGCTAATGTCATCTCGCTCAAATCTGGAGCAGACCCCGACTGAGGAAGTACCTCCACCTTACAGAAAACCACAGCCAAACAGCACTAAACCCTTCTTATAGTGTTGTGTTCCTGCTGGTAAGTAAGGTTGTCAAATAGCTCAAAGAGGACCCAGTGTGTTGACGACGATTTAGTCGTCAACACAGTGAATCCTCCTTTTTGTAAAGGGTCGGCAACGCCCATGTGACACCTCTGGAGTTGCAGGCGTCCATAGGCTATCAGGCGGGCCGTATGCTTGTTTGCCACCGTCTTGGTATAAAAAAAAGAAGGTCGGCGTTAGAATCTAATAACAAAAAATAAAAAATGTGACATGAACTAATTTTATTAATACGTAACCATTCTGTTTTGGTCTGCGGCCTTGTCCGCCACAATTCCGGGGGATTACCGCCGGGATATTTCTCCAGATAAAATAAAAGTAAACGTAACTTTGTTGGGTATTTGGGGCTGGTCCCGAATGTCCTACACCCCGTTTTAGCTCAGCGATCGTATCGCGAGTGGAGTCGGTTTATTTTCTCGTTTCATTAGTTTTTGAAGGAAAGGAAACGGCCAGTCTGAAATCTGTATTTTTCAATTTGAAACGTAAGAATTTTATCTTATCTTAAGTGCTAAAAAGGAAAAGTTCCGCGCTAAATCCTACTCAAACTACCGCCGTACATGATTGTATCTAATAGTCCTCAGTTCCATATTACCTACGTAACATGACATCACGATGAAATGCATGGCACATGATCGGAACGAAAAACCACTTTTGAAGGAGTTCCGGCCAGACATGGCTTGGCAGACTCGTTTATTCTTAAAGACACGATTATTTCAAAGCGTTTACAAGAATTGTCGTCAAGATGTCATATGCGTAGGAAAAGGTAACCGGTCATGCACAATCGGTTCGCCATCTTTGGCACCGTCTATCAAGTACTTCCGGCCATTTCAGAACTGGTAGACTTATGTATACTCCCTCTACGATTAAAGGGCTGAATGATGCTACGTGCCTCGTACTGATGTCGTGATGTGACATGACGTAAATATAGCCTTAAAATGTTCACTGGAATTCAGGATTTTCTCAAACTTCCGGCTCTTTCAGCACAACTTTGCCGATCGTGTGTCATGCAGTTTATCGTGATGTCATGTTACGTAGGTAATATGGGACCGGGCTAAAGGACTATAAGTCGATTCAGTGGTGTAAGCGTGAAGAGGTAACAGACAGACAGTGACAGACAGAATTACGTTTGCTTATTCACAAGGCAGGCGGGGTCAATCACTACTTTTATTTAAATAGCGGGAAATTTCGTATTGGGTAATTTTCAAAGCCGTGAGAATAGATAACTGTTACGGGAATGTCAAGATCGTTTTTGTAAGTAATTTTTGTAGTGAGGGTGCCTATTTATATATTTTCTGTCATAGCAGTGAGGCCACTCCAAGCTCGCGGCCGCGGATAAACTGTGTCAACAGCCTTGTTTTCTTTCTATCCGAGCCGAGCCGAGGGAAAACATGGCGTTAAAACGAGGATCCCATCCCGTTTCTACATTTTAGTACGTTACTTTTTATAACGCCCATATTACAAACGGAACGTAGGATTTTGCGTGTGATATTAACTGATTGCATTAGGAATACGACTACATTCCAAAATAAAGAGAGCAAATGTAGCCCAATCAGCGGAAAAACTAAAAAGGGAATGGCATGGACACTCCTGATATATGCAGGAAGACTTGTGGGATAAAACAACCACCTTGTAGGTCCTACAAGACCGAGCCCGGCGGCAGACCAGACCAAAAAAACGTCGGGGAGTCGACTTGATGCTTGATGCCTTTTTTGCTGGCTGGTGGGAGACTCAAGACTGGGATATGTGGAACTTGTTAAAGAAAAAAAGGAGTTCCTTTGCCCCTCTGACTGCTATTTCGACCTCATATCAGAAACTGTTATATAGAGGCAACCGTATTTTATATTTGTAATGTAAAAGCAAATGAATAAAGATTAAACATGTCAAGAGAAATTCGTCGTAAAAAACCGTGAGTGGCCCGTTATAAATGTTCTCATACTGTCATGTCAACTGTTTAGCTCATGAAAAATCAAGAAAACTAAGCCATTGATGAATGCAGTAGTGTTATTTCGTGCTCGCCGAAAGACAACCTCTAAACATCGAGAGGCTCTCGTCAGCTACGTCGTGTGAGCGCAATTGCGCATACGCTGCCGAGTGATGTCGAGCTCGGCGCCAACTTGCCGTGACCTCTGACGTGATTTCCATATCATCGATGAATAGCTGCCAGATGCCTGGATCTCGTATAAGGATAGTATAGTAGGTTTAATGGCCAATACTACAGGGATATATTTTCTACGTTAGCCACTTGTAGTATGACTTCTACCGCTAGAAGTAAGTATTGAATTTATCAGCCGCATCGATGTAGACATCGATTCAGACAGACATCAGATTCAGATTCATCAAGACAGATTTTAGAAAATCTTAGGTATTTTCCCACTTGTCCGCTTCGGTCAGTTTGGTTTGGGGACAATTGGGTATTATTCCTCAGAAAAAAATCTATTACCACCTGTCTCGGACGGGCGCAGAGATGGGAATGGGTACACTGATTACTAGGGTCCGGAATTTTGCGTGCGGTTTGTGAATCGTCATAGGGAGAGAACACCAATTTTTATCGATATATCGATAAATCGGGAGTTTTATTATTAGTCTTTAAAAAATAATACTTACTTCAAACTTTCAAATGATACATAAAGTAAAAGTACCAGTGCTCGACACGCAAATGCCCAATAGATGACACCCTTTTGTCACCTCTTTTGACAGTGACTTAAGAATATAGGCGGTATCCATTGGGACAGTGTCGAGCACTCGTACGTTTACCGTACATCATCCTTTATACAGAGATGTGACTTATAATAGAAATACTTGTATTTAAAATGCAAATACAAAATGCAAAATACCTATTTCCTATTTTGTATTTAAATACCTTTTTAAGAAAAGCATTTTGTATTTTATTTGAAATACTTTTTGGGACCCATTTTCTATTTTGAAAATACGAAATACTTTTTTTGTAATCTAATGTAACATTGGTAGAAAGGGTGGGTTTAACAGGTTATAGTTATATTGTGATATTGGTACAAAGGGTAGGTGTATACTACGTGAGTGATTGGTAGGACAGGACACCGCATAACCAAGGGAAAAAAAGGCACTCATTCCTGACGGTTCGTTAGACGGACAGTTAAGATAAGTATGGAAATCATCATCCTCTTAACGTTTGTCCCGGCTTGGCGTACTAAGCACATGAATTGGCATGGACACTAGTTTTTACAAAAGCGACTACCATCTGACCTTCCAACCCAGAGGAGAAACTACGCCTTATTTGGATTAGTTCCGGTTTCCGCGGGATGTTTTCCTTCACCGAGAAGCGACTGATAAATATCAACCGATAATTCATACAAACGTTCCGAAAATCTCAGTGGTACTGTAATATGGCAATTAGCCACTTTTAGTTTTTAGCAGTAACACTCTGGTTTACTGCGACATAAACGCATATTGCTTGTATCAGCGATAACTTATGTGTATAAATAGGTAGGCATTCATTAATAAAGATGAACTCTATACTCGACTACCATGTAAGGTGTTTCAATACTACGCCGTCTACCTGACTCTGCCCGCCCAACAAGCAACTTCAATCTGTGATTACAGTAGAAAGTCGGGATTCGATCCCGAGACCTCCAGATTAAAAGTCGGACGTCTTATCGCCAGAATACCAGCACTTATAAGAATGGAAATCGTATTAAATAGCAATCCATTTTTGTACCGAATCTACATTGCATTGAAACTAAAAAATATATACATACTTGGAAAGTAAATTCCCTGGAACGGAAATGAACGACATTTGGATCCATATAGATATAACTGTTGGAAGTAGGTAGGATTTAGCTCACATATAGCATAGACTAACCTTCCTAATGCATCATCCTATTTTAGTTACCATGGTTGTTCTGTTAACAAATCTGTCAGTATATAATAAATAAATATACATGCAACTGAAGGAACGTGTTTTTTAATTATAACGGTTATAGGTTGGGAATTAAGACGTGGGATGCGCCATTACCAAACTTAAATGGAGTTGGGCAGGACACGTTGCCAGGCAGAGTGATGGCAGGTGGACTAAAACGTTGACGGAGTGGTGGCCTCTTTCAGATGAAAGAAGCCCCTGGCGTCCGTTATCTCGTTGGGTAGATGATATTCGGAAGGTTGCGGGTCACTTCTGGATGAAATTGGCACAGGACCGGGACAAGTGGCGTACACCAAGAGAGGCCTATGCTCAGATGATGATGATGATGAACGGTTATGGGCATGCACGTATAAAATAATGGATAAAGAAATAAGTGGTATTGGCATGCTGCAGAAGTTCAGTGCATAAAACTACCTACAATGGAAGTTTCAGTTGAAGTGCGCTCTAAAAGCGAAAGGATTGGGACAGTTTATAGAATGTGGAGGAAGTGGATCCGCTGGCACGAGTACCGGCGCTGGCGGCACTGGGGAGGCCACTGCGGCAGCAGACCAGCGAGAGCGGCAAGATGCGGCCGCAATGTTTATCATCACATCGTCTCTGACATATGAACAAATGGTTCTTATTGAAAATTGCACATCAGCGGGACAGATAATAGAAAAATTCGATGCCATCTACGCTCAGAAATCTGAGTTCAATAAAATGACTCTCCACGAACGATTCTACACTTAAAAGATGAAAGAACAAGATGGTATTGCTCTTCACATTTCAAAAGTTGAATCACTCGCCAAACAAATAAAAGACTCCGGAGACAACATAAGCGACGCGGCAATTATTACAAAAATAATTAGTAGTCTTCCAACAAAGTACAGAAACGTAAGACAAGCATGGCTATGGATGAATGCTTCGAAGCAAACTGTAGCTAATTTAACTGCATGGCTTCTGGACGAAGAAGCTAGCCTCGGCAATAATGACCCCGCTGATCTTATTGCCTTGGCCACTGTTATTAAGAACGCATATCCTGAGAGAAGACCTTTTGCAAAACCTCCAATTTGTTATTTTTGCCAAAAGCCAGGGCATATAGCGAAATATTGCTTCTCGCGAAAAAGAAGTCTTAACAAAATAAATTCTGCAGCAAATATGACGTACTCTGCATTCATGGTGAATACCTTTACACAACATTTCCAAGCTGATGACGATGATATCTGGTATTTAGATAGCGGGGCTTCTTCCCACATGACCAGCAGACTAGAATTCTTCAAGAAACTCGAAGAGTCTCCAACCACATCAGTGCGGATTGGAGATGACTCTGAGCTGACCGTTAAAGGAGTAGGAACCGTCTATATTAAGAAGATGTTTAACAATCGGTGGTACGATTCTGAAATAAATGACGTACTATATATCCCAAATTTAAAGAAAAACTTGTTTTATGAATGTGTTATAACTGAAAAAGGCTATTAAACTCAAACTCAAACTCAAACTCAAACATTTATTCAGTTAGTAGGCCATAAGGGCTCTTTTACACGTCAAAGTAAGAGAGAGAAAAAAAATCAAACTACACCGGTTCTAACCCTACACCTCTGACCCGAGAAGAATTATGTCCGGCAAGAAACTCGGCGGGACTTATTTTTTCAAAACAACAGTACATCAAAACTAAACAATACATATAAGTGCGTTGTTCTATAAGAAAACATATCAAACCAAGGTTAGATTAACCAACAATAGGTTATAGTTTAAGAAAAATACCAAAGAAAAAAGATGAGTCCAAATCTGACTATTGAAAATAAATTACATACAAGTTTGATATACTTTCTTACCTGAACTGTGTCTTCTACATAAATTTCCAAATTATAATAATCCATCATCAACAGTTAGAAACAAACTTTGAATTTAAATAATATAAAAAAAAGTACTTAAGTGATTCTAGTATACAATAAACATACTATTTCTAAATTATACTTAGAGATGTATAAGGTCTCCAAGTGTCTTGATCTATATATTCTATATAATAAAAAAATATGGATAATCAAGCACCGAATGTTGTGTCTAAAGCCAATTAAACTAAAATTAAATATGATTACTAAAAAGTTACGTAAATGTGTTGCCCCAGTTAGCCTAAACAGACCGGTCTCCACAAACAGCACCCGTTCACGAGTATGACGCATATCTCAGCCATCGCCTCCCTCAACCTTTCTTCGGGAAAGTGGCGACCCGATCAACGACGCCACCATAAGCAGAGCCTTTTAAGCGAGCATGACATGTTCAAGCTGGCGGGCTTTATTAATTAATAAAAACTAGCCATGTTTAGTCTGGTGAGAAACAATATTCTGTGCTCGTATTTTACATGCGTGAACTAAATTACAATATAAAAGTGACATAGAGATGTACATGTCTCTAAGCGTCAGGATCATTAAATATATATGTATACATATAAATATTTGCGAATGCAAGACTTAGAGATGTATAACGTCTCTAAGTGTCCAAATACTAAATAAAAACTAAATAAAATAAAAATGAAAAACAGGTAATACTGGACACTAGTAAAGCTGCTTCATAGAGTAATGTACCTAATAATTTCTCAATTTGTATTGTACTAACTATATCAAGGTACAGGCTTAAAGGCATCGTTATCCTCAATGAATTCCTTTAAAGTATAGTACTCTCTCCTCAACAAATAGCGCTTAACATAAGACTTGAATTTATTTAGTGGCAAATTCACTACATCAGCGGGGACTTTGTTATAAAAACGTGTACAGTTCCCAGCAAAAGACGTACGAACCTTACCGAGGCGGTGGCCAGGCTCAGCAATCTTATCTTTATTTCTAGTGTTATAGTTATGGATATCACTGTTGAGCTTGAATTTATGGATGTTTTTCCGCACATACATAATGTTTTCAAGTACGTATTGAGATGCTACGGTAAGAATATTTGCCTCTTCAAATTTTCCTCTTACGGATGCTCGACCGCGCATTTTATAAATGCCACGTACAGCTCGTTTTTGTAGCACAAATACGGTCCCAATATCAGCTGCTTTACCCCACAACAGAATTCCATACGACATAACACTGTGAAAGTAACTGAAGTATACCAGCCTGGCAGTTTCACTGTTTGTTAGATGGCTGATTCGCCTCACGGCATAAGCTGCAGAGCTAAGTTTCCCAGCTAGGGTTGCTATATGTGGATGCCATTGTAATTTCGAGTCTAAAGTGACTCCTAAGAAAACAGTTTGATTTTCGAATTCCATTATTTCATCATTTATTATAATCTTGCTGCTGTTAATCTGCTTGACGTTGGGAAGTGTAAATTTGATGCACTTCGTTTTCTTGGCGTTCAAAAGTAGGTTATTAGCCGTAAACCAATTTACTACTTTGGAGAGTGCACTGTTAATACTATCGAAGCTGTTTTCTTTTCTGTCCACTTTAAATATCAGAGATGTGTCATCAGCAAATAACACTATATCATGTTTATCTTGCACAATTTTAGGTAGGTCATTAATGTACACCAAAAACAGGAAAGGACCAAGTATTGAGCCTTGAGGCACTCCGAGTGCCACAGGGGACCCAGAAGATTGAGTTCCATTAATAACCACTCGTTGTGTTCTATCCGATAGGTATGATGAAATGAGGTTAAGGGCACCAGCTTTGATCCCGTAATGGCTTAGTTTTCTCTTTAGATTTTCGTGATCAACGCAATCAAATGCCTTCGATAGGTCACAGAATATTCCAACAGCATCTTGTTTTTTTTCCCAAGCGGCAAATATGTGCTTAAGAAGAACAGCACCTGCGTCAGTAGTCGAGCGACCTCTGGTAAAACCAAATTGATTTCTGGCGAACAATTCGTTTCGGTTAAAATGTGACACAAGTTGATTTAGAATTAGTTTCTCGAAAACTTTGCTCAGTGCCGGCAGTATTGAAATTGGTCTGAAATTGCTTGGTTCTGTTCTCGATCCTGATTTGAACAAGGGGATGACTTTGCTGTGCTTCATTATGTCTGGAAATATTCCTGTATCAATACGTTTGTTAAATATATCAGCTAAATGTGGTGCAATCGATTCAACAATGGAATGTAGAACTTTAAGAGATAGGCCCCAAAGATCTTCAGTTTTCTTTAAATTTAGGGATTTAAATGTTTTAATAACTAAGTTCGGAGTAACATATGAAAACTTAAAGAAATCTGTACACTCTGCTATATTTGTTTTCAGTATTGCCTCAGCGACGTCAGGCGATGAATGAAGAGACTTTGTTGTTTCTACCGGTATATTAGAGAAGAACTGCTCAAAATGATCCGCAACTTCAAGGTCCGAACTCACTAAATTATTATTAATACGTAGGTTGTAGTGCGGATCTTTGATTTTACGTTTCCCAGTTTCATCGTTGATTACTTGCCAAACAGTTTTTACTTTATCCTTGGAATTTTGGATATTTCTGGACAGATAATCAGCTTTAGCAGCGGCACACATCATCTTAAAAGATTTAGAAAAGTTCCTTACATAATCTAGGAATTCCGGACTTTTATTAATTCTTCTCAAGTCATATAAATCATAGAGCCGTCGTCTTTTCTCATGAATATCCGGCGTAGCCCAGTCGCTAAATTTCGTCTTGACCTTGCCTTGCACCTTCTTCGGAATGAAACAGGCATCAAATTCCCTTTTAATACAGTTAAACAACTCAATACTCATACGGTTAGGGTTTTCCTGGGTAAATGGAACATAACATAATTGTTTCGTGATATTCCGACTGAATAAATCTAATCGTCTTTCGGAAATTGGTCTGCACATAGTGACTTGTGGAATATCCTTAGTTTTTCCGCTAAAAGAGGCTTTTTGTCCACAGTGGTCAGAACTTAAGTTGTTTATTATAGATTTACTAGTCGCATCCTTGTTACTGAAAATGTTATCTATACATGTAGCACTGGTTGCTGTGATTCGTGTAGGCTCACAAAATAAATTTACTAAATTGTAGGATTTGAAAGTACTAAGTAACCTTACACACATGGATGAATCTTCAAGTAAGTTGATATTAAAATCACCACACACAATAACACTTTTATTACTACAAAAAACACTTGTAAGAACTTCATCTATCACTGACTCAAATGTGTTATAGTTTGCCAATGGAGGTCTGTACACGCATATAATTATAAATTCTTCTAACTCGACACAAGAAAGTTCAATATGGCGTTCCACAGACAATTCAACAATGTCTTTCCGCTCCTTACTTTTTATATCATGTTTTACCATTATTAATGACCCGCCGCGAATGCAGGATTTTCAAAAAAATTTACTTACTACACTATGATTGTGGAAATTAAACATAAATTCATGACCTTTAAGCCAGTGCTCCGTTATACAGAGGATATCAATGTTCGAGTGTTGTACAAATAAATCAATTTCCAGTTGTTTACTGGTAAACCCTTGAATATTTTGGTGAACTAAGTATAATACATCAGTTTTACTACTTATGCTAGCATCACAGTTATGTTTAGGAACGGAGCCGGCTGGTGCACTCGTTGTCGTAGCAGTCAGTTTAAATTGATATCACCAGACGGCTGCCTCTCTAAATCTGAGCCCCTGCAGTATGAATCGGGATTCGTCTTAATAAAACTATCATCCGCCGTGCTAGTCACGACGGGGTCTACAATATTGTATGCTAACAGGTTAGCACAATCTATAAGACATCTTCTCGGAAGGTAAGTCCTATCATGGGGCATAATAAAATCCTCAATAAATTTATTTGTATCAAAATACGAAATAGTACTACTGTACAAAGAAAGATTATAAAATACGGAGTTGTAAGAATATACCCTCATATTTATATGACTCAACATTCTGTATGGTAAGGCACAGATAATTATTTTTACAGAATCTCGCTGGCCAATATCTGACAGGGTCTCGGATAATCTCAAGATATCTCGTTTAGTGCAATCTATACTATTTCCTAAAAACACTACAAGCGTGGAATCGCGGTCATACTCGCCGACCGATATACATTTGATCAGACGATCGAAGGAGGCGCCCGGGTGACAGTTGTTAAGGACGCCTCGCGACAAGCGCTCCGCCAGCAGCGCGCCGAGCCTGGCGCCCACCTCGTCTGTATATAGAACGGTGCGGCCGGGCGCAGGCGCGGGCGCGGGCGCAGGTGCGGGGACCAGCGGGGCGGGGCGCGCGCGCGAGAGTGGCGCCTCCACCGGGCACGGCGGCGGCGGAACCAACTCGACAGGGCACGATAGCGATGGAGTGTGTTGGACTGAGCGCGACGGCGATAGATCCAGTGCCACTGGGCACGACGGCGATGGGCCCCGCTCGATAGTGCATGGCGGCGATGTGCCCGGCTCGACAGTGCATGGCTGCGATGGGCCCGGCTCGTCAGTGCATGGCGGCGATGGGCCCGGCTCGACAGTGCACAGCGGCTGTGGAACCAGCTCGACAGTGCATGGCGGCGGTGGACCCGCCTCGCCTGGGCACGATAACGGTGGAGTTGGTTCCACTGGGCAGGGCAGGGATAAATCCAGTGCGACATCCAATCCAGGGCATGACTGTGAAGGACCCAGCGACGACTCCCGGACGTCCAGGCTAAGGTCAGGCTCGGGCTGGCGACGCGGAGTGGTCGCGCCGGAGACGCGCGCCAGCAGCGTGGCGCGCGGCGCGGGCGCGGGCGAGCCCGGCGCAGCCAGGCGACTCTGCGGCCGTGGCGAGTCCAAGCGCAGAGGGTAGCCGCTGCCCGGTGCTAGAACATTATTCATAAAGGCTATGTATTCCTGTAGCGTTTTACTAGATAATTCATGCTTATCATTAAGAGCTTTTAGCTTTGACTCTAATTTGCTTAATTCAGCAGAGCGATGATTCAGCTCCTCTACTCTCTGGTCTAATTGATATTGGCACTTTAGGAGTTCATCTCTCAAGGCTACATGTTTACATTTGGAATTTAATGATTTAAATAAGAATTTGTGGCATTTCAGCAAAAGTTTAGATTTTTTTATGAATCTATTTAATTTTAAATATTTTTTTATCTTTTTTCTTCCGTTCAATGAAATTTTCCCATCACTGTTCCCTATGCACACAGAACTTGAAAACTCTATATTTTCCATAAAAGGAGAGTCCACTATGCTGTCATTTACTAAATCTACTTCAAAACTATTTAGCTCAGCAAAAATACTTAAATTGTTGTGTGGCGGCCCGGAGTGCTCGGAGCAGTACTTGCAAGTATAATTTTTTTAAGGTCCATCTCCCCCAGCTGCTGCTCCAGGTCCTTGATGCGTTGCAATGCCTGTTCGTGTATTTCCTGGCATTGTTCAAATCGGTCTACAGTAGCTTGAAGTTCATCCCGCTGACCCTGGATATCTTCATAGTCAATGTCCTGGTTGGCAAGCTGAGTTTTGAGAACAGTGTTTGCTCGGATAACACGCTCGATTTCCTGTTCACTTTCTTCCCGCTCTTGTAGGAGTCTGTCATTTAGCTCAGTCGCCGTCTTAAGATCCCTTTGTAGTTGCTGGACTTTAGCGACCAAAACATCCCTGCGAGTAGTCATTTTAGAGGGTTGTCCTGAAAACATATTGACAATGTAAGAAATCTGAGCCTAGCAAGTATGATTCACAATGGTACTAACAGAAAAAAGTATTTAAATTCAAATTTTCTAGTATTTAAATTAAGCTTTATAGCAGGAATTTACACAAAAAAAAAACTTTATACTTTGAACGTTGTAACGTCTACCTCAGCTGAACTATTCGAAGAGCTTCTAAATGCTTACAAGAGCCTACCAAGCTTACTTACCTCAAGCTTCAGACTGAAATTTCTGTAAATATAAATACCTACATAAAGGAACTTACTACAGGGAAAGAAAATCAAACAAAAGATTGAAGGTTAAAAGAAAATTATTTTATTTAAGTTTTGATTTTGGATTTTTGTTATTGAAAAGCGAAACACTGACTAATTACCCCTAATGCTGTCTTTGCAGACGTCATTAGGTGTTAGTTTCCGATTCCTAGGCTTTGCGAAGGTAAAACGAAACTAACGAAGCAAAAAACCTTCGCGCCGTATTACAGTAAAATAAGCAACGTGAATATAATATCAAATGCATTAATTAATAACCTATCTATACAGTAGCTTGCTCTGATACGCAGTTTGGCCGAGATGATCGTGAAAGCTAGTGGAGACCCAACGTTGTGTGTGTAGTTACCGCAAGTCCTTTTCGATAAGGTGAGAAATAACCGCAATATTTAAAATACATACAATTCCTAACTTAAATCTAACGGAATATAAATACAATAGACAATGGTAGGTTAGCATATGAACTGTTGACGTTAAAATTAAAATAATAAGATTGTGAAAATATATCTTAATTAATAGACTAATAAATAGTAATATTGAATATTAAAATTACACTAGAATTATAATGATTGATTAAATAGGTATTTCGTTGTTTGTTAAATAGTTGTATTTACAACAAAATATATATAAGGAGATTTGCTGGACTCCCAACGTAGTGATTGTTGGCGAAGTACGCCAGTACAAAATATGTGGCATGTCAGTTTTGACAGTTCCGTCTTCCAACGGTGGAATCAGGACCAGTGGTCTACGATTCGAAGCTTAATGGATCTGGTAATATTGACCGGGCCAGTAGCCTACAGTCTTTTATTAAGTGTGCGTTCTGAGCATTTGTAATGATCGAAGTGTGCGACCGGGCCAGTAGCCTACAGTCTTTTATTAAGTGTACGACCGGGCCAGTAGCCTACAGTCTTTTATTAAGTGTGCGTTCTGAGCATTTGTAATGATCCAAGTGTGCGACCGGGCCAGTAGCCTACAGTCTCGCTTCACACATCAATGTATAATCGACAGATAACCGCCAATTCCTCCACACCACATATGCAAATAACGACTGGTACATTTAATAATTAAGTAAGCAAATACCAACCACCGTTTATGACGAATGGTATATAAATTTAGGAAGTAAATAGCAAGTACCTACCATCGTTAATAAGCAAACCTGAGTTATCTTGACGTGTAAGACCCTCACCGTACCGTCATCACTGCACGAGACCGGATATTACTAAGAACACCTAGTACGCTAATGGCGTACTTACAGGGCAATAAACTCTGTAAGTACATGCTGTGATGCGCGTCATATGTTCAAGTGAACCATGGGTGATACAGTGCGCGTTGGGCTTCCCACGAAAGAGTTCCCCGTTGCCACCAAGACAACACCAGATAAGCATTCTACATGGAATAAATCTCTATGCTAGAAATCCAGCATCTTATCCCTTATATAATGACTAAAGTGTTACATGGAAGTACATATATATTACGCGATATCGTTTAACCATGGCCAATAGTTAACCGACATCGACAATTAACATTTAAAAGACCGAAACCTATCTTGGTTATAGTACGTTCAAACAATTTCAACCGTTACATTAAAACTATATATTTATATTTATAAGGTAGTAGAAATAAATATTTAACAGATAGAACGCAGTTACCCGAAAACTGTATTAAACTCTACTTAAATAAATATGGCTTAGTACTCTCAAACTAGAACCTATTCGACACGTCAACAGTAAATATATATACTACGACGGAGAATAAATATTACGATCCTAAATAGTTAGGTATTGTAAATATAATATACGCACACATAAATACACACAGTCATATATAGTAAAATGTAAAAGGTTCAATGTTAAAATAAACCACAAACACAGGCCATTGAAGAACCTGGTTCGAATATAGGCTATCAGCATATATAGTAGAATAGAAATAAATAGAATATCATCAAATAGTTAAATGGTTTCCTCACGAAAACGAGTTTCACAGAAATGCAAAATACTATTATTTATTTGCTGTGTTAATATGTGTTTGAAAACCAAGTCAAATAATACCCTACATCAAGCAATAACTCAAATACTGAATCATTGCTCGGAGTTTAAACCTATGTTAAAACGTCCATACGATTTAAGAATCGTTTATGAAAGAAGACGAAGATTGTATTTCAATTCCACACTCAATAAATAATCAAAACATTTAAGTACTTATTTAATTTAGACATACGGACGGCTCTAGGCACAGCGGAATAGTGCTTCGCTTCGCTCACTCAGTAATAGTTGAAATAGTACCTAATATACTTAAACGCAGATCCCTACTTCATTGTAAACCCAAACACAGCTAAAATATTTACAAATGTGGATTAATAATATATCCCTCATTATTCTAACACTCACTGCAGGTAAATAAGCGTAACGCCTGTAATATTAGTCCCCAAATAACCCAATTAACAAAAGAAAGGTATTGACCGTTATTATAATATTCGTACACTTCACTAGTAAAGATATTGTAAAATGCTAGTACACGACAAACAATTAAGATAAAAGTGAAATATTTAAAAGGACTTACATAAAGTTGTAGAACTCGATCTTGGCTGAGAGATGCTGATGTCTTGAAATCTCGTTCCGACTAAGTTAAGTTCGAACCTTACCACCCGCTTTTATAATTTCCGTACCCTGTCTCCCGCAATCACCTACATTCCCCTTTGTAGCTTTAATCCAAACACCTCTTTAAAAATCTTACCGATTACTCATCCGATTCCGCTATTGAACCTAGTTATCTAAATAATAAGGTTGATGATCCAACCTGTAGATACTAAACCCAAATAAATGTCTAACAGACAAGGTTCAAATTCGCGTGAACTCCTGACTCGTCGTCTGCACACCGCTTCTCGATCGCCTGCGAAAATCTAAGCAAATATGCGGGTGGGTTAAGATTAACCTCGCGCGCTGCAAGATTATTCCTACCTGCATTTATGTAAAATTATTAATTAATAATTACAATTTCAGGATTTTCTGGTAAATTGCTGAATAAAACTTAGAAACTACATTAGGATAAATATGCTAAAAATATAGGGAATATATATATGATAATGAAATATACATACAATAGTGTTTCTATAGGAAACGAAAGCAAATTAAATGTAACCGCATGGTCAATTTTCACCAATAATTATTAATACGCATATATTTCTAACAAATATCAATAGGAATGCTAAGAGGACTATATTGTTTATCGAATGAAAATATTTGTTTGTACTCGGAAGTAAATAATCACGTGTTTATGACACAATACTGTTCTTAACCAAATCTTCCTAAATAACTATTATTTTTATTGGATATCATAAGAAACATTGTTATTTTTAATGCCTATTTAGATCAAGGAATTAGATTTTACGTTTTCATTTGTTTTCTGCTACATACACTAACATCTATAATTCGAGGTTAGGTTTTTTAAGAACCAAAATTTATTAAAGCTAGTTTTCAGTATTTATTTCAACACTAAATTCTCCTTCCCGAACTGCACCAAAGCTATGAAAATTAAGACATAACTACTAATTGATTTTATGATACTCCATATTTTCCAGGTGAGTTGTAATTCGAACTTTAATATTACAGTATAATTTTTCATTAAAGCTTAATCGTAAAGTCATAATTTTCCCTGAAACTGAAAAAATGAAATTAACTCCTACATAACGTTAATAGCAATGTCACAATATCGAACAACTTTACCGTCCATTGAAATAGGCATTATATGGATGCCTTGGATCCATTACAGTTCTGCTCCCCAATAATACGCAGTGCAGAAATTTACGATTTCGGACGTAGTATTTATTGTTTTAGGAAAACTATAAAATTAATCTTACAACAAATAATAATTGTATTTAACCTGTGACAGCATTCCTATCCCGAACAATCGAGAAAGCATACTTACTCATTTTTTAAACCTCCCCTTATCTCACATTCATCATCTCACACTCACACACCTCTAAAAGGTCATTGTCAATGTCATCCTAAGTCAAAGCTGGCCAGCATTTGTCATATTAGTCCTAATTAGTCATATCATCTCTGTTACTTAGTTGTGAAACGCACTCTATTCATGTCTCTTCCTCACAGTTTCACAATTTTTCAAGACCAACAATACAGTCACAAGTAATAAATATAAGATAATTTAACAATTCAAACATAATTTGATAATCAAATTCTAAGACAAGTTAAAATAATATGGATCTAAATTAACCAAACTTGAAGTAGTCGTATAACGTATAGTCTAATAAGCGTTTTTCATAACTAGTTTATCATCTGAACCGTAAAATTTGTTTATCGTACCGTACACAATATCCGTATGTTTTTATTCATCTATGTATTGGTTGAGAACTTTAATATCCAATACCAACAATCAAGATCGCTTTTAGTTATAATTCAATAGTTACCTAAACGTGTATTATTTATGTTTAATTCATCTGTAGAAGTACCGTACTAACGAAGGATGAAAGATATGTATATTTAATCCCTATAAAGACAGTAACTATAGTGTATAACTACTTTCTGATATTATTGAAACATTTCATTTACAAAACTTAGAAAGTCTTATTTGAATATAATTTGCACTTAACTATTTGATTATGAAATTCATGAACCTGTATTTTTGAAACCCTATCAAGAACCGTTATGCTTTATTGTGGTACTATGTGATTGTTACAACGCGTTAAAAGAACTTTATGTTTATTGACGTACGCTACCTTTGAATTCTCCTTCGTATAACAATATGTTACCTACTTAATTTATGAATGCACCCTTTGATGAAACATACTTGTCTAACTGAATCACCCAATACCGAATACATCTGTAAGGCATAGTGTTTTTAACATTTCCTTTTATTTCTCAAATACTTCGCTCTGCTAATTTTGCATTTATAACGAGATATAACGAGAGTATGAATTACTCCAAGATATACAAAGTCTAACTGCTATAAGACCTAAATTATGTCATCACATTATTTTGTATAAGTACCTACAACAAAAGTCAGTAGAACATTTTTTTTTTAAAGGATAACATCAATGAAGAAACTCTGATATTAATTATGCACTTTCCAATTAAGTACATTGCATTTATTTATTTAATCTTTGTTGCACAAAAGAAACTTATCGTACAAAAGGTACCACCTCTCCCTTTGTATCTGTTAGATAAAATATTGAAATCACAACTAATAAAACCATAAATTATATCAGTGTTACAATATCATAAAATATTGTTTAAAATCTATAATCCGCCAATTTCACATACCTACTACTATTTTACTCAAATGTCAATAATGAAACCAATGTTGTGATTAATGCACCTTAACCTCTTCATCAACAAATATATTTCAATCCAGAATTAAAGTCAAGCTGGATTCGAACCAACCTTTAGTTTTTGATATGTATATCACGATCCTATAATAATCTTTACTATATATTCAATAGCACTGAACTGGACTCTAATCAGCAGATATTTAGTTGTAATTTGATGAGTTGACATAGCACTAGTATATAAGTATTAATTACGAACTATTTTGATACTGTATCAAACTGGAATTAGACCAGCGTTTAGTTTTTCGGTGTATACACCATGAATCGCGTAGCACTAGTTTTAATAATGACAGAAACTCTAAAGTAAGTTAAAATTTTAAACATCTTGGAATTTAATTAGACTGAAATCGAACCAGTACTGACCTAAACATGTTAGTAAATACTGTTTAAATAAACATCCAGTAATTTTACTACAACCGGATTTGAACCAATCATCTACCTTATTTGTTTGTATTCATTCCGAATGAACATCTAAAACCTTACTTATGAACTACTATTACCATGGCAACACACTTGTAGTAAGGGAAAGAATAATTGGATACTAAATAATTTACTGAACGAGCTAAAAATCCGAACTTTTAATCTGTAGGTACTTGAATTTGAAATTTGGTAAATAGACGCCACCATCAGTAATTAAGTAGTTAGTTAAATGATTCAAGTTAGTTAAATCATTTATGTATATCAAGTAATATAGAAAAGCCTATTTTTTTCTCATATTGAAAGATTTTGAAATAAAATTGAATAAACTAATGTATGAAAGTCATCCTAAACTGTACTATCCAAAACTAAACCAAACGAATTGGACCTGAAGTAACTTAAACTGAACTTAAATAATTTAAAATAACCTGATGTTAGACTAAACCACTTTAAAATGTCCAATGAAATGAAAAATACCAACTAAACCAACATTAGGTATATTATAAAGCTAAATAAGTGATCGCGTCTCAACTAATCCGACTTCGTAAATAGCTAACATTGTAAAGTGAAATCAGATTTATTTAGATATTTAAAACAACTCGAAACTATAATTAATAACCAAAACAATTCAACTGTGAAAGACACTTTTCTATTGTTAAAAGTGTACGAGAATATACCACTAACAAACCTTAAATAAAATTACGAAAAATGTAGGTATATAAAAAATTCCATACCGCAATGTTTTGAACATTGAATTGTACCGACATAGAATATTGCTGCAACAGTTTTTAACATTACGTTGTTAAGAATTTAGAGTTTGCACAGTTATCGAACGAGCGGAGCGTATGCGAAGCGAAGTTCTTACAAACAATTTCGGACGCAATTGTCACCTGGCTACTGGGACGTCTCGGCATTTCGATTGCTTTTGATTTTGAGCGTTTGTTCCGCGATAACTTTAGTATCATTGATGATGATGATGATGATGATGATGATATGAGCAGGATCGATCAAGGGGTTATGGAGCTATATTTAAGACGCGTAACAATTATCATAAGGGTCTTGTTATATTGGTCAACACGTTTGCAAGGAAATCGCGAGTACTTAGTTCGAGGCGGACTACTAGCGTTACAATTAATAAAAATATTTATTACATTTAATAAACACGTGTGGCCACAACGCCGCAGACTCCTTATCCTTACCTTACCTTACTTTACCCTATGATATATAATAATGACAGGCGGGTTATGTATACTCAAGAGTGAAGCTCTTAAAATGAGTGAATTCAAACAATTTGGACCCGTTCCTATCACCCGCGCGAGAAAGAGACTGTAATTTTCTAACAACGATAGTGACAAGATCTATTTAATGTTCGCCAATATATTTAGATAAATATAACTTAATCTTTGGTAGGTTATGAAATATGTTATGTTAAGAGTAAACCAATTCGTGGTAAAAATCATTGACCTTACCCTGTTCTATATTTTACCATGAAAGATTTTATTCCTATCGCCTACACAACCTTAGCCTTAATTTCACCAGTATAAACCTGATCTATTATTACGTACAACTACTATGACTCACGGAGTCAAGTTACACTAGCTACATATTGCAATGAAATCAGTTGGTGATTAGGGAATTGATTTTAAACGGTCGATAGAATAAAAGGTCGTAAGTGACACTAATTTTATATGAACTTCCGACATTCCGTATTTAAGTCACTAAACGAAGATAACAAGCAGATTGATAGGAAGTAACTTCGTAGCCTATGAACGTTCGCAGATTCCGCGTTGCTACACGTGACAAGATATAATGTTGTTTTATATAAACGTATGTATGTTTGCTTAACAAAATAAATATCCAATAGGTTTTATCTTTAATAAAATTAATATATTTTTTTTTTCTTAATTTTTTGTTTTTTTTGTTTTTAAGAAACATTTAAAAGTGATAATGTAAAGCCGGTATCTAACATAAAATGATACCGTATGCTATGGAATACAAGACTTTGACGGTATTAAGACAGATTTAGGAATAACTTTTTAACATTAATTAAAACCGGCCAAGTGCGAGTCGGACACCAACCTTGAGAGTTCCGTTTTTGGCTTCTTAGATATGAAACTCTAAAATTAAATCCAGACGATAGTCTGCCCCCCACATTTTGAACTTTTAACCGGTCTATCGTGTTAATTAAATTAAGAAAATAGGTACTTATAGTTATTAACAACCTACAGTTACAAATTGAACCCTCACGTACCACCGATAGTTAACTAACGTTTAAAGCTGAGTTTAACTGGCATCTAGTTGTTCATGTTGCTACAAGGCGACTCGTTAGTATATAATCGCTAACTGTTTTGCATATTACCCTCTTTTACCTAGATTTAAGCAAATTATGAAATCATGTTTTTCCCTGTAAGTGATTCATATATTACGTAAATATTTGAAAAAATAAATATCATAAAACATGACAAAGTTTCTTAAGAAATGTTTAATATAAAAGTTAAGATAAATATCCTACGATTTTTGTTACATGTTGATATTAGATCACAAATTAAAAATACATTTACTAACGGCGCTGCTCCCCGCATATACACCTCTTAGCACTACTTTGACGCAAAAGATAATAAAACGCATTTGTGAAATTTCTCACCTTTCCATCCATTAACGGCAACAAATTGTGGGTCTAACGACCCACTAAAACACAAGTTACCTACATAAGCTATTTTAACCGACAGAGCAAGCTACTATTGAAAACGTATTTGAAACCTAAATCAGAGCAAGCTACTATGTGTTAATTTAAAATCTAGTTTTAAACCTTATCCTGGTCACGGCACCAAATTGTAACGTCTACCTCAGCTGAACTATTCGAAGAGCTTCTAAATGCTTACAAGAGCCTACCAAGCTTACTTACCTCAAGCTTCAGACTGAAATTTCTGTAAATATAAATACCTACATAAAGGAACTTACTACAGGGAAAGAAAATCAAACAAAAGATTGAAGGTTAAAAGAAAATTATTTTATTTAAGTTTTGATTTTGGATTTTTGTTATTGAAAAGCGAAACACTGACTAATTACCCCTAATGCTGTCTTTGCAGACGTCATTAGGTGTTAGTTTCCGATTCCTAGGCTTTGCGAAGGTAAAACGAAACTAACGAAGCAAAAAACCTTCGCGCCGTATTACAGTAAAATAAGCAACGTGAATATAATATCAAATGCATTAATTAATAACCTATCTATACAGTAGCTTGCTCTGATACGCAGTTTGGCCGAGATGATCGTGAAAGCTAGTGGAGACCCAACGTTGTGTGTGTAGTTACCGCAAGTCCTTTTCGATAAGGTGAGAAATAACCGCAATATTTAAAATACATATAATTCCTAACTTAAATCTAACGGAATATAAATACAATAGACAATGGTAGGTTAGCATATGAACTGTTGACGTTAAAATTAAAATAATAAGATTGTGAAAATATATCTTAATTAATAGACTAATAAATAGTAATATTGAATATTAAAATTACACTAGAATTATAATGATTGATTAAATAGGTATTTCGTTGTTTGTTAAATAGTTGTATTTACAACAAAATATATATAAGGAGATTTGCTGGACTCCCAACGTAGTGATTGTTGGCGAAGTACGCCAGTACAAAATATGTGGCATGTCAGTTTTGACAGTTCCGTCTTCCAACGGTGGAATCAGGACCAGTGGTCTACGATTCGAAGCTTAATGGATCTGGTAATATTGACCGGGCCAGTAGCCTACAGTCTTTTATTAAGTGTGCGTTCTGAGCATTTGTAATGATCGAAGTGTGCGACCGGGCCAGTAGCCTACAGTCTTTTATTAAGTGTACGACCGGGCCAGTAGCCTACAGTCTTTTATTAAGTGTGCGTTCTGAGCATTTGTAATGATCCAAGTGTGCGACCGGGCCAGTAGCCTACAGTCTCGCTTCACACATCAATGTATAATCGACAGATAACCGCCAATTCCTCCACACCACATATGCAAATAACGACTGGTACATTTAATAATTAAGTAAGCAAATACCAACCACCGTTTATGACGAATGGTATATAAATTTAGGAAGTAAATAGCAAGTACCTACCATCGTTAATAAGCAAACCTGAGTTATCTTGACGTGTAAGACCCTCACCGTACCGTCATCACTGCACGAGACCGGATATTACTAAGAACACCTAGTACGCTAATGGCGTACTTACAGGGCAATAAACTCTGTAAGTACATGCTGTGATGCGCGTCATATGTTCAAGTGAACCATGGGTGATACAGTGCGCGTTGGGCTTCCCACGAAAGAGTTCCCCGTTGCCACCAAGACAACACCAGATAAGCATTCTACATGGAATAAATCTCTATGCTAGAAATCCAGCATCTTATCCCTTATATAATGACTAAAGTGTTACATGGAAGTACATATATATTACGCGATATCGTTTAACCATGGCCAATAGTTAACCGACATCGACAATTAACATTTAAAAGACCGAAACCTATCTTGGTTATAGTACGTTCAAACAATTTCAACCGTTACATTAAAACTATATATTTATATTTATAAGGTAGTAGAAATAAATATTTAACAGATAGAACGCAGTTACCCGAAAACTGTATTAAACTCTACTTAAATAAATATGGCTTAGTACTCTCAAACTAGAACCTATTCGACACGTCAACAGTAAATATATATACTACGACGGAGAATAAATATTACGATCCTAAATAGTTAGGTATTGTAAATATAATATACGCACACATAAATACACACAGTCATATATAGTAAAATGTAAAAGGTTCAATGTTAAAATAAACCACAAACACGGGCCATTGAAGAACCTGGTTCGAATATAGGCTATCAGCATATATAGTAGAATAGAAATAAATAGAATATCATCAAATAGTTAAATGGTTTCCTCACGAAAACGAGTTTCACAGAAATGCAAAATACTATTATTTATTTGCTGTGTTAATATGTGTTTGAAAACCAAGTCAAATAATACCCTACATCAAGCAATAACTCAAATACTGAATCATTGCTCGGAGTTTAAACCTATGTTAAAACGTCCATACGATTTAAGAATCGTTTATGAAAGAAGACGAAGATTGTATTTCAATTCCACACTCAATAAATAATCAAAACATTTAAGTACTTATTTAATTTAGACATACGGACGGCTCTAGGCACAGCGGAATAGTGCTTCGCTTCGCTCACTCAGTAATAGTTGAAATAGTACCTAATATACTTAAACGCAGATCCCTACTTCATTGTAAACCCAAACACAGCTAAAATATTTACAAATGTGGATTAATAATATATCCCTCATTATTCTAACACTCACTGCAGGTAAATAAGCGTAACGCCTGTAATATTAGTCCCCAAATAACCCAATTAACAAAAGAAAGGTATTGACCGTTATTATAATATTCGTACACTTCACTAGTAAAGATATTGTAAAATGCTAGTACACGACAAACAATTAAGATAAAAGTGAAATATTTAAAAGGACTTACATAAAGTTGTAGAACTCGATCTTGGCTGAGAGATGCTGATGTCTTGAAATCTCGTTCCGACTAAGTTAAGTTCGAACCTTACCACCCGCTTTTATAATTTCCGTACCCTGTCTCCCGCAATCACCTACATTCCCCTTTGTAGCTTTAATCCAAACACCTCTTTAAAAATCTTACCGATTACTCATCCGATTCCGCTATTGAACCTAGTTATCTAAATAATAAGGTTGATGATCCAACCTGTAGATACTAAACCCAAATAAATGTCTAACAGACAAGGTTCAAATCCGCGTGAACTCCTGACTCGTCGTCTGCACACCGCTTCTCGATCGCCTGCGAAAATCTAAGCAAATATGCGGGTGGGTTAAGATTAACCTCGCGCGCTGCAAGATTATTCCTACCCGCATTTATGTAAAATTATTAATTAATAATTACAATTTCAGGATTTTCTGGTAAATTGCTGAATAAAACTTAGAAACTACATTAGGATAAATATGCTAAAAATATAGGGAATATATATATGATAATGAAATATACATACAATAGTGTTTCTATAGGAAACGAAAGCAAATTAAATGTAACCGCATGGTCAATTTTCACCAATAATTATTAATACGCATATATTTCTAACAAATATCAATAGGAATGCTAAGAGGACTATATTGTTTATCGAATGAAAATATTTGTTTGTACTCGGAAGTAAATAATCACGTGTTTATGACACAATACTGTTCTTAACCAAATCTTCCTAAATAACTATTATTTTTATTGGATATCATAAGAAACATTGTTATTTTTAATGCCTATTTAGATCAAGGAATTAGATTTTACGTTTTCATTTGTTTTCTGCTACATACACTAACATCTATAATTCGAGGTTAGGTTTTTTAAGAACCAAAATTTATTAAAGCTAGTTTTCAGTATTTATTTCAACACTAAATTCTCCTTCCCGAACTGCACCAAAGCTATGAAAATTAAGACATAACTACTAATTGATTTTATGATACTCCATATTTTCCAGGTGAGTTGTAATTCGAACTTTAATATTACAGTATAATTTTTCATTAAAGCTTAATCGTAAAGTCATAATTTTCCCTGAAACTGAAAAAATGAAATTAACTCCTACATAACGTTAATAGCAATGTCACAATATCGAACAACTTTACCGTCCATTGAAATAGGCATTATATGGATGCCTTGGATCCATTACAACGTCAACTTATAATAATGTTCGTTGAATACATCTGTGCTATTTCTGAGTTTATTAGCATTCACTTTGGCTAGTTTAGTAAGATGAACCACTGTTTTTAACAAGAACTTACTTGCCCATAGGTTAGGTACTGAATATTAAAAATATTAAGTTATTTTGGACAATCAGACTAAAAGTAAGGCATATAAATGTGAAAAGCAATACTCCCCTGTAAAAGTCTTCGATGAAATGTAGGCAATTTCCATGTAAATTCGGTGTAATTTTAAATCTTGAACGTTAAGCCGTTGACAGTTGGCTCAAAATTTTTCGTCATAATAATTTGCTCCTTAAAGTAAACTAATACTAGAGATAACACTGTTACACTTTAATTTCATTGAGATCTTGTCATTTTACACAGTAACTCGTTATAAATCACTTTTAAAACATTTATTTTCACTAATTAAATACGCTAGGTCATTTTGACGTTTATTCCCGGCCAGTGTTGCCGTTTTTTTATACCACGACGGTGGCAAACAAGCATACGGCCCGCCTGATGGTAAGCAGCTACCGTAACCTATGGACGCCTGCAACTCCAAAGGCGTCACATGCGCGTTGCCGACCCTTTACAAAAAGGAGGATTCACTGTGTTGACGACTAAAGGAACAAGAAGGTCCCTCATCGTCAACACACTGGGTCCTCTTTGAGCTCTTTGGCAACCTTACTCACCAGCAGGAACACAACACTATGAGTAGGGTCTAGTGCTATTTGGCTGTGGTTTTCTGTAAGGTGGAGGTACTTCCCCAGTCGGGCTCTGCTCCAGATTTGAGCGATGACATTCGCTGAACGTGCCCTACCACACTTAGCGAGATGCCATTCGCAGTGCCCATACCTCTCTTTTTGGCGTAGTTAAAGGACATACCCAGGTCCGGACGTAGTTTAAGGACATACCCCGGGTCCAAGAACTAGACCCGGGTCCGTTACTCCATTATATTAATAAAGATAAATGGCATGCATATATATTGGATGCTGAAAAAAGGTTAGTGGCCTATCCACACAAGCAACCTAACAACTTGTACCGACTACTGTTTAAAACCGCTGTCCATGAAAATCTGACTGGCGATGCCAATGCTGTCACATCTGAAAATAGTTTGAAACTTTGGCATGACAGACTTGCACATGTAAACATTAACTATCTGAAAATATTGATAAACAATGGAACATAACAAGGAATTTCTCAAAATGATTTCAAAGATTTTTTCTGTGAGGCATGTGCCTATGGAAAGCAACATCGGCTACCATTTCAAGCAAAATTAGACACGGAGAAGAGGGTCTGTAGGCCCGGTGAAGTTATTTATTCAGACGTATGCGGGCCTTTATCGACACCGTCGATTTCTGGTTTTAAATACTTTGTTTTATTCAAAGATGCGTGTACAGGTTATCGAATCGTATTCTTCATAAAACACAAGAGCGATGTCTTAGAAAACTTCAAGGAATTTTTGCGATTAATTCATAATAAATTTGGACGTCCTATTAGAGTATTACACACTGACTGTGGCGGAGAATACTGCAATACTGAATTTAAAGGTTTTTTAAGTAACTTTGGAATAACTCTGGAAACAACAGTACCATACACACCAGAACAAAATCCACGTGCTGAACGCGACATGAGGACTATTATGGAATCAGCGCGAACCATGCTTCAAAATTCTAAGCGCCCTAATTACCTTTGGGCCGAAGCTGTCAATTGTGCCATATATGTGCTAAACAGAACCCCTACAAAACAAACGCCTAATTTAACTCCTTATCAGGAGTGGACGGGAGAGAAGGCGAACTTGAATCATACAAAATTTTTTGGTTGTGACGCATACATGCATATACCAAACCAGTTGAGACGAAAACTTGACTCGAAGAGCAAAAAGTTAGTATTTGTTGGTTATGATGGGAATTCTACCAACTATCGGCTTTATGACCCTATTACCAGAAAAGTACATATTTCACATAATGTTCTCTTCAATGAATCGTCATTCTCGGGTGAAGAAGGAAATCATTATGTACCATTAGAATTTATAATACACGATAACGTTGAGCAGAATCATTTAACTAAAGACCGAAACCCGTTTCAAATGGAAGACAGTACTATTAGTACCGAACAAGCTTCAATGAGCGAAGATCGTAACCAAACGGACACTTTCTTTGATTCTGAACAAACAATACCTGGAGAAAACGTCACTGAGGCAAGAATGTTGAGACCCAGAGAGACCCTCAAAGCACCAAGTCGATATGAAGCGAATATTATCTCTGAAAAACCAAGAACCTATGAAGAGGCAATGAAAAGCGTCGAAGTAGATGAATGGAAATGTGCTATACATGAAGAGTTAGAATCATTAAAACAAAATGAAACCTGGGAAATTACAGAGCTACCAGACGAAAAGAAACCAATAACATCCAAGTGGGTATTTAAAAGGAAACTAAATCCAGATGGATCAATTTTACGCTATAAAGCACGGCTGGTCACAAGAGGTTTTGACCAGAAACCTGGAATTGACTACTATGAGATATTTTCCGCAACGACCAGGTACGACTCGATAAGAATTTTACTTGCAGTTTGTGCCGACAAAAAGTATGAAATGACTCAGTTCGATGTGAAAACGGCATTTTTACATGGAAATTTAGACGAAGAAATATATATGCTGCCACCACAAGGACTTGACGTAGATGTAAATAAAGTATGCAAATTAAAACGCTCTCTCTATGGACTTAAACAGGCACCAAGGTGCTAGAATCGAAAACTTGATGAATTCCTTAAGAAAATTGGCTTTGAAAGCATACAAGCCGACACGTGTGTTTATTTGGGACTAGTAGATCATGAAAAAGTCATACTAATAATATATGTCGATGATGGACTTTTATTTTCAAAGAAAAAGAGTACGCTTACATTATTCCTTAATTTGTTCAAAAAGGAATTTGAAATAACAGTCGAAGAAAATCCGAAACACTTTGTTGGGCTCGAAATACAGAGGAATAACGAAAACGGTACTATACTTATTCATCAAGGTAGCTACGTGAAAAATATGCTAAAACGGTTTAATATGAGTGATGCCTAGCCAGCTAGTACCCCGATTGGAAACAATACAGTTGCAATCTGCGATGATATTGACAATAATACACCATATAGAGAAGCTGTCGGGTGTCTGATATACCTCGCAACTACCAATAGACCGGACATCTCCTATGCTGTGGGAGTTGCAATTAGATTTTTAGCAAAGTATACTGCATCACACTGGCATCTTGTAAAGAGAATAATGCGCTACCTAGCAGGTACTTCACAGCTTGGTTTACTGTACAGTGGCAGTCGTGTGGAACACCTTATTGGATTCGCTGACGCTGATTATGCTACAGACCCAGAATCTAGAAGATCGACGACAGGGTACCTATTTCTCATGAATGGTGGGCCAATCACTTGGAGCAGCCGTCGACAGCCCTCAGTCGGGCTTTCAACGACAGAATCAGAGTACATGGCCTTGTGTGATGCTACAAAGGAAGCCATGTGGGTTCGCCAATTTCTGAACCAAATTGACGACAGTTTAAAAGGAAAACCTGTGAATATACACGTTGACAACCAGAGCGCTATAAAACTTGTTAAAAACCCAGAGTTTCACAAGCGCACCAAACACATTGACGTACGATATCACTACGTACGTGAACGGTACGAGGCTGGAGATATAACAGTCACATATGTCAACACGAATAACCAACTCGCAGATGGTTTGACGAAACCCCTGCCTAAAGACAAATTTGTAATTTTCAAAAACAACATATTGGTTTGAACATTGTCATTAAGTGGGAGCGTATTTTCTGTTTTTCTTCTTTACAGTGGAACAACTGTGAAAAGTTACAGTGAAAGTCACTGTTTTTGTTTTAAACATTTATGTATTTATTTGTTTGTGTTTACTGCTGTATCCTACCTAGTGGGAGTGTTGGAAGTAGGTAGGATTCAGCTCACATATAGCATAGACTAACCTTCCTAATACATCATCCTATTTTGGTTACGATGGTTGTTCTGTTAACAAATCTGTCAGTATATAATAAATAAATATACATGCAACTGAAGGGACGTGTTTTTTAATTATAACAATAATTCACTATCAGAGCATGAAAAAAAAACATTTAATTACATGTATCGAGTGCCAACCCTAATAAATATTTGAACCATTTACCTACAAAACAAATTAGTGGCACACAAAACTCACCTCTAGTTGAAATTTGATTAACATTTGCTATATATTTATTGATTAAAATGGCTATGCTATGACTATGACATATGATCACGGGCAGACGGACATGACGAGATAAGGATTCCGTTTTTTCCATCTTGGCAACGGAATTCTAAAAAGCATTTGTATAAAAAAAAGTATTTTGAAAATACCTATTTTGTATTTAGTATTTGAAATACAATTTTGTTAAGTATTTTGTATTTTGCATTTGAAATAGTAAATCATGAAAGTATTTGCATTTTGTATTTAAATACTTTTTCTAAACCATTTTGCACATCTCTGCCTTTATACAACTATAATTTATTATATTTTAATTATTTATTATAATTGATTCTATATGTTAAGCTTTTTTCGTGAATGACCGTTAAAAAGAGTTTGTATCATTTGAAAGTTTGAGGTATTATTTTTTAAAGACACTAATAAAATAACATATATCGATAAACATTGGTGTTCTTTCCCTATGACGTTTCACAAACCGCATGGAAAATTCCGGGCCCTACTGATTACATACACCAAATTTTATTGAGAAATCAGTGTTATTACGGTTCTCTGAGCAATCAACTCGGCTAGAGATTACAATAGCACTTTTCTCCTCCCGCTCAAAGGCGAACATAGCAAGGCAAGAGGCTCTCAGCTCACGTATAGTATTGATAGCTCCTTTGACTCCTCGATAATATATCCATTAGTGACCTTTGCCATGACCTTTTTTATAACAGCCTTTATGTAAATAAATTTAAATATTTTAACGATGATCACTTGTTTTCGACTGTATGTGTGCTGTGTAACGCTCTTTTTAAGACTTGGTTTCGCCATGTCGGTCTGTCCGTCTGTCCGTCTGTCCGCGGCTTTGTTTGTAGATAACTGAAATTTGGTATAAGTATGTGTTTTAATCATGCCAACAAAGTAGTAAAACAAAAATCTGAAAAATAAATTTCTTTCTCCCCCCCGTACTCATGAAATGGAGGGTGATTTTTTTTATTCTACCCTATAGAGTCTACAGGGTCTTCTAAAACATTTTTTGGATAAAATTATTACTTTCGTAAATAATAGCTCCAAAGTTTAAAAAAAAGAGCAAATCGTTTGCTAAAAAATATTGCTGTATCTTGCCTTTGTAGCTTTTTCAACTTTGGCTAGCATTGTCAAAGCTGGTTAGAATTCCGAAATTAGTTCCAGACATTTTTTTTGCACGGTAGTGCGTAATCTACCCGTAGATTTCGCACGCGAGTTGCCACTAAAAATATGGGTTGGGAGCGAGTAAAACCAAGGGCAGCCGTTAGCGCACTGACTGTATTCGTATGGGTAACATGAATGTGGACGCAGCCACACGCACACATATTATGTATATAACATTACCTTATTTTAAGTTTATAGTTAACACACTTTTATTATTCTTATATTTTAGCGCAGTCATAGTTATTTATTATACAAGGGAGCAAAGTTGCTGTTTAACCTCTTGTGCTTATATTGAGACCCGAACAAGAAAAAGATTCCAAAATTTAGCCACGAGCATAGCGAGCTAGTGGATCAAAAAGTGAAATCTTGAGCGTGTGAGGGCCTCAAGGCATGCCGAGTGCAATACAACATTTTTCACCACACCAATGCGAGGTAAAAACAAGCTGTTAAATATTAAAAATGCAATCAAAATCAATGGTATTCAATATTTATCATTCATAATCATCGAACAAGAAAATGCATGAAAAACAATTCAAATCTTGCACCAAATTACGTTTTTCCCGTCAGATTTCAAGGGATAAAGAGCGCCTTTACTAGGTGGTGTGGTGAAAATATTTACTTACTTACTTTCCACGTAAGTATAAGGTTCTAGTACTCTATTGGATACAGTCGACTACAAAGAGCTGTACCTATTCACTATTTCACCTTATTACAACGCAAAAAGGTGAAAAAGCGGATACATCTCTTTATAGTCGACTATACAAAATAAGCATTTTTGCTTTTCAGTCTATTGACCCATTTTGATTCAAGTGCCTTAGAAAGAGCCTAACTCACACTGGGGCAGTTTTTACAACACATAACAATGACAAGCATTCTTCGTTAAGTGCGCAAGCGAGACGCAAACCACCAATACAAATAAAATCCCAGTTCATGACAATCAAATCAATTCCAACGACCTTCCAAAGCGGAATTTGGAGGAATAAAAATCTGATCCTTGAATTCCACTTGCATTTCACATACCTCCATTATACGTACTATAAGTACGAGGAAGAGGCATAGCGACTAAGTCCCAAAATTCAACATCATACTATTATAATTCAAATGCCGCTTGACGTTAAAGCGAAATACGCCGATCAATGAATAAAGACGGCGTCAAACGCAATCCAAAGATCTCCAAAAGGAAAATATCTAATAAAAACAAATTGGATACTGTGTTCAATTATGTTGCCCTCCATTTTATTTAATTTTTCAGTTGGATCTGGTGGGGGAAAACATGGGGTCTCAAATCAGGCTCCAATAAAAATCAACTCCATAATAATGTCCGACTGGGCGCGCGATCAAATTGATGGCCGCAAGGTAGAACCTGATAGCGTGTTTTATATATTTTTATTCAAAAAAGTCCGGCAAGGTTGACTTTTACGGTTAAAAACTAGGCGGCGAAGTGCCTAGTTTATGGTCAAATAAAAATTAAAAAGTTACGGAAATTGCAGCCTCGATTTCGCGACATAAATGTTGCTTACAAATTCCATTTTTTACGAGGTACAAACTTTTTAAAAAGTTCAACAGCCATACAAAAATAAAGGCGAAGGTCCTAAACAGCCAAAACACAACATCGGTATTTGTTATTTATAGTGTTGGTACCGCGACTTTTTAGTTATCTCAAATAGCTTACGGTAAATTCAGAAGAAAAATACACTTCAAACTTTTTAATAAAAAAGATATAAAGGCGGCAAAGCTGAGCGTGTACCGCGAACATAGAAAATTGTAGTTTCGAATAAATCTGTCTCTCTCACTCAAAATGAGAAGCGATGGTGATGGAGATAATCATAGGATTCAAATCGAAATTCGATGCTCGCGGTAGTGGTCATTCTTTTAACCTAGAAGTTATCCTCAATATATTATTTATGTCAATATTGTTTGTTGTTCAACAACGTTGACTGTTTTGCATTATTTTTGAATAAAGCACTATATTGGACTCGGCGCGAAGGGCCATTGCTGGCTTCGTATTCAATTAAACGGACTCCTAAAGTCGTCCGTTTAAACGTAATACTCAGCCATCAATGTGCTACTTCACCTCCTCGTCAATAATGTACTATTTATTATTTTGTTGCTGACCGTTACCCGATCCACTAAATGTGTACCTAATTCCATAAAAAGTGAAGTCGCATACATACTTATTTCAAAAATATAACTAGCGACCCGCCCCGGCTTCGCACGGTATAAAAAATGGTTATTGTTGGTTATCCCTAAGAGATAGACATATACCATCGGGGACGTTTTTGTATACCTTTTTATATTATTTTGATCTATCTCGTTGGGTTCAGCCAACGTTTGCAATGTAAGCGCAAAAAAATGTGTTTATTTACGTCATCACATTAGAAACCTCTAAAATTATCAGTGTTTCTCTACTGTTATTATGCATGTATTATACATATAAACCTTTCTCTTCAATCTCTATGTAATATAAATAACCTCATCAAAATCCGTTTCGTAGTTTTAAAGATCTAAGCATACATAGGGACAGACAGCGGAAGGCGACTTTGTTTTATACTACGAGTGCACAGTGTACTAGTGATACAATACAAATACTCTTTATTGAACACCTCAAAATGAAAACCAGTACAGAAAAACGTCTTAATGTTAGGACGGAGAATGTGTGAAAATTCTATGGGAGAAATTGAAAGGGTTATAACGGTTTACTTGAAGCCGAAATATATTATGGTCGTATGTATGTATGTATATATATGTATCTATGTATGTATGTATTGATTTATGTATGTTATGTATATTATAATTATGTAGTTTATGTGTACGAATTAAGGATGTAGTTTCGCATCTTTTTAAAGTTTTATGCTTCTGTCATATAATTTGTTTTCTGTATAGTTAGAAGCACCGCCTACAATCTTTCTGCTTGGCCCTAAGGTTGACTGGTAGAGAATGCCTCATGGCATTAAGTTCGCCTTTTGTACGATAAGTTTTCTTTTTGTGCAATAAAGATTAAATAAATAAATAAATAAGCTTATTACAACAACGAAGATCAGAAGCTTACTGTAGACTAAATAAGTATTGCTAATGACAAGATTTTATTTATTTATTTATAAATTTAAAATGCGCTGGTGGCCTGGCGGTAATGCATCAGCCTTTCAATCCGAAGGTCGCGGGTTCAAACCCCGGCTCGTACCTACCACTGAGTTTTACGGAACTTATGTACGAAATATCATTTGACATTTACCAATCGCTTTTCGATGAAGGAAAACATCGTGAGGAAACCGGATCTAACCCCAATAAGGCCTAGTTTCCCCTCTGGGTTGGAAGTTCAGATGGTAGTCGCTTTCGTTAAAACTAGTGCCTACGCCAATTCCTGGGATTAGGTTGCAGAGCGGACCCTAGGCTCAATAGAGAAAATAAAATGTGGTAAAAACGCTAGGAGGAAGAAGATTTATCAAACAGTAATTACACAATATATTTCTTAAGTACAAATCTTCGCCAAACTGCATGATGGTTTGTTGGCGAACAGTAACGATTTTTTATATAAATTATCGAGCGCACGCAGCAAAGCGAAGTTCTTACAGACTTCGGACACAACGGAACTGTCAGCTGGCTACCAGGATATCCCTGCATTTCGATAGCTTTTTGATTTCGAATAGTTGTTCCGCGATAACTTTAGTAACTTTTTTTTATCTTTATATTTGTTGTTGTTGTAGTGGAGCAAAATTATAATAGAGGTCTTGTATGAGCAGAATCGATCTACGGGTTTTAGAGCTAGAAGGCGCAAAGTTGATCTTCATGAGGGTCTTATTATATTGATCAACTCGTTTGCAAATAGATCGCGAGTTCTCAGATCGAGGTGGATTACTCGATAGTTTAAAATGATGCTGACAATTTCATGTAGGTACGGTACGTACAACTGGTTCTTTTGCACAAAGTCATTGATGTACCCACAGTAAATAACAGAAGGACGAGGTATGAAATGAGCTTGATACGATATTAATGTCAATGAAACAAGTTCCACTCAAAATCATTTTAAATCGACTGTTACAAACCGCTCCTTTCTTACAAATCGCGTCCGAACGCAGACTCACTTGAAGTAAATAAGATTCTCTATACAAAACGTCCCGTCCCTGGAGATTCTTTCTAGAATTCATCCTTTAATGCCCTCCCTACCTTTTTCATTAAAAGGATGATCGCCGAGTAATTAATTGTAGATATTTTGCAGATTGCTCCTCTGGATACGATATTAAGTGGATCTATTGAGGGTTATTTATGAATGGTCTCTTTTAGAGTTTGATTGATTAAATTATACAGCTGAAAATATTGAAGTGAGTGTTACTGTATTATCTAGACTGGAGATTTAGCAACATATCCATAGTTTTCCGGCATGTACGTGTCAGATTTAGTAGAAGTAATGTACAAATCCTTGTCTACCATGTCTGACCGATTGCTCTCAGTTGTTCGCTGGTTCGCTGGAGAGATCCCTTAAAGGGATAAGTTCGCATTTGTACACACTTACAGTAGTTTTTACTGGTCATGTACTTGTTTTCGACAATGGAGTGTTATATAAAACCGGTCAAGTGCGAGTCGGACTAGCGCACCGATGGTTCCGTACAAACCTGTAGTTATATAGGGGTAGTAACTTTAAAATTATTAAAAATATTTGTATTATATGATGTAACTAAAAGTTTACGGTTTTCGCCATTTTTGCTTTATCTGTGCTAATATAAGACGCTGCTTTGTACCAAATCTCAAGAGTCTGAGTTCACGGGAAGTACCCCGTAGGTTTTGCGAGTGCCGAAAAACTATCCTTTGATTGCGTTGGCTTTTAAGTTCGATTTTTTCACAGCTCCAAGGGACAATAGACCTGAGTATTTGAAATAAATTTCAGCTTGATACGAGTACCTCCACGCCTTCCTGAGAAAAATAGTCTTGACAGACAGACAGACAGACGGACAACAAAGTGATCCTATAAGGGTTCCGTTTTTTCCTTTCGAGGTACGGAACCCTAAAAACGAATTGATTAGGAATAAGGTATCTACTTATCTGCTATAAGGATTTTCAAAACAAAAAAATATTCAATAATATATGGTATTGAAGTTTTTCTCACGCGAGATATTCTGGTACATCGTCATATAAAACCATGCCCAGCTAGATTTGCATAAAGTCAATTACTTCACTAGTTAACGTTACATTGCCATAGTGCCTGTCATTTGTACAGGTATTCCAGTTGACCTGCCGAAATGTCAGCAAAATGTCATTCCTCTGTGGCTGCTATGAAATAAATTAAACATGTGTCCCTACTAAATAACATAAGCACCTAGTCTTAACGCCATCTTTAAGCACTATAAAGGCGAATTTACACGTCTCGCTACGATTGCGTCGCGGCGCGAGTTGGCGCCAGGCCACGGTTTCAGCCTCTATTTGGACAAACGTTTTGATTCTAAAGTTTGTGCATCTGTTCGTTTGTTGTTAAAATCATTTTTTTTTACTATAATAAGCGTGCCACTTTTATTTAAGGACCCATGTCACCACATATCCCTTAAATATTTTTTTCGTCAGGCCACTATATTTCAATAGATTTATATAATTTTATATAGAAAATTAATTGTTTAGGAGCTAATTAACCAGTAACGTAATATCAGTGACAGTGTGGTTAAAACGTATGAAAATTCATTACCCACGGTAATATGCCCTCCTCTCAGCCTGCCGGCACGCGCCCGCGCGACCGCCGGCACAATCGAGTTGGTCATGGCGGTGCAATGGCGGTCATTCTAATGGTTTCCGAACACTTCAATTAGGATTTATAATATGTGTATAGATAAAGCAGTATATGCAACTGTACGTAATTAAACCTTAAAACACTCGTGTGATCTTATTATGAAACTTGCCTGCGGCTCGTTTCATAGCACCACAGTCGTATTTTAAGGACCCTTATTATTACGTAACAGTTACATAAACTACTATTATCTATTACACCTCACAGAAAATCATTAGAAATTTTCTAAGAATGATATTCCCGTTGGATCGTACAAACGCGAAGTTTCTGGTAATTGGTTGGTTTTAGTTATACTGTGTCAAAGATAAGTTTAGTTTATTGTAACAAAAGAGTAAAATAAATAGTCCTTAAATTATGATCGACTTGAAACGTACAATAAAGATCAAATAAACATAAAAAATCGCTTTTGAACGGGATGCTTATACAGTGCACCCTATATGCTCGCCCGTTAGATTAAAAAAAACGTTAATTTGAAATCATTATTAGGCGCGCTGTGCGGATCGTCGACGATCCCAAACTCACGAGTGAAATTGAACCTTTGAGTCTAAGGAGAGACTTTGCCTCCTTATGTGTGTTCTATCGCTTGTACAATGGGTTGTGCTCTGAAGAACTGTTTGATATGATGCCCACGGCAGCTTGTTATCACCGCACCGCTCGCCGCCGGCAGGGTGTTCATCCTCACACCCTGGAGCCTAAAGGGTCGCGCACAGTACGGTTCAAGAGGAATTTCCTCGACTGTGAAATGAACTCCCTGCCGAGGTTTTCCCAGCGGGCTACAGTATGAGGTTCTTAAAAAAGGAGTGAATAGGTACCTAAAGGGTAGGCAACGCGCATGTGAGTCCTCTGGGGTTACAGGCGTCCATAGGCTACGGTAACTGGTTACCATCAGGTGGGCCGTATGCTTGTTTGCCACCGTCGTAGTATAAAAAAAATCATTCTTTGAATAGCACCAGCTAGCCAATAGTTCGAAGTTCACAGTTCACGAAACCAGTAAGTTTAGACCGATGTAAAAACCGCCCGCCTTTGACGGCAGTTTTGTCCTAACACGCAAAAAAGTCGTAAGTACATTAAAACGACAGTTTGAATTTGGACTTCATTCCGTGAGAATAACATCAACAATCGAATCAGTTTTTTTCGGCTGTTAAGGTCTTATGCGTATTGGGAAGAGTTACACTGCACAGATGCGCTTTCTGGAATTTATAAGTAGTTCAGAAGGCTTATTTTCGTAACTAGCTAGGTGAAGTGTGACAGAACATACAATTACAGATACTTTTTTTATCACGTTGGTGGCATTGGCAATCATCTACATAATCAGCTTCACAACTGCAATCTACTACATTGATGCAGTTAGTAGCGAAACCAAGAATTTTGTATGTTACGTAACCAAGTACCGTATAGGTTTAAATCTGCTTTGGACGGACGGACGACGGATCCTTGAACAAGTTTGTGAAAATAACGCGGGAATTTAAGGTCTGCGACCACTACAACGTACAAAACACGATCTTTCAAAGACCGGACCAAGCATCGAAAGAAACTTGCCCTCTGCAAGGTTTTATACACGTATGCAAACCCTTTGCAATGCGAATTTTACTCATTCGTAACAAGTATTGAGCTATTTCCTACCTGCCCTACTTGTCTGGCATTGCCTAATATTGACCACGACACTGTCAACAGCAACATTCACATTTGTTGGTTACAACACAGGATAAGTAATAGGCAGTACAAGTACAGAAGATTCTCCTTCCTTAATTTGACATTTAGCTACAGACATGAAAACAATAGCTGTCATGGGCTCTTACAAAAATAAATAGGGTTTTCAATGTGCTCCATATATAGTACACACACATCATTGCCGGTTGTCATTAAGACGTTAACTGCCGTAAAGAGTAATTAAGAAATAAACTCTATTAACAACCGACAGTGATGTACCTACTTGAAAAGGTCATATATTTCCGAACGCACTCATAAGGTGATAAGCTATGTGCCAACCCTTCCCTCATTAGCCCTCGCGGTACGGTTAGCGCAAGGGAAAAACGGGTATAATGAAGCAAGATATAGTGAAACCCCCCTGGTTACAACAACTAAGAAGAGAGAGGATAAGGTCTAAGCCAGCCAATATCTTCGCTGCTCCAACAAAGAAACAGCAATTTTCGGTTGAATTTCAAGCAAATAAATTAACGTAAAAAAGTTTTAAGTTAAACGGTTTTATTTCAGTCAAATGTTGTACCAAAAACTAGAAAATAAAAATGTATACGAAATTTAGTCCCACATACATTGCTTCCTGGAGAGTAATCATGTAAGACGGATAACAGAATAGGCATCTCGAGTCAGATGCTAAAGGCCCTATTTGTCTCTATATCAGTGGATTAAGTCATAATCGGAAGCTTTTATCAGACTAAAATAAAAACGTGGGGCGTCTAATATAAGGTAGAGTGGGTTAAGTATGTAATACAGACTATTTAATCTAAAATCAAAGTCACGTAGCTATGCTTTAATGTTGTTCGAGGTGGCGTTAGTGTGAGAGTACTACGAGTAGTATTAAAAATATGTATATATAAATTATAAAATGAGTCAAATACTTAAATATTTAGTTTGCGAAATGAAATGTGAAATTAAGTAAAATGGTGAATTAATTTGTATAAGAGCTAGCATTAGCAATTCTTATTTATTTTTAATTTACTAGTCGACTTGAGTGCCCTCCACTGCTGGGCAAAGGCCTCTCCACTTGATTTTCATGATTTTTAGGTCTTATAATTTTCTCTATTATTGTTTTACCATTTAATTACGATTTTGAATCACAGGATTTTCGTTCATTGGTAGCTTTACATGCCTACCTAATTTTTTTGTCGTACCAACGCCCCACGTTTTTATTTTAGTCTGATAAAAGCTTCCGATTATGACTTAATCCACTGATATAGAGACAAATAGGGCCTTTAGCATCCGACTCGAGATGCCTATTCTGTTATCCGTCTTACATGATTACTCTCCAGGAAGCAATGTATGTGGGACTAAATTTCGTATAAATTTTTATTTTCTAGTTTTTGGTACAACATTTGACTGAAATAAAACCGTTTAACTTAAAACTTTTTTACGTTAATTTATTTTTAAGTTTTTAGTAAAACTTTTGTACTTGTAACAAGCCCTATTGACCGTAGTATGTGGTGGGAAAAATATATGTGATGACATCTCAAGTGGTATTATATTAATTGTATGTGACCTTTCGTGTGTCTAAACTAGAGGGTACCTACATTAAGTTGGGTACTGTAACAACTAGCCCCCCCCCCCCTCTATAAAATTGAATCTAAACCCCTATTTAACTAAAAACTAAACTTCTAAAAATACTTATTATTCTAACTAAAAATTCCAATAAGAATCAAAATCATCTAAAACACCTACTCTTCAATCTATAAAAACTAATAAGATTTATGTAAATAAAACAAAACTAAATAATTAAACGAAATAAGTTAATATCTTGTATTGGATCAGTAAATTGGCCAGATGATCGCTAGTGTGTTTGTAGAGCCCAAGTTGTAACCGCTAATAGTAACCGAAAAGAGTTATGTATCTAATTGTAGTAAATAGCAACTAAATAAACAATCGTCATTTACGTCAATGTCATGTTTAGGTCAGTATGTAAGAAAAGTCCATAGTATGTCAAGTCAGTATGTCAGTTGTCAGAGTACCTAAATCAAATTAGAATGTCACAAATAATTAGAAATGTAAATTATTAAACATATTTTGTTTTTGGGGTAGAGATACCGCTCCTCCTCCGCGGCATCCGTAGTCATCAGTCCAGTTGCAGGTCAGACTCCCGCCCCACGCCTGCGGATGGTTTTTCCAGTTCTGAAGGAACAACTATAGTTCTGAAAGAACTAATAATGACTAGACATTCTTGTCCATATTGTCATTATATTGTGACATTTAATGAGAGGACGTCAAAAGGGACCGTTAGCATAACAAAATACTGGTAGTGATAACAGCAGTATTAGATCCACTCTGGTTCTCTAGTTTCTGAAATTTAGTAATATAGTTTTGGTATAAATATTTAGTATTCAATGAAATAATTCCATCTAGACTTTTAGTTGTAGTCATTTGGATTACCTTGGTACCAAAATAAACTACGATCTTGCTTGTGCCTCGATCAAGCCAAGATAAAACATTCACTGATATCTAATTATAAATTTTGTAATGAGTAGTGATAGAACCTTGTATTTTAAGGTCTGAAATAAATTACAGATCCGTAGATAACAGTATGAAATCTAAATACCAACTGCTAAGAAGCAGGCTGCAAAGTATTTTTTATAATAAGCAAAATGATTCTAACGTTACGAATTTAATATTGTGAGTTATTATTTTAAATGATCCCACAATATTCTAACTACCAGTAGTATAGCAAGGACCAAAATATATACAATGTCAATTGTAAATGAATCGTGTTTGTCAATGTCATAGAAAAATATATGTAATAATGTCCTAGTTATCCCTAACCCAACTTCATTCTAGCTAATTATATTTTTAAGAAAACCCATGAAACCCCATGGTCTAATACTCATTCAAAATAAAAGCCATATAAATCATTACGTAAGTAAGTATCCTAGCTATCTAAACATGAATGTCTAATGGCTTAATTAACTGGTTGTACTATAACATTCCTATAAAATCCTATAATCCTAAATTCCTACAAATGACACGTAGACTAACAGCTAAACTATCCAACTATTCTATCGAAATATTAGCAAACTGGGAAACCGGATTCCACATTTAAATTACTCGCGTAAACTTCCTATGTGCAATGGAAGTTTCTAGCTACAGCTAACTAAAACGGATGAGGATACTCCGATTTGGACTAACACCCTATTTCCTCACGTGGTCAGGTCACTCACACTTGGGTTTGGGACAGCGAGTGAGCTGACGAAGAAAGTGGAAAGGATAAATTGGTAAAGGAAGTTGGAATGGACAAGTAATCTGGCTGATTTAGGAAGTCTAGGTGACTACCCAAGCCGTCCAGGTACCAGGAGCAGACGTCTCTCCTCGTAAACCGAGACAACTGGCGACGCTCAATCGCTAATTACTTAAAACCCAACACCTTTCAGGGAACTTGGACTGTAGTTGACACTGTTAAGTTACCCGTCCAAATCAACTAAAAGTCTAGCTCGACTATAGCTAGATCAGACTTGTTCTCTCTACTCAAAATAACTAATCCCATAAAGTTAATTAAAATAAATCACAAACGAACTGCTGAACCACTATTAAAATAGCACTAATAAATCTAAACAATAAATCTCCAATTATTTAACACAAATAAATCCCAAAACATAATTTATATTTAACACTCTCTCAATTCTACTGAGTACACCCAACTGAGTTTTATTGCTTTAAAGTTCGAATTCCGTCAGTATATATTTAACACTAACGTAACTCAAGCTCGATAACAACAAACTTTTAATTATTTAAAAATCACTACAATTTTCACTGATTAAATGAACTTCTCTACATCATTTTAATTAAAAACCCACAACTAAATACATTATGTTATTTACCAGTCCAAACTTCATTAATTTCATGAGAAACTAGCAAAGTCCAGGCTAGGTCACAACATAGATGTCCCAAAATACTAACACAGCTGTAGCGGTCCACAGGGTCCTCCCTATGTACGTATGTAGCACAATGGTGTATATGTACGAAAAGTAGCAAAATGACTTTAAAGGCTGATAGAGCTTCATTTGTAAGCTTATACATGATATTTTCAGGAGTAAAGTTCATGAAAAAATGAAAAATAAATGATTCACATAGTATGTATGAGAGTGGAGGCTCACCTTATTACATATTGGTTTTATTTTAGTATGTAAGAAAAGATCAAGTTAATGATCTGACAAAGGAAATAAAATAAATAGAAGTATATAAGCATCATTGTGTTTTATTAGCAACCATACATACCTGAACTTTAATGATAAGCTATTATCATTGCTTTCAGCAACTGAGAATATTTGGAAAATATAAAACCTGAAATCTTTACTAGGATTTCTCACAGTTTGCGATAAATTATATTATGTTTAGATATAATTATATTTATGTTATTACTTATTTTTGCATTATTGCATAAGCAATTGATACCATAGAGTTTTGCTAAATATTGTTCACCGTTGATTGGCAAGATTTTGAAACATTCATGATCTTGGTCAATTAATTATGTATTTTACATAGTTGTATTTTAGATAGAAATAATGGTTATTTTTATAATCATTTGGGTATTTCAAATGGCACTATGACCATAGGTGGCATTCATATGTAAATTATATATGCAGCTTGTGTAGATATTTAATGTATGTTTTAGTTTTCACAGGAACAGAGGCTATGAATAACAACTTAACGGGATAAGTATGCAACATTTTGAGGAATTATTATCTGAAATATCCGTTTGTACTATTTGCAGTGGACAAACAGTAATTTGGTTACCGCACTAGATTTGTCATAAAGTTTTAGCAATCTTGTTATGGATTCCTTCAATAAGGAATGTATTATTAGGTGAAATTAAACTCATAGAATAGCAGGGGGTTGTATATAAAGTATGTTCTAGAAATATTTACTTCATTCTTGAGATATGTACTAAGGACAAAAATATATAATTTACTAAAGACATTTTATGACATAGTACAAACTGTTAGTAACATAGACAGGTTCTTTTACCCATTTAGAAATTAGTATGTTGATTACAAATTGCTTTATCATCAGTTTCTCATCATTTCATATTATTCTCATTGTAAGTTTACCTAGGGAAGGGAATGACCGACAACTGAGAATATTGTTCGTTAAGTAATGATGAAAATCGATACTTTTAATAGGATTTTCGAGATGAAATATAGTTTAATGTATAGAGTAAATGTATTATTGATGATTTATTCAATAACAAAAAGTAGTATCTAATGATATTTTAGATTTGTCTGAAAATTTGTCCAAATGGAGAGGTTATGTTTTTAATTTGTTAATTATTGTTATAAATCGATACTTAAATTAAAGGAAAAGTAATTAAAGCTATATTAACGAAATTGAACGAATTAAGCGCAAAACAAACTAAGAACTTACTTTTCGTCCAAAATCGATTTTGGGAATATTATGTAAAAACTCGTATTATGAAGTTAAATAACGGAAATAAATAAAGTTGGGAGCTTTGGTTTTATAAAACATAACGAGTTCGATTCGGTAAAGCGCTAAAATAGACAAATTTTATGATCGAAAATTGTCGTAAAAAGATTGTAAGGATTTTAAAATTACTGATGTTTGATGGAATTCTAGGCTAGTTTTAGATTATAAACGTATGGAAAACTCAATTTTGATCAAAACAAATAAAGGAAAGTGATGAAAATTAGGATAAAAAGCGAATTTTCTTATAAAATTTATATTGGTATTTTACAAAGTAAATACGCAGTAAATCCGATAGGATCTGGCCATAATATATGCAGAAAAATTATCTTCATCATAGATTATATAAATACACCTTAGGAAATACTTACTTTTGTTTGAATTAAAGAAAATAGTTTTCTTAGAGGTTAGATTTTCCAAAAAGGGTAGGGCGCTCATAGGAACTTGTTTCTTATAGAAGTATGTAGCGTAGGGATCTTAAGAATCAAATTGGGATACAAAGATATATTGGCATTTTACAGGGAAAATAGATATTAATACTTACAGGGGCTTATTAAATCATACGCGGGGCTATTGTTTTCATCTATTTTCATATAAATTTTCATTGGAAATTGCATAAATGGATAGATATTCAAGAAAAACATTCCCTATGGGAGATAGGATATTATCGAACTAGGTCACTTAAGTATAGGAATTCGGTCTTTAAAATAGTATGAACTAAAGGATCCATAAGGTTCAAATTAGATCAAATCCGAGAAATATTGTCGTCCCAGATGGTAGACGAAAGCATACCAAACTCGACTAATAAGGCGGTAAGCAATCTTATTGGACGAATCGATACGGAATTTTTATTACTATATAAGGGAAGAGCGTACTGTACGGAATCACTTTGCCTCCGACCAGAGATCTACGAGCACTTGACTTCTGCCGCCGTCGTGAGCCACAAGCACCATCCGGAGCAACGGGACCTGACTTCTGCCGCTGAATAGAGCTAGCTACAAGCACCGGGCTACAAACACCGAGGCCCCGCCCTGAGCTGCCAATAGGACCAGCAAAAGAAGTCTAATTTGGTGAGGCAAAATTCATTCACTTTAATGATACAATTTATTTCTTTTCTGTGTATTCTCTTTAGGTCTCGGAGTTGAGTAAGTGCTTTTAATTAACTGTTATATTATGAACATTTTACCTTATTACTGTGGTCCTTGCATTTAATTTATGTGAAATTTGGTTGAATTATTATATGCAATATATATATGCGTACGGAATTTAACGGAGCATGCGGAAACATTTTACGAATTTAACGAAATAGGGATGGATGCGTTTATCCTATATTGCGGAATGCGTTATATTTTTATACGTTTTGTGTATGCAGTTATCCTATATCCTATATATCGTATGCGTTATAATTTTATACGTTTTGCGAATTTTATTGCGGAATGCGTTATATTTTTATGTTTTGCGGTTGCGGCATATGAATTTAATTGAGTATATATTAAGACGTTTACCCTATTTTGGGAACGATTTTTAGCGTGTTTTACGTACCTGATTTATGAATTTAAAGGAGTGCGTACTCTATTATATTTACGGTTCATATGCTTTGGTATATAAGCATTGACTTGAACTGAAGTAATTGTATGATTGTAACATTATTTATGACAGTGTAACCAACATTAACCATTGATCAATCATATGTTCATCCTTCATTAATCAATGCTATAATCCTTCTATGACAGTGAAAAAAACATTAACCATTGAACGATTATGTTCATTCTTCATAACCACTACCTTGATCCTTCTATGAAGTGTCATTTATATAACTGAAATTAATTATTACTTTTGAGCTGAAATAAGGCATCTGACTATGTACCAACCTTGTGTTGTAAAACAAAACATATTATGAAAATTTTAACATGTTCTCTGACATAGTGAGACTTGTATCTTATCACCATTCACGATAATTGATGAATAAATATTATTGTATTGTTGGAAATACAATTATTGGCAAAGAGAAAGCCATTATAATAAAGAATTGAAATTCAACTGAGAGATTGAGTCGTGCTGGAGTGAATAGTGGGAATCCATATCAACTACAAATGAACGAAAAAAGTTCATAAGTTAATTCAGGCTTTCAATTCAATAGTGTACATCATCTGTAAAATTTGATAATTAGATGAAGAGTTTGGTAGTTAGAAACAATGCCTTACTCTACGTACTATACTATTTGCTTATCCTTGAAGTTTGAATTAGCATAACTGCCTAACACGACATATTTCTATGATTTATTTCGGCATGACCACAGTCCCTTTGGTTGAATTTTAGATTTAATTTTGATTTAATTAATTAGCTAGGCATCTCAGAGGTTTTCTTGGCGCTTCTTTCCTCTGTTGTGTAGGTTACGAAACGTTGGTAGCTTCACTTAATAAAATCATTGATAGACAAAATAAAAATATTTTATTTTTAATAAAATATATTAAAAAATAATAATAATAATAATTAGACAGGATTTGAGACAGTTTTCCTCACCGCACGAACTACAGGCGTGTGTATTTGGGAAAAGAAACCCCTATCACACATTAGCTACCCTTCCTAGCTATGTTTAAAATAAATAAATAATTTTTCTAAGAAAATAATTTAATTGTATAATTATTGTCTGTATTCGTTAACACTGTCGCTTTTAGGGCGTAGGGGATAAATAAAAAAAACCATATTTGCTTGTAGTAAAATAAAATATTCAAATAAGACAAGAGTTAATTTCATCATCAATAACAAAATTTTACAAAATAATTTTCTAGCATTAATCTTCACCGCAAATATTGGGAACACTTTGTCTATATGGAAACTACCGAATAGCCTTTTCTTTTACAGATATCCTCACACCATCATACAGCTTTATCACTAAAACCCCGCATCAACAACTTGAACTTATAACCGAATATTTAATTTACTAATTAATTTTATATCCCTATTTACTTAATATCTTTTCCTTGTAAAGTACCATTTATAGGAAATAAAGTTTAAAATAAATATCCTTGTTTTTGTTTCAACAACCTCTTTATCAGTCTCCTAAAAATTATCGGGTTACTACATAACTAGGGATCTGCTACTAAACTTTCACGTGCCATTGTTAGGAAAAACCGCTGGGATTGTCTGACAAATCATGTTTATATAGGAAATTAGATTATTGGGGTTGTAGTACTTAACGCAGGGTTGTAGTGTTCCTTTGAGGAGGTAAGTATGTGTAGTCATCAGAGCTTAGGGAAAATTTTAGTATTACTGGGTTTCAGACGAGGTAGAGGGTTTCCTTCATAGAGAGCCACTTTGGCTTTCTAAGCTTTTCAGTTTCAGCTTTCTAAGTTGTACCTTCCTTTAGTAGCTTCCAATAGCTGCTCTAGCTTGTAGAGTAAGGAAGTAAAAGTTTAATTTTAGAGACGCCCGTTGCGTTCTCTTCAGTTAATAGCCGTGACCAGGATTAGAATCATACATATTAGTATTTACACATGATTTGGTTAGATAAATTAAGCGGTTTCAGTTGCTGACCGTGTTAATGGATATGGAGACTGATATTGTTGTTGAAACAATAAAAAATATATACGCGGAGGGCAGAGGGAAGCATTCTTAAATCATATTGTTACCTTAGGCGCGAATTCCGGGTAAACTTTGTAGGTACATTAAATCACGGTATATCACGAAATACACTTGAAACATAATTGCATCACTTCACTGGTGCTCGAAAGCATCTTTTCCACATACTTTTTAAGCAGTTCACGCGTTTTAAAATCACTAAAACTAACAATAATATAACCACGAAAACTTTGTTATGACTGTCTGACAGCCATGTCAATACTGACTGTCACTGGCGTTGCGTTTCGATTCTATGTGTTATTACAATGTTTTATTTTTCAAATTGCAAAAAATAATTAGTATTTCACTATATAATTAACGTATTATTATTCTCATTGAATAAACAATGAGACATTTTTAATAATATCTAGTGGTTCAAAAGGCGGCAGATTCAAAATACCAATGCTTTTGGTAAAAATATGACTCAGTCTAGGTCCATAATTTTAATATTCATTTCTATTTCATGAGATATCAATCATTTTAAAGTATATTGTAGTTGACATGTAGCCTGTTTCAGGAGGGAAAAATCAATGGCTGTTAGTAGATACATAACAATAGAGATAGGTTCAATTATTAAAAGTAATACCTAAGAAATGATCATTGGGGTGGGGTTGATTTAGTAAGGGTGCCACGCTTAATAAAACTACATGTTTATTTCTTGTTTAATAAATAATAACAAAAGAAAAGTAGTATCAACATGATCATAGTGCAGCCTAGTACTGATCGATCACTCACATAACACAAAATCAGTGTCTGTTGACAATTACGAGTTGCCACAAGTAGAAAACTATTTCGGTGACCAAACCCTCAATAAAAGATCACCATATTATCTAAATAACCTACCCTATAAGATAAGACACCAGCTGGACAAATTTAAAATTTAAAAAACAGCTTTAGAAATATCTACTAGATACATTTGGGTGATACCGGTATCACAAACAGCATATCGCTAAGTGTGCCAATAAATAACATTAGCATAACAGTAGAATAACTATCTCACCTACAGATAAACAGTTCTGCAGGGCACTGTATAAATAAATGTATACTTTTCGAATAATTAAGCAATCTATCTAATCCATCTATCAGTAATCTCACTTACTTCTCCATCTGGAGAACCTTTATCAAGCAAATGTATTATATTATAGCAGGATAATAAACTAAGGCCACAGAATAGATAATAGTATTTCATCTTAGGCAAAGTAGGGTAACCTAGGATATATATTTATTTACACATACCAGTTCCAAGCAATGTTCTCTTATCAAACGGCATTCAAGTTTCGAAAGAGGATTCCTCAATTTGTCGGGATCTTTGTCTTTGCTATTATTTGAGATCATCATTTAACAAATTAAAATCATTATCTGACGTAGGCAGTTTTAGAGTAATACTTAAAAACCAGCCAAGTAGTGAGTACAGCCACAAGTACTTAAAGTTAACATGTCTCACAAAAGTTTAAATATTTAAAAAGGTTTAGCAATGATAAGAATGTTATTTACTTGTAGGGTATTCACATTAAAACAACATTACCTAGCTAGTATTAGATATAATTGCTTATATATACTGGTTATCTTAATAAAATAAAATAAAAAAATATCATCAGTTTTGAAAAGTTGTCATGTTCGAAAGCATATACAAGAGCTGCTATTTATATATCCGGAAACCGGGATTACAATCTTCTTAAATAGCATATTTGACCTCCATGGTAAAATTTGAACTTTTTTAAGTACTGGCCGGTATATTTTTTCTTTCTTATTAACGCTCGTGTTTTGTTTTTGACGGGTTTTAAATGTCATCTCGCAGCAAGAATGGAACTCACTCGTGAAAATATTCGTGCTATGATTTATTATGATTTTCGGCGTGGTTTAACGCAACAACAGTGCATAGATCAACTAACTTCAACTTTTGGTGATGAAGCCCCATCTAAAACTACTGTGTATCACTGGTTTAGTGAGTTCAATCGTGGACGTAGTATGCTTACGGACGAAGTTAAGGCAGGCCGCCCGAAATCGGTCGTTGTACAACAAAATATCGAGGCTGTGCGAAAACTTATAATGGACGACCGACATGTTACGTACCGCGAGATAGAGGCGACTCTGGGTATTTCTATGACCAGCATTAATAGCATATTACATAATTATTTGGCTGTAAAAAAAATTTGTTCGCGTTGGATACCCCACAACTTAACAAAAGAGCAAAAAGATGCTCGCGTCGAATGGTGCAATAAAATGTTAAAAAAATATAACCGTGGTGACTCAAAAGCCGTTTATAACATCTATACAGGTGACGAATCCTGGATTTATGCATACGATCCCGAAACGAAGCAACAATCAACGGTATGGGTGTTTCAAAATGAGCCGAACCCTACGAAAGTTACTCGTGCAAAAAGTACATTGAAACAAATGGTGGCCTGCTTCTTCGGTATTAATGGCCATGTAGCTACAGTGCCACTAGAAAACCGTAGAACGGTTAATTCAGAGTGGTACACGACCATTTGCTTACCGGAAGTATTTGAACAAATTCGTAAAACTAACCAGCGACGAAGAATCATTCTTCATCATGACAATGCCAGCTGTCATACGTCACGCGAAACAACTCTATTTTTGGAGGGTCAAAATGTGGAATTAACGGGTCATCCGCCGTACAGCCCTGACTTGGCACCCAACGATTTTTATTTATTTCCAAATATAAAGAATAAATTACGCGGTCAACGATTTTCGACCGCTGAAGATGCTGTCGACGCATTCAAACAACACGTTATGGAGGTACCTCAGGCGGAGTGGCAGAAGTGCTTTAAAAATTGGTTCACGCGAATGCAAAAGTGCATAGACCATCAAGGGGAATACTTTGAAAAACAATAAAACCATTTTCAGCCGTGTACGTTTGTTTGTTTTTTTGTTTCCGGATATATAAGTAGCAAGGATGACTAAAGTTAGGGCCTAGGTTTCGTTTGAACCTGATTCTTTGTGTAGGTGTCTATACCAAAATTAGGACCAGTAATTCGGCCTTAAGACTCTACTTCATGAAGGTTTGTCATTATGTGCATGTAGGGCTGATTTCAAAAAAATATTTTAGAAGTCATCATCATCATCAGCATCACGTTAATAGTAGATAATTAAATACGTACTTACATACATACGTAGGCATGCATGCATATACAGCCATAATAGGTTTTCATTTTATTAGGAAGGGATTCTATTTATACTCACTTGTTTTCCGTTGTGAAGCGCGTAGAGGAGAAGCGAGGAGCCAGGGGTAGACTGGAAGCTCTCAGGGTACTGCATAAATTAGCCTGAAATAAGTTTAAATAGGAATGGCATTAGTGTGAACTTATATGTATGTCATTTACAAAAAAAAGTGATCTAGGTTTCTGGTGCTCGAAACTAGCGTCGGACTAGTCTTCTGCATTCAGAGTATCAGTGTGATCTATCTTAGAATAGGGAGATTTTAAAATATGGCTGTCTTAGTACTTAATTTTAGAAAAAAAAAATATCCATTGTTTAGTTAAAAATTTTACTACATTTTTTTTTTCTCTCAATAATTTAAATTTTATGATAAGCTATTCTTTGCCTACCGTACTCTTCTATATACAATCTCTAACTACAAAAGTGCAACAAGCCCAAACACAACGGGATAAAATTGAATAGTTGAGGGAATTCTTATAGCCACCTTTCTGCTCCATCATCAGATCAGTTCCATGTCATCATAATATTGCATTGTCACGTGACATACATAGAAGTGGGAAATTTCAGCTCAATTGGAAACAGTGTAGGGGGTCAAAGTTCACTTTTAAGATTTAATTACAGACTGCGGGACGGGTAAAGCAAAATTTCTCAAAAGGTGATACTAAAGTGTTTGTACTATATAGAGTAGTATTTTGGTAAGTCAATTTAGGTAGTTCATTGTAATAATTAATTTACCAACAAAAGATAAAGGTTAATTACCTGGTGTAAGAGTCGGAAATCTGGAGGGCAGCCACTGTCAGACTGACTAACAATGCATCGCGGGGCTGGATTCACTGAAATACATGAAGTAGTTTATATAGTAGGCTGTTTTAAATAATAACAATATTCTTTGTATGTAGCTAAGACTAAAATTCGTTTCATAGGGAGTGTACATATTTAAGAAACATAACATAATAAACATAACCTACAAAAAAAAATTAAAAAAAAAATGATTAGTTATCGGTCTAAAATGCGGGGGGCAGCGTTTCCTTTTGATTAAATGCTTTAGTATAGATAATTAAAAATGTTGGGTTAAACATGTACTTACATTTCAGTTCTGGAGAGACACACGAAGCTTAGGGAGCTGTAGTTGAAGTCGTAGAAGTAGGGACAGTGTCGTGAAATCTGGCAATTTTAAATTCAGAGCTTCTTCCTTTCATATAGGCACGTTCTCTTGTCAACCTGCAATTGAAATAATTTAATGGAAAGACCGAGATAGAGTAACATTGTAGAGATAAAGTAACTTTAGTAACCTTGTAGGTACAAACGTCATATATAAGTTTTGACGGGACAAAACCTTGTTTATCTTTAGATGTTTATTTAAAAACAAAAGGGATACGGTCGTAAAATAAACAATGTGGTTAAATAGTCCACTTTTAAATAAAATAATGCGTACTTACTTGATATTTTACTGTAATTCAAGTCCATTTGATCCGCTACATTTTACGTCACAAGTTTCGAAGGGCTTTAAACACTCCATAGCGTCCTGGATTGATTGATTATTGCGTAGTAACTTATAGGTTTTCCATTGTAATCTGGTTTTATCCATAACATAATAGGTGTAGAATGTAGATATTCATCAACAGATATAATCTAGAAACAAAACAAATTCATTAAACGTAGTAAAAATGGCGCCGGTATTTACTAACAAAATTTTGAACTCGTAAACACATCTCCATCATTCGAACTACTTAAACCACTGTTGATTAAATATGTCGGTTAACACTTACTTCTTTCACTTAGGTACTTTTGCTATTGTTTTACTTAATAAACGGACACATATAAGGAAATTAGGAATCAGAAAACCTGAGTCGAAACGTGTCACATTAAAACACCGGTCGGCCATTGCTATATTCACGGCTATATTCACGCTATACTTGTGAAAATTTTGAACGGCTCTGATTGGTTGGTAGGGACGGCTGTGAGCTCAGAGCGGTGTTGCCATTTAAATTAAAAACTACCGAGCGCGTTCGTAAATTAGTAAAATCCTTGGGAGAAAAAAAAAATATTTATTTCTTTTTATTTATTGGAACAAAAATAAGATTTAAATGCACATAGTACTCAAAACGAACTAATTTTGTAAACAGACACACACTAATATACTTTCGGGTTCATTTTAATAGTAGCATTGATATGTTTATGGTAGAATTTTTACTTTAAAAATTTACAAAGTAGTATAATAAGTTAGCAGAGTAGTAACGTTATTGGTATCATTCCACAGATAAAGAAAATATTTGATAGTCACTGATAACATTAGTGTCTTTATGTCTGAAGGCCCTGTTACACTTTACTTTTGTTTAGTGTCCTAACTAGCATCCTAATTAGGATCCTAACTAATTTTGATAGTAAATTTACTTGCTGAATGCGGTTACACTGGACTAAATTTAGAAACTAAATCGTATGGGAAGCTAACTAGGATAAGTGTAACAAGCCTATTAGATTAAAAATAAGCGTCATCGTCTCATCTTACATTTAGATTTTATTTAGCGTTTACGTGAGTTAGGACGGTATTTGTGTTAATTAAACCTACAAATACGATACGTAGTTATGTCAAGTTAAGATTTGGAATAAAAAAGGGGGTCCATACACAAATTTGCAACAACAAATTCAGAAAAAAATTGTGCGTTATGTTTGCCATAGTGAGAACTACCGATTATTCCTTCAACATGATATAAATTTTAGACTCGAAATAAATAAATAAAATTTTGCTTTTACAGATTTTACTATGTTTTGGGAATAGTTTATGTAAGGGTCGCAAGGGGTCGTTGTTACAATTACGAACTAGCCAACAATGTTCTTACATCAAATGGTTTTAAAATTATAATTTTGTTTTAACAATTAGCAGGCAGGAGGTTCTTCAAAGTGTCACTAGATGTCATTGTTCTTAGCGTAAACTAGCGAACGATGTTTTCTTGTAGAATGCTTTTAGATTTTTCGATATTACAATAATTATTCAGTTTTAGTTCAACTACTCGTCACTAGATGTCACTGTTCTTAGCGTAAACTAGCGAACGATGTTTTCTTGTAGAATGCTTTTAGATTTTTCGATATTACAATAATTATTCAGTTTTAGTTCAACTACTCGTCACTAGATGTCACTGTTACTAGCGTAAACTAGCGAACGATGTTTTCTTGTAGAATCCTTATAGATTTTATCCGTCACATAATTATAATTAGCTTTTAGTTCACTCATTTGTCACTAGATGACGTTGTTACGGCTAGGAACTAGCGAATGACTTGTTGTTGTAAAATTTATAGGATAGGAGACAATTTCATACGTAAACTTTTCGATTCCGAGATCGCGGTATAATGTCAGTAGTGTAGATAAAAGGGATATTTGTCGATAGTAATATGAAAATAAATCGAATAATAGATGTCGCGACACAAGTCTATACTCCGGGCAGGTATACAAACGTACATATTTGAAATTTTTTAGTTTAGAATAAAGTAGGCAAATATATAATTACGTTGAATTAGAGGTTTTGATATTACGTAAGCGCCTATCTACTTTATAGTACTTCGCGGGTATAATACACATCATGGATTTGACTTGGCGTTTTTACCATTTGTCTTGATTCTTAGATGAAACGGGTTTTTTTATCTATTAGAAATAAGTAAATAAATAAAGAGTGTAGTTTAAACAAGTAAGAGGGAAAATAGATAACGAGGGATATTGGGGAAATACAAGCACACCGAGTTGTTCTAAAATGTAGAATTATGCAACATAGTAGTTACAAATTTCGGAAATTCAAGTTTTATATGCGGGTTTAATAAATAAGTGAGGTTCTTGGTTTAGTACAATTGTAATGATTTCTATACTTAAAGGTACAACTGAAATTATATAGATTTTTAAGTTCTAATAATTTTAGTTCAGGTAATGGTAGTAGCTGGGACTATAGTTTTCTAGTCCTGGTTACGAGGTTTTGAAAAGGTATTGTAGTAACTAGAGTTGTAGTTCTATTTTATGATTCTGCAATTTTAGTTATGAGGTAATTATGATTATTCATAAATGGGGTTTGAAAACAATGTTTTGTGTTTAGGGAACATTTTGTTTTTGATCACATTTTCTGAATATTTTGGGTAATTAAACAAAACAGTGTGTGTTGACAGTGGGAGGATGTCTTTTAAAGGGATGGATGAGAGGTTAACTGTGTGAGTTATGACATTTTAAGAGGTGATGGTTGAATGTATGATGCAGTATGGATATACGAGAATTTTGCGAGTAAGAATTTTGTTTGATTACACAAAGTTGGGGTGTGGTCAGCGGATATTGATGTTTTTTAAGTTGAGCTTAGGGGGGGGGGAGGGGTTCTTGAAGGGATTACAATGATCGTTATCAAAGGAATCTTGGTGTTAGGTTAAATTTATATATACCAGTTCTAGGTATCTTTCTTTGACAATGAGACACTATACACGTTGGAAAAACTAGTTTCACACGCCCTTTTGTTCAGATATAAGGTAGATCAGTGACTGAATGATTTTGAGTATTTCAGAATTGTTATTATTGATCTGTTTTTGTTTGAATAGAGGACATCACGCCATAAAAGGTAGTATTAGTTGGTTTGGAGATGGTTGTAGACTGGCTATCGGTACTTGGGGATACTATTGGGGGAAGTTATAAAAGAGTAAAGGGATAGTCGTCCTGACGAAGGCTTCTCTTGTCCCTTCATAAGGCCAGGACAAAAGTTGGTTCGAGTTTTGTTTGATAATCAAGGGAAGAATCTTGTTTGATACAATACATATGAATGGGCAATGGGAGTTTCTATTAGAGATTGTAAGACCTCACAAACCTTGCACTTCCGTCAGGGCGGAAATTCTGGCTTTTTACCAATTCTGACTCAAGAAACTGAGAAACCACAAGGTCTATGATTATCTTGGAATCAATTGATTACTGCTGAGTAATGGTCACTTTTACATATCACACTATAAAAAAAAAATTTTTGCTTTGTTTGATGATACTGTCAACTTTTTGATTGATGGTTAGTCAAATGGGGTGAAATAACACTGGGAGGGTGAAATATCAATATCTGTGTCTTTATTGGGTTACAATGCAATCTCTGCTTCAAGTACAAATGTCCTTTCCGCATCAATTCCATCGGAGGGCAGAGCTGTAGCGGTCCACAGGGTCCTCTATGTACGAAAAGTAGCAAAATGACTTTAAAGGCTGATAGAGCTTCATTTGTAAGCTTTTACATGATATTTTCATGAGTAAAGTTCATGAAAAAATGAAAAATAAATGATTCACATAGTATGTATGAGAGTGGAGGCTCACCTTATTACATATTGGTTTTATTTTAGTATGTAAGAAAAGATCAAGTTAATGATCTGACAAAGGAAATAAAATATATGGAAGTATATAAGCATCATTGTGTTTTATTAGCAACCATACATACCTGAACATTAATGATAAGCTATTATCATTGCTTTCAGCAACTGAGAATATTTGGAAAATATAAAACCTGAAATCTTTACTAGGATTTCTCACAGTTTGCGATAAATTATATTATGTTTAGATATAATTATATTTATATTATTACTTATTTTTGCATTATTGCATAAGCAATTGATACCATAGAGTTTTGCTAAATATTGTTCACCGTTGATTGGCAAGATTTTGAAACATTCATGATCTTGGTCAATTAATTATGTATTTTACATAGTTGTATTTTAGATAGAAATAATGGTTATTTTTATTATCATTTGGGTATTTCAAATGGCACTATGCCCATAGGTGGCATTCATATGTAAATTATATATGCAGCTTGTGTAGATATTTAATGTATGTTTTAGTTTTCACAGGAACAGAGGCTATGAATAACAACTTAACGGGATAAGCATGCAACATTTTGAGGAATTATTATCTGAAATATCCGTTTGTACTATTTGCAGTGAACAAACAGTAATTTGGTTACCGCACTAGATATGTCATAAAGTTTTAGCAATCTTGTTATGGATTCCTTCAATAAGGAATGTATTATTAGGTAAAATTAAACTCATAGAATAGCAGGGGGTTGTATATAAAGTATGTTCTAGAAATACTTACTTCATTCTTGAGATATGTACTAAGGACAAAAATATATAATTTACTAAAGACATTTTATGACATAGTACAAACTGTTAGTAACATAGACAGGTTCTTTTACCCATTTAGAAATTAGTATGTTGATTACAAATTGCTTTATCATCAGTTTCTCATCATTTCATATTATTCTCATTGTAAGTTTACCTAGGGAAGGGAATGACCGACAACTGAGAATATTGTTCGTTAAGTAATGATGAAAATCGATACTTTTAATAGGATTTTCGAGATGCAATGTAGTTTATTGTATAGAGTTAATGTATTATTGATGATTTATTCAATAACAAAAAGTAGTATCTAATGATATTTTAGATTTGTCTGAAAATTTGTCCAAATGGAGAGGTTATGTTTTTAATTTGTTAATTATTGTTATAAATCGATACTTAAATTAAAGGAAAAGTAATTAAAGCTATATTAACGAAATTGAACGAATTAAGCGCAAAACAAACTAAGAACTTACTTTTCGTCCAAAATCGATTTTGGGAATATTATGTAAAAACTCGTATTATGAAGTTAAATAACGGAAATAAATAAAGTTGGGAGCTTTGGTTTTATAAAACATAACGAGTTCGATTCGGTAAAGCGCTAAAATAGACAAATTTTATGATCGAAAATTGTCGTAAAAAGATTGTAAGGATTTTAAAATTACTGATGTTTGATGGAATTCTAGGCTAGTTTTAGATTATAAACGTATGGAAAACTCAATTTTGATCAAAACAAATAAAGGAAAGTGATGAAAATTAGGATAAAAAGCGAATTTTCTTATAAAATTTATATTGGTATTTTACAAAGTAAATACGCAGTAAATCCGATAGGATCTGGTCATAATATATGCAGAAAAATTATCTTCATCATAGATTATATAAATACACCTTAGGAAATACTTACTTTTGTTTGAATTAAAGAAAATAGTTTTCTTAGAGGTTAGATTTTCCAAAAAGGGTAGGGCGCTCATAGGAACTTGTTTCTTATAGAAGTATGTAGCGTAGGGATCTTAAGAATCAAATTGGGATACAAAGATATATTGGCATTTTACAGGGAAAAGAGATATTAATACTTACAGGGGCTTATTAAATCATACGCGGGGCTATTGTTTTCATCTATTTTCATATAAATTTTCATTGGAAATTGCATAATTGGATAGATATTCAAGAAAAACATTCCCTATGGGAGATAGGAGATTATCGAACTAGGTCACTTAAGTATAGGAATTTGGTCTTTAAAATAGTATGAACTAAAGGATCCATAAGGTTCAAATTAGATCAAATCCGAGAAATATTGTCGTCCCAGATGGTAGACGAAAGCATACCAAACTCGACTAATAAGGCGGTAAGCAATCTTATTGGACGAATCGATACGGAATTTTTATTACTATATAAGGGAAGGGCGTACTGTAGGGAATCACTTTGCCTCCGACCAGAGATCTACGAGCACTTGACTTCTGCCACCGTCGTGAGCCACAAGCACCATCCGGAGCAACGGGACCTGACTTCTGCCGCTGAATAGAGCTAGCTACAAGCACCGGGCTACAAACACCGAGGCCCCGCCCTGAGCTGCCAATAGGACCAGCAAAAGAAGTCTAATTTGGTGAGGCAAAATTCATTCACTTTAATGATACAATTTATTTCTTTTCTGTGTATTCTCTTTAGGTCTCGGAGTTGAGTAAGTGCTTTTAATTAACTGTTATATTATGAACATTTTACCTTATTACTGTGGTCCTTGCATTTAATTTATGTGAAATTTGGTTGAATTATTATATGCAATATATATATGCGTACGGAATTTAACGGAGCATGCGGAAACATTTTACGAATTTAACGAAATAGGGATGGATGCGTTTATCCTATATCGCGGAATGCGTTATATTTTTATACGTTTTGTGTATGCGGTTATCCTATATCCTATATATCGTATGCGTTATAATTTTATACGTTTTGCGAATTTTATTGCGGAATGCGTTATATTTTTATGTTTTGCGGTTGCGGCATATGAATTTAATTGAGTATATATTAAGACGTTTACCCTATTTTGGGAACGATTTTTAGCGTGTTTTACGTACCTGATTTATGAATTTAAAGGAGTGCGTACTCTATTATATTTACGGTTCATATGCTTTGGTATATAAGCATTGACTTGAGCTGAAGTAATTGTATGATTGTAACATTATTTATGACAGTGTAACCAACATTAACCATTGATCAATCATATGTTCATCCTTCATTAATCAATGCTATAATCCTTCTATGACAGTGAAAGAAACATTAACCATTGAACGATTATGTTCATTCTTCATAACCACTACCTTGATCCTTCTATGAAGTGTCATTTATATAACTGAAATTAATTATTACTTTTGAGCTGAAATAAGGCATCTGACTTTGTGCCAACCTTGTGTTGTAAAACAAAACATATTATGAAAATTTTAACATGTTCTCTGACATTGTGAGACTTGTATCTTATCACCATTCACGATAATTGATGAATAAATATTATTGTATTGTTGGAAATACAATTATTGGCAAAGAGAAAGCCATTATAATAAAGAATTGAAATTCAACTGAGAGATTGAGTCGTGCTGGAGTGAGTAGTGGGAATCCATATCAACTACAACTGAACGAAAAAAGTTCATAAGTTAATTCAGGCTTTCAATTCAATAGTGTACATCATCTGTAAAATTTGATAATTAGATGAAGAGTTTGGTAGTTGAAAACAATGCCTTACTCTACGTACTATACTATTTGCTTATCCTTGAAGTTTGAATTAGCATAACTGCCTAACACGACATATTTCTATGATTTATTTCGGCATGACCACAGTCCCTTTGGTTGAATTTTAGATTTAATTTTGATTTAATTAATTAGCTAGGCATCTCAGAGGTTTTCTTGGCGCTACTTTCCTCTGTTGTGTAGGTTACGAAACGTTGGTAGCTTCACTTAATAAAATCATTGATAGACAAAATAAAAATATTTTATTTTTAATAAAATATATTAAAAAATAATAATAATAATAATTAGACAGGATTTGAGACAGTTTTCCTCACCGCACGAACTACAGGCGTGTGTATTTGGGAAAAGAAACCCCTATCACACATTAGCTACCCTTCCTAACTATGTTTAAAATAAATAAATAATTTTTCAAAGAAAATAATTTAATTGAATAATTATTGCCTGTATTCGTTAACACTGTCGCTTTTAGGGCGTAGAGGATTAAAAAAAAACCATATTTGCTTGTAGTAAAATAAAATATTCAAATAAGACAAGAGTTAATTTCATCATCAATAACAAAATTTTACAAAATAATTTTCTAGCATTAATCTTCACCGCAAATTGGGAAGACTTTGTCTATATGGAAACTACCGAATAGCCTTTTCTTTTACAGATATCCTCACACCATCATACAGCTTTATCACTAAAACCCCGCATCAACAACTTGAACTTATAACCGAATATTTAATTTACTAATTAATTTTATATCCCTATTTACTTAATATCTTTTCCTTGTAAAGTACCATTTATAGGAAATAAAGTTTAAAATAAATATCCTTGTTTTTGTTTCAACAACCTCTTTATCAGTCTCCTAAAAATTATCGGGTTACTACATAACTAGGGATCTGCCACTAAACTTTCACGTGCCATTGTTAGGAAAAACCGCTGGGATTGTCTGACAAATCATGTTTATATAGGAAATTAGATTATTGGGGTTGTAGTACTTAACGCAGGGTTGTAGTGTTCCTTTCAGGAGGTAAGTATGTGTAGTCATCAGAGCTTAGGGAAAATTTTAGTATTACTGGGTTTCAGACGGGGTAGAGGGTTTCCTTCATAGAGAGCCACTTTGGCTTTCTAAGCTTTTCAGTTTCAGCTTGTACCTTCCTTTAGTAGCTTCCAATAGCTGCTCTAGGTTTTACTAGCTGATAACGTGAAGGAGTAAGATTATTAAGGAACGCCAGGCGCGTTTCTCTTCACAGAGAACACGTCCGACTGTAACCCTCGTAATCTTCGAATCTGATGCCCCGAATGCTTCCCAGAAAAATGTCTAGAAAAATCTCTCCTCGCGTCCCCTGAAAACCCCTTTTAAAACCTCGGTAAGCTTCTCCTACCACGCTACTTTGTCGACGCCTCCAAAACTTCCCACCTATGACCGTTCCACCATATTGCCAAATTACCAGTTTCCATACTAATTAGTACAAATTGCACCTTATTAACAAAATAAAATAAGAACTAATTTGACCTACTTATTGAGTTTGACCCAGTATTGTTTTTTTGTTTAGCGTTACACCGCCCTAAAACCGCCCATAATAATCACAGACCATAACACTAAACTAGACAGTAAATTCACATCTGTTTTGTAATATTCTCCGTTCGAACATACCCGTGTTCTATACCTCTAAACGCTTCGGTCGTCTATACAAAAACTCTAGTCTGTGGCCCACTTAAGTTTTTTTCACTGCAATCCCTTTTTGTAACGTATATGCACATGTTTGTATTGTTGCATTTCTTTATTTAACGCTCTTGTATTACAGTTCTATTTGGTTTGTATGATTTATTAAATTATTTCGTTTCCGAATTGTATAATTGCTAATATATAGATAATTATTTGGCATCTTTATTGGCGTTTCTAAGTTTGCTCTTGAGTTTACTAAGTGTGGCATTTAAACAAATCATTAAGCTCTTGAACTAAAAAATTAGACATGTTGTAGATTACAAGTAAATTTATTACCGTGTGAAACTAATAATAGGTATTTTTTTAAACTAAATAGTAATTAGTTTATATTAACCAATTATAAATAAATAAATAGCAATGTACGAATAATGAAACATGGCAGAGAGTTTCTGACTCGTTACAGTACCTACGTATATTATAGGGTACATATATGTATACAGTGTGGGAAAAAAATCTATGGGTCCTGGAGGGGAACTAAATCCTTGAAATAGCTTAATTTACGTAAAGGACATTCTTTTATTTAAAAAAATTATGCGAAGCTAAAAGGCTGAATACGTTACATCAAGAATTGCTTCAGCAGCAGTATGATATGGACTTTATAAAACTCAATGTCCAAGTGTCTTAGCAAACCCGAGGGCCGAAGGCCCGAGGGTGACCCGCAATCTATGCGAAGCTAAAAGGCCGAGTACGTCACGGCGAGAATTGCTTCAGCAGTAGCATGACATGGACTGGACAAATCTCAATGGTTAAGTGTCTTAGCGAGCCCGAGGGCTGAAGGCCCGAGGGTGAGCCGCAATCTATGCGAAACTAAAAGGCCGAGTACGTCAAGCGAGAATTGCTTCAACAGCAGCATGACATCGACTGGACAAAACTCAATGGTCAAGTGTCTTAGCGAGCCCGAGGGTGAGCCGCAATCTATGCGAAGCTAAAAGGCCGAGTATGCCACGGCGAGAATTGCTTCAGCAGCAGCATGACATGGACTGGACATATCTCAATGGGAAAGTGCCTTAGCGAGCCCGAGGGCCGAAGGCCCGAGGGTGAGCCGCAATCTATGCGAAGCTAAAAGGCCGAGTACCGCGTATTGCATACGATCGGAACATCACAACAAGAATTGCTTCAGCAGCAGTATGATATGGACTTTATAAAACTCAATGGTCAAGTGTTTTAGCGAGCCCGAAATAAAATAAAAATAAAATAAAAATAAAATAAAAATAAAATAAAAATAAAATAAAAATAAAATAAAAATAAAATAAAAATAAAATAAAAATAAAATAAAAATAAAATAAAAATAAAATAAAAATAAAATAAAAATAAAATAAAAATAAAATAAAAATAAAATAAAAATAAAATAAAAATAAAATAAAAATAAAATAAAAATAAAATAAAAATAAAATAAAAATAAAATAAAAATAAAATAAAAATAAAATAAAAATAAAATAAAAATAAAATAAAAATAAAATAAAAATAAAATAAAAATAAAATAAAAATAAAATAAAAATAAAATAAAAATAAAATAAAAATAAAATAAAAATAAAATAAAAATAAAATAAAAATAAAATAAAAATAAAATAAAAATAAAATAAAAATAAAATAAAAATAAAATAAAAATAAAATAAAAATAAAATAAAAATAAAATAAAAATAAAATAAAAATAAAATAAAAATAAAATAAAAATAAAATAAAATAAAAATAAAATAAAAATAAAATAAAAATAAAATAAAAATAAAATAAAAATAAAATAAAAATAAAATAAAAATAAAATAAAAATAAAATAAAAATAAAATAAAAATAAAATAAAAATAAAATAAAAATAAAATAAAAATAAAATAAAAATAAAATAAAAATAAAATAAAAATAAAATAAAAATAAAATAAAAATAAAATAAAAATAAAATAAAAATAAAATAAAAATAAAATAAAAATAAAATAAAAATAAAATAAAAATAAAATAAAAATAAAATAAAAATAAAATAAAAATAAAATAAAAATAAAATAAAAATAAAATAAAAATAAAATAAAAATAAAATAAAAATAAAATAAAAATAAAATAAAAATAAAATAAAAATAAAATAAAAATAAAATAAAAATAAAATAAAAATAAAATAAAAATAAAATAAAAATAAAATAAAAATAAAATAAAAATAAAATAAAAATAAAATAAAAATAAAATAAAAATAAAATAAAAATAAAATAAAAATAAAATAAAAATAAAATAAAAATAAAATAAAAATAAAATAAAAATAAAATAAAAATAAAATAAAAATAAAATAAAAATAAAATAAAAATAAAATAAAAATAAAATAAAAATAAAATAAAAATAAAATAAAAATAAAATAAAAATAAAATAAAAATAAAATAAAAATAAAATAAAAATAAAATAAAAATAAAATAAAAATAAAATAAAAATAAAATAAAAATAAAATAAAAATAAAATAAAAATAAAATAAAAATAAAATAAAAATAAAATAAAAATAAAATAAAAATAAAATAAAAATAAAATAAAAATAAAATAAAAATAAAATAAAAATAAAATAAAAATAAAATAAAAATAAAATAAAAATAAAATAAAAATAAAATAAAAATAAAATAAAAATAAAATAAAAATAAAATAAAAATAAAAATAAAATAAAAATAAAATAAAAATAAAATAAAAATAAAATAAAAATAAAATAAAATAAAAATAAAATAAAAATAAAATAAAAATAAAATAAAAATAAAATAAAAATAAAATAAAAATAAAATAAAAATAAAATAAAAATAAAATAAAAATAAAATAAAAATAAAATAAAAATAAAATAAAAATAAAATAAAAATAAAATAAAAATAAAATAAAAATAAAATAAAAATAAAATAAAAATAAAATAAAAATAAAATAAAAATAAAATAAAAATAAAATAAAAATAAAATAAAAATAAAATAAAAATAAAATAAAAATAAAATAAAAATAAAATAAAAATAAAATAAAAATAAAATAAAAATAAAATAAAAATAAAATAAAAATAAAATAAAAATAAAATAAAAATAAAATAAAAATAAAATAAAAATAAAATAAAAATAAAATAAAAATAAAATAAAAATAAAATAAAAATAAAATAAAAATAAAATAAAAATAAAATAAAAATAAAATAAAAATAAAATAAAAATAAAATAAAAATAAAAATAAAATAAAAATAAAATAAAAATAAAATAAAAATAAAATAAAAATAAAATAAAAATAAAATAAAAATAAAATAAAAATAAAATAAAAATAAAATAAAAATAAAATAAAAATAAAATAAAAATAAAATAAAATTAAATAAAAATAAAATAAAAATAAAAATGGAATAAAATGGATTAAAAATAGAATAAAAATAAAATAAAAAAGGAATAAAAATGGAATAAAAATGGAATAAAAATGGAATAAAAATGGAATAAAATGGATTAAAAATAGAATAAAAATAAAATAAAAATGGAATAAAAATGGAATAAAAATGGAATAAAAATGGAATAAAAATGGAATAAAAATGGAATAAAAATGGAATAAAAATGGAATAAAAATGGAATTAAAATGGAATAAAAATATAATAAAAATAGATTAAAAATGGAATAAAAATATAATAAAAATGGAATACAAATAGAATAAAAAGGGTGAGCCGCAATATATGCAAAGCTAAAAGGCCCAGTACGTCACGGTGAGAATTGCTTCAGCAGCAGCATGACATGGACTGGACAAATCTCAATGGTCAAGTGTCTTAGCGAGCCCGAGGGTGAGCCGCAATCTATGCGAAGCTAAAAGGCCGAGTACGTCACGGCGAGAATTGCTTCAGCAGCAATATGACATGGACTGGACAAATCTCAATGGTCAAGTGCCTTAGCGAGCCCAAAGGTCGAAGGCCCGAGGGTGAGCCGCAATCTATGCGAAGCTAAAAGGCCGAGTACCGCGTATTGCATACGATCGGAACATCACAACAAGAATTGCTTCAGCAGCAGTATGATATGGACTTTATAAAACTCAATGGTCAAGTGTTTTAGCGAGCCCGAGGGTGAGCCATAATCTACGTGAAGCAAAAAGGCCGAGTACGTCACGGCGAGAATTGCTTCAACAGCAGCATGACATGGACTGGACAAATCTCAATGGCCAAGTTTCTTAGCGAGCCCGAGGGCCGAAGGCCCGCGGGTGAGCCGCAATCTATGCGAAGCTAAAAAGCCGAGTACGTCACGGCGAGAATTGCTTCAGCAGCAGCATGACATGGACTTGATATAACTCAACGGTCAAGTGTCTTAGCGAGCCCGAGGGTGAGCCACAATCTACGTGAAGCTAAAAGGCCGAGTACGTCACGGCGATAATTGCTTCAACAGCAGCATGACATGGACTGGACAAATCTCAATGGCCAAGTTTCTTAGCGAGCACGAGGGCCGAAGGCCCGGGGGTGAGCCGCAATCTATGCGAAGCTAAAAGGCCGAGTACGTCACGGCGAGAATTGCTTCAGCAGCAGCATGAAATGGACTTGATAAAACTCAACGGTCAAGTGTCTTAGCGAGCCCGAGGGTGAGCCACAATCTACGTGAAGCTAAAAGGCCGAGTACGTCACGGCGAGAATTGCTTCAACAGCAGCATGACATGGACTGGACAAATCTCAATGGTCAAGTTTCTTAGCGAGCCCGAGGGCCGAAGGCCCGGGGGTGAGCCGCCATCTATGCGAAGCTAAAAGGCCGAGTACGTCACGGCGAGAATTGCTTCAGCAGCAGCATGACATGGACTTGATAAAACTCAACGGTCAAGTGTCTTAGCAATCTATGCGAAGCTAAAAGGCCGACTACCGCGTATTGCATACGATCGGAACATCACAACGAGAATTGCTTCAGTAGCAGCATGACATGGACCGGACAAAACCCAATAATTAAGTGTCCTAGCGGTCACGACTCAGGAGTTGGAGATCAATAAAACACGTAAACGCCTATACCTAAAACTAGAACACTATTTTTAAATGCAACTGGTCCTTTATGGCAGCCAGTAGCTTAGCAGCATTACGACTGAGGAGTTGGAGATCAAACGTAACGTATATGTCTCTAGCTAAAACTTATGCACTATTTTTAAATTGACACATTCTGGAACCGGTCAGTTACGGAAGGCAGTAACCATGCAGCATCAGAACTGAGGAGTTGGAGATCAATATCAAATGTAAATGCCTCTACCTAAAACTAGAGCACTACTATTGAATTGACACATTCTCCAACCGGTCAGTTATGGCAGACTGTAACCTTGCATCATCACGACTGAGGAGTTGGAGATCAATATGTAACGTAAATGCGTCTACCTAAAACTAGAACACTATTATTAAATTGGCACATTCTCCACCCTGTCAGTTATTGCAGGCTGTAAACTTGCATCATCACGACCGAGGAGTTGGAGGTCAATTTGAAACGTAAATATTTCTACCTAAATCTAGAGCACTTTTATTAAATTGACACAGTCTCCACCCGGTCAGTTATGGCAGGCAGTACCTATGCAGCATCAGAACTGAAGAGGAACAGAACTCTCGGTTAAGGTAAGCAGTGTCTCTGCAGCATCAGGATTTGAAGATCGAAGGTTGAAAATATTATTAAAAGTTATTGTCACGGAGACCTGGTACGCATACCAAATTTCATCGAAATCTGTTAAGTAGAAATGGTCGAAAAATCGATTGCAAGATTTGATGCGTATAAATATACAAACAAATAAAAATATACGGGGTCAAGCTAAATAAAACCGTTTAACAAAACACAGCGAATAAATCACACGTCGAACTTTCAGTCAATTCCTACTAGTTTATTATTCCCTAGTACTCCCAGCCCGCGTATAACGAATAAATTTCGCATTCCGACAAAACTAAGCGCGATTTATTATACAAAGTCCACACTCCAGCCTGGAAACATGAGTTACGCTGTACTGTTTAAGAAAATGAAATATTTTTAAACTTTCCCCGTCGGATGAATTTATGAAATGCTATTTTCGAGGCTTCCTGGCCCGCGGATTACCTCTTTTATTTTCATTTGGATGGTAAATTCTTTCGGTGTTTGGATCCGAAATGATAAAATACCGGAGTCTTAAAACTTGTGCGTGTTTTATTTTGATTTCCTGGGAAATTTCTATTACTTTTACTGTTGTGGTGAAATATTTTAGAATACATATATTAAGTATCCTACGAAGCAGGAGGTCCCGGGAGGGTTCGAATCCTGGTCAGGGCATTTGTTTGTTTATCACAGATATTTGTTCCTGAGTTATGGATGTCTTCTATGTATTTAAGTATTTATCCATATTTATATATTATATATATCGTCGTCTAGTACCTTAGTACCTTATTACACAAGCCTTATTGAGCTTACTGTGGGCCTAGGTCGATTTGTGTAAGATTGTCCTATAATATTTATTTATTTACGTTTTGGCCTTGATATAAGTTTTATTTTTGTAGTATTTTTTATATTTCCGAATAATACTTCTACTTTTGCTGTATTTTCTGTACTGTTATTCTTTTTGAAGTGTTCAATAAAGATCGAGTAATTTATTTTATTGTTTTATATTGTACAATACTCTAGAGATATTTATAACTAGACATCTTTATAACAATTTTACATATTAATATAATATAGGTTCTAAACGTACAACGTTAACGTATGGTAGGGTAGACCAAGGTGAATCAGATCATAAGGCGAAACAGAACATTCATAAGATGATCGAGATCGTAAGTAGCCACCGACAGCTAATCAGCGTCTCGCGTTTGGTAATTGATTTGACCTACCCGCACGCCGCGGTGGCGGATAACGTGACAAAAACATCTAAATTGATTCGTTTCACCCTGCGATCCGATTTGCCTCGGTCTACCCTACCGTCTGCAAGTTAACCTAGAATGTGTCATGAATATGTGGTAATTAAACATATTCATAACACAAGACTGTAAGTCAAGTGTAAGACAAGTACTGCAAGAATATTAAACCTTATGGATGAGGCATCTGGCATTGCCTAGTTGAAGGATGTGTATGAAATAGCCGTCTCTTTCCAGACTAGAGTGTCTAGATCCAAGTAGCGCGTAGCTTTGCGCTTTTATCTAATCTAGAACCGTTATCATGAATGGCACCTTATTATATACCTAATGCGAGTTCATAGTTAAGTGAACTTATTGCACATTGATAGGTATAGCTTACACACCAAGTGCATTTGAATAATCCAAGAGATTTTATCCACTTAACAGCGAGTTAGTCCTAAGTTTGAACTGCAACTCACTTAAGCATTAGTTTGCACCGGCCCCTCTGTGTCCTCCAATCTTAGTATACAGGGTGTTATTGGGGTCGTGTAGCGATCAAGACATGATACAGAAACGAAAGATGAACCTAATGTTTGTAATGTTAAATTTTTTTGTTACCAATATTGATAATTGTAAGGGGAAAAATAAATTTTGGCGTAAAATTTGGTCACCCTACTCAATGTGACGTCTTGTTGTTTTCCATACACCGTATGTCAAAACTAATAGGGTGACCATGATTTCCTTAGTTTATAATTAATTTTACTTGCAAAGAAAAATAATTAAATTAATTCTGTTTTGAATAAATACTACCACATGTACCTTTATTGTACCTTAGTTAGCTCAGCAAGCTTCGTGGCCTAAACACGATACTCGACTGAAAAGCTGTTCATCCTGTCACGATTGTATAAAATACTATTTTTTGTTTGAAAGGGTGTATACTGGACAAATTGGTCCCATTGTGATACATACATACTATTAGTATTTTCAACGGTAATCATCACTTCGGCAATTGTATGTAATGCAACCGGCCCAGGATGCTCAGATACTTAACAGTTAACTCGGTGTATTATACAAACACGAGTGGCGTGAAGTATCAAGTATCAAGAATTAACCCGGGCAACTTCCAGAGTTTCCAACTTCCAACTGAATTTCGAACAAGAGCATGTTGTGAATTTCGCAGCGACATTATTGTGGGGCGATAAATTATGATATTCTGAAATTGTGGCAGCTCGGGAATAGTGTGACCGTGTGTCTCAAGTCCGCTTAAAGTTAGGAAGAAACATAATAACCTACGGTCGCATTTAAAGTTTGATTATTTTTAAGGGTTCTGTACCTCGAAAGGAAAAAATGGAACCCTTATAGGATCACTTTGTTGTCCGTCCGTCCGTCCGTCTGTCAAGACCCTTTTTCTCAGGAACGCGTGGAGGTATCAAGCTGAAATTTATATCAAATACTCAAGTCTACTGTCCCTTGGAGCTGTGAAAAAATCAGACTTGTAAGCCAACGTAATCAAAAGATACAGCCGTTTATGCCGCACATTTCCGCAAATTTTCGAAACTAGCAAGGGAATCAAAACCTACAGGGTACTTCCCGTGAACTCAGAATCTTGAAATTTGGTACGAAGCAACGTCTTATAGCACAGATAAAGGAAAAATTGCGAAAACCGTAAATTTTTAGTTACTTCATAAAATAAAAATATTTTAAATAATTTTAAAGTTACTACCCCTATATACCTACAGGTTTGTACGGAACCCTCGATGCGCGAGTCCAACTCGCACTTGGCCGGTTTTTTTTAGTTTTATGTTGCTTTGTATTGTTTTTTTTTATGCATGCGTGCGGTACCCTATTTTTTAATAAGTATTTTTGGTTTTACCATTTCGTTGACCTGTCAGTCAAATCTAACCTACTTTAAGATCTCACATTTTTAAATAACAGCAATTGTTATAAATAGGTATCCAATAAAGCAAAGAAATAGAGTTTAATACTTGTTCAGAATGTTATTTTGTTCCTATAAATACATATTTGGATTTTGCCTAGAACTTGGCACTCATTTAGATCTCCATTCTTTTTGCGGCGAAGTCCACAGCCAGGCATAATTTTTGTATTGAACTTGGCTCTCCTTTTTTACATTTATGTTTTTGGTGGGATTTAGTATTCAGTATTTTACCTAATACCGGCTAGTCTAAGACAGAAGGACGGCAAACGTCTGCAAACGCCGTGGAGACTTCATCGAACATACAAATTGATGTCAAGTTGATCATGTCCACTCGACGTTTGACGCGACAGTTCATACTTCAAACGCGACTCGAAGTATGGAATGACAGGCGACAACGTAAGATATGCTAGCCGGCCTGGCATCATTGGCCTTGGAAGACCAGTTCAAGTGTTGAACTGGTTTTCATTTTCAAGATATGAATTCCAAGTATAAACTGGTTTCCTACACTGTTGATAAGGCATGGTAATGACGTCTACGCGTCAAATGACCGACCTTGGCCTTCACAAATATTAAGAATGGAAGAGTCACTTAATGTCATTTACATTAGATACTTGACCATGTGTATGGCTAATCAGGTACATAATGTCGGTTCACCTATCTAAAAATGCTAAAAAAGAAGCCACTTTTTAGAGTTCCGTAGCCAAAGTAGCAAAAACGGAACCCTTATAATTTCGTCATGTCCGTCTATCCGTCCATCCGTCCGTCCATCCGTATGTCACAGCCATTTTACTCGACAACTATAAAACGTATCTTAATAAAATTTACACATAATGTGTATTTTGTATGCCGCTACTTACTTATGAAGTCAAATTGTAGAAAATAATATTTGTAGGGGGGCGCTCCATACATCTAACTGAATTGAAAAAAAAAATTTTACCAAATATCAACATTTCACACTTCACTTCACATCACTTCAATCGATAGGTCTTTTAAAAATAACATCTAGATTTTTTTGAACATTTTGTGATTAGGTGAATATTTTCAGAAATAATCGCTGTGAAAGTCAGAAAAATTGTGCCCCCCCCCCCCCCCCTGTAACTTTTGAACCGTAAGTCCTAAAAATATGAAAAAATTTGAGAAGTTGCGTCATATGACATACTTTCTATGAAAATTGTTTTTAACATTATAGATTCAGCCATTTTTAAGTTATCTTCAAAACACTTCTTCCATATGCATCAGATACGTGCTATTGGTATAGTTTGGTTCTTATTCATCATTGGAGGTAAGGAACCCTCCATTATGCGTGGCCCGACACGCACTTGGCTGGTTTTTATATTACATTCAATTATTTCGTAAGTCCTTCCCGACCACGAAACAATTGGTGTTCCGGTAATTTGGGAGGCATTGCGGAGTCGAACCCAACACGAAGAGTTTTCGCCAATATAATGAAATATAAGGGGTACGTTCCGCCATGGTGTAAGTATAAAGATTTCATTCCACAGCCGCAGTGTTCGGGGGAGGAAATTCCTCTTGAATATATGGATCTAGAATGGAATCTATAATGTATAAGTATATTAAATAGGCAGTAAGCATCCCAAATAAAATAAAAGCCTAATTAGGCTTTTGTGTGAAAAGAATGGACTAAAAACTGGGCTATTGGATGCGACACCGGATGCCTGTCTGTGTCTAATAAAACAGTAAGTATTTATTTTATTTTATTTGGGATGCTTACTGCCTAATATACTTATACATAGGTTAATATATGTACTTGTCAACTAAACGCAAATTACAAACTTCCACATATATAATGCTAAATATTAACATTAACATAAAGTATCTAAATAGCAAGATATTGCTCTATATACTTAGTATTCAGGTCAGAATCTATGAACGCTAAATTATGAACTATCTATTAGATTATTTTGTTTTTAAACTCTTTTATCAGGGAAATGTTTTAAAGGCCAAGCTATTTTATGTATTAAAATTTTTATTCAGTTAAATTAATGAATAAAATTGCTTGATTATTTAAAAAAATACTAATACGGTAGCTCTACCGTTTTTATTTTAAAAATTAATTGGGTTTTGTAAAATAAAGCTTACAAAAGAGATCTTATTTTTACAATGTTAGTCTTAAAGTTGAGCCGTTTAAAAATCCGTCCTAAATTAATATAAAATTTCGGAAACACTTATCAAAGTCAAACCCGCGATTTTTGCATACGAATAAATTAGTATAAAGGACAGCCGTGAGACTTCGATTATTTATTTAATAAGCAAAACATTTATAATATAACCTTATTAGCATACTCGTGTAATAAAAACTCACAATACTAGAAGAGATAAATTCTTGTCATTTAACAGATACTCTTTAATAAAACAAGTTCTGTAACAAAATTTTATTTAAAAAATCATATAAAAAGAGCCAGCTGATTGTTGAGTGTACAAAAGACTAAACTATAGAAAAAAATACTAAAGTGCGAAGATGTTAATAATAAGTGTTGTTTTGTTTGTGATTCAATCTGTAGCGACAGAGAGGGCAGGAGAACCAGTAGGGCTCACTTTGGGATTTTTATCAGATTGTAAGTTATTTTTCTGCAACTTTACAATTTTAAACAATAAGTAATCATAATGAAATTTAATTATGAAATGTGGGTGCATGAAATAAATTATATTAATAAAGCAAAAAACTTGACTTGTCTTAACATGGTGCGAAAAATCATGGAATCGGTCACTTATACTGAGTAGATAAATTGGTGGTCTAGAGATTTTTCATAGCAATGATATATTTTTAAAATTTGCAATAATTATATGCCCAATGAAGCCCGCACAAATATGTGACTCGTTCTTGCATCTGAACAAATAAGATTGTTTCAGAAAATAATAAAGTGTATTCCGGTGATATTATTTATTGTGCAAGATATTATTGCAGATTGCAATTATAATGTCCTTAAAGTTTTTTTTATTATATATTGCTTAATCTGTCTTCAGGTCCAGGCTCGTCAAAACCTGCCGACATCAAGCCAAAATCCTTGAAGAAGCTCACCATGTCCGTCCTAGGCTCAGGCTCCTTACTCGAGGCCAACTGGACAGCCTACAACTACTACAAGATAAAGCACCTGCCTGACCACCCAGAAATCGACTTCAAGAACAAAAAGACTTTGCTGTACGTTCCTGGGTACTTGGACAATAATGGAGCCCCCGTTGGAAGAGGGTTTGGAGAGTTATACAAGCGAATGGGGTATAACGTCATAATTTTGGACTGTGTACATTTCACTGGTGCAGATGTGTGGCCTACGTAAGTACTTCGGACTTTTATAGAAACACTTAAACTACGTGTTTTATATTTGGACGATTTGTTGTTAGTTATACCTAAGATAAAAGATATTTATTCTTCAATTTAGGCACATTACAATGCACTTATGAACCTGAGAGAGAAAAAAATACTACCGGTTCTAATGACCGTGAATATTGAAATGTTCTAATGAAATGAATCTTATGACCGGCAAGAAACTCGGTGGGACTTATTGTTTTAAAATAGTAATACATTCGATCTTAAAGATACGCGTAGTCCTATATCCAAAACCACAAGAGTTTCATCTTTTTCTTAATTTCTGCTCGAACTCGTTTTTGACGGTCAGTCACCATAAGATTAAAATACACCCGGAGCCACGACATAGGTAGATCAGTTTCATTGAGAACCTTAGAAACCGTTACCCACTCGACCCTAATTTTTTTTTAATTCTTTACTTTTTGCAGAGTTGTGCGGTTAACGCGCCCAGTTGGTAAATACGCAGCTGAAATGTTGGCCAACTTAACAGCGTTAGGTCTCAACCCGAAAGACCTGGAACTAGTGGGTATCAGTCTGGGCGGTCAGATCATGAGTTTCATCGCTAAAAACTATCGCAACATGACCGGACATACCATTGCCAAGCTAACGGCTGTGGAACCTACAGGCCCCTGCTTAAGAAACTTAGGACCGGACCAAAGGATCGACAAATCTGATGGTGATTTCGTCGTTCACATTGCAACTAGTTTATATGGCTTAGGTGTACAATATCCAGCCGGACACGTGACGTTCTTCGTAAACGGGGGAGAGTGGCAACAAAGCGGTATCTGGTGGATCCCGTGCGGTCTCATATGCAGTCATATACGAGCTTTGTTTATTTGGATATCTGCTTTGCATAACCCTGGCAAGTTTATAGGCGTGCGATGTGAGTCTGCGGAGAAAGCGTTACAAGGTGACTGTTTCCAGGAGCCGAAGGTGACCAACACCCTGGACAGGTTCACCGATGAAACCAAACCCGGGATTTATTTCTTGGCTACTCACAACCGTTATCCGTATTACTTAGGTAAGAAAGGCGTAGAAATAAGCTCGGGTTTCAATTATATTAACAGTTTTATGGAAACGATCAATAAAGAGGATATGATGTGGGTTTAATTAAATCTCATTAGTTATATTGTACAGTCAGCATCAAAAGTAACTACGGAATCGAAGACATCAAAAGCTCTAATTCCCTTTTAAAATTTGACGTCTGACGGACTTTTGACGTCTTCGTTTACGTAGCTACTTCTGATGCTGACTGTACCATAGTTAAAGCCAAAGTAAGTTCAATAGCAAAGCAGCAGGATTATTTATACTGAATTTATACTAGGGTTATGATTGTATCGCTAATAAAAAAATAAAAATACAATTATAATGTAATTACATTGATTGGGAAGTTCCTACATGGTGATGCTGACGACCTAAAATTATAGATGTATAGAGATATAATGAGACAGTATCATATTTTAGACTGAATTCACTACCAATCTAATAGAGAGTTATAAATGTATGTACCTAAATTACGCATCTAATAATATTACTTTAAATGAGAATAACTTAATAAAAAAAACAACAGATTTTTATTACCAAATCCCTGAGATCATACTCGTATAACATAATGCCGGGACTTATAAAGAATTTTGGAGATATTATAAACAACGAAACAAAAGCGAAATTTATTTAATTATGGAAGTTTTATTACAATCCAGGTTGCGGGGAAACCCGACCGGGGTTCGAACATTCCATTTTTGGATCCGATCTTGCTATCTTGCCTGTGGTACCTTCATCTTTTTATTTGGTTCGGGGCACCGATATGTAATAAATAATGGGATACACAATCAGCTCAATATTTTTGAAATAGTGATACGACACGACAAATATTCATATTTTGTTTGAAATACTTAGTTTAAAATTATTGTTGTTCTCAGTGTCGGAGTTTGAAATTATTGCTGTTCTCATTTTTTTTAAACACTCGCAATGAAAAGAGTACAAATGTGAATATGAATATTGTACTTGAATGTCTTTTCTTTTTTATGTTTAGTACTTGACCATATTATTTTCTCCAATTATTTGGAACTGATTAAAATAATTTACTTAGAAAAAATCTACCTACGGAATATCAAAATATATTTAATTATAACGCGTCACATACGTCATTTAGGTCACCTATTGATTATGTTATCATATGTTGTATACATATCACCCATCAATTGTTAATGTAATTACTAGTTACTACACAGGCATTAGTAAATTAGGCGCGGTGTGGTCCATATTGCCCGGGATCCATATTTCCCGGGTTCCCCGTTTCCCCGGATGGTCGTTGCGGTCCCGGCTAGGGTTTACGAGTTTACGACCGTGCTTGCTCTCGGTTTGATTGAAAACATGTGTATTTTTAAAGATACGCGTGAAAATATACTGCGTGGGTCTGGGGCCGTATTCTAACTTTAAAACACGTTTAGAAACGATCCAACTTAAATACAACTCCAATGCATTACCAACACAACACAGCTAGCGCCTAAACATCTGAATCAGAAACGTCAGAATTTGTTTCAAAATTATTCTGATGGAACTCCAATACGACTTCAATATTGGTTGATTATTTATTGTGTTGGAGTTATGCTTGAGATAGATTGTGTTTTTAATGTATTGTTTATGTATTTTAAAATTATAATACGGCACCTGGTACCCATTATAATATGTAGAAGCAAAAAATATTGAATAATAATGTTTCTTTCAACCTTTTTGTATGTTTATTCTGCCACATTATCCTTGGAACCACCAATTACTTTAGAGAAAAAGTAAGTGTTTACAACCGACTTCAAGATTTCGAAGGAGGAGGTTATCAATTCGTCGGGATCTTTGTTTTTTTTTTTGCTTTTTTTTATGTATGTGCACCGATTATTCAAAGACGGCTGGACCGATTTGGAAAATTCTTTTTTTGTTTGAAAGAGTATACTTCACAGTTGGTGCCCATTGTAACCAGGTCAGGATCTGATGATGGGATCCTGGAGAAATCGAGGGAACTCTTCAACTATTATAGGCACACCTATAGTGATTTGAGTTTTTTTTACAGCATTTCGAGCATTTGCTTTTGGAAAGGTGGATGCTAAGTGAAGTCGGTTCGTTTTTGTTAAAAATTATTAAATGTATAGTTCATGATTGGAACTTAAAATACAGAGTGGATTTTCCAAATGGGTCAGTAAGGCAGCGACTGATGTTTTTGTCCAAAACATCTGCATGTCTAGTCGTTGCTTGAATAATGAAGGTAAATTCACCTTAGACCATTTGTCTCATTAGATTTAGCAGGTCCTCGCTGATTCATTAAAAAAATACACTCTGTTTATTTTATAAATAGTATGTGTTTTTAAAAGAAATTAAACCGAGTTTACACCAATAGACGGAGTGAAATCCTTGACTTGAACTGGAAATATTAATTAAAATTAATTTATGAAATTAACAGAAGCGCCAGAGCTCAGAGGCGGAAAGCTCTTTGAAAAAAACTTAATTACACGGGTTTAATTAAAAGGTAAATAAATCAATACGATAGCAAAAAGATTACCGAGTTATTTTATGTTGAGTTTATAAGTAGAATAACTTAATTTTGTACTAAGGAGAAACGTCTGCAAGCGAAATTTAAATTTTATAATTGAAATAGTATAAGAGCCCACGACACTAAATCTAGTTCGATAAGACTCCTAGATGATATGTACAATGTGTTTGGCTACCTATGTTCGAGCCGTTAACCATGATGAATTTTATCGACAAATCAACTCCCAGACCATTTTTTTCTCAACCATTTTTAAACTGCACCCCTTTTAAATTCTATGGAACCACACTCTACAACACTTGGTAAATTAACCATTATTTATTAAAATACTAGCTTTTGCCCGCGGCTTCGCTCGCGTTAAGTTCGGGGTAACACGGTTCCCCTTTCCTGATTGCCCCCCGGAATGCTCCATACCAACTTCCACTCCCCATTTTAGGGAAGTGGGGGGTTAGAAAGAGACAAAAAGTAGCCTATGTCACTTTCCATCCCTTCAACTATCTCCACTTAAAAAATCACGTCAATTCGTCGCCCCGTTTTGCCGTGAAAGACGGACAAACAAACACACACATACACTTTCCCATTTATAATATTAGTATGGATCCGTCGCACATGTGCAAAAGAGGTGTCTTTCGGCAGCTTACGAATTAGGGCATACATTTCAGTCATTAATGTTGCGGAAAAGTTTCCACAATTAGGCTAAAATTATTTGTAAAAAGTAAAATTGACTCAAAAAAACTCTTTTTTAGGGTTCCGTAGTCAACTAGGAACCCTTATAGTTTCGCCATGTCTGCCCGTCCGTCCGTCCGTCCGTCCGCGGATAATCTCAGTGACCGTTAGCACTAGAAAGCTGAAATTTGGTACTAATATGTATATCAATCACGCCGGCAAAGTGGTAAAATAAAAAGTGGATTTTTTTTTTATTAGGGTACCTCCCCTATACGTAAAGTGGGGAGTGATTTTTTTTTTCATTTCAACCCTAACGTGTGATATATTATTGGATAGGTATTTAAAAATGAATAGGGGTTTCCTTAAATCATTTTTCGATAATGTAAATATTTTCGGAAATAATCGCTCCAGAAGTAAAAAAATATGCGTCCCCCCCCCTCTAACTTTTGAACCATAAGTTTTAAAAATATGAAAAAAATCTCAAAAGTAGAACTTTATAAAAACTTTCTAGGAATATTATTTTGAACTTGATAGGATGAATAGTTTATGAAAAAAAAATACAAAATAATTTCTGAACTAATTTTGTAATTTAACCGTATAAGCAGGTGTTTATTGTACCTGTAATTTCTACAAAATTACAATGAAATGACGTGCTTTCAAATAAAGTAAAAACGGTGAAAATCGGTTCACGCAATAAACAATTATCCCATAAAAATCATCTTCCATACTTTATGCTCGTGCGCAATAGTTTACTTAATTTGCCGATAGATGTCGCTGTACGTGGAACTCTCATATCATATCCTACATGGCGGTGTTATTAACTCTTAAGTGGGGACACTTACTGTGACGGACGGAAAACTACGGAACCCTACAGTGAGCGTGGCCCGACACGCTCTTGGCCGGTTTTTCTTATTTTTTTGCAAAAACGAGGTCGTTGACCTGTACTTTTTTTATTGTTAGCATATAGTACAATAAATTCATTAAAAATCAATATCAAAAGTATAGGACTAGCTTTAACATTTCACATGTTATCCGAGTTCAAACAAGGCATTCTTTAACAGAATCGAGGGATAATTGGACTGTAATGGCTAATTTACAAAATGAGACCAAATTATTGAATGGAACTAAATTAACGCTTGTAAAGTAGATCTGGGTTGATGGCAATTTTTAGCGGATTTACTGCACTATCCATACTAATATTATAAATCGGAAAGTGTATAGGTTTGTTTGTTTGTTTGTTTGTTTATCCGTCTTTCATGGCAAAACGGGGCGACGAATTGACGTGATATTTTAAGTGGAGATAGTTGAAGGGATGGAGAGTGGCATAGGCTACTTTTTGTCTCTTTCTAACCCCCCACTTCCCTAAAATGGGGGGTGGAAGTTTATATGGGGCATTCCGGGGGGCAAAGGAGAACCGTGTTACCCCGAATTTAACGCGAGCGAAGCCGCGGGCAAAAGCTGGTCTGCTTATAATAAAACAAGTACAGGTCAATGACCTCGTTTTTGCAAAAAAAAATAAGAAATGTAAAATAATTTTTCTACTCCTGTACTTTTATCTGTCCTTTATACATTCATCAACACCTTTATAAGAACATAGATAATACACTCGATGAAAAGTCTATCTAGTCTATTCCCCAAAATAACACTTGTTCTATAAAAGCGCCAAAATAGTATCGCGTAATCGCGTGCAAACACGACAATTAATATAAAATAAATTACTGCCAACCTAAGAAACCTAAATAAACGCAGCGTTTAAAAAAAACTTTAAAAAATAAAAGAACCACAGACCTACTTCGTAGTTTTTTACGTTTCCGTTCGTTTGTTGGGGCAAATTGCAAACTTTGAAAGTAATTTAGGTATTTTTACTAATCTCTGTAGCTCTTTAATAATTGATCAAATAAAGGCGGTGTGTATTTGTGTTAGTAATGTTAGTATTATTGAAAAATAGTGTTTTAAAAGGTTAAAACTTAAATGATTGTTGATTATGTTGACAAAATAACTGCGATATCCATGAAGTTTTCAATTTCGCATTTCATGTAAAAGTAAGTGTATTCGTAGAAAAAGTATTGTATGCAACGTCGTATAAGTAGGTAAAAAAATGTTCGTGGCGTTTTTCTTAACAATTTTCGCCTACGGCTCAAATTGTTACCCACGCCACTCACCTTTTTTGACCCCTCTTACTCAACTGTTGCATAAACTACTATTTTCTACTCATGTACTTTTATCTGTCATTTATACATTCGTCAACACCTTTATAAGAACATAGATAATACACTCGATGAAATGTCTATCTAGTCTATTCCCCAAAATAACTCTTGTTCTATAAAAGCGCCAAAATAGTATCGCGTAATCGCGTGCAAACACGACAATTAATATAAAATAAATTACTGCCAACTTAAGAAACCTAAATAAACGCAGCGTTTAAAAAATACTTTAAAAAATAAAAGAACCACAGACCTACTTCGTAGTTTTTTACGTTTCCGTTCGTTTGTTGGGGAAAATTGCAAACTTTGACGAATGTATAAATGACAGATAAAAGTGCAGGAGTAGAAAAACTACTATAATAGAATCAGGCGTCTCTCTCTACTCTTTGCGGAAGTCCATAATATCAAGTACAATAATATTGCTTTGCTATTCCGCGGTATAATAACGTGCTAGTTGATTAGTGACTACCCGTTATACTTATTTGCGTATTTTTGCATGCATTAATGTTCCCACGCAGATGTCGTCGGTCTGACGTCCGGCAACGTTAGACGTCAGACCGACAACATCTCCAGCAGCTCCTGAGGATGCCTCGTAGAGAGGCGAAACATGTGTCGAGTTTTGGTATTATTGGTGGTGGTTTGTTGTATTTGTTTGCGTATTTGTTTTTGCGGCGGGAGGGTGGGAACATGAATGCATGCAAAAATACGCAAACAAGTAAAACGGGTAGTCACTAATCAACTAGCACGTTATTATACCGCGGAATAGCAAAGCAATATTATTGTAGTTGAGTTTTTTTAAAACAATTTTTCTTTTTACAATTAATTTTCGACTAATTGTGGAAATTTTTCTGCAACATTATTGACTGAAATATATGCCCTAGTTTGTAAGCTGCCTAAAGACACTTCTTTTGCACATGTGCGACGGATATTTGGACAAATAATAGTTAATTTACCAAGGGTGGTAGAGTGTGGTGCCATAGAATTTTAAAGGGGTGCAGTTTAAAAATGACTGAGAAAAAAAATGGTGGGGGGGTTGATTTGCCGATAAAATTCATCATACTATTTATACGTGGTTAACGGCTCGAATATAGGTGTACAAATTAATTGTATATAATTAGTTACATCTTCAATTGGGGAACACGAAATGGCGGTGCTAAATATGTTTTGGCATACATCTACCATTTTTTGATGCTGCTGCCACTGATCAGGCCAAGCACTTTGGACTTGCAGCACTGCATTATCGTATAGCTCGGCCTCTCCCCTGCTTCGAGGAACAAAGGAAACCTAAGAGTTATCATACTAGAAACCGTATTGTTTATTTATTAAAAGAAAATCGCGATGTTGCAATGCAAAAAACCCAACGGCGTAAGTCGACGGCGACGGCTTTGCAGCGATTATGCACAAAAAAGCGGCGTCTCTGCTGCATAGAACCCGGGAGAGCACAAACAGCATTCTTAGGATGATCGCGGACCATGTATGTTGTCCTATTATGATTAAATTAGTTAAATTAGTTAAGTCTAACTTAGTTTTTAAGTTTTAACATAGTTTTTAAGTGCTACTAACAAAAATGAGATCACTGTTATCTTAAAAATTTATAAATGAATTGAATTGTAAGTTAAAAAAATGTTTATACGCAAATAATTCGCAAATTCGAAAACGCATGGATTTGTCCATTGGATATGTCTGGAGGTCATGTCATGTCCGAAAAACAAATCCGTCGATGTGTGGTGGAAATTGGGCTCAGATGTCTTTGCTAACAGATCTGAATAGCGCATAGGTATATGGCTAGCTAATAAGCTAACATTGAAATATAGGTCCTTTATAGGGTTCCGTAGCCATAATGGCAAAAACGGAACCCTTATAGTTTCGTCATGTCCGTCCGTCCGTCCATCCGTATGTCACAGCCATTTAACTCAGAAACTATAAGACGTATCTTAATAAAATTTAGACATAATGTGTATTTTGTATGCCGCTACTTAATTATGTAGTAAAATTGCAGAAAAAAATATTTTTGGAGGGGACATGTAACAAAATTAAAAAAAAAACTAATCAAGTATCAACATGTTGCACATTAATCTAAAGGTATTTAAAAATAAAGTCGAGGTATTTTTCGGAATATGTTGTGATTAAGTAAATATTATCAGAAATAACTTTTGAACCGTAAGTCCAAAAAATATAAAATAAATTAAGAAGATGCGCCTTATCACATACTTTCTACGAAAATTGTTTTTAACATTATCGGTTCAGAAATTTTTGAAATATCTTCAAAAAAACTTCTTCCATAGGCATCAGATACCCCTTTTATTAGTTTGAAACTTATTCCATTAAAAGTACGGAACCCTCCATTATGCGTCGTTCGACACGCACTTGGCCGGTTTTTTAACTCAGCTTTCAGAAACAACATAATTATTTTTTGTTATTCAATCCAAGCATGAATCACTCTTGAATGCTCCACAAACACTGTATCAAAATGGTTTTCTAACGGTTACGCCTCATGGAGCACAGCACACATCAAAAATTCTGCATCACATCAAAGTAGAACTCGGAACTACACTTACCTACTTTACCCAATCAAATACATCAGTCCAATTTATGTCGGAAGGCTTTCGTAAAAAATACATTTTGGTCGGTTGTCCATTTCGCGGACTTTCAATCTGGAGAGGCATTCACAACGGTTGGGAACACTTGCCTCGAGGAAAACCGAAATGCGTAGTCAATGTTTATATTTTTGGAGAATCCAAAAAAAGTGTCGCTGATTAAATAATGTCCTAGCGATGGTATTTGTTATTTTTTTGTTATAGATATTCTCAAAATGTTTACATACTCGTATACCAGAACAAACAAACAAAATATCTTATAGTTATACATATAAATATATTCATAACGAAATGTATAACCCAAAAGTACAAATATTTATTAATATTTTTTATAAGCCTAGGCATTTAAAAAAAAGTTAATAAATTTTGATATATTTTCTGCCACTAATCATTAACTTTTAGGGTTCCGTACCTCGAAAGGAAAAAACGGAACCCTTATAGGATCACTTTTGTTGTCCGTCCGTCTGTCGGTCCGTCTGTGAAGACCCTTTTTCTCAGGAACTCGTGGAGGTACCACGCTAAAATTTATATCAAATACTCAAGTCTACTGTCCCGTGGAACTGTGAAAAAATCAATCTTCTAAGCCAACGCAATCAGAAGATACAGCCGTTTATACCGCAAATTTTCGAAAAACTCGCAAGGGAATCAAAACCTACAGGGTACTTCCCGTGAACTCAGAATCTTCAAATTTGGTACAAAGCAACGTCTTATAGCACAGATAAAGGAAAAATTGCGAAAACCGTACATTTTTATTTACATTATTTAATAAAAATATTTTTAATGATTTTAAAGTTACTACCCCTTTCTTCATGAACGCGTAGAGGTATTAAATTGAAATTCATATCAACTACTCAAGTAAAAAAATCAAACTTCTATGTCAACGCAATGGGTGAACTTTTACTTATATACCTACAGGTTTGTACGGAACCCTCGGTGCGCGAGTCCGACTCACACTTGGCCGGTTTTTTTTATAGAATAGAATAGAAATGATGAAAAACTCGTGATTCTGAGAAGCAATAACACAAGGTTTGCCTCAACTCCGTACTAAAGCGAGTTCCTGTTCTAAAGCGAGTTCGCTAGCTGACAACACTCATCTATTGCAACATAGTTATGTAGTGATCTTTAAGCTGGTTCTGTTCATCGATAGCTTCATAACTGAGGGGTCAACACAGCCCCGGGTAGTGGCGTAACTTGATACAAAAATTCCCTCGACAGCGATACCTTATCGAGCGAATAAATGCGTCTCAACTCGACCCTGACGAGACTTCCTCCGGCGTGTCACTAGTTGACAGCGATTCTGATCTAATTCCGAGTGTATGACAAAGTTATAAAGAGGGATCTTTGAGCTGGTTTTATTCATCGATAGCTCTTTAAGTGAGAGGTCAGCATAGCCTCGGATAATGGCAAAACTCGATAAAAGACTTACCTCGAAAGCGATACCTTATCGAGCGAATAAATGCGCCTCAACTCCGCCCTGAAGCGACTTCCTCTGGCGTGTCGCTAGTTGACAGCGATTCTGATCTAATCCCGAGTGTATGACAAAGTTATATAGAGGGATCTTTGAGCTGGTGTTTTTCATCGATAGCTCTGTAAGTGAGAGATCAGCACAGCCTCGGATAATGGCGTAACTCGATAAAAGATTTCCCTCGACAGCGATACCTCAGCGCGCGAGTAAGTGCGCCTCAACTGCGCCCTGAAGCGAGTTTCTCACGCGTGTCGCTAGTTGACAGGACTCTTGTCCATTCCCGAGTGTAATATCTCTGAAACGCTTTTGTTTTAGAATGCCGTCTTTTCTAGTTAGTGGCCGTGAGGCTCGTGCTTGGGTTGCGGCATGATGAGTGAAAAAGTACCGTTGACTGGTAGACTTACTAATTTATTCCTTAAGACTGCGTCGACCGTCCATTGCAGTGGCGCCCTCATTGGGGGATTGTATTTCCTAATAAACTAATCAATATCTGTATAATCCATCATGTTAAATTGTAGTCCTATTAATTCCGCAACTTATGATATATGTGATACAATTTTATATTACTTACTTTTAGCTTCATCTCCTAAACGGAAAAAAGTGGCCACCAATTGCCGTTTAGGTAATGAAGCAAAAAATACGCAAAATGAAACTATGTGACAAAGATCAAAAGTTGCGTAATCAGTAGGACTACAACTTAACACTGAGGGATTATACATAAATTGGTTCGTTTATTCTATCTATACACTCTTAATCTTGACTGGATTGTTGCATGATATAACTCTATCGTGTTATCCACACGTGACGAGATATTATCGATTATATAGGTATGTGGAGACCGGCTCAGCGAAGGTTCAAGTTTAACATGGCATTTGTTCATTGCGTAGATTTTTCAAAGGGGGGCCGGGCGGTATATTTCCGGTTCCGGTGTATACCGCTTATAAAAATATAAATGATATGAAAAAAAACACGTAATTTTATTAAATAGGGTTTTTAGGTAAAGGATGCGCTATGTGTTTATAATAATACCTATAAGACTTTTGTTTTAAAAAATATATAAATTATTTGAATTACAAGGACGAAAACATACAATTTTCGTATTAGATCTTCCGAGTAATATATATTATAGGCTGTCAACAACTAAAATCATATCAATTACCCCGCACCACAAGACACTGTAATCCCGCAGGCCATTGTCGCGTCCATAAAATTAGCGGCGAAACGAATAAATAAGGGGCGGTCGCGTAATCCCCCGGCTAATTCACCGCCGAATGGTCCACACACAGATCACTTCCTGACTCCTTACATAATATATGTGACGATAATAATTATAGTAGGTTAAAAATATTATTTGTTCGTTTTTAGAGTTAATATTTTGTGTCGGGGGTTTTTCAAATTATAAATTTTACCTTTATTTTGTATTTTTTAAAGTAGGTATTACCTACATCTTGAAAGACAGAGTTGACCTTACCATAAATTTAACTTTCAATATCATTGAAGTAACACGGTACCAAATTTCGAATCGATTGGACATAAGGAAGTTAGTCAGATCCCTCCATCAACTAGAAAAGTGCTGATGATCTTCAAACGGCTAAACAGATTTTCATTAATCATGGCTTAGAACACTCAGGATAAAATTATATATGACACAAAAAAACTAAACGAAAATCGGTTCATCCGTTTGGGAGCTACGATACTACAGAGAGACACGTTAAACTTATAACACCCCTCTCTGTTTGCGTCGGGGGTGAATAAAAAATTAACAAAGACAATTAATAGTCTAAAATACAAAACAAATAAAACTGAACTACCATCTACTAAGAAAAACGTACAATAATTCTCAAATTTAATTTAAAAAAAAGGTCAAGCTTATTTCATAAGGCGGGTGGCATTAAAGCACCAGCAATCGCAATAGCAATTCAATGAACAAGAAAAAACCGGCCAAGTACGAGTCGGTCTCGCGCACCGAGGGTTCCGTACAAACCTGTAGTAGGGGTAGTAATTTTAAAATTATTAAAAATATTTTTATTTTATGATGTAACTAAATGTTTACGGTTTTCGTAATTTTTCCTTTATCTGTGCTATAAGACGTTGCTTCGTACCAAATTTCAAGATTCTGAGTTCACGGGAAGTACCCTGTAGGTTTTGATTCCCTTGCGAGTTTTGAAAATTTGCGGCATAAACGGCTGTATCTTTTGATTTCGTTGGCTTAGAAGTTTTAATTTTTCACAGCTCCAAGGGACAGTAGACCTGAGTATTTGATATAAATTTCAGCCTGATACCTCCACGCGTTCCTGAGAAAAAGGGTCTTGACAGACGGACGGACGGACGGACGGAAAACAAAGTGATCCTATAAGGGTTCCGTTTTTTCCTTTCGAGGTACGGAACCCTAAAAAACAGGTCATTAGGTCCCTAAGCGTAGCGTCAACAGGTCACTAAGATCCCTATATTATAAACAAATATTAAACTTCAAGAATCATATCGCTAAATATTGATATAATGTATAATTTGTCCGGCGGCTTAAGAATAAATAAACCATACTTTTAATGGTACTTTAAGGTCTATCTAAGTGTCTAGAAATTAGGTGACGACGTTTTCTGTAGTTTTAAAGGGTGTAACTACGTATTTAGTGCAAGCGCGTCGTAAAATTATTTAAATCGACACATAATTGGTTATGTTATGTATTTAGAATTAGTAATATTCAGTTTCCCATGGTTGTGATAATTTCCCGCACCTATTACCTTTTATTAATCTCTGTTTGGCCCAACGGTTAACGGGTAGAGAATGCCTTTTGGCATTAAGTTCGCCTTTTGTACTCTGTTTTCATTGTGCAATAAAGTTTAAATAAATAAATAAATAATTGCTATCGCGGAGTCTGTGTGACACGATCTTTCGGTCAGCAAGACCGTTATCGGACCTCAGGGCCACTGAGCAGGACATTCAGAGAAACAGAGGGCCAATAACGAGGGCCAATCGCCCGATACGGAGATCGCCCGGATAGTTGCGGTATTATAAAAGTTCCCGCTGTTTATTATGTGTTGAAGTCCATTGGAACACTATGAATTGAGGATAAACTCGCAAAACAATGCGTAGATGCTTCAGCCGTAAAAAACACTGTTGGTTTTGCTGTGAATACGTCAAATCTAAACAGTTTTATTAAGAGGCTGACAACACCCGATGACCTTCACATTGACTTTACTCAAACAGTGTTTTAGCTATAACTACTTGTTTTGGGTAACTAAAAAAATATGTTATTATTCGTTATATTTGGGAGAACTTCGATAATTCCGATGCACGATTGAACGAAATCGGCTTGATAGAAAATAATTCCAAAGTTACATCTTAAAATTTGCTTTAAACAGTTGTATGTCTTTAGTTTCTTGACTTATACGTCTGTAACTAAGGGCAAAATTTCACCACACTAATACTAAAAACTTCGCTTTTTTATATTTCTCAATTAATGCGTAGTTTTTTTTAATACATCGTTTTGAAAAGTTTGCAATGAGTTCCCATACTAATCGTAACACAGTATTTCTCTTTCACTTGCGGTGAAAAAGATAGGGAGGGAATTTAGCTCTTGTCAGCCCCTCAAAGGTAATTAGGATACCAAAAAACAAGACAGTCTATTTTTACAATTTACAATCAGTTGGATTCCTCATTACTTGTAGGATAAAATCTAGTTGCTGTTACATTGCACCGCAAGATTGGGAAATGGTGCAGTCACTTTAGGATAGGTACTATTTATTTTTAAAATTATAGTTTAGCACGCGACTTTGTCGAGCCGGGGAGAGGTCTGAGCATAGTAGGAAATAAAAAAAAAATTATCGGAGAAATTATTCAGGTATTCTTTAAACAACACTTACATTACATTCCAAAAACTGCTTCAAATTTACTTCTTATCTTATAGCGTTTATCTCGACTATTTGACATTTGACACAGGTTAGAACCTGGGACAGGTCAGCTTAATGTCAAGAATAGGTTTAGGCACTCTTATAAAGCAACTTTTATTATAATCAATTGTTTATGGAAATGAAAATGAAAATTATTTTATTTCCTTCAAATTTTGACATAATGACAACAAGGTGGAAACTTTCTATTAAGTGAAAAATTCCTGTATTAGTAGGAGAGCCCATGACACTGAACCTAGTTCGATAAGTCTCCTAGATGAGATATATATAATTAGACGCGTCTTTAATTGGGGGAACACGAAATGCTGATGCTGCAAACCAAAAAAAGTGGTGGCGTATTATAATTTTTTTTTTTTAATAAAAAAATCCGGTTTCTAATACGATAAGTCTCCTAGATTTCCTTTATTCCTCGAAGCAGGGGAGAAGTAGGGCTACACGATAATGCGGTGCTGCAAGCCCCCTTGCATTGCCTTGTCAGTGGTAGCAGCATCAAAAGATTGTAGATGTATGAAAAAACAAAACGACTGATCTTTTTATAACAAAAACAGTATGTTACATAGGTTGCTACTTATATATCCGGAAACAAAAAAACAAACAAACGTACACGGCTGAAAATGGTTTTATTGTTTTTCAAAGTATTCCCCTTGATGATCTATGCACTTTTGCATTCGCGTGAACCAATTTTTAAAGCACTTCTGCCACTCCGCCTGAGGTACCTCCATAACGTGTTGTTTGAATGCGTCGACAGCATCTTCAGCGGTCGAAAATCGTTGACCGCGTAATTTATTCTTTATATTTGGAAATAAATAAAAATCGTTGGGTGCCAAGTCAGGGCTGTACGGCGGATGACCCGTTAATTCCACATTTTGACCCTCCAAAAATAGAGTTGTTTCGCGTGACGTATGACAGCTGGCATTGTCATGATGAAGAATGATTCTTCGTCGCTGGTTAGTTTTACGAATTTGTTCAAATACTTCCGGTAAGCAAATGGTCGTGTACCACTCTGAATTAACCGTTCTACGGTTTTCTAGTGGCACTGTAGCTACATGGCCATTAATACCGAAGAAGCAGGCCACCATTTGTTTCAATGTACTTTTTGCACGAGTAACTTTCGTAGGGTTCGGCTCATTTTGAAACACCCATACCGTTGATTGTTGCTTCGTTTCGGGATCGTATGCATAGATCCAGGATTCGTCACCTGTATAGATGTTATAAACGGCTTTTGAGTCACCACGGTTATATTTTTTTAACATTTTATTGCACCATTCGACGCGAGCATCTTTTTGCTCTTTTGTTAAGTTGTGGGGTATCCAACGCGAACAAATTTTTTTTACAGCCAAATAATTATGTAATATGCTATTAATGCTGGTCATAGAAATACCCAGAGTCGCCTCTATCTCGCGGTACGTAACATGTCGGTCGTCCATTATAAGTTTTCGCACAGCCTCGATATTTTGTTGTACAACGACCGATTTCGGGCGACCTGCCTTAACTTCGTCCGTAAGCATACTACGTCCACGATTGAACTCACTAAACCAGTGATACACAGTAGTTTTAGATGGGGCTTCATCACCAAAAGTTGAAGTTAGTTGATCTATGCACTGTTGTTGCGTTAAACCACGCCGAAAATCATAATAAATCATAGCACGAATATTTTCACGAGTGAGTTCCATTCTTGCTGCGAGATGACATTTAAAACCCGTCAAAAACAAAACACGAGCGTTAATAAGAAAGAAAAAATATACCGGCCAGTACTTAAAAAAGTTCAAATTTTACCATGGAGGTCAAATATGCTATTTAAGAAGATTGTAATCCCGGTTTCCGGATATATAAATAGCAGCCCTCGAAACTTAGCGCCTGAACTGCAACAAGATGTTACGTTATTAAAATGATTTTATATTTTAAAAGATCAGGCACTTTGTTTTTTCATACATCTATAATCTATTGATGCTGCTGCCACTGACAAGGCCACGCACGGGGCCTTGCAGCACCGCATACTTACTATATCAGGGAGCCTCGCTCCTCCATAACAGAAAGTCATACATGATTTTTAAAGTAAAATAAACATGATTTTTAAAATAAAAGTTTTTATACATTACTAATTTAATAGTACATTAAATATGCGATACAGGGCTTTCTTTTTTACTGCCCGTGGTGAGTACACAATTTTACGTCTCTACCTAGCCATAATGCGCTATAATATGCCATAATTATGGCCAGTTATAACGTAAATAAGATTCTAGTTGGTGTAGTGTGTGTGTGTGTGTGTGTGTGTGTGTGTGTGTGTGTGTGTGTGTGTGTGTATTCGTGTGTGTGTATGTTTTGATTTAGACTTATCATGATTATTAACTATGAGTTATGTTTAGAAGTATATAAGGTATAAAACTTTCCAACCCAAACGGTTTTTTAAAGTTAGGTTCTCCTGTCACTTGACGATGTTAATCCTACAGAAAAAGGTCACTCCTAAAGACTCCTCCAATTCCTCTTTCCTCCTACACACAAACGTAGGTAAAGTTAGGATAACATGTGTACCATCAATACTAGTCAGTATATATTATACCCATGTAACACATCAAAGCAGTATAACGGCCGTCTTACAGCATATCTGTATGCTTTTAGCATTTTGAGTTCGTTTTATAGTAGCATTATAAACGTTTATAGTGCTATTATAGCTCTTAAATGGGCACAAATTACCCAGCTTGAGATCCTATATAGGTTATTTAATAGCATTACAGGCGCATTATGTCCGCGCTATTAGCATTATCGTTGTCATAGAAAGTGCCAATCGCATTAAAGAAGCATTAATACGGCCAAAAAACTTGCTAATCGCAATAAAGAAGCATTAGTACTCTCGATTAAGTTGCCAATCGCAATACAAAAGCATTATACTAGCATAAGAGTGTAGTAAAATAAACCTTACGTCAATGCAAAAACGTCTCTAATACCGACGGAACAAATGTTCTTCTGAACTTCTTTGTCTCGCAATATAAAATGGACGAAGACGGTACAAAAAACTGAATGAGTGACACGTCATATTTGTTTGCTTAACAAAATTTATAAAAGTGTTTGACTCTTTTACGTTATTATATCCTTCATATATTACTGCGCAAAGTAGTTTACTGTAAATGTGTATATAAGTTTCATTGAAAATTTTCACGCGCCTTTGATTTATTGTGGTTTTGCTATAAAATATTATAAAAAGATGCGTCAAATAAACAAAACAATTGTGTAATCCTCGTATATAACGAGTTTTGCAATATTAACATAATAGTGTTGGTTGAGCAGTCTTAAATTAAGTTATTTCATTATTATATAGGCATTTTCCTTATATAAATAGGTTCGCATGATTTTATTTTTAGGTTATAAATTATTTACAAAATGGCGTTGGTCTATATAGACGGAGAGCTAGCCACGTCAGATATGACACAATAATGAGAGCAACCAAACCCCTCTAGTCAGTTTGGTATACTATGCTTATTTCTAGATCTGGACATCTGGCAGCTTTAAAGTGGTGGAGGTCAAAGAATGCAAACCATTTCAAGAAAACAAATCCTAGAGATCTGGGTTCGATGCAATATTATGAGAAACTATACAAATACTATACAATATTAAGAGAAATTATACAAAAGTTTATGTTGGGGGAAAGTAGTGCCAAACGATATATAATATAATTCATAGTTTGTCGCCTACTGTTTTTGTTTCCGTAATAATACACAATATTTTTTGGTTAAACGTTTTTTTTATCGATTTTTGACCAGTTTTGAGTCGATATTCCAACATATTCACTACAGATAGAATTATAAAGCAAATAACTATCAATTCTTGAATGTTTTATTTCCATTCTGTAGAGCCGGATCTTGAAATAAATGAGCCGTTATTTTTTTATGATATTTTTAAAATATGGTCTAAAAAACACTTTTATCGATATTCGAATGGTGTAAAGAATCTTACATATACGTAATCTACGTATTAGGGTTCCTCTTTGATATCTCTAAAACTGTAGAGAGATTTAAATTTTTAACTAATTAACACAATCTTGAAGCAAATAAAATCATTTTGTTCAATATTTTTTGATTTGCAATTTTTAAGTAGTTATACTACTATATATAAACTGAAAATAGATGTCATATACTTCAGAAAAAGTGACCAAACCCTCCGGTGTCCGAGGCCAGATTTGAACTGGCGTCTTCAGCTTTCGCGGCTGACGTCCTGACCACTAGACCACCCGGTCACGGCGGAACTTGACAAATTTTCTCATGTATATGCAATCTCTGAATTCGAAACGGCTAGGCGCCGTTGACCATACTCTAAGGGCATGCGCAGTACGTGCTTGCACCTCCTATCCGAATCTCTTACGTGATTCTGGTATAGCGAGAGAGATTGTGCTGCCATCTATGAATCTTGAAGCAAATAAAATCATTTTGTTCAATATTTTTTGATTTGCAATTTTTAAGTAGTTACACTACTATATATAAACTGAAAATAGATGTCATATACTTCAGAAAAAGTGACCAAACCCTCCGGTGTCCGAGGCCAGATTTGAACTGGCGTCTTCAGCTTTCGCGGCTGACGTCCTGACCACTAGACCACCCGGTCACGGCGGAACTTGACAAATTTTCAATTCAGAATTCAGAGATTGCATATACATGAGAAAATTTGTCAAGTTCCGCCGTGACCGGGTGGTCTAGTGGTCAGGACGTCAGCCGCGAAAGCTGAAGACGCCAGTTCAAATCTGGCCTCGGACACCGGAGGGTTTGGTCACTTTTTCTGAAGTATATGACATCTATTTTCAGTTTAAGTAACACAAAATTTATGACCTTAAAACCACTTTTTTAGCCTAAACCGGTTCGACTTTGATGTCGAATATCTCGAAGACAATGAATATTGAAGTACATATAGGATACTATATTGTTTAAAGCCGTTACTGATAATATGATAAGTTATATAAATCATTAGAAAACTAAGGGAATCAGATCTAAGGTCGTTGGCGCCAGGGAACCCCTTAAAATATAGGCCCTGTCCCTTATAACTGAGACAACTTCGGCAGTTTTTACCTAGTTTGGTATTACTATTTTCCAATTAAAACATTTTGCTAGTCTGTCACTGTGACCTCCACCCATTAAAAGCTGCCAGATGCCAGGATCTAGCAATAAGAATAGTATAGCAATCTAACCAGACGGGTTTTGTTGCTCTCATTATTGTGTCATATCTGACGTGGCTGGCTCTTAGTCCAATAGCAGCTCAGTGACCCTTAAAAAAAGCTTATAAATGCCTCCAGCATTACACGTGAATAATTATGCTATTAAACAACATTAAGCATTAAATACTACTTAAAATTGCTATTGTAGGCGCTAAGGCACTAAAACAGCTAAAATCTGTATAGGGGCTGTTCATAAATCACGTTATCAATTTTTGATGATTTTTAACCCCCCCCCCCCCCTAAAATCATCCAACCCTCCCATTGCCAAATAAAGTGACGTCATTTAAAAAAATGCGTTTTTAGCTTAGTTGTAAAATAAAAAACTATTTAGTAGATAATATTTTATAGCATTAAAAGTTTATAGAAACACTAATTTCACTCCTTTATTACACATTGAAGCACTTTTGAAAGATGCGAGAGATGATGTGATCTCCGGAATGACCGCCCCCCCCCCCCCCCCCCTCCGACGTCATGCTACCATCATCCGATGTCCAGACCTCCCCCCCATTTGAAATGACGTAATTTATGAACAGCCCCTTACAGTGAATTACTTGGCTTTATAATGGTTTATATTATTGCTATTATACAGCATTAGGAATGTATTACCTACTTGAAAAAGCTATTGTACACCCTAAGGCATTAAAAATAGCTGAAAGCTGTATAGCGAATTAACGTGGCATTATAATGGCTAATTTTCATGTTCTTAAACAGCATTAAGCACTTATTTATGCTATTGTAGAACCCAAGGCACTAAAGCACACCGAAGCATTAGTGTAGCAAACCAAAACGCAACTGTACAGCTGAATGCTGTACAGTTGCATTTTGGTTCGCTGCACTAAAACTAATGGCTAAACAAAAGCATTTACATATGCCATTATACAACCGTTATACAGCGTAAAGCATCATATAATGCTATTGTAGAACCTAAAGCACTAAAAACAGCTGGAAGCTATATACCGGATTTACGTGGCATTATAATGGCTAATATTCATGCTCATAAACAGCATTAAGCATTCATTTATGCTATTGTAGAACCTAAGGCACTAAACCACACCGAAGCATTAGTGTGGCAAACCAAAACGCAACTGTACAGCATTCAGCTGTACAGTTGCATTTTGGTTCGCTGTACTAAAACTAAAGGCTTTAAAAAAGCATTTACATATGCCATTATACGACCGTTATACAGCTTAAGGCATTATATAATGCTATTGTAGAACCTAAAGCACTTAAGTGCTTTTAAACAGCTGAAAGCTGTACAGTTGAGTTGTGGTTTGCTGCACTAAAACTAAAGGCTTTACAAAAGCATTTAGATATGCCATTATACAACCGTTATACAGCTCAAAGCATCATATAATGCGTCAAGTTGCTCGGTGAACGTATATAAGAGTTTATACGGTCCTTAAGTTCGAAATAAGTTAACTATTCATATGTTATAATGCTTCCTGTGTTACTTGGGTATCCAATAACATACTGTCACATAATGAATGACTTCAGAACTGCTATAACTGGCTGTCATACAATAAATATGGTGATATGATCCGGCTAATAGGGCATCTGAATGCAAACCATTCGTTATTCCATATATTTCCCTAACAAACTTGTATGCAATACAACGGCACATATAAACAGCATATAAAATGTTGGCAGGCACGGGCGAATAACAAGTAAGGGTGCGGGGTTGTTGAGGGTAAAATAGCAGTTTTCATTTGAGCTGCCTATGTAAAAGTTAAGTTAAAAGACTACAATTATATCCGTGTAGCATATATCGATACCTCCTAAATATACTGAGCCAAATGCAAAACCACGATTTTACAGGAGGGCTGTTCAAAGGTACAAAGTTCCATAACTAACTCATACGTTGAAATAATTTCATGAACATTTCAAATATGTATAATAAATATACTTTGCTTAAATCTACATATTTACTTTTTCGAAATAAATAATAGTTTTTGAAAAAACGGTAGTTAGTCCAGTATACGTGAAATTTACGAGTACTAGGTCTTTGATAAACTGAGCCAACTACTACTTGATCCAGTATACGTAGTAAATTATGATTAGATGAATATGGACATAATTTTATTAAACTAGATGTCTATTATGTGTCATGTACCATTAGATAACTAAACAAACTCAAAGCTCGTGCTCAGATAGATTATATCGGTTATTTTTCGTCTGATTTATCACTTGTACCAGTATACGCCTGAATGAATGCATTATGTACCAGTATACTGTTAAGATTATTTTGTTTGTTATGTCCATTATAGGAAGTTTAGAAGTTTATTATATTTAGGATATTTAAGCAAGTTATGTTTGTAATAAATAAAAAACAAATTTACACTAAAATTGTGTTTATTATAACAATTAATTAATCACAGCCCGCATTTAGGGAATGATGTTTTTGTCGTTGCCACAAAGTGTTATTATCAACATAATACTGTTTTAATATTAATTATGGATTAATTATCTCACAGTCTTCATTCACATTACTTCGAGAACGAAGTAATGGGAATGAAGACTGGGATTCTACGAAATCACAAAAAGCACTTTCTTTTAACTTTAACAATAAAAATCAAAATGATTAAGTCTAAGTTAAGCACGTTATAAATATAACAACGCAGATCAGTTTTTACCAATACAAAATTAAAATAATGTATTAACTCTCTCTGACACAAACATTTAAATATAACTTCTGAAACATCAGGTTCTTCTTAAACACCTACTTATTTTAGGTTAAAATATATTTTTTTTTAAAACGATGGCACTTGCACGAGATCAATCATTAATCGCCTTCATTGACTATAATAGCTTCTAGTCATTGGGCATAAAGAACACAACACAAATCAATTTAGTCTTAACATAAAAAACTTAATTCGGACAAACATCCTAGAACCCCAAAAACATATGTGCTAACAAAATAGTTAACTTCTAAAAAATAATATTACTTATTTTAATTAGGCAAGTATTAATAATTACTTACTGATGGCACATGAAAATCAGCCAACAGGATGTTATTATATGGTAATTAAAGTTTTGAAAAAGTCGTGGTATTGAGCTGGAATTATACTACTTTGACATAAATAATTAAGATCTTAACCTTTATCTTTGTCGATAGGTATTGGGCTGTTATAGGCCAATTGAATGCTATTCAAGCCTTCCGTTAACTCATTTTGTCGGCTCCTAGTATTTTTATTTTATTTTTTTTATACTACGACGGTGGCAAACAAGCACACGGCCCGCCTGATGGTAAGCAGCTACCGTAACCTATGGACGCCTGTAACACCGCAGGAGTCACATGCGCGTTGCCGACCCTTTACAAAAAGGAGGATTCACTGTGTTGACGGCTAAAGGAACAAGAGGGTCCCTCATCGTCAACACACTGGGTCCTCTTTGAGCTCTTTGGCTTTGGTTCTGGCTATTTGCAGAACATTCAATTGACTGATAGTGATATGTACTTCAAAAGTGTATTTTATTGTGAAAAGCTCCTCAGGTGAAACATGTACTTCACACAATTTACTCCACATGACAGCTTGTCCGTTAGTGCCAGTTTTCCAATTATTAAAAAGAGGTAGGCATGCTTTAAAATCAAACACCGATTCTGGCAAATTTTTTGCACTTCATAGGGTTTATCAGTTTTTGCCATACGCATAGCCATGTACCATTATTCAGGTGTATAAATGTTTATATTTTTTGTCTTTCTTTCCATTGACAACCAGAAAACATGCAGAAAACGATGTGTAATTATTATGTTATATTTACAGCAAGCGTACATGAGAAATACGATCCGGTTCCTATTTTGTCCCTCACAGTTATCAGACCAAAACCTGAACTCTTTTACATCGTGTTGAAGCTTTAATTTAATTAAGTGTAATACATCGCTAGCAACTTCATCAGACCTTTTTTTAGCTAAATAGCTAATCAAATCAAATGATCATGCCAACAGAACAGTAGCCCTCTAGTGTTCCCAAATCAAATGCTGTGAAATTGTGCAAATTAAGTTTTCTTTTGTAATAAAACACGCTTATATTACCGTGCGATAACTAAATCATAACCAACAGAGCCTAATTTTATACGTAGTAGGTAGAAAAGACGTATGCCGTATCGACTATTGCTCGCGTATAGTGGGACAGCGTCCACCCGCAACGACGACGAGCGAGCATACTGAGCCAACTGCCACTTGCGCTGCGCCCGCGCCACCCTTCCTCGATAGGTGTCCCACGTATAGCGGTACAAGTGACTTAGCTCAGTATACGATGTTCTAATTTAAAAAACAGTGTTAGTTGGGTCAGTATACGTCACTTTATTTTGAAAACTAGCAGTAATTTCGCTACGAAATTTTTATTGCATATAGATAGATATAAGTATTTTGATTCTAAATATGCAAAAAAACGAAAATCGAAAAAATGTCAGTTGGCTCAGTATACGTAGGAGGTATCGATATGTTAATAAACCTCCAGTTCTATTTGTACCCTCTCTTTGTTCTTGTACATTGTGTATTAATAAAATTAAAACTGTGTTATGAATAAATAAATAAAAAATATCGGTCCTCACAATACCATTAAGTTCAAAACGATTAGGTAAGGTTCTTGAATGTCATTATCGTCCACGTCTGTCTCTGCTTTTCACGGATCACGGATTTCGCCCTGGGATCCGCTTGGTAACCTAATTTCGAGAATTGGCATAATCGCTGGTTTGATGAAAATGCTAATTTATTCAAGCAGCGCATCGTATCTGCGCCCGCTCCCGCTCCCGCGTCCGCTGTAAGAACCACAAAAGCCCCACCATCACAGCAAGAATGAAATGTAGCGTAAAAAGAAAGCCTGGAGTGGGCCAATGTCGATCCTTATTTATGAGTCAGCGGATTATTATGAGTCGGCAATTTTCCGGAGTATAAAACCCGTTACTGCCTCTTAAGTGGCATTCGGGGTTTTAAAATCAGTTCTTGATATGATATTTCTCCCTATGTAGGCATCATGCTCGTATCAAAACCACTGAGTCAAAATAGGGACATAGCAAAACAATCAATATGCCAAGAATATGCAAATAAGTAAACAATATAAAATCATGAATTTATTAAAAATATTATCAGGATACTTAATATCAAATTGATGACAGATTAAAAAAGTGTGAATGCCGCAATGGAGCGCTTTGCATTACAAGTTTATTGCGACCTTCGGATGATTACATTTCCGGACATCTTGGAAACAAAGGGATGGAAAAGTTTATTTTGCGTGAAGATGTACAAACGTAGTCGATTATGAGTTTCTGGAATAGTTTCCAGCCCCTTATAGATATACGAGGCGAGTTTTTAAGCTAGTAAAGCATGCTGTATAGCTAGAAATACTGTATAGTTCTCGTTTGGAATATGCTGCTGTTTACATGACGCCAGTAACTTTAGGCCAGTCATCAGTACCATCAGTGACGGTCTTTGCCGGCCAAAAGAAGTCAGGGTGAAAGATAAACTTAATACTGTAACTGTTGGTCTTAAAGAAATGTATTCTCAAGTCTCAGCAACTTAACAATACTTCGTATATACATAAATCAAAAAATAAGGGTAAAGCTACATGGAGCGTAATTAAGGACAACCTTAACTTAAATACTAATAAAACAGAAATAAAAAAACATAAAAATAAATGAGCAAGTATTTACTGAGCCTTTGAAAATATGTGAGATTTTTAACGACTTTTTCATCAACCACTCCCACATAAATACAAATAATAATAGTAAGAATTCATACACAAAAACTGTTAATCATAGTATTTTTCTTTATCCATTAGATCAATATGACGTGGTCAAAATAATTAAATCTTTAAATGAAACTAACTCTACCGGTTATGATGAGATTCCGACAAAATTGCTGAAACAATGCGCAACTTATATAGCACCACCACTCAGTTATCTCGTTAACTTGTCTTTTGAGCAAGGCTGCTTCCCTGACCGCCTTAAAATATCAATTGTCAAGCCACTTTTCAAAAAAGGAGATCCGAGTGTGATAAACAATTATCGACCAATTGCTCTAATACCGGTGTTATCAAAGGTGTTTGAAAAAGCTATATGCAATATAATTTTTAATAAAAAAAAACCGACTTCCATGGGGGTAGCCGGTGAAGCATTATTCTAGATGGTGCACACTTAGATTCCATACAATGAAATAACTTGCTTAACAAACGCAGCGGAGAGGACAAATCGCCAAACGTGAACCATTGCGTCGTTGAAGAGTTCCGTTCTGATCATCATCAGCAGTTCCACTTCATCAAATGTCACTCTTTTGAATGAAAATGCTTGATTTGTTGATAAAAATACAAAAGTCACTTTATGTATGCCTTTAAGATTTGAGGAATCCCCTCGATTCCTCATGGAACTCATCATCAGAACTTGAGCTTGACGAAAATTGGTCCTGACAATCTAACTTGCTTAACAAACACAGCGAAGGAGACGAATCGCCAAACGTGAACTATGCGTCGTTGAAGAGTTCCGTTCTGATCATCATCAGCAGTTCCACTTCATCAAATGTCACTCTTTTGAATGAAAATGCTTGACTTGTTGATAAAAATACAAAAATCACTATGTGTAAGCCCTTAAGATTTGAGGAGTTCCCTCGATTCTTCATGGATCCCATCATCAGAACTTGAGCTTGACGAAAATTGGTCCTGACAATTAAACTTGCTAAACAAACACAGCGAAGAGGACAAATCGCCAAACGTGAACTATGCGTCGTTGAAGAGTTCCGTTCTGATCATCATCAGCAGTTCTACTTCATCAAATGTCACTGTTTTGAATGAAAATGATGGATTTGTTGATAAAAATCACTATATGTATGCCTTTAAGATTTGAGAAGTTCCCTCGATTCCTCATGGATCCCATCATGAGAACTGCGTTTTGACAAAAACGGGACCAATCTGTATATATATACTTACAATCAAAAAAAGAATTTTCAAACTCGGTTCAGAAATGACGGAGTTATGGAGTAACAAACATAAAAAAATAAGTAATTTCTTTGATAAAGCTAATGTTATACATCCTAACCAGTTTGGCTTCAGAAGGGACAGTTCTACGTCCCATGCTTGCTTTACCTTGGTTAGTCATATTACTCAATCTCTTAATGACAAGCAACATACATTAGCAATACTACTAGATATGAGTAAAGCTTTTGACAGTGTCTGCCACGATATTCTACTCACAAAGCTGGATAAGTACGGTATTCGGGGAAAAGCTAATGATTGGCTCAAAAGCTACCTATCTGAGAGAAAACAGTACACGGAAATGACGGAAATAGTTAATAATAAGAAAGTAACATACAAATCCGTGTCGAAAACGAATGATTGTGGTGTTCCTCAGGGCAGCGTCCTTGGCCCTTTGTTATTTTTGACATATATTAATGACTTGCCAGACGTACTTAAACATACATGCATTCTATTTGCAGATGACGCTACTTTAATAATTAAATCTAGCAATACTCGTGACTTAGAGAATGAAGCTGTTACTGAACTGCAAAACACTATTACATGGTTGGAAGACAATTGCCTTAAATTAAATTTAACCAAGACTAAAATTATTAAGTTCAGAACACGCAACTCGCCGACGTCTAGCATAAAAGTTCAATGCAATGATTCATGTGTTGACCACGTTGATTCAACACCCTTTCTTGGTATTACCGTGGACGAACATCTAAATTGGAAAGCACACGTTGAAGGTGTATGCTCCAGGTTAAATAGATTCGTTTTTGCATTGCGACGGCTTAGATCTATAGTATCGAAAGAGGCTGCACTGTCTGCGTATCATTGGTATGTTTGCTTCAATTTTACGTTATGGGCTTATCGTTTGGGGCAACAGCACAGATATCAAAAGGGCATTTGTTACCCAAAAACAGTGCGTCAGGGCTATACATGGAAGTGAATATCTCGCCCATTGTAAACCAATATTCAAGGAACTAAAAATCTTGCCACTTCCCTGCCAGTACATATTGGAACAGACAAAATTTGTAAAAAAAAATCCACATCTCTTTCCACTTCATTACAAAGTAACTAATAAACAAAGACCTAGCAGGTATCCACTACAGCTTTTTCAACCAGTACAAAGACTCAAAGTTGCCAACTCAAATGCACATTTTATGGCTATAAAATTATTTAATAGACTGCCAGATGACTTTAAAATTCTGCCTACACCTCAATTCCAGAAGAAATTGTTTATATGGTTGCTTGAAAAATGTTATTATTCTGTTTCTGAATTTCTAAAATAATAATTATATTGTATAGACTATAGAACCTGAATATTTCTACACCGATGCCTGACGGCAGAATACGCTGACCTAACACCCTCTACTAACCAACATTGTACCATATTCTGAGAAATAAATGATTGATTGATTGATTGATTGATTGCTGTAGCTTGCTATTCTGGCTTGAAAAACTAGCCTCTTTTATTCCGAACACCGATTCAGTTACGCTAGAATTCAAATCTACTTTGCCTTTATATTCATATGCTGAATTTAAAAACTAAAACACTCAAGATACAGAAAAAACATCTGAACAAAATATATGCTAAATTAAATGATCTTTTCAAAAAGTCGATCAAAATTAATACCCTCGCACATACGTCTTTCGCCGCGCCCCTTTTGCAAAAACAGAACGCTATCAAAGGCAAATTGTCGCAAAAAACATTGTGTTTGTAGACATTTACATTCGCGATATCGAACCTTATTGTCCCAAGCTCGGATCTCCCGCAGCCAGTAATGTAAAATAATCTTTAGACTGCTTAAGTTAAAGTTGCTTTTAGGGTGGTGGGTGGAAGTGGTTAAGAGGGTTGGAGAATGATAGGGGTGTGCTGGACGGCGGGTCGGCTCGAAACATGGCGCAGATTGAACGGAGGGAACGATGAAAAACCTCGTAAATACATGTTTCTATTCGGCTGCTGCCAACCCTGACGGGGTACGTAGCTTTTTCAAAGGTTGTTAAATCATGCTGTAAAATCATGCATGAAAATCTAAATTATAAGTTTTCGCAAAATATTCTCTCGCTAATTACCAAAACCTAGTCTGGCGCTTTTCGGCAAAGGAAAACATCGAGAGGATCATATGGCAGTCGCTTCCACAAAAAATTGTGCCTACGCGAATTCATAGGGTTAGATTTCCGAGCGAACAACAGGCTCAATGAGCCGTGACAAAAATCCACGACTGATGAGTTTCGACTTCGGATTACTAGCACTGTCATGTACCAGGTTATTCCTACTGCCTGTAGTATGTAGGACGCTACTTTATGAAGTCGTAAACGCATAACTCCAGTTATCAGATGACCATGTTTTACTTTGATTCGCGATTACTGTCCCGAAGATATAACTCCAGAATAAAACACTTATTTTTCGCTACTTTTATGGGTATTCAGATAACCCTGAGTTACATAACATATAGCAGATTGTATTCAGATGGGGTTATCTTTTTAAACATTGTGACAAAAGGGTCGCGCCATTACTAAAATGAATACAAAAAAATTTTTTTTTACGTATTTTTATTCTAAAAACTATAATTTTAAACAAAAAAAGAACCGACTTCACTCAGGCTTTCCCCTTAGTAAGGACAAAATGCCCGAAATGCTGTAAAAAATACTCGAAGGTGTGCCTATAATAGTTGAAGAGTTCCCTCGATTTTTCCAAGATCTCATCAGATCCTGACCCTTCCAAACCAAACAAGAATTTTCCCAATCGGTCCAGCCGTCTTCGAATAAATATACATACAAATTGAAATACAAATAGTGGTGATCCGTTTAAGGGCATGGTATCGTAGTACGACATTTGCGACTAAGAAAAAGTGAGAGAAAAAATTTTTGGACGCGAAAAAAAAAATGATTTTTGTATGGGACGTTTTTTTTTTGCGTGAAAAAATTTTTTTTCTTAGTTTTTCATAATTAGAATACGATACCAATTATGCCCTTAAACGGATTTTTGTTAATATACAATTATTTTTAAAAAAACCGGCCAAGTGCATGTTCGACCACCCATAATAGAGGGTTCCGTACCTTCGGCTGACGCTACTACGGAAGGTATTTACGACAAAAAATGAGTTGTTAGTTTCGTAAAACATATTCCTCACTTCATAATTATTTATTTAAACTTTATTGCACGTGAAAAAATACAAGTGGCGCACACAATGCCTTAAAGCATTCTCTACCAGTCGACCGTTTGGTATAAAAAGGAATATTAGTTATGTAGGTAAGTTCAAAATAAAAGATATTAAATAATATAGGTATAGGTACTTTATAAATTATTATATGATATACTATTTAATGAATGAATGAATGAATAAATGCTTTATTGCACGGTCACTTCTGAATATATGGAAACATTTAATGTGACATAAACATGTAGGTATCCAAGACTTTACACCTTATATTATATTTGATTATATTAAATGTATCCATATTTTCAGACGTGAATGTACGTATATGTATACATAATACCTATTACCTAGTACAAATCATGTAGTTACATTGCGCAACATGCGCTTGGAGGCGAATTTGCTCTTATTGTATTTTATATTTTACCTATAGGTAATATAAATAATGCCACTCAGTATTAAGCTATTCAGCAAGCAACGAATGTGCTGCTTAATTATCATCACGGTGGATTAGCACGTGCATTTGCTCTTTGGTGATTATCCTGTAAATGGCTTTTTAGTTGGCAACAAATTTGAGCCAACAGCGTGCTGTAACCGCAGCTTTTAAATAACTAGTATTTTACTGCGGATCTCTAAAAAAATATATTCACACGTCGCAAGTTCTTTGAAATCGATCTAGTATAAACACAAAAGTAATTAGTTTGGTTATTTGTTGCTCTTTTTCTGCGGACCAAGTCAGAGCGCTTTTGGACACTTGACTCTTATCATGCGTATGTCGCCTAAACACAAGTTCGGTTACTAGCACGTACTAAAAAGGGCGTAAGATAATTAAAATAGGGCGATACATTCGTCATCTAGCTAAAAACTTTAACTAATCAAATGTTTAAATGACGTATGTTGGTTCGAAATCTATGCACATAACATCTTTATGTTACACGGACTTATTCATGTGAATATTATTGTTTTAAAAATATACTTGTAGGAGAGGCAATCGAGATTTGGACCAGGGAGGTAGCGTTTGACCATATGAAGTCAATCCTAATTTGTCAGATATAATTAATTGAGAATTAGTATTAAATAATTCGGGCTCGCGATTACCTTAACCTGCGTGCAAAGACGTTTGTTGTAGTGTTTATTTGTTTTATTCCAAGTGTTTATTTAATTAATAGTTTATTAGAATCAGTGATATCAGGGAGTAGAAATACTTAATTGAATTAAGATTAGTTAGCACCTTCCCAATAATCACATTTTTGTGTAAAAGAGCCATAAAACTTTAAAGTTTTAATTATTTAGCCTAGTCTGCTTAAATTGAATGTTGGCATTGCAAAATAGTTATTTTGAAGGGAGAGCTTAACGCCATATCACACAACTCATTATATTGGCTCTTTCCGACAGAATGACGAAATTGTAGTGTCACACATTTAATTGCTTCTTTGATTCTATTATTTGTGACGAGATAGTGAACCAACAATAAAAAACTACTTTACACACACATCGTATATTTGTGTTACACACAAAATACATGTACACTCACTCACTACATACCACACTACACTTACAAATACACAGCTGACACACCACACGTTTAGTCACACGTAGGTACACTCGGAACAAGGTTTGGTGGCTGAGATTAGCTCCTGCCAGCTGGACGCCGAAACAGGCTTTGGCCTAATGTATCTGACGGGTCAGTGCATTAGAAGTCTGAAGCCATTACACTACACACTAGGTACACAAGCAAGGCCTAAGTTGTTTATATTTCTGTAACATTTCGCTCTGTAGTCCTGGGATCCAACCACTCGATATGTGCCGACCCCTGACGTCTGATGTCGTGTGTGAAGGTAGAGTGTTCTCCATCCAATTTAAGGGGCTGCAGTACAGTGAGTGTTATAGGGTGTAAATAATATTCAGAGCACCTTGTACAGATCGAAAACACTCACTAACTTTGTCACAAATACCGCGGCTGCATGACGTTGTAGGGACAAGCGTAAATACCGCAGCGCGTAAGCTTAGCGTAAATTATAAAATGCATTGTGCGTAAATACCATTTTGAAAACGACAGGAAAGTGAAGAGTGTTGATGAATGATTAGGAGGGATGTTTTGAATGTACTCCTGGTTTAGCTAGGATTGTTTCCTGTCGGTTTTGATGGACGCGTGGACGGGCATGTTCCATTCTCAACGTCACGCGAGGCAGGGGTGTAGGATGGCAGGGAGGCCCTGGACATTCCAAAACTAAGTAATAATTACAGGTTCCCCTTTCTAGACCTACAGGTCTGAATTCACAAGGTTTCTTTGTTGTCGGGTATTTCTTTCAGGTCGCTATTCCATCGTGTTCAAGCTATATTCTAAAATTAAGTTAAATTAACAGTAAAATAGTAATTCATTGAATGTAAAATATCTAGTAATTAAATCAATTAATTTATTTTTCCTTTTAGCACTGCTGTCATTGGTGAGTGGCATGTTCATTTATGTAGTTAGTTTTTTTTAAATATTATTTTACGCTTACGGGTTAATTGAATTCTATTGAGTTTTTCATCACGTGTTTCGGTTTATTATTAATGCATAAAATATATACTTACTTAATTCGATTTAAATTCGGAGACGGATACAGATACGGATCTCCGAGTAAATTCTTGTCCCGTGTTTTACGGACACGGATCAAAAGTACGGATGGTGTAGAGGTCCATAGGGTCCTCTAAGTATGAAAATTAGCAAAATGACTTTAAAGGCTAATAAAGCTTCATTTGTAAGCTTTTACATGATATTTTCATGAGTAAAGTTCATGAAAAAATGAAAATAAATGATTCACATAGTATATATGAGGGAGGAGGTTCATCTTATTACATATTGGTTTTATTTTAGTATGTAAGAAAAGATCAAGTTAATGATCTGACAAAGGAAATAAAATATATGGAAGTATATAAGCATTATGTGTTTTATTAGCAACCATACATACCAGAATTTATATAATAAGCTATTATCATTGCTCTCAGGAAATGAGAATATTTGGAAAATATAACACCTGAAATCTTTACTAGGAATTCTCACAGTTTTCGATAAATTATATTATGTTTAGATATAATTATATTTATATTATTACTTACTTTTGCATTATTGCATAAGCAATTGATACCATAGAGTTTTGATAAATATTGTTCACCGTTGATTGGCAAGATTTTGAAACATTCATGATCTTGGTCGATTAATTAAGTATTTTATATAATTGTAATTTAGATATAAATAATGGTTATTATTATTATTATTTGGGTATTTCAAATGGCATTATGACCATAGGTGGCATTCATATGTAAATTATATATGCAGCTTGCGTAGATATTTAATGTATGTTTTAGTTTTCACAGGAACAGAGGCTATGAATAACAACTTAACAGGATAAGTATGCAACATTTTGGGAAATTATTATATGAAATATCCGGTTGTACTATTTGCAGTGGACAAACAGTAATTTGGTTACCGCACTAGATTTGTCATAAAGTTTTAGCAATCTTGTGATCGATTCCTTCAATAAGGGATGTATTATTAGGTAAAATTAAATTCATAGGATAGCAGGAGGTTGTATATAAAGTATGTTCTAGAAATATTTACTTCATTCTTAAGATATGTGCTAAGTACAAATATATATTATTTACTAAAGACATTTTATGATATAGTACAAACTGTTAGTAACATAGACAGGTTTTTTTACCCATTTAGAAATTAGTATTTTGATTACAAATTGCTTTATCATCAGTTTCTTATAATTTCATATTATTCTCATTGTGAGTATATCTAGGGAAGGGAATGACCGACAACTGAGAATATTGTTCGTTAAGTAATGATGAAAATTGATACTTTTAATAGGATTTTCGAGATGAAATGTAGTTTATTGTATAGAATAAATGTATTATTGATAATTTATTCAATAACAAAAAGTAGTATCTAATAATATTTTAGATTTGTCTGAAAATTTGTCCAAATGGAGAGGTTATGTTTTTAATTTGTTAATTATTGTTATAAATCGATACTTAAATTAAAGGGAAAGTAATTAAAGTTATATTGCAGGAAGTATATTAACAAAATTGAATGAATTAAGCGTGAAAAAGCTAAGAACTTACTTTTTCATCCAAAATCGATTTTTGGGAATATTATGTAAAAACTCGTATTATGAAGTTAAATAACGGAGATGATTAAAGTTGGGAGCTTTGTTTTTATAAAACATAAAGATTTCAATTCAGTAAAGCGCTAAAATAGACAAATTTTATGATCGAAAATTGTCGTGAAAAAATTGTAAGTATTTTAAAATTACTGATGTTTGATGGAATTCTAGGCTAGTTTTAGCTTATAAACGTGTGATAAACACAATTTTGATCAAAACAAATAAAGGAAAGTGATGAAAATTAGGATAAAAAGCGAATTTCCTGATAAAAGTTATATTGGTATTTTACAAAGTAAATACGCAGTAAATCCGATAGGATCTTGTCATAATACCTGCAGAAAAATTATCTTCATCATAAATTATATAAATTCAGCTTACTTTGTTTGAATTAAAGAAAATCGTTTTCTTAGAGGTTAGGTTTTCCAAAAAGGGTAGGGCGCTCATAGGAACTTGATTCTTTTAGAATTATGTAGCGTAGGGATCTTAAGAATCAAATTGGTATACAAAGATATATTGGCATTTTACGGGGAAAATAGACATTAATACTTACAGGGGCTTATTAAATCATACGCGGGGCTAATTTTTTCATCTATTTTCATATAAATTTTCATTGGAAATTGCATAATTGGATAGATATTCAAGAAAAACATTCCTTATGAGAGATAGGAGATTATCGAACTAGGTCACTTAAGTATAGGAATTTGGTCTTTAAAATAGTATGAACTAAAGGATCAATAAGGTTCAAATTGGCTTAAATCAATCTAACCAAGCTACCACAAGGCGGACGTTTCGAACCTCCCTGACGTCACGGGGGTAGTTACCCAAGTAACACAGGAAGCATTATAACATATGAATAGTTAACTTATTTCGAACTTAAGGACCGTATAAACTCTTATATACGTTCACCGAGCAACTTGTCGCATTATATGATGCTTTGAGCTGTATAACGGTTGTATAATGGCATATCTAAATGCTTTTGTAAAGCCTTTAGCTTTAGTGCAGCAAACCACAACGCAACTGTACAGCTTTCGACTGTTTAAAAGCACTTAAGTGCTTTAGGTTCTACAATAGCATTATATAATGCTTTAAGCTGTATAACGGTTGTATAATGGCATGTATAATTGCTTTTTTAAAGCCTTTAGTTTTAGTGCAGCGATCCAAAATGCAACTGTACAGCTGAATGCTGTACAGTTGCGTTTTGGTTTGCTACACTAATGCTTCGGTGTGGTTTAGTGCCTTAGGTTCTACAATAGCATAAATAAATGCTCAATGCTGGTTATGAGCATGAATATTAGCCATTATAACGCCACGTAAATCCGGTATATAGCTTTCAGCTGTTTTTAGTGCTTTAGGTTCTACAATAGCATTTTATGATGCTTTACGCTGTATCACGGTTGTATAATGGCATATGTAAATGCTTTTGTTTAGCCATTAGTTTTAGTGCAGCGAACAACATGCAACTGTACAGCATTCAGCTGTACAGTTGCGTTTTGGTTTGCTACACTAATGCTTCGGTTTGGTTTAGTGCCTTAGGTTCTACAATAGCATAAATAAAGGCTTAATGCTGTTTAAGAGCATGAATATTAGCCATTATAATGCCACGTAAATTCGCTATACAGCTTTCAGCTATTTTTAATGCCTTAGGGTGTACAATAGCATGTATAAGTAGGTAATACGTTCCTAATGCAGTATAATAGCAATAATATAAACTATTATAAAGCCAAGTAATTCACTATAAGGGGCTGTTCATAAATTACGTCATTTCAAATGGGGGGGGGTCTGGACATCGGATGATGGTAGCATGACGTAGGAGGAGGGGGGGGCGGTCATTCCGAAGATCACATCATCAATGTGTAAAAAAGGAATGAAAGTCGTGTTTCTATAAACTTTTAATGCTATAAAATATTATCTACTAAATAGTTTTTTATTTTACAATTAAGCTTAAAACGCATTTTTTTTTAATGACGTCACTTTATTTGGCAGCTTTACTATCAAAAATTGATGACGTAATTTATGAACAGCCCCTATACAGCTTTTAGCGGTTTTAGTGCCTTAGGTTCTACAATAGCATAAATAAATGCTTAATGTTGTTTAATAGCATAATTATTCACGTGTAATGCTGTAGGCATAAATAAGGCATTTTTTAAGGGTCACTGAGCTGCTATTGGACTAAGAGCTAGCCACGTCAGATATGACACAATAATGAGAGCAACAAAACCCGTCTGGTTAGATTGCTATACTATTCTTATTGCTAGATCCTGGTATCTGGCAGCTTTTAATGGCTGGAGGTCACAGTGACAGACTAGCAAAATGTTTTAATTGGAAAATAGTAATACCAAACTAGGTAAAAATTGCCGAAGTTGTCTCAGTTATAAAGGACAGGGCCTATATTTTAAGGGGCTCCCTGGCGCCAACGACCTTAGATCTGATTCCCTTAGTTTTCTAATTATTTATATAGCTTATCATATTATCAGTAACGGCTTTAAACAATATAGTATCCTATATTTACTTCAATATTCATTGTCTTCGAGATATTTGACATCAAAGTCGAACCGGTTTAGGCTAAAAAAGTGGTTTTATGGTCATAAATTTTGTTTTAATTAGTGAAAAATTAAAATCTCTCTACAGTTTTTAGAGACATCAAAGAGGAACCCTTATATGTAGATTACGTATATGTAAGATACTTTACACCATTCGAATATCGATAAAAGTGTTTTTTTAGACCATATTTTAAAAATATCATAAAAAAATAACGGCTAATTTATTTCAAGATCCGGCTCGACAGAATGGAGATAAAAGATTCAAAAACCGATAGTCGTTTGCCTTATAATTCTATCTATAGTGAATATGTTGGAATATCGACTCAAAACTGGTCAAAAATCGATAAAAAAAAACGTTAGACCAAAAAATATTGTGTATTCTTACCATACATCGGGGTTTTCGGTGCGGGAATGTTTGACATTAGCCAAAGAGTAGGCATTAACTTAAAAAACAGAATGTACTCTAGCACGTTTCTACCTAATGAATAATTGATCGAAAAAATCATAAGTATATACAATTTATATGAAATAGCTGACTATTATGTATATATATTGTAGGTACATATACCTATGATTTTTTCAAGTATTTTTTTATTAATTCATGTAGTGACTGATCATTGTCAACCTCTTAAGTTAATCAAATAGTTCATAAATATCGGACGTCAAGATTAATATTTGACACTTACTATACCGTGTCTTTGTCTTAGGTAGATCTAGTTAATAAATTTCGGATATGCAATTGCATTTTTAAAATACTAAGTATATAATAGTCAATACAAACATGCCTCTAAGAAAAAAAGCTCGTATCATAGTGTGTAAGCTATTCACAGAGAGGTAGTTATTCATTAAGCATAATATGATATTTTCTCAGACTAACTCTCAACCTATCTGTTTATCTCTACTCTTTCTCAAATCGTTCCCGCACCGAAAACCCCGATATATGATTATTACGGAAACAAAAACAGTAGGCGAAAACTATGAACTATATTTTATTATACATCGTTTGGCACTACTTTCTCCCAACATAATTTTTTGTATAATTTCTCTTAATATTGTATAGTATTTGTATAGTTTCTCATAATATTGCATTAAACCCAGATCTCTAGAATTTATTTTCTTGAAATGGTTTGCATTCTTTGACCTCCACTACTTTAAAGCTGCCAGATGTCCAGATCTAGAAATAAGCATAATATACCAAACTGACTAGAGGGGTTTGGTTGCTCTCATTATTGTCATATCCGACGTGGACGTGGCTAGCTCTCCGTCTATATAGACCAACGCCATTTTGTAAATAATTAATAACCTAAAAATAAAATCATGCGGACCTATTTATACAAGGAAAATACCTATATAATAAAGAAATTACTTAATTTAAGACTGCTCAACCAACACTATTGTGTTAATAATGCAAAACTCGTTCTATACGAGGATTACACAATTGTTTTGTTTATTTGACGCATATCTTTTTATAATATTTTATAGCAAAACCACAATAAATCAAAGGCGCGTGAAAATTTTCAATGAAACTTATATACACATTTACAGTAAACTACATTGCGCAGTCATATTTGAAGGATATAATAACGAAAAAGTGTCAAAAACTTTTATAAAGTTTGTTAGGATGCAAACCAATATGACGTGTCACTCATTCAGTTTTTTGTACCGTCTTCGTCCATTTTATATTGCGAGACAAAGTAGTTAAATCACAACGTTCATTGTATTATAACATTTGTTCCGTCGGTATTAGAGACGTTTTTGCATTGACGTAAGGTTTATTTTACTACACTCTTATGCTAGTATAATGCGTTTGTATTGCGATTGGCAAGTTAATCGAGAGTACTTATGCTTCTTTACTGCGATTAGCAAGTTTTTTGGCCGTATTAAGGCTTCTTTAATGCAGTCGGCAACTTAATAGAGCGTACCAATGCTTCTTTGAGGCGATTGGCACTTTCCATGACATCGATAATGCTAATAGCGCAGACATAATGCGCCTGCAATGCTATTAAATGACCTGTATAGGATCTCAAGCTGGGTAATTTGTGCCCATTTAAGACCTATATCAGCACTATAAACGTTTATAATGCTACTATAAAACGAACTCAAAATGCTAAAAGCATACAGATATGCTGTAAGACGGCCGTTATACTGCTTTGATGTGTTAGCGTTTATATACGTATTTTTGATGCTATATAAGGGAAGGGCGTACCGTAGGGATTCACTTTGCCTCCGACCAGAGATCTACGAGCACTTGGCCTCCAACCTTTGACTCCGACCGGATCTACGAGCACTTCGCCTTCGGACTACGGGACTTCACCTGACTTCTGCCGCTGAATAGAGCTACAAGCACCGAGGCCCCGCCCTGAGCTGCCAATAGGACCAGCAAAAGAAGTCTAATTTGGTGAGGTAAAATTTATTCACTTTAATGATAAATTTTATTTCTTTTCTGTGTATTCTCTTTAGGTCTCGGAGTTGAGTAAGTGCTTTTAATTAACTGTTATATTATGAACATTTTACCTTATTAATGTGGTCCTTGCATTTAATTTATGTGAAATTTGGTTGAATTATTATATGCAATATATATATGCGTACGGAATTTAACGGAGCATGCGGAAACATTTTACGAATTTAACGAAATAGGTATGGATGTGTCTATCCCATTTTTGCGTATGCGTTATATTTTTATACGGTTGCGGAATGCGTTATATCTCTATACGTTTTGTAGATGCGTTTTCCCTATATCCTATATGTCGTATGCGTTATAATTTTATATGTTTTGCGAATTTTATTGCGGAATGCGTAATATTTTTATATTTAACGGTTGCGGCATATGAATTTAATTGAGTACCTATATATTAAGACGTTTACCCTATTTTGGGAACGATTTTTAACGTGTTTTACGTACCTGATTTATGAATTTAAAAGAGTGCGTCCTCTATTATACTTACGGTTCATATGCTTTGGTATATAAGCATTGACTTGAACTGAAGTAATTATTACTTGTGTGATTGTAACATTATTTATGTATGACAGTGTAACCGACATTAACCATTGAACGATTATGTTCATTCTTCATAACCACTACCTTGATCCTTCTATGAAGTGTCATTTATATTACTGAAATTAATTATTACTTTTGAGCTGGATAAGGCATCTGACTATGTACCAACCTTGTGTTGTAAAACAAAACATATTATGAAAATTTTAACATGTTCTCTGACATAGTGAGACTTGTATCTTATCAACATTCACGATAATTGATGAATAAATATTATTGTATTGTTGGAAATACAATTATTGGCAAAGAGAAAGCCACTATAATAAAGTATTGAAATTCAACTGAGAGATTGAATCGTGCTGGAGTGAGTTATGAGAATCCATATCAACTACAACTGAACGAAAATAGTTCATAAGTTAATTCAGGCTTTCATTTCAATAGTGTACATCATCTGTAAAATTTAATAATTAGATGAAGAGTTTGGTAGTTAGAAACAATGCCTCACTCTACGTACTATACTATTTGCTTCTCCTTGAAGTTTTAATTAGCATAACTGCCTAACACGACATATTTCTATGATTTATTTCGGCATGACCACAGTCACTTTGGTTGAATTTTGGTTTAAATTTGGGTTCATTAAATAGCTAGGCATCTCAGAGGTTTTCTTGGCGTTTCTTTCCTCTGGTGTGTAGGTTACGAAACGTTGGTAGCACCACTAGTTGTTATTAGTAGAGAAAAAGAAAAGAAATAAAAATAAATTAAGATAGATTAAGAGCTAATAATCACCACCTCACGGATTACAGGCATGTAGATAAGGAAAAACCTTTCACACATCAGCTACCCATCCTAACTTTTGTTTAAATACTTGCAAAATTATATCTAATCAAAATAATCAGAAAAAACAACTAATTTGAAAAGTTGTTACTGCCTGGATTCGTTAACATTAGCGCTTGTAGGCGTAGGGGTTAAATAAAAAAAACCATATTTGCTTATAGTTAAAAAAATATTCAAATAAGACAAGAGATCTACATCGTCAATAACAAAATTTTACAAAATTTATTTTCTAGCAATAATATTTACCGCAAATATTGGAAAGACTTTTGTCTATATGGAAACTACCGAATAGCCTTTTCTTTTACAGATATCCTGACACCATACTACAGCTTTACCACTAAAGCCTCACATCAACAACTTGAATTTAAAACCGAATATTTAATTTACTAATTAATTTATGTACCTATTTACTTAATGTCGTTTCGTTGTAAAGTACCATTTATAGGAAATAAAGTTTAAACTAAATATCCTTGTTTTTGTTTCAACAACCTCCTTATCAGTCTCCTAAAAATTATCGGGTTACTACATAACTAGGGATCTATCACTAAACTTTCACGAGCCATTGTTAGGAAAAACTGCTGAGATTGTCTGACAAATCATGTTCATATAGGAAATTAGATTATTGGGGTTGTAGTACTTAACGCAGGGTTGTAGGGTTCCTTTCAGGAGGTAAGTATGTATAGTCATCAGAGCTTAAAAAATTGTAGTATTACGGGGTTTCAGACGGGGTAGAGGGTTTCCTTCATAGAGAGCCACTTTGGCTTTCTCAGCTTTTTAAGTTTTCAATAAAAGTTTTTACCTTCCTTTGTAGCTTCCAATAGCTTTTAGTAGCTTATAACGTAAAGAAGTAAAGTTAAATTTAGAGACGAGCGTCGCGTTCTCTTCAGTAATAGCCGTGACCAGGATTAGAATCATACATATTAGTATTTACTCATGATTTGATTAGTTAATTTAAGCGGTTTCAGTTGCTGACCGAGTTAATGGATATGGAAACTGATGTTGTTGTTGAAACAATAAAAAATATATACGTGGAGGGCAGAGGGAAGCATTCTTAAATCATATTGTTACCATAGGCGCGAATTGTTGGGTAAACTTTGTAGGCACATTAAATCAATGTACATCACGAAACACTTAAAAAACATAATTGCATCACTTCACTGGTGCTCGAAAGCATCATTTCCACACACTTTTTTAAGCAGTTCACGCGTTTTTAAATCACTAGAACTATCAATAACATAACCACGAAAACTTTGTTTTGACTATCTGACAGCCATGTTAATACTGACTGTCACTGGCGTTGCGTTTCGATTCTACGTGTTCTAACAATGTTTTATTTTGCAAATTATAGAAATAATTAGTATTTCACTATATAATTAACATGATATTATTGTCATTCAATAAACGATGAGACATTTTTATTAATATCGAATGGTTCAAAAGGCGGCAGATTCAAAATACCAATGCTTTTGATAAAAATATGACTCAGTCTAGGTCCATAATTGTAATATTTATTTCTATTTCATGAGATGCCAATAATTTTAAAGTATATTGTAGTTAACATGTAGCCTGTTTCAGGAGGGGAAAATCAGTGGTTATTAGTAGATACATAACAATAGAGATAGGTTCATTTATCAAAAGTAATATCTAAGAAATGATCACTGGGGTGGGGTTGATTTAGTAAGGTTGCCACGCTTAATAAAACTACATGTTTATTTCTTGTTTAATAAATAATAACAAAAGAAAAGTAGTATCAACATGATCATAGTGCAGCCTAGTACTGATCGATCACTCACATAACACAAAATCAGTGTCTGTTGACAAATACGAGTTGCCACAAGTAGAAAACTATTTCGGTGAGCAAACCCTCAATAAAAGATCACCGTATTAACTAAATAACCTACCGTGTAAGATAAGACACCAGTTGGACAAATTTAAATTTGAAAAACAGCTTTACAAATATCTACTAGATACACTTGAGTGACACCGGTATCACAAACAGCATATCACTAAGTGTGTCAATAAATAACATTAGCATAACAGTAGAATAACTAGTTAATAACTATCTCACTTACAGATAAACCGCGGAAACAGTTCTGCAGGACATTGTATAAATGAATGTATACTTTCGAATAATAAAGCAATCTATCTAATCCATCTATCAGTAATCTCACTTACTCCTCCATCTGGAGAAACTTTATCAAGCAAAGGTATTATATTATGGCAGGATGTTAAACTTAGGTCTTGTTGGGATCCTTGTCTTTGCTATTATTTGAGGTCATCAACTTGATAGTTTGCACACTGCATTTGATGTTTCGGTGATTTGAAAGGCTTATTTGTCACATGTATGCTAATTTTACAAATTGAAATCATTATTTGACGTAGGCAGTTTTAGAGTAATACTTAAAAACCAGCCAAGTAGTGAGTACAGCCACAAGTACTTAAAGTTAACATGTCTCACAAAAGTTTAAATATTTAAAGGGTTTAGCAATGATAAGGATGTTATTTACATGTAGGGTATTCACATTAAAACAACATTACCTAGCTATGTAGTATTAGATATAATTGCTTATATATACTGATTAACTTAATAAAATAAAAATAAAATCATTATTTTGAAAAGTTGCCACGTTCGAAAGCATATAGGTACTATAATTGCTTGCATGTGAATTCTCTGGGGTTACGGGCGTCCATAGGCTACGGTAATTTTTTACCATAAGGCTGGTCGTATGTTTGTTTGCCACCGTCGTGGTATAAAATAAATGATAATTAGTGGCTAACTTAAGGGACTAAAGCTACAATAGGAATAGTGTGTAGATCCCACAGTCTGTCTTCCACGGTGATAGGAAGGTGGGCCGCGTTGATCGATGATGAGACGGAAGTCGCTTTGTATAGATGTTCCGAAACTCTGAAAATTTATTAAAATAAAAACGTTACTAGTGAACATGGAGATAGTCTAAATGGTTATTTGATTTCCAAACGTTTTCCTTTAAATAAAGTAAGTAAGTAAGTTTGTTATTGCTTCCAAGTACATAGGTAAATCGTTAAAAAAGTATTCTAATTTTAAATGGGAACTCATACCATTATTCTTAAGGGGTTTGCCATAGCAATGGCGTGGCATTGCAAGTAACGGGTAGTCAATAGGATGGCCTAGGTTTCGTTTGAACCCGATTCTTTGTGTAGGTGTCTATACCAAAATTAGGACCAGTAATTCGGCCATAGAACTCTATTTCATGAAGGTTTGTCATTATGTACATGTAGGGCTGATTTCAAAAAAATATTTTAGAAGTCATCATCATCATCAGCATCACGTTAATAGTAGATGATTAAGTACATACTTACACACATGTGTAGGCATGCATGCATATACAGCCATAGGTTTTAATTTTATTAGGAAGAAATACTATACTCACTTGTCTTCCGTTGTGAAGAGCGTAGAAGAGATGCGAGGAGCCAGGGGCTTACCTGGAAGCTCTCGGGGTACTGCATAAATTAGCCTGAAATTAGTTTAATTAGGAATGGCATTAGTGTGAACTTACAAAGAAAAAAAAGTGATCTAGGTTTCTGGTGCTCGAAACTAGCGTCGGGCTAGTCTTCTGCATTCAGAGTATCAGTGTGATCTATCTTAGAATAGGGAGATTTTAAAGTATAGCTGTCTTAGTACTTAATTTTAGAAAAAAAAATATCCATTGTTTAGGTAACGGGGCGTTAAAAGTCTTACTACATTTTTTCTCAATAATTTAAATTTTATGATAAGCTAGTCTTTGCCTACCGTACTCTTCTATATACAATCTCTAACTACAAAAGTGCAACAAGCCCAAACACAACGGGATAAAATTGAATAGTTGAGGGAATTCTTATAGCCACCTTTCTGCTCCATCATCAGACCAGCTCCATGTCATCATAATATTGCATTGTCACGTGACATACATAGGCGTGGAAAATTTCAGCTCAATTGGAAACAGGGAAAGGGGTCAAAGTTCGCTTTTAAGATTTAATTACAGACAGCGGGACAGGTAAAACAAAAATTTCTCAAAAGATGATACTAAAATGTTTGTACTATATAGAGTAGTTGCAATTTAGGTAGTTCATTGTAATAATTAATTTACTAACGAAAGATAAAGGCTAATTACCTGAAGTAAGAGTCAGAAACCTCGAGGGCAGCCCACAGGTTAACGGTGGATTGCGGGGCTGGATTCACTGAAATACATAAAGTAGTTTATATAGTAGGCTGTTTTAAATAATAAAAATATTCTTTGTATGTAGCTAAGAATAAAATTCGTTTCATAGGGAGTGCACATATTTAAGAAACATAACAAACATAACCTACAAAAAAAATATATGACAAGTTACCGGTCTAAAATGCGGGGGGCAGCGTTTCCTTTTGATTAAATGCTTTAGTACAGATAAATAAAAATGTTGCGTTAAACATGTACTTACATTTTAGTTCCGGAGAGATACACGTTGCTTAGGCAGCCGTAGTTGAAGTCGTAGAAGTAGGGTCAGTTTGTCGTGAAATCTGGCATTTCTAAAATTCCGAGCTCCTTCCTTTCATGTAGGCACGTTCTCTTGTCAACCTGTAATTGAAATAACTTAATGAAATAACCGAGATAAAGTAACTTTAGTAACCATGTAAGTACAAACGTCATATATAAGTTTTGGCGGGACAAAACATTGTTTCCTTTTAGATATTTATTTAAAAACAAAAGGGATACGGTCGTAAAATAAACAATGTGGTTAAATAGTCCACTTTTAAACAAAATAATGCGTACTTACTTGATATTTTACTATAATTCAAGTCCATTTGATCCGCTACATTTTACGTCATAAGTTTGAAGGACTGTAAACACTCCATAGCGTCCTGGATTGATTGATTATTGCGTAGTAACTTATAGGTTTTCCATTGTAATCTGGTTTTATCCATAGCATAATAGGTGTAGATATTCATCAACAGATATAATCTAGAAACAAGACAACTTCATGAAACGTAGAAAAAATGGCGCTGGTAGTTACTAATAAAACTTTGAACACGAAAACACGTCTCAACCATTCGAACTACTTAAGCCACTGTTGATTAAATATGTCGGTTAACACTTACTCCTTGCATTTAGGTAGTTTTGCTATTGTTTTACTTAAAATATCACTCATAATATATATAACACAGGCCGGGTTTAGGTTAGGTCAATTTGTGAAAATTTTGGACGACTGTGACCTCGGAGCGGTGTTGCCATGAGTTATAAAAACCACCGAGCGCGTTCGTAAATTAGTAAAATCCTTGGGAGAAAAAAAAAATTGTTTATTTCTTTTTATTTATTGGAACAAAAATAAGATTTAAATGCACATAGTACTTAAAACGAACTAATTTTGTAAACAGACACACACTAATATACTTTCGGGTTCAATTTAATAGTAGCATTGATATGTTTATGGTAGAATCCTAATTTAAAAATACACAAAGTCATTCCACAGATAAAGAAATCTTTGATAGTCACTGATAACATTAGTGTTTAAAAGCCCTGTTACACTTTACTTTTTTTAGTGTCCTAACTAGCACCCTAATTAGGATCCTAACTAGTTATCATAGTAAATTTATTTGCTAAATGCGGTTAGACTTGACTAAATTTAGAAACTAAATCATTTAGGAAGCTAACTAAGACAAGTATATAAGCGTCATCGTCTCATCGTACATTCAGCTTTTATTTAGCGTTTACGTGAGTTAGGACGGTATTTGTGTTAATTAAACCTACAAATACGATACGTAGTTATGTCAAGTTAAGAATTGGAATAAAAAAGGGGGTCCATACACAAATTTGCAACAACAAATTCAGAAAAAAATTGTGTGTTATGTTGGCCATAGTGAGAACTACCGATTTTTTCCTTCAATATGATATTAATTTTAGACTCGAAATAAATAAAATAAAAAATTGCTTTTACAGATTTTACTATGTTTTGGGAATAGTTTATGCAAGGGGTCGTTGTTACAATTACGAACTAGCAAACAATGTTCTAACATCAAATGTTTAAAACTATAATTGCAGTTTTTTATCAATTAGCAGGCGGGTGGTTCTCCAAAGTGTCGCTAGATGTCACTGTTGTAAACTAGCGAACGATGTTTTCTTGTAGAATCCTTATAGATTTTATCCGTCACATAATTATAATTGACAACATTTCATTTTTTTGAGTGCTACTTTTTATTGTATGGCCCGAAAGAACTCACAATTTTAAGAGATCCGTATTTTATTACTTGGGCAGAAAGGGCGTATGTAACAGCCGTCGAAATATCGGCTAAATGACGTCACATGTTGTGTTTCATACACTGAAAAAAACGTTGAAATAGTTACATTGATTGACATTTACGTAAAAACCATGACCATAGTGCGCTTAAACAGTTTGACATTTGAAGCACAAGATAAACGTCAAAACTTAAAATATCAAACCGCTAATTTCGAAAGATATCTTAAGGATTGTTGAAAATGCCTTGCATTAAATATTACCTAATGAAAACTTACAATAGCAACACATCTTTATAGCCCAGTTATTTACTGTTCTACCATCAGCTGAGGGAAGTACTATCTGAGACTATATACAGATGGACCTGAGGAGAGGCCCATCTTGTTGTTTTTCTTTCGCCGATGTGTGTCATTATGTTGGTTTGTTTATATTGTGTGAGAATGTATATCTTATATTAGGCCACGTTTCCACCACAGATGTGCTAGGTATATGAAGGTATCCGCCTAATGAATAACTGAACGAAATTAAAATAATTTTATTATAATACTTACACCTTTTATTTCTCCCCTGATTAACACATGGTGAATTTTACTTCTCCAGTAGTAACATTCTAAGTACAGGAAAGATAGTTCACTTATTATTGACAAGTCATCAGAAAGTACCTAAGGACCTACTTAATTAGAATACAGGTTTAAAAATGACAAGTGTTCATACTAATAAAATTAGTAATTTATTTCCTATAAAATGTAATTTATTTACCACAATCCACCACTACCACAATCAAAACAACTTTGGCTCGTGACATTTTAATTGATATAATTTCTCAGTTTTATCTGTAAAGGGACATTTCAACTTGAAAGCCAAATCGTCACAGATTCCGTTTGGAGAAGAACAAACAGTCATCCATTTTATGATTGTTGGCTTCTTGGAGAAACTCTTGAAGATTTGGGACGTCAGCATCACCTATATACTGTTTTCGTTTACAAATAGTAAAGGAACATGAGGCTGCACTTAATAAAGGCCTTTGCCAGTTTGTACATAAGAACTCCGCGAAAATAACGAAGCTTCGGTACCTCTTGTGCCAGGCAAATTATATTTATCCGAGCTTTGCAAAAACTCACACGCGGTAAGCTCTTGCTGTCAGCTTTGACAAATATTTCTGAGTTTCTCGTGTCCGCTTCGTTATAGAGGTAATGGGTAATGGTCAATACCCAACCGGGGTATTTTCCGAGGATTCCCTGAATTCCATCGTCAGGTCGTCGTAGAAGAAAGCAGTCCGGGATCCGTGAAAAAGCGAAAATCGTAGTCGTCGTTGAAGAATGCAATCCGGGGTCTGTTAGAAAGCGATTTGTTGTCGTCGTAGAAGAAAGCAGTCCAGAGTCCGTGACAAATCGCAACACGTATATAATTAAATGAATCCAAGGAAACGTAAATTACAAGCAAATATTCTAATTGAAAGAATTAACTGTCAGCTGTCCTGTCACTGTCAGTAGTGTTGTAATTGTCAAAGTTGCCAAACGGAAACCCGGAAGATAACGTTTTTTCATAGTGGTAGTATTGAATCAGCCGTGTGACGTCATTTTCCGGTTTACATATTTTGGTGATTTTTTCCAAAAATTACTGAAAAAAAATCAAAAAAAATGGTTTTTGTGTTCTACAAGTGTATTTCTCGAAATGGTTTTCGATTTATAAAATTTGGAAATTTTTAAATATTGTCAATTAGCTTTTAGTTCACTCACTTGTCACTAGATGACGTTGTTAGAGCTAGGAACGGGCGAATGACTTGTTGTTGTAAATTTTATAGGATAGGAGACTATTTCATACGTAAACTTTTCGGTTCCGAGATGCAGACATATTTTGAGTAGAGTAGTTAAAAGGGATATTTGTCTATAGTAATAATATGAAAATAAATCGAACTATAAATGTCGCGACGCGAGTCGATACTCAGAGCAGGCATACAAACGTACATATATGAAATTTTTCTTAGTTTAGAGTAAAGTAGGCAGTTATAGAATTGCGTTGAGTTAGGGGTTTTGATATTACGTAAGCGCCTATCTACGTTAAAGTACATTGCGGGTATGGTACACATCTTGGATTTGACTTAGCGTTGTTATTACTTGTCTTAGACGTTTTTTTTATCTAGAAGATATAAGTAAATAAATTAAGTATGTAGTTTAAACAAGTAAGAAAAAAAAAGATAACGAGGGATTTTGGGGAAATACAAGTACACCGAGTTGTTCTAAAATGTAGAGTTATGCAACACAGTAGTAAAAAATTCGGAAATTTAAGTTTTTTTACGCGGGTTTAATAAATAAGTGAGGTTCTTGGTTTAGTACAATTACAATAATTTTTAATCTTATTAAAATTATAACTGAAATTATATAGATTTTTAAGTTCTAATCATTTTAGTTCAGGTAATGGTAGTAGCCGGGTCTATAGTTTTATAGTCCTGGTTACGAGGTTTTGAAAAGGTATTGTAGTAATTAGAGTTGTAGTTCTATTTTATGATTCTGCAATTTTGGTTATGAGGTAATTACTATTATTCACTTAATTTATGGGGTGGGGGGGGGTCAAAACTGTGTCTAGGGAATAATTTATTTTTCATATGGCCCAAAAATGACTTTGGGTTTTTGAACAAATACAGATTACTAAGCTAGGAAGGGGGACTTAGAGAGATGACAGACGAGAGACTTACTATGACATGACAAACGAAAACGTATCGTTTGTTTGACTGATTGAGAGAAAGAGTTAGCGTAGGGTTTGTTTAATAACACAAAGTCAAGATTATGGTCAGCGGATATTGTTGTTTCTTAAGTTGAGCTTGGGGGGGGGGGGGGTTTCTTGAAGGGATTACAATGATCGTTGTCAAAGGAATCTTGGTGTTAGGTTAATTTTATACATATCAGTTCTAGGTCTGTTTCTTTGACAATGAGACGACACTATACACGTTGGAAAATCTAGTTTCACTGTAAATCTAGTTTCAGGTTGTAGACTGGCTATCGGTACTTGGGGATACTATTGGGGGAAGTTATAAAAGAGTAAAGGGATAGTCATCCTGGCGAAGGCTTCTCTTGTCCCTTCATAAGGCCAGGACAAAGTTGGTTTTCGCGTTTTGTTTGATCTCAAGGAAAGAATCTTGTTTGATACAATACATATGAATGGGCAATGGGAGTTTCTATTAGAGATTGTAAGACCTCACAAACCTTGCACTTCCGTCAGGGCGGAAATTCTGGCTTTTTACCAATTCTGACTCAAGAAACTGAGAAACCACAAGGTCTATGATTATCTTGGAATCAATTGATTACTGCTGAGTAATGGTCACTTTTACATATCACACTATAAAAAAAAATTTTGCTTTGTTTGATGATACTGTTAACTTTTTGATTGATGGTTAGTCAAATGGGTTGAAATAACACTGTGAGGGTGAAATATCAATATCTGTGTCTTCATTGGGTTACGATGCAATCTCTGCTTCAAGTACAAATGTCCTTTCCGCGTCAATTCCATCGGAGGGCAGAGCTGTAGAGGTCCATAGGGTCCTCTAAGTATGAAAATTAGCAAAATGACTTTAAAGGCTAATAAAGCTTCATTTGTAAGTTTTACATGATATTTTCAAGAGTAAAGTTCATGAAAAAATGAAAATAAATGATTCACATAGTATATATGAGGGAGGAGGTTCATCTTATTACATATTGGTTTTATTTTAGTATGTAAGAAAAAATCAAGTTAATGATCTGACAAAGGAAATAAAATATATGGAAGTATATAAACATTATGTGTTTTATTAGCAACCATACATACCAGAATTTATATAATAAGCTATTATAATTGCTCTCAGGAAATGAGAATATTTGGAAAATATAACACCTGGAATCTTTACTAGGAATTCTCACAGTTTTCGATAAATTATATTATGTTTAGATGTAATTATATTTATATTATTACTTATTTTTTCATTATTGCATAAGCAATTGATACCATAGAGTTTTGCTAAATATTGTTCACCGTTGATTGGCAAGATTTTGAAACATTCATGATCTTGGTCGATTAATTATGTATTTTATATAATTGTAATTTAGATATAAATAATGGTTATTATTATTATTATTTGGGTATTTCAAATGGAATAATGACCATAGGTGGCATTCATATGTAAATTATATATGCAGCTTGCGTAGATATTTAATGTATGTTTTAGTTTTCACAGGAACAGAGGCTATGAATAACAACTTAACAGGATAAGTATGCAACATTTTGGGAAATTATTATCTGAAATATCCGGTTGTACTATTTGCAGTGGACAAACAGTAATTTGGTTACCGCACTAGATTTGTCATAAAGTTTTAGCAATCTTGTGATCGATTCCTTCAATAAGGGATGTATTATTAGGTAAAATTAAATTCATAGGATAGCAGGAGGTTGTATATAAAGTATGTTCTAGAAATATTTACTTCATTCTTAAGATATGTGCTAAGTACAAATATATATGGTTTACTAAATACATTTTATGACATAGTACAAACTGTTAGTAACATAGACAGGTTCTTTTACCCATTTAGAAATTAGTATTTTGATTACCAATTGCTTTATCATCAGTTTCTCATAATTTCATATTATTCTCATTGTGAGTATACCTAGGGAAGGGAATGACCGACAACTGAGAATATTGTTCGTTAAGTAATGATGAAAATTGATACTTTTAATAGGATTTTCGAGATGAAATGTAGTTTATTGTATAGGATAAATTTATTATTGATAATTTATTCAATAACAAAAAGTAGGATCTAATAATATTTTAGATTTGTCTGAAAATTTGTCCAAATGTAGAGGTTATGTTTTTAATTTGTTAATTATTGTTATAAATCGATACTTAAATTAAAGGGAAAGTAATTAAAGTTATATTGCAGGAAGTATATTAACAAAATTGAATGAATTAAGCGTGAAAAAGCTAAGAACTTACTTTTTCATCCAAAATCGATTTTTGGGAATATTATGTAAAAACTCGTATTATGAAGTTAAATAACGGAGATGATTAAAGTTGGGAGCTTTGTTTTTATAAAACATAAAGATTTCAATTCAGTAAAGCGCTAAAATAGACAAATTTTATGATCGAAAATTGTCGTAAAAAAATTGTAAGTATTTTAAAATTACTGATGTTTGATGGAATTCTAGGCTTATAAACGTGTGATAAACACAATTTTGATCAAAACAAATAAAGGAAAGTGATGAAAATTAGGATAAAAAGCGAATTTCCTGATAAAAGTTATATTGGTATTTTACAAAGTAAATACGCAGTAAATCCGATAGGATCTTGTCATAATACCTGCAGAAAAATTATCTTCATCATAAATTATATAAATTCAGCTTACTTTGTTTGAATTAAAGAAAATCGTTTTCTTAGAGGTTAGGTTTTCCAAAAAGGGTAGGGCGCTCATAGGAACTTGATTCTTTTAGAAGTATGTAGCGTAGGGATCTTAAGAATCAAATTGGTATACAAAGATATATTGGCATTTTACGGGGAAAATAGACATTAATACTTACAGGGGCTTATTAAGTCATACGCGGGGCTAATTTTTTCATCTATTTTCATATAAATTTTCATTGGAAATTGCATAATTGGATAGATATTCAAGAAAAACATTCCTTATGAGAGATAGGAGATTATCGAACTAGGTCACTTAAGTATAGGAATTTGGTCTTTAAAATAGTATGAACTAAAGGATCAATAAGGTTCAAATTGGCTTAAATCAATCTAACCAAGCTACCACAAGGCGGACGTTTCGAACCTCTCTGACGTCACGGGGGTAGTTAGCGTTTATATACGTAATTTTGATGCTATATAAGGGAAGGGCGTACCGTAGGGATTCACTTTGCCTCCGACCAGAGATCTACGAGCACTTGGCCTCCAACCTTTGACTCCGACCGGATCTACGAGCACTTCGCCTTCGGACTACGGGACTTCACCTGACTTCTGCCGCTGAATAGAGCTACAAGCACCGAGGCCCCGCCCTGAGCTGCCAATAGGACCAGCAAAAGAAGTCTAATGTGGTGAGGTAAAATTTATTCACTTTAATGATAAATTTTATTTCTTTTCTGTGTCTTGTCTGTGTGTGTGTTCTCTTTAGGTCTCGGAGTTGAGTAAGTGCTTTTAATTAACTGTTATATTATGAACATTTTACCTTATTAATGTGGTCCTTGCATTTAATTTATGTGAAATTTGGTTGAATATGCAATATGTATATGCGTACGGAATTTAACGGAGCATGCGGAAACATTTTACGAATTTAACGAAATAGGTATGGATGTGTCTATCCCATTTTTGCGTATGCGTTATATTTTTATACGGTTGCGGAATGCGTTATATCTCTATACGTTTTGTGGATGCGTTTTTCCTATATCCTATATGTCGTGTGCGTTATAATTTTATATGTTTTGCGAATTTTATTGCGGAATGCGTGATATTTTTATATTTTGCGGTTGCGGCATATGAATTTAATTGAGTATATATTAAGACGTTTACCCTATTTTGGGAACGATTTTTAGCGTGTTTTACGTACCTGATTTATGAATTTAAAAGAGTGCGTCCTCTATTATACTTACGGTTCATATGCTTTGGTATATAAGCATTGACTTGAACTGAAGTAATTATTACTTGTGTGATTGTAACATTATTTATGTATGACAGTGTAACCGACATTAACCATTGAACGATTATGTTCATTCTTCATAACCACTACCTTGATCCTTCTATGAAGTGTCATTTATATAACTGAAATTAATTATTACTTTTGAGCTGGATAAGGCATCTGACTATCTACCAACCTTGTGTTGTAAAACAAAACATATTATGAAAATTTTAACATGTTCTCTGACATAGTGAGACTTGTATCTTATCAACATTCACGATAATTGATGAATAAATATTATTGTATTGTTGGAAATACAATTATTGGCAAAGAGAAAGCCACTATAATAAAGTATTGAAATTCAACTGAGAGATTGAATCGTGCTGGAGTGAGTTATGAGAATCCATATCAACTACAACTGAACGAAAATAGTTCATAAGTTAATTCAGGCTTTCATTTCAATAGTGTACATCATCTGTAAAATTTAATAATTATATGAAGAGTTTGGTAGTTAGAAACAATGCCTCACTCTACGTACTATACTATTTGCTTCTCCTTGAAGTTTGAATTAGCATAACTGCCTAACACGACATATTTCTATGATTTATTTCGGCATGACCACAGTCACTTTGGTTGAATTTTGGTTTAAATTTGGGTTAATTAAATAGCTAGGCATCTCAGAGGTTTTCTTGGCGTTTCTTTCCTCTGGTGTGTAGGTTACGAAGCGTTGGTAGCATCACTAGTTGTTATTAGTAGAAAATAAGAAAATAAATATTTAGAGATTAAGAGCTAATAATCCCCACCTCACGGATTACAGGCTTGTAGATAAGGAAAAACCTTTCACACATCAGCTACCCATCCTAACTTTTGTTTAAATACTTGGAAAATTATATCTAATCAAAATAATCAGAAAAAACAACTAATTTGAAAAGTTGTTACTGCCTGGATTCGTTAACATTAGCGCTTGTAGGCGTAGGGGTTAAATAAAAAAAAACCATATTTGCTTATAGTTAAAAAAATATTCAAATAAGACAAGAGATCTTTACATAGTCAATAACAAAATTTTACAAATCAATTTTCTAGCAATAATATTTACCGCAAATATTGGAAAGACTTTTGTCTATATGGAAACTACCGAATAGCCTTTTCTTTTACAGATATCCTGACACCATACTACAGCTTTACCACTAAAGCCTCACATCAACAACTTGAATTTATAACCGAATATTTAATTTACTAATTAATTTTATGTACCTATTTACTTAATGTCGTTTCGTTGTAAAGTACCATTTATAGGAAATAAAGTTTAAACTAAATATCCTAGTTTTTGTTTCAACAACCTCCTTATCAGTCTCCTAAAAATTATCGGGTTACTACATAACTAGGGATCTATCACTAAACTTTCACGAGCCATTGTTAGGAAAAACCGCTGAGATTGTCTGACAAATCATGTTCATATAGAAAATTAGATTATTGGGGTTGTAGTACTTAACGCAGGGTTGTAGGGTTCCTTTCAGGAGGTAAGTATGTATAGTCATCAGAGCTTAGAAAATTGTAGTATTACGGGGTTTCAGACGGGGTAGAGGGTTTCCTTCATAGAGAGCCACTTTGGCTTTCTAAGCGTTCTAAGTTTCAGCTTTCTAAGTTGTACCGTCGTTTAGTAGCTTCTTCAAATAGCTTCAGCTCATAAATAAATAAAGTTTATTTCATGAACGCGCGTCGCGTTCTCTTCAATGGTATCAGTATTCCTTTATGAATACGGATACAAATACGGAATATGGATTGTATTTTTATTTAATCATGATTTCTTTACTTTAATTTTATTCATGGTTTATTTTGTTTTCTTTCATTAATTTATTTATTTTGTCTCAAACGATTTTTTTTACTAACGGATCTTTATCGTGGCGTTTTATTTTTGACTTTTTTTATTTTTGCGTACATTATTGTTAGTTTATTACATTCGTATTTAAATATTAATTTGATTTATCAATGTTTCTTACACAACGAAGGGGGTCCTTCATTTTTGACTAGACGATCACATGTATTTATGGCCGATATTAAATTATATTTTATTTTCAAAAGCAGTCGGATTAGTGCTTTTATAGTGCGTCGGTTAGCGGGGATATACTTAGGAGGCGCTAGTTGCAGTGAAAACGTAGGAGGTAGGTAGTTTTAAATAACAAGTAATCCGCCTCGAACTGAGAACGCGCAATTTTCTTGCAAACGAGTGACCAATATAACAAGACCCTAATGATGATTCTTTCGAGCCTTCTAGCTCCATAACCCCTTGATCGATCATCCTCATGAACGAACTCTCAAATTGTTTTGAGCTCTACTACAAGCCCAACAAAATTCATATGAATCTGAAAAACGTTACTAAAGTTATTGCGCGACAACTATTCGAAATCAAAAAGCCAGCGAAATGCACAGACGTCTAGGTAGCCGAAGTTGTTTGAAAGAACTTCATTTTGCTTTACGCTCCGCTCGTTCGATTATGATGCGATTAAGTTAAGTATCGGGGTTCTCAAATTGTGTGGCATTGGCGTCATGTTAAAAAATCCCTAATCTATTCACTTTGTATGGTACACGGTAACTCCAGGGGTGTTATAGCCACTGCCTTGGAGCCTACCGGCTTTTCTTTCTTAACTCCTGAAGCAGTACCTAAGCTAAATCGTTCGTGGCGTATGTTAAGTTAAGAAAACTGGAAATAGTACTATTAGATATTAATCTAGACCTCGCTTTACTATGTAGAGTGTATAGCACGCCTTAAGCCTGACATTGACAGTAGCTGTCAATTTAGGCGGGAACACGGGAGAACGGTCGCTTATCCTTACGGCGCTACGCGTGGGTGGACATGGCTTTATCTTGTAAATTAGTTAATTCGAGCCGATTGCCTGATATTATTGTAAAACCTTTGATTATAGAACCCAAGTTTGATCTGGAAGTGTTTTATTTCCTACAGTATAAAAAATCTGGCAAGCGTTCTATGACACAAAATGCCCCTGTACGATTTCATTGTCGTAATTCCTTTTTAATCTGGCGCGCACGCCGCCGTAAAAAACGAATCCATATGTTTTTACGCCGTCCGTCAGCCTGGAAACTCGCCATTGCTGGAATCCGACAGGACATTTGTACACACGGCATGGATAACGTTGGGTTGAAAATGGTACGGGCAAATTAAAAGGGACGTTGCAAACAAACGAAGTACCCTAAGGATGAGGAAAACGTGTTATGATGCCATTACCTACAGCAATTTCGCACGTAGCGTTTTTATTTGTATAGATATACATTTTATACAAATACAAAAATTAGGTTACCTAGTATGGAGTAGTATGTGTATTACAGGGAGAGGCTGGGATATCAGGTATTACCAACCAACTACTTAGGTATATAGGAGAATAGGATGGGGATACGAGCCCGGGAATCTGTTTACACGCCGAGGCATGTATACAATAAGTATACGTAATGCTTTACTTCAAAAAAATGCGTGAAAATAAAACCTCAAATCCAATAATTGCAGCCTAATCAGTTTATCGCACTCGGAATCTCTCGGTATAATGTAGGGTCGGAACATGATGCTTCCGAGCCTACCTATTATATATTAACGACAACATTTTCGGCGCATGTTTCAGAAAAATTCTTAATTCGAGTTGAGGAGGCGAGTCTTTTTTGGTTTGGTAAGGGTTCTAACATAATTTTCTCTAAGCGTCTCCAAAGAGTGGAAACATGTGACGTTTTGAGAGCGTGTTCTGGTGACAGTGCATTTTCCACTTTAACCGAGTAAGTATTTATTATTTCCCCGTTCGCAACATCCGCGGTATCGCCACGATCTCGCCGCGCCAGCAAAGCACATTGCTGTCACACTTTATAACAACATACTCGCAAAGTAAGTGGCGCACGCCAACTTATTTTAATTCCCATGGCCGCCCCATCGCGCGTGATTCTATGCAAGGGTGAAAAATGTTCTAGTCGTTTTAGGGGAGTGTCAGAGTATATTCGCTTTAATGGACTTTGTTTTTTCACAAGGGATCTGCTTTTACGAAAATCTGAAAGGAAATTTATTCGTGTATGTGATTTTGATCTAAATTTTGAAACATTGAAAAAGTCCAACTTTGTTTGAAAATATATATGTATACAGACTGTCCCAGGAAGAAGTGACCGGCCAAAGTGGGTTGATTAGTTACGTAAAATTAACGATAAAAAACATTAGTTGACAGGTATATTGACAGATTTTTTTTAACTCTCATTCCTTTTTTTTTGTAGAAACGGCCGACTTGTTGCACTATTTTTGAAATATTTTGGTTGTTTTGAGTTTATTTGCCATTCTGAACTTAATAGAAGAACAATTGAGTTTTTATCTGCGTTATCTTTTTTTTTAACCACGTGAAGGTCAAAATTCAAATAGTCGTATTTCGAAAAGTATTAGTAATAACTTAAAGCATTGTTCAATTATGTTTTAGAAAATACCATACACATAAAATAGTAATGTTTATTGGACATTTTTCAGAGCTATGAGCTAAACAAATAAAATAATTGATCATTTCTTTGTTAAAATTTCAAGTTTATCCTTGGCACTCACCCCCGTTTTTTATTTTTTTATTGATTTTTAGAGTTGGAGCGGATAAGTAACAGTAATAACAATTAAATTAAATAAAAAGAATGGCAAATAAACTCAAAACAACCAAAATATTTCAAAAGCAGTTCAACAAGTTGGCCGTTTCTGCCAAAAAAAAAATGACAGTCAAAAAAATCTCTTGTCGATATACCTGTCAACTAATGTTTTTTATCGATAATTTTTCGTAACTAATCAACCCACTTCGGCCGGTCACTTTTCCCTGGGACAGGCTGTATAGCTTTTAGGTTTAGCTAACATTCAACTGAAGAACAAATCAAATTATTTTAATAAATATGTTGATTTGATTATTTTTAGTAGACACACTACTATATACATTATAAACTTATATAGATGTCACATACAAAGTAAAAAAAAAACCGGCCAAGAGCGTGTCGGGCCACGCTCAGTGTAGGGTTCCGTAGTTTTCCGTCCGTCACAGTAAGTGTCCCCACTTAAGAGTTAAAAAAATGGGCCCATGGTTGGGATATTTGAAAGCACGTCATTTCATTGTGATTTTGTAGAAATAGCAGGTACTATAAACACCTGCTTATACGGTTATATTACAAACTTAGTTCAGAAATTATTTTGTAATTTTTTTCAAAAACTATTCAGCCTATTAAGTTCAAAATAATTTTCCTAGAAAGTTTTTATAAAGTTCTACTTTTGAGATTTTTTTCATATTTTTAAAACTTATGGTTCAAAAGTTAGAGGGGGGGACGGGACACATTTTTTTTACTCCTGGAGCGATTATTTCCGAAAATATTTACATTATCAAAATATGATTTTACTAAACCCCTATTCATTTTTAAATAATTATCCAACAATATATCACACGTTACGGTTGAAATGAAAAAAAAATCACTCCCCACTTTACGTATAGGGGAGGTACCATAATAAAACATTTTTTTCCACTTTTTATTTTACCACTTTGTCGGCGTGATTGATATACATATTAGAACCAAATTTCAGCTTTCTAGTGCTAACGGTCACTGAGATTATCCGCAGACGGACGGACGGACGGACAGACATGGCGAAACTATAAGGGTTCCTAGTTGACTACGGAACCCTAAAAAAATCGACCGGTGCTGCTGTGACCCGGGTGGCCAAGTGGTTAAGGCGTCTGCCGCGAATGCAGATGACGCTGGTTCGATCCCAGCCCTGGGCACCGGAGGCCTAGGTCACTTTTTCCTTTGTATATGACATCTTAAATACTTTAGGTAGGAATTTATTTTAAAACTTATTCCTCTAATTCCTTGCAACGCATCCTCGCTCATCTCTTGTGGAAAGCAGCCTTAACATGGTAATTTATAGCTAGATTAGTCTACTACTTCCTCGTTTCCTCATGGCCGAGGGTCTCGATCAGATTGAGTTGTTTCATTAATAATCAAGTGTCTTCAAGCTGCACGATCTTCTGCTGTTCGGATGATAGGCTCTTGTAAGGAACCTTGGCAGGCGTTCTAACTTACTTTTAGAATAGTAAAAGGGGTTTATATCATACATACTTTCCTTATTTATTCCAGATGTTTGGGGACTATTTCCAACGTCTTTATCGTGGAGTAACGATCTGCAGGATTTTGTGTTCTATCCAGAAACAATAGTTAGGATAAGAGTCAGAAAACACAAAGTATAACTCTGTATATGGATAAAAATTCAAATGTTCTAGTAATTATACCTACAGTAGGAAACCCTGTCAAAATAAAATGACGTTATATTCCGAATCTCTCTCCCGCACGTGGTTAATGGTGAGATTTGGCTCAACCCGCCTCTCCTCGATTTTATAATTAAAATTATACTTTTTAAACATTATTTTACGGTCGACTGAAACTGTCCCCAACTCCGAAGTTAATCCCGTTTTAAAGCACATTGTTGAAATTTATCGGATCCGCCGACATGTACAGTAAAAGCCGTTCAATTTCAACCCCAAAATGCTTTTAAAACTGCGACTCATTACCGTAAGAGCGTTCCCTCGTCTCGTCTCACCTAGCGGTCTTCTACGTTGCATTCCAGCTACTTAACATGTAAGGGGCAAAGTTGAAGGAAAGCCAATATACTCTCCGATTACAGATACCTACTTAAATCAAAATCTGTCCGCTTCGAACTGAGAACTCGCGATTTTCTTTCAAACGAGTGAACAATATAACAAGAACCTAATGATAATTATTTCGAGCTTTCTAGCTCCATAACACCTTGATCGATCATGCTCATGACGAACTCTCAAATTGTATTCAGCTCTACTACAACCCCAACAAATTTCATATATGTAAATCAGAAGAAGGTTACTAAAGTTATCGCGCGACAACTATTCAAAATGAAAACGCCATCGAAATGCACAGACGTCTAGGTAGCCGAAGTTGTTTGAAAGAACTTCACTTCGCTTACGCTCCGCTTGTTCGATAATCAGAGTGATGGTCGTTAGCTCGATGGAACGACGATATTTGGAAGGGACACTTCTTGACGAGATTAGCTCAGGACCAGAACAAGTGACATAAACGATGAGGGTATTATGCCCAGCAATAGGCGATAAAAGACACAAATGAAGAATTAATGATGAGTGGTCCATGGACCAGGTTAGACTGGTGGTCGTTATTGGACCCACGCTCCCACGCGCAACGAAGCCGAATACATAGCCAGCTAACACCATTGCCGTGTCTTGCGGAGCGGCGGCATTAGGAGAGCAATCTCCATTTTTTTAAATTTGGATTTGGCTTTTTAAAGGTAAATTTAGGCGTAGGTAATGGACTTGAATATATTTACCACTTTAAAGCACCCAATTTCCTCTGGTTAACGTACTTCGAGATGCTAAAACACCCCATAAAGCCTTTTTCGGTTGTTAGAGCAACTGATAATCACGATCTTTCTAGTATTTATCTCAGCTTTTTTCCACTGCCATGCGCAATCTAGGGTCCGCTAGGTAGTCTAATCCTGAGAACTGGCGTAGTCAATAGTTTTCATAACCGAGACAGTAATTAAATATCCAATTCAGATTAGACACTGAGTTTGTTATGATTAGATCCGGTACTTTCACGGTGTTTTTCTTTACAGACCGTTGCTTAACTTTAAATATCGAATTGTAGACATGTTGTGTAAAGCTTTTGGTACGGTACGATCCGAGGTCTGAATTTGAACCGGCTACCTTTAGATTAAAAAGTCCCAAGTCATACTGCTAGTCTACTAACTCTTAGAACCAATCGATAATATGACCTTCGTAAAAAATATACTTAGGTATCTCATACTAGCGACCGTCCCCGGTTTCGCACGGGATAAAAAATGGTTATTGTGAGTTATCCCTAAGAGATAGACATATACCTTTACAGATTTTTTTGTAGACCTTTTTAAGGTGTACAATACTGTAGTACATTATTTTGATCTATCTCGTAGGGTTCAGCCAGCGTTTGCAATATAAGCGCAAAAAAATTGTTTATTTACGACATCATATTAGAAACCTCTAAATTATCATTGTTTCTCTACTATATTACGCATATATTATACATATAAACCTTCCTCTTGAATAACTCTGTCTATTAAAAAAACCGCATCAAAATCCCTTGCGTAGTTTTAAAGATCTAAGCATACATAGGGACAGACAGCGGAAAGCGACTTTGTTTTATATTTACTATGTAGTGATGAGTACGCAAATACAGTGATAGCCAGTTGTGTGCAATTGATTCGTAGACGTTTAAGTTTTATGTTGAAGGCAGCCTATATTTCCATTTTCTTGGCTGTCATTTCGAGCAGAAACTTATTCAATAACGGAGCTCTGTGATCAGACGGAGCTAATCAATGGGAGCGCCCTTTCGATATCAAATTCCTCAAATGTCTTGGGCCAGTGCTTGTCAAAGTTTAGGTAAAACGACTGACGCTGATTTTAATATTTATATCTAATCATAATTACTATAGGTTAGGTAATTTAAAATATTTTTATTAAAAAAATCGTGTAATCATTTATTTTGAAAAAAGGCAAAGGCAAAAGGAAAAAACCGGCCAAGAGCGTGTCGGGCCACGCTCAGTGAAGGGTTCCGTAGTTTTCCGTCCGTCACAGTAAGTGTCCCCACTTAAGAGTTAAAAAAATGGGCCCATGGTTGGGTTATTTGAAAGCACGTCATTTCATTGTGATTTTGTAGAAATTACAGGTACAATAAATACCTGCTTATACGGTTAAATTACAAACTTAGTTCAGAAATAATTTTGTAATTTTTTTTCAAAACTATTCAACCGATCAGGTCCAAAATAATTTTCCTAGAAAGTTTTTATAAAGTTCTACTTTTGAGATTTTTTCATATTTTTAAAACTTAGGGTTCAAAAGTTAGAGGGGGGGCGACACATTTTTTTTCTTCTGGAGCGATTATTTCCGAAAATATTAACATTATAAAAAAATTATCTTACTAAACCCCTATTCATTTTTAAATTCCTATTTAACAATATATTACACGTTAGGGTTGAAATGAAAAAAAAAATCACTCTTCACTTTACGTATAGGAGAGGTACCCTAACAAAACATTTTTTCTCACTTTTTATTTTACTACTTTGTCGGCGTGATTGATATACATATTAGTACCAAATTTCAGCATTCTAGTGCTAACGGTCACTGAGATTATCCGCGGACGGACGGACAGACACGGCGAAACTATAAGGGTTCCTAGTTGACTACGGAACCCTAAAAAGGGCGCCGGTGGCCTAGCGGTAATCCGAAGGTCTCGGATTCAAACCTCGGCTCGTACCACGAACTTATGTACAAAATATCATCTGATTTTACCAGTCGCTTTTCGGTGAACGAAAACATCGTCAGGAAACCGGGGCTAATCCCAACAAAGCCTAGTTTCTCCTCTGGGTTGGAAGGTCAGATGGCAGTCGCTTTTGTAAAAACTAATTACTACGTCAATTCTTGGGTTTAGGTTGCCGAGTGACTCTACGGAACCGTGGCAAAATGCCGGGACAAATGCTAGGAGGATGATGATGTAATCAATTATTAAATTCTGAACATCAGAAACTTGTTGGCAGCCTTGTACTGATAAATATGTATGACGTTAAGTAGGAAAACTACCTAAATTACAATACAAGGATGTACGTATTTACATTCTTGTAATAGTAGTTTATGTAACTGTTACGTAATAAGGCCTAATTACGTACAGTTGCCCCCCCTCTTGTTCCTTTAGCCGTCAACACAGTGAATCCTCCTTTTTGTAAAGGGTCGGCAACGCGCATGTGACTCCTGTGGAGTTACAGGCGTCCATAGGTTACGGTAGCTGCTTACCATCAGGCAGGCCGTATGCTTGTTTGCCACCGTCGTAGTATAAAAAAAAAAAAAAAAAAAAAGTTGCATACACTGCTTTATCTACACACATATTATAAATCCTAAATGAAGTGTTCGAAAACCATTAGAATGACCGCCATTGCACCGCCATGACCAACTCGATTGTGCCGGCGGTCGGGCGGGCGCGTGCCGGCGGTCTGAGAGGAGGGCAGATTGGCGGTAATTAATTACATACGGTTTCCGAACGCGGAATAGAGGATTTATGATATTGGTGTAGATAAAATAATATAATACTTTTTCTATAGGTAAACAATAATTATTCGCAAGCAATATATAAATGTTATTAGAAATAAATTACAAACAATCACATCATATTCTTCAGCTAGGCAGCATCATGTTGAAATATGCATGTGAAAAAACAGGAAGTGCTCATGTCAGGGCGCAACGCACCTGTATCTTTTTAAAGAGTTCCTTAGTCAACAAGGAATCATAGTTTAACCATGTCTGTCTACTGTTGAGAAGGAATTCTGAAGAGACTACAACATCTGACTACGTAAGAAAGAAGTGTCACCAAGTTGTAGTATACAGCAACCGCTTATTACTAGCTCTAGCTAGTTTATTATGTGCTTATTTGCAACCAACGTGAAATAAAAAATATATAGATAAGTATAATAAGATCCCGTTAACACCTAACATGTGGGGTGTGTGTCAGAAAATATGTTTTTTGTAAATAAAGTAAATACATTTTGAGAACCTTACCCCGCGTCAACTCTTTAAGACGGGAAGGCGTATAAATCAGTTCAGGTGCCTTTTGCCGTCCACTTAATGCATTTCGACGTTTGAATTTCATGAAGCCTTCGACTCAGAGTCATTATTCATGTAAATACGTCCACTTATTGGAGTTTGATTGGATTTCTATCACAGGACTGCATATCCTAAAAGGGTGACTAATAAAGTCTATTTTTTATGCAAAATAGTTTAACTTTTTCGTACTTCAGGAAATATTATGACACTTGAGGGGAAACCTCCTCGAGGCTAGTGCAATATACATATCATTATTTAAGGATAAAGAACTAGTACCGGGATTAAAATTCTGTGCTACTTTTTTCATCCATCTGAGTATCGATGATAATATACGTTTTCAATTATAAACAAATATTTCTTATCTAGTGCCTGTGAAAAGTACTTCTTAAATTACTTTTTATAGGCAGCACGGCGGTGACAAATACACCAGCCTAATGGTAAGCGATCACAGTAGCCTATAGGTAGACTCCTGCTTCTCCAGCGGTGTAACGTTGCCGATCCTATACTTGTTTGTAATAAACTATACATTACACGTAAATACACCAGACAAATTGTTAGCATACTGTCAAGTGTTTAAATTAAGCATTTAGCATGTGCCGTCTAACATAAGAACCCTATGGTATAATAAACAAACATTGCCCTATTTTCATAAAAAAGTAAAACAATTAAACAAAAGCGTCGACACGGATCGACAGCCGAAATGCAGTAAAGTTCCAAACCGGTTAAAAATGCAGGAGGATTAAACGACCGGGCAACTGAGAGTTTAGATTCAATCCCACCAAGTAGGTACAATCAAATGAAAGAGTCGAGAATATTTCGACCGATGGCCGAAGTGCATACCCAGTACACACAGTCCGACATGGAACCGTTAGGAAGATAATAAAAAACCGGCCAAGAGCGTGTCGGGCCACGCTCAGTGTAGGATTCCGTAGTTTTCCGTCCGTCACAGTAAGTGTCCCCACTTAAGAGTTAATAACACCGCCATGTAGGATATGATATGAGAGTTCCACTTACAGCGACATCTATCGGCAAATTAAGTAAACTATTGCGCGCGAGCTTAAAGTATGGAAGATGATTTTTATGGAATAATTCTTTATTGCGTGAACCGATTTTCACCGTTTTTACTTTATTTGAAAGCACATCATTTCATTGTAATTTTGTAGAAATTACAGGTACAATAAACACCTGCTTATACGGTTAAATTACAAACTTAGTTCAGAAATTATTTTGTAATTTTTTTTCAAAAACTATTCATCCTATCAAGTTCAAAATAATTTTTCTAGAAAGTTTTTATAAAGTTCTACTTTTGAGATTTTTTTCATATTTTTAAAACTTATGGTTCAAAAGTTAGAGGGGGGGGGGGGGGACGCATATTTTTTTACTTCTGGAGCAATTATTTCCGAAAATATTTACATTATAGAAAAATGATTTTAGTAAACCCCTATTCATTTTTAAATACCTATCCAACAATATATCACACGTTAGGGTTGAAATGAAAAAAAAAATCACTCCCCACTTTACGTATAGGGGAGGTACCCTAATTAAAAAAAAAAAAACACTTTTTATTTTACCACTTTGTCGGCGTGATTGATATACATATTAGTACCAAATTTCAGCTTTCTAGTGCTAACGGTCACTGAGATTATCCGCGGACGGACGGACGGACGGACGGGCAGACATGGCGAAACTATAAGGGTTCCTAGTTGACTACGGAACCCTAAAAAGAGTGGGTAACTGCGATGCGGGTCGAACAAACCGAGTGCATTGAGGACAAGCGAAGAGCCATTTAGATTGGCTGACTTGTAGTGTAGGTACACTTTAGTCATGATCGTAGATACGTGTACGGTTCCCGTCAGGTTCATACGTATACTTTTTGTGGTTGTATTGTTACATGGATCAGCTACCGAAGCTAAAGTATTGGAGTTAAGTATATTCGATCTTAGCACGAACTTATTAAGACAATAAGAGCGTCTGAAGCTCATTTTTTACACGTCACACGCTTGGTTGCTTTTGCTACTGACTGGAGAAGAAGAGATAGATTCGTCTCGAATACCTTAACACTTGTGAATCCTAAACTTATATAGATGTCATATACAAAGGAAAAAGTGACCTAGGCCTCCGGTGCCCAGGGCACCCTGTCCAGGCCAGCCCTGGGCACTTTTTCCTTTGTATATGACATCTATACGAGTATATAGGTAAGTTTATGATTTAACATAGTAGTGTGTCTACTTAAAATAAACAAATCAAAATATTTATTAAAATAATTTGATTTGTTTTCCAGTTGTACTTGTGAATCCTCTTTATTTCAATCATTTGAACTTTGCAAATCTACGGTTGGAAATGATGACACCGGTAGGTTAGGTATGTTCATGTAAAGTCACTCACGCAGATGGTTGTATAATGTAGCCACGGGCGTGCGTGCTTTGGCGTAGAGTAATATAAGTGTAGGTGTAGAGTAATTGAAGCGTTCTTCTAAAGCTAACAGCATTGCACTCCATTAATAGCGGTCGCGGCATGAGCGGCCACGATTAGGACCGATATAGAGCAGCTTCACTCTTTCAATAGGTTAGGATAAGGCGTGAAAAACAAACGAACGATAAAAAAAACGAACTGCATTGCAGAACTGCATTCTACAGTGTTGTAACCATAGACATAAACAAAAAGAAAGATGAGTGACGTTCATAGTAAACAAAACTGAAATGTGGTCCAGCACCTACACACACTGCTATAATGTATGTGCATCATGGGCAAAAAAGATAAACCTATATACATAGTTAACACGGGTATGCAAGGGAGACCTCCATATTTTGCGCATTGCACAAAGTGTGACTGAGAGACTCTGCAACACGACTAATTCAATATAGGTCCCGGAACCGTCGCCTGGTACCATACCTCCCTTTTTGTATAAATCAATGGTTGTAACACTTGTAATCCATATTTAACGGCCTCCTAGTTCTAGTTGGTAGTGACCTACCTATGATGCAGGAGATCCCGGGTTCGAATCCTGGTCAGGGCATTGATTTGTGATTTTATCGCGGATATTTGTTCCTGACTTATGGATGTTTTCTATTTTTATTAGCCTATCTATTTGGTGTCCCACTGCTGGGAAAATTTTTCGATATCTTTCTATCGTTTATATCGTCGCCTAGTAACCACAACACAAGCCTTATTGAGCTTACTAGGATGATGTATGTAAGATTGTCCCATAATATTTATTTATTTATATTTCCATACGGGTATTTATTCACCACTAGGTGGTATACCATTCGTATAAACTGTGTCAGGCACCTTTGCTGTGAAACGTAGTGTGTCCTGTTCGCGGCAAAGCTGCTGCCAAAAAAAATACCAATACGGCTTCATAGTCCTAATAAAAATGCAAAACTGCCGGAATCATGATATTACAGGGCTTGGCGAGTGACCGTGCTCCGCCATGTCACGTTATGCAGTCATGAGCGTCTGTGTCACTCCCGCGATGTGATACTCGTGCCTGTGTCTGACCACAGGTAAAAAAACACATCTCCTCATTCCGCATGCAAATGGAAACAGCATGCCGCCACAATTTTTCACGCGGTACCTAAAAATAAAAACCATTCGCCTTGATAATTTTGGCGTGAGGCCAATGGGGTGTATCTCCGTCTAACGTTGTGTCATGAATGTTATCGGTCACTATCGTGTCATCTCCGCGACGTGACACCCGTGTCCCGCAAGCAAACAAAAACACGGCTCCTCATTCCGGATGCAAATGGGAAACAGCCGGCAATCTCGCACCGCGATTTTTCACCCTGTAATGAAATACGCCGTGTTTTCGCGAGGTTTGGTCAACTTTGGCGTGACTACGGATCAGCTAACTGACATATCGTTAACCTTTTTGCTATGAAATAAAATAAGGGTAGGTTGCACCACGCACAACTAACGAACTCATCAATGTTAAATATGGCGACGGACCTGTCATAGAAAACTGTAAACTATACAAGATTTTTTTAACGATGACGTTGATGTTAGCAGACTGGTTGGTGCAACTGGCCCTAAGTTAGATATTTAATTGTGGTCAGTTAAGTGTTTATAAAGTTCAGTAAAGATAAACTTAATACAAAGAAAGAAAGCAAAGTAAAAACCTAATACATACTGAAGAATGTAAAAAAAATTACAGATGAGGTATGCCTAAATGTAATGTACCTAGCTTTTATCACTTTTATACCTGAGATAAATTTAACGACAATTCTTAAAAGCAGTTTAGGCTACAGGACTTTCTAAAGCAAAATATGCGCTTGTGAAAATAAAGTTAAAAGCTTGTGTACTCAGTGTTTGAGCAGCTAACCCATCGGGACCGAGTGTATCCACACTCGTGCCAGCCGGCTATGGGCTGCATAACTCAAATTGTAAACCCGATCCGCTACAGCGAGTTGACAACAGTAGGAAAGCTTAACAAGTGACACCGTATGTCCTGCCCATTAGGGTAAGCAGATCAGAGTTTAACCGCACAGTCTTCTCTGTTCGGCTACATAACTCCATTATAATCCAATATTTCATTCTAACATTGTAAACCCGATTCTTCACAGTGAGTTGAAGACAGTAGAACAACCAGTTGTAAGACGTATGCTTTGGTAATTGGAACTTGCTATTTCTTATTTCTTGTGTTCAATTATTGACGTTATTGTATGGCTTTTCCCCCAAATGAATATTATTTTAACTCGGATAGGTACACTAGATTTTACCTACTATACATACACTATTCAAATAAAAATTCAAGTAAATTACTCTGTACAGAACTGTGAAATTTGACGAAATGATAAATAACTTCCAAGAAAAAACAATATGTGCAAAAGCAAAGATTGCAATTTTGCGAATGGAAAAACCGCTACCATTAAATAAAGATTTCCGGGAAATTATCGCTCCTCTCGTTCTTTCTCAACTGTGCTCAGAATCGAAGCGAAAATTAGCCATTATTGCAACTTTTGCTTCAATTGGATCGCTTCCTCGCTTCAGCCGTCGCTGATCAGCGACCCCGATTTTCACCAATTTTCACCCGCTTCCGATATTCACCGAATCACCGCAAATGAGAATGCGGTCGCGATTTCGTGAGAATCATGATATACATATAATATATATTTTTTAATTGTACGCTAACGCAACGTGTCGTGTGGCTTGATAAAAAAACTTATACCAACTATAAAAATAGGAGGTTCTTTGTTGGGTGTAAGGTGTAAACTAGTTAATTTGACGGCTTCCTAACCCAGTCAGTAGTGAAGCAGGTGGTACTTGGTTCGAAACCTGGTAAGGGCATTGAATTATGTATTTATTACAGATTTGTTCCTGAGTTATGGATCTTTTCTATATATATTAAATATATATATATCGTCGTCTAATACCCACAGATCACAACACAAAGGTTATTGGGCTTACCGTGGGACTAGGTCGATTTGTGTAAGATTGTCCTATAATATTTATTTATTATTTATTAAACGGTACACGCAACGAATCGGTCTACTCCATTTTTTTTTTGGAAAATGAGATCCTTATTTAATGTAGAGTTGGCAATGAACAACTTTTTTACTGGCTGCTCTAACAAACATGAATCATTTATTTCATACATAAAAATAACATATTTAAATTACAACAAGAGTTTGGTTAATAGAATTATTCTTAGCTCAAAATATCGTCTAAGTGACTAGACATGTTTTTTCATTATTTTTTACCCTTCAGATATTTTTAATGCATTCTGAGCCCCGTTTATTAGGGTTCCGTAGCCAAATGGCAAAAAACGGAACCCTTATGGATTCGTCATGTCTGTCTGTCTGTCTGTCCGTCCGTATGTCACAGGCATTTTACTCGGAAACTATACGACGTATCTGAATAAAATTTACACATAAGGTGTATTTTGTATGCAGCTACTTAGTTATGTAGTTAAATTTGAAAAAAAAAATAGTTTCAAGGGGGCGCTCCATAGATGTAACTAAATTTCAAAAAAAAAAATTTAACCAAATATCAACATGTTACACATCAATCGATAGGTCTTTCAAAACAACATTGAGGTTTCTTTGACTATTTTGTGATTAAGTGAATATTTTCTGAAATAATCGCTTCGAAAGTCAGAAAAGTTGTGTAGCCCCCCCGTAACTTTTGAACCGTAAGTTCAAAAAATATGAAAAAAATAGAAGAGATGTGCCTTATCATATACTTTCTAAGAAAATTATTTTGAACATTATTGGTTCAGCCATTTTTGAGTTATCTCCAAAAAACTTCTTCCATAGGCGTCAGATACGACCTTTTGGTATTAGTTTGGTTCTTATTCCATTGAAGGTACGGAACCCTCCTATGCGTGGTCCGACACGCACTTGGCCGGTTTTTTTAATGCATTCGAGCTGGTTTCAGAAGTACCTACACGTAACTGTTTAACATCTGATGATGGATTTCATATGGTGCATACATATTTATTAAAGACAATACCAGCAATCTAATACAAAAATTAAGTCCTAATAGGAAGGGATTGCACATCCGCGCCAATTCCTCAGCTAATAAAGATTGCGTTCGATGCGTGATTTAGAAGTAATTTTAATAAGAGGGGATTGGCGCCCGATTTGGGAAATGACATAACATTGCGTTGGCGTTAGGGTTTGCTCCCGGTACTCGTTTTCTACACAAATCCAGTACCGGAACCGGAAATTCCCTGTTCTCGCCATACAAAATCAGAACCGGGAGCATTCCCTAGTTGGCGTTGAGATTAATTACTGTTAAGTTTAGACAGACAAAACTAAACACATTCAAAATAGTAGAAATTGAAAACGACAAAAACCACAAGCTGCATTTAAGTCGAACGACGAGTGGAAAACAGAAGCAATTCGCGGTTGCAGTTCGGGGCATTATAAATTTCCATGCAAATAGTGAATTTAGTTAGAAACTGGGCCGCTGGGGCCCGCGTTCCTCTTGCGACTCCTCACTTGAATCAACATTTTGTAAACTGAACACAGTTCATGGAAAAAACAAGTGCGTATTTCACCACGCTGACATTTGCCTTTGCGACATATGATGAGCAGGAAAATATGAAACAGAATTGTTTAAAGAATACATGTGTACTTTTTATGTCTTTTGCGTGAAATGACGCGTAAGATTCAGATGACTAACAGAATACTTAAACATAATTTTAATTCAAGCTCCATCTAGCGTCACATGGCGCAGTTATATGAAATAAAATGAAAATGAAATGAAAAATATGCAAAGAGAAAAGAAACATAACATGAAATATACACCAAAATGGATATCTTCCTCAGATATCCTACACCTTCTTCTAACTGGAAGCATGCTCAAACCGCTGCCACTGAACATAGGGGTTATTCTTGCACCGATAGGGGTTATTACGAAGCCATTGAGCTCAAGACGCTGTAAATGTATCGCCGCTCTTAATCACAGACTCGAACGCCATTAATTTAAACGCGGAACTCGATTACACGCCATAGTTGGCCAACTACGGCTAATAAATCTACTCGATTGATCGCTTTTTAAATCCGCGAACCGTTTATTTTAAACTATCTGTATCTACAAATTCTTACTTGATTCTGAAAACTGGAACTTAATTTACCTATTTAACTGATCACCGCAACAGAAACTGTTTAGGAGATAATGAAGAATATGCACAATACAAAAAAAGTTTTTCACCTTAAATGCACACACCCAGTCTCATTTCCGTCGGGAGCGACGGCGCTCATCAATGCACGCAGTTTTTCTGTTATATTACTGAATTTTATATAGAATTTAAATAATATACGTATCCAAATAGTAATTATAATATAAGCAAAGACAGTATATTAATGAACTAGGTACCTTAGTTAATAAGGTTGCATAGTTATTTGCTCACCTTATTCATATTCCTGCACCTGCTGCTGCCCAGAGTTTATCTTATTTGCATTGTCTCTAGAAGTCACAGTGCAAGCTAAAACGAGTAGTTTCTCGACCTAAAAGTCGTATAACATGAACATGTCGCGCATGGTTGTCCTAAGATATTTTTATATACTTAGGTTGGCTATCTTGATTAATTTAGGCATGATTGATGACTAATATCGAAATCAAATTCGATTCTAAGTTTTACAAATATAAATACCTAATTACCTACTTACCTATGTAAACATTTTAAAATTGTAAAGATTCAACCCAAATAAATTATATTTTTGATACGCTAATGGAACACATCAATAAATTAACTAGAAATATAGGATTAGGTTTTAAAAACTTTATCAATATGTTTAAGCCCCACAAAAGTTCTCTCGTTAAAACCTATTGTTGGGTCGAACTAATTTATTTAAAAGTTCTTCTGTGAACAAAACAGTAAAGGTTTTCTCAAGTCTCGAATTCATAATTATTATGACACTCGTATTCTTGCTGAAAAATTAGTTATAGCCAGTGATCGTAGATTTTCCAGCATTTTTGGTGCAGTGGTAAGGTTATTATTATTATAAGGCTATGTAATGTTTAAACCAAATATCAAATTAAATCAAAGCCATTTATAGCTAAGTAATAATGTAGAGATAGTTGGTAATTAAATAACAATATCACAAAAAAACGTCATTGCACCCGAATAATCTACGATCACTGCTCACTCATGATTTCGAGTGCAGCGTAAAAATAAGCTTTTAATTCTATTTACTTTGTAACACTTTGTTATAGTATAGGTATGTAGCGAATATTACTCGTTTCACTTCGGCCCGATTTTATCCCATTTGCATGCACTAGGAACCAAGCGGAGTGCAGCGTTGGCGGTAATGTGCGACTTTGCTGCGACTACACGAATGGCATTACTATAAGAAGTGCTGCTACGACTAGGTACTTATGTGTTGCGGAATATGAGATTATCACACGGGTCCACACCTAGAGAAGTGAAGGTCATTGTCATAGTCTTAGTTTATTTGCTCGAATCATGTTGGTTACTTTGTAGATTATAGATAGATATTCAATTTATTTGCAGATCAGCACAATTCACCACTATATAAGGTGCTAACAAATTAAGTACAAATATTTTAAGAGAAGTTAACTTACATCGAAACAATTAACTTTAAAAAGATATTAAGAAAACTTTTTATGCGATTGTTTTGTTTTTATTTTCCGAAAAAAAATTAAAATCCTGTCCAAACAAAAATCCTTTGCAATTCACTGAAAAGTTGTGTAATACTTTCTTTGAATTGAAAAACGTTATGTATGACAGACAGTGATCTAATGAGCTTTAAAAGAACTTGGTTTCCAGTAAGATATCATTTCTGTTATTAGCGAAACCGTTTAAGCACTTGGCATTGATTCACATTTATGTTTTGGATCAGATAACTAACATACGGCGCCGCCATAGTTCCCAAATAATAAGACAGGCAAGTTTGCTAGCGCTCGGAAATGACAAAGTTGAGAATGAACCGCCGGATTCACGGTGAACACTTCACCAAATAACCGATTTTAAACGAGACTCGGGTGTTTATGTCAGAACTTGCAAAAGTTAGGTATACACATGGCCACTGATTAAATAATACTTATACTTACGTACAGAATGTTCACTGCGCCGTGTTTTAACTTTAAAACACAAAAACAACATCGAAACACAATTCTATTCCCAACACAAAACAAATAATAGTTATGTTATGGAATTGTAAACTCAAACTCAAACTCAACCTCAAACATTTATTCAGTAAATAGGTCACAAGGGCACTTTTACACGTCAAAGTAAAAGAGAGAAAAAAATTAAACTACACCGGTTCTAACCCTACACCTCTGACCCGAGAAGAATTATGTCCGGCAAGAAACTCGGCGGGACTTATTTTTTCAAAACAACAGTACATCAAAACTAAAAAATACATATAAGTGCGTTGTTCTATAAGAAAACATATCAAACCAAGGTTAGATTAACCAACAATAGGTTATATGTAGTTTAAGAAAAATACCAAAGAAAAAAGGTGAGTCCAAATCTGACTATTTGAAAATGAATTACATACAAGTTTGATATACTTTCTTACCTGAACTGTGTCTTCTACATAAATTTCCAAATTATAATATTATGTATTAATTATAATATGTATTGGAGCAGCATCGGAATAATGTCCAAGCCAATCTGATTTAGACGTTTCGGCGTTAGCTGTATTGCGTAGTTAATGCATTGGAGTTGTATTCTTGTGTTTAAGTAAGTTTTCTAAACGTGTCTAACCATGATGGCCGTCTCCTTATTTTTTATACTACGATGGTGGCAACCAAGCTTACGGCCCGGCCGATGGTAAGCAGCTACGGTAGCTAATGTTTACTAAGTACTATTATTTATCGTATGGCTACGTGTCACTGGATATAGATAGGTAGGTTTATAGATATGTTCTTCCCTGGGGTAGTAGTAGTAGTGGGAAAGCAGATGATAAAGAAAATCCAGCGAGTGCTGCGAGGTCCAGATGGGACAGTGCAGCTGCCATGTTTGTTACTCTTTTAGCACGACCCAGGGATCACTACTGTTTCCTACGGACGCAGAGTAACATTGATCCCTACTGACTTGCTGTAGGGTCTAGTGCTTTTTGGCTGTGGCTTTCTGTACTGCCAAATTTAAGCGAGATGACATTCACTGAGCTGTGCCCACATCATACATATCACGCTTCTAAAAGAAAAGTTGTCCATTAGCGTTACGTGCGTTCCTTATGGCAGTTGCCCAACTGTCCGCCATAACCCGAAACTGCCGTTAGTTTTCACCCACTAAACACTTACCCCGCAGTTAACCCTGTTTATTGTAACCCTTCCCTGCTACATACAGGTTGTCGTAAAAGAAGGGATTGCAGAGAGGGTTTATGGCCGCTTTTTAAGTGGCTTTGTTTAACTTTTTTCTATTACTGACGGGTTTTGATCCCGAGTGCCCGGATTTTTGTGAGAATATTTACGATGGACAAAGGAAAATAGGAGGATATTGGCATAAACGAAACGGAGGTTTCATTTAAATCTTATTTTTGAACGCGCGGAGCGTAAGTGAAGCAAGTTCTTACAGACAACTTCTGGCTAGTGGGACGTCTCGGCATTTCGATGGCTTTTTGATTTTGAGAGTTTGTTCCGCGATAACTTTAGTAACGCTTTTCTGATCTTCATGAAATTTGGTGGGGTTGTAGCAGAAATACATATAATTTGAGAGTTCGTATATGAGCAGGATCGATCAAGGGGTTGTGGAGATAGAAGGCGATAAAAATTATTCAGAAGGGTCTTGTTATATTGGTAATCTCGTTTGCAAGTAAATCCGTGAGTTCTCAGTTCGAGGCGGACTACTAGTATTATTATCGAACGAGCGGAGCGTAAGCGAAGTGAAGTTCTTTCAAACAACTTCAGCTACCTAGACGTCTGTGCATTTCGATGGCTTTTTAGTAACGTTTTTCTGATTTATATGAAATTTGTTGGGGTTGTAGTAGAGCTCAATACAATTTGAGAGTTCGTTCATGAGCATGATCGATCAATGGGTTAGGGAGCTAGAAGGCTCGAAAAAAATCATCATTAGGGTCTTGTTATATTGGTCACTCGTTTGCAAGAAAATCGCGAGTTCTCAGTTCGAGGCGGACTACTAGTTTATACAAGTCTATATAATCAAACATAAGTATATAATTAAATATTAATTAAAGATAATGGAGACAGGTGAATTTAGGTACCTACATCGTATTTTTTTTTCATTAAACATTGGTAATTATCACATTTATCATATTTTGTAATAGAGTAAATATAACTGATTTACACGTAAATATTAACATTCATCTATCTTCTATACATCTATACATATAATAAAGCTGAAGAGGGTCGAAAGTCTGTACATGGAAGATAATCGAAAAAAAGTTGGCTGGGGATACTTAGAATCGATAACAGAACACGTTCCAACAATTTTTAGAATTTTTGTCTGTTTATGTGTTTGTCTGTTTATTTGACTGCGCATCACGTGAAAACGGCTGAACGGATTTTGATGAAATTTTGTATAGAGATAGATTGAGTCCCGGTAAAGGATAATATATAGTTTTAATCCCGAAAATCAACCCTAGTGAAATTTTTAAAATATCAAAAATTTCAACAATTTTAACAATTTCGACCAATTCAACAATTTCAACAATTTTAACAATTTCAACAATTTCAACACTTTTCAACAATTTCAACAATCTCAAAAATTAAAAAAAAAATTAAAACCACAAAATTTACGAAAAAGTCAAAAATGAAATAAAATTAAATAACATAACTTCGTTCCAACCGAGTGTTCCACGACACTCACGCATTTTATTTTTCTCTGACGTTCATTAGTGCATTGTAATGTGCGTACATTGAAGAATAAATATCTTGATCTACACCAATATCATAAATCCTCTATTCCGCGTTCGGAACCGTATGTAATTACCACCATTATTGCAACCAGTAACGTAACATCAATGTATTATCTGTGACAGTGTGGTAAAAACGTATGAAAATTCATTACCTACGGTAACGTAACGAAAATCCGCCCCCCCCCCCCCCCCCCCCCCCGACCGCCGGCGCAATAAGGTTGGTCATAGCGGTGTAATGGCGGTCATTCTAAAGGTTTCAATGGATTTTTAATATGTGTGTAGGTACTGGTAAAGCAGTGTCATGCTTCTGTACATAATTAGGCCTGATTACGTAACAGTTACATAAACTGCTATTTATCTCTTTTTAGGGTTCCGTAGTCAACTAGGAACCCTTATAGTTTCGCCATGTCCGTCCATCTGTCCGCGGTCTAGCTCAGTGGCAGTTCGCACTAGAAAGCTGAAATTTGGTGAGGCCTGATAAGAACTTTCAATAAAAACTATATTGAATAAAATCGGTTCAGCCGTTTTTGAATTATCAGTCAAAAACGCATAGTGAAAGGAAGTGCCGGATAGTAAAATGACGTAAGCGCCGCCACATATCCCTTAATAAACGACCCTTTGAACGGATGTTTTGTAACAGAGCGGCATCTACGAAACTCTACACTAAGCATCGCCCGACATGCTCTTGGCCGGTTTTCTTTGCATTGTTATCCCGGAAATCACCCCTTAAGGATTACTAATTCCAATTCAAGAAAATCCCCAGCCAGGTTATACGTAGCCTATAAAAATTCAACGTCTGGGGGGGTAGCCACTACACTCGATTGAGTTAATTAATAGGATAAAAAAAGTATTCATTTTTGAGTGTAATTTCATTTAGTGGTAATTGTAATATATTTTATTAGGGCTACTGTCCTCTAGCGTATCCATCTGTGAACTTTACTTCAAGTTCCGCCTCCAGGGTAGCGGGAGAGAAATTAGGGGTGAATTAGCCGCTTACTGATACAGAACGAATTCCACGCGGGCGGAGCCTCTATACATCTATAACTCTAGGTCATCAGCATTACCATGTAGGAACTTCCCAATCAATCTAATTCCAAAGCATAATTGTATTTTTATTTTTTTATTAGGGATACAATCAGAACCCTAGTATAAATTCAGTATAAATAATCCTGCTGCTTTGCTATTGAACTTACTTTGGCTTTAACCATGGTACAGACAGCATCAAAAGTAACTACGCAAACGAAGACGTCAAAAGTCCTTTTTAAAAGGGAATTAGAGCATTTGACGTCTTCGATTGCGTAGTTACTTTTGATGCTGACTGTACAATATAACTAATGAGATTTAATTAAACCCACATCATATCCTCTTTATTGATCGTTTCCATAAAATTGTTAATATAATTGAAACCCGAGCTCATTTCTACGCCTTTCTTACCTAAGTAATACGGATAACGGTGGTGAGTAGCCAAGAAATAAATCCCGGGTTTGGTTTGATCGGTGAACATGTCCAGCGTGTTGGTCACCTTCGGCTCTTGGAAACAGTCGCCTTGTAACGCTTTCTCCGCAGACTCACATCGCACGCCTATAAACTTCCCAGGGTTATGCAAAGCCGATATCCAAATAAACAATGCTCGTATATGACTGCATATGAGACCGCACGGGATCCACCAGATACCGCTTTGTTGCCACTCTCCCCCGTTTACGAAGAAAGTCACGTGTCCGGCCGGATATTGTACGCCAAAGCCATATAAATTAGTTGCAATGTGAACGACGAAATCACCATCAGATTTGTCGATCCTTTGGTCCGGTCCTAAGTTTCTTAAGCAGGGGCCTGCAGGTTCCACAGCCGTTAGCTTGGCAATGGTGTGTCCGGTCCTGTTCCGATAGTTTTTAGCGATGAAACTCATGATCTGACCGCCCAGACTGATCCCCACTAGCTCAAGGTCTTTCGGGTTGAGACCTAACGCTGTTAAGTTGGCCAACATTTCAGCTGCGTATTTACCAACTGGGCGCGTTAACCGCACAACTCTGCAAAAAGTCAAGTATTAAAAAAAAAGTAGGGCCGAATAGGTAACGGTTTCTAAGATCCTCAATGAAACAGATCTACCTATGTCGTGGCTCCGGGTGTATTTTAATCTTATGATGACTGACCGTCAAAAACGAGTTCGAGCAATTACTCAGACCAAAAGGCCAAATCTTAAAGTCAAATTAAGAAAAACATTAAACTCTAGTGGTTTTTGATATATCGCGTATCTTTAAGATCCAATATATTACTATTTTAAAACAATAAATCCCACCGATGTTCTTGCTGGTCATAATACTTCTCGGGGGTGTAGGGTAAGAACCGGTAGTATATTTTTCTCTCTGAGGTTCATAAGTGCATTGTAAATCTTTTATCTTAGGTATAGCTAACAACAAATCGTCCAAATAAAAAAAAACGTAGTTTAAGTGTTTCTAGAAAAGTCCGAAGTACTTACGTAGGCCACACATCTGTACCAGTGAAATGTACACAGTCCAAAATGATGACGTTATAGCCCATTCGCTTGTATAACTCTCCAAACCCTCTTCCAACAGGGGCTCCGTTATTGTCCAAATACCCAGGAACGTACAGCAAAGTCTTTTTGTTCTTAAAGTCGATTTCAGGGTGGTCAGGCAGGTGCTTTATCTTGTAGTAGTTGTAGGCTGTCCAATTGGCCTGGAGTAAGGAGCCTGAGCCTAAGACGGACATGGTGAGCTTCGTCAAGGATTTTGGCTTGATGTCGGCAGGTTTTGACGAGCCTGGACCTGAAGACAGATTAAGCAATATATTATTAAAAAAAACTTTGAGAACAAAATAAATAATATCACCGGAATACACCTGATTATTTTCTGAAACAATCTTATTTGTTCAAACACAAGAACGAGTCACATATATTTGTGCGGGCTTCATTGCGCATGTAATTATTGCAAATATGGCATTGCTAGAAAAAGTCTCTAGACCAACATTTTATCTATTCAGTATAAGTGACTGATTCCATAATTATTCGCACCACGTTAAAACAAGTTAAGTATTATAAACACTAATTGTATTCAAAATTTGAAGCTTCTCTGTCTACTAGAAGTGCCTTAGAGTTTTGATGATCGGTCAGTCAGTGAGTGACAAAATTAAGACGAGTGTAGCAGCAAAAACGTATTTAAAACTAAACTTAAATAGTTGCTACTAAATACTTCAACTTAAAACGTACCTACCTCAACTTAAAAATTATTAAATCCATACTAATATTATAAATGGGAAAGTGTGTGTGTTTGTTTGTTTGTCCGTCTTTCACGGCAAAACGGGGCGACGAATTGACGTGATTTTTTCAGTGGAGATAGTTAAAGGGATGGAGAGTGACATAGGCTACTTTTTTTTGTCTCTTTCTAACCCCCCACTTCCCTAAAATGGGGGGTGGAAGTTTGTATGGAGCATTACGGGGGGCAAAGGGGAGCCGTGTTATCCCGAATTTAACGCGAGCGAAACCGCGGGCAAAAGCTAGTAAATAATTAAAATATAAAACAATCCCAATATTGGCCACCTAGTTTTTACATTAGGAGATAAGAAAAACAATACAAACCTACTGTACACGTAACCAACCCGATCGCTACGGGAGACAGGTTAGGTACTTATCATACTTCTCTTTAGCAGTCGAGTTGCTCCGGCACGATGCAGAAGAGAGGTTCCAAAGGGCCACCATCACCTGTGACGTAGATGAGTACGCCGCCGCACCTGCTGCGGTAATGGCGGATGGGTTGTTCGAAGAGAAATAACGGGTTCACTTCACACGTATATTAAACTCGACTTAACCTAAAATACAACTTGTTTGACACTGGGTCCTTAACGAAAGTTCGCGCACTGCGTATGGGACTACCGCTCGTGACGCGGAATAAACCTTTATCAAGTCTTCGAGGATCGGCGGCGACCTCGGGAAGGAAACTAGGCGCTAGGATTTAGTGTAGGTACGTCCATCCGTGACGGCCGCTAGATGAACAAGGCGAGATGACTGGCGGAGTGAACGGACCAGCGGGACGCGTTCACTCAACCATTCACTTGATTAGACTTGAATGTATTTCAACTAGAGGTCGCTGATTTGCGTGAACATTCCTTCCCGGCCCAGGGAAAAGGTGAGCTGAAGACCTGAAGTTTACATCGCTATGATCTAGCATAAACAAGAGATATGAAAACAAACAATTATTAACAATAATAATGCTACATGAGTTGTCTACAGCATAAGTAATCTGTGACCATCCAGTGCACTTGCACTCAATAACATTCCAACATAATATCCAAATATGAATCATGATTATCATGAAAGTTAACAACAATGGTAAGCTACTTATTAAGTTAGTTACATGGTTTCCCGAGGAAACAGTGGTACATAGTTCACGATAATTAGTACCAATTGCTACAATTTAAACCAGATTTATAATTGGTAATTTACAAGAGCTACTCAAATAATTAAATCTCCATAGGTAATTTACATAACTTGACAACGGGGCGCACAAGTTCGCCTATCTGTGTTTTCAGCTTTACAGACCTGACGACTCCGTCGGAGCCTTTGAAAAATTGGATGGCCCTACCTCGGCGCCATTGTAGAGGCGGGGCATTTTCGTCTTTTATTAAGATTAAATCCTTTAATGCTACATTAGGTTACATTTGTTACGGGCTTGCAAATTATTTAAATATTCTATGTGATACCTAGCCCAAAATTTTTAAGTTACAGCCTGAATAAATTTAAAATGCGACAGCCGTGACATATTCGTGTCCTTCCAGGAAGGTTCAGGTAATGACACCAAAGGTTGACCTATCAAAAAATGACCTGGGCTGAGAACTTCCAGGTCACAAGGATCCTCTGACATTGGAACCAGCGCTCTAGAGTTGAGGATAGCTTCCGCCCTGCAGAATACCGTCTGCAGACCTTCAAAGGTCAGGATACGGTCCCCGATCTCCTTTCTGAGCAAGTTCTTGCTACTCTTGACCGCTGCTTCCACTAGGCCAGACATGTGAGGAGCGCCGGGAGGATTGAACTCCCAGCGGACGCCTTGGCGACGAAACTCATCTTCTAGGATGGTTTCGTGGTCAAGCAAGAACTGGTTAACCTCTCTAGGTATGAGCTAGCAGATTTAAAACTCTGGACGAGGGCGGGCAGCCCACGTCGACTCACAAACCGTGTGAACGCAGCGATGAAAGCCTCGGTTCTCAACGACGAGACGACCTCGAGGTGTACCGCCTTGGTACCTAGACATACAAAAACACACAGGTAAGCTTTAACAGATTTAGCATTTCTGAACTGGCTACTCTTAACCAAGTAGGGGCCAGCGAAATCCGTCGCTACGCCGTAAAATGGACGCGTCACCGTGACGCGATCCGCAGGCAGATCAGCCATGAAAGGCGCCTGATCTGTCGCGTTGAATCTGAAACATGACGTACAACCCCTGATGACACGTGACACCTGACGCCGTGCTGACGGAATCCAGTATCGTTGTCTAAGTATATTGATCAGGGCACTTGTCGAAGCATGACAATACGAGTAGATCCGGTGATAATGCTCCATCAATAATTGTGACCATCGGTGGTCCTTAGGTATAAGCATTGGGTGCTTTTCGTCATAACGTAAGCTTGAATTACGTAGTCTGCTTCCGACTCGAATAAAATGATTTTCGTCTACGAAGAGGCTCAATTTCTGTAGTGATTTGCATACCAGCTTTCCCTTTTTCAGTAAGATGACTTCATCTTGGTATACATCCAACTGAACCTTCTTGATCCAGTGATCCGTTGGTGCACGATTTTCCTCTATAGTAAGGTTCTGTTTCAGATTTCGTTGCTGCTTCGGCAAGCGAATATTCCTGCAAAATCTCAAAACGTACGACGTCACGTTCATGAGTTTACTATACGAGCTGACTCTCGACAGCAATAAGTCCTCCCATGTCTGCTCTTCATTGGCGACATGAACCAGCTGCTTGAACCCTGGCAGCTCCGGTGACATGGTGACTGACATCGTTGGCCACTGCGACTCCTCCTTGAGTAGCTATTTCGGCGACCACCACAACGCATTTGATGAGCCCTTTCGCCGTAGCACCTCGAGACGCAACGTTGGCCGGGTTTGACTCACCTCGGACATAGCGCCATGTCATTGGTCGCTTCGACTGTTGAATATCCTGTACTCTGTTACATTCAAATGTCTGGAGCCGATGTGGTTTCGTGTTAAGCCAACACAACGTGATTTTGCTATCAGACCACGCATTTATGCTATCAATCTCGATTTCGACTTCATAGGCCGCTGCGACATGATTTAAGAGTTTACAAACCATATGAGCTGCGTTCAACTCATTCTTTGGAATGGTTTGATTGACTTTCTGCGAGGCCACTCGTGTCTTAGCTAGGACTAACCGTACCATGACATTTCCAGACGTGTCCTCGGTCCGAAGGTACACGCACGCTCCATAACCCTGCTCCGAGGCATCTCCAAACCCGTGGAGTGAGTAAGAGGCAGATCCTGGTAGCGCGACGCAACGAGGGATCTGTAATTGAGACAAATGGTTTAAATCCTGAACCAACTCGTTCCACTGAATTTCCTGAGTATCCATGAGCGGTTCATCCCACGTCATTCCGTGGGTAAATAATGACTGCATGAACAGCTTGAATCTGTAGAAAATCGGTGCGCAGTACTCGCACTGATCATAAAGCCTAGCTATAGTGCTTAAAACGCTTCGCTTTGTTACCGCCTGCCCCAACGGTACATTGACCTGATACGGCATGGTGTCGTGCACCGGGTTCCACTGTATTCCCAATACCTTTATGAGGCTCCGGTCTTCAGCGTCGAATTGACGAGGCATCTCACAATATTCCTGTGGTAGGTCCCGGAGTAACTCGTGACAGTTAGACGACCATTTTCTGAGCTCGTAGCCGGCACTGCTCATGAGTTCTATGAGCTCCGATTGAAGCTGCCGAGCCTCTGTAAGTGAGTTTGCTCCAACCAGAAGGTCGTCGACGTAGCTCTGACGTCGTATAACGTCCGCAGCTGAAGACCCTGGATGCTGAGCTTGCCAATCCGCGGCTAACTACAACAGCGTCCGTATTGCGACAAAAGGGCTTGACCGTAGTCCGTAGGTATTAGTATTCAACTCATATACCTGTATGTCCTGCGACGGGTCCTCGCGCCACAGGATCAGCTGATAGCGTCTATCACTACGGTGTATCCACGTCTGCCGGAACATCATGCGGATGTCGGCCGTGAACACAAACTGGTGCCGTCTGAAATTCAACAATATCTTTGTAATATCATTCTGAAGAGGCTTGCCTGAGTGCAGGCATTGATTAAGAGTTATTCCAGTGCTATTTTTCGATGCTCCGTTAAAAACGACCCGCAGCTTATCTGAATCCCGCTTGAAAATCCCATGATGAACTATAACGCAGTGCTCAGAGTCAAACTGGTAACTGGATTTAGACATGTGTCCTAGCGACTCATATTCTCGCATGAAATCCTTATATTTCTCAGCAAAGACTGGATTCTTGGCTAGCTTCGCCTCTAACAAATGAAGCCTGCGTACAGCAATGGCTCTGGTCTCGCCTAGCTTGGGTCTGTCTGACTAGAAGGGCAGCCGCACCATGTATTTGCCATCAGGCATAAGTTTAGTAGTAGAAGTATACAACCTTTCACATTCCAAATGTTCCGGATGATCCGGTGGGTCTTCTGGAGGCTGCTCCATCTTCCAGAACTTCTCCAGCACCTCTTCAAGTTTGGTAGCGCGCACGCCGTAGTCTTCCACGGACGTCCCTCTCGACTGCTGCGCCGAGGTGTCAGCAGGGTGTGTCCAGATGGCCCCCATGAGGACGTCACCAAACCAGGTACCGTAGGCTTCCACTCCTGTAATGTTTGTGAGCATAGTTGAACCAGTGATCATATAATTAAGCACATACAGGCCGAAAATGATGTCTACATCTTGAAATTTGTCAAAATCTGGATCGGCCAGGCTGAGTTTAGACGCATCTAAGTGGGCCTTTAGGTAATGGTTACAGGCCGGAATATTTCCTGTAACTGTATACATGACTGTTGCAACAACGCTAATTATAGGAACTAATTTTCCTACTGGCTTAAATACTAATTTAGCAATCGTACCGGATACCTTGACCTGCTGATTACCAATTCCAACAATATTATTTCCTACATACTGCTGATGCAATCCTATTTTATCTGCAAATGATTTCTTAACTATCGAGCACCCTGCGCCAGTGTCTAACAGTGCTCTAGCCATTATATAATTGCCATGGCCTGACCTTACCATACCAATAGCAGTAGGGCTGACCCGGATCGATGGCATCATCATCCGAAGTTCTTGCGGTACATCAGCAGTAGCCTTATTTCAAGAACGGCGCTCAGGGCTGCCTCGAGAAAGACTCCTGCGCCTGGCAGGCCCTCGTTCCCACCGGAGGGCGCGGGATGTGACCAGCAGTCATCAATTGAGCTGGCTGGACCTGTTGTCGAGGAGGCGACCTAGTCTCTTCTCTCCACCTTGGTGGGCTCGTAAGGGGTTGTTGAGCTCGCTGCGCCCAAGACCCTTGTGGCGGGGTCAACGCCCTGCGTCGCGGCGGGGACCTACGCTGTGATGGTGTACATACCCTCCTGGTGGGTGTGACCCGGTGCACCTGTTCAGCGGCTTCCGCTCCCTCCCTCCACAACAACGGGCTATGCGACCCTGATTGGCATGCACTGCACCAATTACGAGCCATACACTCCCTCGCATAATGAGAGCGAAGGCATTTAAAGCATACACTATTCTTCCTGACCCAGGTTTTCCTCTCCGAAACAGCCACTTGCGAAGAATGGACATTTGTATATAGAGTGTGCACTACTGGAACAGTACGTGCACAGCCCGTTAGACCGAATCACCTGATCAGTTTCTTCCAGCTCCGCAGCCAGGACACGTGGAGGGGACGCTCTGCCGCGTCTTCCCTTGGTCGGTGACTGCCGTCCCACCGGTGCTCTTCCCGCTGCCGCAGTGGGAACCGTCTGCTGCACCCGAGCTCGCCGAGCGAGCTGCTCGTCCAAGAGCTGTAGCAGCTGATCCATGGTAGGTAGCTCCTTCGGGTTGCCGCCGTACCGCTCCTTGAACAGTGTCCTCAATTTAACGGGTAGTTTCTGTAATGTGATAAACAGTAGTAAATAAGACTACTCCTTAGTGGGCTGCTTGAGCTTTTCCAATGCTTGGATCGACTCACGCAGTGGGTCATAAAACCCCGATCTGAGGGATGCGCTCACATATGACAGTGAAGGCAGGCTCATGATCCTTGCGATGAATGTATCCAGCAATAAACGGTTATTTTTGTACCTAGTCTGCAACAGATTCCAGGCCACCGAGTAACTCGGCCCGTCCATAGGCAGATGGCAAATAACGTTCAAAGCCTCGCCCTGCAATGAAGATCTCAGATTATAATGTTTCTCGGCGTCCGAAATATCACGAGTATCCACCAGTGATTGGAATAAGTCATTGAAGGACAGCCACTCCTGCAGGTTTCCGGAAAACACGGGTAGCTGCACTGCAGGGAATTTGACTTTACCTGGTTGAACGCGACATGGACATAGACATAGACATAGACATCATTTATTGGTAATAACTCATTACAGGTCACGCTTAACAACTAAATCTGTCACATTATATAACATAATTTAACATCATCATATCATCAATATCATCATTAAATAACAATTTTACACTATTTTATTTATACAATATTAAATTATTAACATTCTATAAAATCCTTATAGCTATAAAAACATTGCTTTATGAGCCATCTTTTTAGTTTATATTTAAATGCTGGAAGGCTAACAGCTTCTGTAATACAGTTAGGCAGTTTGTTATAAACTGGAGCGCCCGTAACATGTATTGTCTTTCCAGTTTTTACGAGTCTATGTCGAATCGTATTTAGTTTATGTGCGTTTCGTGTGACCCGGGTTTTTCCAACTCCTCGTCTACCATATAGTTCTAAGTGCTCCCTTGCGTAGACTGCCGCTTGGAATATTAAAAGCGACGGTAGCGTGAGAATACCTAGCTTTACGAAATATGAGCTGGCACTTTCATCGTACTTGGCCCGGGCCAGTATGCGGACGGCACGCTTCTGTAAAATAAACACGCATTCCCGTTCAGCAGCTCGCCCCCAAAACTCCAGCCCATACTGCATAATAGCTTGTATGGTAGCAAAGTAGCATGTACGGACTGCCTGGCACTCTAAGGTTTGGCGTAACCTTGACAATGTAAAACAAGTCTTACTTAACTTGCTACATACTGCATCTATCTGGAGTTCCCATGTAAGGCCGTGGTCAAGCTGGAAGCCCAGGAAAGTGGTAGAAGGCACTTGGCTGATGATGGTGCCTTGGTGGTGTACATTCAGCGAGCGACGTTTTCTGCCTGACAGGTCAAATTGTACGAACTGCGTTTTGGTCAGATTGAGTAGCAGTCCGTTCAATCGGCACTATTCTAATATCTGCCGTGCTATTATATTCAATTTCACTTCCAGGTCGTCCAAGTTTTCAGCAGTAACCACAGCCGCCACATCGTCTGCATACATAAAAACTTCACCAGTGTCCACAACGTTGGGTAGGTCGTTGAGTAAGAGGGAAAACGCTAGGTTGGACAAAGACGAGCCCTGCGGTACACCTATTTCCGTGGACAGGCCCTCTGATTTCAGGTTTCCTCCTTGGCCTACTACGTATTGCTGTGTGTCTCGCAAGAATTCCACCACAAAGTTAAGCGCTGGTCCTCGTATGCCGTAATGATGTAATTTGCTTGTCAAAGCTGCGTGATTCACCACATCGAAGGCTTTAGAGAGGTCACAGAAAAGAACTGCGACCTCTCTCTTAGTCTCGCGTGCGATGAGGATACGATTTATCACTTCACGAGCCATCATTGTGGTAGATCTTCCCGCACGATACGCATATTGCTTATCAGACAACTGACCTGACGTGTCTAGGAAAGCAGTCATACGGGACGTTATGCCGTCCTCCAGAACTACTGCTGCTACTATGGCTCCCTCCTCCTCCATCGAAGCCTCTTCTATTTGAAAGAGGAGCCGGTTTATCTCGCTAAAGCTCTCTTGATACTGTAATAGCTCTGTCTCTGTCAACTCAGTATCATTTGCCAACAAGGTCTCATAGCTCGCTACGAATGTCAAATACACGGCTTCAAAGCGTCGCCTTGCGACTGTGGCCGCTGCTGTTTAGGGCAAAAGAGATATTTTAGGATATTGAAATATGAAGAAAGCCACTCCCTACACAATCCTTTACTTATAAATCATGAAAATAACTTACCCAAAATATAGTTCTATAGGGTGAGGCGGCGAAAATGCCCGTGAGCCGACATTGGTCCGGCGAGCAGGTTGCGACAACGTCTACCGAGGCTACAACGAACAAAACAAAATATGATTATTCACGGATCCGAATATGGACCGACGACGTTTCGTAACCCCAAAATCCTCACCATTATATTAAATTATCTCCTTTCACACAATTAACTGGATGACATTATCTCAACGACCATGGAGAATGCAATGGCGTCCCGGCGAATGAGATATCCCAGCGAATGTAAGATTTTGAATGAAACATACACTGAACGAAGTGCCTAGAAATTCCTTTATTAAAAAATACGAATAATTAAATTAAGATAAACCTTTTAAAAGGAAAAAATATAAATTCAACAATTTACGAAAATATATCACTCATTGAATGACGTCGTTTCGTCGCAGCGAAACTATTGGCTCGAACAGCGCTTAAGCTGTCACCTATGACAGATACGTCAAAACACAGCGGATCTGCCAGAGGCCAAATATCAACAAATTTATTTAATCCCAATTGAAAATGGTCTGGAACATCAAGTGAAAGTATATAAAGAATGTGTGTATTTTACGACAAACACGATGTGCACCCATCGACATATAATATCAAGACGAGTAAAGGCAAGCAAAGTTCATGTGAAAACACGACCCATTTTCACGTTTACAAAACTAAAATGTCTTATGTCTTGTTAACCAATCAAGTACTCATTCTTTAAGCATATTTTTTTGTGTTAACCTTAATTCTGCAAAGGTTTCATGCCATTTCACCAATAAGAAAAGTTTCCGTGTTGTGAGTGGTCAAAATCAATTTGACAATGAAGTTTAATTGGACAGGAGACACTCAAATCAAATGACTGAAAATGTCAAGTTAACGTATAATAAACACGCCTTAGTTTGACGTGGATGGGTTCACGTAATAAATAATACTTAATGCAATCAATTAACAATTTATTTTTAGTGCATTTTTCATTACTTATGTAATATACGTAAATTTAATCGTTCTTGGAATAGGGAATATGAAAGCCTTCTATTCATCTTTCATTTATTTAATTAAAGTGCTTAATTACAATATAGGGACTACAAAATAAGCATAAATTAACATATTTTTTTTACAATTAAGTTTGAATATGGCAAAAGGAAAACGATTATTTTTTAACTTTATTTATGACCAGACTAGAAAATAATAGCATAACTTCAATACAAATAGTTAAAATTCTCTTTGCTTCCTCGTTTTTTAGAACTAAATAAATAACGGATGAGTTCGTTTATGTGTACTATTTATTTTAGCAGGCTTAGGCAAATACAAAGATAAATTTACATTTTGTATCCATTTTTAGGGTTCTGTACCTCGAAAAGATAAAACGGAACCCTTATAGGATCACTTTGTTGTCCGTCTGTCTGTCTGTCTGTTAAGACCCTTTTTCTCAGGAACGCGTGGAGGTATTAAGCTGAATTTGAAATCAAATACTTAAGTCTACTGTCCCTTGGTGCTGTGAAAAAATCAAACTTCTATGCCAACGCAATCAAAAGATACAGCCGTTTATGCCGCAAAATTCCGCAAATTTTCGAAACTCGCAGGGGAATCAAAACCTACAGGGTACTTCCCGTGAACTCAGGATCTTGAAATTTGGTACGAAGCAACGTCTTATAGCACAGATACAGGAAAAATTGCGAAAACCATAAAATTAAATATTTTTAATAATTTTAAAGTTACTACCCCTATATACCTATAGATTTCTACGGAACCCTCGGTGCGCGAGTTCGACTCGCACTTGGCTGGTTTTTTAATACTACAACGGTAGCAAACAGGCATACGGCTCACCTGATGGCAGCTACCGTAGCCTATGGACGCCTGTAACTCCAGAGTTGTCTCATGTGCGTTGCCGACGCTTTCATATAAAAGAGGATTCACTGTGTTGACAGCTAAAGGGACAAGAGGATCTCCCGTCGTCAGCACACTGCATCCTCTGAGCTCTCTGGCAACCTTACTCATCAGCAGGAACACAACACTATGAGTAGGGTTTCGTGCTAATTGGCTGTGGTTTTCTGTAAGGTAGAGGTAGTTCCCCAGTCGGGCTCTGCTCTAGATTTGATAATTAAAGACTATGCTATGAAGTTATTGCATTCATTATTAATGAAAAATAAGAGTCATACCTATTAGCCAGTTGTACTAGAAATGGCACGGCCAGAATGGTATGATTTTACCAGAGTAAGTATAGTAGGTACTAATTCGAAGGGTTTTGTTTTGTCGATTTATTACTACTAGGTAATACTTATAAATGAACATTCATTATACTTTTCCTCAAATGAGTTATGTTTACTTTTCCAAAACTTATATTGTATGACATCGACCAAGTCCGTAATGTATGAGAATATCTATGCGTGATTTACTTACCGATGAAAAGAAATATCACCATCTTTGGCGCCTGTGTGGCTCCTGCACCAATTCACGGCACAAGCCGTCATTTTAATACCGATATAATACCGAAATTTCATGGTCCGAAAAAACTAATATTTTCACAAATGCAGAAATGATTTTTTTCTATTTTAAGTGCACTTGGAGGCGGGGGGGTCCATGACCCATGCAAATAGTGGCTACCCCCCCCCCCCTTTAGACGTTGAATTTTTATAGGCTACGTATAACCTGGCTGGGGATTTTCTAGAATTGGAATTACTAATCCTTAATTGGGTGATTTCCGGGATAACAATGAAAAAAAAAACCGGCCAAGAGCATGTCGGGCGATGCTCAGTGTAGAGTTTCGTAGATGCTGCCCTGTTACAAAACATCCGTTCTAAAGGTCGTTTATTTGGCGGCGCTTACGTCAGTTTACTATTCGGCACTTCCTTTCACTATGCGTTTTTGACTAATAATTCAAAAACGGCTGAACCGATTTTATTCAATATAATTTTTATTGAAAGTTCTTATCAGGCCTCACCAAATTTCAGCTTTCTAGTGCGAACGGTAACTGAGCTAGACCGCGGACGGACGGACGGACATGGCGATGTAACTGTTACGTAATAAGGCCTAATTATGTACAGAAGCATACACTGCTTTACCTACACACATATTAAAAATCCATTGAAACCATTAGAATGACCACCATTACACCGCCATGACCAATATTATTGCGCCGGCGGTCGGGGGGGCGGATTTTCATTACGTTACCGTAGGTAATGAATTTTCATACGTTTTTACCACACTGTCACAGATAATACACTGATGTTACGTTATTGGTTGCAATAATGTTGGTAATTAATTACATACGGTTCCGAACGCGGAATAGAGGATTTATGATATTGGTGTAGATCAAGATATTTATTCGTCAATGTAAGCACATTACAATGCACTAATGAACGTCAGAGAAAAATAAAATACGTGAGTGTCGTGGAAAGTGTGTGAATCAAGTGCGATTGGAACGAAGTTATGTTACTTAATTTTATTTCATTTTTTACTTTTTCGTATTTTTTGTGGTTTTAATTTTTTCTGCATTTTTTAAAAATTTTGGAAATTTTGGAAATAGTGGAAAATTTGGAAATTTTGAAAGTTTTGGAAATTTTGTGAAATTTTGGAAATTTTGGAAAATTTGGAAATTTTGGAAATTTTGAAAATTTAGGAAATTTTGGAAATTTTGGAATAATGGAAATTTTGGAAATTTTGGAAATTTTGGAAATTTTGGAAATTTTGGAGATTTTGGAAATATTGGAAATTTTGGAAATATTGGAAATTTTGGAAATTTAGAAATTTTAAATTTTTGACATTTTCGACATTTTTAAAATTCTCGACTTTTGAGGTTCTCGACTTTTTTCACTTTTATCACTTTGCCACTTCTCAGTTTCACTACACTTCACTTCACTTTATTCTATTTTATATATTTTTTTATTTCATTCCATTTTACATGTTTCTCAATCGTATGGGTGTCGCGTTTTCGTGACGTGACGCTTTTTCGTAACGGTCACGTGACTTTTTTTCGCCTAGGCCCCCATCCGCGAACCGTCCGATAAGGAACTTCGTTCCAAAACTCCACCGGCTGACCGAAAAGAAATTCTACGGGACTTATTTTTTTCAAAACAGTAATACATTATTAGATCATAAAGATACAAAATAATGCGTAGTTCTTCAAGAAGACATATCAAAATTGCTTGAGAGACAGATAATGTACCTATTGTTTAATTATAAAGAAAAATAAATCCTAATCTGACTGCTTCACAAAACGTTTGATATGTTTTCCTACCTAAACGGTGTCCTATAAATGTTAGATGATTTTGTAGTAGTTTTTTGGTTTGCTGCAATAACCCTTTGACATTCATGACATTTTCAAATAATTCTTAAGAGCGGGTAAAGGTAAATTTAAAGCATCGACGGGTAACATGTTATAAATATGAACACCTTGACCAAGAAATTACAAATTATTTCAATACCAACCTTCAACATACAAACTTTCAACCCCCTTTCCACCCCTTCCAGGGTTGATTTTTTTTTTTTTTTTTTTTTTTTTTTTTTTTTTTTTTTTTTTTTAAACTTTATTGCACAAAATACACAAGTGTATGTACAAATGGCGGACTTAATGCTAAATGGCATTCTCTACCAGTCAACCATTGGGCCAAACAGAGACACGTAAAAAAGGTGCGAGGAGAACATTAAACTGATTGATTATTTAAAAAAAAAAGAAGACTTATGAGCTACACATATTTATATTAACTATACATAGATTTACATACACATATAAATAAATAATATACATATATAAATATATAATATAATATATACTACATACAATAGTTATATTGATGGTTACTGATCTGATTCTTGTTGCAGCAGATGCTTACGTAACATCCGCTTAAAAGTGTATTTGCTTGGGGCTTGTCGCATGTTGAGAGGAAGTGAATTCCAGATTCGAGCAGCCTGAACGGCGAAGGAATTAGTCATGAATCCAGTGCTATGGGAGGGTACCAATAGTTTAAGAATACGGGAAGTACGAAGTTCACAACCTGTGCGGGGGGAATCGAAGACAAATTTACTTTTAAGATATCCAGGAGAAGAAGGCTCAAACAGGGTTCCGAAGAGTGTGCACAGCAGCCTGAAGGATCGACGACGACGAATTGAGAGCCAATTGAGTTTACGGCGGTAAAAGGAAACACGATCGTACTTACGAAGACCGAAAATAAACCTTATACCATTGTTGAGGAGACGTTCAAGTTTATTTAGCGATTCCTGTGTAATATTGGTGGTGCACACATCACCGTAATCTAATACTGGCAACACCAAGGCCTGAATAAGCATCTTCTTGGTGGCAACTGGTAAAAAGTTTTTTAATTTATAGAGAGCTCTAAGCGTTCCGGTGACTTTACGACTAATTTCCGATAGTTGAGCATTCCAGGAGACGTTAGAATCAAAGATTAGTCCGAGATTCTTAACTTTATTGCTTAAGGGAATAACAGCATCCTCAAATATAATCGGATCAATGTTGACTGCATTCAGCTTCGAAAGTTGCTACTGGCTGCCCATGACTATGGCTTGGCATTTTGCCGGGTTGACACACATGCCAAAGCTAGCAGACCATTCAGCAATGTGATCTAAGTCCGCATTAATTGAGGAAATGGCTGTATTAATATTTTCGCTGTCAGCTTGAGCGTACAACTGCAGATCGTCCGCGTACAAATGGTAAGAACTACGAATGTTAGCGGCGATAAAGTTTATAAAGATTGAAAACAGAAACGGGGAAAGAATGCCACCTTGCGGTACTCCAGTACTGAGTTCACACCAGTCAGACAATGCCCCGCCAGCACGGACTGCCTGGAATCTATTTGAAAGGTAGGAAGAGAACCAGTTCGTCGCATCAGATGAAACCCGCAAGTTACCAAGAGTAGCCAGAAGTAAGTCATGGTCAACGACGTTGAAGGCATTGGAAAAGTCTATCAGCACCAAAACTGTAACTTTAGAGGATTCCATGCCAGATCTTATATCATCTATGATTTTCACAAGCGCAGTAGTGGTGCTGTGTCCTGAACGGAAACCAGACTGAAGTGGAGATAGAAGACCATTTGTCTGAACAAAATGTGAAACCTGTTTATGAGCCACGGCCTCTAGAACTTTGGACAAAAATGGCAGTATAGAAATGGGACGGAAATTATTAAGAGAAACAGGGTTATTGACTTTAGGAAGCGGGATAACGAAAGCTTTACGCCAGCACGATGGAAAGACCCCTGAAAGTAATGAAGCGTTAACAATGTGAGTTATTACTGGCAGAATGCAGTCAAGGATACTAACCACCATGAAACGGCTTACGTTATCGTGACCAACTGCCTTAGATTTAATCGACAATATTGTTTTGTGGATTTCATCAGTGCTGACTGGGGAGAAAGAGAAAGAGGCTACCTGAGGTGTGGAGAAGGAAGCAATCAGGCATAAGGTTTTAAATTTGATTAAAGGATTTAAAGAAGAAGTGTGGGCAAAATGCGAATTAAGCTGGTTTAGTGTAAAGACCGAGGAATTAACGTTAGATTTGCTTTTGCCGATGCCCAATGAATTTAGAAACTTCCACGTGTCAGCAAGAGAAGCATTCAGAACGTTCTCGTGAATGTACCGCCGCTTCGCAGATCTAACCATTTGGTTGCAGCGGTTTCTGGCAGCTTTGAAAAGACGCCAGTTTTCGTCACAACGATCGCGTTTGTACTTGCGGAACGCTTTGTCGCGTCTTGACATCGCCATCCGAACACCCCTTGTGATCCACGGGGCAGGGGGCCGCTTGAGTCTCACTGCACGGACGGGCGCGTGGACATCAAATAACTTCAACAGAGTAGAGTTGAAATTAGCTACTTTGTCATCTACATTTGATGCACTAAACGTGGCAGACCAATCGGCAGAAGCGGCATCCTGCTTCAAAAGATCTACGTCGAGTCGGGCAAAGCTGCGTAAATATGCGACCACTGGCTTTTGTTTTGGTGGTTTGATCCTGTACGTCAGAAAGATAAGATCGTGCTGAGAAAAGCCCGGAGCAAGAAGTTGACCCGAGTTGATAACATTATCTGGCGACGACGTCAGCATCACATCCAGCCACGTGTCAGGAGAGTCAATATTACGGTGAGTAGCCTGCAACGGTACTAGAGCAAAATCTGCCGCTTCTACGATGGACGTTAGTTGTCGAGATCGGGATGTTTGCCTCAATAAATCAGTGTTATTAGATTAGTATGTAGATTTTCGAGATGAAAACTGTTCATTATCCTTTCCCGGGGCTCAAACTATCTCTACACAAAATTTCATCATTATCCGTTCAGCCGTTAACTAATTAAAAATACTTGGAACGTGTTCTGTTATCGATTCTAATTATCTCCAGCCAACTTTTTTTCGAATATATTCCATGAACAGACTTTCGACCTTCTTCAGCTTTATTATATGTATAGATAGTTTTTATTGAAAGTACCTTTCAGGCGTCACTTCCATTATTTTTTTCAAATTTTTTGGACCTACGGTTCTAAAGTAAGATGGGGGGGGAGGGGGTTTGAAGAAGAAACTATCCTTTGTCATTTCTCGAGACCCATACTATCTCTATACCAATTTTCATCTAAATCAGTTCAGCGGTAAAAAAAATCTTCATACCACCTTCCAACCCCCTTTTCACCCCCACAAGGGTTTGAAAACTATCCTATGGCGTTTCTCGAGACTCAAATAATCTCCATACTCATTTCTATCTAAATCGTTTCAGCGGTTAAAAATTCTCCATACAAATTTTCAACCCCATTTTCACCCCCACCAGGGTTGATTTTCGGGATTAAAACTATATATTATCCTTTCCCAGGACTCAAACTATATCTGTCCAAAATTTCATCAAAATCCGTTCAGCCGTTTTCACGTCATGCGCGGTCAAATAAACAGACAAACAGATAAACAGATAAACAGATAAACAGATAAACAGACAAACAGATAAACAGACAAAAATTCTAAAAATTGTTGGAACGTGTTCTGTTATCGATTCTAAGTATCTCCAGCCAACTTTTTTTCGATTATCTTCCATGTACAGACTTTCGACCCTCTTCAGCTTTATTATATGTATAGATTTCATTTATTCAACATTGAATAGATCAAAGGAGAGAGTCCATTTTATAAATATAAAATGTTAAGAACAACCATAGTAAATGCAATGATGTTTATTAAAGAATATTACTTATAATAATTCTGAATAATTTAATCAATGTTGCAATACTGCCATCACCACTAAGTAAGTCAAGATATAAAACAAAGTATATTAAATCCATTCTAATTCCTCAACCATTACTACAAGTATCCCGTAAGGCCATTAATCATAATATTCTGCACATAATATATCTAACACTTGTAGCAAAAACAGAGTAATATATAATCTCATGTAATCAGAAAGGCTAAATTATTTCCAATATAAGGTTGGTGTGTACGTTGTACCATGCACCAACTTGAAATACAGTATTACACGTTTATATATTTAAATACATTATTAGGTACACGGTAACAAGGTACACACCGATACATTTTATTTAATTAACCCTCAATATTATTTAGAGGTGAGTAATCAATATTACACTTAACTTGGTTCTTGCTGGTTAGCTCTCCAATCACCAATGTGTCCCACAACTGCCAGTCACTTGCTTATAAGGGCTTACCCATTACCCCTTCTACTACCTGGCAGGACAAGCATTCTATATTTCCGACACATCCGGTTATCGAAATAATTGGAAATAGTATAATAGTAAATATATTTGCTTAGTTCAAAATAGATGAAAATATAATTTAAAAATGACAATAAGTTATTATTCACTAAACCATCAATATTTAGTATCGTTTACTTAATCATAATGTGACAGCAATACAGGATATCCGCTTCGCAAAATACGTGAAGGTTTAAGTAATATAGTTACTCCTTGTAAATAACTTCAAGTGAATTGTTGTAATGAATAGTAACCTCTGTTGTGCAGATATGTCATTATTAGTTTTTCTATTCCTTTTAAAAAATTTGTAGACTTCCCTTCGAATATACACTCATGACAGTAAACATCTTTTTTCTATTTATTTTACAAATCCCTTTTAAAACTAATTTAAACCCGTCCTTCCAACACGTTATCAGCACGAAAAGTTCGTAAAAGTAATAAGGAGTTTAGTTAAAAGTGTAATAAGTAAAATAATTTCATAGTAAAATGTTAAACGAATCAGGAGATGTTTCGAGTGTGAGAAATTCCCCTACGTCAAGCTCATCTATTCCATCCTTCTGTTTAAGAAGTAAGGATGGATATCCTACGTGGAAATTTAAGATGCGCAATTACCTTTTGCACGAGGATCTATGGGAAACAGTAAGTGGATACCCAGATGGAGATCCGACCCCCACCTCTACCAAGGTACGTAAAGACGCTAAAGCTCTGGCAAAGATATGCTTAACAGTAGATGGTGCAGCTATCACGCATGTGCGATGTGCGAAAACTGCAGCCGAAGCGTGGAGTTCTTTGCAGAAAGCTTTCGAGGATAAGGGAATGGGACGAAGACTATCTTTAGAGCGAAAGCTGTACAGGTTGAGTCTGTCAGACTATGACAACATAGAACTGTACATAAATGCAGTTATGTCAACCGCACAGGACTTGGCGGATATAGATGTAGTCATTGAGGATAAGTCTATTGCTGCGATACTATTAGGAGGTCTCACACCAAAATACGAACCTCTCATCATGGCTCTAGAAAATAGTAACATCGAGGTGACTACTGACTTAGTAAAGACAAAACTGCTGAACGAAATGTCGAAAGATGCAGCTACTTCATCAGATTCCGTATTTAATGTCAAGAAGAAGTCGACGGCCAAGAACAAGGAGATAGTTTGTTACGAGTGCAAGATGCCCGGACATAAGAGACCAGACTGTCCAATGAGACGCAAGAAAGAGAAAGTCAATGCGGTAACTATCAGCGATACTACATTTACAGCTCTCAAAACTTCTAAAAGCTCAAGCAGGGACATCATTTATGTAGATTCAGGTTGTACTAGGCACATGACTTCCAGAAGAGATTGGTTTCAGAACATTAAGATACAAAACGAAGGTACCGTTACTGTCGCAAACGGAGAACAGATAAAGTGCTGCGGAATTGGAGATATTTCAATAAATACACCCGAGAATGTTGTAAATAAGATTAGTGATATTGCTTTTGTACCAGATTTAAAAGCTAACTTGCTATCTGTACATAAAACTGTAGAGAAGGGTTTTGTATGTCTTTTTGATACTAATGGTTGTAATTTTTATAAATCTGATAATTTTCGTTTTACAGGTGAATCTGTTGCTCATGCCTCGCCCTGTGGTGGACTGTACATTTTAGATGGTACTGTTAATATTCCCGAGAATGTGGCTGATAATTATTTGACACAGGATGTGCGCTCTGACTGTCAGGAAAGTTATAAACTTTGGCATGCTAGGCTAGGCCATTTGTGTCGTATTGGCATGAACCAACTGAAGAATCACAAGGTAGGCGTAAAATTTTCAGTAGTCGATAAAAATAGTTGCATAGCTTGCGTGGAAGGTAAACAAGCAAGAAAACCGTTCAAAAAGGTAGCATTTAATAGGGCTACCTCCCCGTTGGAATTGATCCATATGGATCTCATGGGACCTTTGTCTACAACCTCTTTTCAAGGAAATAGGTATATGTTAACTATAGTAGACGATTATACGCGTAAGATTTTTTCTTATTTTATTCCTTCCAAAACCGAGGTTAAAAATAAATTTTGTCTGTTTCAAACTTATGTTGAAAATCAATTAGACAAGAAAATAAAGTCTGTTAGGACTGACGGAGGCAAAGAATTTGTTAATAAAGAGTTTGTTGATTATCTTGCTTCTAAAGGTATCCAGCATCAAACAACTGCGCCGTACAGTCATCAGCAATGTGGTGTTGCAGAACGCACGCACCGTTCTATTACAGAGAAGGCGAGAACTTTGCTAGCTGACAGCTCACTGCCTAATGCATTCTGGGAAGATGCATTCCAAGTTGCCGTGTACCTGAAAAATAGGTCTCCTCATAGAGCCTTAGGTGGACAAATTCCTTTTGACAGATGGTATGGTCGCAGAGGTGATCTTAGTCATCTGCGGGTGTTCGGATGTCGAGCACTTATTCATATACCATCGTGTCACAGGAAGAAATTAGATGTCAAGGCACAGGAAGCAATATTCGTCGGTTATTCAGAAAATCCAGGTACTTATATTTTTAGGGATCCTGCTAACCCACGAAAAGTAATGATTTCCAGGGATGTAACCTTTTTTGAAAACTGTTTTACAGCGTTAAAGCACAGGCAAGCTGAGCCTGTCATACAATCAGAGCCTATCTTACTATTCGAGAATAAAAAAGAGGCTGAGCCTGGCCAAGACCAGCTGACAACACAGACGGACTCAATACTGATATTTGAAGAGGAGCCCGAGGTTGGTCATGATTCTCAATATTTTGATTGCGATGAGAGTACCGATCCTGCTGCTGAGACATCTTCACCAACAAATCTTCAAAGGTTGGAAGATCCAGTGACTTGCGAAGAAGTAGAGTCTTCAAGTGACGCGGGATTACCTATAGTAGATGAAGAGCCAGCAAGTTTGGAAGAGGAAACTGTCTCTGAGCAGCGGTACCCCTCAAGAAATAGGAAACCACCAGATTTCCTGACATATAATGTGTCAACGGTTGACTCTGAAGAACCTACGACATACTATGAAGCTACTCATGCCGATAGTTGTGATAAATGGCACCATGCTATGAAGGATGAGTACAGTTCGCTCAAAAAACTCCATACATGGGATTTAGTAGACAGGCCTAACAAAAAGGTCATACCATGTAAATGGGTTTACAAGATTAAAAAAGATGCATATGGAAACATCACAAAGTATAAAGCGAGGCTGGTCGTCAAAGGTTTTCATCAAGTCGAGGGAGTAGACTACGATGAGACGTTTGCGCCCGTGATTCGTCACTCTTCACTCCGCACGTTGTTTGCATTAGCTGCAGAGATGGGGTTAAGAATGAAGCATTTGGATGTTGATACTGCGTTTCTTAACGGAGATTTAGAAGAAGAGGTCTTCATGGAGCAACCTCTCGGATTTGTCGAAAAGGGCAAAGAGAACAAGGTTTGTTTACTGAAGAAATCCCTTTACGGCCTTAAACAGGCACCGCGAGCGTGGAACAAAAAGTTAAATGAAACGCTTTTAAAAATAGGTTTTACAGGAACTCCTTCCGAGCCTTGCGTATATTTAAAACTTTTTGGTAAAGAACTCGTAATATTGGGTATATTTGTCGATGACATAATAATCTTCTATAAATCAGATTCGACATTTGACATTGTCAAAAGCGATTTGTCGAAATATTTTTCACTAAAAGATCTCGGAATACTAAAATGCTATTTAGGATTGCAAATTGAGTATGATTCCGAGAAAATAAAAGTTAACCAACGAAATTACATACTCTCCATATTGGAAAAGTTTGACATGCAGGAATGTAAAGTTGTGGACACTCCGTTAGTTAAGAAGAATATGGAAAGGAGACCTGATGGTCAAGTTGGTGAGTCTTATCCTTATCAGAATCTAATAGGATGCCTCATGTATCTGACGGTTAACTCACGGCCCGACATCGCTTACGCTACGAGTTTTTTGAGTCAGTTTAATACGTGTTATACAAAGGAGCATTGGATTGCTGCAAAAAGGGTTCTGCAGTACCTGAAGGGTACTATAGACTATTCATTGGTTTACAGGAAGAACGGAGAGCCCTTGAAAGGCTTTTGCGACGCGGACTGGGCTAATTGTACGATTGACAGAAGGTCATATACCGGTTATACCTTCAAATTAAGTGGAGGTCCAGTGTCCTGGGAGTCCAAGAAGCAACCTACCGTAGCTTTAAGCTCAGCGGAGAGCGAATACATGGCGCTAGCTTCTGCGACGAAGGAAGCATGTTATTTACGTCGGTTTATCTACGAAATAACAGGTAAACTTAATTCAGTAAACCTAGCTTCTGACAGTCAGAGTGCCATCAATCTCGTTCGAAATCCGGTACACCACAGCAGGACGAAACATATAGATACCAGATATCACTTTATTAGGGAGAAGGTGTCTAACAACGTCGTTAGGTTAGATTATATTAAAAGTAGCGATAATCCTGCAGATGTACTTACTAAGCCACTCGGGCCCATAGTACATAAACGGTGTACAATTAATTTAGGTTTAGAAATATAACTTAATTTTCTGTTTGTCTCGCACAACTTCGATTAAGGGCGGCTGTTGTAATGAATAGTAACCTCTGTTGTGCAGATATGTCATTATTAGTTTTTCTATTCCTTTTAAAAATTTTGTAGACTTCCCTTCGAATATACACTCATGACAGTAAACATCTTTTTTCTATTTATTTTACAAATCCCTTTTAAAACTAATTTAAACCCGTCCTTCCAACATGAATAATAATTAGCAATGCTAAATTATTACACTTGACGAGATTATTTACTTGTACAATTATTCGATTATTGTCAACTCGACTATAATAATTGAATACAGGATATCCCGATACGTAATATTTAAGTTAGCAAGCATATTTACTAATTCCAATCCAAATAATCTTATAAAGATTAACGGAAACGAATAGAAATCAAACTGCAATTATTTCTGATATAATTCGGTAGTTGCATTATTTGCATTCTGGCAGTCACGGTCACATAACAATACATTAAGGTTAGTTGTGGTATTTGAAAACTTACGTCTACCTTACAATTTCAACTTCTTGGTTTTCAACTTATGGATTACTTTAGATGTATATTCGATACTGGAAGTGATGAAACTGTACGTTTTGGCCATTATTTATCTCACCGACTGTATATCTCACACGGCCATACTGACAGGTACTTCGTTCCCGAAGTGCCCATTTCTCATTAACATAAATACTCTTTATTGCACACCTCAAAATAAATAAACACATAAAATACAAGTTACAAACAGAATAATCAGAGGTAAAACAATTGGCGGTCTTATCGCTAAAAAGCGATCTCTTCCAGACAACCTTTGGGAAGCGGAAACCATTGAAAATAATCAGAAATACGTAGGTGTTGCAAATTCAAATCAACAAGCTAAGCAATTATAAACTTACACATATAAAATAAAAATAAACTTACATAAACCATACATATATAAATAAAAATTGATAAATTAAGAACATACAATCTAGGAGCAAGATACACACTATTTGCCACAGGTAGTTACAAAATCTGTTTAATGGAGTTACAGGATAACGTATCATGGGAGAGACAGATAATATTCTTTAAGGTATTTCTTAAACCCAGCAAGAGATTTAGCGCGCCTTAAGTCTGAGGGTAAATTGTTCCAAAGCCTAACAGCTTGAGAAGTGAAAGAACTACTATAAAATTTAGAAGAAGAAGATGGTACACTAAGTAGAAAATTTTGAGAGGATCTGGCCGAAAGCAGGTAACTAAATCGTTCTTTGAGGTAACGAGGAGTTGCGGGATGAAAAAGAATGGTGTATAAAAGAGACAGAATGTGGGAATTACGACGAAGACGTATAGGAAGCCACTTGAGCTGAGAGCGGAAGATAGAAACGCGATCATACTTGCGTAATCCAAATATAAATCAGATGCATAGATTTTGAATGCGCTCAAGCTTGTTTAGCTGCTCTTCAGTGAGGTCGAGGTACGAAATATCGGCGTAGTCCAAAATAGGGAGGAGTAAAGTTTGAGCGAGCGCAATTTTGGTGGGAATGGGAAGAAAATTCCGGAGTCTTCTTAAAGACCCAACCGCGGCAAACATCTTCCTACTGACTTCGCATTATTACATCAAGTTGGCTCGCAGGCTCTGTATCAGGTCCCTATACTGCTACTGTTTCACTCACATTAGGTGAGAGCTCGCAGGCTCGGAAACAATTATCCTATCTACATGATACTCTGCTAGCGTTACTCACCACATCAATCACAGCTAGCAAGCGCCTCTAAGGTGTTACTCTTCCACCCATAACATCAAGTGGGTCTCGTAGGCTCGTAGCTGTCCCCTATATTGCTACTGTTTCACTCACATCAGGTGAGAGCTCGCAGGCTCGGAAGCAATTATCCTATCTACATGATACTCTGCTAGCGTTACTCACCACATCAAGCACAGCTAGCAAGCGCCTTTAAGGTGCTACTTTTCCACCCATAACATCAAGTGGGGCTCGCAGGCTGGTAGCGGTTCCCTATATTGCTACAGTTTCACTTACTTACACCAAGTGAGAGCTCGCAGGCTCGGCAGCAATATCTTTATTTACAGTTACGTTGCTACTGCTTCTCTCATCCTCGCCAAGCAAGGTAAGGTAGCAACTTTTCATTCAAATTTCATTCATTTCTGGTCAATAAATTCATTCGTTTCGTCGTCGTGTCATTCGTCGTCGTTTTCACTCAATCAGTCCAACTATAAACATAACATGTAGGTCACTTGTTTGAAAGAGGGTAATGTGGAAATTTTACGGTGATTTGTATACCTAATGATCATATCTGACCTTGGAATCTGGACAAATCCTGATATCCCACATGGGGTTACTTCTCAGGAATGCTATGTCGCATTTTTGCCTACAAACGTTATTTCCAATAATCAACAATAGTAGAAGCATACTGTATCAATCATGGGAGCGTTTATGACAATTACAGGTTAGTGACACACCACGTCAGGGCAATGCAATTTGTTAGTATATGTGTCTGTGTTCACTCTGACGTCTCACATATTTGTGACATCAGTCAGACACTTGTCAAAAGTCAAAACGTAATTAATGTCGTGAATAATGTAACTACTGACATAAATAAAAATAATAAATATAATTTAAAAAAACGAACGGGATTTTATACCTTTCAATACGTTTGAATGACTGTATTGCCCTAACGAGCTTTTAATTACATACAGTAAAAAAAAAAGTAAATTATTAATTTCTTCGCAACCACTGGACCGAATGTTATATGATACTTTGTATACTGGTTCTAAATACCTTAACGCATATGTTCGTTTCAACTTCGTCCAGTGGCCAAGGATACTCAATAATTAAACTCGTGAATTTCGTCAGGTGGACACATCAAAAACCCATATCGATAGTTCCACAATTTTAGTACATAATCAATTCAGAATATATAATTGATTCATCTAAAAGATTCATTCCTACATCGTAACCGTTTATCCTTCAATGAGCGTTTTGGTTTTTCAACGAACCTTTCTTTATCCAAATTTTATTCGGCAACACATTTCATTCTTTGTATCTATCAATTATAATGGAATAAGTTTACTTATTTCATACGAGTTTGACAATCGTATAGAATAATGTTCTGTTTATGCTTGTATTTATAAGGGTCTTTTTTTGCGTGTATTTAATCGGGGAACCGTTCAATTTAAATAGTCATGATATTTTTATTGATTGTGATCGAAGGAGCCGACTTAATTTATTGTTTGATACGGCTTGCAAATTGAAGCTTAGCGCAACGCCTACGAAAGCATTTTACGACATAGAATATGGTTTACGAAGTGTTTCTAAGTTAATGTCTCAATCCAAACAAAGTTAGGAGAACTACAAATTTTTGTGTTGAGTTGCGACGTAGTTAAAATTATACAAGGAAAAAATGTTGCTTCGAAATGCGATCGACGATTAATCTTCGGGAATTATATAGCGAACCCTTTTAATACATACTAACAAAACAAACATAGAAACAAACGGTCTTCCAGCCTAGTCGGTAGTGACCCTGCCTCAGAGTTGGGCAAAAAATATTTATTTACCAATAACCGGGAAGATAACTAAATGATCGTTTATTTGAAATAACTAAATAATCCATCATTTGTTGTTTTGAATACATCCAGATCAGTTTCATATTTATCTATTAGTTGGGATTCAAAATAAAAGATGAATGTCAGTAGTACAGTCATGTAGAACTAGAAGTGGTCAGATGAATAAGATTAGCTGTAGCTTAGCTCTTATATTTGGTCAGGGGCCTTGACGCGATATTCTATATAAATTCATTATTCTAAGCTTACTTCAATAACAAACGAGGCCAGTTATCTTCATCTAGATAATTTATCTCAATAAAAAAAGTTGTCAACGCAATGTTTGTGATTGAATTTATCTTCGAATAAATTTATTTGAAATTATTATCTAGATAAGAAATTATCTAAATATCGCCCGACTCTGCCCTGCCTTCGAAGCAGGAGGTCCCGGGGAATAGATTAAGGTGCATTTTATCCGCTTTCTAATACTTGATTGTTTCACAATTTAGTTACTAGTATGGAGATTGGATGATGAAATAACAATTAGTACAACCAGCAATAATTATTTTATATCCGCTCGGTCATTCTGCAGATAACGGAAACCAAATCTTCTGTTTTTAAATATCTGTTCAAGTTGCAAGGTACTGATATTTTTTGCAATTTCAAATAACTCTAACTAATTTAAATTTTACTAACAGTTCTCAGATTTCGTTATCAGATCATATCTGATCAAGAAATCGTGAATTTAGTTGTCATACGAGTAAAACTATCATCTGAAAATATTATTACTTTATTTGTAATTGGTAATACTGCAAGTAGAAACTCGTTGGTATCTCGAGGTGTATGTCACAACTGCATACCTAAATATAATATATTTTTTTTTACGTTTGCTTCATCTATGTACTAATCACAACTTGGCATTGTCTTATTGTATAGCCTGACACTACGAATTACTATATTGTACCTACTTTCTCAATTATTACTTTTAATTACGTTAATACGTAATACATCATATTTTAAAATGTAATACATAAGCTAGAATGTAAGTACATTTAAGTGAATGATACCATTTTTATGAAAAGATTAATGAACTGCAACATCGAATTGTTTCATTACTAACAAATTCCCCCCTTTTTTTTAATGAATAAGAAAAACTTGTATCATCGTTGACATATAGCATGATTTGCTCAAGGCGTTTACCCTTAAAATGGCAGTACTACGGATAATGTTAATGCTCTGTAGAGATGAAAAGAGGTATCGTACTGCGAAATAGTGACAAGGAAATACGTAAATATTCATTAGATATCATACAGTCCAAGAAAAATCATCGGACACAGGCAGCAATTTTAGGACGGAAATTGTTATGGATGCCACTTACTTTGTATTTCTTATATAATGTACAGATGTATTTAATATAAATTTATTTTTGCTATAGAGGTATTTATTTGAATGATAACGGTGAACTATCACTTTACAACCTCGCAAGACTCGCGTCTTTTGATGTAGAGAGACCGTGATCTTTAGATAAGTGGATTGTCGATAATAATATTAAATATTTAGTTTTTTTCTTTATAGCATATCACGTATTATTTCATTTTTGACGTCAGGGTTATCCATGTTAGTTATTATGTTTGACGTCAAAATGACATATCGCTACCCTTCGCCGAACACTAATAAAAATAATATTATAGCCTACTACGTATTACGATTAATGCCTGCAATTATTCGGATATTATCCGGATAATACGAATATTTCGAATAATTTCCAACCAAATTACTATTCGAAATAATCGGATTGCAAGCCCTAATTGCGATTTAAATGTGCTTAAAACTTAGCAAGAATAAGTTTAACTATGCGATTTATAATTCAATAAATACAGTTCATATTGTTGGTCCACAAGTTTTTTTTTTGTATGTTTCGTTAAGATTATTGTTTTTTAAACGAGTTGTATAAGATATAGAATATTCTTGTTTTTCTAAACTAAAGAACACAACTCAAGTATAGTGTTCCTCTATCGAATAAAAAAAAAATCATGGCATACCGGAATTACACTTCACACTAGCCACCATTCTTCACACTTCACACTAACCACCATTCTTCACTTCACACCATTAGATAATTTCGAGCTCCAGGTATACTCCTGTTGTCCAGCCGCAGTCTGCTCGCTGGTGGCCACCATGGGAGGCACGGAGTAGTAGTTGAGGTCACGAACTGCATCTGTAATGTCAATTTGAAAGGTATCATATCTTTTGTATTTATCCACCTAAGTATAAGTAAGTACTTATACGTGGAAAATACTCACAGCCAGCGATACTTAACATATTTTGTACTTATTTGTTATAGATGGATAAAATTTAATATACCTAACTCAATCATTACTGTAAGCACTTCAGTGAGAAAAAAAAATCATTACACGAGTTAGAAGCAAAATATATGTGTATATTAAGCAAGTGTTTGTTCTTATTTTTTACGCGATATAAATATAAAACAAATTGGAACTAAACCTTTCCTTGATTTTCCGTTGGTGTCAGATAGTCGGCTGGTCCATATTTCCAGTAATTTCAGCCTATGATGTATAGGTATGGTGCAGCATTCCACGTGGAAAGTCATCTGAAATATTAATTTTATAGGCGTAGAGCGTGTTTAAGATCCCTGACTTCTGATGTCAGATTTAATTAATAAAAGACAAAATATAATTTATTTATTTTATTCAATATTGAATAGATTAAAGGAGAGAGTCCATTTTATAAATATAAAATGTTAAGAACAACCATAGTAAATGCAATGATGTTTATTAAAGACTATTACTTATAATAATTCGGAATAATTTAATCAATGTTGCAATACTGCCATCACCACTAAGTAAGGCAAGATATAAAACAAAGGATATTAAATCCATTCTAATTCCTCAACCATTACTACAAGTATCCCGTAAGGCCATTAATCATAATATTCTGCACATAATATATACATAGTAATATATATATGTATAATCTCATGTAATCAGAAAGGCTAAATTATTTCCAATATAAGGTTGGTGTGTACGTTGTACCATGCACTAACTTGAAATACAGTATTACACGTTTATATATTTAAGTACATTATTAGGTACACGGTAACAAGGTACACACCAATACATTTTATTTAATTAACCCTCAATATTATTTAGAGGTGAGTAATCAATATTACACTTAACTTGGTTCTTGCTGGTTAGCTCTCCAATCACCAATGTGTCCCACAACTGCCACAACTGGTAATAGGTAAGCCCTTATAAACAAGGGCTTACCTATTACCCCTTCTACTACCTGCCAGGACAAGAATTCTATATTTCCGGCACATCCGGTTATCGAAATAATTGGAAATAGTATAATAGTAAATTTGCTTAGTTCAAAATAGATGAAAATATAATTTAAAAAAGACAATAAGTTATTATTCACTAAACCATCAATATTTAGTATCGTTTACTTAATCATAATGTGACAGTAATACAGGATATCCGCTTCGCAAAATACGTGAAGGTTTAAGTAATATAGTTACTCCTTGTAAATAACTTCAAGTGAATAATAATTAGCAATGCTAAATTATTACACTGGACGAGATTATTTACTTGTACAATTATTCGATTATTGTCAACTCGACTATAATAATTGAATACAGGATATCCCGATACGTAATATTTAAGTTAGCAAGCATATTTACTAATTCCAATCCAAATAATCTTATAAGGATTAACGGAAACGAATAGAAATCAAACTGCAATTATTTCTGATATAATTCGGTAGTTGCATTATTTGCATTCTGGCAGTCATGGTCACATAACAATACATTAAGGGTAGTTGTGGTATTTTAAAACTTACGTCTACCTTACAATTTCAACTTCTTGGATTTCAACTTATGGATTACTTTAGATGTATATCCGATACTGGAAGTGATGAAACTGTACGTTTTGGCCATTATTTATCTCACCGACTATATCTCACACACGCATAGATATTCTCATAGATTACGGACTTGGTCGATGTTATGCAATATACGTTTTGGAAAAGTAAATATTACTCATTTGAGGAAAAGTATAATGAATGTTCATTTATAAGTATTACCTAGTAGTAATAAATCGACAAAACAAAACCCTTCGAATTAGTACCTACTATACTTACTCTGGTAAAATCATACCATTCTGGCCGTGCCATTTCCAGTACAACAGACTAATAAGTATGACTCTTATTTTTCATTAATAATGAATGCTATAACTTATATAATACTAAATAATAATAGCATAGTCTTTAATTATCAAATCTAGAGCAGAGCCCGACTGGGGAACTACCTCTACCTTAAAGGAAACACCAGCCAATTAGCACTAGACCCTACTCATAGTGTTGTGTTCCTGCCAGTGAGTAAGGTTGCCAGAGAACTCAGAGGATGCAGTGTGTTGACGACGGCGGATCCTCTTGTCCCTTTAGCTGTCAACACAATGAATCCTCTTTTATATGAAAGCGTCGGCAACGCACATGAGACACCTCTGGAGTTACAGGCGTGTATAGGCTACGGTAGCTGCTTACCATCAGGTGAGCCGTATTCCTGTTTGCTACCGTTGTAGTATAAAAAAACCGGCCAAGTGCGTGTCGGACCACGCATAGGAGGGTTCCGTACCTTCAATGGAATAAGAACGAAACTAATACTAAAAGGTCGTATGTTAAAAATGGCTGAACCGATAATGTTCCAAACAATTTTCGTTGAAAGTTTATGATAAGGCGCATCTCTTCAAATTTTTTAATATTTTTGAACTTACGGTTCAAAAGTTACGGGGGGGGGGGGGGGCTACACAACTTTTCTGAGTTTCGAAGCGATTATTTCAGAAAATATTCACTTAATCACAAAATAGTCAAAGAAACCTGAATGTTATTTTGAAAGACCTATTGATGTGTCACATGTTGATATTTGGTTAATTTTTTTTTTTAGTTACCTGTATGGAGCGCCCCCCTTAAAATATTTTTGTTTTCAAATTTAACTACATAACTAAGTAGCTGCGTGCTGAGAGAGGGCGCGACTGTGCCACCTGTAACGTGTGCTCTGTATATTATCGATCGAAATAGCTAATAAAAATTTGAAAAGGTGTTAATTCTAGTGTTTAAAAGTGAAAATGAAGAACAATAATCAGTGTGGAATAATAGAACAGTGGAAATATATGGTGAAAAAGTGAAAAACACACAAAAACTGCTATTGTTTAGACGGTCGACTCACGTCTAATTACGGACTAAACTGACAATTTCAAATAAAAACTACAGTGTGCGGAACAGTGAACAAGAAGTGTGAAGTAAAATATTAGGAAATAATCAAGAAAATTGAAATTATCAATAATTATAACCTAATAAACACGGCAGATTAACCCTCACCAAGAAGTACCCTCATATCCCGCTAGAGGGAGTGATATCAAGTAATTGGTGGCGCCATCTAGGATACTCTTTAAGAACTGCTTGGAACGAGCGGAACGTATCGCAAATATCGACGCTAGATCGCACACCACCACCAACACTAGTTAGTTACACCGATTGGCTGCAGAGGGCGTAAAACTCAAAACTACACAAAAATGGATGAAATTAAAAAAATGCTAACTCAAATACAACAGGATATGAACCAATTAAAAACAGATAACAGGGACATGGAAACTAGGATTACAAATACTCTTTCACAAAAAATTGATGAAAAATTTAACAAAATAGAAGAAAAGCAGAAAAACATGGAGGGAAAAATTTAAAATCAAGAAATTAGACTGAAGATTATAGAGAAAGAGTTAAGGAAGAAAAATATTTTATTTTTTGGAGTGGAGGAGACAGAATCTAGCTACCACAGCCTAGAAAATAATATTTTGCAAATAATCAACAACTCCATGGAAATTAATTTAACTAAGCCAGAAATAGAGGCTGTTGCAAGACGGGGCAAAAAAGAGGACAACAAAATAAGGCCCATTGCGCTTACCCTGACCACGTTAGGAAGAAAAATACAAATATTGAAAAACAAAAAATGTCTAGAGAAAACATCTTATTATATTAAGGAAGATTTCACACAAGAAGTACTGAAAAAGCGTAGGGAATTAATTGAAGAAGTGCAAAAATTAAGAAACGAAGGGAAAAATGCAGTGCTAAAGTATGACCGAGTCGTCGTTCTCAAAAACCGGCAGAAAAAAATAACAGATGAAAAACAAAAGAATAATAAACGCAACCTCTCAACATCTCCAGAGACGTCAAACCCCCCGTCTAGCAACGCATCAGTCAATGCAAATAAGAAAAATAAAACCGCCGTAAACAATACTTTGTCATCATACTGGCCTCCAAAGTTTACATCTCCAACAGAAAACATAATATAGCAATCACAACCAAGGCCTCTCTCAACCAATCAATCTCCCAATACGGCTGGTCCCCGCGGGAGTTACATACCACCACCCTCCACACACCAAACACAAACTGAAACTCAAAATACGAAATTAAAAATATGCACGTATAATGTACGATCACTAAAAGCCCCAACAAGAATAATAGAATTAGAACATTCCCTGGAAAAATAAAATGGGATATAATTGGAATCTCCGAGGTCAAAATAGAAGGACAATGTATTATCGAAAAAGAAAACTATATGCTTATGTACAAAGGAGAAAAGAAGGGAAGAAATGGGGTTGGCTTCATGGTCAAATCATATTTAAAAAATAGTATATTAGACTTCAAGCCATATTCTGATCGGATAGCAAGATTAGACATCAAATACGAAGAAAAATATATAAACATAATCCAAATTTATGCCCCTACTGAAATGTCTAAAAAGAAAAAGAAGAAAGAGAAAGATAGAGAAATAGAAATATTTTACAATCAGATCCAAGAAGCTCTCCAGAACACAGGTAGAGATACCATCATAATGGGTGATTTCAATGCACAAATTGGCTACCCACTAAAAGAAGAGAACGTTATATGTGGCCCCTATGGTTATGGAAAAAGAAGCCATAGAGGACAACAACTCATCAACTTCTGCCTTATGAACAGACTCCACATAACAAACACACTATTCAAAAAGAGAAACAAGCAAAAATGGACTTGGATATCGCCCAACGGCCAGATAAGAAACGAAGTCGATTTCATATTAGTCAAAAATACTAAAAACGTAGAAAATAACGAGGTTATAAATACATCGTATTCCTCTGATCACAGGCTAATAAGACTGACCTACAACATAAAAACAATAATCAAGAAAAGTCGATCACATTATGGGGTCAAGCATAAACAATTCACCTCGATAGAGTCGGAATCACTTAAAAATATGATAAAAGAACAAATAAAAGATGTAGAGCCAAATCATAATTGTCAACTTAGGTATAAAAACACAATTCAAGCAATAAAGAAGTGCGTAGAAAAGCTACCAAAGGTAAAAACAGACCAGAAGACGACTGTTACGGAAGAAATAGAGTCCCTTATAGCTGAGAGAAATGCACTTAAATATAAAACACATAGAACTGCAGATCAACGGGAACATTTAAAAAAGCTACACAAGAAAATAAGGAAAAAAATACAGCAAAATAGGCAAAAAATAAAAATAAAATCTCTCGAGGAGGAAATAGACAGCAGAAGCTCTACAAAACGAACAGACAAATTATTTAAACATAGCAAAGAATGGATACCAAAAATACAAACTCAAGAAGGAAAGGAAACTACAAACAGGGTTAACATAATTCAAGCAGCCACGAGTTTCTATAAACAACTCTACTCTAACAGTGAGATCAACCAGCTAATCCAGACCCACTATGAAACAGAGGTGCCTCCTTTACTAAACTGCGAAGTACAGCATGCTATTTCAAGAATGAAAAGGATAAATGTCCAGGAGAAGACAAAATTACAAACGACGTCATAATTGCTATGATAGAGCCCTTGTCTATTCATTTGACACAAATATATGACCAAAACATACAGCAAAAAGAAATCCCAGAGGACTGGAAAAGCTCTCTTATAACTTTTCTCTACAAAAAAGGAGATCCCAAAATAATAGACAACTATAGGCCGATCAGTCTACTCCCTACCCTCTACAAATTGTTCTCTACGATAATACTCAACAGAATATCGAAACAGTTAGATGAACAGCAACCGAGAGACCAAGCAGGCTTCAGAAAAGGGTACTCTACAATAGACCATATATTTACGATCACACAAGTCATAGAAAGATTTAAGGAATACATCAAAGTTATATATATAGGATTCATAGACTACACAAAGGCATTTGATTCTATCTCACACTCCTACCTATGGTCTAGTCTCGAAGAGCAAGGGGTCCACATAAAATATATAAATATAATTAAGGAAATATACAATAAAGCATCAGCTAAAATTAAACTCGATAGGGTAGGAGAACCCTTTCCGATAAAAAGAGGGGTGAAACAAGGTGACCCACTATCACCCAAACTTTTTACGGCCCTGTTAGAGACGATATTCAGGCAATTAGACTGGATTAATCTAGGTATAAATATTAATGGAGAGATGCTCACGCACCTAAGATTCGCGGATGACATCGTGCTCTTTTCGGAAAGCCTCGAAGGCCTACAAACCATGCTACAAACATTAGACGAAGAGAGCCGTAGAGCCGGGCTTCACATGAATACAACCAAAACCAAAATCATGACAAACGGCGACAAAAAGATCATAAAAATACAAGGCCATGAAATCTTATATGTAGAAGAGTATATTTACCTTGGAAGGCTCATTGCATTTAAGAACTCTACAGAAAAAGAAATAGAAAGAAGAATATCCATGGGCTGGGCAAGATATTGGTCAAAAAAAGACATATTCAAAAGTAGAATGCCGGTATACCTAAAGAAAAAACTAATGGACAACACAATACTGCCAGTAGTAACGTACGGATGTCAATGCTGGCCACTTACGGCTAGTATTATCCACAAGCTAAGAACATTCCAGATATCAGCTGAAAGGTCAATGTTAGGTATAAGACTAATAGATCGTATAAGAAGCACGGAAATACGCAAAATAACAAAAATTACCGATATAATTCATACTGTGTGTAAATTCAAATGGAGATGGGCAGGACACATTGCCAGGGCAAATGACGGGCGTTGGAGCGAGCGCATCATACAATGGCATCCAATAGACAGTGAAAGAAGAAGTACAAGAAGTAGGGGTCAACAAAAAACGCGCTGGAAGAACGATATATTAAGAATAGCGGGAATAACATGGCAAAGAACGGCTAGAGACCGACACAAATGGCGTGAAATGGAGGCCTTTGCCCAAAAATGGGCGTCCAAACAAGTTTAATGTAATGTAGTTTTAACTTAATACTTACAACTATCAAATTTATAATGTTTAATTCACTAACAAAAAATAAGATTTATATAGATATAGCTCAACTTAAGCCCGAAATTAGATAAAAGTGTAAAACAAATTGTATTCGTTTGGAATAAAGAGCTTTTATTATTATTATTATAAGTAGCTGCGTACAAATACACCTTATGTGTAAATTTTATTTAGATACGTAGTATAGTTTCCGAGTAAAATGCCTGTGACATACGAACGGACAGACAGACAGACATGACGAATCCATAAGGGTTCCGTTTTTTGCCATTTGGCTACGGAACCCTAAAAATCGGCCAAGTGCGAGTCGGACTCGCGCACCGAGGGTTCCGTACAAACCTGTAGGCAGTGTTGGCCGAACGTTAGTGTAATTGAAAATTAAAAATTGAAAATTGAAACACGTTAGTAAAAATTGAACACTAACGGCCATATTCATAAAAAAACCTTAATCGGCGTCTGATCGTCGAACCCGGTGATACGCCGATTAGCCTTAATTGAGGTTTTTAAAAATGCTTGATTTATAAACACATATTATCCTGCTCATATCTGATCCACCGCTTATTGAAAGATTAGACGCGTTATGTTGGCACTTTTGGCAAAATCATAGACAAAGACCCGGTTTCATCGCAATTAAAAAAAAAGTTTGACAGAACATGACACATGACAGCGGTAGTAGCGGGAAATGCGTTAAATTTTATTACGTATTTTGCATGTTACTACGGTTTGGATAAATACTTTTGTAACTAATTTTAGATTAATGACTGTGTAATGTGTCGAGAAACATGAATAAAATTAATGTACCTACCTATAGTGAAGAAGAGAGACAGTAAACAATTGAAATGTAATAGTAGGAATGTGTTGTTACCTACGATGAATCACTGGACTAGTCAAAATAAGGTAAGAAAATCAGTTAATTAATTGACTTATAACTAGGTTCGGACCATTTACAAAAGTATCTGCCCATGTCAGACATATTTCTCAGTATAAAACTTATAAACAAATGTTAATTGAGAACTTGAAGAACTGAATATTACTTAGCGTGCTTACCCATTTCTTACTGCTTACAGTGTCGATGTCATGCATACCGGCGTTCAGAGAATGGTTGTATAGCTCAAGAAACAGAAACGAGAAGAAATAAGAGTGGTCACTGATCAATTGAAGCCTGACAGCTGCTGCCACAAGTTGTGTGTTGTGGATTTACTTGGTTGGCGCAGAGTTTCATATAGACACAAATAACAGGACTGCACTACTAGTGAAGGTAGGTAGTATTTGAAATTGATGCCTATTACAACATACCTGTACATTGGTTACCTATACATTATGTAAATATTTTAAATATTTTAATAGTGCCAAACCCATAGTTTTATAAGTGCAAAATATACATTATTATTTTATGAAAGGCCTACAACTGCCTGTCAGAATAACCATAGTTGGGTCTTTAGCTCTGTCTACCAGCATTTAGATACAACCAGATTTAAATGTGGTTTTCAGATCTGCTCTTTTTCAATTTGTACAGCCTTATGAATATTGGTGTCGGTTAATACTCTCTATTTGCAAAGGTAGGTAAAAAGACAATGAACAAAATTATAATAACTTATATGGTTACCGCAGTACACTAAAATTAAATTACATAAAATATTTGAAAATATCTTTAATCAAAATTGTTATTTTATTTCCAGATTCTGAAAGGCCAAGTGGGCATGGACAAGCACCACCTACACACTTCCTTCAAGGAACTGTCACTATGGGCCAGCATGCCCCAGCAGCCAGCCTGACCACCTCAGCAATCACACTGAAACAAAAGGAAATGAGACAAAGAAACCCAAAATGCTCCGGCTTTGTGTTTTCTTATTAAACGGGACATTTGATTTTACTGAATAAATTATCTTATTTTATCTCAATAAAAATTTTGTATTGATGTTTTATTCTCCTTTTACTGGAAACTTCAGCAGCTGTTTGTGATCATTGACATATATTGTATATCAGAAATCAGAACATGTTATGACTACTCAGAGATCATGACTGTAACGTTGGTGTTAAAGATGTGTACAGTCAGCAGAATAATTAACTAAGCCGGTAAGGTGTTAGGTTTGAATTTAACCGATTACAATTAAATAGCAGTGAAAGTGTTGACATATCTTATATGTACCATCGGGTTCATAGCAGTGAAAGTGTTGACATATCTTATATGTACCATCGGGTTCATAATTGGATACCCAATTTATCAATGAATTAATTCATTATTTGGGTATGCAATTATGAACCCGATAGTACCTATACCTTTTTGTAAGTCATGAAAAATGTATACAAATGCTGCGACAAAGTTCAATATCATATATTGTTACTATTACATTTTTCACCATAGCTGCATTAGGTGCAAGCCAGGCAATCTTTGTTTGACACTTTGAGTGAGGTATGCTGTAGGTTTGAGTTGATCAGTTAGTGGAAATAGTTACCTTCCTTGTGAGTGGCGTTGGATAAAACCTTGAAGATGTGCATTGTTTACTGCCCTGTTGACTAATGCTGCAACCACTTCTTCATCCGTCACTACTGCATAATCTTTTCAGCATCTGGATATAATAGTAGTGTTGTACTGGGTTTTTTGCTATCAAGGGATGTCTGACCCAGATAGGCCACATTATTATTTTAGAATAAAGAAACTTATGTTTAGTTTTAAGGATTGAAAGTTAGTAAGTAAGTAAGTAATACATAGATACTGCAGGTGTAGAGATCTACCCCTGAAGCCCTAAGACGGTGTGTAAAAAGTAATTAAGTATGATCATCATCTTCTATTCAGACTGGTTCAATATGAGCTAATTCCCAAAAAATCACCATGCTACCATTATTTTATTTGATTCTTATTGCAATCTAAACATATGACTTGTGAAATTTTACTACAGTCTTTTACTTGGAATCAAGTACCTAAAGTTGTTTTAATTGATTGCAATATTATGCAAAACTTTCATTTCGATAATAGTATGTCACCTATATCTACTTCCCTTGTCTGGCCAAATATACTATTTAATATAATTTTAAACACAAAACTTTCGTGAGACTCAGATAAGTACCTATATTAAATAACGGGTAACACTGGTTTTTTAAGTCGAATATTGCTCGACAAGTTTTGCTCCATAACAAGAAGCTTATTCATGAGCCATTACACCAACTACATTTGACAATGATGCTGAAAATTAGTGTATTTCTCGCCTCCTCGGCCGCCGCGCAGAGCGCTCGGCCGCGGAGGGCCACGCGAATGGCTCATGACACATGAATACGCTCTCGTTATGGAGCGAAACATGTCGAGCAATATTCGACTATTTAATGTGTGTGTGTATATGGTTATTAACACAAGTAGGTAAAAAAAATACGTAGGTAACCTAAGATAGGTACCGCCTCGAACGATAAGTAGCTAACTAATATGCTTATAGGTAGGAACTTACTACTTTTATTGCAGCACTTCTTCTACTTGATTTCTGTAAGTGACGAGGTCCTCATAGGATAGGGCAGATTATTATTTTAAGACACACGCACTGAAACCTGAAACTTCAGACGCCGGCGATTCACTTGTTTGATAACCTGAATTACTGACATTACTTGCATTTAATTACGATGGTTACTCGTCGAAAATCTAGATATTTGTTTCCTACCCATTTCCGATGTCGTTGGACTATTTATTGATATTACAATTATTTACTTAATTAACAATTAAATCGAAACACAGAAACTTATAAACAGAAGTCTCCATCTGTTAGAAATCTCTTCGATTTCTGTACTGTGTAGCTCCTATCAAAATTCAAAATCAGCTGTTCAATGTTGTGTCGGCCATCTTGTCACTTAATATGCGGATAAAGGAGGGTCCACGGGTTCGTAACTTTTGGCTTTTATAGGAGGTCGATCGTAGACAGATTAACGTTAATACGCGTTTATGCATCAAGAATTTTGGTACCTACCTCTGAGCGACCGATCAGTGAGCTCCTAACTTTTTATGAATATGGCTGTAATAGTTTAGTGCAAATTGATTTCAATTAGAATTGAAATTAATTGTAACTAACGTGTTAATCCTTTGTGAATAACTAATAATTGAAGATATTTAATTTTTAGTCTTTCTCAAAAATTGAAACATTGATTTAATTTTTAGTGTAGATTGAATTGGTAATTGACATTAATAATTTACCTAACTAAACGCGAATTTAGGTTAAGCTACGAGATTTTGATTTTTGTTTCGATTTTGACTCTGGACTCGGGGGCTTGTATTAATAAACAATGGGACCGGTATCCTAAGATGGAGGTCATGCTGAACCCTGGGGATCCCTACTGGATCTCGGGTTTGGTGCATCATAGACTCATGCTGTTTGGGCTCATTCGACTTGTACTGATGAGCAGATGGTACCGGTATCAAAATCTGGAGCTCATGCTGGACCCTGGGAATCCCTACTGGATCTCGGGTTTGGCGCATCATAGACTCATGCTGTTTGGGCTCATTCGACTTGTACTGATGAGCAGATGGTACCGGTATCAAAATCTGGAGCTCATGCTGGACCCTGGGGATCCCTACTGGATCTCGGGTTTGGCGCATCATAGACTCACGCTGTTTGGGCTCATTCGACTTGTACTGATGAGCAGATGGTACCGGTATCAAAATCTGGAGCTCATGCTGGACCCTGGGGATCCCTACTGGATCTCAGGTTTGGCGCATCATAGACTCATGCTGTTTGGGCTCATTCGACTTGTACTGATGAGCAGATGGTACCGGGATCAAAATCTGGAGCTCATGCTGGACCCTGGGGATCCCTACTGGATCTCAGGTTTGGCGCATCATAGACTCATGCTGTTTGGGCTCATTCGACTTGTACTGATGAGCAGATGGTACCGGGATCAAAATCTGGAGCTCGTGCTGGACCCTGGGGATCCCTACTGGATCTCGGGTTTGGCGCATCATAGACTCATGCTGTTTGGGCTCATTCGACTTGTACTGATGAGCAGATGGTACCGGGATCAAAATCTGGAGCTCATGCTGGACCCTGGGGATCCCTACTGGATCTCGGGTTTGGCGCATCATAGACTCATGCTGTTTGGGCTCATTCGACTTGTACTGATGAGCAGATGGTACCGGTATCAAAAATCTGGAGCTCATGCTGGACCCTGGGGATCCCTACTGGATCTCGGGTTTGGCGCATCATAGACTCATGCTGTTTGGGCTCATTCGACTTGTACTGATGAGCAGATGGTACCGGTATCAAAATCTGGAGCTCATGCTGGACCCTGGGGATCCCTACTGGATCTCGGGTTAGGCGCATCATAGACTCATGCTGTTTGGGCTCATTCGACTTGTACTGATTAGCAGTTGGTACCGGTATCAAAATCTGGAGCTCATGCTGGACCCTGGGGATCCCTACTGGATCTTGGGTTTGGCGCATCATAGACTCATGCTGTTTGGACTCATTCGACTTGTACTGATGAGCAGATGGTACCGGGATCAAAATCTGGAGCTCATGCTGGACCCTGTGGATCTCTACTGGATCTCAGGTTTGGCGCATCATAGACTCATGCTGTTTGGGCTCATTCGACTTGTACTCATGAGCAGATGGTACCAGGATCAAAATCTGGAGCTCATGCTGGACCCTGGGGATCCCTACTGGATCTCGGGTTTGGCGCATCATAGACTCATGCTGTTTGGGCTCATTCGACTTGTACTGATGAGCAGATGGTACCGGGATCAAAATCTGGAGCTCATGCTGGACCCTGGGGATCCCTACTTGATCTCGGGTTTGGCGCATCATAGACTCATGCTGTTTGGGCTCATTCGACTTGTACTGATGAGCAGATGGTACCGGTATCAAAATCTGGAGCTCATGCTGGACCCTGGGGATCCCTACTGGATCTCGGGTTTGGCGCATCATAGACTCATGCTGTTTGGGCTCATTCGACTTGTACTGATGAACAGATGGTACCGGTATCAAAATCTGGAGCTCATGCTGGACCCTGGGGATCCCTACTGGATCTCGGGTTTGGCGCATCATAGACTCATGCTGTTTGGGCTCATTCGACTTGTACTGATGAGCAGATGGTACCGATATCAAAATCTGGAGCTCATGCTGGACCCTGGGGATCCCTACTGGATCTCGGGTTTGGCGCATCATAGACTCATGCTGTTTGGGCTCATTCGACTTGTACTGATGAGCAGATGGTACCGGTATCAAAATCTGGAGCTCATGCTGGACCCTGGGGATCCCTACTGGATCTTGGGTTTGGCGCATCATAGACTCATGCTGTTTGGACTCATTCGACTTGTACTGATGAGCAGATGGTACCGGGATCAAAATCTGGAGCTCATGCTGGACCCTGGGGATCCCTACTGGATCTCGGGTTTGGCGCATCATAGACTCATGCTGTTTGGGCTCATTCGACTTGTACTGATGAGCAGATGGCACCGGTATCAAAATCTGGAGCTCATGCTGGACCCTGGAGATCCCTACTGGATCTCGGGTTTGGCGCATCATAGACTCATGCTGTTTGAGCTCATTCGACGTGTACTGATGGTATGGTATGGTATGGTATGGTATAGTATGGTATGGTATGGTATGGTATGGTATGGTAAAGTATGGTATGGTAAAGTATGGTATGCTATGGTAAGGTATGGTAAGCACCGTCCTGCTCTTATAAAGATAGGATTGGAAGTCCCGATTGTTAACTCTTTACAAAAACCACGATGGAATATGATGAAGGCGGACTGGGAAGCATATAAACATCAAATGGATGCTAATATAAGATGGCTCAAACCGGAAGCATCCAACTACGACAGATTCTGCGGCATAGCCATAGGCGCGGCCAAAAGATGCATACCTAGAGGCTTCCGGAAAGAATATATTCCTGGTTGGTCTCCAGAAATTGAGGAGATTTACCGAGACTACCTCGAAACAAATGAGGCCTCCACTGCTAATGATCTACTGGCCGCCCTGGGGGAGGCACGTCAACAGAAGTGGATGGATAGCGTCGAGGGCATGAATTTTACGCACTCGAGCAGAAAAAGCTGGGACCTACTAAGAAATTTGGGTGGTGGAACAACAACTGACAGGAGACCGGCTGCTATTCACCCTGACGAAATTGCAGATCGCCTTAAAAACATCACGAAGAGCGCCAACACCGACAAAGTTTTTGCCAAATTTATCAGATGCGAAAATAAAGCTCAACTCGATTCTCACAACCGATGCCCAGCTTTTGATTCACCTTTCAGCATGGATGAAGTTTGCTGGGCTCTGAGGCACATTAAGTGTGGGAAAGCTGCCGGGCTGGATGACATGTACCCGGAATTCCTCGTCCATCTGGGAAAAAGGGCGGTGCGATGGTTAACAGACTTCTTCAACAACATCCTTGAAACTGGCATTCTACCCGCCGTATTTATGAAATCCAAGGTGATAGCCATACTCAAACCTGGGAAAACTCCGGATGATCCAGCAAATTTTAGGCCCATATTCCTGCTATGTGTCACGTTCAAACTACTGGAGCGCTTGTTATACAACAGACTTAAGGATGTCGTGGACAACAATATCCCCTCTGAGCAGGCAGGCTTTCGGGCCGGTAGAAGTTGCTGTGATCAGGTTTTAGCACTTAGCAGCCATATCCTACCCCTAAATATCTGGGTGTCACGTTAGATCAGTCACTTACATATAAGACCCACATAGAAAACTTAGCCCAAAAAGTAAAGACCCGGGTGAACCTCATAAATAAGCTGGCTGGAACTTCGTGGGGTGGTCGAGCTGACGTGCTGCGAACTTCTTCCATGGCTCTCGTATATTCTCCCGCAGAATATTGTGCTCCAGTGTGGTATAAGAGCGCCCATACCGGCAGAGTGGACGTACAACTGAACCGCGCCATGCGAACCATATCTGGCAGCTTGCTGCCTACCCCAACGAGATGGCTTCCCGCTTTATCACATATAGCCCCACCGGATATCAGACGAACTCAGGCTGCTGCGCGGGAGTGGATTAAGGCGACAACGCGACCGTTACCAATCAGAGAGACTCTGGACCATCTACCCCAACCGCGCCTACAGTCGCGTAAACCTATCTGGTCTGACTGTCAACTACAGGGGCAACTACCATTCAACGTCTTTGCGGAGTGGAAAAAGCAGTGGCAAGAGCAGGATGGTGCCTCTGACATGGATCCCACTAAACAGCCACCTGGCTTTAAGGAGCAACGCAAGATTTGGGTTACCATAAACCGCATCCGGACGGGAGTAGGACGTTGTAACTACCACTTACACAGATGGGGCCTGTCACCAACAGCAGCATGTGACTGTGGGGAGCCAATACAAACTGTGCAACACATTGTAGAAATATGCCCCAGAAGACGTTTTGCGGGAGGCATGCAAGACTTATTAGCACTAACACCGGAAGCAAGGGATTGGCTACTTAATATCATACCATACTTTACCATACGTTACCATACCTTACCATATCATACCTTACCATACCATACCATACCTTATCATACCATACTTTACCATACTATACTTTACCATACCATACTTTACCATACCATACTTTACCATACCATACTTTACCATACCATACTTTACCATACCATACCATACCGTACCATACCATACCATACTTTATCATACCATACTTTACCATTCTTTACCATACCATACTTTACCATACCTTACCATACCATACCTTACCGTACCATACCATACCTTATCATACCATACTTTAACCATACCATACTTTACCATACCATACTTTACCATACCATACCTTACCATACCATACCATACCATACCATACTTTACCATACTTTACCATACCTTACCATACCTTACCATACCATTCCTTACCATACCATACTTAACCATACCATACCATACTTTACCATACCATACCATACTTTACCATACCATACTTTACCATACCATACTTTACCATACCATACTTTACCATACCATACTTTACCATACCACACCATACCATACCATACCATACCATACCATACCATACCATACCATACCATTCCATACCATGCCATCAGTACAAGTCGAATGAGCCCAAACAGCATGATTCTATGATGCCCCAAACCCGAGATACAGTAGGGATCCCCAGGGTCCAGCATGAGGTCCAGATTTTGATACCGGTACCATCTGCACATCAGTACAAGTCGAATGAGCCCAAACAGCATGAGTCTATGATGCGCCAAACCGGAGATCCAGTAGGGATCCCCAGGGTCCAGCATGAGCTCCAGATTTTGATACCGGTACCATCTGCTCATCAGTACAAGTCGAATGAGCCCAAACAGCATGAGTCTATGATGCGCCAAACTCGAAATCCAATAGGTAGCCCTAGGGTCCAGCATGAGCTCCATCTTGTGATATTGGTCCCGACTTCCGAACCCGAGATGCAGTTTTAAAATTAATTATTAGTGTAAGACAGGATTAATTTAGTTACACTTACGTTAATCTAATTAACTGTAATTCTTATTAAATTTTCGAAACGTTAGTGTAACTAATAGGTTAATTCTAATTGACGGTTAGTGTAATTGACGACGTCACAAAATCAATGCGAACTAACGTTAGTAAAAATTGATGTTAGTGTAATTGATTAGTTACGGAATTAATCTTCAATCTTATTGATCAATTTTCAATTCTAATTGAAATTAACGGTCAACACTGCCTGTAGGTATATAAGTAAAAGTTCACCCATTGCATTGACATAGAATAGTAGTTTATGTAACTGTTACGTAATAAGGGTCCTTAAAACATGAGTGTGGTTTTATGAAATGAGCCGCAGGCGAATTTCATAATAAGATCACACGAGTGTTTTAAGGCCTGATTACGTACAGTTGCATACACTGCTTTATCTACACTCATATTATTTATTATAAATGCCGTATTCGAAAACCATAGAATGGCCGCCATTGTACCGCCGCGGCCATCTCGATTGTGTCGGCGCGGCCAACTCGATTGTGCCGGCGGACGCGCGGGCGGGTGTCGCCGGCCGCGGGCGCGTGCAGGTGTACATTATGTTATCAAAACTCAGAGTACATCAATAATTGAGCATGAAACGTTAACATTGCGGTACTGCCACAGATAAGAAACTTATCATAGTGAAATCGTTTGTTGTAATGCTGGTCATAGCCTACGGTTTTTGAACGCATTTTAGAGGACTTACAATATGAGTGTAGATAAAATTTATTTTGTTACAGCTTAAAGGTATTATAGACCTGAGTATTTGATATGAATTTCAATTTAATACCTCTACGCGTTTACAAGGAAAAAGGTAGTAAAGTGGTAGTTAAAAATTAAAAAAAAAATGTTTTGTATGATTTTACTGAAAATGTCTACTTTTCGTAATTTTTCCTTTGTCTGTGCTATATGAAGTTTCTTCGTGCCAAGTTTCAAGTTTCTGAGTTTACGGGAAGTACCCTTTAGGTTTTGAGTTTCTTGCGAGTACTCAGTTTCGAAATATGCGACTTAGATTGCTATTTCTTTTGATTGCGTTGACATAAAAGTTTGGTTTTGCTACATTTGGAAGGCCTTATAGCCCTGAGTTATTGACATGAATTTCAATTTAATACCTCCACGCGTTTACGAGGGAAAAGGTGGTAAGTTTAAAATTTAAAAAAATATTTTTTGTATGATTTTACTAAAAATGTCTACTTTTTATAATTTTTCCATTGTCTATGCTATATGACGTTGCTTCGTGCCAAATTTCAAGTTTCTGAGTTCACAGGAAGTACCCCGTAGGTTTTGCGAGTGCCGAACAACTCTAAAATTTGCAACATAAACGACTGTATCTTTTGATTGCGTTGGCTTTTAAGTTTGATTTTTTCACAGCTCCAAGGGACAATAGACCTGAGTATTTGATATAAATTTCAACATGATACCCTCCACACGTTCCGGAGAAATATGGTCTTGACAGACAGACAGACAGACAGACAGACAGACAGACAGACAGACAGACGGACAACAAAGTGATCCTATAAGGGTTCCCTTTTTTCCTTTCGAGGTACGGAACCCTAAAAATGGATACAAAATGTAAAAATATCTTTGTTTTCAAATTTAACTACATAACTAAGTAGCTGCGTACAAAATACACCTTATGTGAAAATTTTATTCAGATACGTACAGGGTTGGGCATATTAAGTGTCCTAGTTTTAGAAACCTCTTTTTTTCTTAAAATACTTCAGATCTTTTTGAACTATTATACTTTTTAAATTGCTTATTTATTATAGTATCTATAAATCATAATGACAGATTGATTATCTTTTTTTTTGTACATTTGTCAACGATGGACGCAAAACGCGAACTCGTAATAGATTTTTACAAGAAAAAATATAAGCCATGCGAGATATTTAGGAAACTGAAACGCCTAAATATAAATATAAGGTTCATATCGCGGACTATAAAACGTTTTATAGAAACCGGATCTTGCCGACCGAGGCCCAAACCTGGACGAAAACCATCGATACGTGTGGGAAATCTAATAAAACGCGTCCGTGAGAGAATTAGGCGGAATCCAGCACAAAGTGCGAGTAAACTCGCGAAGGACCTGAAAGTCTCAAGAAGATCAATGGGTCGAATATTGCGAATTGATCTGAACCTCAAGGCCTACAAAAAACAGAAAATACACGGTTTGACAATAGCTCAAAAAAAAGCTAGAGTTAAAAAATGTAGGGGTAGCTTGGCACGATGGAGATGATATGATTTTTTCGGATGAAAAGATGTTTGTGCTACAAGACAGCCACAATCAACAGAATGATCGAGTGTACGGAGTAAGTTTACGGGATATTCCAGCGGACAAACTAGCAGTGCAACGATTCCAGAGTACGTCTGCAGTTATGGTATGGGGGGCCATAAGTCCTAAAGGGTTGCCACTACTGTTTATTGACCGTGGGGTGAAAATCAACCAAGACTTCTACATACAGAACGTTTTACAAGATCATCTGCTTAAAAACGCTCAAATGTTATATGGGAACGAGTATTACTGTTTGTGGATAGTGCCCCATCACATAAAGCCAAACGTACACAGGACTGGTGTCGGCAAAATTTAACAGATTTTATACCATGGGAAGAATGGCCTGCGTCGTCACCAGACCTGAATCCCTTGGATTTTTCAATATGGGGTTACATGTTAAGCAAAATTGGGAGCACACATGGACTAAATTTGAGTTCATTTAAGGATCGGTTAATCAAAATATGGGACGAGATACCTGAAGAACTCGTGCGTGCCGCATGCAAGTCGTTTTACAAGAGATTGCGTAAAGTTTTACGAGCCAAAGGAGAGGGGTGTGTAATGATCCGTATAACAACATTTGATATATTTTCAAGGCGTCTAACAATTTTTAGTATAATTTCATAGAATATTCACTTAAACGGTATAATAAACTTTTGGTATAACAACAAATGTTATATTTTCATGGCATATAATGATCAGTCGATATAATACATATTGAATATAACGTTTACTGCGTATAATGAAGTATCAGTATAAGTATTTATGGTATAATGTATTGAAAAATATAAAAAATGCATGTGACATACGAACGGACAGACAGACAGACATGACGAATCTATAAGGGTTCCGTTTTTTGCAATTTGGCTACGGAACCCTAAAAACCGGCCAAGTGCGAGTCGGACTCGCGCACCGAGGGTTCCGTACAAACCTGTAGGTATATAAGTAAAAGTTCACCCATTGCATTGACGTAGAAAATTTATTTTGTTACAGCTTAAAGGTATTGTAGACCTGAGTATTTGATAAGAATTTCAATTTAATACCTCTACGCGTTTACGAGGAAAAAGGTAGTAAAGTGGTAGTTAAAAATTTTAAAAAATATTTTTTGTATGATTTTACTGAAAATGTCTACTTTTCGTAATTTTTCCTTTGTCTGTGCTATATGAAGTTTCTTCGTGCCAAGTTTCAAGTTTCTGAGTTTACGGGAAGTACCCTTTAGGTTTTGAGTTTCTTGCGAGTACTCAGTTTCGAAATATGCGACTTAGATTGCTATTTCTTTTGATTGCGTTGACATAAAAGTTTGGTTTTGCTACATCTGAAAGGCCTTATAGCCCTGAGTTATTGACATGAATTTCAATTTAATACCTCCACGCGTTTACGAGGGAAAAGGTAGTAAGTTTAAAATTTAAAAAAATATTTTTTGTATGATTTTACTAAAAATGTCTACTTTTTATAATTTTTCCATTGTCTATGCTATATGACGTACACAGGACTGGTGTCGGCAAAATTTAACAGATTTTATACCATGGGAAGAATGGCCTGCGTCGTCACCAGACCTGAATCCCTTGGATTTTTCAATATGGGGTTACATGTTAAGCAAAATTGGGAGCACACGTGGACTAAATTTGAGTTCATTTAAGGATCGGTTAATCAAAATATGGGACGAGATACCTGAAGAACTCGTGCGTGCCGCATGCAAGTCGTTTTACAAGAGATTGCGTAAAGTTTTACGAGCCAAAGGAGAGGGGTGTGTAATGATCCGTATAACAACATTTGATATATTTTCAAGGCGTCTAACAATTTTTAGTATAATTTCATAGAGTATATTCACTTAAACGGTATAATAAACTTTTGGTATAACAACAAATGTTATATTTTCATGGCATATAATGATCAGTCGATATAATACATATTGAATATAACGTTTACTGCGTATAATGAAGTATCAGTATAAGTATTTATGGTATAATGTATTGAAAAATATAAAAAATAATAATTCATTTACATAATTATTAAGTTCGTGAAAGTATGTCGTATGTCCAACAACAAAACAGGATTGATAACATATTAGCAAAAAAAAATGAATATACTGAATGCATGTTTTTACGAGCTATTGCTTCTAATTTACAATTTAAAAAATGAATTATTTACATTTGCAATAGCAATGTTTGTATTTAAATAAAATATCTCTTCTAGAAACTATTGTTTTCTTTATAAATCCAGAGAGGGTCGCAGTTCTAACCTAACCTAACCCACTTTTCTAGCGCCAGTTTGGTTCCGCGGGGTCGCAGTTCTAACCTAACCTAACCTATTTTTCTAGCGCCAGTTTGTTTTCGCGGGGTAGCAGTTCTAACCTAACCTAACCCACTTTTCTAGCGCCAGTTTGGTTCCGCGGGGTCGCAGTTCTAACCTAACCTAACCTATTTTTCTAGCGCCAGTTTGTTTTCGCGGGGTCGCAGTTCTAACCTAACCTAACCCACTTTTCTAGCGCCAGTTTGGTTCCGCGGGGTCGCAGTTCTAACCTAACCTAACCTATTTTTCTAGCGCCAGTTTGTTTTCGCGGGGTCGCAGTTCTAACCTAACCTAACCCACTTTTAGAAAGGTATGTAGGCCCTTAAGTTTACAAAGGTAGGTATTTGTAATTGTAGTAAAAATTGTAATTTATACCAGTACTACATTAGACCAAATGAGTGGTATATCATACAGAATTATATCTGAAATACCTTATACAATGTGACTGTTAGATTATTAATTATTATATTAGAAATTCATTATACCTTACGATAGTTAGATACTCTCAGAATATACAAAATGTTGTTATACCAAAAGTACATTATGTCCCTTAATCGTTATATCGACTAAAAGTATATCAAAAGTTGTTATACGAACCGTTACGCACCCAAAGGAGAGCGTTTTGAGTTAACGAATTAATTTTGTAAATATATAACATAGTTTAAAACAAATACATACAGCATTTTTATTTTTGTTGTTTTATTTAAAACTAGCTGTGCCCGCGGCTCCGCCCGCGTGGAATTCGGTCTTTGTCAGTAAGCGGCTAATTCGCCCCTAATTTCTCTCCCTCCTACTGATGTGCCGTTGGAAAGTATCCAAAATTGCGAAATTTTCCACATATGAAAATTTCGGAAAATTCTCACAATTTTGTATGGGATTTGAAACTTTCCATTTCTTAAATTTCCAATTTCCTATATTTCATATGAAATTTTCGAGAAATTTCTGAGAACATTTCCAATTATTTGGAAAGTTTCCGCAACTTGCACATCTGTACTCCCTCCCCCTGGAGGCGGAACTTGAAGGTCTTGAAGTAAAGTTGACAGATGGATACGCTAGAGGACAGTAGTCCAGATAAAATATTTTACAATTACCACTAAATAAAACTACTCCAAAACCAATACTTTTTTTCCTCCTTATTAAAATTTTTGACATGATTTAAACGACATAGAATAGTAAGTAGGTGTATATCGGACGATATAGTACCACTTTTGTATTTATACGTCCTTGACTGTACCTATTCAAATGTATGTATTATTATGGCAAATATCATCCAAATCGATCCTCCAGTCAAATCAGTCTATGAATGAAAAGGTAAAAACATGAACAGGCGCGGTTGCAGCCTAAAAATGGGGTGGGGGTAACTATGTAGTTGGGGGTTCACTAATGATTTTTTGAGCCCCCTAAGCCTTTTTTGAGGGGGTCAGTAATGAATTTTTCTATTTGACGTGTACGATTTGGGGGGGGGGGGGTATCGGACCGCGCCTGGGTAAGAAATATATGCATAAAAATCCATACTTCATATCATAACCTAACGACTCATTAACTAATATACTAACAACGAATTTTGGTCTAATATTAGTTAGAAGACTTAGAAGTAAGAGTAGAGAAAAGGAGAATAGATATCAAAATCGTGAGGCTGAGTATTTACATGCACTGTGCAATGTGTGGCAATTAATTTATTGTCGTTGAATTTTGTTGTTCCATTAAGTCAATACTTCATTTAAATATGATGATATATGTAACCCCCACTTCTAAACTTAGAGTTGATTTGGCAAAATCCTTCCTAAGTGGCTTATTCATGTCACAACGTATTAATTTCAGCGCCATCTGTTAGTTATGCAGGGTACTCGTTAGTCTTAGGACATATTTGGAAAAAAAGTTTACACCTCCTTCCTAAGTAGCGCCATAAGATTCAGGTGCAAAATTAACTCAATCGAGTGTAGTGGCTACCCCCTTTTAGAGGTTGAATTTTTATAGCCCACCTATACCTGGCCGGGCATTTTCTTTACAATTGGAATTAGTAATCCTTAAGGGGTGACTTCTGGGATAACAACGCAAAAAAAACCGGCCAAGAGCATGTCAGGCCATGTTCAGTGTAGGGTTCCGTAATTGCCACCCTGTTAAAACCATTCAAAAGGTCGTTTATTAAGGGATATTTGGCAGCGCTTCTGCCATTTTACTATCCGGCACTTACGTCCTTTCACTATGTGTTTTTGACTGACAACTCACAAACAGCTCAACCGATGCCATTCAATATAGTTTTTATTAAAAGTACCGTTCAAGCTTCACTTCCATTATTTTTTTTAAATTTTTTGGACCTATGGTTCAAAAGTAAAATGGGGGGGGGGGGGGGGGGTGCCCTTTTTTGAAGATGTAACTATCCTTTGTCTTTTCATATTCATATTCATTTATTTCTTGCTTTGTGTGTACATTTGGTCTTATGAATTACATGTTCCAACACAACCCTGTGAGGGCACTCCAAAAGGTCCTAAACTAACTACACTGCCTTTCTCGAGACCCATGCTATCTCTATACACATTTCCATCTAAATCAGTTCAGCGGTAAAAAATTCCTCATACCAACTTCCAACCCCCTTTTCACCCCCACAAGGGTTTGAAAACTATCCTATGACGTTTCTCGAGACTCAAATTATCTTCATACTCATTTCTATCTAAATCGTTTCAGCGGTTAAAAATTCTCCATACAAACTTTCAACCCCATTTTCACCCCTACCAGGGTTGATTTTTGGGATTAAAACTATATATTATTCTTTCCCGGGACTCAAACTATCTCTATACAAAATTTCATCAAAATCCGTTCAGCCGTTTTCACGTGATGCGCGGTCAAATAAACAGACAAACAGATAAACAGACAAACAGACAAAAATTCTAAAAATTGTTGTAACGTGTTCTGTTATCGATTCTAAGTATCCCCAGCCAACTTTTTTTCGATTATGTTCCATGTACAGACTTTCGACCCTCTTCAGCTTTATTATATGTATAGATTTATTGTCTTATTAAAATAGGACACTTAATATGCCCAACCCTGTTGTATAGTTTCCGAGTAAAATGCATGTGACATACGAACGGACAGACACACAGACATGACGAATCTATAAGGGTTCCGTTTTTTGCAATTTGGCTACGGAACCCTAAAAACCGGCCAAGTGCGAGTCGGACTCGCGCACCGAGGGTTCCGTACAAACCTGTAGGTATATAAGTAAAAGTTCACCCATTGCATTGACGTAGAAAATTTATTTTGTTACAGCTTAAAGGTATTGTAGACCTGAGTATTTGATAAGAATTTCAATTTAATACCTCTACGCGTTTACGAGGAAAAAGGTAGTAAAGTGGTAGTTAAAAATTTTAAAAAATATTTTTTGTATGATTTTACTGAAAATGTCTACTTTTCGTAATTTTTCCTTTGTCTGTGCTATATGAAGTTTCTTCGTGCCAAGTTTCAAGTTTCTGAGTTTACGGGAAGTACCCTTTAGGTTTTGAGTTTCTTGCGAGTACTCAGTTTCGAAATATGCGACTTAGATTGCTATTTCTTTTGATTGCGTTGACATAAAAGTTTGGTTTTGCTACATCTGAAAGGCCTTATAGCCCTGAGTTATTGACATGAATTTCAATTTAATACCTCCACGCGTTTACGAGGGAAAAGGTAGTAAGTTTAAAATTTAAAAAAATATTTTTTGTATGATTTTACTAAAAATGTCTACTTTTTATAATTTTTCCATTGTCTATGCTATATGACGTTGCTTCGTGCCAAATTTCAAGTTTCTGAGTTCACAGGAAGTACCCCGTAGGTTTTGCGAGTGCCGAACAACTCTAAAATTTGCAACATAAACGACTGTATCTTTTGATTGCGTTGGCTTTTAAGTTTGATTTTTTCACAGCTCCAAGGGACAATACATAGGCTGCTATTTATATATCCGGAAACCGGGATTACAATCTTCTTAAATAGCATATTTGACCTCCATGGTAAAATTTGAACTTTTTTAAGTACTGGCCGGTATATTTTTTCTTTCTTATTAACGCTCGTGTTTTGTTTTTGACGGGTTTTAAATGTCATCTCGCAGCAAGAATGGAACTCACTCGTGAAAATATTCGTGCTATGATTTATTATGATTTTCGGCGTGGTTTAACGCAACAACAGTGCATAGATCAACTAACTTCAACTTTTGGTGATGAAGCCCCATCTAAAACTACTGTGTATCACTGGTTTAGTGAGTTCAATCGTGGACGTAGTATGCTTACGGACGAAGTTAAGGCAGGTCGCCCGAAATCGGTCGTTGTACAACAAAATATCGAGGCTGTGCGAAAACTTATAATGGACGACCGACATGTTACGTACTGCGAGATAGAGGCGACTCTGGGTATTTCTATGACCAGCATTAATAGCATATTACATAATTATTTGGCTGTAAAAAACATTTGTTCGCGTTGGATACCCCACAACTTAACAAAAGAGCAAAAAGATGCTCGCGTCGAATGGTGCAATAAAATGTTAAAAAAATATAACCGTGGCGACTCAAAAGCCGTTTATAACATCTATACAGGTGACGAATCCTGGATCTATGCATACGATCCCGAAACGAAGCAACAATCAACGGTATGGGTGTTTCAAAATGAGCCGAACCCTACGAAAGTTACTCGTGCAAAAAGTACATTGAAACAAATGGTGGCCTGCTTCTTCGGTATTAATGGCCATGTAGCTACAGTGCCACTAGAAAACCGTAGAACGGTTAATTCAGAGTGGTACACGACCATTTGCTTACCGGAAGTATTTGAACAAATTCGTTAAACTAACCAGCGACGAAGAATCATTCTTCATCATGACAATGCCAGCTGTCATACGTCACGCGAAACAACTCTATTTTTGGAGGGTCAAAATGTGGAATTAACGGGTCATCCGCCGTACAGCCCTGACTTGGCACCCAACGATTTTTATTTATTTCCAAATATAAAGAATAAATTACGCGGTCAACGATTTTCGACCGCTGAAGATGCTGTCGACGCATTCAAACAACACGTTATGGAGGTACCTCAGGCGGAGAAGCAGAAGTGCTTTAAAAATTGGTTCACGCGAATGCAAAAGTGCATAGATCATCAAGGGGAATACTTTGAAAAACAATAAAACCATTTTCAGCCGTGTACGTTTGTTTGTTTTTTTGTTTCCGGATATATAAGTAGCAACCCTCAGACCTGAGTATTTGGTATAAATTTCAGCTTGATACCCTCCACACGTTCCTGAGAAAAATGGTCTTGACAGACAGACAGACAGACAGACAGACGGACAACAAAGTGATCCTATAAGGGTTCCGTTTTTTCCTTTCGAGGTACGGAACCCTAAAAATGGATACAAAATGTAAAAATATCTTTGTATTTCCCTGAGCCTGCTAAAATAAATAGTACACATAAACGAACTCATCCGTTATTTTATTAGTTCTAAAAAACGAGGAAGCAAAGAGAATTTTAACTATTTATATCGAAGGTATGCTATTTTCTAGTCTGGTCATAAATAAAGTTAAAAAATAATCGTCTTTTCTGCCATAATCAACCTTAATTGCTTAACATTATGTTGCTTGAGACCAAGAGGGTCTCCCATATGTAACGGATTTATAAAATTGTAAAAAAGTACAATTTTTTTACTATTTTATGTTAATTTATGCTTATTTTGTAGTACGTAATTCCCTATATTGTAATTAAGCACTTTTATTAAATAAATGAAAGATGAATAGAAGGCTTTCATATTATTCCTTATTCCAAGAACGATTAAATTTAAGTATTACATAAGTAATTAAAAATGCACTAAAAAATAAATTGTTAATTGATAGCATTATTATTTATTACGTGAACCGATCCACGTCAAACTTAGGCGTATTTATTATACGTTAACTTGACATTTCAGTTATTTCATTTGAGTATCTCCTGTCCAATTAAACTTCATTGTCAAATTGATTTTAACCTCTCACACCACGGCAACTTTTCTTATTGGTGAGATGGAATGAAACCTTTGCGGAATTAAGCTTAACACAAAAAAATATGCTTAAAAAAAATGAGTACTTGATTGGTTAATATTCAAGACATAAGACATTTTAGTTTTGTAAACGTGAAAATGGGTCGTGTTTTCAAATGAACTTTGCTTGCCTTTACTCGTCTTGATATTATATGTCGATGACATACATACATATATTTATATAATACTTAGAATAAGTCATAATCATAAATACTTAGATAAATAAGTTCTTAAGATAAGATCGGGTACACAAAAACTGTAAGTGAGTGCAACAATTCACCGATAAACGTTACAAAAAAAAAAATATTTATTTCAGATCAAAGATCTATATTATGTTAGTACTTATACTCTAGACTTAATAACTATGTTAGTTTGAGCAGACACATAAAATAAATGTTTGGCGAAACTTTATTAAGATAAGATAAGATAAGATAAATTTATTCTTAAAGCCAATTTACATGTCAAATCAAAACACTTAAAGTAAAAATTCACATTATTATAAAGCTTAATTCAACAAAAATAAACAATATTTAAAATACGTATTATTTAACGGTACAAAATACCTCTTGAAACTTTTTACAAGTAACAAATTCTTTGTAATGTAAATGTAATATAAATGTATATTGTGCCAACTTTGTTGATAAAAAAAAAGAACTTGACTAGTTATAATTCTTAAACTACTGGTTCAAATTGAATGAAATTTGACCGTGTTTATACAATTCTTGCTTGGTTACTAGAACTACAGGTTTCTAGTTTAATCCACAACGAAGTTATAGGGGGTCGAAAATGGCCTGAACTGCTTCGGGAAAAGGATGGTACAGCCGTGCCGCTTTTTTTGCTCGACTTGGCGGGGGCACTGCCGTGCCCCCAGATTTAATTCATAATTAAATTTCACTATGATTACGTATTGTTAAAAGTTGTAGAAAAGTAACTTACAATCTGATAAAAATCCCATAGTGAGTCCTACTGGTTCTCCTGCCCTCTCTGTCGCTACAGATTGAATCACAAACAAAACAACACTTATTATTATCATCTTGGCACTTTAGTTTTTCTTTGTCTTATAGTCTAGAGTCTTATGTGCACCCAACAATCAGCTGGTTATTTTTGTATGACTTTTTTAATATTTTTTTGTTAAATAACTTGTTTTACGAAAGACTATCTGTTAAATGACAAGAATTTGTCTCTCCTAGTATTCCGATTTTTTATTACACGAGTATGCTAATAAGGTCATGTTATAAATGTTTTACTAATTAAATAAATAATCGAAGTCTCACCGCTGTCCTTTATAATAATTTATTCGTATTTAAAAATCGCGGGTTTGACAAGTGTTTCCGAAAATTAATATTAATTTAGGATGGATTTTTAAACGGGTCAACTTTAAGACTACCATTGTTAAAATAAGATCTTTTTTGAAAAAAATATTTTACACAACCCACTTCATTTTTAAAATAAAAACTGTAGCTATATTAGTATTTTTTTTAAATAATCAAGCAATTTTATTAATTAATTTAACTGAATAAAAACTTTATAGACAAAACTTATGACTATGCTTAAGATAGTCTTAAGCTATTTTATTTGTACGCAATTGTACAATTTCTTACTTCCAAATCAAATATAAAATAGACAAAATAACTGGTTCTTTAAAATATTCCCCTGATAAAAGAGTTTTTCTGAAAAAAGTATTGTTGAACGGCAGTATACAGTGTGTAAATTTTATACGGGCGTATATTGTACTGGCGATTAGTATTGGACCTAGGGAACCTATTTACATTTATTTTTTCATACATACTAATTCAGCCCGCAATGTATTGCATCCATGACAATTAAATTACCCATGCGTCATGTCAGTTATGTCAATTTTAAATCAGTTGTATAGCGTACATTGGTGCCCGGTAGGACTTTAAAAGATCGTTACACATAATTAATAACACTATTTAACAAAATGATTATACTATATGAGTCCTATTGCTGGATATTATAGGTGGATAAAGTATACGCCCGTATAAAATTTACAGGCTGTAGAGCCCAAAAGGATGAACCGCTTCACTGCTCAATTCGTGTAATTTACACTGATTCGAAAGTTATGTATGTTCTTACCGTGATTCCGTATAACCTTCAAATGGTACGTTTAGGTACATTTCCCCTCTGTCAAAAGGATAGGCAAAAAAATCATACCCGTTCATAAAAACTAGTTCAAAAATCGATTAGGTACCAGGTCGCAAGTCAGACCCCACATGGAGTACTGCTGTCACCTTTGGGCGGGAGCACCTGGATACCAGCTTGGGCCCTTTACCTCGGTGCAAAGGCGCGCTGTGCGGATCGTCGACGATCCCAAACTCACGAGCGATATTGAACCATTGAGTCTAAGGAGAGACTTTGCCTCCTTATGTGTGTTCTATCGCTTGTACAATGGGTTGTGCTCTGAAAAACTGTTTGATATGATGCCCACGGCAGCTTTTTATCACCGCACCGCTCGCCGCCGGCAGGGTGTTCATCCTCACACCCTGGAGCCTAATGGGTCGCGCACTGTACGATTTAAGAGGAATTTCCTCCCACGAACGCTGCGACTGTGGAATGAACTCCCTGCCGAGGTTTTCCTAGCGGGCTACATTATGAGGTTCTTCAAAAAAGGAGTGTATAGGTTATTAAAGGGTAGGCAACGCGCATGTGAATCCTCTGGGGTTGCAGGCGTCCATAGGTTACGGTACGGTACGGATGTGTGTGTAACGTTTGACGTGTAAACACTGTCGCGAAGCTAAACAAATAAAATTGTTAAATATGTGAAATTCATCAAGAAAACATACTTGAACTGCAGTAGAACTCCAACACTTTCACTATACACGCAAGGAATAACTCGCAACGACTTTGGTGAGCTGTTTGTTACTAATTTTACAAGAAATTGAATACGGCCCAAACAGAAACTAACGGGTTTCACACTTACACATAGATCTTTTGAAATAACGAAGAAATTTTGAGGAGAATTATCAAAAACAAAGAGGTACATTAACCGGCTGATTCACTGACATTAAACCAACTGACGTTTTGAGTTTAACGCCTGTCACCAGTGTCACCTGTCACACGCGAGAGTTGCGTTCAGAAACTTTGCTGATATTCCAATTTACGCTGTAGCGGATTATACTTTGCGCAATAAATAATGTCTGAGGAGGTATTAAAAAAACTATTTGAACAACAAAAAAAGGACATGGCGGGCCAATTTAAGGAAATGGAAGATAATGTAACTCAGCGAATAATTAAAAATATTGACTAAAAATTTTACCAACTGCAAGCGCAAATGGATGATATTAAAAAAACAAGCGCAGAGCAAGAGCAACGACTTGATATAATAGAAAAGCAATTAAGAATGCGCAATTTAATGTTATTTGGCATGGCTGAAGAAGAAAGATCATACTCTGAACTTGAAGATATAGTACTGACAATAATTACTGTAACACTCGAAGTAGATTGTGAAAATTCCGAAATAGAATTTGTTAGGAGGCTTGGAAAAAAGAGCTCTAGACCCAGACCTATTTCCATAAATCTGACGACCCTGGGTAAAAAAGTTAAAATTCTACGTAACAAAAGTAAATTAACAGGGTCAGGCTCCTACATAACTGAGGATTATCCTCATAAAGTTCTTGAGATTCGCAAGTCGCTGAAGCCACAACTTAAAAAAAAACTTGATAAGGGCAATAATGCGGTCATAAAATATGATAAAGTGATTACTCTCAAAAGCAAAACCAACCACAACCAAATAGAACAAAGCCCTCCGTTACAAAATTCCGATTTAAACAATAAGAAGAGAGCGCTAGAGTACACACTACCCAAACCAAGTGAAGATAGCGAAACACCAACTACTTCAATGAACTCAAAGCCCCCCACCCAACCTGCAAAAAAGAACAATGCTTCGGTAAATAGTCCCCCCAAACAAAAAACTATTTCACAATACATGAAAGTAAAACACACTCCGATCAATAAAACAAATAAAAGTAAACCACAAGAAAATACGGATGAAGCATTAAATAAAGAAAATTAGCAACCACAGTATGTTAGACCAACCATTCATATAGGGACTCTAAACGTGAGAACACTCCAAAAAGAAGCAAAATTAGCGGAACTTGAACTTGCACTTAACAAAATAAATTGGCATATTCTCGGTTTAAGAGATACCGAGCAACTGATCCAGTTAAAAAGTGGAAACGTGTTTTATCACTATGGAAAAACCAAGGGGCTCTATGGCGTTGGATTTATCGTAAATAGTAGCATAAAAAAATACATCGAGGGTTTTAGCAGTATTCCGGAAAGAATTGCAATAATGGATATAAAGATAGACAAGAAAGCGCTGAGAATTATACAAGTGTACGGTCCTACCTGTTCAGCATCGGAAAATCAGTTAAAAACATTTAGATGATGTAAACAAAGCACTGCAAAAGAAGAATAATCATCAAGATGTTATTGTAAAGGGAGATTTTAACAGCCAAATAGGACAAGGAACAACCTATGAAACTCCCTGGTTAGGTAAATATTGTTACGGTAATAGAAATGAACGAGGAGAAAGACTAATAGAATTTTGCCAAAAAGAACAACTAGCTGTACTCAACACGCAATTTAAACATAGAAATGGCTTACGATGGACTTGGCACTCTCCCAATCAGAAATTCAAATCACAAATCGACTATATACTTACGAAAAATAAAACAAACTTTAAAAATTGCACTGTAGTGAACAACTTCAGCTTCATAACAGACCACCGGCTACTCATGTCAGAAATGTACGTTAAAACAAAAAGAAAAACGTATAACACAAACACTAAGATGGAAGTAAAATGCCAATATAATGAGAAACAAGCTGAAATTCTCGAAACAAACCTTACAAATATAACATTGGAACAATGTCCTCAAAATATATATAACAAAATAGAGCACGAAACAAAAACTGCTATATGTAATTTAAAAACACAAACAGTCAAGAATCCTGAAAAAATTAGCACTTCTACATTAAAAGTAATCAAAGAACGCGACGATCTCAAATCTTTGGAAACAAAGGTAATAACAGACGGAAAAAATCTTTACGGAAGATAAATTATGAAATTAAAATGCAAATTAGTAACGACATAGAAAACTACTACAACAGAAAAATTGAAGAAATTTTGGCATTGACAGGATCAACAAAAGCGGTTGATAACTTACGTCTGATAGGTAAAGCTCTTATACCATCACTCAATGATAAAAAGGGAAACAAAACCCAAAATCGAAACCAGATTCTCGAAATGGCTACGAGCTTCTATGAAGACATTTATAAAGACGAAGATAGGAAAGCACAGATGCAACAAGACCTATACAGCAATATGGATAAGGCTCCTTGTTTTATCGATATTGAAGTTGAATACGTCATAAAACAGTTAAAAAACAAAAAAACACCCGGAAATGATCAAATCACTAACGAAATGATAAAGACTTATGCAAACAAACTTAAAGGACCCCTTCTTCACCTCTTTAACAGAGTACTAACTACAAAGAAAATACCAGAACAGTGGTTCCATTCATCAATTGTGCTGCTGCGCAAAAAGGGATCTCAGGCAGATGTGAACAACTACCGGCCAATAAGTTTGTCGCCTGTTATCTATTAATGTTTATGACACTTATTAAAAATAGGCTATACAATATAATAAACGAGCAACAATCAAGAGACCAGGCTGGATTTAGGAAAGGATTTTCTACTATTGACCACTTACACACGTTGAATATGATAATTGAAAAGTATACCGAGTACAATAAACCACTTTTCTTGTGCTTTGTTGACTTCATAAAGGCCTTCGACAGCATAAAACACGAATATATGCTTAGCGCTCTTCAAACCCAAGGCGTAAATGCTGACTACATCCAACTTATTAAACTCATATATGATAGGAGTACAGCTTGCGTGAGGATGGAGGATGAGGGTAAACAATTTAATATTCAGCGAGGTGTCAAGCAAGGTGACCCGTTGTCTCCATTGTTATTCTTGTGCGTTCTGGAACAAATCCTTAGATCTGCAAATTTGTCTAAATATGGCGTACACATCGATGGCGAAAAGTTGAGTGCACTAAGATTTGCGAATGACTTAATTTTTCTAGCGGAAACGAGCTCGGAGTTGCAATCGATGCTACAAACCTTCCAGAACCACCTGAAGGAAACCGGACTTACTATTAACAACAGTAAAACAAAAGTAATGGCGAACAAACCCATTGCATCAGTGACAATAAATGGTACAGAACTGGAAAAAGTCGAAGAATATATTTACCTCGGACAACCCTTCTCATTTAAAGATAAAATGACAAAAGAAGTTGAGAGAAGAGTAGCCCTCGGCTGGAAAAGATATTGGAGCCTGAAACACATATTTAAAGGAAACTTCAGTATATCCTTAAAGAGCAAGATCTTCAACATGGTCATAATACCGACACTTACATACGGTTCACAGACATGGGCACTTACCGAGGCACTGAAAACAAAACTTCGTAGGAGCATGTTGGACTTGAAACTGAGGGATAAGATCAGATGCACTGAAATACGCAAAAAAACCGGCATTATTGACATTATTCAAGCTGTTAGTAAAAACAAATGGCAATGGGCTGGACACATAATGCGTCTCAACGACAATAGATGGACGCTACGGACGACCGAGTGGAGACCGCGAGACGGAGACCGCGGGCCCGGCCATCCGCGTACGCGCTGGGAGGACGAGCTGCGCGCGCGATTGCCGCTCGCAGCTCGTCCTCCCAGCTCAGCAGCTGGAGACGCGTGGCCCGGGACCGAGACGCCTGGAACGACTTTGTTTTTTCAAATATTCATAAATAAATATTATTAAACACAAAAAAAAAAAATATATATATATATAATAAAAATAATTGTAAACCAGATGAAAATTATAAAAGAAAAATGTATAATTGAACTCAACAATAACCATAAAATATTGTAACTTTGTATTTTGTAAATAGTTTAATATGTATTCTTCTAGCAGGGCTGGTAACCCATGGAGTCTTATTACCACCCCTCCTTCTTCCTGAAGGAGAGGCCATTAATAAAAAATAAAAATAAAAGTATATGTAAAATTGAAGTAAACTTATAATTATCTAAAAATGTTAATAATATTTTCAAATGTAAAAACAATAATAAATGGCTATTCTGATTCTGATTCTGATTCTGATAGGTTACGGTAACTGTTTACCATCAGGCGGGCCATATGCTTGTGTGCCACCGTCGTGGCATTAAAAAAAAGGTACATGCATTTCGGTTATCGTTTTCAGGGGATATAAAGCTTCGTGAAAATGCCTTTCTGTGCTGTTTTTGGATGTACAAAATGTTCTACCACATTTAGTTTACAAAAAGATAATAGGTAGAAAGTTATTTATTTCAAAAAATATTCAACATTTATTTATTATATATTTAAAAAGAAAGGTAAACTTAAAAATAACTAAATACTAACTGAACTACCTACTACCTACTACCTAAAAACTAGAGACTACTGTCTTCCATATTTTGTTTGAAAATACGAGCATACTTAGCTGGTTTTTTTACTGCATCCGATAATGAACCATATCTTTACCAATTGTATAGTCGACTACCTATTGTTCTATTTTTTTTTTTATACCACGACGGTGGCAAACAAGCATACGGCCCGCCTGATGGTAAGCAGCTACCGCAACCCATGGACGCCTGCAACTCCAAAGGAGTCACATGCGCGTTGCCGACCCTTTACAAAAAGGAGGATTCACTGTGTTGACGACTAAAGGAAGAAGAAGGTCCCTCATCGTCAACACACTGGGTCCTCTTTGAGCTCTTTGGCAACCTTACTCACCAGCAGGAACACAACACTATGAGTAGGGTCTAGTGCTATTTGGCTGTGGTTTTCTGTAAGGTGGAGGTACTTCCCCAGTCGGGCTCTGCTCCAGATTTGAGCGATGACATTCGCTGAACGTGCCCTACCACACTTAGCGAGATGCCATTCGCAGTGCCCATACCTCTCTTTTTGGCGTAGTTTAAGGACATACCCAGGTCCGGACGTATTTAGTGTTTTGAAGGCTGCGTTATGTGTCCTACCTCGTCCCCTCAGATTTTGGGAGACATTTTTGTTTCGATAGATTTCGCCTCTTCTGTTTAGAGCTTTATACAACAAAAGTATTCTCAGTAAACAATTGACATGTATTTACACCTACTTAGTTAAGTATTTATATACCTACAGTAAAAACAGAACACCACTTATGCATCTCTAATAAATATTAGGAATCGCGAATTAACGTTACTTAATTTTAGCCTGTATGAATGGTTCTCAAATAGTAAAACTTCGACAAACCAGTAAGACAAGGTAAACGAGGTTTATTCCGCATTTCTAAGGCCATTTCCTAGTTGGACTAAGACCTGGCTACGTCAGATATGATACAAAATTGAGAGCAACGAAACCCTTCTTGAATGATTGCAATACTATCCTTATTGTTGGGAGGTCAGAGTGACAGACTAGCAAAATTTCTCGAATTAGGCGTGAATTAGCCGCTTACTGACATAGACCGAATTCCACGCGGGCGGAGCCGCGGGCACAGCTAGTACATAATAATGTGTCCCTTAATATTATTGCCTGTACGGTACTAATGTTATATTTCACTTTGCGAATTGGCATTACGCTTAATGGTACTATGTGTTTTTGGTATTCTGACAAACTGGTGTTTTGCGAGTAAAAACATAACATTTCGCGAAACGCCAAATGGCACTTTGCGAATTTGGTACAATGCTAAGAATGGGTTTGAAAAAAGTAATACCAAAATAGGTAAAAACTGCCGAAGTTGTCTTCTTTATAGAGGACGGGGCCACTATTTTGACATTATAACATTGCGTATTATAATAAATATTATTTGAAACGGGATATTTACATGTATATCCGTAATGATGGTGCATGCAACTGCGCCGAGATATCGGGTGCCCGTAAACACAAATATACATGGTAAATATCCCGTTTCAAATAATATTTATAATGTGAATGACCATGTGAGCGTGAAATCATATATTGCGTATTATTTCGGAAACAGAAGCAGTAGGCGACAAACTATAAAATAAATAAATCTATATATATAAACGTAAAAATCCTGACTGACTGACTGACTGACTGACTTAAATCAACGCCCAGCCCGAACCGTTGGACGTAGAGAGCTGAATTTTTCTCAATAGGTAGTTTTTATAACGTTAGTATCCACTAAGAAGGGGTTTTTCAAAATTCATCCCCTAAGGGGGTCAAAAGGGGGTTGAAAGTTTGTATGGATGAGAATTAAAATTTTTAGTTAGAGATTTGAATCTTCGTACGTTTACTAATAATTAAAAAACAATAAAACTTATTTCAGCGTTTTTCAAAATTCAACCTCTAACAGGATAAAAAAGGGGTTGAAAGTTTGTATAGAGATTTTTTTTTTGTGACAGACTTGAAAGTTCGTTTATAAGCTACTAACTTCAAGGCAAAAAACTAATTCCAGCGTTTTTCATAATTCCACCCCAGAGGGGATGAAACGAGGTTGAAAAGTTTGTATTAAAGGGAGGCCGTAACTACTGAAGCTAGAAAGTTGTAATTTGCAGGGCGATTTAAATTTAAAATTTGTACAACTAACAAGAAGCGATTTTGAATAATTCAACCCCTTAATGGGTAAAAAAGGGGTTAAAAGTTTGCATGTGTGCGGTTAAAAATTTAGAGTTACAGATTTGAAACTTCACAGGTTTACTAATAATTAAAAAACCGGCCAAGAGCGTGTCGGGCCACGCTCAGTGTAGGGTTCCGTAGTTTTCCGTCCGTCACAGTAAGTGTCCCCACTTAAGAGTTAAAATAACACCGCCATGTAGGATATGATATGAGCGTTCTACCTACAGCGACATCTATCGGCAAATTAAGTAAACTATTGCGCGCGAGCTTAAAGTATGGAAGATGATTTTTATGGGATAATTCTTTATTGCGTGAACCGATTTTCACCGTTTTTACTTTATTTGAAAGCACGTCATTTTATTGTGATTTTGTAGAAATTACAAGTACAATAAATACCTGCTTATACGGTTAAATTACAAACTTAGTTCAGAAATTATTTTGTAAAGTTTTTTCAAAAACTATTAAACCTATCAAGTTCAAAATAATTTTCCTAGAAAGTTAATATAAAGTTCTACTTTTGAAATTTTTTTCATATTTTTAAAACTTATGATTCAAAAGTTAGAGGGGACACATTTTTTTTTAATTCTGGAGCGATTATTTCCGAAAATATTTACATTATCAAAAAATGATTTTAGTGAACCCCTATTCATTTTTAAATACCTATCCAACAATATATCACACGTTAGGGTTGAAATGGAAAAAAAAACCACTCCCCACTTTACGTATAGGGGAGGTACCCCAGTAAAACATTTTTTTCCACTTTTTATTTTACCACTTTGTCGGCGTGATTGATATACATATTAGTACCAAATTTCAGCTTTCTAGTTCTAACGGTCACTGAGATTATCCGCGGACGGACGGACGGACGGACGGACGGGCAGACATGGCGAAACTATAAGGGTTCCTAGTTGACTACGGAACCCTAAAAACAATATAAACGATTTCAGCGTTTTTCGTATGAATGGGAGGCCTTTACTACTGAAGCTAGAAAATTGTAATTTGTAGGACGGGTTACATTTACAATCTGTACAACTAATAGGAAGAGATTTTGAAAAATTCAATCCCCTGACTGACTGACTCACTTAAATCAACGCCCAGCCCGAACCGTTGGACCTAGAGAGCTGAATTTTTCACAATAGGTATTTTTTATAACGTTAGTATCCACTAAGAAGGGATTTTTCAAAATTCATCCCCTAAGGGGGTAAAATGGGGGTTAAAAGTTTGTACCGGTGGGGTTTAAAATTTAGAGTTAGAGATTTGAAACTTCGTACGTTTACTAATAATTAAAAAATAATAAACGCTATTACAGCGTTTTTCAAAATTCACCCTAGAACGGGACTAAAAAGGGGTTGAAAGTTTGTATAGAGATTTACTATTTTTTTGGTTTGAGATTTACTAGGAATTATTGTTCTTATTTTCATTCCATTTCCACGTTCCAGAGTGAGCTCTGAAAATAGTTTGGTCATCGTATCGCCAAATAAAACCACCACTATATAGTACACGAGGAAGTTACGCAAATATTAACATTTATTTGTAACTGAAACTATGTCTACGTTACCCGTTTTTTCGCCAAAATAGCTATAAGTATAAATAGATTAAGAAGATGGTTTGGGGATTAACAAAAGTTAGTTAAGGAGATATACTTGGATAACTCTGTATGAGGAACCGTATTATACGCGGACGAAGTCGCGGGCGGAAAGCTAGTAATCTATATAAATAAACGTCAAAGTCCTGACTGACTCACTTAAATCAACGCCCAGCCCAAACCGTTGAACCTAGAGAGCTGAATTTTTCACAATAGGTAGTTTTTATAACGTTATTATCCACTAAGAAGGGGTTTTTCAAAATTCATCTCCCGAGGGGTTGAAATGAGGATCCAAATCAAAAGTTTGTATGGGGAAACCAGATCAGTTTCGACTATTTTATTCTAAACTTCACACGAGTATTTCTAACAATAAATGAGTAAATAGGTGTTTTAGGATTTTTCTTAATTCACCCCCTAAGGGGATGAAATGGGGGTCCAGAGTTTGTATGGCGAAACAAGATTAGTTAGACTATTTTATTCGAAACTTCATAGAAGTATACCTAACGATAAATGAGTAAACACGTGTTTCAGGTTTTTTGAAAATTCAACCCCTAAAAGGGGAAAAGGTCGTCACAAAGTCTGAAAATCAACATGGGTATTGTTTTTTTGGTTTATCGGGTCGTTGATTACGAAAACAATAACGATTATAAAATCCAACGTGGTGAACGTGAAATACCATCTCCGTTGGGGTGCGATGGGGTTGAAATGTCTTAATATCAATATGGGTGTCGTTTTTGTGTTTTAAGGGACGTTAATTACGAAATTGTCATCGATTTTGATATTTAATATTGTGGACATGAAAATTCTTGAAAGTATTTGTGCCAAATTACAATCTTCTTCTTCTAAATTTATAAAAGAACAAACTGACTGACTGACTGACATATCAACGCATAGCCCAAACCGCTGGTTCTAGATTCCAAATTTGGCACGTAGGTTCCTTATAAGGCCTAGGGGTTCACTAAGAAAGGATTTTTCAAAATACCCATAGGGGTATGGGGGTGAAATTGGGGTCCAAAATTTGTACGGGGTTCGACTATTTTATTCGAAACTTTACAGGAATATTCCTAAAAATAAATGTGTAAAACAAATGTTTCAGGTTTTTTGAGAATACAACCCCTAAAACGGGGAAATACATGACAAAGTCTAAAAATCAACATGGCTATTTTTTCTATGGTTTATGGAGTTGCTGATTATAAAAACAACAACGATTTTAAAATCTATCGTGGCGGAAGTGACTTGCCACCTCCCCTGTTGGGGTGCGATGGGGTGGAAATGTCTAAATATCAATATGGGTGTCGTTTATATGGTTTTTGGGACGTAAATTACGAAAATGGCATCGATTTGGAAGTTTAATATTGTGGACATGAAAGTATTTGTGCCAAATTGCAATCTAATGTAAATATATATAAGAAGAAACTGACTGACTAACTGAGTTATTATGACTGACTGAAATCAACACTTAAGAGGATGAAGTGAGGGTCGAAAGTTTATATGGGAAATTTTTAAACGTTAAACCGATTTAGATGGAACTTGGTATAGAGATAGTTAGTGTCCCGGGAAGGAACATAAAATAGTTTTTAACGTGAAAATCAACCCTTAAGGTTAAGGGGTAAAATGGGGGTTGGAGGTTTGAATGGGTAATTTTTAACTATCGAAACGATTTAGATGGAACTTAGTATAGAGATAGTTTGAGTATCGGGAAAGGATAAGGATAGTTCTTATTCCTAATATCAACACTTAAGTATGTGAAATACGGGTGGAAAGTTTGTATGGGGAAAACGTGGTATAGAGATAGTTTGAGTCCCGGGAAACGACATAGGATAGTTTTTATCCCGAAAATCAATCCTTACGGGGGTGAAGTGGGGGTTGGAGGTCTGTATGGAGAATTTTTACCGCGAACTCATTTAGATAAAATTTGTTGTGTATATAATTTGAGCCCCGGCAAACAATAAAGGACAGTTTTTGTCCCGAAAATCAATCCTAGAGGAGTAGAAAAGGGGTTGGTAGTTTGCATTGCGAATTATTAACCGCTGAACCTATTTAAATAATTTGGTATGGAGACAGTTTGAGTTCCTGGGAATGATATATAATAGTTGGTATCCCAGAAGTTATTCCTTAAGCGGGTAAAAAGGAGGGTGGATTACCAATTCCACGCAAACGAAGTTGCAGGGAAAAGCTACAATTCAAGTGTAGAAATCTGTTTTAATCATAATCTCTTAATAGTAGTAGGTCGTTGCTGGCGTAACAATTCAACAATGATTACAATCATTTCTTTAAAAAAATAAGGGAACCGCCTTCACCAAAACGTGGTATACTGAAACCTCCAGAATGTAACAAATACTTTTCCGAAAACCGCATCTAAATCGGTTCAGCCAAACGCGAAATAAAAGCGGACAAACATACATACAAACATACGGGTCAAACTGAGATTCTTTTCTTTTGTACTTTTAGTACGCAGGCGAAGCCGCGGGCAAGAGCTAGTCTATTTATATAAACGTAAAAGTCCTGACTGACTGACTGACTGACTGACTCACTTAAATCAACGCCCAGCCCGAACCGTTGGACCTAGAGAGCTGAATTTTTCACAATAGGTATTTTTTATAACGTTAGTATCCACTAAGAAGGGATTTTTCAAAATTCATCCCCTAAGGGGGTAAAAAGGGGGTTGAAAGTTTGTATCGGTGGGGTTTAAAATTTCGAGTTAGAGATTTGAAACTTCGTACGTTTACTAATAATAATAATTAAAAAACGCTATTTCAGCTTTTTTTTAAATTTAACCTAGAACGGGGCTAAACAGCGGTTGAAAGTTCGTATAGAGATTTACTATTTTTTTTGTTTGAGATTTACTAGGAATTATTGTTCCTATTTCCGTTCTATTTCCATGTTCCAGAGTGAGCTCTTACAATAGTTTGGTCATCGTATCGTCAAATAAAACCACCACAATATAGTACACAAAGAAGTTACGCAAATAATAGGGTACATTTACGTTATTATTTGCATATTAACACTTATTTGTAACTGAAACTATGTCTGAAACTACGTTACCCTTTTTTCGCCAAAATAGCTATAAGTATAAATAGATTAAATAAGAAGATGGTTCGGGGATTAACAAAAGTTAGTTATGAAGATATAATTGGATATGAAACTCTGTATGAGGAACCGTATTATATGCGGACGAAGTCGCGGGCGGAAAGCTAGTTGAATAAATAAAGAGAGTCAATATCTTTAGCTTTTTCAATGTAAGGAATATTTTGCCTGACCAAACTAAAGGGACTTAATTCCTCATATTTTTCTTTTAATCCATTTAAATTTGAGTAAAATTCCGATTTTACACTCATTTCATCAGATAAAATTCGGATATCGAAATTTCCTGCAGTCGCAGCAAATTATTTAACATTTCACAGTGAAATGTGATACCTTTAATGCATCACTGAGAGTAAACATGTAAATATAATGACTTTGAATTTCTAAGCGCTACAGTAAAATTCCATTTCCATTCGCAAATAGTTCCTCCACTCTTCGTTTATAATGGCCTTTATTACCGGATGCTAAGGTTTATTTCATCAGTCGGTCGTGATGCTAGTTAGTACCTCGTACACTATGCATCCCTAACACCCAGAAGGTAAATATTCTCATTAGTACCTAACGTCACTGTTAACTAGCACAGACTGTTCAGTTTACAACTTAATGCTATAAATACAGTGGGATTCTACAAAGGAACTAATCATACCAAATACATTTCCCTAAATAAGCTGCTCATTTTATTGTCGTTTTTTCGCATATAAAAATACTCGTAAGAATGGTATATTGTTCTCCTGGTTACGCAGTTAATATTTTGTAACATATAAAAACCGTGAAAGACTTTGAGTCGTACATCTAAATGAGATCAATTTTTAAATTCTATATAATAGACCATGTGCAACAATATATCTTTGAATAACTTCAAGAAGTAAAATAACAAAAAAATACATATTTACCCAATTAGGTAGAACTCTGATTAAAGCTGCTAAAGAGCAAGCTTTGTACAGGTGGTAATAGATTGACATTGAACGAAAAGCGACAGGTTTATACAAAGTGTGCAGGCTGCCCTGTCCGCAGGGAGCTCTAAATGGAGAGACCCAATTAGGCAGAACTTTGATTAAAGCTGCTAAAGAGTAAGCTTTGTCCAGGTGGTAGTAGTTTGACATTGAACTAAAAGCGACCGGTTTATACAAAGTGTGCAGGCTGCCCTGTCCGCAGGGAGCTCTGAATGGAGAGACCCAATTAGGCAGAACTCTGATTAAAGCTGCTAAAGAGCAAGCTTATATACTTTGAGCTACCGCCATGTGGTTGGCACAGTTACGAAGTGACACTGATTCGAGAAAACATTACATTATATCTCTCTCTTTTATTTTTATTTTACTAAAGTAGGAATGGAACTGACGTAAATATATATCCATCAAAAACATTACATATACAAAAATGCCCGTCTCGCAAAGCTATTCTCCTACTGCAAAAAGTATTGAAATATAATGTAAAACCGCCGCCGCCGCCGCCGATCTAATGTAGCCATTGTGCCGGAGTTTACTAACAAAACGTCATTGTGGTCCTTTGAATATTAGATGTCTATGTTTTTACAATAAATATAATGACTGGATCTCTTCATGGGATTCTGGAGAAATCAAGGGAACACTTCAAATATTTTAGGCACACCTATAGTGATTTTTAGGGTTCCATAGTCAACTAGGAACCCTTATAGTTTCGCCATGTCTGTGCGTCCGTCCGCGGATAATCTCAGTGACCGTTAGCACTAGAAAGCTAAAATTTGGTACTAACATGTATATCAATCACGCCGACAAAGTGGTAAAATAAAAAGTGGATTTTTAATTATTAGGGTACCTCCCCTATACGTAAAGTGGGGAGTGATTTTTTTTTTCATTTCATCCCTAACGTGTGATATATTGTTGGATAGGTATTTAAAAATGAATTGGGGTTTACAAAAATATTTTTTTGATAATGTAAATATTTTCGGAAATAATCGTAAAAACCCTCTAACTTTTGAACCATAAGTTTTAAAAATATGAAAAAAGTCTCAAAATTAGAACTTTATAAAAACTTTCTAGGAAAATTATTTTGAACTTGATACGTTGAATAGTTTATGAAAAAAAATTACAAAATAATTTCTGAACTAAGTTTGTAATTTAACCGTATAATCAGGTGTTTATTGTACCTGTAATTTCTACAAAATCACAATGAAATGACGTGCTTTCAAATAAAGTAAAAACGTTGAAAATCGGTTCACGCAATAAAGAATTATCCCATAAAAATCATCTTCCATACTTTAAGCTCGCGCGCAATAGTTTACTTAATTTGCCGATAGATGTCGCTGTACGTGGAACGCTCATATCATATCCTACATGGCGGTGTTATTTTAACTCTTAAGTGGGGACACTTACTGTGACGAACGGAAAACTACGGAACCCTACACTGAGCGTGGCCCGACACGCTCTTGGCCGGTTTTTTTTATATTTTTTTACAGTGGCTCGGGCATTATTTTTGGAAAGGTGGAGTCTAAGTGAAGTTGTTTTTTTTTAATTATTTTTCTTTTTATTGCCAGTTTTTTCAATACTTAAAGTTTGATTTAGGGATTTAGGCCTCTTTTTACAAGCTTTTATTTATGTAAGTATATAAGTAAATAAATATGTAAGTTGTCCGTCAAAATTTTTCAGTCACTTCCCGTTATCCGATTGATCTGAAATTTGGAATACTTATGTATGTTTGGTGACAATGCAATACTTTTTCATCAATTAGCTGATCTGATGCTGCAGCTGGAAGATGGCCACTGGAACTCTATGATAGAATGTGCTATAGTATAGATAAATTAACGAGAGCATGTAATTGCATATGTAGTAGTATTGTATGTTTACAGGCATTCTATATTTGAATTTTCTATTTTCTCGTACTATCAGCATAAAAAGAGGTTTTTTTTTTTTTTTTTGTACTACGACGGTGGCAAACAAGCATACGGCCCACCTGATGGTAAGCAGTTACCGTAGCCTATGGACGCCTGCAACCCCAGAGGATTCACATGCGCGTTGCCTACCCTTTAGGTACCTATTCACTCCTTTTTTGAAGAACCTCATACTGTAGGTTTGTTATATATTGAAGAAGTAAATACCAAAATAATGTCAGTGTCAAATTGTGAATATTATTTACGTTGTGCATATATATTTACGTCTGATTTTATTGTATTCTCACAATTATCAGAATAATTTTGTGTCAGCCCGTACGACTAAGTGTAAGTTACATAATTTTCAAAAAATATGGCAGTGTGTAATTTTGGTCCGATTGAGAGTCAAAGTAAGCAAATTATTTTTAACTGTAATAAATATTTTGAACTTGAACTGAAGAAAAATTTAAATTCCCCTTACACCGCTGCCCAGTTAGTTGAAAAAGCTACAGGTGTTTGTCTCTCTACTGTTTATAACATTGTGTCTGAGAGCAATAGTGAGAAATTCGCAACAACAAAGAAATTCACCTCCCCGAGAAATTAGTAGTTTATGTAACTGTTACGTAATAAGGGTCCTTGAAACATGAGTGTGGTTCATAATAAGATCACACGAGTGTTTAAAGGCCTAATTACGTACAGTTGCATACACTGCTTTATCTACACTCATATTATTTATCCAAAATGCCGTATTCGGAAACCATAGAATGGCCGCCATTGCACCGCCATTGCCAACTCGATTATGTCGGCGGTCGGGGAGGCGCGTGTCGGGCTGTCGGCGGATGCGCGGGAGGGTGCAGGTGTACATTATGCTATCAAAACTCATAGCACATCAATAGTTGAGCATGTAAAGTTAAAATTACGTTACTGCCACAGATAAAAAGCTTATCATAGTAAAATCGGTCGTGGTAATGCTAGCCATTGCCTACCGTTTTCGAACACGTTTTAGAGAAGTTAAAATATGAGTGTAGATAAAAAAAGTTACGTACTTGTCCGTCATCAGCAGTAGACGATTTTGATCAGGAAGTCATCCGGAAAATTATATACAATTTTCATCTGTCCCATAAGCAATTTCCAACCTTAAAAGCACTCCACTCTGTGTTAAAATCCGATATAGATTACAAATTTGTCATTTCCACCTTAGGAAAACAAATACAAAAATTAGGATTTAAATGGAAAAAGACCGAGGACAACCGAAAAATATTAATGGAAAGAGACAACATACGACTGCTAAGAATAAATTACCTTACCAAAATTGCGGAATATCGGTCTGAAGATAGACCACCAGTTTATACTGATGAAACCTACATCCATACTTCACATGTGTCCGGAGAGGCTTGGACCGATGGAACAGAATTTGGTGTAAAAAAACAAATCAGTACAGGCCAGCGGTTAATAATAGTGCACGCAGGAGGAAATGATGGTTTTATTCCCAACGCTTTGTTAATGTTTAAGCCAAACCAAAGAACGGGAGATTACCATGACCAGATGAACTTTGTCAACTACGAAAAATGGTTAAAAGAAAAATTAATACCGAACCTTAAACCGAATAGCGTACTTATCGTAGATAATGCATCCTATTACAACAAACTTTTGAATCGTGCTCCAACGTCAAATTCTCATAAACAAGAAATGATGGATTGGTTGACAGAACACAACATTTCGTATAGCCCGTTAATGTACAAAACCAGTTTGTATGATTTAATTAAACAAAATAAAGAGCGGTTTCGTGAGTACCACATAGATGCAATTTTAAAAGAACATGGCCACTCCGTTTTTCGATTGCCACCGTATCACCCGACATTCAATCCGATCGAAAATATTTGGTCCATGGTTTCATTAAACATGCAAGGCATTATGAGTTTAGCAACTGAACGAATGAATACTATTACTGCTGAGGACTGGGAAAATATTTGTCGCCATGTCGAAAGTGAAGAAAATAAATATCGATGTCAGGAAGGGGAAATGGATCGAATTTCAAACAATCTTATTATCAATACTTGTGACAGCTCAGATGAAGAACGTGATAGCGACTAAAAGCAAAAAACAGAGGACTACTACGAGTACTTATTCCATTTCTTAAGGGTATGTAATTTTATTAAATTAAGAGAAAATTATTCTCATTTTGTTGCAAACGGTACAAATGCAATTCCATGATCTCGATAATTCATCTATAGTCGAGGTTGGGCTACTTTGTTTTGTTATGGTCAGCACTTACCATTGCACATGATGGCGAGGGTCTCATGATGGAGTTGGAAGATGGCCACTTGAACTCTATGACGGAAAGTGCTATGACAGTCGAGTTTGGGATCGTTTGTTTTGTTATGGTCAGCACTTACCATTGCACATGATGGCGAGGGTCTCATGATGGAGCCTGAAGATGGCCACTGGAACTGTATGACGGAAAGTGCTATTATAGTCGAGTTTGGGCTCGTTTGTTTTGTTATGGTCAGCACTTACCATTGCATATGATGGCGAGGGTCTCATGATGGAGCCTGAAGATGGCCACTGGAACTGTATGACGGAAAGTGCTATGATAGTCGAGTTTGGGCTCGTTTATTTTGTTATGGTCAGCACTTACCATTGCATATGATGGCGAGGGTCTCATGATGGAGCCTGAAGATGGCCACTGGAACTCTATAACGGAAAGTGCTATGATAGTCGAGTTTGGGCTCGTTTGTTTTGTTATGGTCAGCACTTACCATTGCACATGATGGCGAGGGTCTCATGATGGAGCCGGAAGATGGCCACTGGAAGTCTATGACGGAAAGTGCTATGATAGTCGAGTTTGGGCTTGTTTGTTTTGTTATGGTCAGCACTTACCATTGCACATGATGGCGAGGGTCTCATGATGGAGCCTGAAGATGGACACTGGAACTCTATAACGGAAAGTGCTATGATAGTCGAGTTTGGGCTCGTTTGTTTTGTTATGGTCAGCACTTACCATTGCACATGATGGCGAGGGTCTCATGATGGAGTTGGAAGATGGCCACTGGAAGTCTATGACGGAAAGTGCTATGATAGTCGAGTTTGGGCTTGTTTGTTTTGTTATGGTCAGCACTTACCATTGCACATGATGGCGAGGGTCTCATGATGGAGCCTGAAGATGGACACTGGAACTCTATAACGGAAAGTGCTATGATAGTCGAGTTTGGGCTCGTTTGTTTTGTTATGGTCAGCACTTACCATTGCACATGATGGCGAGGGTCTCATGATGGAGTTGGAAGATGGCTACTGGAACTCTATGACGGAAAGTGCTATGATAGTCGAGTTTGGGCTCGTTTGTTTTGTTTTTGTCAGTACTTACCATTGCACATGATGGCGAGGGTCTCATGATGGAGCCGGAAGATGGCCACTGGAACTCTATGATGGAAAGTGCTATGATAGTCGAGTTTGGGCTCGTTTGTTTTGTTATGGTCAGCACTTACCATTGCACATGATGGCGAGGGTCTCATGATGGAGTTGGAAGATGGCCACTGGAACTCTATGACGGAAAGTGCTATGATAGTCGAGTTTGGGCTCGTTTGTTTTGTTTTTGTCAGCACTTACCATTGCACATGATGGCGAGGGTCTCATGATGGAGCCGGAAGATGGCCACTGGAACTCTATGAAAGATAGTGCTATGATAGTCGAGTTTGGGCTCGTTTGTTTTGTAATCTTCAGTACTTACCATTGCACCTGATGTCGAGGGTCTTATGATGGAGCCGGAAGATGGCCCCTGGAACTCTATGAAAGAAAGTGCTATGATAGTCGAGTTTGGGCTCGTTTGTTTTGTTATCTTCAGTACTTACCATTGCACCTGATGGCTATGGTCTCATGATGGAGCCGAAAGATGGCCACTGGAACTCTATTATGGAAAGTGCTATGATAGTCGAGTTTGGGCTCGTTTGTTTTGTTATGGCCAGCACTTACCATTGGACCTGATGGCGAGGGTCTCATGATGGAGCCGGAAGATGGCCACTGGAACTCTATGATGGAAAGTGCTATGATAGTCGAGTTTGGGCTCGTTTGTTTTGTTACCTTCAGTACTCACTATTGTACATGATGGCGAGGGTCTCACGATGGAGCCGGAACTCCCTAATCTAGAAAGTTCTAAGACAGTCAAATGTTGCTCGTTTTTACAGGCTTTTTGCAACGGTTCGTATGTAAATATATGTGAGTTGCCTGTCAAAATTTACAATCCAGTTTTCAACAACTTAGCAGTAACCGATTGTTTTAGCATTATAGTATTAGGAGGGAATCAACTATCTGTAGAAACAAGTGTCCTCAGTAGGTACCCTAGCAGGATCTGCTGTGTCTGTACACAGCGGGCCTGTGCCTGGCCTGCATAACACATGCGTAGCGCTGGGATGTAAAGGTTCCATATAAACACCTTTCTGGAGCCAAGCCAACCTTACGTGCTCGTGGTGCATCCTGCCGATCAACGAACAAGGCTCTGGCGAAATTTACCCAAGCTTAAGGTAGGGTACGTGCTGAGGAGCTGAATGGCAGGGGGTATACTGTAGCTAACGTACCAACTTCGGGGTACGAGGCGCACCCCGTTGAATTAAATGCCTTACCCTTCTATTCCGGAATCTCTGGAAGGGTGGACCATTTTTTCTTCCAGTCTCGTGGGAACAACATGGATAATCAAAATATTAATAAAAAAAAACATATGAAACATCAACACAACGAAAACGGCGTCTTGAAAAAACTTGAGAAAGAAGAGTCAGAAATTGAATGTCCAGTAATGGACTAAGAGCTGGCCACGGTAGGAATGACACAATAATGAGAGCAACGAAATTGATATAGTTAGACTGCTATACTATTGTTATTACCTAATCTGGCAATCTGGCAGCTTTAAGCCGGGGGGTTCAAGAGTAGCAGACCAGAAAAGTTGTTTAAAAAATTAGGGAACGACGCAATACTGAGAGTTCTTGCTTTAGTACGATATCGTGGCATTTGATGTATATAATTGGAACATAACGTGGAAGATGTCTCAGTGGGGGGGAAAAGAGGCAGGTTGAAGTTAAATGCATTTATACCGGACGCCTGCGGTTTATTTTCTTCTGATCTGTGAAAACTGTTCGTAATTAATCAGGCGCTCGAATAAAACTTATTAGTTGACAGCTTTCCATGCCAAGACGATATTACCGATAGTTATTTCTAAATAGGAAATGACTTTAACAGCCAGGATTCTCGGTTTAAATTGTTATGGAAAAATATGTGACATATTAGGTTTTGTTCTGATAATGAACTTAGCTTACAAAGCCACATCATAATACAGTTACTCGTCAATAGATTGCGCTAATATCTACTAAACATAGACAGGGTATGACATTTGAATTCCAACTGCTGACCTAGCACGGGTGAGCAGTAGAAAATAAACCAGTATAAGTGTGCTGCATTGCTACGAATCTCGCGGTCATGTTACACTGGTAGTTTGAGCAGTTGGCTCGCCAAGGTGCACACAACTATTGGTGGGAATAACGGCACAACTTATGTTGCACATTAGATTGAGCATACAAAACGACTCGCGTGATCACTACATATATTAGCGTTAATAATTTAAGTACAGTCGCTATCAGATATATCGAAGCGGCCAAGGCGGTCACAAATATCTGAATAACGCGTCTATTGTCAATGCGATAAAGTGTAAGTTCAGATATTTTTGAGTACCTTGGCCGCTCCAATATATTTGATGGCGACTGTACCTAGTAATTAAAAATAACCTATTGTTTTAAAGAATAGAAAATTGAGGAATAGAAGATTGCAGGTAGGAAAACGATTTTTAAAATGGCTATTTTTTTATATTATCGATAAGGAATAATGAAAATATTTAGTCTTTGATTATATTGTGTAGTGACTAAACACAAGTAAGTACAGCCGTTTGAAACTTATACAGTAATAATCCTAAATCCTAAGGGATATCCCAAAACTAATGTACAGTTGGTAACGATAACCTGAGACGTAATCTAATTTACGCAAGCCGAAAATAAAGCGTTTTCTATTATTTAATATACGATCGAGTCTGTTTAGGGAAGCCTGGGAAATGTTGGTAGTGCACACATCAGCTTAGTCTATAATAGGAAAAATTAAGGCCTGCACAAGCAGCTTTTTGGTACTCACGGGCAGGAAGTTTTTAAACCTATGCAGAGTCCGTAGGTATCAAAAACGCAAAACCTCTCCTTTCAAGGAAACTAACAGTGTTATTGTTACGATTCTTCGAGAGTATTCTAAGCGTATGACAGGGAATCTTCCATACAAAAATAATGTGTCAACGTGTTTTTAAAATCGATATATGGCCAAAGTATGAGTGTTTCCGCATACGAATGGCGCCAATCTTTCTTACAAAATGAGAAATGAATCGAGTTCATTGAGTAGGCGTTAGGTTTTGTAGTTTCAAATATTGTACATAACCTACAATCCACTGGTGCGACAGGCGGCTCAATATTTAATAAATAAAACAGCATATAGATAACGACTGCCAGCCTTCATTAACGATATAATGCGGAATCTTAGTGAGGTAATCTATGTTGTGCATTGGTTGTACCACCAAGTAAATAATAGTACCTTGGATGAATAAATTAAAAGAATGGTGCATGCCTGTACAACAAACTGTGACGCAAGATGGCGGCTGGTTTGAATGTATGTGCCCAGACGAGTGTTGCCATGTAATACAATTTTTTCCAATTTATAATACAGTATTTTTGAATTTAAAAAATTTGATTATTAATATATATGGTTAAATAGAATGAATAAGCACCTGTTTTAATAAATTTGATGAAATATATTTCTGAAAAGGCGACTAAAAGGTAAAATTTAAAAAAATCCAAATTTACTATTTATTAACATTGCACGAATACTGTTGAGTGTAGTGGCCTCTCTTGTCGTCCCAATACTATTATTTTCAGCATACTTTATACCTTTTTAATCTGGAGGCACGGCAGTGCCCTCGCTAAGACGAAGACAACTAAAAGTGTTATAACGTATTCATTTATTACGTAACACGATTTAGGGAGGAGGAGAATTGACCATGTCTTACTTCTACTGCAGAGAGGATTATTATAATATTTTTTTCTTACGTAGTGGAAGGGGGTCTCTGCCAAAAAATGTCTTACGTAATCAATGAACGACGCCTTATTTTATACTAATGTTTAGAATGTAACAAAAACTTTTTGAAAACTGCATCAAAATCGGTTCAACCAAACGCAAGATAATCGCGAACAGACATACATACATACAAACATACGGGTCAAACTGAGAACCTCTTTTTTTGAAGTTGGCTAAAAATGCTCCTCGATCGATCAACACAATCGGTTTGACTTAAGAGCTGACCTCTCATTCCAACTATAGTTCAATCTCATTCTAAGCGCTTGACCAGTCGATTACTGACGCGACTAGTCAGCCGCTCAGAGTGAGAGGGAGCGATAGATAGAAAGAGACGAAAGTTTGACAGATGGTGGTGACATAACTTCGCGCGTGCAATGAACGATTAGATATGGGCTTTTTGTTTTACGAAGTTTTTGGAATCATTTTAAGATAATATATAATTTTGTTTATTTACAAATTGTATTCAAAAAATAATAAAGAATAATTTGCTCACAAAAGCATAAAAGTTACTAACTATTAGGTAATTAGGTAACGTTATAATTATAATATTCGTTGGAAACGTTTCACGCACGTTTTCAATGAATATAAAACGTCTAGTTAGGAGTGGTGACGTCAATATCGTATTGACAACATATCGCGGCAATTATAGACCCCCTTTCGTTCGGAAAACTTCCCTATTCAACCACCTGGCAACACCACTACCGTGAAGTTAATAGTTTACGAATTGACTGATTTTTAATATGATTACGCAATGAATTGTTTACTTAACGGTAAAAAGTTACCCCATCCGTTTTTTTTCTTTTGACCGGTGGCATTTCTGCAGCATTTGACAACGCACGACGGCATATTTTAATTACTTTTTAACAGCACTTGACTGCATAGACGTTTGGACACGACTGTCGGGGAAGCGGCTCATTATTAGTGTGCGTATGTGTGTGTAGTGCGTAACCACGAGGACACTGGCTCATTATGGAACCACAAAATGTTGTTAGCAGTACTCCATCTGAAGAATTATATAATCTATGAATAGTACTATTTATTTATCTAGAACTTTCTATCATTCTGTCACTTTAAATACTCCCTACTCAAATGCTGCGCAAAGTCGATATTTATATCGATAAAAGTTCATGATTAAGGATAAGCATCGACATATAATATTAAAACGAGTAAAGTTAAACAATGCTCATGTGAAAACTTAACCCATTTTCACGTTTACTAAAATAAAATGTCTCATGTCTTGTTACCCAATAAAATACACATTTTCGAAGCGTAATTTATTTGTTAATCTTGATTCCTTAAAGGTTTCATGCCATTTCTCTTCAATCTTCCCTACAAAATCAGTGTTTGACAGAACTTTGACATATGAACGGTGGCACATGACGTCTACATTCTACATACAATTTTTCTTGTCGATTAGCTAGGGTTGACAAGTACGCGATTAGTTTGATTGCTGGACCTGCCCTAATCTACCTGATACATCAGAAATTTTAATACAAAAATACATAAATGTAAGATTTATTACTTAATTTGCCCAATCTAACCGTTATTTTAACTAAACTACTACTATAAACTACATAAATATTTTATCTTACCTGTGGTTATGCAGCAAATAAACGAAGGGGATTTTGACAACCCCGTAAACGTAAGCTGTCACTTGGTTCAGTACACCCTTGTTTAAATCTTACGTAGGGCCTGTTTCACAATCTCCAGATAAACTTATCTGCCAGTTAAAATTATTGCTATCCTTTTCTCCAGTCATATAAAAGAAAAGGACAGCAAACATTTATCTGACAGATATGCTTTAATTGGAGATTGTGAAACAGGCCATTAATGTAATTAAAATGAATGGGGAAGGCAACTATCACAATGACATTTCCAACATTACTTTTATATTGATATTGTAAAAAAACCTAGCCTAAGAAGAAGGATAAATAAAGAGAATATAATAATAAAATAAGAAATTACTTTTCTTTTATTGCTGATGGCTATCAGAATCGGTATTCAACTTAGAGACTTCAACCCGGATGGAGTACCCATGTCTGTCATTTTCTATACAAAAAAAAATCTGCCGATTTTTGCGGTGGAGGGGAACGTCAAATGTATGGCTATTCGTACGTAGCTACGTTAGATATACGTCAGTCCATACATGTGTATGACCACTGGTCATATGTTTTCGGCAGAAGGGAACGCCTGTCAATGGCGACTCCGGGTGGTTGAATTCTCTAAGTATTCAATGGTTTAAATATTGCTAAGGGTTAATATTTTTATCGACAAATTAGGCAGCCATATATCCGTAATTTCCTAATGGTTGTGCGCCCCTTGGCGAGCCAACTTCTCTAACTGCCAGTGTAAAATGACCGCGAGATTCGTAAAAATGCGGCACACTTATACTGGTTAATTATCTACTGCTCACCCGTGCTGGGTCAGCAGTTGGAATTCAAATGTCATACCCTATGTTTAGCAGATATTAGCGCAATCTAGTGACGAGTAGCTGTATTATGATGTGGCTTTGTAAGCTAAGTTCATTATCAGAACAAAACCTAATATGTCACATATTTTTCCATAACAATTTAAACCGAGAATCCTGGCTGTTAAAGTCGATTTCCTATTTAGAAATAACTATCGGTAATATCGTCTTGGCATGGAAAGCTGTCAACTAATAAGTTTTATTCGAGCGCCTGATTAATTACAAACAGTTTTCACAGATCAGAAGAAAATAAACCGCAGGCGTCCGGTATAAATGCATTTAACTTCAACCCTATGTTTAGCAGATATTAGCGCAATCTAGTGACGAGTAGCTGTATTATGATGTGGCTTTGTAAGCTAAGTTTATTATCAGAACAAAACCTTATATGTCACATATTTTTCCATAACAATTTAAACCGAGAATCCTGGCTGTTAAAGTCGATTTCCTATTTAGAAATAACTATCGGTAATATCGTCTTGGCATGGAAAGCTGTCAACTAATAAGTTTTATTCGAGCGCCTGATTAATTACAAACAGTTTTCACAGATCAGAAGAAAATAAACCGCAGGCGTCCGGTATAAATGCATTCAACTTCAACCTGCCTCTTTTCCCCCCCACTGAGACGTCTTCCACGTTATATTCCAATTATATACATCAAATGCCACGATATCGTACTAAAGCAAGAACTCTCAGTATTGCGTCGTTCCCAAGATTTTTAAACAACTTTTCTGGTCTGCTACTCTTGAACCCCCCGGCTTAAAGCTGCCAGATTGCCAGATTAGGTAATAACAATAGTATAGCAGTCTAACTATATCAATTTCGTTGCTCTCATTATTGTGTCATTCCTGCCGTGGCCAGCTCTCCGTCTATAAATGCGAAGCGGCGAAAGAAAAAAATCGCATTCAAAAAGCTCAGACAAGGCGAAAAGAATCGGCTCATGAACGTGAATTGAGGCTTGTAAATTTTGTAAATAAATTCAACGGTATAAATAATTTTAATGTTGTATGTATGTCAATGGTATTATTAATAATAATTCCAAAGATTTAATACTAAAAAGTAAAAAATAAAATAGTAAAAAATATTTAAAAAAAATAAGCTTTTATTCAAAAAGTGAACTAAAAAGTAAAAAATAATTTATATTTTAGTGGCATTACTCACTTGGCCCTTGACCGCGTTGTACTCGTATGGGGGGACATCGTACGTGGTCACGATTCTCTGCCATGAGGGAAAGACAAATAAGAAGAAGAAGAGTCATATATGTGTAGTATAGTAGGTATATTTTAAGGGACATAATAGTAGAAATATGAGTTCGAGGAACGTGAGTATCTTATAAATAATCTCAAATTCTAATAAAGATTTAAAAGCTTGAGGCACTGAAAAACAATAACTTCTATATCAGACAGTGCCTCAAGCCTTTAAATCTTTATTAGAATTTGAGATTATTCATAAGATACTTACGTTCCTCGAACTCATTTTTCTACTATTATGAAGCTATTATGTCGCTTAAAATATACCTACTATACACATATATGACTCTTCTTGTTCTTATTTGTCTTTTCCTCATGGCAGAGAATCGTGACCACGTACGATGTCCCCCCATACAACGCGGTCAAGGGCCAAGTGAGTAATGCCACTAAAATATAAATTATTTTTTACTTTTTAGTTCACTTTTTGAATAAAAGCTTGTTTTTTAAAAATATTTTTTACTATTTTATTGTAGGTAAATGTACCTTAATGAAACCCTGAATGTATTTTAATGAAACCTACTGTGTCCTCCAACTTCTGAGGCATCCATGTCACGTAGACTGCATTATAGTCACGATGCAGCTTATGTGCATCAGCCTGTCAATAACGTACTAGCATATAGTTCTCCAAAAGCTTTTCTCTTGGTAGCGAGTTTTCCTTTACTATATTTTCCCGACAACGCATCCCGAACGATTTTTCCGCGAGTATTTAGTTTAACAATCTTCATGTGGTTCCTAAGGATTACATGAAAGTATTAAAGAAGTACATAAACAGGATATAGATAGAGTGCAAAAAGCTCACAAACAAACAAAAATGGTCGGAAATATACCTAATAATGTGACAGAAAGAACTTGTTAAATAATCTGAATTATCCTGAAAATACAAAAAGGAATGTCTATTAATACTGGTATAAAATTCACAAATTCAGGATTCCATGAGGTTACTTAATTAAATTAGTTGGACCGTACATAAGCACGTTTGTCAGAGACCTTCCAATTGAATATGTAATTCCGACGTTCGATGGCCAATTGATTGGCAAATCCGATTGGGTACGATAAATTAAACAATACAGTAATAGGCAGGCCCATTACGGAATAATGGGGTGTGATGGGAAATAAGCTTACATACTTTATGTTTTAAGGCAAAAACGCAGAGTAGGTACGTACTCAAAAATAGTAGACGGAGAGCTGGCCACGTCAGATATGACACAATAATGAGAACGACGACACCCCTCTAGTTAGTTTACTATACTATGCTTATTTCTAGATCCGGACATCTGGCAGCTGTAAAGTGGTGGAGGTCAAAGATCGCAAACCACTTTAGAAAGTTCTGGTTTTGATGCAGTATTATGGGAAATTATGTAATTAATTAAATTACATCATAGCCAAAAGTTTCTGTAGGGGGAAGTAGTGCCAGCCAATTTATAGTTAGTCGCCCACTGTTTTTGTTTCCGCAATAATACACAATGTTCATTGTTCTAATGTTAAAATGTACCGCTGTCCTCTATAAATGACACAACTTCAGCAGTTTTTACCTATTTTGGTATTACTCTTTTCCAATTGAAAAACATTGTTGGCCTGTCACTCTGACCTTCACCCATTAAAAGCTGCCAGATGTCCGGTTCTAATGGTTTAAATGCTCTCATTATTGTGTCATATCTCACGTAGCCAGCTCTTAGTCCATAGTATCTGATTTCTGAATATGGACTTTTCGTAAAAATGCCTACTTTTGGGGACTCGTTTGAAAATGTAGGTAGGTGATTAACTGATCATGGTGCTTAGGTCATGGGTTGGAGCATCGATGAATACCGATTAGTTTCTTAGGATATACTTAAGCAAATTACTAATCTGCATTTAGTACATAAGTAACTTAATATTCAACTTGTGATAAATTAAAGAAGTAACATATTTAAGAAGCAATCGAGTCCAACTGTCTCATTGTGTCGACTTGGCCTCGCGCCAAGTATTGATCACCGATAGTTTTACCAACTTGCGCGATAAATCTACCGGGGCATTTGATAATAGTTGTTGAGCTGACACATATGGTGCATTGTATGTGGGAAGGGAGATGAATCGGATAGGCTCCGCCTGCGACTTTGTTTGCGGACAAGCTTTAAAAAGGTTTCAACCCCACGTAAGACACCCTTAGAGGTTACATGTCCTAAATTCCTATTATAGTGGAGCGCCGTCACGTAAGAAGAATAGTTGTAACTTAGTTCCTCGAAAAAGTCCGTCTTCCCACATATTTCTTTTGACCAAAAATACCACCGTAAAGTGACAAATTACCACCGTTTGGTTGTTAATTTGTCAGTTTTGAGGTAGGTATGTTTTTTTTAAAATGTTCAATATAAATAGCTATATTTGACTTTACTTTACTTTGAATCTTGAAGCAAATCAAATTTTTTTGTTCAATATTTTTTGATTTGCAATTTTTTAAGTAGTTACACTACTATATATAAACTGAAAATAGATGTCATATACTTCAGAAAAAAAGTGACCAAACCCTCCGGTGTCCGAGGCCAGATTCGAACTGGCGTCTTCAGCTTTCGCGGCTGACACCGGAGGGTTTGGTCACTTTTTCTGAAGTATATGACATCTATTTTCAGTTTACTTTACTTTGTTTGTTTTTTTGTTCATTTGGTTATTTTTTAAGTGACCCGGGTGGTAAAGGCGTCTGCCGCAAATGCAGAAGACACTGGTTCGATCCCAGCCCTGGGCACCGGAGGCCTAGGTCACTTTTTCCTTTGTATATGACATCTATATAAGTTTATAGCTATATTTGACCTTCACGAGTAGGTACCATCCACAAGCTCAACTTATTAATGAATACGAACAAATGGTTGCTAGTAAATCGACTTCCGTTGGTTGTATTCCCTAACATAGGTATTGATGTTGCTAGGCTCAATTTCCGAAAGCCAATTCATTCGCTCAAACTGTTGTCTCCAGATCTCTGCGGTAAAGCTTCCATACGTGCCCGACCCCTATTCATGTTAGTTTTGCCATTTTAATCCCCGGCCGAACTTTGAGCCTCCTCTCGTTCCTTTTGGGTCCAACTCGCCTGCGGGCTCCGGTAAAAGATAGGAACTTTAGATACACATACCTTTGAAATTCCTGCTGTCATTAACACAGAAATTCTTCCTCTATCTTTAACGTTCTATAATTATTTACATAGCTAGTTTATTTAATTTTTGCAAATTATATTTTTACCTTGATATCCATACTAATATTATGAATGGGAAAGTGTATGTGTGTGTTTGTTTGTTTGTCCGTCTTTCACGGTAAAAAGGGGCGACGTATTGACGTGATTTTTTAAGTGGAGATAGTTGAAGGGATGGAGAGTGACATAGGCTACTTTTTGTCTCTTTCTAACCCCCCACTTCCCTAAAATTGGGGGTGGAAGTTTGTATGGTTTGTTACCCCGAATTTAACGCGAGCGAAGCCGCGGGCAAAAGCTAGTTAGCCATTATTTTTATTGTTTCTCTTTCTGTTATACCTATTACCAAAATAGGACAGAATTCGAAGGAAGCATATTGTGGATACGTCTCGTCTTGATTTTCAGCTGGTGTAGGATAGAGTTGTAGGTTCTCCTTACCAATGGTCCTGGTTACCCATGGTATTTGCAGCATACGCCTACGGCAGTTGCATCACCACATATCGAAAGCGTCAATTTTATTCCGCTCGTACACGAGTTTTGTCCAGGATACAAATCGGTAAAGAAAAACACAGATGTTTTTATTGTATTCTTCTTTTGTAGTTATCTACAAATCTACAATAATAAAACGGATAAATTTCACCAGTTCATATAAAAGAGCTGACAAAAAGATGAATGGGATTAGAGACATATTTAGCAAAAGCACTTTTTTAGGGTTCGGTAGTCAGTCGATCGGTAGAAGCTCAGTGATCGTTAGCTAACTGAAATTTGGTATGAGTACTTAGGTATTTTTGTACCACATCGGTGGCAAAGAAGAGACCCACCTGATGTTAATAAAAACCTGCTTTTGCCTGATAATTATAATCTTTGTACAGTTATAAGCAGAGAGTATTATTTAAATGCTTCCTCACAGGCTGGCTAAACACGGTCAGCAAATACCCACCATCAGTCCTAAACTTATTACGTCACCGGGTCCGTCCGGGCTCCCGAACATTTCGCATTTTGGGGAATTAAGTTGCCTATTGAGTTAGTCAAACTTACAATAAATGGAAATATTTTTTATGATCCAGTACTTCAATGTTATTATGCTAGCGTAGTCATTTATATACAAATGTTAGTTAGGTATAACTTATTTCATTTCAAATGGGTATTTAATAATGTCATTTAGACGTATAGTTAACGGTATATTCGAAAAAACTATCATTTGCTTTCTTCATAATTGACTATAGCTATTTGTTATACCTACAAGGGTGCAAAGTTGTATTTGAACCGCGAGTGTGGAATTGAAGCACGAGTTAGCGAATGGATTCTAGGGTTTAACTACGTACCAGCGTATGGAAACTATGTTAAAAATAGAAACCTGAGCGTAGCAAGTGTTGCAACACAAAAGACGTAAAAATAATTTGCTGCCCTGTTACGTGTAACACAAATCTTTTCACCCCACTAAAGCGAGGAAAATACTACATAGGTTACAAGAAAAAACAACTGGAATATGTAAAATCAACCTTTATTTTTAATTGAATACAATTAAATATTAAATTTTTGCGTCCACAGCACCTGATTTGATCAGACAATTTATTTAATCAGATGGGCGAACATGGTCCTGTTTGGAGTGGCCTTTACTTGTTATTATGTTTAAAAAAGTAACTAATTTAACATTTAATTCAATGTGTATGTGTTCATTCAATTTGTGCTTTAGCATAATTGTTAATTATTTTCTTGCAATGATTTCAATGTACATATTTTTATTTAAGGTTAAGATAATATTTTGACTAGTATAGTATATAAGCGTATTGGTGTAAACTGTCATGCTTATGTATGTAAAATAAATACAATACAATACAACTAATAACACGGTCGTATTTCATATATTCTTTGCAGTTTGATATCTGTTTTTAAAGAATAAAAACCGGCCAAGAGCGTGTCGGGCCACGCTCAGTGTAGGGTTCCGTAGTTTTCCGTCCGTCACAGTAAGTGTCCCCACTTAAGAGTTAAAATAACACCGCCATGTAGGATATGATTTGAGCGTTCCACGTACAGCGACATCTATCGGCAAATTAAGTAAACTATTGCGCGCGAGCTTAAAGTATAGAAGATGATTTTTATGGGATAATTCTTTATTGGGTGAACCGATTTTCACCGTTTTTACTTTAACCGTATAACGGTTAAATTACAAACTTAGTTCAGAAATTATTTTGTATTTTTTTTTCAAAAACTATTTAACCTATCAAGTTCGAAATAATTTTCCTAGAAAGTTTTTATAATGTTTTACTTTTGAATTTTTTTTCATATTTTTAAAACTTATGGTTCAAAACTGAAAATAGATGTCATATACTTCAGAAAAAGTGACCAAACCCTCCAAAGCTGAAGACGCCAGTTCAAATCTGGCCTCGGACACCGGAGGGTTTGGTCACTTTTTCTGAAGTATATGACATCTATTTTCAGTTTATATATAGTAGTGTAACTACTTAAAAATTGCAAATCAAAAAATATTGAACAAAAATAATTTGATTCGCTTCAAAATTTATGGTTCAAAAGTTAGAGGGGGGGGGGGGACACATTTTTTTTTAATTCTGGAGCGATTATTTCCGAAAATATTTACATTATCAAAAACATATTTTAGAAAACCCCTATTCATTGTTAAATACCTATCCAACAATATATCACACGTTAGGGTTGAAATGAAAAAAAAAATCACTCCCCACTTTACGTATAGGGGAGGTACCCTAAAAATTAAAAAAAAATGCACTTTTTATTTTACCACTTTGTCGGCGTGATTGATATACATATTAGTACCAAATTTCAGCTTTCTAGTGCTAACGGTCTCTGAGATTATCCGCGGACGGACGGACGGACGGGCAGACATGGCGAAACTATAAGGGTTCCTAGTTGACTACGGAACCCTAAAAAAGGGCTTTCCGAGCTAGTGAGGTGAAAAAATAAATGTAGTTTTTTTTTCAACAAGTCTCTAAAGATATATAGGTTCATATATCAATTTTAAGCAAAATATATTATTTGTTTTTCACTTTCCCAAAGTTTAGGGTTAAACAAATGCAAATGTGAATTTATTTAGGCAGGTAAACAGCTGGCAACATTAAGTTTGCTATTTAAATCTCATGAGCAAGTCTTGAGTGTTAATGTCAACAGGCTAACCTTGTTGTGCCAGACGTAATCCAATTTGGCGGCGGCGGGACTGCGAGCTGAGACAACAGAGTTTGACATTATTAAACTGATATAGATGTCATATCCAAGCTGTTTGATTCGGTTATAAATAGGCTCCTAACTCCGCAAATCAAACCGTTTCTTTGCGACTCTCAGCATGGCTTTAGGGCTCGGCGGTCAGTCGATACCAATTTGCTAACACTAGTAGATTCCATTGCAGATCATTTGGATAAAGGTATACAGGTAGACGTGTTGTATCTTGACTTCACAAAAGCCTTTGATCGTGTAGATAATGACGTGCTGTTGAGCAAGCTGTGTAAAATCGGTTTCTCTCCCCAGTTGCTACGTTTTTTTGCTAATTATTTGCGCGATAGGATACAATATGTACAGCACGGTTGCTTTGTCTCACAGACCTTTCGCACTCGGTCTGGCGTCAGCCAGGGCTCTATACTGGGACCCCTGCTTTTTGGGATAATGATCAATGATCTATCTTCTATTGTCAGGTTTGCCAAGGTCTTGCTCTATGCCGATGATCTTAAAATCATTTACGGTGCGCAAGAGTTATCGGACTGCTTATCTCTTCAGGAAGACTTAGATAGGGTATTCCGGTGGAGCGTAGAAAATCGACTGGCCTTTAACACAAGAAAGTGTGCGGTCATGACGTTTAGTAGAGCTCAAAATCCGGTGTACCATAAGTATCTACTGGGTGCGGAGACTATAACCCGCGTAAACTCTGTTCGGGACTTAGGCGTCATCCTTGACCCTCACCTCAACTTTCGTGATCACATGATTTCATTAGCGCGTGACTGTTACAGGAGGCTGGGATTTGTTGTCCGGAATGCTAGAGATTTTCATAATCCTAGTACAATAAAGCTCCTTTATGGTGCCCTGGTTCGAAGCAAAATCGAGTCCGCCTCCGTTGTTTGTAACCCTTATGAGGCTTCTTATGTCTTACTTCTGGAGAGAGTACAAAAAGAGTTTCTGCGGTCTCTTTACAAAAAAATGTACGGGTACTATCCATTCTTATACCCAACTAAATTTCTCTTAGGCGTATTAGGTTACAACTCTCTGGAGGTAAGACGTAACTTCGCGCTCCTGATTACTGTCTGTAGCATTCTGCGCGGGGAGTCGGACTGTATCGAACTAACTGAGCAATTGGTACGTCTACACGTTCCTTTGCGGACTAGGACCGACTTCCGACCTCGTGAGCCATGTCTACTGGCAGTCCCGTACTCTCGAACCGTGTCAAGGAAAAGCTCCCCTCTTATCCGATCTTTACTCCTTTTGAATGCGCTCCTTGCATCGACCCCGCAGCTGGACTTGTTTGCTGATAAGCAGGTTATTGTGCGTGATGAATGTTTGAGGTTCTGCGAGAAGATGGATGCACGGCCTTCTACAGTCATGTATTAGGTAAAGGAAACCTGTATTTATCTTGTATTGTTAATGTTATAATCTTTAATTATTTGTAAATAGTTTCCTTTAATTAGCTTTTAGTTAACAGTGGTTTGGTACTGTACTGTTATGCTGTTCAACTAAGTGTTTAAATAAATAATAATAAATAATAATAATATACTTAAGAAAACCAAGTCCTCTAGTGGCCGGCGGCGCCAAACAATGCCAATATACATATAGTAGGTACATTCTGCAACGTAAGAGAGATTCTTAAACAAGCGTCTCGTTGAATCAAGTCGTGGCGAATGACGCACGCAAAATCATGTCGATCCCGTTATATTTAGCATCTTCTCTCTGAAGAATTTGTTTAATTTTCCAATCCTTTTTTTTCTGTTCTCCAATTTTCCATCATATTTATTGTATTAATATGTATTAGTTTATCTTGTTGTATATTATATAAGTAGTAGTATGTAACCATATAAATGTAAGCTTTTATTTATTATAAATATATGTTTAATAAGTTTTGCTTTACGATAACTATTCTCTAACTATTACATTTTCTTCCTGCACCAACTTACAAGTCTATGTTTGGCCGAATGGTTGACTGGTAGAGAATGCCATTTCGCATTAAGTCCGCCATTTGTACATTATCACTTCTTGTGCAATAAAGTTTAAATAAATAAATAAATATTTTGTGACCAGGTATTCTTTGCATCTGGCTAAGATCGTAATATTCTATGGCGCTTACCATTGTGAGTTCGCTAAGTTATAATGGCGGAGCCATACATCTATTGTAGTTTTAGCTATTCACGCGAGGTTGACAGCACGGAGCCACTAGTTTTGTTGGAGTAAAAATCAGGACAGCAATTTGCGTCAACTAAACGGAGCATGCACTAATCCGTGGCGAGTGGCTGAAACCTACCCAGTTTTCCGTTGCTGAACGCCTAGCAGTGAGACATTAATATAATAGTCGCATTACAATCGTCATACAAACGCCCTAGTGCCATCAGTACCTGCATTTACAATAGACTAAGGAACCTTCGTAATCTCTCCAATGAACCCAACTTTGTAACTTTGTTTGTTGTAGAAGTTATAGAAAATTTTGATTAAAAACCTAAGAATATTAAAATTATTGTTAAAAAAGCACTGATAAATAACAATATAAATGGTAAAATAGATTAATATGATTTAATTTAAAGTAATTTATGTTAAAAGGGGTTGCAACCCCAAAATAATAGCTTGGTAATACAATCTTAAATGTAAAAGATTAATACTTAGTTAAGTGAAATTGTTATTAACCCATTTCATTATAAATATTATAATAAACAGTTTAAAATTAAAATATATATATATCACCTGTATCACAAACGGGATGTCGCTTAAGTATGGCAATAAATAACATTAGCATAACAGTAGAATAACTAGTTATTAACTATCTCACCTGCAGACAAACTGTGGAAACAGTTTTGCAGGGCACTGTATAAATTAATGTATACTTTTCGAATAATAAAGCAATCTATCTATCTATCTATATTTTATTTTTATATAATATAATGTCCTAAACTGATAGGATGACTGGATTTTATCGCCTATCAAATCATGCCTCATTTTCACTTTTGCATACTTGCTACTATAATTCATACTAATATTATAAATGTATGAATACGAAATAACAAATTAATATATGAATACCCTGAAGGCTGTTCGGATCAAACCAAACGTCCCGCGACTCAGAGCCGAACAGAACTCCCCGGAGGCTGTAAATTGTCGTGTTTAGAGTAATCGTCCCCCGAGCCTCGCGTTGGTAATCGAGCTTCAATCGATAGCTTATTCATCGATTAACGTCTAATGGAACGATTACCCCGTTCGGCAAATGAAGCAGGCATTTTATTGCCGACATTTTATCATGTAGGTATTGGTGTGTAGGTTAACGATTTATGTAATTATTTTACGTTAGGTACGTTATTTTTTTTAAAACTGAGATACATATAAAATGCCTCAATTTGCATATAACTTTACATACTTACAAGCGAATCCGCTTTTATTGATCTTGAATTTAGTAGGTAGGTACATTGTAACGAGCTCGGAGACTGGAGTCCTGGTCTAGCTTAATCTAACTTATCGCCAGTTACCTTATATCCTTAAAGTGAGTCTTCGTGAATTGGCCAGTGATCGTCTATTCCTCTACGTTGTGTTTTAAAGTAACCCAGGTTTTTACACAGTAAAGAAAGCTCGTCCGTGCTCCGCCCGTCCTTCATCATGCTTCCTCATCGACCTCCTGTTTTTAGGGTTCCGTAGTCAACTAGGAACCCTTATAGTTTCGCCATGTCTGCCCGTCCGTCCGTCCGTCCGTCCGCGGATAATCTCAGTGACCGTTAGCACTAGAAAGCTGAAATTTGGTACTAATATGTATATCAATCACGCCGACAAAGTGGTAAAATAAAAAGTGGATTTTTTTTATTTATTAGGGTACCTCCCCTATACGTAAAGTGGGGAGTGTTTTTTTTTTTCATTTCAACCCTAACGTGTGATATATTGTTGGATAGGTATTTAAAAATGAATAGGGGTTTGCTAAAATCATTTTTCGATAATGTAAATATTTTCGGAAATAATGGCTCCAGAAGTAAAAAAATATGCGTCCCCCCCCCCTCTAACTTTTGAACCATAAGTATTAAAAATATGAAAAAAATCTCAAAAGTAGAACTTTATAAAAACTTTCTAGGAAAATTATTTTGAACTTGATAGGATGAATAGTTTTTGAAAAAAAATTACAAAATAATTTCTGAACTAAGTTTGTAATTTAACCGTATAAGCAGGTGTTTATTGTACCTGTAATTTGTACAAAATTACAATGAAATGACGTGCTTTCAAATAAAGTAAAAACGGTGAAAATCGGTTCACGCAATAAAGAATTATTCCATAAAAATCATCTTCCATACTTTAAGCTCGCGCGCAATAGTTTACTTAATTTGCCGATAGATGTCGCTGTACGTGGAACTCTCATATCATATCCTACATGGCGGTGTTATTAACTCTTAAGTGGGGACGCTTACTGTGACGGACGGAAAACTACGGAACCCTACACTGAGCGTGGCCCGACACGCTCTTGGCCGGTTTTTTAAAGATTGTATGACCAAACGGTCATCAAGTACCCCTAGACCTATATGGTAATATTTTCATGAAGATTGTCTTTGTACGATGTCAGTTAGTCCGAGTAAGTATAGAACAATGAGCTTAAGGTAGGGAGGATACGATCAGTGTGTCGAATTGTCTTTACTCAGTCCTTTTAGCTATTTGTATTGTATGTCATAAACCTAGACTTGATGGGCCCATTAGATGAATACCTACCTTGTCGCTGTGAAATGCTGTTATTATTAAATAAGTATATATGTATAGGTCACATCTAAGTATCATCTTTATACTACCGCTGTCTATATATAGTTGTCTTGCCTAGTTACAAAGTCAGAAATACCGGTTTCGCAGAAAGTCCACTCTAGTACTCAAAGGTTAGTAAGTAATGAAGTTAGGGACACAGGGAGTGCCTTTAACATTAGATACACACAAACACATCAAATAAAATAACTTTGGTAAATCGGGACATTATATAGTATTTAAAAGATTAATCAAAATATAGGAATGGAGATACTTAATTTATAAAAGCTGGAGTAATCCTTTATGTTCATTTTCTATACGTTATGATACGCATTAGCTCTGCTTTACACATTTAAATACACTTATAAAAATACATTTCATTGAATTGACTGAATTCGTGATGTTGACAGTCATTTCAAACAAATTCCAATGTCAGTGATTTTACATTTGAAATTCTGAGAGTATTCATTCTTCTAAGGCATAGACAACAGTAGGAGTATAAAGGCAGATATACACTATATTACCAAGCAGTTTGGGTTCCTAAAAATATAAAATAAACCTAAAATATAATTTAACAATTATAATTATTTGAACGGGTACGGACGGCCCGTTACACATTTTATTATTTTATGTTACCTCATGCGCGGTTGTTGAGCATAGGTGCTCAACAACCGCGCTTGTGCACTAGCAAACGCCCATAGACTATGTCCGCTGCTTTTTATAAATATTTACCTGAATGAAAAAGGTTTTAACCAGTTTTTTAGTTCACACTAGTCATGTTTTTTTTTAAATATACCCTATAAATTAGACAAGGTTGAAAAATAACGGGTAAAAGCTGAAACTCGGAGTGCGAAAAACAATATGACGCCACAAGTGCAACATTAGTCGCGTGGGAGATTGTTCCAGACGCTTATTCGATTTAGTGAATCTATGATGAGTTACCTGAGGTGTTTCCTTTGCGCTATGATATGGGGCTCTTCAAGAACTGGGGGCTTAGCCAAGATGACAATCGTTTGCAGAAAACGAATCGAAACGGTATCCGTCTCACTATCGCCGTAATGAAAAGTAAGCGAGAGCGTGTAGCGTTTCGTTTCGATTTCTGCAAACGATTGGCATATTGGCTACAGGGCCTGGGCTTGCGGGGCTCTCAAAGGTCAGCTACACATAAGTGGCTCTTTTTATATTATCCTGTTCATTGGCGCAGAAGACCGCTTTCCATCAGGCGGATCGTTTGATACTTATTAGTCGTATTACATAAAAAAGTTAAACCAGTAGGTATAGTCAAACAAGAGATTGGTTTCTATAATTAGGGATGGGGTGGAAGATGACTCAAAATGCCCAGGGTCGAAGACAGTTGAAGGCCATACATTTTAATACTACACCCTAACAGAAGTTAATAAAGGTGAAAACCGACGCCCGACTTCTCAGACTCACCTATGAACACGAGCTATGATGGACACGATTTTAAGTATTCCTGACAGATTTTTAGATCACATTATTCTGGTTTCTAGACCTGCATTCTAAACGGAATGATAGTACCTACTACAGATGTGCATTGTGCAAGTTGCGGAAACTTTTCAAATAATTGGAAATATAATATAAATATTTATTCAATGAAATTTCTAGAAAATTTCATGAGCAATATAGGAAATGGGAAATTTAAGAAATGGAAAGTTTCAAATCCCATACAAAAATGTGAGAATTTACCGAAGTTTTCATATGTGGAAAATTTCACAATTTTGGAAACTTTCCGACGGCACATTAGTAGTAAGATAAGATAGAAGACGGCAGGGTCGCCATGTATTGCGCGAGGTTGGGAGATGTAAATGACACAACTGTTGGATGATCATATATTTAGCTGAGCAAGGGTTTATATAGGTTACAATTAGTGCGTATACATAAATATATAACTGTAGCTTAATTATACTATCTTACCACTACCACTTTGTTTCTTGTTCGCTTTCTACATAACCAGGAGGAATATTATTGCTGCGTCTTTACTTTGCGCTCAGACACGTAACCCTAGTTTCCCCTGGCACCTTCAGCTTTCTGCTTCAGCTTCAGCTTTCAGCTTTCTGTACCCTCAGCTCACAGTTCCCTGGTTTCCCCGACACCTTCACTCTTCAGGCCATTACACCGCAGAACAGGTGGCACATTAGCAGTGCGTTGCCACTTTGCAGACGATTTATGTCCGCTTGTATTTTATTTTGCACTACAATGTCTTCCATTTAAAAGCGGGTACTGAAACTACATTGAAAATGTCCGTTTAATTGTTGCTTGTGTTATTTTTCATTAAAGGAAAAAACTGAACCCTTTGTCCCTCTGTCTCTCTATTTGTCTGTAGGTTTGTCAAGCTCTTTTCCTCAGGAACGGGTAAAGCTATTGGACCCGGGTATGTCCTTAAACTACGTTCGGACACGGGTATGTCCTTAAACTACGTCCAAAAGAGAGGTATGGGTACTGCTAATGTCATCTCGCTATGTGTGGTAGGGCACAGCACAGCGAATGTCATCTCGCTCAAATCTGGAGCAGAGCCCGACTGGGGAAGTACCTCCACCTTACAGAAAACCACAGCCAAATAGCACTAGACCGTAATCATAATAGTGTTGTGTTCCTGCTGGTGAGTAAGTTGCCAAAGAGCTCAAAGAGGACCCAGTGTGTTGACGATGAGGGACCTCCTCCTTTTTGTAAAGGGTCGGGTAGCTGCTTACTATCAGGCGGGCCGTATGCTTGTTTACCACCGTCGTGGTATTTAAAAAAAAAACTTTCGAGTTGAAATTTACACCCAATACGAGTGAGTACGTATGTCTGCGGTCCCATGAATCTGTAAAAAAATCAAACTTCTAAGTCAATTCAGTCCAAAGATATATTTAGGCCTTAGATATTATTTAGGCCTTATTTTCTTACACTTCGCCGGGGACCCAGAACCTATAGGTTACTTTCCATAGACCTAGAATCATGAAAATTGTCAAAAACATAGGTCTTACAGCATAAGTAAAGGAAAATGTCCAAAAATCGTTTATTTGCTGTTCCATCACAAAGATAAATTTGTCTCTCAATAGTCTCAATCCAATTTTTCGATTATAGTTTAAAATGTTGTGATGTACGGAAACTACGGAACCCTCAGGGCGAAAATCTGACCGGTTTTTATTTCGTAAATGTTTGTACCTATTAGGTACTTATTGTTTTCTTTGTTATATTGAAAAATATTTATGACACAATAGAAGAATTCCACGGCACTGTTCTGAATAAACCCATGATTTTGACGATTTACATTGACTATCGGCTGGTCTGATGTCTTGTGATAGTCATGTCATGAACCAGCAATGTCAAGTATCTCCTCCTCTTCTTCCTCCTAGCGTTTGTCCCAGCTTTTTGCTCTATTGAGCCTGGGGTCCGCTCGCCAACCTAATCCCAGAAATTGGCGTAGGCACTAGTATTTTTCGAAAGCGACTGCCATCTGATCTTCCAACCCAGAGGGGAAACTAGGCCTTGTCCGGTCCGGTTTCCTCACAATGTTTTCCTTCACCGAAAATCCACTGGTAAATATCAAATGATATTTCGTACATAAGTTCCGAAAAACTGAGTGGTACGAGCCGGGATTTGAACTTGCGACCTTCAGATTGAAAGTCTGACGTCTTACTGCCAGGCCCCCAGATTTAACAATAACAACAACCATCTCAAGTATCTCAATCCCAAAATGATCTTGGTCTCGTTGAACCGAGGCGGTTGGAAGAGGTTATTTTGTACAACTGCGGGCTAGTTAACCCTTTGACCACCAAGCATTGGACGAAAATATCGTGCCCTCAACGCCAGTTATATTTTGGACGTGATATCATGAGCTGGTGCTGAGGGCACGAATTTCCGTGCGCGTGATTTGAGGTCTTTGGCCGTCAAAGGGTTAAGCGAATTGGTAAGATCCTACTTGTGTACCAGACCACATAAAAGTATAAGTACAATACAATAATACAATACAATACAAATGCGTTTATTTCATTACTCTTTACAGTTGTTCTTAAGGTAAGTATACAGGTTAGGTACGTAAGTAGTCTATGTTAGTTATAAAAAGTTAGAATAAAATATCATTCATCATTGGCCTGTACCGTCTATGGCAGACGATTAGACGCAATGTCCAAAATTAACTTAACTTAAACACTTCCTTTTGTGGCTATACAAACCAATACGGGACTGGCAAGCGCGCCCACATTTTGCACAGCTATATGTTGCAACTGTGCTTGTACAAACCTGCCGTCTTAACTTAGAAAAGCTCCTTGAAGCACTTCTTTATTTGTCTATGACAATCAATAAAAGTGAGCTAATAAAGAATAGAAAGCTCAAAGCAAGCAATTTACGGGTAACTTAAAGAGCAATAGGAGAGTGCAAATACAATAGTTTTATTTTAATGAGGGTTTCCGCGATTGAGATTTTCACTAGATAGCAGCACCGTGACGACAGGTCTTATTGGCAGTAGCTGTCAAAATCCACCAATCAAAAAATATATGGTTAAACATGATTGGTGGATTGTGACAGCTAGACGTGTCGCCACGGTGCTGCCATCTAGTGAAAAACTCGATCGCGGAAACCCTCATTGCATCGCACTTCGCTCCTCCGGACTTTATTGCCACGACTACATACCTCTTGCACGATATACAGCACATAAGTTACTCGTAACTCACAGTGCATTAAAGATAAAAAGATAAAAGATATTTATTCTTCAATTTAGGCACATTACAATGCACTTATGAACGTCAGAGAAAAAAAAACTACCACCGGTTCTAACCCTACACCTCTGACCCGAGAAGTATTATGACCGGCAAGAAACTCGGCGGGACTTATTTTTTCAAAACAGTAATACAGTAATATTATATCTTAAAGATACACAATAATGCGTATTTCTATAAGAAGACATATCAAAACAGCTTGAGAGACATACAATGTACTTATTGTTTAATAATAATAAAATAAAATAATAATAATAATAATCAAATCTGATTGCTTCACAAAACGTTTGATATGCTTTCCTATCTGAACTGTGTCCTCTAAAAATTTTCGCTGCTTCATTCATGAGTCATGACAATCGTGACAAGTAATTTACAAAATGTAAGTAAAATGTCTCTAGCTGATAAAAAAGTCTTTGAAGGTGAAGGTGTGGAAGGTGTATTTGTTGTTGCACAACCGAGTAAAACGGAAGTCAAAAAGTACGACGCTTTACACAAGTATAATAAATAATTAAATTTAAACTTCCGTGAGACATACTATCACTATAAAATATAACGGTTACACTCACGTCACTTAAGTCACTTCGCGCGACATGTTTCGGAGAGCTTAGGTCTTCGAAACATGTCGCGTAACCGTATCGTGGCCAGCGCAAAATGAAGTGCGTCTAAAATGAGTGGTGATACGTACGCGTATCTTCATAAGTATTCGCTGCAATTATGGAGTCTTTAGGAAGTAATCCACGGTCGTACCGGAATTGTATCGACGCGGTCGCGAAATTGCCAATTTCCACCAATTCAAGGCAATTAATTACTTTCGTTATTTTGATCGTTCCCTCGGCGGTGCACTTACGTTTTTTTTTATAACACGACGGTGGTAAACAAGCATACGGCCCGCCTGATGGTAAGCAGGTACCGTAGCCTATGGACGCCTGCAACTCCAAAAGGTGTCATATGCGCGTTGCCGACCCTTTACAAAAGGGAGGATTCACTATGTTGACGGCTAAAGGAACATGACGGTCCCTCATCGTCAACACACTGGGCGGCTACGTAAGTGTAAAATTAGCTTTTCAGGGTCCGTCAGCCGCGCTGCAATGCTGCAAGCAGATGCCAATACTGAACTGTCAACTATTTGGCCTAATGGCCTCAGCATACGTGCTGTACCTACAGCCATTTGCAATAATACCTTCGACAGGGAAGGCCGCAGAAATATTATACCATAAGAGCGTGTCACATATTTTTGCGGACTCTGTTGTGCAAGACTCTGTTGCAGGTGATTACCTGTCATAAGAAAAAATCCAAAATAAAAAAACAAGTATTCGACACTATTTTGGCGCCATTTTTCACATTAGGTATTCCTTCGACATATCAATCTTGTTCTCTAATGCCACTTGCGGTTTTTATGCTTGTCTAACTGGCCCGAACAACAACAGCTTGGCTTAGCTTTGTAAATGAATATTTTGAAAAAAATATTATTCATGTTTTTATGGCCTTTGCTAGCTTTTGCCCGCGGCTTCGCTCGCGTTAAATTCGGGGTAACACGGTTCCCCTTTCCTGATTGCTCCCCGGAATGCTCCATACAAACTTCCACCCCCTATTTTAGGGAAGTGGGGGGTTAGAAAGAGACAAAAAGTAGCCTATGTCACTCTCCATCCCTTCAACTATCTCCACTTAAAAAATCACGTCAATTCGTCGCCCCGTTTTGCCGTGAAAGACGGACAAACAAACACACACATACACTTTCCCATTTATAATATTAGTATGGATTATCTTCTAATTAATCCATTAAACAGTAAAAATCTGTATTTCATACCTAAAATAAGACATCTACAATCAAAACTACTTCGATACATACATATAATACTCTATTCACTTCTCCTTCATAAATCGAGCTCCATTTCAATAAAACCAAAAGAAAACCGCCACAATAAAATCCGGAACACTCGAAATTCAAACTTGGCCGAATATTCGAGAAGCGAACCGGTAAAAGCGTAAAAATGCGATTCGAGTGGATGGCCCGGAAACCGGATAGTCGGTTTCCGGAGGATACAACACTAGTTTCGGTAGCCGCGGAGATGTTACACCATCTTACTGCATTCGGGAGCCGTGCCATTTGGGGCGAGGGAAATTAATGATATTGGTTTGATTTACATTTGGTGCTATTGTTTTTATAGTTATGTTACACTCCAGAGAGGATGTATCATACGTTCTTTTGCACTAACAAACATGTTAGGATTTGGGGCTTGCAATATTAGGGTTCCGCGGTATAGCGGTATTTTTTAGGGTTCCGTAGCCAAAATGGCAAAAGCGGTACCCTCATGGATTCGTCATGCCCGTCTATCCGTCCGTTCGTCCGTATGTCACAGCCATTAAACTCGGAAACTATAAGAAGTATTTTAATGAAATTTTGACATAAGGGGTATTTTGTATGCCGCTATTTAGTTATGTAGTTAAATTGCTGAGAAAAATATTTGGGGGGGGGGGAGGGAATTTAGTTACATCTATGGAGCACGTGTAACTAAATCAATCGATAGGTCTTTAAAAATAACATCGAGGTTCTTTGAACATCTTGTGATTTAAGTTAATAATTTCAAAAATAATCGCTTCAAAAGTCAGAAAAATTGTGGGTGTCCCCCCCCTGTAACTTTTGAACCGTCAGACCAAAAAATATGAAAAAAATTGAGGAGATGCCCCTTAGCACATACTTTCTACGAAAGTTTTGAACATTATCGGTTTAGCCATTTTTGAGTTATCTCCAAAAATCTTCTTCCATAGGCAACAGATACAACCTTTTCGCATTAGTTTGGTTCTTAATCCATTGAAGGTACGGAACCCGTGGTCCGACACGCACTAGGCCAGTTTTTTATCTGTACTATTACTTTCAGTACAAAAATGTATTTACTTTTTAGTGCATACGTCACATTAGATTAGGTACTTTTACAATACCACATTGTTCAATCGTTCTAGCAAGGAACATATCAAAAGTTGTTACTTAAATAGCAAATGCAATGCAAGATACCTTTTAAGTAACCCGGAAACGATTCCGTAAAGCAGTGAGGGGTGCACGTTCATTTCGTAGGGCCACAAACAAGTTTCAACCTGACAGAGTCCGCTAGGACATAATTGAATAACAGGCCGCGGTAAAACCTTTGTAACCAAGTCTAAGTGAAGCTTTTACGAGATACTTCACAGGCGCTTCTTTGCATTTAAAATACTTCCTGATAATTACATTTTACAAGCTTTTATGTAACTCACAGTGTGTGTTAGTTTGTTGTTTAGGTAGGTTTGTTGTTTATTTTTATTTAAGGTTATTCAGTGTTATCGTCGCATCATAACCTCCACATGGCTGCACAGAGCTACACAATAATGATTAGTAGCAACATTCAAACTACAAAAACCTGATCATAATTTGTTATTGATTTGACACGCACTGATTGTGCCTATGCGTTTAGATTTTCCTATGAGCACAAACAGAAATGACGCTTATGATGCGACGCGTCCGACGCTGTCTACATGGCAGTGTTGGCCGAACGTTAGTGTAATTGAAAATTAAAAATTGAAGATTGAAACACGTTAGTTAAAATTGAACACTAATAGTTTAGTGCAAATTGATTTCAATTAGAATTGAAATTAATTGTAACTAACGTGTTAATCCTTTGCGAATAACTAATAATTGAAGATATTAAATTTTTAGTCTTTCTCAAAAATTGAAACATTAATTTAATTTTTAGTGTAGATTGAATTTTGTAATTGACATTAATAATTTACCTAACTAATCGCGAATTTAGGTTAAGCTACGAGGTTTTGATTTTTGTTTCGATTTTGACTCTGGACTCGGGGGCTTGTATTAATAAGCAATGGGACCGGTATCCTAAGATGGAAGTCATGCTGGACCCTGGGGATCCCTACTGGATCTCGGGTTTGGTGCATCATAGACTCATGCTGTTTGGGCTCATTCGACTTGTACTGATGAGCAGATGGTACCGGTATCAAAATCTGGAGCTCATGCTGGACCCTGGGGATCCCTATTGGATCTCGGGTTTGGCGCATCATAGACTCATGCTGTTTGGGCTCATTCGACTTGTACTGATGAGCAGATGGTACCGGGATTAAAATCTGGAGCTCATGCTGGACCCTGGGGATCCCTACTGGATCTCGGGTTTGGCGCATCATAGACTCATGCTGTTTGGGCTCATTCGACTTGTACTGATGAGCAGATGGTACCGGTATCAAAATCTGGAGCTCATGCTGGACCCTGGGGATCCCTACTGGATCTCGGGTTTGGCGCATCATGACTCATGCTGTATGGGCTCATTCGACTTGTACTGATGAGCAGATGGTACCGGTATCAAAATCTACCTTGACCTTGACTATTTTAATATTACAATGTTCTAACTTACCGAACAGTATCAAAACGCAGATTATGTAACGGTATACATTGACAGTGTCAAACCAAAAAACAGTCCCGTTTCAGGCCAGGGTGAAGTTAAACTTTATATCAATGCCATAAGGACGTTAACGACTTGTCTTGGTGTGTTTTAATCGCGGAAAAATCAACATAATGTTTATTTATTTAGTATTTCTAATTCCCGTTTCATTTTTTTGCAATATTTTGTCTAATTTAGTAATAAAATGAGTATTTATTTTACATTGCAGTACAAACTGTATACGGTTTATATCAGGTGGCCCAGAATTGACGATCTCCTTTTGCAAAATGATTAATTGAGAAATATAAAATAACGAAGTTTTTAGTAGTAGTGTGGTGGAATTTTGTCCTTAATTATAGACGTATAGTATAAGTCAAGAAACTAAAGACGTACAACTGTTTAAAGCTAATTTTAAGATGTAACTTTGGTTTTTTTTTCTATAGAGCTGATTTCGTCCAATCGTGTATCGGAATTAACGAAGTTCTTCCAAATATAACGAATATTAATATTATTTTTTTTTACTTTCCGAAAACAAGTAGTTATAGCTAAAAAACTATTTAAGTAAAGTCAATTTGAAGGTCATCGGGTGTTGTCAGCCTCTTAATTAAGGTTCCGTAGCCAAAATGGCAAAAACGGAACCCTTATAATTTCCTCATGTCCGTCTGTCACAGCCATTTTACTCGGACACTATAAGACGTATCTTAATAAAATTTATACATAAGGTGTATTTCGCATGCCGCTATATAGTTATGAAGTTAAATTGCAGAAAAAATATTTTAGGGGGCGCTCCATACATGTAACTAATTGACAAAAAATATTTTTATACAAAATATCAACATGTTGTACCTACATCAATCGATAGGTCTTTTAAAATAACTAGAGGTTTTTTTGAACATTTTGTGATTAAGTGAATATTTTCAGAAATAATCGCTACGAAGTTCAGAAAAATTGTGTCCTGCAACTTTTGAACTGTAAGTCCAAAAAAATATGAAAAAAATTATGAAGATGCGCCTTATCACATGCTTTCTACGAAAATTGTTTTGAACATTATTAGTTCAGCCATTTTTGAGTTATTTTCAAAAAACTTCTTCATATACGACCTTTTAGTGTTAGTTTGGTTCTTATTTCATTGATGGTACAGAACCCTCCATTATGCGTGGTCCGACACGCACTTGGCCAGTTTTTTAGTTGTAATATCAACCCAAGATTAGCAGGTAAAGCTGTAAAGCCGAGCCAGGTGTCGCACTAGCGGCGCTGCGTCAGCACTTTGCGGCCGCTGATTTATACCCCACTTACAATATGTTGCGCTCGTGTTTCTTTCTAGCTTGCGGGGGAGTTGTTGCCATGTATACTGTGTTTGTGAGTTGCGATTTTTGTAATGACTATGTTAGCTTGTAATCGTTTTTTTAAGCATACCTCGACAATAGTAAAACAAGCACGTCTTCTGAAATTTGAAATTGCTTTTATTCGCTGTGTGCATGATTGTGGCGCCATCTCTTGGGCACGGGTTCAATCTTTTTTAGGGTTCCGTAGTCAACTAGGAACCCTTATAGTTTCGCCATGTCTGCCCGTCCGTCCGTCCGTCCGTCCGCGGATAATCTCAGTGACCGTTAGCACTAGAAAGCTGAAATTTGGATATCAATGTGGATTTCGATTCTGAACATATCACCCCAAACAGACGAGATCCTAAGTTTTAACGACTATATGTCAAAACAATGGATCAAAATTGATATGATTCACATGGTGTCTTGTTATGGCCACCGCCACAGGACAAATAATGTAGTTGAAAGCTGGCACAAAAAGATGAACAATAGTATTCATAAGAACTCCAACCTATTGTTTTTTATATCACAATTAAAAGAAGAAGCCGACGGAGTTGATTTTGTAAACATTCAAAATGAAATGCGAACTGATGCTTTCCGAAAAAGAAATAAAATGTTTATTTCAATGGACACAAAAATAGAGAGAATTGTGAATAATTACCTTCAGGGATCCACAGACATGGATAAATGTGTAAGGCTATTATCTATACTTAAATATAAGTAATAGTATAATTTAATTAAAATTAACAATACTCATATTAAAAATAGATGTCATATACTTCAGAAAAAGTGACCAAACCCTCCGGTGTCCGAGGCCAGATTTGAACTGGCGTCTTCAGCTTTCGCGGCTGACGTCCTGACCACTAGACCACCCGGTCACGGCGGAACTTGACCAGTTCCAGTTCAAATCTGGCCTCGGACACCGGAGGGTTTGGTCACTTTTTCTGAAGTATATGACATCTATTTTCAATTTATATATAGTAGTGTAACTACTTAAAATTGCAAATCAAAAAAATATTGAACAAAATAATTTGATTTGCTTCAAGATTAATACTCATATTAATTAAGAAAATATTGTTATAATTTTTGTATTAATTTTATTTTTATGTTTGTATTATGATAAAAACGAAGTCAGGCCAACTTTCAATTGCATTATCATATCAATAGCATATTTAAGTTCCTATTTTTACGTACCTAAGCTAAAGTACAATTTTTGTTTTATATTGTCCTAAGTATACATGGTTAACCGTGTTTTAATAATAAATATAAAAAACTAACTGATTACCTTTTCCTTTCCACATATAAATACCTAATTGAAATTATGCAGGGGAATAATGTAGTCTGGTCGTTTCGTTACTACTGTCAAGGGCTATAAATATAAATACCTTAACGTAGTCCTTGCTACGGTATAATAGAAAAGTGACGGTAGCGAGACGAGTCACATAAGTTTACTAAAGTGTACGTTTTAAAGCTTTTAGTGTATTAGAAGCTTATCTTTACAAAACATTTGATAACTTTTTCACATTAGCCTAATGGTCTCGTTTTCAAATATTTTACAAGAAAATGGTTTGATGGGATCAATTACAATTAGGGCATTCTGATTTTGTATGGTGAGAACCGGGAATTTCCGTTTCCGGTACTAGATTTGTATATAAAATGAGAACCGGGTGCATGCCCTAATTACAACTAATATCTTTTGCTCGAGCCCCGCCCGCTTAGTGTTAATGCTAATAATATGGTAAAGTTGCGTCTTGCAAAAAAAAAGATTAGATATTAAATCGTGTGACAAAAATAAACTAGTGGAAATATATTCTACGGGTAACCAAACGCATGTGACAAAAACAAATTGGTGAAAAATTGCATCGGTAAAGATGCGTGTAGCAAAAATAACGCCTAGAAAAAATTCGTGTGACAAAATTAGCTGTTGGTAGAAATAATGTATAGATAAGATAATAAAGAAAATGGGGAAAAACGCGAATGGAAGTAAAAATACTGGAAAAAAAAAATTTTGGGGAATTCATCTATACAGTCGCGCTTTACGCCTAAGGTCCTGAGACGGGTATTCTCAAAAGAACTGATGGATTTAAAGATGATACACCGCCAGGATGATCGCTTTGCGTGTAAATAAATCTAACCAGTTTCATACCTGTTGCTTTTTTGGTGAATAGCCACTGGTATGTTCTGGACGCCCGGCGGGTGAGTGCGGAGCCCGCGGCGTGATGAATCGCGCTATTTGCACGCCACGTGAGACGCCACTTTACGATTTCACACGCCCTCTTACATCCAAGGTACCTGCGCTCTTTTCGCCTAATTATTTACTTCTGATTTTATATTATTTATTTTAATTAAGAATATCCCTTCAGTGTCATTTCCATTACGAACTTTATTAGTGAATAGCCACTGGTATGGTCTGGACGTCCGGCGGTCCCGGCGGATGAGTGCGAATCCCGCGGCGTGATGAATCGAGCTATTTGCACGCCACGTGGGACGCCGCTTTACGATTTCACACGCACTCATACATCCAAGGTACCTGCACTCTTGCCTAACTTGCTTGCTTTGCCTAACTATTTACTTCAGATTTTATATTATTTATTTATTTTTATTAGGTATATCCCTTCAGTTTCATTTCTATTGCGTACTTTATTAGGAGAATAGCTACTGTATGGTCTGGACTTCCGGCGCATGAGTGCGGAGCCCGTGGTGTGACGAATGGCGCTATTTTCACGCCACGTGAGACGCCACTTGTGCCATTACACTCGCACTCGTACTTCCAAGGTACCTGTACTCTTTTTCCCTAACTATTTACTTCAGATTTTATATTATTTATTTATTTTAATTAGGTATATCCCTTCATTTTCATTTCTATTACGTACTTTATTAGTGAATGGTCTGGTACTGGTATGGTCAGGACAGGACTTCCGACGGATAAAAAAAAACAATTTAACTGTTTATTAGTCTAAATTGGGTTAATAACAATTTCACTTAACTTAGTATTAATCTTTTACATTTAAGATTGTATTACTAAGCTTATACCTTTTAATATAAATTTCTTTTAATTAACATATTAATCTATTTTACCATTTATACTGTTATTTATCACTATCAGTGCTTTTTTAACAATACTTTTAATATTCTTAGGTTTTTTATCTAAATTTTCTATGACTTCTAGATGAGTGCGGAGCCCGCGGCGTGATGGATGGCGCTATTTACACGCCACGTGAGACGCCACTTGTGCCATTACACGCGCACTCGTACATCCAACAGACCTGCGTTTTTTTTACCCGACTGCTGAAGGAGAATTACTCATCACTCATCATTCCCTCCTCGCCGTATCCGGCGACAGCGACTCCGTCAATTATTCCTTCCCGGATTATGGAAGGCTCGGGTATGACTTGCAAAGCCAAACTTCGTCTTGAAGACGCGTTCACACGAGGCGCAGTGAAGCTGGGTTATCCATACTATACTTACTATACTAATATTATAAATGGGAAAGTGTATGTGTGTGTTTGTTTGTTTGTCCGTATTTCACGGCAAAAAGGGGCGACGAATTGACGTGATTTTTTTAAGTGGAGATAGTTTGAAGGGATGCGGATGGAGAGTGACATAGGCTACTTTTTGTCTCTGTCTAACCTCCCACTTCCCTAAAATGGGGGGTGGAAGTTTGTAAGGAGCATTCCGGGGGGCAATCAGGAAAGGGGAACCGTGTTACCCCGAATTTAAGGCGAGCGAAGCCGCGGGCAAAAGCTAGTACGTATATACGTAAGAGGGCTTGGGGCGAATCTTTCATATATTAGTGTGGGAAATCTACCGGGTCGTTGTATGGAGACCTCGCATTAATTCCTCAGTCGATAATTATTTTGCTGGGATGTAGTATAGGTCATAACAAACACAAAAAACTATTTTTCAAATAAAAAAATAACTAAACAAATTATTTTGATTCCTGACAGATACTGTCAAAAGTTCAAAAAAATATTCCAAATAAAACTGTCACTTTTATTCAAAAATAATTGGTTACACTCGTCATTTTGTTTGGAAAATTTCTCAGTCAAGTTTGTAACAGTGGGTGTTATGATAATCTTATTTTAGCATAATATTCACGAATTTCCAAAAAAAAAAACCTTAAAGAAAAATTGTTATTACAGTATATTTAATATACTTCATGGAAAATTGCTCAGCCCAGTTTTGTTTTTCATTCATGTTAAGTAGTCAATTAAACAGCCAAAACTAACATTTCCAAAAAATAATCCACATACAATACGTCAAATCTTGAAATTTTAAATTTGTCTAGCCTTTTAAAGCGAGTGAACATACAGTAATATGTCGTCGTGCGTCAGCTATTGAGTCCAGTTTAGCATGCGCAACTACGACTTAGCTATGCTTGCGTCATAGTGAATAAAGTGGAGTAATTATTGAAGTATCAATTATAGAATTTTTATTTTGATATTTGTATTTAACTCGTATCATTATAATTTTAATAAATATTGTGATGGCGTATTATTAAGTAACCATTTTAGTATTTAATTGAAGCACCAGAGTATCATTACCTTACTAAACAGAACACCATCACCACTGCTCGCCGACAGATCACGCTTGTAGTGTCATAATCATAATGCACACAATCCGCATCACCGCCCAGCCGCACGCACCCCAACAGATAGCGCAGTGATTAAGTTGGATGCCACTAATGTTTGTTCAACGCAGAAACATGACCCTCGGCGCCTTGCCGAGGAATATTTGAGAATCGCGATAGGGTCTAAAGGCACGCATGCTATATGCCTCAACCAAGTTTCAGCATTTTAGTGTTGTGACACTAACCCACTAGGCCAGTAATATATCCTTACGATAAATTACTGGCCTAGTACTCATCTACCTAGCTGGGTAATACTCGACAAGTAAGCACTAGAGAGACGACAGAGTACATATAAATCTCTAAAATAATAAATTTTATCAGCTACACGCGACTCTTTGTCTTCGCCCCCCACCACCCGGCTCTACAACTATAGATTTCTTCGTAATGGATATATCAAGGTATATGCGAAACAGCGCATTTGCCAGATGACTTATGTAGACTCTTGATTTCCCCGAATTTAAACATATTTATTTAACATAAGTTGTATTTATAAATGACTCTTAAATAAGATGTAATTTAATGTCATGAACATTTAGTAAATGTAATTATATAATATTAAGGTATTGTCTGTTCTATTGTCTATTTCACCTGTGACAACTGTATGTTTTTCTCTGTGTGTAATATTTAATTGTTTTTTTTTGTTATAAGTAAACTGAAATAGATGTCATATGCTTCAGAAAAAATGACCAAGTCCTCCGGTGTCCGAGGCCAGCAGGCAGCACTATCTCTCTTGTTTCTTTTGTTGTTTTAAATGATTTCTATCATATGACATATATTTCAGTTTACTTATAACAAAGAAACAATTAAATATTACACACAGAGAAAAAAAATACAGTTATCACAGATGAAATAGACAATAGACATACTGTATAATCCACGACCATTTTTTTCCCGTGAAAAAAAATATTTCCTTAGTTTTTTTTAAATATGAAAAACTGGAAAAAATGGTTTCGTATAGAGGGTTGGCCGGTCGAAACGACATGCCCCATCAAAAAAAAATATTTTCGCACTAAAACAAATTTTCTCCTACTTTTTCTTAGTCGCAATACGATATCAATAGTGCCCTTAAACGGACCACCAGTATTTTTATTACAATCTGTATGATTTTTAAATTCATTTTCTTTGCATCCACCTATGTTGATATAACTTAAACATAACAGACATTAATAGTAGTTTATGTGACTGTTTCATAATAAGATCATACGAGTGTTTTAAGGCCTAATTACGTACGGTTGCATACACTGCTTTATCTACACACATATTATAAATCCTAAATGATGTGTTCGGAAACCAGTAGAATGACCGCCATTGCACCGCCATGACCAACTCTATTGTGTCGGCGGTCGCGCGGGCGCGTGCCGGTGCTCGGGGAGAGGGCGGATCTTGGTAACGTTACCGTGGGTAATGAATTTTAATACGTTTTTACCACACTGTCAGAGATGTTACGTTACTGGTTGAAATAATGGTGGTACGGTTTCCGAACGTGGAATAGAGAATTTATGATATTGGTGTAGATAAATGATATTACCTGCAATAGAATCAACATTAGTATATATACGCCAAACACTGGCTATTGTCATGTACTTTGTGTAACATGTCACATCATTGATAATACTCACTTTCGTAGGTACAGCCACCGGCAATAGTATCTTCCTACACGAAGGCCGCAAAAATATGTGACACGCTCTTATTTGTAGGGCCATAAGAGCGTGTCACATATTTTTGCGGCCTTCGTGTAGGAAGATACTATTGCCGGTGACTGTACAATAAATTATTTGTATTTGTATGGATTGAATCGAACACTTACTCCGAAGACAGGATAACCACTTATGTAAGTAGTCCCCGCTGGCCATCTACTGGCAGTAGGATGTCAGAACGTCCCCCTCCCCCCAACCCGCAATACAAAGAGGCGATAAGTTGAGACAGATGTAGGCTAAGCCGGTCTCGGCTGGAAAGACCTAGAAGTTTCCATTTAAGATCGTTGACATGTGAAAAACTTTTATGCGACATCATTTTATGGGACAACAGGAACAAAATTTCGTCACCACAGTTACATTAGTGACCGATTTAACATCTTTGCTAGTTAAAAAAAAAAGTTTTTTTTAAATTTACTTTGCCAGTTCGTTTCCTTCATCGTGCCATATGATAAAATTAACATAAATAAAAAAACTGGCCAAATGCGAGTCGGACTCGCACCCGAATGGTTGCGTACCTTTATCTATAAAAACGGCAAAAAAAGCATGTTGTGGGAGCCCCCTTAAATATTTATTTTATTCTGTTTTTTTAGTATTTGTTGTTATAGCGGCAACAGAAATACATCATCTGTGAAAATTTCAACTGTCTAACTATCACAGTTCATGTGATACAGCCTGGTGACAGGCGGACAGATGGACAGCGGAGTCTTAGTTATAGGAAAAAAATAGCTTTTACCCTTTGGGTACGGAACCCTAAAAAAATACGGTGTACAATATTTCTGCAAATATTTAAGAAAAAAATGTTTAGTGACTCGTTTCCTTTGATAAAAACATCAATGCAGCTCAATAAAAATAGGCTACCAGCGTGACACTAAGAAAAAGTTACCAAGATCTGTAGTGATTAGGACTACTACAACTATGGTCTACAAGTTCATTGCGTATTTCAGTTTTAATATTATAAGGCATACATTTATAAAAAAATGTATGCCTTATTGTTGCGTACTTAAACTAATAATGTAGTTAGGCTGGATTCACACTGATAAGTTTTGCTTATATAAAAAGGGACGAAACTATTGTCTATAATGAAATAGCGTGGCTACGTAAACAAAACCTACAAAATGTAAATCTGACCTTACACTAGTTTTGGACCATAGTTAGGAGCTTATACGGTACCTATTAAATTAGTTTTTTTTTAACTTAAAGAAAAACACAATTAAAAATTTACAAGATAATTTTATTTGTTCCATATGACACATCTACACAACACGCATGCATGTTAAAAAAATTGCTCTGGCAGCATAGCTCACAAAGCTAGACTATTGATATTTAATTCACTACCATTAGTGAAATCCCGTTGGAACTATTTGATTGAGGTGTGGTGTTTCGCAGCAAAACAATTCTTTAAAAAAATGTAGTCGTCGCAAACTAAATAAAAGTACAACCCTATACGCAGTTGGTAAACTAATCGCGATTTATGTCGCTGTTTGGAGGCAACAGATTTCAAGGAAAAGTCAAAGTTTGTCCTTAATCCAATATTTCTATTCGTTACAGCAATGTTCAGGGATTGTTAAAATTGTGTGATGTACGGAACTATCAGGGTGCGAGTCCGACTCGCACTTGGCCGGTTTTTTTTTATAATTGCAACATTTCATCATCAATTCCCCTAGCGTTTGTCTCGGCTTTTACCACGGCTCAATTGAGCATAGACTGCTAAAATCATAACCCTTCCTTTTATCTTCGCCGTAGTCAAAAGTGAAATGTATTACAACTGGCGTACTTTTTTATTTACTCTGTGACTAGGCGTTTAGCACCACTGCGAATTATATCAAATCAAGATAAAATTGCTAACAGTATGGGTGTATTCATGTAGTGTTAATATATATTTTAGTAACGTGCAAAACCATAAATGTAAACTGTTTGTTTGAGTTTATTAAAGAGGATCATTAAAAAAGTGTATAGGAAGTCACACGCTTTGAGCGAAAGTAGTTAGAGCAACATTGTTCAGTCAAAGTGCTTACACACGCTGCGCATGGCCCCTCGCGAGGCATCCCCGCTCCCGCGTCCCGCGTCCCGCACGTGCGCATTCCACTAACGAGTGAAATAATAGAAATCTTTATTTGTCACATGATTTAACTTTTTAATACGCAGGATATTTTTTTGATTTTTTTACAGTCGAAAGAAAAGTCTTAAAGGAAATATAATTTAAAAAAAAATATTGACGGAGCAATATTCTACTGCGAGTAATAACCTAATTTTTATACTGAAAAAGTTTGATAATTCAATTTTTGGAAATTGTTTGTCTTAAGTAGAAAACGTACATTTAATGTCACTTCAGTAAGGAAAAGTGACGGAGGAAATTTCCGATGTGAGTTACACAAAAATAATATATTTTATAAAAAAAATATAGTCTGTTCTGGATTTTTTTTTTGAAATTTTAAATATTGATTACATACTTCAAGTCAATATTTCTGGTGAAATACAATTAGACTGAGCATTTTTCCAAACGTAAATATAGACGATATAAGAGTTTAGGTAAAAAAACCCAACTAGGACAATTGTTTTTTTTTTGGGAAAATAATTATATACCATCTACTCCTGACACTTTATCATGCTGTAAAGTTTTTTTGGACTGAGGAATTAATGCGAGGTCAAACCCTCTATTGCCTGGCCTATATGCTGTTGAAGGAGAATTATTCGAGGGTGTGTATGCATGTTTATTTTTTTGACATGCTTTTTGCTTACGTATTAAGTATAAATAAATAAATAAATATTATGGGACAATCTTACACAAATCAACCTAGTCCCACAGTAAGCTCAATTAGGCTTGGGTTGTGGGTACTAGGCGACGATATATATAATATATATATATACAGGATGATTCATGAGACGTGAGCAGGAACAACCCTACACACTGAGTTAACGATAATGAATCGGCCGCCATCATTTTTAAGTGAAACAATAGCGCCTTTCAATTTTTTTTACCTTTTTGTTTCGTAGAAATTTTGTTCTCTGTAATCATGGTCACCCTACATAAACAAATCAATAAAGATAAAACCTCTGTAACAATCATGACAGCACTTTGATTATGAAAAAAATAATTGTCAAGTTAAGTGAGATACGATCGATGTTTCCAAAGTAACCAGACATCAATTTGACACATATCACAGAAAAACAAGAGAATATTCTAACAAGAAAATATTGATAATAAAGAGTGACCATGCGTGTCGTAAATAATTTTAAACATTTTATTTTCAATAAATAAAAATTTTTGCGCTTATCACGCTAATGTTGATATCAAACAATAGCTTATTATTAACTGAATCCGTAGTGTTAAGCCTGCTCACGTCTCATGAATCATCCTGTATAGATAAATACTTAAATACATAGAAAACATCCATAACTCAGGAACAAATATCCGTGATGAACACACAAATAAATGCCCTGACCAGGATTCGAACCCGGGACCTCCTGCTTCGTAGGCAGGCTCACTACACTACCGACTGGGCTAGGAGTAAGTATGCGTGTTATTTTTTCTTATTGTATTATAGTTTGTATATATTTTATCATTATGTGTCATGTGTTTAATGATTGATTGATTGATGCCTTACAGCCTACATCATTCGATATATTATGAAGATGTCGGACCGGCAATATAGAGGAAATGGTCCCATGGTCTTCCCAGGGTCCTTTAATTTTTTCAATGTAATGAATACTTCTATCCAATTTATAGTGTGTAGGTACACAATAGGTAATATGTAAAAATAACGCTTTATACCTTACTAGCTTTTGCCCGCGGCTTTGCTCGCGTTAAATTCGGGGTAACAAACGATACAAACTTCCACCCCCCATTTTAGGGAAGTGGGGGGTTAGAAAGAGACAAAAAGTAGCCTATGTCACTCTCCATCCCTTCAACTATCTTCACTTAAAAAATCACGTCAATTCGTCGCCCCGTTTTGCCGTGAAAGACGGACAAACAAACAAACACACACATACACTTTCCCATTTATAATATTAGTGTGGATGGATATGGTCATTTTTGGCCCGTCCTACACTAATTAGCCTCAGGATTAATCTAGATGTCTTCTATCAAGCGGGGATAAGGTCGGCGACCATTAAGATGCGCGATAACCGCGATAAGGGCCGCGTCCACCAACAAGCATTCCATTAGTTTGCGAGTAAATCACTCTCGTGTTCACGGACTACCCTCCATAGACTCTTCTTTTAATTACGACATTCACGTGAAAAAAAAAACAGCTTCTAATGACGTGTAACGTAAGTTATGAATGTAATGACGGTTTGTAACTTTTACTACCGAAAATTCTGGGTCCGTAAACCGTTTACTTTTATATTATGAATATGTCTCACTAAAGCTTAATCTTCATTCCACCTTATCCAGGATTTGAAGTCCACGTAGTACGTAATACGTGTTTTAATATTAATTTAGTGTAGTATTTGATCTGTGACGCCATTGTTTTTCGTATTTTAGGGACAACCCTTTTTGCGATAGTTAAATAATTAAAGGAGTGGTCTCAAATACACTAAAGTGAAAATTTTTAATTGAGTGAAGTAATCTGACAGCTTCTGGCATACAAAGTGGTTCGAAAATGTATGAAAAGTGCTGTCAAATTATATCAATCAATTAAAAATTCTACTTTGCTGTAGTAAACAGCAAAATCCCTAACTGTCTTCAAGAAACCCCTTAAGGAGTATTACCTATCTCTCCCTTGACACAAACGTTTGCTGACAGTACTTTATTTATTTATGTTTTTATTTACTCTGTGTATGTAGTATATGTATGTTTATTGGTTATTTTATTTTATTTGTGTATGTCTATGTATAATTAAGCTATTCTTTTTTGTTATTTTTTACTGATTTTTCACTGTTTATTTTGCCTTGCACCTACTAATACGATTATTATCGATTAGATTTCCGCTAGGCTAGCCAGAGGTTGTCTGGAAGAGATTGCTCTCTGGCAATTAGACCGCTTGTCTACTGCCTCTACTTTTAATCTGTGTACTGTACTGTACTATTCTATTTTATTGAGGTGTGCAATAAAGAATATTCGTATTTTATAAACGTATGCTCCATCTAGAAGGTATCTAATCTGTGGCGGTGCCATTGTTTTTGATAATTTAGGGACAGCGCTGTTTGCGACAGTTGGATAATGATCGGAGTTATGTTGGCATACACAGATAAATCTCAAATAAGTACACTACTAAAGTAAACAACTCGGCAGTTTTGCAGATCAGTCTGTCCGGAAAAAGAAGTGTTATGGTTTATACATATAGGAACTCATACATTCTACGACACACCAAAAATACCTACACCAAAATACAATCAACAAAGTGATAAATAATCTTCTTTTTCCTAGCGTTTGTCTCGGCTGTTTTCCACAACTCGTCAAAGCCTAGGGGTTCACTCGGCAACCTAATTCCAAGTTTTGGTATAGTGTATTTTTTAGGAAAGCAACTGCCATCAGGCCTTACAACCCAGAGGAAATACTAATACTTATTAGGATTAGGTTTGGTTTCATACCGATGTTTTCCTTCACCACTGAACAGCGACTGATAAATATCATGGTATTTAATAGGGCGTACTTATTCTAAGATTAAGAAAAGTATTTAAAATGTTCTTGTTTAATTAAGTACTAAGGGATTTTCAAAAATATTTTTGAATGGTTGATTTCCGTTTGCTATCATCGAAGTTTTTAATCCGCCCGCCTTCGTATTGAAAATGACACGCCTTACCCGCTATTCTACCAAAGCAAATTAAATTAAATGATAAATTATATTCGATTTCAAGCTCACATGATCATTCACATTATAAATATTAATTGAAACGGGGTATTTACCATGTATATTAGCGTTTTTGAGCACCCGATATTTCGGCGCAGTTGCTAATATATATGGTAAATCTTCTTCTTAGTCGTGCACTCTTGGCAGAGTGGTCGTGGTCACGTATACGTTGAGTCTTTAGCTTCCCTGGTGATACGATGCCATGTAGCTCTGTGTTTGGAGGAGTGAGAATTCTCGTTTATGCTGCAGTGTGTGACAGACTTGATGAGGTCTGTCCATCGCGTTGGAGAGCGCCCACGAGATCTTTTGCCCTCGACTTTCCCTTGATGATATATAAGATAAATACCCCGTTTCAAATAATATTTATAAATTATATTTATCCATACATCAGTCCTGCAATCGTATATTTTCGAAGTTTTCCTCTACATAGTTACACTACCGGCCATTCTCCACTAGGTACACCTACGTACAGTCAGCAGAAGTAGCTAAGTGGTGAAGTGTTCAATATGGCGCTCTGATTCTCTTAACAACTGCAACGGTAGTCCGCCTCGAACTAAGATCTGGCTATAACGAGTTAACCAATATAGTTAGTTATCCTGGGCGTATTTCCGCAAGTCGACATCCAGTGTGCCTATTTTGCGTGAAATTGGGGTAGCACTATTCCAACCACCCCACTTCCTCCACGAAGCCCAGCAGAGCTTTCAGGTTGCCTACCGCCTCGCACAAGGTGCCTGGGTTCCCTAGGTGTTTAGTGTGTTGTGTCCTGTTATCATTATAACAAGACACCTTAATAAGACTCTTTTAGACCTTCTGATTCCAGAACCCTCTGGTGAATGCAATACAGTACACACTCTTATTATATTTATCTCTGCTACAACCCCAACAAATCTCATGAAGGTCAGGAAAACGTTACCTACTAAAGTTATCGCGGAACAATCATTCAAAATCAAAAAGCCATCGAAATGCACGAACGTCTCAATAGCCAGCTGACAGTTCTATTTTGTCCGAAGTTGTCTGTAAGAACTTCGATTCGCTGCGCTCGCTTGTTCGATTAAGTCGCGCCCAGATCATTTTGAGCAGCTCACCCGCTTAGCTACTTCTGCTGCTGATTATACTATCTGTAATCGTCCGACTTGGCCAATGATCACGTGTTATAAAAGTTGTTAGTCCGAGAGCCTTGTTAATGGTGCGTGCCCGTTGGGGTAGTCCGAGATGCAGACTCTCGTACCTATCCAATAGACTAGTTTTTTGTGGTATCAAATACTTCTATATTTACTGGAGATTAAATGCCCATATGGGATGGGTTCAACTGTATATGCATATCAGAAATATCACAAGCCCCTAAAGCAAAAGCAGTAGCCTCAAATTCTCGGAAAAACCTTTTCTCTTCGTCATTTCTTTAGACATTAATACAATTACACTTATTCAAAAAATAATTATGACACACTCGTATATTAACCGCCTTCTTAGCATGTCTGCATTGTTTATACCACGACAATTTTATAAATAAGTAACGTAATTAAATGTGGGTTGGTATCTCGTACTATTTTTCTCATTAATGTAAAACTCAATCGAAGGCGATTTGGTACATTAGCTTTTTATGCTTCATTTAATGTCCGCGCGAACTACACCTTTACCTTTATTGACCTTTGCACTAACATTTTAATTTATTTATCTACACTCACATTGTAAATCCTCTAAAATGTGTTCAAAAACGGTAGGCAATGGCTAGCATTACCACAACCGATTTTACTATGATAAGCTTTTTATCTGTGGCAGGAACGTAATTTTAACTTTACATGCTCATATATTGATACGTTCATCATCATCATCATCATCATATCAGCCGAAAGACGTCCACTGCTGGACATAGGCCTCCCCCAAAGAGTGCCACAATGACCGGTCCTGCGCCACCCGCATCCAGCGGACTCCCGCGACCTTCACCAGGTCATCAGTCCACCTTGCGGGGGGTCTACCCACGCTGCGCCTTCCGGTTCGTGGTCGCCACTCGAGAACCTTTCCGCCCCAACGGCCATCGGTTCTACGAGCAATGTGCCCCTCCACTCCACTACCACTTTAGTTTATTGATACGTTATGAGTTTCAAATTCCGAACATCGAATTTGATAACATAATGTAAATCCTGTACCTCTACCACGAGTCATGCAAATAAGCCCAATTCGAGATTCGTTCACGAATTCGTCAATTATTTGTATGGAGAATTTGTGCAGAGCCTCTAGCGGTCACTTATAGAACTAAAAATTACTGCCATACCATAAGCTAAATTATCGTTTATGCAATTCGCTCACGAAAGGTCGATTGCTTGTTTCGTTTGTGTAGATTTCAATACGTTACAAAGTGACGTGACGTGACAAACGTCACATCCTTCACACCAACCGAAACAGATTGTAGGTAAGCCAAAAAGGTTTTACTTCCTAAGTACATTTTATCTGAAGGTTTAGAACTGTAGACAATTATATGAGCAGTGAACAATAATAAACATAGAAACCGTACTTAGCTCTGAAAAATTACCCTACTTTTTGTGGGTGTTTAATATGCTTGCTAGGCCGTAAACCAGGAAGAATTTCCGTTGTTCATCGTGTCCCAAGCGGTAAACTTCGTGATGGTCAGCTGCCGTTCCTTGAGTGGGTTGAGGAACGGCAGCCATTTTCTCACATAAAATATGTATAAAATAAAATGACCATCGCGTCCCAGTTGAAATAGGTGGTAGTTTATATGCTATTACAAATAAAATAAAAATCATCAGCCGGCTGTATAGCACTGAAAAGACCTTAAACTAGTCACATGAATATATGGTATTTAGGGTATCAGCAGACGGTATTTCTACCTCAATACAGCCGGCTGACGATTTTCCTGATAATAAGAGCCTCAAATACTGACGATCCGCAACCCACCAACGGAGCGACAGCTGACCTACGCGAGTCATCATTATACTTCGTCCTTAATCACTTCAAAAACTATCACCGCCTGGGACGCCTTGCGATTGGTCATATAATTTGTTCCTTGCTTACGGTTCATGCCATCGGAGCCGGGAAATACAAGTTATGACAGTAAGCCTTTTTTTTACCTTATTTAAATGCGTGTGACTTTTAACGCATAAAATGTTATCAACCGACTTCAAGATTTCGAAGGAGGAGGTTCTCAATTCGTCAGGATCTTTTTTTTTACTATTTTTGCATAATGTTCACCGATTGCAACTTTTTTTTAAACAGGTAAATTACGTATTTCTTCATACATATTCAAAGCTAGGAAAAGGGGTGAAAACTGTCAGTACTTCATCCATCCATCCATATACTTATTTCGTCGTAGGATATAGGATTACCTAAGAAAACCAAATTGATGAAATTTCAAATGTACAAATAACACTACTAGTTTAAAACGTCCTAGAACTACGTCAATATGTAAAGTGTTAGGTGATTCTTATTTTATTTGGTTATTTTATCAACATGACAGTTCGACTTTTAGTGATCATAGTGGATCATAGGTTTATTTCTTATTATTTAGGTCTATTGTATAATCACAAAAGGATAAGTACCCTTTCAGGATGTTGTTCTCTAAAGTATAGGCAGTGCGCTACTGTTACACTTCCCACCTGCGTCAACGCCGACACGTTGGCGAAGTCCTTTAATTTATTTACCAGCAAATAAGCCGGAACGGCGCCCGACATCCGAAATCACTACAACTACTACAAGACTATTAAATATAGCTGTCGTTCATCTAACTATTGTTGGTGTCGAGGCAATCGATCCGTGAAGCAAGGGGCACGGAGCCTCACGACGAGCCTAACAAACGCACAAGGGAAGCTAAAGATGCTCCAGCAAGCCGCCGGTTTTCATACATAACACAACGCAGGATTGCGGCTTTGCCGCTTCTTGCATAATGATGGTTTTATTTCTATTTATAAGTTACACGTACGAGTAATTGTTAATAGTACTTATAAGTTTCTAGTTTGTGACAATGTTACTTTAAAAGGCTATTTCGCAATAAATAAATCTTTAATATAATTATGTACATTATAATTTCAAAGTGCCCTGTATAAATCTGGATGTCTTTTAAGTAAGCACTATTTTATAGTACTTGGATGCAACAATTCGAAGATCCCGGCCTGTAACGCAGTTGTTACTTCTTGAATATAAAATAATACACCTTCCTGGGATAAATAGTAGTTTGCCTTGCTGGTGATAAGCTAGCTGCTACAGCAATCAATCAGAAATGAATGATGCACAAAAGATGTTTCAATATTATTTGTTATTTTTCACAGTTTCATTGTAATTATTATGATTGAAAATGAAAGTGTTTATAACTATCATATCAAATTTCAACTACTTACCATTCATTTTAGGTTAGAGTTGGTATTTTTGTGTCGATTTAAAATCAGATTAATTGACTATTAATACATAAATCTCACAAATATTCAGCAGTTGTTGGGTCTAGATTTCTTTTTTAAAATTATTCTTATTGAAGTGTTGATGTGGATATTTCTATTTCTCATACCGGCTTGGAATTTACCGTTTCGTTTTCCAGTTCCAGTTATCATACTATGCAGTCTTATTAACAAATTATGCTTAATATAAGGCTTTGTCGATATTATTTCGTCAACTAATAATATATAAATATAACACAATAAATACGAATGGTTTTCACTTTCACCATGTTTTGACATCTCACCTTATAATTTGATAGTGAAAGAGTTTTCTACAGTCGATACGGTATTTTTCGGTGACGTAAGTCAAATTAGTATCTTATGGTAACGTTTTAATAAAACCTATCGATAACAAACTGTACTGACCTTCAGTGCGTTAACATGACAGATCACATTCGACGTGCCGCATACATCCGTCTCGTTCTACCTATGAGACGGATGTATGCAGCGCACTAAACGTAATCCGACATCAAATGTCAGCATAGATCGTTTGTATGTGTTGCTGTCGAAACTGAAGGAAAACGATTCGAAGCCCGATTATTCGTTAACGCCTATAGAAAAATATTCAGAATTTTCTACATGACTCGTGGTAGAGGTACTGTGCTGACCCGACCAACGGCACGCGCCCGCCCGACCGCCGGCACAATCGAGTTGGCCATGGCGGTGCAATGGCGGTCATTCTATGGTTTACGAACACTTCATTTAGGATATATAACATGAATGTAGATAAAGCAGTGTATGCAACTGTACGTAATTAGGCCTTATTACGTAACAGTTACATAAACTACTATTATAATCAAGATAAAATGTAGAATTATTCGGTAAAAGATACAAGCCTTATTCTCGCATATCTAATTAAATAACCTTAAGACGGGGCAGATCAGTTTCTTAGGACGTTATCCTAAAATAGTGATGTGCACAGAAAGTGACGTACTTCGTTCTTTCATCGTTGGCACTCCGTTTTCTCTCTTGAGCAAGAAATCCTTTCTTTCAATATAATTATCGACATTGTGTTGTAATTATTTTTATTTCGAGCAAATAACTTAAAAGCTTTTTGATATAAGAAATACACTTCTGTTTTATAGATAGATTTTTTTATATAATTGGCATGTCTTATACAAATATAATTTATATAAATATAATAATGCCTCACATTTTTAGTTACATACTTTATAAAAAATTCGTACAATTAACTACTTAGGTAGGTATATTTTATTTTTTACGGAACAATTAACATAATCAATTAATCAGCCAAAGAAACTCAATTTAAATTAAAGGTCTTTGTAATAAATTTCACACCAAACTAGTCATATATGTCAGTTGAAGCCTAAATGCTTGTTCAAATAGTTTTATATGGGTACCAGTAACTAAAATCGAATTAGTATAAAACTAAGCGCCAAATCGCAATCGACGACTTGAATGGGTGCAACAGTGCCAACGAACATTATATATATATTATGTTACATATATGTATTAGTAAGTACCTTTATCTTTAACCCCAGCAGAATGCATTACATAACAGCCGTGTGAGCAATTTGAAAAGTTTAATTGTTTACCGTAGTATTCTTGCCCGACAAATATGAAGTTCTTACTGGATTTCCAATGACTATTATTCGTGATAGGGCATATATGTATCCCCAGCATGCCAACCAAACTCTATAGAACAATTCCACCACTTGACCATATATTTCAACAACCGACACGTGCATAAAGTTCAATTCTGATTGCTCATTCGGCAAATGACTAAATTTAAGTCGACATACGAGTCCCGGGAATCGCGAGCTGCATTTCGTATTCTCACTTCGATAGAGACTTATCCTACATGAGCACCAAAGCTAGATAGGACCTTGTCTAATTAAAATGTGGCAGTGTGTATTTTAATATAATAATGGCGCTGAGACAGTGTTTTTAGAGGAGTTATTAACGTTTAAGAAACAGAGAACGCATTATGTAGCAATATATCAAATGCAAAATGTACTGAGAATTTATATCGCATTTAATTTGGATTTGTAGTATGGCGATATTAGATATACAGAAAGAAATAAAAGACATTGATATGTTATGTATATTTATGTCGTTGCTTTTATATTCGAAACACAACCTAATTATTGAAAACTGCAGTACAAAGGGGGCAAGTGATGTGACACATCGATTTGCGGCCAGTCGATATGAGAATATGTACGATACTTTTTTTTATACCATGACGGTGGCAAAAAAGCAAAAAAGCTACCGTAGCCTATGGACGCCTGCAACACCCCCCCCCCCCCCCCCCCCCCCCGACGTAGTTTATGGACATACCCGGGTCCATTCATGCTATTCAGAGGTGAATTCCATGAAACTCGTGTCATGTTCCTAGGTCCTATTTTCGGTTTGAGCTGAGGATTGTCTATCAGTGATCTTCCAGTTTCTAAGTAACAGGATAATTTTATATAATATATATGTGTGTTATAAGTGGATGAAGTAGGTATATCATGACAAAAAATACAAAAATACTCATTATTGTACAAACCTTTGTTACAGTTAGTTCCTGCGTAATATTACCACTGATTGATTATAATGATTATTCAGATTCTCTCATCAAAATATTTACAAAAGTATCGACCTACACCGCTATTAGCGCAGATACCTGACAGCTAAGACAATTATTTCTCAAATATACTGACACGGGTGGTTTTCATATAAAATGACGTTTATTTCCAGTCTATAAGGGCCAGAGACAAGCTAACAAGCTCTTTGGTGATAAATACTCTATGATGGAAGTCAGTTGGAAGTTAAATGGCCGTGGCTGCAGTAGAGTAGAAGGCTTCGTGGCGCAGTTCTGCTCCCATTTATGTCTCCGAAACTCAAGATTAATTATTCTGACGCGGCAGCATTGTTTTAACCGATAGATTGCCATCCAATAGATGAAACCTGCTACTTTAATCATAATTTATATACAGTGTGAATCTTTATAATGTGCAGAAAAAAAAATGTAGGAAAGTCCAGTTCATTCTATCGACGGAAAAAATGTAAAAAAAAATTTTTTCCTTTATTTGATTTTTTTATGATTTAAAAAAAAAATTGGATCGCTATTGTGCCCTACTTGTAAAGAAAACATCATGTCTCTTAAATTACTTGATTTATTGCAACTAAATAAATAAAAAAATGGTAACTAATAATAGGATGTTGTGTTGGAATGATAACTAATACAAAAACTGACGCCATAAATTAATTATTACGAGGTTTATGGCGAAATCCTGGCTATTTTTCATCACTTTTTTTAAATAATGTAAAATTTCTCAATAAAACGTCCCATTTACCAAACATTTTTATGATTTTATGTTAATTTACAACGTATTAGCTTTCGAACAGTGAAATTACCACGCGGCTAGCTGACACACACCATTTGTTATCAGCGCCCAAACAATGGCCTTGCGCGCGGTAATCTACATTGTAATTAGCTTTCGAATGGTAAAACTACCACACAGCTACCCATCATTCGTTATCAGCGGCCAAACAATGGCTTTACGCAACTGCGCGCCCCCCTAATTAGCAGGCGAAACCTTATCTACTACTGTCCTAAGAGGGTGGGGGACAATAAAACCAGGAGAACCTAGAAGAACTCTTACAGGGAAAGCCCCGAACCCCCCGCACGGACGCACACGCACGTACACGCACCAGCAGATCGCCAAGCTTTTTCTAAGAAAAAGTACACCGATTGCGCCCGGCGCAAGCCGGAGGGGACCACCTGCAAGCAACTCGGCCTTACGAACGGCTGCCTTCTCTGCGGAACCAAACCCGGCCCCGCTAAAACGGTATCACCGGGCTAGGAACTGCGGAGTTGGATCACAGCCGGACGTAATGCGTCGCGGAGCCCATTACGCGTAATGGACGGAAGAAAAACTGACACCGACTCTCCCCCCGGCCCCCCGGGGCGGGTGGGTAGTTCACAACGCGGGTTTTCTGAAGTACCCGCTCAAAACCCACTTCCAGAAACCGGCCCCCCCGCTAACCCGGGGAAGGTGGGTAGCTCGGAAAGTGGGTTTTGCCAAGGACCCCGAGAAAAAACGAAGCAGGATTCCGTCGACACCGAGACGGCGAACAACATATCCATCGAATCCATCGAAGAAGAGAAAGGCCACAAATTTAAATCAGCCGCAGCAGCCCCGGGACGCACGCTCTCACCCATGTCAGAGGAAGTCCGCTGCCAGCTCTCCCCCACCGAACAATTGAATTATGACCAAATTCTGATTGCTCGACTGAGGGAGGTTGGATATCTGTCAACAACACTGTTGGCATGGCTGGCGACCTACTGCAGGCTACAAGCGCACTTCTTAGGAGAAGAAGTGGAATTGCTTCCGGGAGACGCCCCATTTCTGGAGTTCATGAAGAGACATCCGGAAGTTCTACAGCCAGCTGCCTGGAAACGAAAACAAACGGACAGCCCGCCACCTATATCGCAAGATGGGAAAAGGACATGCCACAACATATCCCCACCCACAGACACCCGCTTCCGCAGCCTCGACCACGAAGCTGCCAAGAACACAGCCCACACGGAGTCATCGCAAGGCCCTTCTAAGGGCCTCACCACCACCACCGCCACCGCCAACATCGCAGCCATCCCAGGCGCCTCCACCAAAGCCGCCCCAGACGCCGAAATTCCGCGGCCACCGCGCGCCGACGACGCCAAAACCCCCAAGCCGGGGAAATCAACAAAGCCCCCCCCACCCCAGCGCCCCGCACCCACAACAACTGCGGATCCCGGCAAAGGGGCAAGTTACGCGTCTGCAACTGCCCGCCAAATGGACACAGGCGACGCCCACGCCACCACCGAAGTCGCAGATTCAAAACCTGCACCTAAACAAAACAAGAAGCCGAAGTACCCCGCCATCATCGCGGAGCTCCTGCCCAACTGGCCGCAGGTGCTGGATGACATCGCTGCGGAACTCGAAGCCTCACCCTCGACCACACACTGCGGTCAGGGTGTCGAGTTCCGACCGGAATCCGAGGAGGAATACCGGCTAGTGATCCGCCACCTCTCCAAACTCCAAGAGGAGGCCAAGGCGGCCATCGCCGAGGCCCAAAGAAACGGGGAACCACACGACCACATCCGGATGCCGATTTTCCACGTATACGGGCTGGAATCGGAGAAGCGGCTCAAGGTGGCCATCAGAGGGCTCCCCATGGAAACGCCACCAGACGACATCAAGAAGGCCTTGGAGAAGCTCGGACACCCCGTAGAGTACGTCAAGGAAATAAACGCCAGGGGGGGACGGCCGGGCTGTGTATACCTTGTGCAGCTCGGGGGCCCCGCTCAGGACCACACGAACATCTACGGAGTCCACGAGCTTCTACATATGAAGAAAGTGAAGGTGGAGGCATGGCGCGGGAAGAAGGGGCCCAAACAATGCCACCACTGCCAGGGCTTCAGACACTCTTCACACGGCTGCCATCGCGAGATCGCCTGTGTCCGATGTTCTGGACCGCACTACGCCAGCAACTGCGACAGACCGAAATCTGAAAAGGCCACCTGCAAAAACTGCAGGGGGCCCCACCCAGCCAACTTTAGGAACTGCCCAGTTTTCAAGAGGGAGGCCAGAAACCAGGAAGCCGGGAAGACTGCCCTCTCGGCACCCTCCCGACCTGGTCCCATCACCCGAGCCACCATTGATAAGCCCACGGTGGAAGAGACGGCGCCAGCTACCCTGATGGCGCCGGCCAACCCCCCCCACCCAAAGGGGGGCTGCCAAAACCCAAGGACAGGAGGGACAAAAGAAGCCAAAGAAAAAAGCATCAAAAAAGAAGAAGAAGACGTCAGCCCAGCCGGCTGCCCCCAAAGCAACTGAGCCAAAACAAGCACAAGACACCAGCCCCAGCACCGCGCCTCCCGTCAGCCCCGCCGACCTGTCCACTCTCGTGGCACAGCTCGCGTCAGTTGCGCAAGCGCTCACAGCCGCCCTAAACGTACAACAACAAAAGAGCTTGAAACACTAAGGATTGTGTACTGGAACGCGCAAGGGATTCGCTCGAAGATCGCACAGCTGCGTCACTTCCTCGCAGCACAGTCGGTGGACATAATGCTGCTGTGCGAGACACTCCTACGCGCAGAGATGCCGCTAAACATCCCCGGGTACGCCGTTTACCGGAAAGAAGAGATTCAGGAAAACGGCACCGCATACCGAGGGCTCGCTATCCTGGTCAGAAGAAACATAGTGCACCAACCGGTGGACCTCCAGCCCCTCGACTCCCTCTATTCACTGGGAGTCGACATCAGAGTCTCGGGCCATGATCTTCGACTCTACACCACATATCGTCCTCCAGGCCGCGCGGGAAACCTCTCACGTGACCTCATCAAGCTGCTGGACACCCCCACGCCGACCATCATGGCTGGGGACTGGAACGCCAGACACCCGGCGTGGAATGCCTCGAGGCAGTGCGCGGCAGGCCGCGTCATCTACCAAGCCACCGTGGACCACAACTTTGAGGTGTCCGGACCCTACGAACCGACACACCACGACGTCGCCTACGGATCCGAAGACATCATCGACTTCGTGGTCCATAAAAACGTGACAGCAGCATTAAGACAGGAGACCCTGCCCGATCTACCCTCGGACCACCGCCCAGTACTCCTATCAATAGAAGACCTGCCTATCCGGGCAAACTTCTCGAGACCTGGCCGACGCATCAACTGGGAGGCGTACGCTGAAGCCATGGAGGGGAAACCCCAGACCATGGCCGTCACCTCTGCCGAAGAAGTGGAAGCCGCCACCAACGCCATCACCGCCGACATCCAGGACGCGCTTAACACAGCCTCGCACACCATCCAGAGCAGTGGGATGCGTCAGCTCCTACCGCAAAGGATCCTGGACCTTATCAAGCGGAAGCACGTCCTGCGGAGAAGATGGCAAACAACAAGATGCCCCACCCTCAAAACAGAGCTGAACGCCCTGGTCAAAAGGGTGCAGACGGAGCTCAGAGACCTTGCCGCGGCTAGATGGGAGAGTCACATCGCGTCCATAGACGGTGATATTCCCTCCATTCACCGTCTATGCCGCCAGCTCGGCACGACGCGGGAAACGACTCGCCCACTAGATGACGCAACCGGAGCCCCGAGATACAAGGCGGAAGATAGGGCGGAGATCTTCGCCGAATGCCTTGGACGGCAGTTCCGACCGAATCCCATCCAAGACTACGAGCACCACCGTGAAGTCGAGGAACACCTGGAGAGGTGCTTGGAGCAACCGCAGGAGCCAGAAGTCGATCCGGTCTTCTTCTCACCCGGCCAAGTGCAGCGAGCTCTCCATCGCTGCAAACCCAGGAAAGCCCCGGGCGCCGACTCGATCCCGAACATGGCGCTCAGACACCTGCCACAACGCTCTATTGTGGCGGTGACGCGCCTGTTCAACGGGATCCTGCGCTCGGGCCACTACCCGACAGCCTGGAGACTGGGCCGGGTGATAATGATACCAAAACCAGGAAAGAGCAGGAGGAAGCCGGAAAACTACAGACCCATAACTCTGCTCAGCACCCTCTCCAAGGTGTTCGAGCGGCTCATGTTGGGCAGGCTCCAGCCCCACTTCGAGCCCCGGCCTGAGCAATTCGGCTTCCGGGAAGGCCACTCCACCACGCTGCAGCTGACGAGAGTGCTCCACCTCATGACTGCGGCCAGCAACCGGAAGGAACACACAGCCACCGCCTGCCTCGACATGGAGAAGGCCTTCGACAGAGTGTGGCACGAGGGACTCATCTACAAACTGTCGAAGACCCCAGCGCCCAGGCGCATTGTCCATGTCGTGGCCTCATTCCTGACGGACCGCCGCTTCTTCGTCGCAGTCGAGGGCGCAAGTTCCAGAGAACGCCCGATTCACGCGGGCGTACCCCAGGGCAGCGTCCTATCACCAGCCCTGTACTGCCTCTACACGGACGACCTTCCAGTCATCGGGGATGTCAAGCTGGGCCTCTACGCGGACGACGCAGCGTTCTTCGCAACGTCGATGAACGCACCGCACGCCGCAAAGAAGCTGCAGAGGACCCTCGACGCCATCCCCGAGTGGCTCGCCAGGTGGAGGTTGTCCGTGAACGTGGGCAAAACGCAGGCGATGATTACTGGCAGCACCCGCCTCCCACCACCCCTGAAGATGCTCGGGCAAGAAATCGTATGGTCACCCTCGGTGAAATACCTGGGCGTGACCATAGATAGGAGACTCACGATGAAGGCCCACGTGGACGAAGTGGTTCGGCGCGTCAAGGGCGCGCGCACCCTACTGCGTCCAGTGCTCAGCAGCAGCCTCCCCCGCCGCACGAAGCTGGGGATATACAAGACATACCTACGGTCTCGCCTGACGTACGCAGCACCAGCCTGGTACGCCATGACGGCTGAAACAAACAAGAAAAGACTGCGTGCGCAGGAGAACCAAGCTCTACGCACAATCGTCAACGCGCCCCGCTTCGTGCGCAACACCGATATACAGCGCGGACTCAAATGGCAGAGCCTGGACGCCTTCGTGGGTCATCTCGCGAACTCCATGTTCGCACGCGCCGACCACTCCAGACACCAACATCTGCAGGGCATCGCGCCGCTCCACGCGCGCCCGCCGGACCGCCGCAAGCCGCGCCCGCTCCCCAGGGAGCTAGCGCAGCAACAGCAACAGGACTAAAACTCACCGAGCCCACCCCTGGAGCACCAGGGACCCACACAGCCGCAGAATGGCAACCAACCAAATGCCGCTGAGAGGCCACCAAAACAGCAACAATAAGTTGGAAGAAGAAGCCACGCCTTTTTAAAAGGCACAAATGCCCCCGCCCGTTGTCACGGGCGGGCGAATAGAAATCGCCAAAAATCAAAAACAATTGATGGAAAGGCTACTCATACCCCAGAAAGGGGATATGAAAGATATGACACGAACTCTTACAGTACCTCCAAAAGTTTCGCTGCTACTTGTTTCTTTTAATTCCTTCATTTTCAACCATTACGCTATGCCACGTGTTAGTGACTTTACTACAGCTCACATTGCCGACATCCACTTTTACTATGGAAGGGCACGAGGAAATGCCATGGGAGCACGCGCAGCTTACATAGCTGCATTTCCGAATCGAGAACCAGTCCCATCTGCCCGCAACTTTCAAGAGGTACACCGAAGATTGGCTATTATTGGTCTTGGAAATGGTAGAGACCGCCGTGAACCTCAACGAATCATCGATGTTGCTGTTGAAGAAGCAGTACTACATGCGGTATTCGCAAATCCTGCGGCCAGCACTAGACGTCTTGCTCTACAGTTCGGAATATCGCAGATGTCGGTGTGGCGGATTATGAAAAAAGAAGGCCTGCATCCATACCATTATCAAAGGGTACAGCATTTACATGAAGACGTAGACCAGCAACCAAGGCGCATCATGTCGAATTGGATTCAAAACAGAACTAGGGACAACCCTGACTTTCTGAGGACAATACTGTGGATGGACGAATCGACGTTTACAAGGGACGGAATCACTAACAGCCGAAATTTACACCAGTGGTGTCCCAAAGGTGAAAATCCTAAATTGAAACGTTCATCTGGGTTCCAAGTAAGGTTCTCGGTCAACGTTTGGGCGGCTCTTATTGACGACAAATTAATTGGACCAGTGATATTGCCGAGGACCTTGAACGCAGCAAGATTCTTGGAGCTATTAAGAGACGATTTGCCAGAGTTATTGGAAGATCTCCCGCTGGATTTGCGCCTAAGAATGTTTTTGCAAATGGACGGTTGTCCTGCTCATTATGCAATTATCGTCAGGGCATTTTTAAATGCAAATTACCCTAACCGTTGGATCGGCCGGCAAGGACCTGTAGGATGGCCGGCACGGTCACCTGACATGACGCCCCTTGACTACTTTTTGTGGGGCACAATGAAGCAAAAAGTCTACAGCACCCCCATCGAAAATGAAATTGATTTGCAACAGCGCATTTTAAACTGTGCGAATCAGTTAAGAAATGACCCTGATATGATAAGGAGGGCAACTCATCAAATTTTACTTCGTGCGGCGCTTTGTCAGCAACAACGTGGTGGACATTTTGAAAATTTGATGCATTAGGTAGTTTCCTTGATAGTTTACATTAAATAATTTTACTGATCTTCATGTAACTTATTACGAAAAATAAAATTTACTCCCCTTTCCCCCACCCACGTATCACAGTAGCAGATAAGGTTTTACCTGCTAATTAGGGGTGCGCGCGCAAGGCTATTGTTTGGGCGCTGATAACAAATGGTGTGTGTCAGCTAGCCGCGTGGTAATTTCACTGTTCGAAAGCTAATACGATGTAGATAAACATGAAATCATAAAAATGTTTAGTAAATGGGACGTTTTATTGAGAAATTTTACATTATTTAAAAAAAGTGATGAAAAATAGCCAGGATTTCGCCATAAACCTCGTAATAATTAATTTATGGCGTCAGTTTTTGTATTAGTTATCATTCCAACACAACAGCCTATTATTAGTTACCATTTTTTTATTTATTTGGTTGCAATAAATCAACTAATTTAAGAGACATGATGTTTTCTTTACAAGTAGGGCACAATAGCGATCCAATTTTTTTTAAAAGTCATAAAAAAATCAAATAAAGGAAAAAAAATTTTTTAACATTTTTTCCGTCGATAGAATGAACTGTACTTTCCTACATTTTTTTTCTGCACATTATAAAGATTCACACTGTATGCGTAAAATTGTATCTACATACATAAGGATATTTAGATGTTGGTTCCTCCAAATGCAAAAACAGATTTGGGTAAAATTTGGCACTCAATTAAGCTATAACTTGAAAAGGGTCATAGAATAAATTGTGTCACAATATTCTTTTCCTAAGGATAAATCGTTGGGTGACAACCAAACCTCACAAATTGCAAAAAATGAAACGAAAATGAACCTTATGTTGTTACTAGCCTTTTCCCGCGGCTTCGCCCGCGTACTATAAGTTCTCAAAAAGGATACGATACCCATGTTGATTTTCAGACTTTGTGACCACATTTGCCCCTTTTAGGGGTTGAATTTTCAAAAAACCTGAAACACGTGTTTACTCATTTATCGTTAGGAATACTCCTGTGAAGTTTCGAATAAAATAGTCTAACAAATCTTGATTTGCGATACAAATTTTGGACCCCCCTTTTACCCCCTTAGGGGGTGAATTTTGAAAAATCCTTTCTTAGTGCACCCCTAGACCTTAAAGGGACCTACGTGCCAAAATTGGAATCTCTAGAACCAGCGGTTTGGGCTGTGCGTTGATATGTCAGTCAGTCAGTCAGTCAGTCAGTCAATCAGTCAGTCAGTCAGTCAGTCAGTCAGTCAGTCAGTCAGTCAGTCAGTCAGTCAGTCAGTCAGTCAGTTTCTTCTTTTATATATTTAGACTAGTACGGTTCATTATGGTTATGAATTTGTGGTTCGTTCAAAATACATGTTGTACTATAGTACTGTACTATAGATGCCAGAGGGTCGGAGAAAGAAGTAATATTATAAGCTTACTAGTTAGTTTTCAACATCCTACATCGCATTTTCTTAGTGTAGCTATGTCCTTTACAGTTTTGTTCTGTACCTATCCGGTTATCCATTTAAGCCGCATAACACGTTTCAACTATAGAGGACTAGTATGAAATATTGTTTTTAAAAGCAAGGTAGGTATTTACAAGAAAAAAAATCCAGCCTTTCTATAATTACGCTATCTAATGCGAAATCTATTGGAGGTGATCTTTATTCGGCCCAAATTACGCGCAAGAAAAACCTGTTTCACTCACTTGTTAGAAAAATTAAAGGACGACGCCTGGGAAATCTCGCCGTCCGTGATGAGTGAATCTGCCATTTTTTATGATTTATATAGAACTTCGGTATAACAGCCATAGAAGTTTTTGTGGCAAAAATGACAATTAACTAGGGTCTCCCTTCCGATATCAAATTTATCGATAACAGTTTCAATTCAAAGTAACATTTCATAGCAGATATTCACCGGGTAAAGTATAAATTAACCTGTATGCGAATAACTATGTACATAACGACGCTATGTAATGGTAATATGTTATATTTACCACTAGTTAAAAAAAATGTATACAAAAAAAAATTTCTAAACCGTAGCGGATGTAAACCGTTTTCTTAAGCGATTTATTAGAAACCCATGCTGTATATTGTATAACAATATATACAACTTTCGAATTCATATTACATGTAGAGCATAACTGTCATATATGTTATGTAAGGCTTTACCGATAAATTAATATCATAGGGAACTACCCAGGACATTTTCATTCCTACCACTAAAAGTTCTATGTCTGTTTATATCTTTGTCGTTACGTTGCGAGCTTTAAAGTATTTACTTACATTTTAAAATTTAGGATTTACTAATTAGTACTGACACTGACTTACTACGAATCTGTTATCAATATCAAGTCATTTTCTTTTTGATCAAAATGCCCTACACAAATTATGATTGATTTTGCACCCGATATTTTTAAATTGCACGGAATATTTTTTTACACACTTTTTTAGGGTTCCGTACCTCGAAAGGAAAATACAGAACCCTTATAGGATCACTTTGTTGTCCGTCCGTCCGTCCGTCTGTCAAGACCCTTTTTCTCAGGAACGCGTGGAGGTATCAAGCTGAAAGTTATATCAGATACTCATGTCTAATATTCCTTGGAGCTGTGAAAACATCAAACTTCTAAGCCAACGCAATCAAAAGATACAGCCGTTTATGCCGTAATTTTTTTATATACCACGACGGTGGCAAACAAGCATACGGCCCGCCTGATGGTAAGCAGCTACCGTAACCTATGGACGCCTGCAACTCCAAAGGAGTCACATGCGCGTTGCCGACCCTTTACAAAAAGGAGGATTCACTGTGTTGACGGCTAAAGGAACAAGAGGGTCCCTCGTTGTCAACACATTGGGTCCTCAAATTTCCGCAAATTTTCGAAACTCGCAAGGGAATCAAAACCTACAGGGTACTTCCCGTAAACTCAGAATCTTGAAATTTGTTACGAAGCAGTCTTATAGTTATGTACTATTAAGGCGCTAGGCGCTGAATGTGGCCGAAAACTGTTACTTTCTAAGGGATATATCTCAATAACGAGTCATTCAAAAAATTTGAAAAAAATATATGTTAATTACCATTTCACGTACAACATTGTCAACGTTTGAATAACTCGTGTAACGTTTAGTTTCTCCGTTATTTAAATGTAACAAAATGTCGTTTTACGGATAATTTTGCTTATATCTACTGAACGGCTTATTCGATTTAAAATATTGTTGAACTAAAAAATGTGTACTACAGAACACTACAAACTCAACGTAGGATATTTAAATTGATTAAATTTTCTTAAACAACTTGATCATAATTCCACATTTCGTGCGTTGGTAGCTCGAAAACGGCGTTGCTGGCAGTCGTGAGCTAGCTTTGAGACGAGGAGGCTGTGTCGCTCGTCGCTCCGTGCTTCCCTTGTACTACATATACTTGTGATTGACCCGTGAGCAATAATATCGGACTTACTGTGCCTAAAGACTAAATAACTGCAGAGGGTTCATGCGATGCGGACATAACGTGTCTTCCCGGAATCTATAAAGTATAAACGTTTTATCTTTTAAGATAATGTTCTCGTATGCATGTTTATGTATGTTCGTATAAAAAGTGTATTTTATTTAGATTATAATACGAGTAAAAAACAAATAAAATTAAAATGGAGGAAAAAACAAAAATCATGAATCTCATAATTCTCTGAAAACAAATTTGGTCATGTAAGTAAACTACAATTATTATGTTTTAGTAGACTAATGCATCACGCAAAATAGGCGTTAGTCATCGAGTTGTGGAAATCTGCTAGTACTGCAATACAATAGACTTATAACCAATTTAATAAAAACTCCGAAGCACCGAATTTATTTAAACATATATATTTAAGAATACCGTGTTCTAAACGAATGTAATATGCGTTTTTTTTTAAAGATTAAACACAATTTTTAATGTTATACTTTATACTATTTTATCAAATCAAGAAATTGCGAAGTAAACTGCAAAGGATTGCATATAAACCGGCCAAGAGAATGTCGGGCTATGCTCAGTGTAAGGATCCGTAGTTGCCGGCCTGTTACAATACATCCATTCAAAAGGTAGTTTATAAAGAGATGTTTTGTGGCACTTACGGTATTTTACTATAGGCATCACCCAAAAACGGCTCAACCGATTTTATTCCATATAGTTTTTATTGAAAATACGTGATAAGTATTTCAATGGCCTCACTTCCAGGAATTTTTCCAATTTTTTTGGATCCACGGTTCAAAAATCAAAGAGCATGTTTTACTTTCGAAGGTATTATTTACGAAAGTATTAGTTTTATCCAAAAGTTGTTTAAGGCTTATTCTTCTTGAAAGACCTATCCAAAAATGTGTTTCAGATACTTATTGTTTTACCACTTTGTAGGCGTAATTAAAACACATACTCATACCAAATTTCAGTGTACTAACTATCACTGAGCAAAGCCTGATTGAGATTCTACTAAAAAATTACTGATATTTAAGAGTTCAATGTATGTAAGAATAAGGGAAAAAAAAGCTTTTTTTTTATACCACGACGCTGGCAAACAAGCATACGACCCACCTGATGGAAAGCAGTTAGTTAGTAAAGCCTATGGACGCCTGCAACCCCAGAAGATCACATGCGCGTTGACTACCCTAAAAAAGACTTTACTATGTCGGTGAAATAAATACAAATTTTATATTAATTATCAACACAAAGTAAATAAATAAATTACTAGTAAGGGTTAATACCTATCAAATATCTTTAAAGGACCGGCCAAGTTTGTATCGGACCACGCATATTGTAGGGTTCCGTAGAAAGTAGTTTCTTGGAGATAACTGAAAAACGGATAAACCGATAATATGTGAAATAATTATCGTAGAAATTAAGTACTAAGCCTTCTTGGTTTTTTTCATATTTTTTAGACTTACGGATTAAAAGTTAGATGGGATATTTAGACTTTCGAACAAATATTTCTGAAAATATTGACTTAATAAAACAGTTTTAAAAATCCTCTATATATATATATAATATTTTTAAAACCGTATCGTACAAAATGTTCATATTTACAAAAAATATATTTTTGACATTTAGTTTGGCATATGTATGTATATGGAGTGCCTACCCTAAAAGTTTTTTAGCAATTAAGCCAGAAAACTAAGTAGCGGCACATGAAACACAACTCTAGATAAAATTTCAGTAATATATGTTTTTTAATAAAAATGGCTTTGACATACGGACGGACAGACGGACATGTTTCAAAACACGGACATGTTCCGTTTTTGCCATTTTGGCTATGGAACCCTAAGAAGTGTTTGCGCTGTGTTATATTTTAAAGATCTAAATTTAATGGGCTTACAGCTCTCATGACAATTGTATGACGATTTCGCAACTCGCAACAGGCTTAGTTTTGTTAATTTATCGTAATTAAGTGATTTTTTACGGTTAATATTTAAAATCGCAACAAAAAATAACCATCTATTAAGCTCACTTGCACAGCAAAAAAAAATCCAAATTCACATGAAAACACCGCTTTGATGTGCATTCAGTTTTTTTTGCTGTAATAGTCAGTATTTTTTTATTTTTTCTGATATGCGGAATATTTTTAACCATATTTCGTAAATTCGTAAATATTTTGCCGGTCACTGTACTTTAAATTCAAAATCTAGGTTTTTATTTTTTTACATTAAAATCTACTAATCGAGATCGTTATTACTTATCTTATTTAATAGGTAAGTAGCATTTCTAAAAATGTCACCGTAGTACTTAATCACAGTATTCAAATCACAAAACATCCGCAAAAGGATTATAATTATTATAAAGCTGCCCGCGCGCCTCTGAGTAAAGTCATATTCTTTGAACATTGTTGCGGTGCATCGCGGTGGATTTACGCACGATCGAAATGAGAGGGGTACGCGGGTGGCGCGGGTAGAGAGCGCCCAAACGCTCAAGGACACTCCGGCGACAATCGTCTTAAAGTAGTGGTAAAAATTGCGAAAACCGTAAATTTTTAGTTACATCATATAATAAAAAAATATTTTTAATAATTTTAAAGTTACTACCCCCATATACCTACAGGTTTGTACGGAACCCTCGGTGCTCGAGTCCGACTCGCACTTGGCCGGTTTTTTAGCTTGACATTTATGTGCTTCAAATCTTGTAAGTTAATTTCCAACCACTTGTCGGTGTCTGATTAAACTGAAATTTGGCATACGTCCGCAATTTACATGACATTGATATCCTGTACAGTCAGGAATAAAAGTGTGTACCAAAAAAAATTGAGAGTTACTGGTTAAAAACCAAATTTCCCATCACATGCGATCTTTTCAGTAGCGAAATAAGCAATTGTAACTATAGAACTTTCGTGAGACTCTAACATATTAAAAATATTTATAGCGGGTTACTCACGTAATTTAAATCGATTTTTGCTCGACATGTTTTTCGATCAATTTACGATTATTATTATCACGAGCGGCCTTCCGCGACGGCAGCAAATAAGCAATGTCTCACTTTTCTCTATTCGGGACCACCGTGTCCCGACCTGCCCCGGTCTCCCCTCGTAGTACAGGTGTACGAGTTGTGCGTCGTGTTCACAAAGCGGAGCCCCGCGTAATGACATTCCGGAGTAGCTGGCTATGACGGCTGGGTGGCGCAAAACAAAAAATCAAGCGGATAACATTTACGATCTTTTTTTTTGCCGGGTAAATTATAATCTTAGTAATCTACCCGGAATTTTAGCTTCGGAGCTTATATTCGTATTTTATAAGAAATCTCTACTATTTAATGTCAGAATTAATGCTAGAAAAAAAAGATTAATTAATATGCGTTTTGCTTAACACAACGACTTATCAAATTATTACTTAACACCATAGAGTAACAAAAATACTGGTGATGCGTTTAAAGGCATAATTGGCATCGCATTGCGACTAAGAGAAAGTAGGAGAAAAACTTTTTTGACGCGAAAAAAAATTTTTTTTGTAGGGGCACTTTGTCCCAGCCGGCCAACCCTCCATACAATAGTAGATTGTACAACAAGTGCATAAAACGCACGATTATACGCGAGGCGTTTATCCATTCGAGCGAGCTTGCGAGCGAGGATTGATATAAAGCCGAGTGTAAAATGGGTTTTATGGACGAGGGTTACACTCTAATTTTCACTTCAATTGCGAGGAAATTATTTATCGGTAATCGTTAAGCAATTTCAAGTTGTAACAAAAATATTACAATGAAAACAAATATGGTTCCCACCCATTAAATTTTTAATGTTTTTTTTTTCAACATGTGAATTTAGACATAGATACTTGTTTTCTGCCAAGTCATAAAAACATTTCGGGGCATTTTTAAACTATTATCAACTCCTATTTTATTTGATTTCATTTATTAAATTTAGCAAGAACATAATAAAAGAACAAGTTTCAGTATTCTACGAAATTTTACTGCTCAATTAATTTGTGCAATATATTTTGACTCTGTTTGGCTGTTGAGCCACATTCTTAGTCTTAGAAGAAAATTTTACTTTATGCCCTAGAGCTTAAAATGCGATTTTATGTCGTCCACGCACGACTTAAAGTCGAACTTTACGAGCATGAGAAGTGAAAAATACTTTTTTTTTGTCAAAAATTTTTATACATAGGTTTTCATAATTGCATAACCAATTACGCCCTTAAACGGATCATCATCACTTTTGTTACACCTTGTATAAGCCTGACGAAGCCATTCCATTTTCCTTTTCCTTTCCGCTTACTACATACAAAATTAAATAAGTATAATTTAAAATAAACGTCCCAGCACTTAATATGACAACGCCGAGTAGTTGACACCCTACTGACACCTTTATTGCGAATGAATTCAGTTTAATGATTATTGATTTCATTTGGATTTCATGCACCCGGACAGCGACGATCACTCGCACATTTACCTTACATACCGGGTGTTGCCTGTAACAAGAGCAATAAATTAAAACAGATTCTACTCTTCAAACAATACAACTTTTTTTCAACAACTTTTAAAAATATGTAGATTTTAAATTGTCTCTTTTTAAACAAATTTAATAGTATTTCCAATGTACGTTAAAATCCTTCTAATTCATGAAATAAAACAATTAAAAACGGATTTTATCGCGTGTACTGAGCTCAAAAAACATCCCGACCCCCCCCCTCCCCCCGGGCCAACCCGTTGACCACGAACGCTGTAAAGTTTTCGAAACGTCGGGATGTAATTTAAGCTCAGTACACGCGATAAAATCCGTTTTTAATTGTTTTATTTCATGAATAACTATCGCGGCAACCGAAGACAATATCCTTCTAATTGACATTGCTTGTCAGTCTTGTCACCCTACAGAAAAAATCAATTTCGCAATACATTGCGTGTTCGAATAAACTTTACAGTGTACTAAAAATTAAGCCACAAGTTATTGTGGTCAAGTCGCTGAACAAACATTAAATACTTTGAGGAGTAGAATCTACGTTTTTTTTTTCTAATAGTCTACTCTGTCGAAAACAATAATGGTAGTTTCTTTTACTGTGGAATAATATAGCCTAATAGTAAATGTTTAGAAAATTGCAATTGGCGAGCAGGCAGGCTTTTAATTTTTTTCTTAAAATCGAAAACATAAAAAACTCCATGGTAGAACAGGTTCCCCTTCTTTCGTAAAACTAACTTTATCAGTTTTGTAAAACTATGTAATTTAAATCTAATAGTAAAATGGCCCAGGTACCTACATTTGAACTCGTTCTTTAGCCCACACACTAAAGTGACACCCTACTCACCTTCTAAGTTCGCAGAAAACTATTTAAGTAAAGGAACACCGTTTGAAAACATCCTCCAGGAATTATTAACAACTTAAGTGTAGAAGAAATTTCCTCATCGGTATTATAATGGGCCGGAGTTTCGAAGTTCTCTTTGAAGTGTTCTGTAGGAGTTTGAATAATTCTAGCTTCGCCTTTGATAGTTGCCTGTTCACGTTAGCTAGTAGGTACTAGCGATTAAAAATGCAAATATCGCAGTCGATCCGTCTACGTCGATGACCTTTCAATACCGTAGTTAGAGAGAGAGTAAAGACGTCATTGGCGTAGTGAGTGCGGCATGGCCCGATTGAAAAACAATATAAACACAATTAATTTGTATTTACACGATTAAATATAATTTTCATGTTATAAGTATTTGAAATTATTTTAAATCACATAACGGGCAAAGTATCATTATTTGTATTGATTAAGTGGAGTTAAATATTTCAAATTAAGCTTTCGATTTATCAGGGGGTCGATTTTTGACTTTCAATGCTCAAATTCAAAGAAATTAAGCACGAAAATAATCGCACAGAAGAGTTTGTCGCCATTATTTTTGCTTGAAATTTATAGTTTAAATAATCGTGATTTTAAATTCCTATCGTTGTTATTTTTAAAACATTTTAAACAACGCGAGGTACCATAATTGCAAACAATATGTATGCAACTATGGTACCTCGCGGTTGTTAATGTTTTTATTTTAATTTTGCCTTAATTGTCTGATCATTTATTGGCCATAATTACCTAAATTATATTTGATAATATCGGGTAAATATTGCTAATACAGGATGCTATTTCAATATTTTGTTATACCGGTGTCAGTCCCCGTTTTAGGCTTAATGAAGAGAAAGTAACTTTTTATTAAGATCAGCAGTCTTTTCGATCACTTCAATAAAATCTTGTCAAGCTCAATTTTGACCATAGACCGTATTCTAACTTTAAAACACATTTAGACACAATCCAACTCCAATGCAATATAATACAGCTACTGCTTAAACGTCTGAATCAGAAATATCATAATTAGCTTGAAAATTATTCCAACGAAACTCCAATACAACTTCAATATTGGTTGATTATTTGTTGTGTGTTGGGGTTATGTTGAAGATGGATTGTGTTTTTAATGTATTGTTTATGTATTTTAAAATTACAATACGGTACCATCTCACCCCCTTTGATACTCCCGTTGCTGAGTGTACAGTTCTGAAACGAAGGCGAAGGATTAGGTTGATAGGCAAAGGCATCGGTCTCTATGATTGAATGCAGTTGATTGGATGCGCCGATACTAGTGTATCTTTGAGTCACTGTATAATGGCCTTCGGTACGAGCGGCATTGCAAGTGTATCCCGTGTCCTTTTGATAATGCTTAAATACTACTCGTGCAGCGCACCTCAAGCTCCATTAAACCATAGCAGAAAGCTAGAATAATAATGACTTATTTTTGGTACGTAACCTAGTTCTTTTGTCATGAAAAGTACAAGAAAAAGCTGTTGATTCCGTGAAATTCTGTTGAAATATGTAATATTTACTTTATAATTAATCGAAACTAAATCAGTTGCTACTGCTTTAGTGTTAAGGCTCCTTATTCCCTTAAAGGTCGAAAAACTCTATTAATGAAAAAAGCATGATGAAACTCTATTAATGAAATGAATTTATAAGATAGTTTGAAGTATTAGTAATACAAAAAAAATACTTTTGAACCATATTTGTTATTATTAAGTACCCAAAAATACGATTCTTACAGTAAGTGTCCTGTGAAGTGTGATTTTTATAGGTAATTTTAATAAAATCATACAAAATTAAACTTTTCCACTAAAACAATGTTTTTTTTTATCGTGATAGAAATATATTCTTACTTTGCTACGTTAATATTTTTAGGACAAAATATTTAAAGGTCACCGTGTTTTCATAAAAAAACTGGCATATAATCAGAAGGTATTTTGTCTATTATCCAAGATGAATCTTCGATTTTTATTTCCATGCCCGACTCAGACATAAAGACATAATATACTCAATTGAATTTTATTCAAATTGAATAAGAATTGTTACCCTTTTTTGCGTAATTTGGAAATGAACGGTACATCTAACTGGAGAATTCGGAAAGGCCTTCCAAGACGACCAATTTTTTCATATTTTACTCGTTAAAATGTAATATTTGCTCCAATGGCCGTCTAGATAAAGAAATGAACTATTGTACGCATCAATAGTTGATTTCAAAAAACAAAGTATTTTCGCCATAAGCTTCGAAGAAAATGAAGCATTTCGTGAAAATCGCGCGTTTTGGGAATAAGGTCTCTTAAGATTAGTCACATACATACCTAATAATATAAGTTTCCCATTTTTCTTTCACTTATAAAATTGAAATTATTGCTTGCAAACGATTCTGCTTAATACAAAATTAATTTAATAATATAACGTTTACATAAATATATTCTAAACGACTTCCATGCGGACGCAGACGCGCAAGGAAGTTAATGAATTATATAACATAAACTCGTTCATACAGCTCTGATCCGCAGTCCAAATTTAAATACCCTTCTAAAATTACCTACCTATTATTCCCTCCCTTCTTTCAAGTAGGAGTCGGTAAAGCCGTAACAAAGCGCGTGTATTATGCTGGCTCCTAAGAGCGCTTATTTATAGCTCCTGTCCAAGGGTTGTTGAAGCTGAGTGAGCGCACGAGTCGTGTTTAGCCAAAATAACGTGGTACCTACATGACTACTGTTACGGACACCCAGCTACCAAGTACCGTAGCTTATTTTTAGAATAACTTTTCTTGTAATTTCAGAATTAAAAAGGGCATTAAGATAGGTTTTATAATAGTAATAGTTGTCATATAATTGTAATAATTCTTGTTTTGTTATCACCGTGGTCGACGCGATAGCTTGGCTTGGGTAAAGCGCCGAGGTATCGCCTTGTCCAAGGTCATCATTCCGTGCGCGCGAGAACATTACCTGCGTACTTAGTAGAAAGAGATAACGCTATACAGAGTCTTCATGCTATCGCTATTGTTTAAAATAAGGCTATGATTACCATAAAAAAATGTATCAATGTATGTGGAACAAATAATATAATGCCCTAAGAGTCATGAGTATTACAAATATTGTATATTCGAAGAGTAATTAACAAAAAACATACTTTGTGTCATTTAAAAAGGCTCCCGGTTAAAATAGATTTAAGTACGATCAACAATGTTTCTAACTGAGCATTATTGGACCTTATGGCGTTTTAATAAGATAAAAATGTTATAATAGCGCATAAGACAACTTGTGTTTGAATAGTGGATTGATACTTTTCGACTTGGGTTCCAGAATATTCCAAGGCCGGATGAAATAGCGCACTAATCAGGTTTGTTGGAACTTTCGAGAGTTCTACCGGAAATAGATATTTAGAATCCTATTGGTTAATTTTTGCGACAGTGTTATCCACAATATGGGATGAAAAAATTGTTAAATACTGGACGCGCCGCTTGCGCAGTTGTTAGTGTGTCTTCACCGATTCGTAAAGCAAGGTTTTATTTAGTTACAAAGTTTGCGCTATCACGGGAACATTCTGGAAGTTAAAGTCAAGTTCTTTGTTTGTTTTTGTTTCGTAATTAGTGAAGTGCGGTGAAACGATATACTGTAAATATCAATCATTGTAAATAATAGACAATTTAATTAGATTCGTGCTTTTATCTAGTTCCCGTATTAGTTAGGTAATATTTAGGTTTTTCGCGTAAATAAGGCTCCGTGGGTGCACATAAAGCTTCGCGAATCGGTAAAGGTGTCGGCCGTATTCCACCGGTAATCAAGGGCCGGTGACGGAGGTCGATCTCCGAAGATCACTGCCACTGTAGACTATCGAAGAGGTTAGGTTCGAATGTAGCCCTCGGGGTTCCGGCCTCGAGTATCGCCTACATTTCGTGGTCCTTCGAACCGGATCAGGATCAAGATCTTCAGCTTCAGGAAAATTGCCCCACACATCTGTCATCGACGTGAAAAGTGTTCGCGAGTGCTTTGTTTGAGAACAGTAAATTCAGTGCGGTCGTATCGCGCATCTATAGGCTAGGAAAATTACCACGGTAGCATCTGTGGTGATTTTTAGGTTTACGCCGCGTAGCGTCGTGGCAAGTTAGGAGGTAACAAAGCGCCGGGACATTATTTCGTCGTGATCACTAATTTAGGCTCGAAAATTATTAGGTTTACGTCCGGTAGAGGTTCCCTGTGTAAATATAGTTTAGTATTCGATTGACTTTCGTGTTCGTCTTGTATAAATAAACAGTAATTGTGATATCCCGACTGACTTTTTTTGTGATAATAAATATGGACAAGTTATTAGGTATGACCACGCGATCTCAATCAAATAAGCGTAACTCGGAGGAGAGTCAAAAGAATATCGATAATACCAAAGGTTCGCAAGGCTGAGGTTCGTCAAGGTTGTAAACACAAGAAGGCTGAGGAGAGGGGAAAGTTCGCGCTGTCTACCGTCGGCGATAAATCCCGATCGCCCGACGAAGCCCACCCTGCGCCCCCCGCGCATCCCGCGCGGCCCGCGGTTCCCAGTGAAGAGGCTAATCATAGTGCCGACGAGGATGACCGCACGCGCATGTCGTTGAGGCCGTGGTTTTTCTGGCCCGTCACACGCGACCGGCGGCGTCTGGACGTGCGTCGCACGCTGTGCCACACGCCGTCGGTCGCGGGTGCGTGGGTTTTCTGGCCCGCGGCCACCCGTCGTCGGGGAAGGAGCAGTCGCATTGTGCCCGCTTTGAGAATTGGTGTGCTGTGCTTTAAATGAAATGAATAGAAAAATACTAACATTTTTTATTGTTAGAAGAAGAAGAAGACGATGAAATATTAATATTATCAAAAAATAAAAGAGAGCCAACCGATATATTTAAAAATCGGGAAAATGAAGGTGCATTTTTTAACCTGGTTCTCAAACACTTGATGTGCAATGAAGAAAAATTTACATCTTATTTTCGACTAACTCGAGAACAGTTTGCAAAAGTATTGAATCTGATTGAAAGTGATATTACTACGAAGCGAAGTAATAAATATCCTGTGCCTATTTCTCCAGCTCAAAAACTAGCGGTGTCGATAAGGTATGTACATTTAATAAAATAAATCGAAACAAAAATAATCATTTATTTGTAATTGAAAATTAGGTAGGTAGCTTTCATTTCCTATCATCAGGTAACAAAATTTAACAAAAAGTTAATGTTTACAAATATGTAGCCATATACTTAGACAGTTCTTATTTGCTTAATCAAAAAATCAACATTTTTTTATAATACATAATTAGGTTCACCTTACTTTACTTATTAAATTTAATAAGGCCAACTATCAGAAGAATCGTAACTTGACGGCATAGGTGTTAATGACAATGATTGGCTATTCTTTATTTCTAGTTCATTAACCATTTGACAAACTTTCAAGCGGGCCTCAGCAATAAGATGCGGTGGAAGTTCGCAAACAATATCTGCCATCGACTCAAAAAATTTGTGTATAGGAGACTTTTTTGGGTCTGATAATAATTTATCAAAAACACGTGCTCTTTCGTCTTGCCTGTGTTTTAAAAGAGAAACTAAATCATTCGTTTTTTTACGTTTTTTTACAGTAGGCTCCACAAACGAGTCATCAGTATTTTGTGGAGAATCTACACTCATATTTTTATCTAGATCTAGATACACACTATCTTGAGATGTATTTTGAGGTGTGTTTTCTTCACATATACTCTCGTTTTGTTCTTCACTTATTTGAACCTCTGATTCTACATTTGTAAGCGTGTGTCGCTGTGATGGTGCTTGTGACAGAAAAGTCAATTGTGACATATATTCCCATGTGTTATTATCATTTTTCGCTTGGCCAGTGCCTGAAGCCGCTTTCTTTTTCTTCATATAGTGATCTCTTATATGTTTCCAGCGTTTTTTTAAATCTGAAACTAAATAAAAGTTTTCATTAAAGTTACGTTTAATACTTACTTATATTTTTTCTGTTTCAGATACTTGGCAACAGGAGAAAGTTTACGATCGCTAGCATACCAGTATCGTATTTGTCATTCACATCTGTCAAAAATATTTTATGCAACATTTAGAGCTATTTGTAAGCATTTAAAACCATTATATTTACCACAAGTGACAGAAGAACTTTTAAAAAATGTTGCAAGTAACTTTTTAGCTAAATGGAATTTTCCTAACTGTTGCGGTGCCTTGGACGGAAAGCACTGCCGTGTGCAATGTCCGCCAAACAGTGGATCGTTATTTTATAACTATAAACATTTTTTTTCTGTCGTGTTAATGGCCTTAGTGGATGCAGACTGCAAATTTATATGCGTCGATATTGGATCTTATGGAAAAGAGGGAGACAGTGGTATATTTTCAAAATCGGTACTAGGAAAGCAGATCGAACATGGTGGATTTCCTTTTCCTGGTGACGCAAGATTACCAGGTTCAGATATTTATTTTCCACACTTTGTCATAGGAGATGGGGGCTTCAAGTTATTGCCTAGACTTATGAAGCCATATTCTAATGCCCAAAGTCAAGTAGATATTCTTAAACGACAATACAACTACAGGCTTAGTCGTGCACGAAGAACTGTGGAAAGTGCGTTTGGTATATTATCTAATGTTTTCCGAGTGTTTCATACACCTATATTACTCAAAAACACAGACACAGTAGACTACTTAATTCTCGCAAGTTGCTGTCTTCATAACATGCTAATGGAAAATAAAAGCAATGAAAACCCCACAAACTCTAATACCAGCAACAATAACACGAATCAAAGCAATTTGACGGCACTTTGACGGACTGGTGGTGTAGGAGGAGTCGCAGGAATAAATTTAAGAAATGAGTTGAAAGACTATATATGTTCACCTCAAGGGTCAGTGACATGGCAATTAAATATGGTGTAATTATAGGTACTAAGAATGTAAAATTGTAAATAAACACTCACCTGGAATTTTCATTGTTTCACTAATATTTTCCCATGTTCTGTGCTTTAAATTGTTATTTTTATAATTTTTGTCAGACGCGTCGAACAATATAGGATTACAACGTATTAGATTTATTAATAATTCATCGTTGTCTTTATTGAAATGAGACATTTTCAATATCAAGACGCCACCCGCCGTCCGTCGCTATTCTACAAAAATGATAGCGACCGACGCGTGCAGCGTGTGACCTTCGCCCGTCGACCTACCCGCCGCCGGCGGCGTTTCAGAGAAACCACCCTCAAACATTCCCGAACAAAACATCCGAACGTCGTCGGCGGCGGACACGCGTCGGTCGCCGGCCGCCGGCGACGGGTGGTCAGAAAACCCAGGGCCTGAGCATCTCACCACCACCGTCGGTGCGTTCGCAGCGGTCGAGTACAAAGCGCGCGGAAATACTTCAGATAAAATCGTTATTCGTCGTTCAACGGGTCGCGGAAGATGAGTTGTTATGGAAAAGGCTCGATCAGTTAGGTAGGTCGTCGTCTAGTGACAGTTTAGAACATGAAGCGCGAGTGCCGGAAAAAGTGAATAATCCGTTAGAAACTGTGAGTAAAATAGACACTTGGTTAGAATCGCAAAAAGTTCAACATAGACTCACGGATGAGTCACCGCCGCGTCGGTACGAAGGAGATGTAGGGTCGTCACGTTCAAAGGCATCGAAGCCTGTCAGTGAAGTTCGTAATCAACCGCGAGTGCAATACCATAGGGACTTTGACTTTGCGCTCCATCAGGGTGAGTGCGAGGACACGTCTGCCTATGCCCGCGAGCCTCAGGTGGCTCCGCCGGGGCCTACACGTCGACACTACGAGTAAAAATAGAACAGCAGGAGCAAGCGAGGCGAGACGGCGTTCATGAGCGAGGCTGCTGCAGCATTTAAAGCCATCGCCGATCAATTAAAAGAGCTTAAACGTCCAAAGCCGCCTAAACAGGTATACGAACTCCCATATTTTAGCGGCGATCCGAGTGAGTGGCAGATATTTTTCAAAGCCTACGAAGAAACAACAAAAAGGTACGAATTTAGTGAATACGAAAATATGGCTCGTCTTCGCAATTCATTACGAGGAGAGGCACGCGCTTGCGTGCATCACTTATTGGCTACGGCGTCGGATCCCGACTTAATTATCAGAATATTACAGAAGAACTTCGGTCTAAATGATTTAATTATAGATAGGGCTTTAGACGAGTTAAGGAGATTGCCGAACGTCGGAACGAGCGTCCTGGATTTAAATAACTTTGCTACAAAGGTTGCGAACATCGTTAGCACACTGGTACATGTGGATAAAAAGAACTATGGAGATAATCCGCTTCTTATTAGAGAGGTAACTGAAAGGTTAAGTCCACATCTGAGATCAAAATGGTGCTCGTACGCAAGTCAAAACATGAGTAAAGGCAAAACAGAGCTAACTCTGTTATCAAAGTTTTTAATCGAAGAAAGTGACATAGAGCTGCAGTTTAGTCACGTGAAGTCTACTTTTAGGAGGCCTACTATGCAGCGGGAGCAGCCGCCGCGACAATACGCGCCGCAACGAGACACACCGGCGACACGGCGCGATATCAAGTACGGTAGTAACAAGAATAATAAGGTTCACAGTCAGCCGCCGACGCACAAGCCGCCCGAGAGAAGCTATAACATAGCGGAGGTGAAATCACAAGAGGTCTGTTTATGCTGCGGCGGAAAGCACAGGGTCAGTGTTTGCAAGAAATTACTAGGTATGTCTATAGGAGGACGCCTACAGTGGGCACAGGAAAATCAAGTATGTTTCAAGAGTTTAGAAAGGAAATACAGCCACGAGCAATGCCTAGCAAAGGGCTGCGGTGTAGCCGGCTGTCGTTATGTACACCACAAGTTACTTCATAGTAACGAAACGTTACCGCGACTGGGCGGGGAGTCCCCACGCATCGCCCCCGCCTCGCCCCTCCCGCATCGAGCCGAGCGCAGAGGCACGCGGCACGGCCGATAACGAGCAGGCAACAGCGCATACAACGACTGTACTTAATGCGACATCGGATAAGGGTCAGAGTACAGCGGTACTATTAAAGGTAATTCCAGTGAAGGGTCCGCTGAAGAGGGTCGAAACATACGCCCTTTTAGACGACGGAAGTACGATTTCATTAGCAGAACAATCACTAATGGAAGAAGTAGGCATCACAGGTCCGCAGGTTCCACTGAATTTGAACGGCGTCTCAGATATGAAGTCAGGGGATCAATTAAGCCGTCGAGTCAAAGCGAAGGTCAGAGGTCGTAATCTGCCAGCCTACGAGGTCACGTTTAAAACAGTAGAGTATCTCGGATTACGAAAGCAAACAATAAGCGACGACGTTATGAAATGCAAGCATATCGTTGATTTTAAAAATGATGCCTGTTACGATGGCACAGTGAAGCCTAGAATATTAATAGGAACTGATCATTGGCATTTAACAATTCCAGAGCAGGTGCGAGTTGGTGAGGACGATGAGCCCGCCTTAGTTCGCTGTCGTCTCGGTTGGGTGATCTACGGAACTACACCTACTGCAGTAAAACACTTCTATAATTGCATTAACACGTTTAATTTTGAAGATTTTTTTTTCACATAAAAATGACGATAACGGTATCTATATAAAGATATTTCACATTCAATAACTTCCTTAGTGATTAGAATGTAATTAAATTACAATAATCAGAATATTTAATATTAGCACTTCACATAAAAATGACGATAACTGTATCTATATAAGGATATTTCACATTCAATAGTTACCTTAGTATCGTAAACGTCTACTTTCCGCACAAAAGGAAAATAAAGAGGATGGAGTACTAGCAAAACTGGTAAGTACAAATAAAGACTCGGCTGGTAATTTGGCTGCAGGAAAATAATGGATTAATGAGGCGGGTGATATGGATGGTGACAGATGATTCGCTGGCTGAACGTAGCCTAAATTAAAGAGCCAGGTCTTTGTACGCCCGTCAAACGAGGCAATTAGAATTTTGGGAATATTTTAGCAAAACAACAAAAAAAAGCTATTATGGCACAAAAACACTGGATACAAAAAAAGGAATCGGATTTATAACATTTTTAAAAAAATGTAAATAATATGATATTCTCGAAAGACAGGATGGCTAAAGCTGTAGTTGAATTTGAATAGAGTTCGTGGGCAAGCGTCCCCTTTGGTTTAGGCGGACCCAACAGCTCGCTGAACTCTCTTTCACACTTGGAGAGCCCGCTGGATGCGGGCTCTAATTCTCCGACGACGGTGAAGAATCACGCGGAACACGCGGCGGTTGCAGACCGTCTCGCCGGTCCGGCACCCACAAGCGCCTTCCGGAGTCCTCCCGGCTCAGGCGGTCCCACTGGTGGCCTTTTTATCCGGCAACGTATTTGGTTTTTAAAAAGAATTTGTATTTAATTCAATAATGTATTAAAATAAATAAATAAAATAAAAAGCCTTTATTAGTTCTCTGCGGTACAGTAAGGTAATAAAATAGTAATAATAATAAAATTTATGTTATTATGATCGCAGGGACCCCTCGTCGGGTGAAGGCCTCCTCCAGTTTTTGCCAGTATTTCCTGTCTTGAGCTTTCTGTAACCAGTCTTTGCCAGCTGTGGACACGATTTCATCGAGCCATCTTTCCTTGGGCTTTCCTCTTTTTCTTTTTCCCGAAGGACCGCGCCATAGAGTACTTATTTTTGCCCACCTTTCTTTGTGCATTCGCGCTGTATGGCCGCACCACTTCCATTTTAATTTTTGTGCGAAAGTTAGGGCGTCTATTATTCCAGTTTTCTTCCTTATGTCTGTATTCCTTTTTTTGTAAATAAGCTTAAAGTTTAAAACACTTCGTTCCATGGCACGTTGACAGCGTTGTATTTTATTTCTCGCGTCGTTGTTGAATATCCACGACTGGCATGCATAAGTCAGACTAGGCAAAAGGCAGGTGTCGAGAACTTTTTTCTTTAGCTTCATGGACATGTTTGATTTTAAAATTTCTTTATATTTCCAAAATTTGTTCCATGTAATGGCAATTCTTCTCGAAATTTCTTCGGTTTTCCTATTTTTGTTAAAAGAAATTAATTTGCCCAAGTAGACATACTCTTGAACATATTCTAAGGCTCTTGAGTTCACTTTTATTTCTCTACAAATAGAGTTTGTTATAATCTTTGTTTTTTGTATGTTTAACTCTAAGCCTATGTTTTTGCTGACGTGGTTTAAGTCATTTATCATTGTCTCTAAGTCGCGTGCCGTTTCCGCGAAAATCACGATGTCGTCTGCGAACCGTAAGTTGCTTAAATATTTTCCATTTATTAATAAGCCTTTGTGGGTCCACTCTAGGTCCTTCATAATATTTTGCAGAACTGCAATAAATAGTTTTGGCGACAATGGGTCGCCCTGTTTTACACCACGCTTTATGTCTATGGGCTCACCGGTTCGATCCAGTTTGATTTTGCTTGTACTTTTACTGTAAATATCTTTTAATATTTGTATGTACGTCTCATGTACGTTTTGAGCTCTTAGTGCGTTCCAAATGCCGTAATGTGATATAGAGTCGAACGCTTTTGCGTAGTCTATGAACGCCAGGTATAACGGTCGTTTGAATTCCGTATATTTTTCAATAACTTGGTCAACTGTGTGGATATGGTCCATAGTACTAAAACTTTTACGGAACCCCGCTTGCTCTACTGGTTGATTTTGCTCTATGTTGTGGCTTATTCGTTCCTCTAAGCACATAGCGAAAAGTTTGTATATGCTTGGTAGCAGGCTGATTGGGCGATAGTTAGCTATATCTGCGTGACTGCCTTTTTTGTGTAGAAGTATTATGTTCGATTCGGTCCATTTAGTTGGTACTTTTTTTTCTTGTAAGATTTTATTAAATAGGTGCGTAAGAGGCGTCGCTATAATATGTCTAGCTAACTTAAGCGTTTCGTTGGAAATAGAGTCCGGGCCAGGGCTTTTATCTGATTTTAATTTTTCTATTTTTTTAATTATGTCTGTGGGGCTAAAATTGTGCGGCGGTGTTATACTGCTTTCGTATTCTATGTCTGTTTGCTCGGGCTGTTGGCAAGAGTAGAGCTTTCGGTAGAAGTCAGTAGCTATATTAACAATGTCTAATCGCGTCTGTTTTTCCTTAGTCTTTTTCCCATTTTTTGTTAGAGCCGGTATCCATTCTTTTATCTTGTTGAGTTCTTTAAAAGCTTTTTTCGAACTTCCTGAGCTTTCCATATGCTTTTGTATAGTTTGAAGTCGATGCTGGTAGTAGTCATTTTTTATGTGCTTGCTTGTTGTTTTGTATAGAAAAGCTAATTCTTTTTTTTGTTCCTTTGTTTTTGGTTTTATTTTTTGTAGTTCTTGCCTTTTTTTCAGTAGTTTCTTTGTTTGTTCTGTAATGACGCTTGGTTTTTTAATTTTATCTTGTGTTTTTATTGATGTTATGCTTGAAATTATATTATTCTCAAGTTTTCTGTAGTATAATTCAACATTATTTGTCTGTGTACAGGGGGGGTTGGTGGCCATGTTTTCTTTGAGGTGGTGTAGGAATTGAACTTCTATATTTTGGCATTTAATTTGGTTGTTCTTTATACTATAACTCGCTCTGCATTTTTTTATGTTTGTTAATTTTAAAGTCCCTCGTAGGAGTCGGTGGTCGCTAGGGTAGTTGAGGTTACATATTACTTCAATATTTGTAAATCTTTTTGGAATGTTTGTTAGAATATAGTCTATTTCATTTTTTACTAGTTTGTTTGGTGAGATCCAAGTCCATCTGTTTTTTAAGTTCTTTTTGAAAATTGTGTTCATTATGGTGAGATTATTTTGCAGGGCGAACTGTACGAGTCTCTCTCCTCTCGCGTTTCTCTCCCCATAACCGAACTTTCCCATGATAGAACTTTCATATGGTTTAGGCGTTCCGATTTTAGCGTTAAAATCTCCCATCAAGATTATATTATTTTCACATGTCTGTAATGCTGCATCTATGTTATGGTAGAATTTGTCGACATCTTCTGTGCTCGCGTCTAGGGTAGGGGCGTAGACTTGAATTAATGACAATGACATTTTCCCGAATTTCATATGGAGAGCACATACTCGATCTGAGACAGGGTAAAAGTTCTCGATGTTTCTTTTATATTTAGTTTTTATTATAAATCCTACGCCGTAGTGACCTTTCTTTTCCCCTATGTGGCATAGTATGTGGTCTGCGTCTTCAAGTACTTTACTTCCTGTTCTTCTTATTTCTGCCAAGCCAATAATGTCGTATTTCATTTGCGATATTGCTTCTTTGAATTCTATAAGCCTCTCTGTTGATGATAGAGATCTGACGTTGAACGTACAGGTATATATTTGTTGTTCTGGAGGGTCGTAGTCGTTGGTTTCCGCGGTGACAAGCCGTATTGGAGGTTGTGGAGGGGTCGCTGCTAGTTGCTATTGTTGTGGTGATGAAGGGGCGGGGGCGTCAGAGGTGGCCGGTGTAGTCATGTCGATTCTAGGCGGTGTCATGTATTGAGTTATGTCCATTTTGTTTCTCTTTGGGACTTGTTGGGCCGGTTTATTAAAGTTATGTTGCTTGTCGTTTGAACTTATATTTTCAGGCGATAATGATAAGTTCCTTTTATTGCCCTTCCACTCGCTTTTGTTGCTCTTTTTTCCATTTATTGTATGGTTCGATTTGGCAGGTACCAATTTGTTGTATCTCAGTGTGACATTTTCCCCCTTTTCTTTCCTCTCCTTCATTTCTATAATTAGTTTTTTTCTTTCTTCCACCACTTTGGCCGGGAAGTATTGTTTTATGTAGTAATTAGTTTTTTCGAAGTTGGATTTATTTTTAAGAATTTCTATCTTTTTTCCCATGGTAGTTAGAACAACCATGATGGGTCTGGGGTGATCTCCCTTTCTTCCCAGTCTCTTCACCAGCTCTATCTCAGTTTTTGCGCAGTGTATTTTAGCTATGTTATTTATAATTTCAATGGTTGTGTTTTGTAGTTCAAAATAGTTTCTTTCTCTTTCCTCTACTCCGAATATTGTTAAATTCCTTTGTGTCGACTCTCTTTCCATTCGCTCTAATCTCAACTCTTGGCTGTCTAGCCTCTCTCTTAATTCTGTGTATTGGCTTTCGATTTGCCGAAATTTGCTGTTTGTATTATCGTTTATTGATTTGGTAATACTTTCCTTCATTTCCTGAAGTTCTAGTTTTTGAAGGTTCAGGTCCTCTTGGATATTTTTTAGAATACGTTCCAGTCCCTCCATTTTTTTCTTTCAGCTTTGTTTTTACAGAAGACTATTTACTTAGCTGCCCTCTAGTGGCGAGTAGCAATATTGATTGATCGGTCTTTACTTTTGCGCCCTCTATGAGTGAGTAGTAGTACTATTCGTTTTTCGGTACTCGGCGCTAGATGGTGCTGCAATTAATTAACGTGAACACCGGCCTGTGACGTTTATGCAAGAAGGATGCGCTAAATCATTGTCTTTTAGGTTATAATTGTGATGAATTGTGATGAATTGTCTATTTGTCACTTCTTTTATAGCCACTTTAGTCCGTATACACTCCAAGAAAGTTATTAATATGAAGCACTGGAATCACATTCGATAAAAGTACTTAGTTTTTGCACTGTAAACAAACTTCGACGTAACACTTTTTTATTGTTTTTATGCCTTTTTTCACGATATTTCGAGTAACTTTTTATTGTTATAACAACTTTGCACTTCACTTTTTGTCCAAGGTGAGATTTTAAGGAGATTTATTAGCTTTTTACATTTTTAAGAACGAGAAACACACGGAGCTGATATTGTTCGGTGCACAGCAGCGCCACCCACACCCAAATCCTCAATAATGTATTAGCACTTGCTATATAACGTTTGAACGCAAAGATCTAGAGAAATAGATCGCACTTCAACACGTTGCAACTAAGCAAATTATATCAAAACCCTCAGACTAAACCAGAATATGGGTTTTTTTCTTTAAAAATCTCCTCGTCCATCTGACACACTCAATCAAAATCAACTTTTCTTTTTTTGACAATCTGGAATACCTCAAAAATTCATATTCAAAATTAGCGCGAATATTATCTCAATTTTATAACTGCCAGTCGTGTATCACAAAATGCGGACTGATATAAGCGCCATCTATACGTAATGCCGTGAATCACAATGTACGCTTTTTTATATATCAACCGCGACCTTAGACCTCCCTTAGACACAGAAGTTCAGAAGCTACACTACCTACTTCATGCGACGACTCATCGAAGAACAAGACGTAGCGCTGCACTGCCGTACGGAGGAAGACGTTGAGCTGCACGACTTAGTAAAGTCATACTTCGAAGTGGACTCATTAGGTATAAAAACTTTAAATAAAAGTAACCCGCAGAGCAACGAGCGGTCGAGATCTTCAACCAAACATGTAAGAAAATTGAGTCAAATAGATACGAGGTCGGTCAGCTGTGGCGCGAGGACGATACAAAGATGCCGCCCAGCTACAACAATGCTTTAACGAGGCTTCATTCTACAGAAAGAAAAATGAAAAGGGACGACAACTATGCGGAGGCATAAAAGGCGCAAATAAAAAATCTGGTAGATAAAGGTTATGCTGAAAAGGTCAACGAACGTTCAGACAGTGATTTTACCTTTTATTTGCCTCAATTCGGAGTAACTAACGTCAATAAACCAGGCAAGTTGAGGCTAGTTTTCGACGCTGCGTCAAAGGTCAAAGGTCGAAGTTTGAACGATCACATTTTAGAGGGCCCCGATCTATTACAGTCTTTACCAGTAATCTTATACCGGTTTAGATAAGGGCAATACGCAGTCGTCGCAGACATTGCAGAGATGTTCTTACAAATAAGAATACGAAAAGAAGATCAGCCGAGTCAGTTATTTTTATGGAGGGAGAATAGTAAGAGCGTTCCAGAGGTATACAAAATGAATAGTATGATTTTTGGAGCGGCGTCGAGCCCGTTTCTAGCACATTGCGTGCGAAATAAGAACGCATTGGATAATGCAAAGGAATTTCCATTAGCCGTCGAGGAAATTACAACTAATCATTATATGGATGATTTCGTTTCAAGTTTTAAAGATTAATCTGCATTGGTTTCCAGCTCCCTGCAAGTAGCCGAGTGCCACGAGCGTGGCGGGTTCCAGCTGCGCGGATGGTGCTCAAATAGCGAATTACTCCGCTAGCAGATACCAGCGGAACTACAAGCAGAGACACCCGCGCAGCTGGGTAACAAGGAAAGTAAAATATTAGGATTATTTTGGAACCCTCAGACTGACGAACTCGGCTTTAATACAAAATTGATAAGAGTGCCTCAGGAGGTCAAAGATAAAATTAGAGCCCCAACGAAAAGAGAAATGCTCTCAGCTGTCATGTCAATCTATGATCCTTTAGGCCTATTAGCACATTATACTATATCACCGAAATGTACGTTACAGAGAATTTGGAGTAAGAAGATTGAATGGGATCAGTCGCTGCCGCAGGAAGATGTGGAAGCCTTCAACGACTGGCTGAAGGCTCTCGACAGCGTCACGACCTTAAGAATACCACGGTGCTACTTCACAGCGAACATGAAGTCGCCAAAACAACTACACATTTTTGTTTTTGTGGACGCGAGTACTCAGGCGTACGCATGTGTCGCGTACTGAAGATATAAGGTAGAGGCAAATTATTTAATTACTCTGATAGGCAGACGGAGCAAGGTATGCCCGATTAAGCAGCTGAGCGTCCCAAGGCTCGAATTACAAGCGGCTTTTATTGTATCAAGGCTAAAGGAGACTATATTGAAACATCATCGTTTCGACGTTGAAAAAGTCGTTATGTGGAGTGATAGCTCTACAATTCTTCATTGGGTATGGAACGACGCTAAACGCTACTCTATGTACGTACCAAACAGGTTAGGCGAGATAGCGGAGCTTACTCGACCCCATCAGTGGAGGTGGGTACCAACCAAGGTCAACCCAGCGGATGCGGCTAGTCGGCCGGATAAGAAACGACAGGTTCATGCACACAGCCTTTGGTATGAGGGACCAGATTTTTTGAGGCGGCCGGAGTCTGAGTGGCCTCAAGAACGTCCGGCAGAGGGCGACACTCGTCCTGTTGAGCCCGAAGGGCTAGAGGAGGTTAGCTGCGCAACACTAGAGGCGCCATCTTTGAATAAGATCCCTATACCCGACCCAGACAGGTTTTCGAACTACGATAGGCTCTTAAATGCAACAGCGAGAATATTTCAATTTATTGAACGTTTAAAAAATAAAGCTTATGTCGCATTACAGTTACATCATCTGAAGACAGCAGAACACCTACTGTTCCAGTTCTCACAGAGGCAAGCCTTCACCAACGAACTACTGAGGCTGTCACGGAGGGAGCCCATACCGCCGAGCAGTCGACTCTACGGTCTGGATCCAGTGTTAGAAGACGATGGACTGCTGAGGATGCGAGGACGCGTCAACGCCGCACCGGTCCAGGGACTGAACAAAAAGCCCGTCATACTTGATGGCAAAAACAAGGTCATATTTTTACTTATTTTACGGGCACATCGGCGAAGTCATCACGCGAACAATGAACGCGTGATCAACGACCTACGACAGCAGTATTGGATCCTGCATCTAAGGCCATCAGTGCGCCGAGTAGCGCATGCATGCATGATATGTAAAATTAGAAAAGCGAGACCCGAGGTTCCTGCAATGGGTGATCTACCGTCAGCGAATAACGCCGTATCAAAGGCCGTTTACCCACTCAGGGGTAGATTTATTCGGGCCATTACACGTTACTATAGGAAGGAGGCACGAAAAAAGATGGGTCCCTATTTACATGCTTAACAACAAGAGCTGTGCATTTAGAAGTTATTTCGTCACTTTCAGCTGACAGTGCGATCATGGCGTTGCGGCGTTTCGCTGCGCGAAGAGGGTGGCCAGCAGTACTCTTCAGCGACAACGGCACCAACTTCCGAGCGGCCGATGTCGAGCTACGCCGAGCCTTCGAAGAGTGGCTACCGCTGCTCCAAGAATACGGACTGCAACACGGGCTGCGTTGGCGATTTATACCGCCCGGCGCGCCTAACCAAGGAGGAGCATGGGAGCGGTTGGTGCGCTCTGTCAAGACGGCAAAGGAGGAGACCCTTAGAACTTTGCTGGCGGAGGTTGAAAATACAGTCAACGCTCGACCTCTCACTCACGTGTCAGTCGACCCGAAGGATGAAGAAGCGCTCACGCCAGCACATTTTCTTCTTGGAGGTTCCACGGGCCTACCCTTGACTGGTCCGTGCGAAGAGGCTGATCGACGAACCTGGCGCGCCACACTAGCGCTCGCTGATCATTTCTGGCGAAGGTGGATACGTGAATATTTACCTCTACTCGCTCCACGTCAGACACCGAGCAACCAGGCACGACCACTTCAGGTTGGAGATTTAGTAATTATCGTCGACCACACGCTACCACGGAACGTGTGGCCTAGAGGCATCGTCACAGCAGTCTTCCCTGGACCAGATGGAGGAGTGAGGATGGCGGACGTCTCTACTAAAGGCGGAGTCTTCAGGCGTCCCACTACGAAGCTGGCTGTCCTACCTGTACGAGAAGGCTGACCACGTCACGAATACGTGTTCAGCGGAGGGAGAATGTTACTGTCAGATAGATAAAATTAAGGCTAGGTTTTGATAACCTAGAACTATGCCACAGCTTATTTTTCCTGAACACAATTAAATAAATTATTATTAAATCACTAAATCAAATGTTGATGTCGCAAGGGTCTTGCTCTATGCAGGGCTGGTGTGAAATTAAACAAGTGGATACTGTACTAAATCTTTATGACCTATTCTTGCTTTTGAAAATAACTTGTTAAATCCAAACACTGGATAAATCTCTCTTTTCGTTTAAGTTCGACACCAACTAAAAATTCTAGGAGCTCAGCGGTTAAGCTAGGTCGTTAACAAGGTTCAAAGGTTGAGATTTATTCAGGTTTCTCTCTAAATTCTTAACTAATTAGGTTAGTCCCTATGGTTTTATATATCAGAGATTTCTAAATTTAAATACTTAATGTTGGTTCTCAAAACTAATGATATTTACTTTTCCACAGAATTCCTACTGCCATTTAAAATTAATAAAGGACTGAACCGACCTCAGAAGCTGTTCTTCGCCAGTCGCTGATGTGCAAGAAGCTTGCCACGTCGCAAAGCTACAGGACGCTGTCCGGAAACTGCTCACACAGACTTTGCAGCGGGGCACCGACTTCCAAGAAGCTCAGACCGCTTGGCCGGAACAAGGTGGTGATGAAACGCATGGAGGAGCCGCTGCTCGATCCATAATGATATGAGAGTACAATTTAAGTCTTCACTATAACATTTGTACTACATTGTACAATGGTTGCAAAATACAACACATTGGTTGAAAAAAACAACACCCGACTCCTGCAAGGAACAATATATTATCTGCATTAGTCGACTGAACTACAGCCCTGATAAATTGACAAAACTGAAGAAAGAAACCTTACCGGAGAATGGAAAATATTCCTATAACATCTCTACAGAGCACGCCCTCCCTAAGGCAAGTTCAAATCTGAAAACCAAAAGCATGGTCAAAATAGCTAGAACACGTTTCACGCCGTGATAGCCAAAAACCCTATTAATTTTTACTTACGATTCTCCTTTGCAGATAACCGAGGATTATTGAACCGCCACCTTCGCTGCCACCAAGGGCAAAATTTCAGAAGGCTGCTTGAGCCCCCCCTTGCACAAGGCCGCAAATCAAATGACCGAGTCATTCCTAGTGACTCCCAAGATGGAGGAACCAGAGGACAGAGGACCCAATTCAGGGTGGCAATTAAATAAATATAAATCCCTCTAATTATTGTTGATTGATTCCAGCGAAACAACTTTCCTATCAATAGGTCAAAGACATGATACTAAATATCCAAATACTTTACTTCAAAACCCGCTTTCAGAATTTCCAGATACATTTTCTTTGACTACATTTCATTTACTAATTTTCCAAAATACCTATTTATGAAACGCCAATGTTATTAAAAATGACAGAAGAAAAACCCATAATTTAGGCTAAATTTATTAGATGACAACCCCATACAGATAAACACAAAGTGCATTCGAACGGCGCTGTTTGAAGCATTGTTATAACCGATCGAATCGAAGGTGTTCAAATTGATTGATAAGAAACTATTCTAATTAGAACCAAAAGACGATGTAACAACGTTACAATACATCTCCCCCCGATTTCAAGGTTCAACGTAGGTGAACCGCTCGCTGTCCTCAGCGACTCTCATCAAATATTTAATGTGAAATTGATTTGAAGAAAATTTTCTCCAAAAGCAAGAAAAGTGGATTTAAAAATGGAATTAATAGGAAAGAAAAAGAAAACCAAATCTAGCATAAGTTCGAGATTGCAAACCAATAAAACTAATACTAGGAACTCTAATTTCTATTTGTAGAATACCTCTTCATCTACTTTTCGAAAGAACAAAAAATAAAATAATAAATATATAATCTCGAACCCACACAGACACCGAAGGTAAAATAAACTATGTGGCCTACATGCTGCACAACATAGTAACCCCTTCCATAAACTAACTATCTAGTACTCAGTCCGTTAGCGTTCCCAGGACAACGCAGAGTTGAGCCCGTTATCCTGTGAACGCTAAAGCCAGCCGCCAGGTCTGTAATTCAGCATTCATCAATATATTCCCTCCTATACCGGGCAAAATCAACTTCCTGTTCGACAAACTACATCAAACTAAACAAACTACTATCCAAATTTAAGTTACCACTTCCTATTTGTTGGCAACATTCGCTACAAAGGTCAAACACGGAATCGTTACTCTGGCAGACCAACCAGAGGAAACGAACGTCCGATATCATGCTGCATAACATCTGTAAAAAATTGTGGTATACCACATCTAAGTGCAGCAGCATGTGTTTCATATGAAACAGTACTCAAATGTTTATCGGGCATGCCAAACTGACAACCCTCGCGATTAAAAATTGCGCATTAAAATAAACATACTATTTCAATTTATGCCGGATATGGTAAGTATCAAGCACTATGCAAATACAATACATATTCATTTTGGTCATATTAAAGATAGCTCTGATTAGAGACTGAGCACTGGTTGAATCGCGCCTAACATACCTCACGCACTATCAAAACTCATACATTCTTCCCGCAATACAAAAATAATAGTGAAAACAGTTTACCTGTTCACCACGTTCCGCTCAGAAATTCGTGATTAAATATTTACCACAATATTCAACACTACTAATAAACAATTACCACCACATTTATTGTTGTGACATGAGAGATAGGTGACAGTAGTTGTCAACTCTGGCTGCAAGGCGACGTTCCAAAACGAGCGAAGCCTTACATCCAGAGATGACTTCTACCTCAAAACCTACATCAACATTGACCTACTTAAAATCTTTAATATGCCACGAGCCAATTGGTGTGCCATCCAATCTTTCGAGATCGTACACCAGAGGGGACAAAACCGTCTTAACCCTACATTGTTCATATTTGGGAGCCAGTTTTCACATCAAAAACTTAGAAGCGTCACTTTGTATGTAAGTACGCTTGTGAACAATATCCCCTACTGAAAATTTCGCCTCGCGGCGTCTTAAATTGTAGTACTTGGCATTGGTTTCATGAGCTTGTAACATACGTAACCTAACCTGTTCAAAAATATCTCTCATAACTCCAAACTCTCCTGCATACTCCTCTCGCGGCATTCCTATGACATAGTCTTTGTCGGTGTTTTTATAAAATGAGCCGTTAATAACGGGTTCCCTAGCGTGCACTAAAAAGAAAGGAGAAAAACCTGTGGTTTCACTGACTGCACTATTTATTGCAAACTTAATTTGGTGCAGTTTTTCATCCCAAGTCCGGTGATTGTCCTTTACGTATGACGCTACGGCCGTCATTACTACTTTGTTGTACCTTTCGACTAAGTTCACCTGCGGAGTGTAGCGCGGACCATAAAAGATGTTAGGCACGTTGTAACGTTTCAACAACTGCTTAAATTCTGATCCCGTAAATTGTGTCCCATTATCGGCAATTACGGTCTCAGGTACTCCGTGCTCCAAAATGACATGGTTTTCAAAATGCTTCGCCACCAAAGCGCTCGTAGCGCAGCGAAGGGGGAAAAGCAGTGTATGTTTCGAAAAGCAACAAGTTACCACATATAAAAATGTATATCCTGCTCGAGAGCGCGGAAGCGGACCGACGAGATCGATACTAACTACCAACCATGGTCGTCGACACACTTTTGGTTGTCCCATAAGGCCTGCAGTCGGTTTCTGTGAGTGTTTGTAGGCTGCACAGACATTGCAAGCCTTCACGAACTCGACTACATCCTTGTACATCCCGGGCCAAAAGTAAGTCAATGCCAACCGGCGATGAGTTTTAAAAATGCCTAAATGAGCTGCAGTTGCTTCATAATGGTTATTCTGCATAACTTTCATTCGCTCACTCTTCTTTACCACTTCCTTCCAATCGAACTCTTTTAACAAGTTATACTTTTCCTTTGAAAGTCTATATAATTTCCCGTCTTTCAAACAAAAATTTGGAAAGTTTGCGGGAAAAGATTTATAACAACGTTAACATTCGTCACATTTATCGCGTCAACCTTTATGAGTCTTGATAGTGCGTCAGGCACTACGTTAAGAGATCCCTTCCTGTGCTCAATCTCAAAATCATATTGAGACAGTCTGCAACCCCAATGAGCTAATCTCCCCGACGGGTTTTCAAGATTCATAAACCATTTTAGTGGCGCATGATCCGTAATTACTTTAAACTTACGCGAGCCTAGATATGCCTGAAACTTTTCTACTGAGTATACTAAGGCTAAAGCTTCTCTTTCTGTGGCGCTGTAATTGCGCTCACATTTATTTAAGGCACGACTGACGTACGCGATAGGATGTTCGACATTCCCAATGGTCTGAGCGAGCATGCCTCCAATTCCGTAAGAAGACGCATCGCAATGTACGGAGAAAGTTTTCTCAAAGTCCGGCACCGCTAAAATGGGTGCTGTGACTAATGCGTTCTTTAACGTTTTAAATGCTTGCTCTGCTTCCTCACACCACCTGAAAGGCGGCGCGTTTTTACCCCGCGACGTAAGTTTATTCAAAGGAGCGGCTAACGTAGAAAAATTTCGAATAAAACGTCGATACCATGAGCACGTTCCTAAGAAAGCCTGTACGTCCCGCGAAGTCGTGGGCGTGGGGAAGTTCAAAATGGCAGAGACCATGTCAGGATCAGTACGCAACCCAAACTCGTCTACGACGTAACCGAGGTATTTAATGGACTGTCTGAAGAACTCGGATTTTGTGAAGTTGATTGTCAAATTTGCCTTTTTCAACCTCTCCAGCACACGATTCAATAACCGCAAATGCGTCTGAAAATCTGACGAACAAATCACGATGTCGTCTATATAACAAAAAGCTTAACCTGTATCTATGTCGCTGGCTAAATTATGGTCGATAAGGGTGTCCATCAGCCTTTGCTGACGCGCAGGCGCTCCGCACAAACCAAACGGCATAACTTTAAACTTGTACACCCCTCGACCAGGTACACAGAACGAAGTTTTCTCTTGTGAGGCTTCAGCTAACGGTATTTGCCAGAAGGAGGAACTTAAATCGATCGTGGTCAGGTATTTCACTTTCTTTAGACTATCGAGAATCTGAGTCATATATGGAATGGAATACGAATCTCCTTTTGTGATCGCATTTAATTTCCTACAATCTAGACAAAAACGCCAATCGCCGTTAGACTTCTTCACTAATAAAGCCGGATTATTCCACGGACTCTCACAAGGTGTGACGACGTCTAGCTTTAACATGCGTTCCAACTCGTAAACTAATGCAACGCGTTTCTCTGGTGACAATGGGTATTGTTTCGTTTTAATTGGTAAGGCATCCCCGGTATCTATGACATGCTCCACCAAAGTGGTTCTGCCTAACCCCTTTTCTTCGAACGAAATGTCCCTAAATTTGCCTACCATGGTATCCGCGAATTCTTTTTCAGCTATAGTTAAATGATCATATGACCTAATCGTGTGTACCTGTTCTGCATTTAAAGCGTTGCAGTTGAAATACTTTTCAGGCGACTTCATATATTCAGCACTTTTAAATACGTCTCTGGCTAAACCAAAACAATTGAAAAAATCGACTCCTAAAACTACGCCAATAACAATTGTGGGTACCACTACAAATTTTATGACATGTGTCGCATTTTATGACACCCAGCTGCTAAGTACCGTAGCTTATTTTTAGAATAACTTTTCTTGTAATTTCAGAATTAAAAAGGGCATTAAGATGGGTTTTATAATAGTAATAGTTGTCATATAATTGTAATAATTCTTGTTTTGTTATCACCGTGGTCGACGCGATAGCTTGGGTAAAGCGCCGAGGTATTGCCTTGTCCAAGGTCATCGTTCCGTGCGTGCGAATAGTAGAAAGAGATAAAGCTATACAGAGTCATCATGCTATCGCTATTGTTTAAAATAAGGCTATAATTACCATAAAAAAATGTATCAATGTATGTGGAATAAATAATATAATGCCCTAAGAGTCATGAGTATTACAAATATTGTATATTCGAAGAGTAATCAACAAAAAAGATACTTTGTGTCATTTAAAAAGGCTCCCGGTTAAAAAAGATTTAAGTACGATCAACAATGTTTCTAACTGAGCATTATTGGACCTTATGGCGTTCTAATAAGATATAAATGTTATAATAGCGCATAAGACAACTTGTGTTTGAATAGTGGATTGATACTTTTCGACTTGGGTTCCAGAATATTCCAAGGCCGGATGAAATAGCGCACATCCAATCAGGTTTGTTGGAACTTTCGAGAGTTCTACCGGAAATAGATATTTAGAATCCTATTGGTTAATTTTTGCGACAGTGTTTTCCACAATATGGGATGAAAAAATTGTTAAATACTGGACGCGCCGCTTGCGCAGTTGTTAGTGTGCCTTCACCGATTCGTAAAGCAAGGTTTTATTTAGTTACAAAGTTTGCGCTAGCACGGGAACATTCTGGAAGTTAAAGTCAAGTTCTTTGTTTGTTTTTGTTTCGTAATTAGTGAAGTGCGGTGAAACGATAGACTGTAAATATCAATCATTATAAATAATAGACAATTTAATTAGATTCGTGCTTTTATCTAGTTCCCGTATTAGTTAGGTAATATTTAGGTTTTTCGCGTAAATAAGGCTCCGTGGGTGCACATAAAGCTTCGCGAATCGGTAAAGGTGTCGGCCGTATTCCACCGGTAATCAAGGGCCGGTGACGGAGGTCGATCTCCGAAGATCACTGCCACTGTAGACTATCGAAGAGGTTAGGTTCGAATGTAGCCCTCGGGGTTCCGGCCTCGAGTATCGCCTACAACTACAGTAGTATACTCTCGTACGTATCCTTATCATACGAATTATAGAATTGTACGAGTATAATGGGGGAGCCACATCACTGCGAGCTAGGCATATAGGTAAAGTCTCTCGAGTGGCGTGGCTGCGAACCCCTTAGTCGGAAGTACGAGTAGAAACAAAGTTAAATTTTACGAAACCTGAAAGCGACTGCGATCTCCCAACTCAGAAGGGAAACTACAGGTCTTGTTAGCATTGATGCCGTTTTATCGTGTAGTTTCTCAAAACAATAGAAGAGCTATTGGTTAATACGAAATTGGCGAGCACGTACTTGGTAAACGATAATAAGAACGTGTATTCATATTTAACTGTGTTGACAGCGATTGGCACTGTCGTCTGAGGCATGATTTATAGCTAATTATCTTGGAGGTGCTGAGTTGACAACACTCACAGTCATTAATGCGGGGATCAGGTACAGTCGCGTCGCCATCAGATATATCGGGGCGGCAAAATTAGTCACATATATCTAAACAATTTGCCTTTATTGTAAAGGCGACAAAGTGCATGTTTAGATATTTTTGAGCCCCTTAGGCGCTCTGATATATTTGACGGCGACTGTATACGATGTGCAACTCGGTATCACCGAGGTGTGCTTCTTTGGTAGCTAGGTTGCTCATGGCACCGAATAAATAATATTATTTCATACAGAATAGCCACGCTCCGCCCCGCCCCGATCGGAATTACCTCACCCTCACCCAGCGCATCGATAAAAAGCAAAATGGCGATGTATTGTCAAACGTCATTTACGACAGCGGAAACAGAGCCTTAAGACGCATGCATGCATACATTGAGGCGTGTACAGATGTGCCTTGCACGCAAAGGCGCTCAAACGAGTTTTGTAGTATGACGTGTCCACCCTGTGCTCATGGTGTAGCGCTTACGTGCTTGGTAAGCGGTGGGAACGTGTACTGGACTAAGAGCTGGCCACGTCAGACATGACACGATTATGAGAGCAACAAAACCCGTCCGGTTAGATTGCTATACTATCCCTATTGCTAGATCCGGGCATCTGGCAGCTTCTAATTGGTGGAGGTCAGAGTGACAGACTAGACAAATTTTTAAATTGGAAAATAGTAATACCAAAATAAGCAAAAAAACTGCCGAAGTTGTCTCAGTTATAAAGGACAGGGCCTATATATTCTAATTATTTATGTAGTTTCTCATAATATTGCATCAAACCCAGAACTCAAGGATTGTTTTCTTGAAGTGGTTTGCATTCTTTGACATCCACCACTTTACAGCTGCCAGATGTCCAGATCTAGAAATAACCATAGTATAGCAAAATGACTAGAGGGGTTTCGTTGCATCGCGTTGCTCTCATTATTGTGTCATATCTGACGTGGCTAGCTCTCCGTCTATACTGTGTTGACAGCGATCGTCGCTGACGTCTGAGCATGATTTATACACGAGGTAATTAGCTCGGAGGCGCTGAGTTGACGAGCCACAATCTTTTATGTAGCATCAACGATTATTTTTATAAAAAAGTCAGTTTAGAAATGTTTTGTCGACTAGGTTAGGTTAGGTCCCATGTAAAATGATCTTGACATCCGCTTGTTGTCTTTATAGACGGAGAGCTAGCCACGTCAGATATGACAAACCAATGAGACCGATGAAACCCCTTTTGTTAGTTTGCTATACTATGCTTATTTCTAGATCCGGACATCTGGCAGCTGTAAAGTGGTGGAGGTCAAAGAATGCAAACCTCTCTAAGAATACAAATACAGAAGTTCTGGTTTAGTTGCAGTCTTATAAGAAACATGTAAATAATTAGATTATATCATTGCTAAAACTTTCCGATGGGGGAAAGTAGTCCAAAACGACGTATAATGTAATTCATAGTTTGTCGCCTACTGTTTTCGTTTCCGAAATAACACGCAATGTTTTTTATTCTAATTTTAAAATACCCTATATTTCCGTCCTCTATAAATAAGACAACTTCAGCAGTTTTTACCTATTTTGGTATTACTTTTTTCCAACTGAAAAATTTTGCTAGTATGTCACTCTGACATCCACCCATTAAAAGCTGCCAGATGCCCGCATCTAGCAATAAGGATAGCCCTTCCCAATACTTGACTTGGTGCAGCCGATAGGATCCAAACCTACGCTCCCAAAGGGAATCTGGTTTCCAATCATTGTCCGGTGGAGCTCCGACCCTGAGCTAGAGGCCAAGATACTACTCCTGATGCTATTAGGTACTTTTTTTTTTATACCACGACGGTGGCAAACAAGCATACGGCCCGCCTGATGGTTAGCAGCTACCGTAACCTATGGACGCCTGCAACTCCAAAGGAGTCATACAAAAGGAGGATTCACTGTGTTGACGGCTAAAGGAACAAGAAGGTCCCTCATCGTCAACCCACTGGGTCCTCATTGAGCTCTTTGACAACCTTACTCACCAGCAGGAACACAACACTATGAGTAGGGTCTAGTGCTATTTGGCTGTGGTTTTCTGTAAGGTGGAAGTACTTCCCCAGTCGGGCTCTGCTCCAGATTTGAGCGAGATGACATTCGCTGAACGTGCCCTACCACACTTAGCGAGATGCCATTCGCAGTGCCCATACCTCTCTTTTTGGCGTAGTTTAAGGACATACCCAAGTCTGGACGTAGTTTAAGGACATACCCCGGGTCCCGGGTACTACTCATAGACTAATAACCCTGTATATGGTACTACTACACGCCGACCACCTGGCCGCCATTTCACCACGGTGACAATTGTGACAATTTGTGACATATCCAAATTGACGTCAGTAATTTGGATATGTCAGTCCACAGGATACAGTAAACGCTTACCATTGGGCGGGATGTATGCTTGTTTGCCACCAACATGTTTTTTTTATACAACATATTTATATTATATCGTCGTTCTAGTTTGGTGAAGAGCTCATGACAATTGTCACGAAAAACAATATGTGCTTAGAAGAATTGTAAATATTTTCTGACATAAGATTAGGCATGTGTCGGAATTTTGTTTGAAATAAATTAAACAATAAATGAAGTTTTTCTTTAAAGTTTAAATATCGCACTGGTGCTAAACAAGAATGCAACCCCCCCAATGGCAAGCGGTTTCCGTAGCCTCTGGGCGCTTGTGACGTCAGTAATAATGATGCCGACATATGTCACATATGTCAGCGTGGTGAAATAGGGGCCTGATCTCTACTTCAGACTGTACAAACGTAGGTATCTGCGTATATACGATTTAACCATTTAAACACATAGGTAAATCATAATTAATGTTATATATTTAGGTATGTAGGCATTTAAATGTCAAGCTTAACAGGAGTGGATCATGTGACGCATTATGACTTCAGAATACCACTCAAATGCGTCCTCTCCTCTCCAATAAACATTATAAACAATACGCTCTTAAACAGCCTTAATAAATCCATTATACAGCCAAAATCACCTTACCTCCCTACCCGTTCACATACTCTTCAAACACGAGTATAATGAAAACTGATCATCTCTGATGAGCTTACTTTGTTTTTATGTACAATTTGTGATTCCAGATATAAAGTCGTCTTCGCATGTACTAAAAGTGAGTCCCTAATTGATTATGTGTCGTATAATTATTTTTGCATGTTTTTAAAGTGGGGCATTCCACTCATACAATAGATTGGGTATTAAATCAAATACAAACATTGAAAACATTGAAACATTGTGTCCTGCTGGGTTGATTATTTTTTTCAATGTTTGTATTTGATCTAATAACAATATATCTGTCGTATGATAGATAAATTAGATAATCAGTTAGGGACGACTACATTATCTAGTTTCAATAGGTATTGAAGTCCGTACTTTTCATATTTTTATTCTAAAATGAATTTGACGTATGATATTCTGTATAATATATAATCCCAATGATGAGCATCTTGCCTTAATTGTTTAATCGAGTTATCTCAAAGGAAAACTACATGTTTACGCTTAGTTTTGTTTTTTAAAATACACTGCTGCACATGTATGTAATATGCACTATGTTTTGTCATACATGAACAATCTTTTGATGCTGGTGCCACTGACAAGGCCATCACGGGGGCTTGCAGCACCGCATTATCGTATAGCCCTACCCCTCCCCTGCTTCGAGGAACAAAGGAAATATAGGAGACTTATCAGACTAGAAACTGTTTTTTTAGGGTTCCGTACCTCGAAAGGAAAAAACGGAACCCTTATAGGATCACTTTGTTGTCCGTCTGTCTGTCTGTCTGTCAAGACCATTTTTCTCAGGAACGCGTGGAGGTATCAAGCTTAAATTTATATCAAATACTCAGGTCTATTGTCCCTTGGAGCTGTGAAAAAAATCAAACTTAAAAGCCAACGTAATCAAAAGATACAGTCGTTTATGCTGCAAATTTTAGAATTTTTCGGCACTCGCAAAACCTACGGCCCCTACGGGGTACTTCCCGTGAACTTAGAAACTGGAAATTTGGCATGAAGCAACGTCATATAGCATAGACAATGGAAAAATTACAAAAAGTAGAAATTTTTCGTAAAATCATACAATTTTTTTTTTTTTTTATTTTAAACTTACTACCTTTTTGCTCGTAAACGCGTGGAGGTATTAAATTGAAATTCATGTCAAATACTCAGGGCTATAGGACCTTTCAGATGTAGCAAAACCAAACTTTTGTGTCAATGCAATCAAAAGAAATAGCAATTTATGTCGCATATTTTGAAACTGAGTACTCGCAAGAAACTCAAAACCTAAAGGGTACTATAGACAAAGGAAAAATTACGAAAAGTAGACATTTTTAGTAAAATCATACAAAAAACATTTTTTTTTTTTTAAACTTACTACCTCTTTCCTTGTAAACGCGTAGAGGTATTAAATTGAAATTAGTAATAAACATACTACAACTTTTGCTTGTTATAGATTTGTACGGAACCCTCGGTGCGCGAGTCCGACTCGCACTTGGCCTGGTTTTTTTTTAAATTAAAATACGCCACCACTTTTTTTGCATTGCAGCATCGGCATTTTGTGTTCCGCCATTAAAGACGTGTTTGAATGGGAAGTGTTGGACAGGAAATATGAATGCTTATTATATACTAGTCTCTGGCCCGGTAACGTTGTTTATCACGCGGTAGCTTACTCTTTGTGCTCATTTGTTCCCGGCGACTGCATCAGACGTGTCACCGGGACTTAGCGGGAATTTCACCGGGACTTAACGGGAATTTTAGCTGGAACGGGAATATGATTTATTATACATTACTCTCAGGCTGTTCACGGGATGCTTATGTTGCCATCTACCAACGTAAAATTAAGGGTTTAAGAGAAATGTGATATCAGATCTCTATAATATTACTTGCGAAAGTGTACTAAAATAATAGAGAGCGGTGGTGGCCTGGCGGTAAGACGTCAGACTTTCAATCCGAAGGTCTCGGGTTCAAACCCCGGCTTCGTACCACTGAGTTTTTCAGAAGTAATGTATGAAATATCATTTGATAAATTATCTGTCGCTTTTCGGTGAAGGAAAACATCGTGAGGAAACCGTATCAAATCCCAACAAGGCCTAGTTTCCCCTATGGGTTGGAAGGTCAGATGACAGCCGCTTTCGTAAAAACTAGTGCCTGCGCCAATTCTTGGGATTCGGTTGACGAGCGGACCCCAGGCTAAATAGAGCAAAATGCTAGGACAAACGATAGAAGGAAGAAAAAGAGTAAGTATACGTCCCCAACAGCCCTTGTGGACTCTGGTGGACATTATGTACCTAGTTATGAGACCTATTGTAACATTTATAAACCCACAAAATCAATTGAAAAACTGGCGAAATGCGTGTCGGACCACGCATAATGAAGGGTTCCGTACCTTCAATGGAATAAGAGCCAAACTAATACTAAATGGTCGTATCTGATGCATATGGAAAAAGTTTTTTGGAGACAACTCAAAAATGGCTGAGTCGATAATGATTAAAGTTTTTTTCCATTTCCATTTTTATCGCGGTCAACAGTTTTTTTAGTACACACATATACACGGTGCCCATGAGCATTGCGAGAGATTTTAACCACGCATTTCTGAGGTCAAAAGAATGAAAAAACATTATATGACTTTTGTTGTAAAACGCCAAAAAAAATTTTATTTTTTTATTTTATTTTTCAGTTTTTTGGAATGCTGTTCTACATAAAAAGTAAATGTCATTAGAAAAAAGTAACGGAAAAAGTAAATTGCTACATTTTTTCTCGTAAAAACTAGTCCATGAAAAGTGTTTCTTAGGTCTTTGATATCAGTCAATAAGAGATGTGATCGCCATCAAAAAATCATTTTACACTGAGAAACAATTCAAAATGCAATTTTTAGTAAGTAGTATTTACTCTGAAACTATGGCGAATTTCGGAAAAGTTTAAAGGACATTTTGTTCTCTAAATATGATCATGAATACACTGTTAAAGTCTCTCGCAATGCTCACGGGCACGTTGTATAGCTAACGTTTTAGTTTGACATTACTTTTTTTATGAGCGAATAATAGGGCTCTCTAAAGCACCTTTTATTTTTTTATGATCCATAATTGTTTATAAGTTATGGATTATTTCCTAGTCAGATAGGGAATTTCAAAATAAGCCGTATTTGACCTTTTCATGTCACGTGCAAACGCAACTATTAAAAGTCGGTTTGTGTATGACACGTGATATTTGTACGTTTGAATCTACCTTGTTATCAATTTATCATAACATCCATAATCATAAAGTCGAGCATGCCGTGTTTTTAATATTTACTTTATTTTGTATGCGTTAAGGTCAAATTGACAAAAAAACAAGTCCACTTTAAATGGATTGTACAGTCGCCATTGTAGCAGCCAAGATGGTCACATATTCAGATATTCTTGAGTACCTTGACCGCTCCGATATATAGTTAGTTAGTTATCCTGGGCGTTTTTCGTGATAACGGGGTAGTCCTATTGTAACCACCCTAGGCTCCTCCACGAAGCCCATCAGAGTTTTCAGGTTTAGTCCTGTATACTTCTACCTGTTAGCAGTCGAGCAGAATATGTTTTGTTGCTTCGTCCGCCTATATTTAACGGCGACTGTACCTTCCTACGCGTAACCGGCGCGCGTGTAATCGGTGTCATCCTGTCCTGTGACTATATTCGCGCGCGCCCACTGCAACTGTTGCACGTCTGACCAGGAATAGACGGCAATCATACTAGACGCTACGCTAGAGTAGTTGCCACAGACTGTAGCTTTCTTCCTCCTTCTTTTTGCATGGGTTTCCTCGTCTCTGAGGGTCGTGATCATCCAACAGCTAGAAGAAGATGGCGTTAGATCATTAGAGAGAACTCTAATGATCTAACGCCATCTTCTTCTATCTGTCGTCGAGTGAAGAGCATTGTAGAAGTTGAAGAGCAACACTACGGTCCAGTGTTGAGAGCTGGAATTTGGTCAGACCAGCGCATTGGGCTGCTGTATCTCAGCCGTTCATCTTCGACCTTGCCAGTGATGACCAGCTTCTCGAGGTTATCACTGTCTTTCCTAGCGACGTGGCCAAAATATTCACTTTGCCCAGCTAGAAGGGAGATAGTTTGGTTATGATCTTGAATTCGCAAAGATCGATACGTTAGTGCCGCGCTGTCCAGTGTATATTCCTAACATCCGTCTCCAACACCACATCTTGAAGGCATCTATCTATTTTGGACCCGGGTATGTCCTTAAACTACGTCCAAAAGAGAGGAATGGGTACTGCGAATGATATCTCGCTCAAATCTGAAGCAGATCCCGACTGGGGAAGTACCTCCACTTTACAGAAAACCACAGCCAAATAGCACTAGACCATACTTATGAGTAGGTGAGTGTTGTGTTCCTGCTGGTAAGTAAGGTTGCCAAAGAGCTCAAAGAGGACCCAGTGTGTTGACAACGAAGGACCCTCTTGTTGCTTTAAATAGCCGTTAACACAGTGAATCCTCCTTTTTAAAGGTTCGGCAACGCGCATGTGATACCTCTGGAGTTGCAGGCGTCCATTGGCTACGGTAGCTGCTTACCATCCGGCGAGCCGTATGCTTACTTTGCCACCTGCCTGCTGTGGTGTCGTGGTATAAAAAAAATCTATCCGTAGCTTTCATAATATTCCAGTTTATAAGCGTCTTATTCCATTGTAACCTACGACGGCGTGTAATCGGTGTCATCCTGTCCTGCGACTATATTCGCGCACGCCCACTGCAATTGTTGCACGTCTGGCCAGGAAAAGAAGGCAATTATACTAGACGCTAGAGTAGTTGCCACAGACCGTACTACTAATTTTAAAATACAAAAATAATACATTAGAAGCACAATCTATCCCCTATACAACTCTAACACCTAACAAAATACTTAATCAACCAATATTGAAGTTGTATTGGAGTTGATCGGAATAATTCAAACTCAAACTCAAACTCAAGCTCAAACTCAAACATTTATTCAGTAAGTAGGCCACAAGGGCACTTTTACACGTCAAAGTAAAAGTGAGAAAAAAAAATCAAACTACACCGGTTCTAACCCTACACCTCTGACCCGAGAAGAATTATGTCCGGCAAGAAACTCGGCGGGACTTATTTTTTCAAAACAACAGCACATCAAAACTAAACAATACATATAAGTGCGTTGTTCTATAAGAAAACATATCAAACCAAGGTTAGATTAACCAACAATAGGTTATAGTTTAAGAAAAATACCAAAGAAAAAAGATGAGTCCAAATCTGACTATTGAAAATGAATTACATACAAGTTTGATATACTTTCTTACCTGAACTGTGTCTTCTAAATAAATTTCCAAATTATAATAATCCATCATCAACAGTTAGAAACAAAATAATTATGAATTGAAATAAAAAAAAAGTAAGTGATTCTAGTATACAATAAACATACTATTTATTTCTAAATTATCCTTAGAGATGTATAAGGTCTCCAAGTGTCTTGATCTATATATTCTATATAATAATAAAAATTATGGATAATCAATTTTCAAGCAATTTCTGATATTTCCACAGACCAGAAGAATACTCCGTGGTTATTTCTGATCCAGACGTTTAGGCGTTAGCTGCATTGCGTAGTTAATACATTGGGTAGGACCCCCCCCCTCCTTTAGGCGCTTTGTTTTTCATACATCTACAGCATCGCATTATCGTGTAGCCCTACCCCTCCCCCTTCGAGGAACAAAGGAAATCTAGGAGACTTATCGTACTACAAACCGGATTTCTTAATTAAAAAAAAAAACGCCACCACTAATTATATATATCTCATCTAGGAGACTTATCGAACTAGGTTCAGTGTTATGGGCTCTCCTACTATGTTGAAGTTGGATCGTGTCTAAACGTGTTTTCATTTAGAAAGCTAAATTTGCTCCGGCTTTCCTCTACTTTTAGTCTATATTCCGTTGCAGTGTTGGCCGTTAATTTCAATTAGAATTGAAAATTGATCAATAAGATTGAAGATTCATTCCGTAACTAATCAATTACGCTAACATCAATTTTTACTTACGTTAGTTCGCATTGATTTTGTGACGTCGTTAATTACACTAACCGTCAATAAGAATTAACCTATTAGTTACACTAACGTCTCGAAAATTTAATAAGATTAACAGTTAATTATATTAACGTTAGTGTAACTAAATTAATCCTGTCTTACACTAATAATTAATGTTAAAATTGCAATGGGTTTGGAAGTTGGGACCAATATCACAAGATGGAGCTCATGCTGGACCCTAGGGCTACGTACTGGATCTCGGGTTTGGCGTATCATAGACTCATGCATGATGGTATGGTATGGTATGGTGTGGTGTGGTGTGGTGTGGTGTGGTGTGGTGTGGTGTGGTGTGGTGTGGTGTGGTGTGGTGTGGTGTGGTGTGGTGTGGTGTGGTGTGGTGTGGTGTGGTGTGGTGTGGTGTGGTGTGGTGTGGTGTGGTGTGGTGTGGTGTGGTGTGGTGTGGTGTGGTGTGGTGTGGTGTGGTGTGGTGTGGTGTGGTGTGGTGTGGTGTGGTGTGGTGTGGTGTGGTGTGGTGTGGTGTGGTGTGGTGTGGTGTGGTGTGGTGTGGTGTGGTGTGGTGTGGTGTGGTGTGGTGTGGTGTGGTGTGGTGTGGTGTGGTGTGGTGTGGTGTGGTGTGGTGTGGTGTGGTGTGGTGTGGTGTGGTGTGGTGTGGTGTGGTGTGGTGTGGTGTGGTGTGGTGTGGTGTGGTGTGGTGTGGTGTGGTGTGGTGTGGTGTGGTGTGGTGTGGTGTGGTGTGGTGTGGTGTGGTGTGGTGTGGTGTGGTGTGGTGTGGTGTGGTGTGGTGTGGTGTGGTGTGGTGTGGTGTGGTGTGGTGTGGTGTGGTGTGGTGTGGTGTGGTGTGGTGTGGTGTGGTGTGGTGTGGTGTGGTGTGGTGTGGTGTGGTGTGGTGTGGTGTGGTGTGGTGTGGTGTGGTGTGGTGTGGTGTGGTGTGGTGTGGTGTGGTGTGGTGTGGTGTGGTGTGGTGTGGTGTGGTGTGGTGTGGTGTGGTGTGGTGTGGTGTGGTGTGGTGTGGTGTGGTGTGGTTTGGTGTGCTGTGGTATGGTATGGTATGCTGTGGTATGGTATGGTATGGTATGGTACACACATACCAGGAAGTGAAGACGAAAGCCCAAGGCTGGAATGGAGAATGCTGCAACGACAGAGGGCCAAGCCCTCTTAATATTGATGATGATGACTGATGATAAGAAGTCTCTCTTATCAATCTACCAATTAAGGAGTGAGTCATTAACGCCATTTACCTACTCCCTAAATGTGTTATTTATTTATCGTATGGCTACATGTCACTGGATATAGATATGCATTTCTTCACTGGGGTAGTAGTAGTGGGAAAGCAGATGATGAAGAAAATTCAGTGAGTGCTGTGAGGTCCAGATGGGATAGTGCAGCAGCCAAGTTTGTTACTCTTTTAGCACCACCCAGGGATCACGTGTAGGGTTGTCTAAGATGTTTCCTACGGACGCAGAGTAACATTGATCCCCGTCAGATAAAATAAACGAAATTAATATATGTAAAGTGAAAATTAGTATGGATACAGTCGCCATCAGATATATCGGAGCGGCCAAAGTGGTCACAAATATCGAACAACGCCTCTATTGTCAAGGTGATAAAGCATGTTCAGATATTTTTGAGTACCTTGGCCGCTCCGATATATCTGATGGCAACTGTACAAGAAATTCATAATTTAAAACGACGCTGCCCGTTTCTATTCTACTTGTAAAGTCAACTACGATAATGGTGCTGCCACACTGGTGTTATAAAATGTTAAAGCCTGACCAGAAATATATGATTATTGTCAAGAGGGCGCTATTACTCTTATTTATATGGCAACAGTTCAGTTTAATCATAGAGCGTGCTATTCTCTATGGACTCTATGGTATAGTGACATCTTGATTTGTTTACCTGTCAGCTCTAATGTTAACTTGAAAATGTTTCACAGCGAAATAGTTTTATTTCATGAGCGTATTGTTTGTACAGTAGTTTATTATATACACTATTTACATTATTTTGCTCTTGACTATGGATAATTTCAATAATTTAAGGTTTTTTTTGTCGATTATTATTTAATATTCAAAACTTTATTATTATTCAAGTAAACTGACACAATGACAGTGACAGCCTATCATGCACTCACACATGCATAATCATCCTGTCATTAAAATTATTGCCAGTGTAAGAAATTAGTTCATGGCGCATTAGGCGCATGATCATATTAATTCTGGTCAGGCTTTATATAACATAAGTGTTGCATCACCATAACTCTGCACTGAATTTGCAAACGCAATGTGGATAAGTAGCCAGCACAAAAGTTAAATTGATATCAAAATCTGTAATAATAGTAAATATTACGGCAGTTCGATATTTTGTCATTGCAGAATCATGTGTCATGTCATTGTGTGTGTTACGAGTAACCTAACGACTTTTATCTACACCCATATCATAACTTAGCTATAATATGCTCAGAAACGATATATTAAGAAACCTGTATCTGTGGTGCATCGTAAAATTGACTTTACAATATCGATGACCGATACTTTAATTACATTCACGGACGTCTTCTGGTATACAGATTCCAGAAGATGTTCGAAATTGGAATGTAATTATAGTAATGGTATAGATAAATTAACGAGAGCATGGAATTGCATATGTAGTAGTATTGTATGTTTACAGGCATTCTATATTTGAATTTTCTATTTTCTCGTACTATCAGCGTAAAAAGAGGTTTGTTATATATTGAAGAAGTAAATACCAAAATAATGTCAGTGTCAAATTGTGAATATTATTTACGTTGTGAATATATTTTTACGTCTGATTTTATTGTATTCTCACAATTATCAGAATAATTTTGTGTCAGCCCGTACGACTAAGTGTAAGTTACATAATTTTCAAAAAATATGGCAGTGAGTAATTTTGGTCCGATTGAGAGTCAAAGTAAGCAAATTATTTTTAACTGTTATAAATATTTTGAACTTGAACTGAAGAAAAATTTGAATTCCCCTTACACCGCTGCCCAGTTAGTTGAAAAAGCTACAGGTGTTTGTCTCTCTACTGTTTATAACATTGTGTCTGAGAGCAATAGCGAGAAATTCGCAACAACAAAGAAATTCACCTCCCCGAGAAATAAAAAGTTACGTACTTGTCCGTCATCAGCAGTAGACGATTTTGATCAGGAAGTCATCCGGAGAACTATATACAATTTTCATCTGTCACATAAGCAATTTCCAACCTGAAAGGCACTCCACTCTGTGTTAAAATCCGATATAGATTACGAAAACAAATACAAAAATTAGGATTTAAATGGAAAAAGACCGAGGACAACCGAAAAATATTAATGGATAGACACAACATACGACTGCTAAGAATAAATTACCTTACCAAAATTGCGGAATATCGGTCTGAAGATAGACCACTAGTTTATACTGATGAAACCTACATCCACACTTCACATGTGTCCCATGGAACAGAATTTGGTGTAAAAAAACAAATCGGTACAGGCCAGCGGTTAATAATAGTGCACGCAGGAGGAAAAGATGGTTTTATTCCCAACGCTTTGTTAATGTTTAAGGCAAACCAAAAAACGGGAGATTACCATGACCAGATGAACTTTGTCATCTACGAAAAATGGTTAAAAGAAAAATTAATACCGAACCTTAAACCGAATAGCGTACTTAACGTAGATAATGCGTCCTGTCACAACAAACTTTTGAATCGTGCTCCAACGTCAAATTCTCATAAACAAGAAATGATGGATTGGTTGACAGAACACAACATTTCGTATAGCCCTGAAGAGAACGCGACGCGCTTTCCTCTGCCCTCCGCGTATATATTTTTTATTGTTTCAACAACAATATCAGTCTCCATATCCATTAACACGGTCAGCAACTGACACCGCTTAAATTATCCAACCAAATCATGTGTAAATACTAATATGTATGATTCTAATCCTGGTCACGGCACCAACTGAAGAGAACGCAACGGGCGTTCCTAAATAAATAAAATTTCTTTAAGCTATAAGCTAGAGCAGCTATTGGAAGCTACTAAAGAAAGGTACAATTTTACTGAAAACTTAAAAAGCTGAGAAAGCCAAAGTGGCTCTCTATGAAGGAAACCCTCTACCCTACTGAAACCCCGTACTACTAAAACCCCTGACTACTTTAACTTTCCCTCAGCTCTGATGACTATACATACTTACCTCCTGAAAGGAACACTACAACCCTGCGTTAAGTACTATAACCCCAATAATCTAATTTCCTATATAAACATGATTTGTCAGACAATCCCAGCGGTTTTTCCTAACAATGGCTCGTGAAGGTTTAGTAGTAGATCCCTAGTTATGTAGTAACCCGATAATTTTTAGGAGACCGATAAAGAGGTTGTTGAAACAAAAACAAGAATATTTATTTTAAACTTTATTTGCTATAAATGGTACTTTACAACGAAAAGACATTAAGTAAATAGGTATATAAAATTAATTAGTAAATTAAATATTTGGTTATAAGTTCAAGCTGTTGATGCGGGAAAGTTAGTGGTAAAGCTGTAGAATGGTGTCCGGATATCTGTAAAAGAAAAGGCTATTCGGTAGTTTCCATATAGACAAATTCTTCCCAACCATTTGCGGTAAAGATTAATGCTAGAAAATTAATCTGTAAAATTTTGTTTTGAGAATGAAATTAACTCTTGTCTTATTTGAATATTTTTTACTATAAGCAAATATGTTTTTTTTTTTATCCCCTACGCCCTAAAAGCGACAGTGTTAACGAATACAGACAATAATTATACAATTAAATTATTTTCTTAGAAAAATTATTTATTTATTTTAAACATAGTTAGGAAGGGTAGCTAATGTGTGATAGGGGTTTCTTTTCCCAAATACACACGCCTGTAGTTCGTGCGGTGAGGAAAACTGCCTCAGATCCTGTCTAATTATTATTATTATTTTTTTATATACATATTTTATTAAAAATAAAATATTTTTATTTTGTCTATCCATGACTTTATTAAGTGAAGCTACCAACGTTTCGTAACCTACACACCAGAGGAAAGAAACGCCAAGAAAACCTCTGAGATGCCTAGCTAATTAATTAAATCAAAATTAAATCTAAAATTCAACCAAAGGGACTGTGGTCATGCCGAAATAAGTCATAGAAATATGTCGTGTGAAGTAGTTATGCTAATTCAAACTTCAAGGATAAGCAAATAGTATAGTACGTAGAGTAAGGCATTGTTTCTAACTACCAAACTCTTCATCTAATTATCAAATTTTACAGATGATGTACACTAGTGAATTGAAAGCCTGACTTAACTTATGAACTATTTTCGTTCAGTTGTAGTTGATATGGATTCCCACTACTCACTCCAGCATGATTCAATCTCTCAGTTGAATTTCAATACTTTATTATAGTGGCTTTCTCTTTGCCAATAATTGTATTTCCAACAATACAATAATATTTATTCATCAATTATCATGAATGGTGATAAGATACAAGTCTCACTATGTCAGAGAACATGTTAAAATTTTCATAATATGTTTTGTTTTACAACACAAGGTTGGTACGTAGTCAGATGCCTTATTTCAGCTCAAAAGTAATAAATAATTTCAGTTATATAAATGACACTTCATAGAAGGATTAAGGTAGTGGTTATGAAGAATGAACATAATCGTTCAATGGTTAACGTCAGTTACACTGTCATACATAAATAAATTACAATCACACAAGTAATAATTACTTCAGTTCAAGTCAATTCTTATATACCAAAGGATATGAACCGTAAATATAATAGAGGACACACTCTTTTAAATTCATAAATCAGGTACGTAAAACACGCTAAAATCGTTCCCAAAATAGGGTAAACGTCTTAATATATACTCAATTAAATTCATATGCCGCAACCGCAAAACATAAAAATATAACGCATTCCCGCAATAAAATTCGCAAACCGTATAAAAATATAACACATACGATATATAGGATATAGAATAACCGCATCCACAAAACGTATAAAAATATAACGTATTCCGCAAACTTATAAAATAAAACGCATACGCAATATAGGATAAACGCATCCATCCCTATTTCGATAAATTCGTAAAATGTTTCCGCATACTCCGTTAAATTCCGTACGCATATATACTGCATATAATAATTCAACCAAATTTCACATAAATTAAATACAAGAACCACAACAATAAGGAAAATGTTCATAATATAACAGTCAATTAAAAGCACTTACTCAACTCCAAGGCCTAAAGAGAATACACAGAAAAGAAATAAATTTTATAAGTGAATAGATTTTGCCTCACCAAATTAGACTTCTTTTGCTGGTCCTATTGGCAGCTCAGGGCGGGGCCTCGGTGTTTGTAGCTAGCTCTATTCAGCGGCAGAAGTCAGGTCCCGTTGCTCAGGATGGTGCTTGTGGCTCACGACGGCGGCAGAAGTCAAGTGCTCGTAGATCTCTGGTCGGAGGCAAAGTGAATCCCTACGGTACGCCCTTCCCTTATATAGCATCAAAATTACGTATATAAACGCTAACTACCCCCGTGACGTCAGAGAGGTTCGAAACGTCCGCCTTGTGTTAGCTTGGTTAGATTGATTTAAGCCAATTTGAACCTTATTGATCCTTTAGTTCATACTATTATAAAGACCAAATTCCTATACTTAAGTGTCCTAGTTCGATAATCTCCTATCTCCCATAGGGAATGTTTTTCTTGAATATCTATCCAATTATGCAATTTCAAATGAAAATTTATATGAAAATAGATGAAAACATTAGCCCCGCGTATGATTTAATAAGCCCCTGTAAGTATTAATGTCTATTTTCCCCGTAAAATGCCAATATATCTTTGTATACCAATTTGATTCTTAAGATCCCTACGCTACATACTTCTATAAGAAACAAGTTCCTATGAGTGCCCTACCCTTTTTGGAAAACCTAACCTCTAAGAAAGCGATTTTCTTTAATTCAAACAAAATAAGTATTTCCTAAGCTGAATTTATATAATTTATGATGAGGATAATTTTTCTGCATATATTATGACAAGATCCTATCGGATTTACTGCGTATTTACTCTGTAAAATACCAATATAACTTTTATCAGGAAATTCGCTTTTTATCCTAATTTTCATCACTTTCCTTTATTTGTTTTGATCAAAATTGTGTTTATCACACGTTTATAAGCTAAAACTAGCCTAGAATTCCATCAAACATCAGTAATTTTAAAATACTTACAATTTTTTTACGACAATTTTCGATCATAAAATTTGTCTATTTTAGCGCTTTACTGAATTGAAATCTTTATGTTTTATAAAAACAAAGCTCCCAAATTTATTTATCTCCGTTATTTAACTTCATAATACGAGTTTTTACATAATATTCCAAAAAAATCGATTTTGGATGAAAAAGTAAGTTCTTAGCTTTTTCACGCTTAATTCATTCAATTTCGTTAATATACTTCCTGCAATATAACTTTAATTACTTTCCCTTTAATTTAAGTATCGATTTATAACAATAATTAACAAATTAAAAACATAACCTCTCCATTTGGACAAATTTTCAGACAAAGCTAAAATATTATTAGGTACTACTTTTTGTTATTGAATAAATTATCAATAATACATTTATTCTATATAATAAACTACATTTCATCTCGAAAATCCTATTAAAAGTATCAATTTTCATCATTACTTAACGAACAATATTCTCAGTTGTCGGTCATTCCCTTCCCTAGGTATACTTACAATGAGAATAATATGAAATTATAAGAAACTGATGATAAAGCAATTTGTAATCAAAATACTAATTTCTAAATGGGTAAAAGAACCTATGTTACGAACAGTTTGTACTATGTCATAAAATGTCTTTATTAAATCATATATTCTTGTACCTAGCACATATCTTACGAATGAAGTAAATATTTCTAGAACATACTTTATATACAACCTCCTGCTATTTTATGAGTTTTATTTTACCTAATAATACATCCCTTATTGAAGGAATCCATCTCAAGATTGCTAAAACTTTATGACAAATCTAGTGCGGTAACCAAATTACTGTTGGTCCACTGCAAATAGTACAAACGGATATTTCAGATAATAATTCCCCAAAATGTTGCATACTTATCCTGTTAAGTTGTTATTCATAGCCTCTGTTCCTGTGAAAACTAAAACATACATTAAATATCCACACAAGCTGCATATATAATTTACATATGAATGCCACCTATGGTCATAATGCCATTTGAAATACCCAAATAATAATAATAATAACCATTATTTCTATCTAAAATACAACTATGTAAAATACATAATTAATCGACCAAGATCATGAATGTTTCAAAATCTTGCCAATCAACGGTGAACAATTTTTAACAAAACTGCATGTTATCAATTGCTTATGCAATAATGTAAAAATAAGTAATAATTACAACTAAACATAATATAAGTTATCAAAAACTGTGAGAAATCCTAGTAAACATTTCAAGTTTTATTTTTTTCAAATATTCTCATTTCCTGAGAGCAGTGATCATAGCTTATTATATAAGTTCTGGTATGTATGGTTGCTAATAAAACCCATGATGCTTATATATTTCCATATATTTTATTTCCTTTGTCAGATCATTAACTTGATATTTTCTTACCTACTAAAATAAAACCAATATGTAATAAGGTGAACCTCCACCCTCATATATATTATGTGAATCATTTATTTTCATTTTTTCATGAACTTTACTCATGAAAATATCATGTAAAAGCTTACAAATAAAGCTCTATCAGCCTTTAAAGTCATTTTGCTAATTTTCATACTTAGAGGACCCTATGGACCTCTACAGCCCGTTGATGTACAAAACCAGTTTGTATGATTTAATTAAACAAAATAAAGAGCGGTTTCGTGAGTACCACATAGATGCAATTTTAAAAGAACATGGCCACCCCGTTTTACGATTGCCACCGTATCACCCGACATTCAATCCGATCGAAAATATTTGGTCCATGGTAAAAGGATATGTAGCGAAAAGAAACGTTTCATTAAACATGCAAGGCATTAAGAGTTTAGCAACTGAACGAATGAATACTATTACTGCTGAGGACTGGGAAAATATTTGTCGCCATGTCGAAAGTGAAGAAAATAAATATCGATGTCAGGAAGGGGAAAGGGATCGAATTTCAAACAATCTTATTATCAATACTTGTGACAGCTCAGATGAAGAACATGATAGCGACTAAAAGTAAAAAACAGAGGACTACTACTTATTCCATTTCTTAAGGGTATGTAATTTTATTAAATTAAGAGAAAATTATTCTCCTTTTGTTACAAACGGTACAACCACTACAAATGCAATTCCATGATCTCGATAATTCATCTATACTTATGATTCTTATGATAATCTAGTTGGTCATGATTTGAAATCTAGTTGACCATAGAGGTGGCGGTCATTCTCAATTTCAATGAATCTCGACACGTTATTGAGGAGTTATACGAATGTGTGTAGATAAAGTAATCCCATCAAAAACATAAATGTGAAAGGCTGCCAAGTTCGATACTATGGGAATGCTTCGCCTATAAAAGAAGTGAGATCTGAATATGTACCAAGTTCCATAAAAATACCTCACATCATAAATAGTTATAGGAATGCACACTTGATTTCCAGCAGTTTTTAAGTTACATTTTGAATAAGTATCACGTTACATATAAATATCTAAAATTATAATAGTCAGAGAAACGCACACCGGTTTTTTTTAGCAGTTTCCTGATAACATTTATTATTTTCAGTACTTTTTAATGATGTTACTTGGCAAGTTTTCACACACCACACACCTTTTCAATGCAATGAATCGACACCTTTGGACTGCAATGTGTCAAGTATTTAATTTTCTATTAAAACTTGCCAAGTTACATCATTAAAAAGTACTGAAAATAATAAATGTTATCAGGAAACTGCTAAAAAAATCGGTGTGCGTTTCTCTGACTATTATAATTTTAGGTATTTCTATGTAACGTGATACTTATTCAAAATGTACCTTAAAAACTGCTGGAAATCAAGTGTGCATTCCTATAACTATTTATGATTTGAGGTATTTTTATGGAACTTGGTACTTATTCAGATCTCACTTCTTTTATAGGCGAAGCATTCCCATAGTATCGAACTTGGCAGCCTTTCACATTTATGTTTTTGATGGGATTTCATTTATTTTTGTTAGGTGTAGGTTCTTTATTTTTTTTTTATCACTTTTGCTTTAGGAAATGTCTCATTCTACTCAGGTATGTACTTTATACTATACCCTTTATACTAAGCGTCTAATTCTATTTTACTATTTATTTATAGGTGATTTTTACAAATAAACTGGCTCCCTACACCTATAAAATGTACCTACTTACATATAATTACATACATCAATAACGTACTTTATTCTGTTTGTAAGTACGCTACCTACATAGATAATTAATAACTTGGTAATACCTACCTACCAGTAGGTATTATAATTGGTGGCCTATTATGTAGCCCTAGAAGTGCACCATCCCATCTCATCCCGTGGCGTATCGGAGGGTGAGATGAGCAGTAGTATATATAATTCCATCTTAGAGTATATGATTTCCATGTTCTTGAATCTGCGATTTTATTAGTTGTAAAATTAGAAATTATTTAGACTATGCGAGAAAAAATAGTCTTTTCATTTTTGTTTGACTGATTTAGCGCACCTAGTGTACCTAGTGACCTGCTTTGTACTTCGTAAATCGTGGGTGCGGTTCCCGCAACAGACACACACAGAGTGGTGAACAATTTTATTGTTCTTGTCTTTAAGACAAACATGTATTGTCTTAAATTAGTATGTATCTAAATTTAAATAAGTCTTATCTCATTTCCACTCCATACCTACTTATAGTAGAACAAAATTACACATTCGTTGTTTTCGAAACTGACTCACACTTGGCCGTTTTCAGATTTTTACTTTATTTCGACCTAAAGACAAACCTTCGAGCCAAATTTCAGGTCGGTACGACCATTGGAAGATAGACCCACTTAGTTCATTATGACTTCATAGTAGAACAAAGTTACACCTTCGCTATTTTTAAAACTGACTCACACTTGGCCGTTTTCAGATTTTTTCCTTTACTTTGACCTTAAAACCTATCTCCATGCCAAATTTCAAGTCAGTACGACCATTGGAAGTGGTCTAGGTTTTTGATGAGTCAGTGAGTCAGTGAGTCAGTAAGTGTATAGTAAAAATAGCGATTTTCTGACGTCAATATCTCAAGAACTGCTATAGGTAGAATAATGAAATTTTGTATTCAAGACAATTAAGGGGATGTCAACAGACACTCGAAATTTCATATGCGTAGATAAAATATGTTTTGAGTTATAGGGTGGTCGAAATTGGCCCGAAATGGTTCGTGTAATATAACCCACGGCCGGTGTGTCGCTTTTTTTTGCTCGAACTTGGCGGACACACTGCCGTGTGTCTAGATGTATGTAACTATACATAATTAGGCATTAAAACACTTGTGTGATATTAGTCAACATATTATAACCACACTCGTTTTTCTTAGTCTCAATACGATACGTGTATCAATTATGCCCTTAAACGGATGATCACAAGTATTTTCGTTACATCCTGTATATGCCTGCAGATTACCAACACTTGAAATGCATTCATAATTTTATTTTTTGTGCAATTTAATTTAAACAAAAGGTTACATAAGTATTGTTTTTCTTTTTATTCACGTGGTCTTCCACTCTTTTTAATTCTATTCTCAATGCATAATTATTTTTACATATTTTTTAAAGTGGGGCATTCCACTCATACAATAGTATGTTATTCAATCAAATACAAACACTGAAAACATTGAAAAAATAATCAACCCAGCAGGATTTGAACCTCGCATCGATACGCCTTACCGGGGCTCGATCGCTTTACCAATTAAGCTATGGGTTCAGTTACTGAGTTGACGAAATTCTCAATGCCTTCAATCATCTTTTTGCATTTTATTTTTACATCGACTTTATAGCAGCCGTAAGCGACATCTAGGTGCTAACTACTAGAGTTAGATACCCTTCCCGCCGACCCTTTTACAAGTGTCACAACGGAAATAATAGATGGCGCTGCTATCAACTCATAATTATTTTTACATATTTTTTAAAGTGGGGCATTCCACTCATACAATAGTATGTTATTCAATCAAATACAAACACTGAAAACATTGAAAAAATAATCAACCCAGCAGGATTTGAACCTCGCATCGATACGCCTTACCGGGGCTCGATCGCTTTACCAATTAAACTATGGGTTCAGTTACTGAGTTGACGAAATTCTCAATGCCTTCAATCATCTTTTTGCATTTTATTTTTACATCGACTTTATAGCAGCCGTAAGCGACATCTAGGTGCTAACTACTAGAGTTAGATACCCTTCCCGCCGACCCTTTTACAAGTGTCACAACGGAAATAATAGATGGCGCTGCTATCAACTCATAATTATTTTTACATATTTTTTAAAGTGGGGCATTCCACTCATACAATAGTATGTTATTCAATCAAATACAAACACTGAAAACATTGAAAAATAATCAACCCAGCAGGATTTGAACCTCGCATCGATACGCCTTACCGGGGCTCGATCGCTTTACCAATTAAGCTATGGGTTCAGTTACTGAGTTGACGAAATTCTCAATGCCTTCAATCATCTTTTTGCATTTTATTTTTACATCGACTTTATAGCAGCCGTAAGCGACATCTAGGTGCTAACTACTAGAGTTAGATACCCTTCCCGCCGACCCTTTTACAAGTGTCACAACGGAAATAATAGATGGCGCTGCTATCAACTCATAATTATTTTTACATATTTTTTAAAGTGGGGCATTCCACTCATACAATAGTATGTTATTCAATCAAATACAAACACTGAAAACATTGAAAAAATAATCAACCCAGCAGGATTTGAACCTCGCATCGATACGCCTTACCGGGGCTCGATCGCTTTACCAATTAAGCTATGGGTTCAGTTACTGAGTTGACGAAATTCTCAATGCCTTCAATCATCTTTTTGCATTTTATTTTTACATCGACTTTATAGCAGCCGTAAGCGACATCTAGGTGCTAACTACTAGAGTTAGATACCCTTCCCGCCGACCCTTTTACAAGTGTCACAACGGAAATAATAGATGGCGCTGCTATCAACTCATAATTATTTTTACATATTTTTTAAAGTGGGGCATTCCACTCATACAATAGTATGTTATTCAATCAAATACAAACACTGAAAACATTGAAAAAATAATCAACCCAGCAGGATTTGAACCTCGCATCGATACGCCTTACCGGGGCTCGATCGCTTTACCAATTAAGCTATGGGTTCAGTTACTGAGTTGACGAAATTCTCAATGCCTTCAATCATCTTTTTGCATTTTATTTTTACATCGACTTTATAGCAGCCGTAAGCGACATCTAGGTGCTAACTACTAGAGTTAGATACCCTTCCCGCCGACCCTTTTACAAGTGTCACAACGGAAATAATAGATGGCGCTGCTATCAACTCATAATTATTTTTACATATTTTTTAAAGTGGGGCATTCCACTCATACAATAGTATGTTATTCAATCAAATACAAACACTGAAAACATTGAAAAAATAATCAACCCAGCAGGATTTGAACCTCGCATCGATACACACATCGATCGCACTTTAAAAAATATGTAAAAATAATTATGAGTTGATAGCAGCGCCATCTATTATTTCCGTTGTGACACTTGTAAAAGGGTCGGCGGGAAGGGTATCTAACTCTAGTAGTTAGCACCTAGATGTCGCTTACGGCTGCTATAAAGTCGATGTAAAAATAAAATGCAAAAAGATGATTGAAGGCATTGAGAATTTCGTCAACTCAGTAACTGAACCCATAGCTTAATTGGTAAAGCGATCGAGCCCCGGTAAGGCGTATCGATGCGAGGTTCAAATCCTGCTGGGTTGATTATTTTTTCAATGTTTTCAGTGTTTGTATTTGATTGAATAACATACTATTGTATGAGTGGAATGCCCCACTTTAAAAAATATGTAAAAATAATTATGAGTTGATAGCAGCGCCATCTATTATTTCCGTTGTGACACTTGTAAAAGGGTCGGCGGGAAGGGTATCTAACTCTAGTAGTTAGCACCTAGATGTCGCTTACGGCTGCTATAAAGTCGATGTAAAAATAAAATGCAAAAAGATGATTGAAGGCATTGAGAATTTCGTCAACTCAGTAACTGAACCCATAGCTTAATTGGTAAAGCGATCGAGCCCCGGTAAGGCGTATCGATGCGAGGTTCAAATCCTGCTGGGTTGATTATTTTTTCAATGTTTTCAGTGTTTGTATTTGATTGAATAACATACTATTGTATGAGTGGAATGCCCCACTTTAAAAAATATGTAAAAATAATTATGAGTTGATAGCAGCGCCATCTATTATTTCCGTTGTGACACTTGTAAAAGGGTCGGCGGGAAGGGTATCTAACTCTAGTAGTTAGCACCTAGATGTCGCTTACGGCTGCTATAAAGTCGATGTAAAAATAAAATGCAAAAAGATGATTGAAGGCATTGAGAATTTCGTCAACTCAGTAACTGAACCCATAGCTTAATTGGTAAAGCGATCGAGCCCCGGTAAGGCGTATCGATGCGAGGTTCAAATCCTGCTGGGTTGATTATTTTTTCAATGTTTTCAGTGTTTGTATTTGATTGAATAACATTCTATTCTCAATGGCTCTCAAGATCGCGGCATTATTGTGCCGAAACTACAAAGAAGCCGTCAATGTTCTGTAAATTGACAATAAAAGATTTGATACACTGCGCAATCGTCTACGAGATCCAAATTGACCGTTAAAATAGCTTATTGACGTCATATTCTCAACAACGACGACAAGATCGAGACACTACACGCCTATTCTATTGGATCAGTGGTACGAGTAGTAGCAGAGCTTGACAATTTTTTTTTGAGTGTTTTTCCTTTTCGCAGAACTTTTTAAATATGGATTTTTACTTTTTTTAATATCAAAAATGAATTCTGCATATCTGTTTTATACGGAAATGATACCACACGACCCCTAGCAGCCTTAACCAGAGAGTAATAACATATTGCACGGGACCCCTGATTTTGACGTGAAGGCTCAAAAATTTTACGGACCTCCAATACTAAAAAAATTTCATCGTAGGGCACTCTATCCATGCTAAAAAATTCACAACTTTTTCTCGATGCGCACAATTTTTTCCACTTTTGTACTGAGAGAAAACCCTACTATAGCAGAATTCTGGGCTTCTTTGAGCATTGAATGTGAACCTGGTAGCTTGGAAAGAAATAGAAATAGAAATATTTATTTGCTTGAATACGTACAATGGTTCTTAAAAATAAAGTAGTTGAGACACAGTACTCAGTCGACACAACATCGACATGCAAATTATTTACAAATAAGTACACGAGGGTACTAAATAATCCTAATTATTAACATGCAATTAAAAATATACAAAACGGATTAATTAATAAATTGGAAAATAGAGTTAAAATTAAAATATTTGTAATATGTAAAGCTGAAAGAGATCTAAACCCTGATCAAAGAAGTTAAGCTCCAAAACTTAATTAATGTACATTAGTAATATTAAGATATAACGAATGTTAATTATTAAGCTATTTTAAATATACAGTTCCCCAATAGGTACACTTACGAAAGTCTGCACAAAATTAAAAACGTATTTGTACTGCCTACCTAAGTTTATAGAAGACTGTGGGTATGTAAGATTATGAAGCATATTCATTACTTCCCTGAAACTGGAACTGGTTTACTGGAAAAGATCGTAACGACGTACGTAATTACGATTTCCTATTATTATATATATATATATATATATATATATATATATATATATATATATATATATATATATATGTATATAAACGTAAAAGTCCTGACTGACTGACTGACTGACTCACTTAAATCAACGCCCAGCTCGAACCATTGGACCTAGAGAGCTGATTTTTTCACAATAGGTTGTTTTTATAACGTTAGTATCCATTAAGAAGGGGTTTTTCTAAATTCATCCCCTAAGGGGGTAAAAAGGTGGTTGAAAGTTTGTATAGATGGGGTTTAAAATTTTGAGTTAGAGATTAGAAACTTCGTACGTTTACTAATAATTAAAAAAAATAAAAGTAATTTCAGCGTTTTTTAAAATTCAACCTCTAACAGAGTAAAAAAGGGGTTGAAAGTTTGTATAGCTATAAGTATAAATAGATTAAGAAGATGTTTCGGGGATTAACAAAAGTAAGTTAAGACGATAAAATTGGATATGAAACTCTGTATGAGGAACCGCATTATACGCGGACGAAGTCGCGGGCGGAAAGCTAGTACAGTATATATGTGGCCTGTAACCCGAGCAAAAAATTAAAACGTAGATTCTACTCCTCAGAGTATAAAACTTTTGTTCAACTACTTTTAAAAATTTATAGAGTCTTTAGATTGTCTCTTTTTCATACAAAATACAAACTAAATAGTATTATCAATGTTAAGTTGAAATCCGTCCAATTGACATTACTTGTCAGTCTTGTCACCCTACAGACATAATCAATTTCGCAATACATTGCGTTTTCGAATAAACTTAAAAGTGTACTAAAAATCAAAACACAAGTTAATTTTTAAAGTCGCTGAACAAACGTTGTCTAGTTTGAGGAGTTTAATTTTTTGCTCGTGTTATAGGCTACATACGGTATTGTTTTTGACTTGTTTTTCTACAATACTATAATATAATAAAGGGTTATTACATTACATTACTTCTATTTACATTTTTTATCAAATAATATCGTCTGTTTATCAAAAATAGATATAAATTTAATAATAACTGATATATAAAAAACCGGCCAAGAGCGTGTCGGGCCACGCTCAGTGTAGGGTTCCGTAGTTTTCCGTCCGTCACAGTAAGTGTCCCCACTTAAGAGTTAAAATAACACCGCCATGTAGGATATGATATGAGCGTTCCACGTACAGCGACATCTATCGGCAAATTAAGTAAACTATTGCGCGCGAGCTTAAAGTATGGAAGATGATTTTTATGGGATAATTCTTTATTGCGTGAACCGATTTTCACCGTTTTTACTTTATTTGAAAGCACGTCATTTCATTGTGATTTTGTAGAAATTACAGGTACAATAAATACCTGCTTATACGGTTAAATTACAAACTTAGTTCAGAAATTATTTTGTATTTTTTTTTTCAAAAACTATTCAACGTATCAAGTTCAAAATAATTTTCTTAGAAAGTTTTTATAAAGTTCTACTTTTGATATTTTTTTCATATTTTTAAAACTTATGGTTCAAAAGTTAGAGGGGGGGGACACATTTTTTTTTAATTCTGGAGCGATTATTTCCGAAAATATTTACATTATCAAAAAATGATTTTAGTAAACCCCTATTCATTTTTAAATACCTATCCAACAATATATCACACGTTAGGATTGAAATGAAAAAAAAAATCACTCCCCACTTTACGTATAGGGGAGGTACCCTAATAAAACATTTTTTTTCACTTTTTATTTTAACACTTTGTCGGCGTGATTGATATACATATTAGTACCAAATCTCATCTTTCTAGTGCTAACGGTCACTGAGATTATCCGCGGACGGACGGACGGACGGGCAGACATGGCGAAACTATAAGGGTTCCTAGTTGACTACGGAACCCTAAAAACTACAAAGCGAAATTTACTAGAAATCTAATATTCCACAGCTGTTTGATAATCTGTTATAGAATTACATCGCCCAGGTCCAATCATTAAATAATATGCTGTGATGTTGAAAATTACTCTTCTGTAATATTTTATTATATTCTGGTAGAGGCATTACCCACTCGCTAAACCTATTTAATTTTACTAATGAACTGCTGAACAAAAGAGAGTACAAGAATTGGGATTTTATATTATATGGAAAGTATGGTTACATGGGTATTCTATTGTACTTACATATTCTTAAAAAACAGTTATTCTCTCCAATAATCCAATCATACATTAAATATATACCTATAGTAGGCACGTAAGCACAGATTTATCCGTCGGGTGTACATGACAGGCAGATATATGGTGGGAATTGGGCACGGATGTGTCACCGGACAGATCTGAACAGCGCCATTCATTGATGGATCTACCCGCCAGGTATACAAGAGTGGACAGATTTGTACGTATATCCCTACCCTACTATACCTAGCCAATCGCACGAATGTCGAAACGAATAGCGACTGATTTGACAAGCGAACGTTTGAATGAACATAAAAAATGCAGACCTCTCGCGCACCGTCATTCGCTTCGCCACTCGTACGAATGTGTATGTAAATAATGTTGTAACTGCGGGGTTACTCTTATAATTTACAATCGATACCTTATATTTATCGACATATTTCGTCATCCCGCCTCACAAAAATCGTGGCTACAGCAAGTCGTTTGTTGTGGGCTCAGTCGAACTCTGGAACAGGTTACCTGTTTTGCTCAGACAGTCACAGTCGGTGTTGCGTTGTTCAAGGAGAAGCTAAAGAAGTTGTGGTTAACTGACTCTGATTAATTTGTTGCTATCGTATTATTCTGTATGTGTCTTAGATGTTCCTTTTCTGTGTTTTTATTATGATGAGGAGACATCCTCACTTCTCTCTGGTGTAATATATATTATATGCTTTTTCTATACATTTTGTATATACCTATAGCATTTACCTTTCTCGTACCTTGTTGTACATGTTGCCGCATTAGTCTACCTCTTTTCACTTATCTCATCTACTCAAAGGTTAACTAGAAGAGATCCCTTAAAGGGATAAGTTCGCCTTTATACTTACGTTTTCCTATTATTATATTGTTTTTGTACAATAAAGAGTTTTTACATTACATTACATTTTAGTACAAAATAAATATTTGTCTGTCAGCATAACCCTGACATTTCCTTCGTAACTCGAGAGTTATCCACGTCGCGACGAGTGCCAATAAGGCTTGAGCTTTTGGTACTACATAATACCAAGAACGCGATATATTTCTGCTTACTCAAAAGAAAGAATGATTTTCTCTTGGGAAAGAAAATAAAGCAAGTGAAGTGTTTCAATGGCTCGGCGAGGCGGCGAGTCGGCGCGGCGATGACGCTTCCAGTTGAGTCCGTGTGTTTGTTCTTCAGATAGGCCTCGGGGCTCTTAAAAGTCTCGGTGAATTTACTAGCGCTTGAGAAATTATACCGTGAGTGTAGCGAGTGTGGTAACCTATTAAAAAAAATTACAAGGTGGTAATCATCCGGTCTTAAATATTGTGACGGGTTGTAAGTTATGTTATAGAATATCAGCGCTTTCACTTCATGTTATAAAGTAGTGAGCAATATTGATATACCGGAATACTTTTTTTTACAAGACAAACCATAAAACGAGCCTCATAAAACCTGCAAACGCCCATATAACCCGCCTGGGGGTAAGCAGTTAATAGTAGTTTACACACTAGTTTACCATCATTTTAATCAATAAAAATCTTACTTTTTTTTACCTCTCCAAGCAAAAATCACGAAACAGCTTTTAGATTAAGGTGAATTATTTATAAATGAAACATAAAATCAAAAAAGTATTCCACTTATGCTTACATACAGTTACTTTACATACACACATATTATAACTCCTCAATCACGTGTTGAGATTCATTAGAATGACCGCCATTGCACCTCCATGGCTAACTAGATTTAAATCATTACTAACTAGATTGTCTTAAATACCAATAGTTTAATTACATTCAAATTTCAAATATCTTCTGGCATCGATATACCAGAAGAAGTCCGAAATTTTAATGTAATTAAAGTACCGGTCATCGATATTTTAAAGTCAATTTTACGATGCACCACAGATACAGGTTTCTTAATATAGGCAGTTAGCTTCTCGTTTCCGAACATATTATTGGGAAGTTATGATATGGGATGGCAAGTTTATAGATGAGTGCAGGAGAATGTTTGAGAGAAATGAATATGTCAATTAGTTATACAGGTTGTTTTTCAATAACTAGCCATATTGAGAAGTGATTAGGTTATTCATACTGAACGACTTTTTCATGGGACCAACCCCGAAAACCCAAAACAAATTATAACTCCCCATAGAAACGTCGACGTCTGACCGGCCAAAATGTATGAACAATCAACAGTTTTTTTATGATTTCGGAATTCGGAAAAGTAAAAGTTGTTGAGTATGGCCTCCCAAATGACCGCACTCTGAGCTATATAGTGCTAGCTGTAACTTACAAATTTAATTTCAATAAATTTATGAATGGGTGGAGATAAAATCTATTAAATTACAAACCTAATAAAAATATTTTTAATATAGCTGTTTCAATAGTTCTTAAAAATAAATATTAAATAAAAAGACTAGTCCTATAATAAACTTATCCCGTCCTATACTCGAATAGATATAAGTAAAACCATCTTGAGGAAAGCCGGGGGTTAACCCCGTAAAGAAAGGTTGCGGACAACTCAATAAGGCTTAAGGTGATACGTTTTACCTGAAACAACCCGATACTTATTTTTATTTTTCTAGATACGTTTCAATATGTGCCGTTGTTTTTTTAAAGCTTTGATGCTATCCGTATAATAGTACATTACTTACCAATGACTGTAAAAGAAAGAAAGCCCGAAATCGTAGGTATTTGTGACCCGAGCTGCAGGCGAGGGTTGTAAATATGCGATAGAGGGCTTTCTTTTTTACTGCCCGTGGTGAGTACACAATTTTACGTCTCCACTTGGCCATAATGCGAGTTTTACCGTAAGCGTAGCGTGCGGTAAAATACACATTATGGCCAGGTGAGACGTAAAAGTATTTATTCTAAAAAAGTAACAAATAAAATGCAGTACAAAAATAGAAATAAACTAAATTTGAACTAATAATATCTAACTAGCTATATACACACATTTACAGATAAAAGATGGGAGTTAGCTCAGCACAGTACGGTAGGGTGCCCAGAAGGCTAGTGGCATTGTCGCGCTGGATAGCGATACCAATGCGCAGGGCAAGGAAAGAGCCAGCCCTCTGGTCACCCGTGGCGTCTACGAGCCGCTTAGCTAGCTCCCTGAATATTAGATGTGCTCCGGGTCCCCAAGGCCCGAGGGTTTCGACTCCAAACGGTTCAAACATGCAGCCAGAATCGATTGCTGTAGTTGTGACTCGATTTTATTAAAAAATCCTAATACACGTTGAACTTTTATTTAGGTTCTTATCAGAATACACCCATTTACAATACCAGCTTTCTTATACTGTGTTCTTATTTAGCACTATTAGTTATCAAAGCATATTTTATTCAAATAATTTTATATAAAGCATTCGCGACATGTGTTACAAAATGTATAAATATTCTATGTCGCGTAGAAAGCGGCGTGATTGGTCAAAATGTAATTTGTCGCGGTTCGTTTTTGTCGCAAATTGCAAATTACCCTCAATTTTACCAAGCTCCCTGTTATGCTTTTATTTGCTGAACACTGTACACACAGGGGTAATTTAAAGTCAACAATAGTTGCCAATGGTCAGTAAACATGGCCGATGATTTGGCCATTAAGGATCAGTCAAAATAAAAATGTTTTGAAGGAGTTTAGAGGCGAGAGACGCTGATCAACAAGGGCGATCAAATAAAAAGTTTGGTCGGTAACATAGACATATAAATTAAGAAGACGTAATCCCACGAAGATAAAACTGTGATTCCATAATGAGCCGCGATCTCGTGCAAACACACTCACTTTTGACGTTTGAACCAATCACCGCTCGTCCACGAGATGTGTGCGTGTCGCGCGTAAACACGAAGAAATCGGGCTTATTATGGAATCACAGTTTTGTCTTCACGGCGTTACGTCTTCTTATTTTTAACCGACTTCAATTTCATAGAAGGAGGAGGTTCTGTATTCGGTTTGGGCTTTTTTTTTTATGTATGTTCACCGATTACTCCAAGACGCGTGGTCCGATTTGAATAATTCTTTTTTTATTTGAAAGGATATACTTCCGAGGTGGTTCCATATTAATCTGGTGCTGTTCTGATGATGGGATCTATGAGGAATTGAGGGAACTCCTCAATTTTTAAAGGCACATGTATGGTGATTTGGGTGTTTTCTTAAGCAACTCGAGAGTTTTCTCTCGAAAACCACCAATTTGATGAAGTGGACCTGATAATGATGATTGTTTTGATGATAATGATGATGATTTTTTTTAATGTAGGATGTTCAGCGATTACTCCGAGACCCGTGGTCCGATTTGAATAATTATTTTTATGTTTGAAAGGATGTACTTCCAAGGTGGTCACAAATTAATCTGGTGCTGTTCTGATGATGGAATCCACGAGGAATTGAGGGAACTCCTCAATCTTTAAAGGCACATGTATGGCGATTTGAATGTTTTCTTAAGCAACTCAAGCATTTCCTCTCGAAAACTACCAATTTGATGGAACGGACCTAATGATAAAGACCACATATGACATGTGGAACTTTCCTTAGTTTAAGCGGGTGTATTATGAACTTTTTCTTATACGTCTATACCGATTATTCCGAGACCCGTTGTCCGATTTGAGTAATATTTTTATTGTTTATAAAGAGTTACCTCGAAAGTAGCGGACTAATTTGGTTGGGCCTGATGATGGGAATCCATGAAGGATTGAGGGAACTCTTCAATTTTAAAAGCCTCATGTATGGTGATTTGAGTGTATTTTTAAGCAACTCGAGTGTTTCCTCTCGAGAACTACCAATTAGATGGAGAGGACCCGATAATGAAAACCGCAGATGACATGTGGAGTCCCTTCCATAAATAGCTATTTGAATTGGGTAAACATTGTGTGAAAGAAGGAAGCAAATTTAGTTTATGTCGAAAGAGCTGATTGAGATCCCGAGAAAGCGTAGCAAAAGATTCTACTAATTTATAAGCATGAGCGTAGCGAGGGCGTTTAAGGCACGAGGTGCAAAGTTAATAACGTCAATCTCGTGTGGCACATACAACTCTTCACCTTAGCCTTCACACCGACTACATCTGCATCGCTGACCGACTGCACCGCGCACCCTCGGGTTTTGATTTCCACCTCAATCAGACTAGTGATAACTATTACGAATATTTTATTTTATATGCGTCCTAAACGCGGGGGGTGGTACAGTCGACTACAAAGAGATGTATCCACTTTTGGACCATATTACAACGCAATAAGGTGAAAAAGTGGATACATCTCTTTGTATTTGACTGTACATTATTAACCGACTTCAATTTCATAGAAGAAGGAGGTCTGTATTTGGTTTGGGCTTTTTTTTATGTATGTTCACCGATTACTCCGAGACGCGTAGGCCGATTTTAATAATTCTTTTTTGTTTGAATGGGTCTACTTCCAAGGTGGTCCCATTTTTAATCTGGTACCGTTCTGATGATGGGATCTATGAGGAATTGAGGGAACTCCTCAATTTATAACGGCATATGTATGGTGATTTGGGTGTTTTCTTAAGCAACCACCAATTTGATGATGTGGACCTCATGATGATGGTTGTTTTGATGATAAAGATGATGATTTTTTTTATGTAGGATGTTCAGCGATTACTCCGACACCCGTGGTCCGATTTGAGGAATTCTTTTTTGTTTGAAAGGAACTACCTCTAAGATAGTTCCACATTAATCTGGTGCTGTTCTGATGATGGGATCCATGAGGAATTGAGGGATCTCCTCAATTTTTAAAGGCACATGTATGGTGATTTGGTTGTTTTTTTAAGCAACTCAAGCATTTCCTCTCGAAAACCACTAATTTGATGGAGTGGACCTTATGATGAAGACCACATATGATATGTGGAACTTTCCTTACATTGAGTAGGTATTATGAACTTTTTGTTATATATCTTAACCGATTATTGCGAGATCCGTTGTCCGATTATGATAATTATATAACCACTAAAAATGGAAAAATAAAAACTTTTTACAAAAAAAAGATAAACCGACTTCAAAAGTATAAAATAAATTATTATATTATTCAATCAAATACAAACATTGAAAACATTGAAAAAATAATCAACCCAGTTGGACTTGAACCAACATCGATACGCCTTACCGGGGCTCGATATCGCTTTACCAATGAAGCTATGGGTTCAGTTACCGAGCTGACGAAATTCTCAATGCCTTCAATCATCTTTTTGCATTTATTTTTACATCGACTTTATAGCAGCCGTAAGCGACATCTAGGTGCCAACCACTAGAGTTAGGTACCCTTCCCGCCGACCCTTTTACAAGTGTCACAACGGAAATAACAGATGGCGCCTGCTATCAACTCATTATTATTTTACATGTTTTTAAAGTGGGTATTCCACTCATACATTAGTATGTTATTCAATCAAATACAAACATTGAAAACATTGAAAAAATAATCAACCCAGTTGGACTTGAACCAACATCGATACGCCTTACCGGGGCTCGATATCGCTTTACCAATGAAGCTATGGGTTCAGTTACCGAGCTGACGAAATTCTCAATGCCTTCAATCATCTTTTTGCATTTATTTTTACATCGACTTTATAGCAGCCGTAAGCGACATCTAGGTGCCAACCACTAGAGTTAGATACCCTTCCCGCCGACCCTTTTACAAGTGTCACAACGGAAATAACAGAAGGCGCCTGCTATCAACTCATAATTATTTTACATGTTTTTAAAGTGGGTATTCCACTCATACATTAGTATGTTATTCAATCAAATACAAACATTGAAAACATTGAAAAAATAATCAACCCAGTTGGACTTGAACCAACATCGATACGCCTTACCGGGGCTCGATATCGCTTTACCAATGAAGCTATGGGTTCAGTTACCGAGCTGACGAAATTCTCAATGCCTTCAATCATCTTTTTGCATTTATTTTTTTACATCGACTTTATAGCAGCCGTAAGCGACATCTAGGTGCCAACCACTAGAGTTAGATACCCTTCCCGCCGACCCTTTTACAAGTGTCACAACGGAAATAACAGATGGCGCCTGCTATCAACTCATAATTATTTTACATGTGTTTAAAGTGGGTATTCCACTCATACATTAGAATGTTTATCAATCAAATACAAACATTGAAAACATTGAAAAAATAATCAACCCAGTTGGACTTGAACCAACATCGATACGCCTTACCGGGGCTCGATATCGCTTTACCAATGAAGCTATGGGTGCAGTTACCGAGCTGACGAAATTCTCAATGCCTTCAATCATCTTTTTGTATTTATTTTTACATCGACTTTATAGCAGCAGTAGTAAAGCGATATCGAGCCCCGGTAAGGCGTATCGATGTTGGTTCAAGTCCAACTGGGTTGATTATTTTTTCAATGTTTTCAATGTTTGTATTTGATTGAATAACATACTAATGTATGAGTGGAATACCCACTTTAAAAACATGTAAAATAATTATGAGTTGATAGCAGGCGCCATCTGTTATTTCCGTTGTGACACTTGTAAAAGGGTCGGCGGGAAGGGTATCTAACTGTAGTGGTTGGCACCTAGATGTCGCTTACGGCTGCTATAAAGTCGATGTAAAAATAAATGCAAAAAGATGATTGAAGGCATTGAGAATTTCGTCAGCTCGGTAACTGAACCCATAGCTTCATTGGTAAAGCGATATCGAGCCCCGGTAAGGCGTATCGATGTTGGTTCAAGTCCAACTGGGTTGATTATTTTTTCAATGTTTTCAATGTTTGTATTTGATTGAATAACATACTAATGTATGAGTGGAATACCCACTTTAAAAACATGTAAAATAATTATAAATTATTATATTATTTATATGGGTTACAAACTGATATGTTTGAAGTCGGTGCCAAGCCAAAAAGTTACAATACCGGTCAAATCAGCTTCAAGTCTGAAAATCACAAAACATATCGATACCTACTTACATTGCAAAGGTGAATGTGAATCTATCTGTTACATTTTCACGTCTAAACCACTAATCCAATTTTGATGAAATGTGGTACCCATGTCTATATACTCTGATACACGTCTACTTTGTCAATAATCAGAATAAGACGGCAAATTAAAAAAAAATCCATCCAAAATTTGAAATATCGCGCCTTTTTCTACTGAAAAGGTGGGTCCCACACACCCGGTGTCTGAGTATAGAAAGATCAATCTAGCCATTGAATTCCTTTACACTTCGATATTACACCTTAAATGAAGTAGGATAAATAATTCAAACCGAAGCACGGGCTCCGTTCGAGATATGGTTAGTCCGAAAACTAGTAAAAAAGTTTATTAAGAATCATCATAAGACGCATGATTATACTTTCTTTCTGTACTTGAATGAGAACCTACGTGCAGTCAATACCGTATTAGAATAGTTCTATACTATGAAGAACAATTCACTGACCAAATACGCCTCGTTCATATTAACTGTTTTGTGATTTTCAGACTTGAAGCTGATTTGACCGGTATTGTAACTTTTTGGCTTGGCACCGACTTCAAACATATCAGTTTGTAACGCATATAAATAATATAATAATTTATTATATACTTTTTGAAGTCGGTTTATCTTTTTTTTGTAAAAAGTTTTTTATACGTCTATGGTCGGTAATATGTTTTTTTTAACCAATGTGCTATTTGCGTTATATATATTGTATTATATTGTAGAACCTACAAGCAAGCTTCCGCAACTCGACGACTAGCGAATATTTTGCGTGATGCAATTTAAAACTTTATTGCATGGTGAGTCTGGGTTACATATGGCCGAAAACTGTATGGCAAATAATCACTTCCCAAACTATTTTTCCTATAGTTTCATTTTGTAGAATCATCAGATGGCATAATATCGTTTCGCATACCTACCTATTTTTCGCATACTTTTATTTGGCAAACTAACCTAACCTAAAATGAAAATTCGCCCAAAAAATACTATGCGAAACAATTCACTTGGTAAACGTTGGTATGCTAACTAAACGATAAGTTGTTTTGGGAAATGAAATTAGGCGAAAGGATAAAGCGAAATGGCAGTACACCAGTAAAAATCTACAGTTGCAAAAGGTGGATTTCATGTCATAAGACTCATAAGGCATTCTATTCCAGTCTAAACTTTATTATTGTTAAAATTTAGCTGTTTATCATGATAACATTTTCGTACCTTTCTAAAAGTCACGGGAAAACTAATGTTGCGTGGTTTCAACTTAAGAATCGAAGGAAAAGTTGGTGCAGTTGAATCACGGTTTGATTGACGATGTTTTTATGAGTGGGCACTAACTTTTAGAGGTATTGATAAAACCTATGATATAGATATTTGGCGACGTAAATACAACTCTATCAACACCTTTAAAAAATATGATAAATACAGTGGATTTATGGACATTAGTCCGCCATGTTGTCATTGTTTCGACAGGTTAGGCATCGAAGGAACAGATCTATTCGGTATACAGTCACGATAGAAAAAATCGTAAAAACCATATTAAATGCCTTTTAAATTAATCAAATTCTTGTTTTAAAAATCTATAAATTAAATGATTAGCGTTTATAATGGACGACGCGTCAAGGTAAGGGCAATTATTTGTGTGTTTATCACAGATATGTGTACCTGAGTTATAGATGTTTTCTATGTATTTAAGTATTTCTCTATATCTATATATTATATGTATCGTCGTCTACAACATTAGCCTTATTGAGCTTACTGTGGGCAGGGCTTGTAACCGGTTTTCGCAAAAAGCTCCGAAATAACCCAATAATATGTTTACATACTTTACGGTTTTTACGTAGAACTCGTATTGTTTTTAGGTTATGACTTTAACTATATTGTAAGTTTTTTCGATTTAATATTAAATAGTAAACGAAAGAACGAAAAAAAAACCGGTATTTTAGTATGGAGCAAAATACCGGTTACAAGCCCTGACTGTGGGACTAGGTCGGTTTGTGTAAGATTGTCCTATAATATTTATTTATTATTTATTAACGGGCCCACCCGGCTTTTATTATCAAAGAAAATATTAATTTGGTATAGGTATGTATATTTTCTTCATTTAACTGAATTTCGAACGTGAATTGAAAATGTTTGAAGATAGATTGGTCTAAATAGACGCTCCTTCAGACGTGATAATATCGGTATCGCCCGCAGGTGTCGTAAGACGCAAGTAAGTGCTCCATAAAATCTTCCAGAGAGTACTTTGAGCAAGAAGCTGCAATAACTAATGCTAAAAGTAGCAAAACAACTCCTTTTAAGCTGAAATATCGCTTATTTTGAAATAAATGTAATATTATTTATATTCAGTAGCTTTGTCCGACTTCCGCTATTTCATTAACTTCATTAATCGTTATTTTTTATCTCCCTCTAAATCCTGTTTTTAACCGACTTAAAGATTTCAAAAGAGGAGGTTCTCAATTCGGCGTGTATGTTTTTTTTGTTGTTTTTTTGTGTTTGTTACTCTATAACTCCGTCACATCTGAACCGATTTTGAAAAGATTTTTTTATTGTAAGTATATCTATAGATTGGTCCCGTTTTTGTCAAAACGCAGTTGAGGAATGAGGAATCGAGGGAACTCCTCAAATCTTAAAGGCATACATATAGTGATTTTTATATTTTTATCAACAAATGCATCATTTTCATTCAAAACAGTGACATTTGATGAAGTAGAACTGCTGATGATGATCAGATCGGAACTCTTTAACGACGCATAATTTACGTTTGGCGATTTGTCCCAAGTTATTTCATTGTATGGAGTCTAGAGTGCACTTAAATATTACTTAATTTAAAAATTAAGAATTGAAAACAATACAATTAAAATTCGTTCACCGTTATTAAAATTCTGAAACAATTAGGTACTATTAGCAAACAGTGAAGACGGCACGTATAAGACAAAAAAATCCTCTTATTTCACCCGACACCTGTTTTTCACATTAATTTATAATTCATTTCCCAAAGGAAAGCTAAACGCATTTTTTATAAATAATTTCTCCACACGTGAAACTGTGTTCGTCTTAAAAAAACTCATACCTTTATTGACATAGCTGAAAAATATTCATAAACATGTCAAATGAAATACTGAAGGAAAATAAAACCGCGAAGTATTTTCCTCTGTAGAGGCGTTTGCAAGAAAAAATGGACAAGAACGATGACGCCCCGCGGAGGGTTCTGTTTTTGAGTGAGTTATATTTTATGTTTTTCAGCTACCTGTAGTCAAGGGTAAACATATCGATTTGGACAAACGGACAAAGATATGTGGACACGAATCCATGTATGCATGAAAATATTTTTGTTCCTTTGGCATTGTCCTTATATTATACTCGTGCCCTGCAATTATTACATTTATTACTCTTATCAACCTACTTCAAGATTTCGAAGGAGGAAGTTCCCAATTCGTCGGGATCTTTGTTATTGCTATTTTATTTTTTATACCAGGATTCTGGCGAACAAGCATACGGCCCGCCCCGCCTGATGATAAGCAGCTACCGTAGCCTATGGACGCCTGCAACTCCAGAGGTGTCACAGGCGCGTTACCGACTCTTTACAAAAAGGAGGATTCACTGTGTTGACGGCTAAAGTAACAAGAGGCTCCCTCATCGTCAACACACAGGGTCCTCTTTGAGCTATTTGGCAACCTTACCAGCAGGAACACAACACTATGAGTAGTGTCTAGTGCTATTTGGCTGTTGTTTTCTGTAAGGTACTTCCCCAGTCGGGCTCTGCTCCAGATTTGAGCGAGATGACATTCGCTGTGCTGTGCCCTACCACACATAACGAGATGACATTAGCAGTACCCATCTCGTACCCTCTCTTTTGCACGTAGTTTAAGGACATACCCGGGTCCAGTATTATTATTTACAATTCTATGTTATGTACTATCCCTAATTTTTAAGCCTTCTCTAGCTGTATTTACTAATAATATATGGATCTTTGATTCGAAATAAATAAACTAAATTAAAAAAAGAATTAGCTTCTTTAGTATTTTCATTGCAGAACCCCAGAAATATATTTCTTCCCCGATTGTTCTGCCCGAGCCGCTGAGCAGGAAAAATACAAGTTTTATTATAAACGGAACCGGCAGTAGGTACTAACTACCTGCACTCTGGGCACCTGGTACCCTCGACTCCAAAAACATGTACACAATTATGTTCTTATTGAAATATCATAAGGTTCAATGTCGTGGAGATGTATTCGACGTGCAGACGTTTGGAAATTGACAGCTTATTTTCACGTGACAAAATAACGGTTGTCTCCTTTCGCCCCGATTCGTTTTGATCTGACATTTTTTACACATCAGGGCCTCGGGTAGGTACTGTAAACCTGTGTACCTTTACAACCTCTCTTCTCGAACACTCTCTGGCACGGTGTTATTTTAAATTAGGAATTCCCACGTTCTATGTCAGACGATCGATATTCTTTTAGATACAGAGAGGAACTCGCAGCCTAGACAGATAGTTGAGATGCTATAACTCGTTGCTTAGATGAAAATATATATAATTATAGAAGATATAAAGAAGTATATCATAAGAAACTTATGATGAAAACGCTAAAAGAAATAGGAGTCGATTATAGAGATAGAAGAGTAATATACGAGCTATATAGAGATCAGGAAACTTTAATTCAGATAGGGGAAGAAAAGGAAAGTATTAGGATCAAACAAGGAGTATGACAGGGGTGTCCACTTTCACCGTTCATTTTTAACGCCTTCATGGAAAACTCTGTGGTTAGTAGTGGCTACCACTTGTAGTAGTTGGCGGCAGGTTTTTATGAGTAACAAATGCGCGAGCTAGTTATGTACAATTTATTTACATGAGTAGGTATATACAATAATATACAGCACAAATAAATCAAATAATTATAAGCGAGAAAATCAACAGAACGAGTTAGCAGAAGATTCGGTTGTGTTGTGTATTTGGTTGCTATGCAACGGCGCGCTGCAACACGCAGGCGCGGGAACTTAGGCAGTGGAGGGCGAGCAGGCCGCCACATGTTCCCCCTGGCCAGACCGTGACTACGGTCGAAGTCTGCTGGGGAACCTCACGAGTCTTCCACTTCTCGTGCGCTTCTCTTCAGCATCGTTTTCGCTGTTATCTGGCAATTTAGGTAATACTTCACGCATTATGTAAGCAGGCTTGAGTCTGTCGATAGTCACGTTGTTTAATTTGCCTTTAATGTCGATAGAATAAAATTTAGGCTGTCGTTTAACGACTCTGTACGGGCCTTCGTAAGGTGCTTCTAGTGAGCTGCGGAAACGACCGACACGAAAAAATACGTGGGAACAGGTTTCTAATCCACGTGGTATGTAAAATGGTGAAGATGAAGTATGCCATGATGTAGGCCTTGGCGTTAGCTTAGCCATGTGAGAGCGTAGACGTGTGGCGTACTCTGTAACATCTGCCACTTTGTAGTCAGGTAGAGGTGACAGGAACTGGCCGGGTAAACGAAGCGTCTCGCCATAAACGAGTTCTGCCGGGGTAGTTTGTAAATCTTCCTTTACGGCGCTTTGGATACCAAGCAGGATAAGAGGTAGAGCTTCAGTCCAAGATGATGTTGATGAATGGCACATGATGGCTGATTTAAGCTGGCGATGGAGTCTTTCGATCATGCCGTTAGAGGCTGGATGATAAGCAGTGGTGTGGAAGTGGTGTGCTCCAACAATCGTGGTCAGAGCCTTGAAGAGTTGGCTCTCGAACTGACGACCACGATCAGTAGTCATCCGCAGAGGACATCCAAATCTGGCGAACCAGCCAGACACGAGAGCAGTAGCGCAGGATTCAGCGGTGATGTCTCTGAGTGGAAATACCTCTGGCCATCGCGTAAATCTGTCGATGACGGTAAGGCAGAGTCTGTAATCAGAGGAAGGGGTTAAGGGCCCTACGAGGTCGAGATGAATATGAGCGAACCCCGAGGATGGAGTGGTGAAAGTGGAAAGTGGTGAAATGGTATGACGTGTGATTTTGCTTTGTTGGCATTTCAAGCACTGTCTTGCCCACTCTCTACAATCTCGGCGAATCCCTGGCCAAACAAATCGCTCTGAGACCAGTCGCACGGTAGCTGAGCATCCTGGATGATGAAGATGGTGTAGCTGGTTGAAGACTTGCTTTCGAAACTCTGGCGTAACATATGGACGAGATTGTCCAGTAGAAGTGTCGCAGAAAACTGGTTAAGTGTTGTCATGTATAGGCATCTTCTTCAGTTTAAGCGAGGAACCGTGGAGGATCAGGTCTTGCAGCTCTGGATCAGCTTCCTGAGATCGTGCAAGGGCCTGGTAGTCGATAGGCACGGCGATTTCCTCGACGCGAGAGAGGGCGTCAGCGACAACATTGAGAGTTCCAGGTAAGAATCTTAGATCCGTAGTAAATTGCGAAATAAAGTCCAGGTATCTAAATTGCCTTGGTGAGCATTTATCTCGGTTGGTGGAAAAAGCGAAGGTAAGTGGCTTGTGATCAGTATACACTATAAAGTCTCTGGCTTCGACCATATGCCTGAAGTACCTGATGGCCTCGTACACAGCCAGGAGTTCTCTATCGTACGGGCTGTACTTCTTCTGTGCGTTGGTAAGCTTGTGGGAGTAGAATGCCAAGGGTTTCCAGGTGTCATCGACCAGTTGCTGAAGAACTGCACCAATTGAAGTGTCTGATGCGTCAGTGAAAATGGCTAGCTGTGCAGTGGGATCAGGATGAGCTAGGAGTGTTGCTTTAGACAGTGATGACTTGCAGTCTTCGAAAGCCTGTAGCAATTCAGGGGTCATGTTTACTGGATGCGATCCTTTAATTTTGGGTCCTGACAGAATGGAATGAAGTGGTGCCTGAAGTTGTGCAGCATTGGGTACGAAACGACGGTAGAAATTGATCATACCCAGGAATCGTCACAGCTCTTTGACGGTTTTAGGGACGGGGTAATCCTGGATTGCTTGTACTTTAGATTCTAAAGGCTTGGTACCTGAAGCTGTCACACGGTAACCAAGGAAAGTGACTTCAGATTGGCCAAACAAGCACTTGGAGATGTTGATCCATACACCGTATTGTGTCAAACGCTCGAACAACAGACGAAGATGGCATTTGTGTTGCTCTAAAGACGATGGAAAAACCAGAATGTCGTCTAAGTAACCGTAGCAGAAGTCCAGACCGAGCAAAACCTCATCCATGAACCTCTGGAAGGTTTGAGCTGCGTTGCGTAACCCGAAATTCATGTACGGGAACTCGAATAACCCGAACGGGGTCTTAATAGGATTTTTCGGAATGTCATCAGGGTTCACGGCTATCTGGTTGTACGCCTTTACCAGATCTATGGTTGAAAAGATGGTACAACCTGACAGTTGGTATGAAAAATCATGAATATAACGATCGGGGATGGTTCTGGCGTTTAGTGCTCTATAGTCACCACAAGGTCGCCAAGTATCATATTTCTTCTTTACCAGGTGGAGAGCACTGGCCCAAGGACTTTCTGAGCATCGAGCTATACCAGATGCTAGCATATCTTCGAACTCCTTCTTAGCAGCCTGCATGCGTATCGGATCAAGGCGGCGAGGCTTGCAGGATACAGGTGGTCCAGGCGTGGTCTTGATGAAGTGCAAGGTATTATGCTTCGACGGAGAGTGCCTGCCTGGAGGTTTGGTTATAGTGGGGTACTCACGTAGGATGTCGTGAAATTCAGTTTCACCCGTAACTACTTTCACAGAAGCTATATTTTCAGACGATTCTTAGCGTACAGCGGCTACCGAAAGCGTAGTGATATTGTCAATCAACCGATGGTTCTTACAATCAACAAGCAGGTCGTAATAGGCAAGAAAATCGACACCTATAATGGGTTTTGATACATCGGCAATAGTGAAATTCCACGGAAATGATCTTCGTAGGCTCAAGTCAACAGCTAGCTGGATTGGTCCGTAGGTGTGAATGACGGTGTTGTTAGCAGCGACAAGGTCAAATTTTGACTGAGGGCATCGCGTCTTGATAGCCGACCGGGGGTAAACCCATAAGTCCGAACCTGTATCTACAAGGTATCTTATTTTAGTAGTCCGATCGGTAACAAAAAGATGGTCAGATGCAATAGGGCAGTCGTTGGCCGCTATTTCCGACCGCCCGTGGAGTTTTCCGCGTTGAAATTGCACGGCTGGCTGCACTTGTGCGCTTTTAGTCCGAAATCCCCCTAATCTAGACCCTACTCATAGTGTTGTGTTCCTGCTGGTGAGTAAGGTTGCCAAAGAGCTCAAAGAGGACCCAGTGTGTTGACGATGAGGGACCTTCTTGTTCCTTTAGCCGTCAACACAGTGAATCCTCCTTTTTGTAAAGGGTCGGCAACGCGCATGTGACTCCTTTGGAGTTGCAGGCGTCCATAGGTTACGGTAGCTGCTTACTATCAGGCGGGCCGTATGCTTGTTTGCCACCGTCGTGGTATAAAAAAAAAAAAGAAATTGTAGTGGTAAAAGCAGTGAGGATGGTTAGATGGTGGCTGCGGCATACTAGTACGGGAGCTACTGTACCTTCGTGGCTTAGACGTCGAGCGCGAGCGCGAGTGTGAGCGTCCTCTTCGGAATTGACTGGTCAAAATAGCTATTTGCCGGGTAAGCTCGTTGACTTGCTGCGTCAAGGCGTCGGAAGGTGCAGAAGGCGCGTAGGAGAGATGCGGCGCTGGTGCATAGCTAGTATTAGAATTATTAGATGTACTAGAAGTTGACGCCACTCGCAGTGCTTGGGGTGTCGAGGGAGCTAACTCAAAAACTCGATCTGCCAAATCAGCAACCTTCTCTAATGGCTGGTCAGATTGAGATGCCAGTATTGTTTGAACGTTGTGTGGCAAACGGTCTTGCCAAATTGTTTTTAGTAGATCTGACGTTGCTGCGGTACCAGCAAAATTTTGTAGGTGTCGTAGAAATTGCGACGGGCTACGGTCGCCGAGCTCCTCGTGCACCAAAAGCTGCCGCGTCCGTTTTTCTTGCGACGCAGACAAGCGTTTTATTAATTCATTTTTAATTTTTAGGTACTTATCAGTAGCGGGAGGGTTAGTGATTACATCTTTTACCTCCAAGGCATACCGCGCTTCTAATCGACGTCACTTACTTCGTTGTCGAACATCTTTTGCCCGATGTCGGTGGTCACCAGTTGTGGTTGGTAGTGGCTACCACTTGTAGTAGTTGGCGGCAGGTTATTATGAGTAACAAATGCGCGAGCTAGTTATTACAATTTATTTACATGAGTAGGTATATACAATAATATACAGCACAAATAAATCAAATAATTATAAGCGAGAAAATCAACTGAACGAGTTAGCGGAAGATTCGGTTGTGTTGTGTATTTGGTTGAACTTAGACAGCGCGGGAACTTAGGCAGTGGAGGGCGAGCAGGCCGCCACAAGTCCATTACCAAAATAATAGAGAAGGACCAGGGAGGAGTCAAGTTCAGTGGGAACAAGATACATTTTGTACGTTATGCTGATGATATAGCAGCTTTCGCAGAAGGCAGTGAACAACTAGAATTATTACTTAACAATATGAACTAATTTTTTCAGGAATCAGATTTAAAAATTAATATCAACAAAACAAAAATCTTAACAGCATCAAAATTAGATACGAGAAATAGACCAATGAAACTGAATAACACTATTTTGGAACAAGTCGATAACTTTAAATATCTCGGGAGTATCATTAATAATAAATCAAGGTGTAGTTAAGACATCATTACTCGCCTTCAACAATAAAAAGCATATTTTTAAATCGAAAATGGCTACGAATATTAAAAAACATTTAATTAAATCCTACATCTGGAGCATCGCTTTGTACGCCTGCAAAACGTGGACACTGACACAAAGAGATAGAGAAAGATTGGAAAGCTTCGAAATGTGTTGTTGGCGGAGAATGGAAGGGATTAGTTGGACAGAAAAAATAGAAAATTTTAGGGTTCTGGAAAGAGTTAAAGAAAAAAGAAATATAATAGAGACAATAGAAAACAGAAGAGGAGTATTAATAGGACATCTGCTACGACAGGACCTGTTCCTTACGAACATCATAGAAGGAAAAATAGAGGGAAAGAGAAGAAGAGGAAGACCGAGAATAAATTATTTCAACCAAATAAAAGAAAAGGTTCAGGTCGTGTCATACCAGAAGGTTAAAGAGTTGGCAGATGACCGGACGAGTTGGAGATTGCTCCACCGACAAGAGCACAGCTCTTAAATGTAAGGAAGAAGAAGACGAAAGAAGTATATATTTGCCAACCCCGACAGTGCTGTAGGTTATTGGTAACCAACGGATGAAAGGCACCTATCCGACTCCATGTTTTTGCGCGTGAACGGAGTAAATTTACAGAAATGAGCCTTTGTGTTTGCCATATTCATGAATCGAAAATTATAACTTAAAAAATCAATATTTTTTCGAGGGATGTAAAATTTATAAGGTTGTCCACGGAACCCAAAATACCTATTTCAAATTAATTAACATGTGCAGAAGAGTCACTTTGTTAGTAGTTCTTTCACTTCTCAAGCTGTTAGGCTCTGGAACAATTTACCCTCAGACTTAAGGTGTGCTAAATCTCTTGCTTTGTTTAACAAATACCTTAAAGAATATTATCTGTCTCTCCCATAATACGATACCCTGTAACTCCATTAAACGGATTTTGTAACTACCTGTGGCAAATAGTGTGTATCTTGCTCCTCGATTGTATTTTCTTAATTTATCAATTTTAATTTATATATGTATGGTTTATGTAAGTTTATTTTTAATTTTTATTTGATATGCATAAGTTTATTATTATTTAGCTAGTTGATTTGATTTTGCACCTACGTATTTCTGATTATTTTCAAAGGTTGTCTGGAAGCTTTTTAGCGATAAGCCCGCCAATTGTTTTACCTCTGATTATTCTGTTTGTAACTTGTATTTTATGCGTTTCGTTATTTTGAGGTGGGCAATAAAGAGTATTTATGTTTATGTTATGTTATTCAGCAGACAGACAGACAAACACTGACATACAAACTGCCTACTGAACTTTCCCTACGTTCATTAAAAAACGAGCCATGTCCTGGAAGTTTGAGAAGTAATAATTTTTCTGGGGCCGCTTCAGATTGAGGTATGTAACGCCTTGGCCACGACTTTGGTCTTAAGCGACCTGCGGTGCGTCCGGCGGTGCGGAATTTAGAGCGCAGCGGCGAGCAGGCCACGTACTTCGCAGTAGCCGCGGCGACTTCGAGCGGATGGCACGTACTCAGGTGACTTAAAATGTCTTTGTCGAAAGTGGCCCTTCAGTGCCTTGAAAGAAGCTCCTATTTCATGGGAGACATTTTAAATATGAGAGAAGGTGTGCACGTGACAAATAGACGACGTTATACGTTGGGCGAATACCGGGCATTGTATGAAGAATACCGACAGCATCCCCAAAAGTTTTATGAATACACACGAATGAGTGTGGAAACTTTTGATTACTTGTTACAACACTCTATGGACATCGCGCGCGGATAATACAATAAACTTTGTTCTTAAAATCACCGCCCGATCCGTGCCGCCGCTAAGACCGGTCGCACCGCACTTAGTCGTGGCCGCGCGTTCGCGCGCCTTGTCTTTATTCGTTCCGCCCGCCACTCCGCTGCCCGCAGACGCCGGTCGCTCGAGTAAATCCGCGCGCTTGGTCGCCGGTGCGGAAGTTCGTGGCATCTCTTCTTTTCCGCGCTGTTTTTGTATTATGCGCGATCCGCTAGTCGCCGCCGCCGAAGCAGGTCGCGCAAAGTTGTGGCCAGGCGGTAAGGGTAGTTCGTCGTATCGTCGCAGAGAAGTTACAAGCAGTAAGCCAACTGGACGCGTTAAACTATGGAAAATATTGTCTTATTCTGTGTCATTACACTCTTGACAGAGAGGTGGCGATCATATCGTGAGTAGTGTACAATAGCGTGCTTGATAATTCGTTGCGCCATTGGTTTGAAAAGTCGGACGGAATAGTTTAACTACTTATCACTTTTAGGGCTGGTACAGAGCAACTGCAACCAAACTGCAACTTATGTGGAGGCTATGTAGTTAGTATGCGGGCAGTTTCAATAGAAGTTGCAGCTTAGTTGCTGTAAAGGGTACGAACCTTATGGAGAGTTGTATAAAAAGATTTGCTTGAAATTTCACTATTTTTATTTTATTTGTACAGAGCTTACATTGGATGCGATGTTCTAGTGCTAGCGTGACGGAACAAGAGAGAGAGAGAGCACAGTGTTGCCATGACACTTAATATGATGCGTTTTTACTCTACCTTTAAACTTAGGTGTGTTTCACACAGTTGCAGTCTGTCTGTACCGTACCGGCCCTAACTGCAAACACGATCTCTGCACCTATTGACGAATAGAGCACATGAGCCTTGAATATTTTCGACAACAGTATCGCAACAAAACAACAACACTTACAAACAAGCAACGAGCCTCTTAAAGTTAGGGCCAGACGGCATACAACCCTCTGCTACGAGACCTTGGCAGAAAACAGAGATTTTAAACCATCTAGCCCGTGGTTGATGCCAAACTCTACATGACCTTTAAACGCCCTTGGTGGCTAGGCGTGCTCTGCCAACCATTGGCAGAAGCGGGTGGTTGGTAACCTCCTAGCCGCTTGTTGTAAACCACGCGAACAACAGTCACGCCGCCGTACGGTAAAATGTACATGATATTATATGTTTTATGTTAAAAATGTATTTTATCGTTTCTACTTTTGTATGACAAATTTTTTATGATGATTTTTATATGATTTTTTCCTCAATTGCACTCAAAAGTGCATAACATAATGTTTCGAAATTTCAGTAAACAAAGGAGCAATCTCTGTAGGTGTTCCGTGCACGTTTCCTCAGCACAAACGCTTCGAACGCACTGAAGTTGGGCGCCTGTTGTCAGCCACGTAGACGCTCGCTTCAACCAAGGTCACGTGGCAGAATCTGCGGCTATCTGCCGTCTGGCCCTAACTTAAGCGTCTCAACCACAGAAATCTGAATTGCCTTTCATGTAGTTAGTTGGGCTCCTGGTACCTGAAGCTAATATTCCGCCGTAAAGCTGCACAATTAAGGCAACGCGGAAAATTTCCAATAAAGCGTATAAAACTACCCGCCGTATGACGAAGTGACCATGCGATCCGCAACCAGAGGATAATTTAACTTCCAAACAACGTCAGACTCAACTCCGTCAAACTTTTCATATTTACCAAGTATGGACAGAGTTTCGACGCAGGTACCATTTGGATGATTGCCCTATGTATTAGCTCGTTATAGTCATGGCAGCACGGAAAATTTCCAGTGAAGCATGTGAAATTACCCACTGTATACCGCTAATGTCAGTTAATATGGTGAACAAAAAGCGTAGCCAACTATACAATCGTTAACGATCCACAACGTATCCTACCCAAGTAACACAGGAAGCATTATAAATTATAACATATGAATAGTTAACTTATTTCGAACTTAAGGACCGTATAAACTCTTATATACGTTCACTGAGCAACTTGTCGCATTATATGATGCTTTGAGCTGTATAACGGTTGTATAATGGCATATCTAAATGCTTCTGTAAAGCCTTTAGCTTTAGTGCAGCAAACCACAACGCAACTGTACAGCTTTCGACTGTTTAAAAGCACTTAAGTGCTTTAGGTTCTACAATAGCATTATATAATGCTTTAAGCTGTATAACGGTTGTATAATGGCATGTATAAATGCTTTTTTAAAGCCTTTAGTTTTAGTACAGCGAACCAAAATGCAACTGTGTAGCTGAATGCTGTACAGTTGCGTTTTGGTTTGCTACACTAATGCTTCGGTGTGGTTTAGTGCCTTAGGTTCTACAATAGCATAAATAAATGCTTAATGCTGTTTATGAGCATGAATATTAGCCATTATAATGCCACGTAAATCCGGTATACAGCTTTCAGCTGTTTTTAGTGCTTTAGGTTCTACAATAGCATTTTATGATGCTTTACGCTGTATAACGGTTGTATAATGGCATATGTAAATGCTTTTGTTTAGCCATTAGTTTTAGTGCAGCGAACAACATGCAACTGTACAGCTGAATGATGTACAGTTGCGTTTTGGTTTGCTACACTAATGCTTCGGTTTGGTTTAGTGCCTTAGGTTCTACAATAGCATAAATAAATGCTTAATACTGTTTAAGAGCATGAATATTAGCCATTATAATGCCACGTAAATTCGCTATACAGCTTTCAGCTATTTTTAATGCCTTAGGGTGTACAATAGCATTTATAAGTAGGCAATACGTTCCTAATGCAGTATAATAGCAATAATATAAACCATTATAAAGCCAAGTAATTCACTATAAGGGGCTGTTCATAAATTACGTCATTTCAAATGGGGGGGGGGTCTGGACATCGGATGATGGTAGCATGACGTAGGAGGGGGGGGGGGGGCGGTCATTCCGAAGATCACATCATCAATGTGTAAAAAAAGGAATGAAAGTCGTGTTTCTATAAACTTTGAATGCTATAAAATATTATCTACTAAATAGTTTTTTATTTTACAATTAAGCTTAAAACGCATTTTTTTTAATGACTTCACTTTATTTGGCAGCTTAACTATCAAAAAATTGATGACGTAATTTATGAACAGCCCCTATACAGCTTTTAGCGGTTTTAGTGCCTTAGGTTCTACAATAGCATAAATAAATGCTTAATGTTGTTTAATAGCATAATTATTCACGTGTAATGCTGTAGGCATAAATAAGGCATTTTTTAAGGGTCACTGAGCTGCTATTGGACTAAGAGCTAGCCACGTCAGATATGACAAAATAATGAGAGCAACAAAACCCGTCTGGTTAGATTGCTATACTATACTTATTGCTAGATCCTGGCATCTGGCAGCTTTTAATGGGTGGAGGTCACAGTGACAGACTAGCAAAATGTTTTAATTGGAAAATAGTAATACCAAACTAGGTAAAAATTGCCGAAGTTGTCTCAGTTATAAAGGACAGGGCCTATATTTTAAGGGGCTCCCTGGCGCCAACGACCTTGGATCTGATTCCCTTAGTTTTCTAATTATTTATATAGCTTATCATATTATCAGTAACGGCTTTAAACAATATAGTATCCTATATTTACTTCAATATTCATTGTCCACGAGATATTTGACATCAAAGTCGAACCGGTTTAGGCTAAAAAAGTGGTTTTATGGTCATAAATTTTGTTTTAATTAGTTAAAAATTAAAATCTCTCTACAGTTTTTAGAGACATCAAAGAGGAACCCTAATATGTAGATTACGTATATGTAAGATTCTTTACACCATTCGAATATCGATTAAAGTGTTTTTTAGACCATATTTTAAAAATATCATAAAAAAATAACGGCTCATTTATTTCAAGATCCGGCTCACAGAATGGAGATAAAAGATTCAAAAACCGATAGTCGTTTGCCTTATAATTCTATCTATAGTTAATATGTTGGAATATCGACTCAAAACTGGTCAAAAATCGATAAAAAAAAACGTTAGACCAAAAAATTTTGTGTATTATTACCATACATCGGGGTTTTCGGTGCGGGAATGTTTGACATTAGCCAAAGAGTAGGCATTAACTTAAAAATCAGAATGTACTCTAGCACGTTTCTACCTAAAGAATAATTGATCGAAAAAATCATAGGTTTATACAATTTATATATAATAGCTGACTATTATGTATATATATTGTAGGTACATATACCTATGATTTTTTCAAGTATTTTTTTATTAATTCATGTAATGACTGATCATTGTCAACCTCTTCAGTTAATCAAATAGTTCATAAATATCGGACGTCAAGATTAATATTTGACACTTACTATACCGTGTCTTTGTCTTAGGTAGATCTAGTTAATAAATTTCGGATATGCAATTGCATTTTTAAAATACTAAGTATATCAGTAGTAGTATAGTCAATACAAACATGCCTCTAAGAAAAAAAGCTCGTATCATAGTGTGTAAGCTATTCACAGAGAGGTAGTTATTCATTAAGCATAATATGATATTTTCTCAGACTAACTCTCAACCTATCTGTTTATCTCTACTCTTTCTCAAATCGTTCCCGTACCGAAAACCCCGATGTATGATTATTACGGAAACAAAAACAGTAGGCGAAAACTATGAACTATATTTTATTATACATCGTTTGGCACTACTTTCTCGCAACATAAACTTTTGTATAATTTCTCTTAATATTGTATAGTATTTGTATAGTTTCTCATAATATTGCATCAAACCCAGATCTCTAGGATTTATTTTCTTGAAATGGTTTGCATTCTTTGACCTCCACTACTTTAAAGCTGCCAGATGTCCAGATCTAGAAATAAGCATAATATACCAAACTGACTAGAGGGGTTTGGTTGCTCTCATTATTGTCATATCCTACGTGGACGGGGCTAGCTCTCCGTCTATATAGACCAACGCCATTTTGTAAATAATTAATAACCTAAAAATAAAATCATGGGGACCTATTTATACAAGGAAAATACCTATATAATAAAGAAATTACTTAATTTAAGACTGCTCAACCAACACTATTATGTTAATAATGCAAAACTCGTTCTATACGAGGATTACACAATTGTTTTGCTTATTTGACGCATATCTTTTTATAATATTTTATAGCAAAACCACAATAAATCATAGGCGCGTGAAAATTTTCAATGAAACTTATATACACATTTACAGTAAACTACATTGCGCAGTAATATTTGAAGGATATAATAACGTAAAAGTGTCAAAAACTTTTATAAATTTTGTTAGGATGCAAACAAATATGACGTGTCACTCATTCAATTTTTTGTACCGTCTTCGTCCATTTTATATTGCGAGACAAAGTAGTTAAATCACAACGTTCATTGTATTATAACATTTGTTCCGTCGGTATTAGAGACGTTTTTGCATTGACGTAAGGTTTATTTTACTACACTCTTATGCTAGTATAATGCGTTTGTATTGCGATTGGCAAGTTAACCGAGAGTGCTTATGCTTCTTTACTGCGATTAGCAAGTTTTTTGGCCGTATTAAGGCTTCTTTAATGCAGTTGGCAACTTAATAGAGCGTACTAATGCTTCTTTGAGGCGATTGGCACTTTCCATGAGAACGATAATGCTAATAGCGCAGACATAATGCGCCTGCAATGCTATTAAATGACCTGTATAGGATCTCAAGCTGGGTAATTTGTGCCCATTTAAGACCTATATCAGCACTATAAACGTTTATAATGCTACTATAAAACGAACTCAAAATGCTAAAAGCATACAGATATGCTGTAAGACGGCCGTTATACTGCTTTGATGTGTTACTTGGGTAGTCACCTCTCTCTCTATCACTCTTCCAATATTAGTGCGAAAGTGGCAGTTGCGTTTCGTTCGCTACGGAGCGTTAACGATTGCCCGGCACGTTGGCTACGCACCCAGTTGTTCCATTTTCGATATAAGTACCTAACCGTCAACTTATTATAGTAAGAAAATGTCCTAGTTCTACGAAACTCCTGGTCACCCTCCGTGAAACAATAATTGCATCCCCCGCTGCATTACTCCCGGCCGCAAAATATTAAAATCCGATCGGACCGGGAACCGATTAGGGCTCTCGCCAGGTGGCGCACCGGCCCAAATCACCGGATAAAAATCGTTACGACCCTTAACTAGCTAGGTTTGGGGGTCCGTTACAAGTTGTAAAGGTATATGTTGAGATTGTTGAGTATTATAGTCGTAACTGAAACATCTATGGTAATGTGACAGTTATTATATATATTGTCTAATCAAAAACGGGCTATATTCCATACAAATTAATTACTGAAACGCACATGACCAAATTTTATTTGACAAACAACAAGCAGTATAATTTTAAAACCGCCACAGCATTTGCTTGGAGAGCAAACATGGAGATCTAGTTTATTCTGTTTCACATAACAAAGCCCGCCTAGTCGAGAATCATGTTCGAAAACAGACGATATCGTCCATCGGAATCGTTACGCATATCGCAGGATGTAACCGGACGAAATATGTTTCCTTTTTGAAGTCAGCTGAAATACGGAACCATCGGACATTTGATCGGGCTTGAGGCGTTGATGGCGGGTTCTTCGCAGATAGCGCCAATGGCACGCTAATGGTCTAAGAGCTGGCCACGTCAGATATGACACAATAATGAGAGCAATGAAACCTGTCTAGTTAGACTGCTTTATTATCCTTATTGCTAGATCCGGGCATCTGGCAGCCTTTAATGGGTGGAGGTCGGAGTGACAGACCAACAAAGTTTTTAAGTTGGAAAAAAGTAATACCAGAATAGATAAAAACTGCCAAAATTGTGTCATTTAAAGAGGATAGGGCCTATATTTTAACATTCGATTAAAAATCATTGTCTTTTATTGCGGAAACAAAAACAGTAGACGACTAACTAAAAATTGCATTATACATCATTTGGCACTACTTCCCCCAACAGAAACTTCTGGATATGATATAATTAAATTAATAACACAATTTCCCATAACATTGCATAAAACCCAGAACTCTAGGATTTGTTTTCTTCAAGTTATTTGCATTCTTTGACCTCCACCACTTTATAGCTGCCAGATGTCCGGATCTAGAAATAAGCATAGTATAGCAAACTAACTAGAGGGGTTTCGTTGCTCTCATTATTGTGTCATATATGACGTGGCCAGCTCTCCGTCTATAACCTGAAACGTCTAGCCCAAATGATCTCTAAGCCCAACGATCTCTCGATCCGTAACGATCTTTTATGAAGATTGTCTAAATCCGTACACGGTTTTATTCCCAGTTATTGGTTTGGTGAAAGATTTGGACAAACATTATAGTTTTGTTATTGTTTCACGTTTTGACTTAATATCATCGAAGGCTTATTTGAAGAATGTATTTTGTCATTACTTTGAATAGGATTGGGCCTGGCAAAAGTGACGATTGGCTTTTACAAAATGTCCTTTTCTTTGCAGAAATTGGTTATCAAGTTCACGGAGTAAATAATTGCTTTAATACAATTTCTTAATATAACGTATATTACTACTACTATTTATAAATATGTATGAAACAAATCTTCCTATGCTTAGTAAGCAGTGTTTTCACTGACTTCGCTTCAGATCCTTCTACGCTAGGTTTAATGGAATCAAGAAAGTAAATAATGTGGTAAATTTTCACTGAAAAGTATTTAAAATTAAATACAAGTGAAAATTAATATTCTGTTTGCGCTGTCTCTGAGAACGACTCTTGTGGATATATAAGAATTCGTAATTGGATAATAAGATGCGGTTAATAAAGTAAACAAAGATATATTAAGATTACCTACTCAATATTCAAACCAAGTACTTATTTACAATTTCACGAAACCACAGTCAAATAGCAGTGTTGTGTTGCCGGTGAGTAAGGTTGCCAGAGAGATCAGAGGATGCAATGTGTTGATGACGGGGGCCCTCTGGTCCCTTTAGCCGCCAACACAATGTAGCCTCCTCTTTTATATTAAAGTGTCGGCAACGCGCATGTGACAACTCTGGAGTTGCAGGCGTCCATAGGCTACGGTAGCTGCTTACCATCACGTGGGTCGCATGCTTGTTCGCCAACTTCGTGATTTAAAAAAACGAAAACGAATATAAAAATAAATACCTCAGTGTCATATTTCGTCAACTATCCACACATCCAATCATCTAAATAATACCCATACACACTCTTTCATTTATAATGGTATGGTAGAAGATTAATTGAAAAAAGTAGGGTTACGATCGAGATGTTTACGTGATAACGTCTAACCGCTCGTGAGGATTCCGCGTGACAAGTTTCACGGAATGACTGGCAGCGCTCGAGATGAGACGGGAGATCGGTCCGTCTCTCTCTCGTTATACCTGCGATCGCGCTCGTGAGGTTTTGGTGTGACACAAGTTTCTGAACATGTCACCCGACTAAAACGATTTTAAAGACGTTATCACGTCAAAAAAAAAAATTGGTTGTTTGTAAAGTAGGTTTACGATCGAGATGTTTACGTGATAACGTCTTATTTTCACCTTTTTTTGTTGCAATTGTTGTAACACTTCACTTGCACTTCACATTTTGTTTCACTGTTAAACATTCAACGAAAACTTAACCGCACGAGAAAATCTCCATTCGTTTGTATGCCGCTAGAGTGAGAGAGACGGAAGATCGGTCCACTCACTCGAACGCTATGCCAGCCTCCGCTCGTGAGGATTCCGCGTGACAAGTTTCACGGAATGACTGGCAGCGCTCGAGATGAGACGGGAGATCGGTCCGTCTCTCTCTCGTTATACCTGCGATCGCGCTCGTGAGGTTTTGGTGTGACACAAGTTTCTGAACATGTCACCCGACTAAAACGATTTTAAAGACGTTATCACGTCAAAATATATAATTTTCGCCTATTGGTTCCAAACAATATTTCGTTAAAAATGTTAATTTGTGATAAAGCTCCGGAAAGGTTGGGGACACTTATTACACCGGTCGTGCCCCCGCATAAGCGAACACCTCCTAAAAGCTTCGGAAGAAAGCTGCGCTTCTCGTGCCGCTAATTGATTCGCCGTAGAGCCTGCAGACCATGCTATCGATTGCGGTTTTTATTTTTCAGGCTCGAGTTTGAGGAGGTTCCTATTTCGTTTTCTTTTATGGATATTCTTCGACGCGGACGGATGAACTGATGTAGTAATTAGTTTGTTGGTTAAAAGTAATTATCTCGGAAACACGATTTTCGTAATTTTTTATTATAATCGCATTATTGTAAGTTTCTGAACAATTTTGTAATATTTTGGTGGTTTCGAAATGCTGTAAGGAAATATTCGTAGAAAAAGCACATAATCTTGATCTGTTTAAGTTTTTAAGGATGGGAACCCGCGCGTTGCCGCTAAATTTGCAAGTGACCACAGACTACGGAAACCGCTTACTCATGAAGACTGTATTTTTGGCTACCATCATTTGGCCATCGTATTGTAAACTACGTAGTATTACAAATGTATTGTAAACTACGAGTACATAGCAACTAATAGAGCTTTATGATCTTGTTACGTGGTCCGCGCGAGATTCCCAGCATTTAGCAACTTTTTCGCACTTGCTGACGCGCGCTAGTTGCTCTGCAAATCGTGTCATAACGATACCGAAACTGGTTCACATTCACATTTTAAAGTTAGAGGCGTTGTTTTTAGTGTGCAAGGTATTAATTCAAAGTATATTTAGATTTCGCACTAACACCTACAGACGTATAGACAACTTTGGATGTTGTTGAGATTATAACGTCAACTTCTGAGAACCGTTCGTTTCACGGAACGGAACGCATCCTCATTAGTGCATTGCAATCCTGCGTATTGGGAATCTCTCGCCCCGCCACGCGCCACACCACACCACACGTTCCACACTACGTGAGCAGTATGACAACATACATACTTAGATAAACTTATTGATAAACTAAGAAGATTTATTAGGAATTATACGCGATGTTGAATGTTGTTATTATTATGTTGTTGTTGTTGTATTAATTATATTATTAGGTTGTCTGGAAGAGATCGCTTTTTAGCGATAAGACCGCCAACTGTTTTACCTCTGATTATTCTGCTTGGAGCGGAAATGTTCTCGAGTGGCGACCACGAATCGGAAGGCGCAGCGTGGGTAGACCCCCCACAAGGTGGACTGATGACTGGTGGATGCGGGTGCCGCAGGACCGGTCATTGTGGCACTCTTTGGGGGAGGCCTATGTTCAGCAGTGGACGTCTTTCGGCTGATATGATGATGATGATGATGATTCTGTTTGTAACTTGTATTTTATGTGTTTTTTTTTTATTATGAGGTGTGAAATAATAGTAGTTTATGTAACTGTTACGTTTTAAGGCCTAATTACGTACAGTTGCATACACAGCTTTATCTACACTCATATTATTTATCTAAAATGCCGTATTCGGAAACCATAGAATGGCCGCCATTGCACCGCCATGGCCAACTCGATTGTGCCGGCGGTAGCGCGGGCGCGTGTCGGGCTGTCGGCGGATGCGCGGGAGGGTGCAGGTGTACATTATGTTATCAAAACTCATAGCACATCAATAGTTGAGCATGTGAAGTTAAAATTACGTTACTGCCACGGATAAAAAGCTTATCATAGTAAAATCGGTCGTGGTAATGCTAGCCATTGCCTACCGTTTTCGAACACGTTTTAGAGAACCTACAATATGAGTGTAGATAAAGAGTATTTACGTCACACCTGGCCATAATGTGAGTATTACCGCTCGCTACGCTTACGGTAAAACTCGCATTATGGCCAGGTGGGGACGTAAAATTGTGTACTCACCACGGGCAGTAAAAAAGAAAGCCCTCTATCGCATATTTACAACCCTCGCCTGCGGCTCGGGTCCCAAATACCTGCGATTTCGGGCTTTCTTTTTTTTACAGCCCTAGGTAAGTAATGTACTATTATGTTATGGTATGTTATGTTATTGCCGCATAAAGGGTTATACGTATTCGTTACTTGTAGATTTTACTTAACGCACTTTATGCGTAGCCAATTCTGCGGCACAAAGGTAATTAGTGCGTAATATTATCATTATTTTAGATACATAGGAAAGTATTTTAACTGTTATCTACTTTATGTGAAACTTGCACGACTGCTGCAGCAATGATTGCTGCGTCGAATTCCAAATGTGGCAAATAAGCCGCTCGCATTCAATTTGTCGGTGACACGAGGTCTTAATTAGGGCGACAATAATTGAACCAGCTCGGATAGGGTTTAGTTACGTAAATCATAATAGTTAAAACTGTCTAAATTCCGACTCGCTAACTCAGCACCGAGTTTCCAAGCGCAATGTGTGAACGAGACAGTATAAAAGTCGATTAAAGTAAAATATGACTTTAATAACGACAGTGCCGTATTTTGGTCTTTGATATGTGTTTTTATCATATTAAATAAATTTAAATGAAGGAGCTAGTCGATTGTCGCTGGTGAGCTTATGCGGTTTAGTTACTATGCTTGATGTCCCGTAAAGAGATTTCGTTTTAATCAATGAGGGTTTCGGGGATCGAGTTTTCCACTAGATGGCAGCACCGTGGCGAGAGGTCTAGCTGTCATAATCCACCAATCATGTTTAATCTTTTTTTTTATTGGTGGATTTTGACAGCTGCTGTCAAAAATACCTCTCGCCACGGTGCTGCCATTACGTGAAAAACTCGATCCCGGAAACCGTCATTCCTTGAAAATACGGTATGTATTCATACATCAATTTAAAAATTCCCTCGAGGTGGGAATATTCACTAATTCTGCCTATCCTAATCTACGGTGCCTGGTCACTCACCAAGAATCAAAAGTCCGAAATTGAAGGTTTGCCAGCGACCATTGGAGCGCATCGAGCATTCCAGGTGTCAGGACCCAGGTAGCATTTATACGTCATTATGTCGTCCGTTTACGGTACTGCTCGACGTAAGAGACGTCATGTCTCGACGTCGGGGGGTCCCAGCAGATGACGTCAATTTGTCACAGCCTCAAGACGTCTGTTTACAGACGTTACAGAGACGTCATATACTGAATGCATAGGGACGTTACTGGGCCGTACATATTAGGTTAGCCACTGACGTTAGAGAGACGTCATATACTGAATTCATAGGGACGTTACTGGGCCGTAAATATTAGGGCAGCCACTGACGTTGGAGTGACGTCATATACTGAATCCATAGGGACGTTACTGGGCCGTACATATTAGGGCATCCACTGACGTTGGAGAGACGTCATATGCTGAATTCATACGGACGTTTCTGGGCCGTACATATTAGGGCAGCCAGTATGTTCGAATAACGTCACACACAGGATTGATTGTGGCGTTACTAGGACATAGGCACAGGTCAGGACCTAGGGGGGCTGCATTATGCTGCTGTGTTCACGATATCAGCAGTAGAAGTTAGCGATTTTCAATTTTATTAAGGCGGGTATTATATAAATTTAAATAACATCTCTCAAAACACACTGCTGATATCGTAAGCACGGCAATATGCTCCTCGTAGCTAGGATGGGTGGGTTCAATTGTCAGTCCTGAAATTTGTTTATAACAACATAAAAAAATATAACAACTCAAAATATAATTTCTTCTTAAAACTTACTATAATATATTGAAGCCTAAGGTTTGACTTGTCTAGTTAGTCTAGGTACAAGATTGTTTACCTTATTTCTATTACTAAAAAAACAAGTATAATTAGGTAATTTTTGTTTTAATATGTATGAGGCCATGACTTAAAATAACATTTATATCTCTAATGCCCACTATCGGACTACTAAACTAAAAAAAAACACAACCGTAAGCATGTCAATTTTAAGTAGATACATTAAAACTTCGAAGAAGTAGGTAAAAGTGGTGGCAACACTTCCTTAATGAAGGCGGCTGACCGCGTGTTCGCTCGCTCACATTGGTCCTACTCCTCTCTATCTTAATAGCATTAGTACGAGAGAAGGGGACCAAACTGAGCAAGAGAGCATGCGGTCAGCCGTATTCATGTAGGTCAAAGCCACGGACAGGCTAGGGGGCATACCAAAAAATGTAATCCATAAACCGATTTTGAATGATTTATAAAAATCTGTAGTATTTCCTGAGCCAAATCTATAGGAAACCGTAAAAGTGGTAACTCTCCAACATGATAGTCTTCATCAAGCTGCGAACGAAATGATTCATTGGTCCTTGTGGGCGCTGACGCATTTTAATAGATCACGCGGCCGCGATATTCATTCACCTGCCTCTATGCACTTGTCACAAGCTGAATACCTACGATACATACTCGCAGGCGCAGTTGGCAAAAAGGCTTTTTGTTGGATCTCTTTCCATAGAAGTTTTACTGTTACTACTGTCTAAAACAAAATTTCATCAACCGAGACACTTTGCTGGAAATATCCCTGCCTCCAAGTTTTCACGTATGAAACCTGTAACAAACAAGAGAATGTATAATTGTAAAATAGCAAATTATTTGTTGATCAGACCAAATGTGAAAAAAGTGAAGATTTGAAATAACTTTCTTCATACAATGTTTTAAGTGTGTAGATATTGTTATTTTATGTATTTTTATTACTATTAAACAACTATAACTTGCACCACCTGCTTCAAGCTGTTTCTTCCTTCTTTCTTATGTAAGTTGCCTGGAACCACACAAGGAAAAAAATTCCATCTGTCTCTCCATACAATCTATACCCAAACAGGGTTCTAAGAAAAAGATAAGTTTGGCTACAAGACAAACTTCTATATGTATAACAGAGTTAGCAGTTAGGTACAGTCACCGGCAATATTATCTCCCTACACAAAGGCCGCAAAAATATGTGACACACTCTTATGACCCTACAAAGTCACATATTTTTGTGGCCTTTGTACAGGAAGATACTATTGCCGTTGACTGTACAGCTAGCTTTTTCATAGAAGTTTTTTTTTTAAATATACAGTCAACTTAATTTTTTTATTGGAGCTTTTTTAGTAATATGCTGAGTCTCCTATTGTAATTCAAAGTATTTCATTGCAGTATTCATCATATATTTGTATAAAATGACTAGTAAAATATGCATTCTACAAAATAACCTATATTGTTTAGGTTTAACCTATATAAGGTGAACTTTTAATATTCTTTGTATATAATATCATATTTCCAAGGGAACCATGGTATAAAAATAAGTACATTAAAATATTCAAACAGGGCTCTGGCTGAAAGTTCTTTGAATATGAGAATGCGGCAAATATGTTAATGAACTAAAAATAACTACAGATATCTTATAAATCTTAGGAATGAAATGCTATGCTTTATGATTCTGACATGTGCAACAAGTAGTTGTGCAGTGTCTCAGGATTTACTTCATAACAGCTGTTGACTATAAAACTCACCTCTATAATCTCCTAAGCCTACACTGCCAGCGGCTTGAAATTTTTGTATTTTCTCAAAGGTCTTTTTTTCAATGGTGGTGGGATTGTCATTATCTTCGTCGCTGCTAGAAACATATCTTTTGGCCCTTTTCCGTTTAAGACCTGGTTCTGATGTATCCTCATCAACCAGTTTTTTTTGCTTTCTCTATGCCATCTTTAGGTACATGCAAATGAAATAAAAAAATACACACAACATGCAAACATAATAAATGAACACAGCATAATGCATCCCTCACTCAATTAAAACAAGGTTATCACGTTATTAGTAAAAATATAGGATGGAGTTTCATTAGTTGGAACAACCTGAAGTTGTACAGTCAACCACTTTGATTAGTAGGTTATCACATTTGTCCAAGCAGTTTTAAAAATTACCCATATTAGGTAGTAGTCACACAGTAACAGAAAACTTTCACCAACATCAGTAAGCTCTCGGTAAATCAGGAAATCAAACTGGAGACGTGTATGCCCAACAGTGTGCGCATACTTACTCGCTGAAGAAGAATAAATCAGGAAATATTGCATCCAGAAACCAGGAAACGAAACTGTTTCGTTAGTTTTCATAGCCAAAGTGGTTTGTAAAAAAAACTATTAAAATATACGTACCAGTATCACAAAAAACTCTTTGAACACTGTATAATTTCCATTTTTTATATTTTGTGTCTTGACATCAGCCAAAACCTTTTCAAACGCTTTAGTTCCCTTAACGGGTGGCCAAAAGACTTCACAACACTTTGGCGTAAACCACTGATTGTTTACGCCGTCTTCTACACTAAACTGTATCACTGAGTACATTTTTGTTCTTGTTGAAAGTTTTTATTGGCAGTCAAGGCAAAGAAAAAAGGAGGAAAACAACGTCACTCAAAGCGTCACTTCAATCAAAATGACAGAATTTCGTTCCGTTCCAATTTCTTATGTTTTTAAAAATCACATTGCTCAGTTTGTTTTGATGTTTAATAACATTAAAAAATCTGTAATAAATGACTTTATATAAGTATTAACTTTGAAGTTAACAAAAAAGACGTAAATGTTTTTTTTACTTCATGAATGTTTTACATTACAAGATTGACAAATTTTATTGATATCAAGAAACGAAACGCGTTATATATATTTAAGCTTTATTTTTAAGTCGGTAGTAGGTCGGATACTTGTAGAGTTTGTCCGTAAATAGATATATCGTGGTTTATATGGGAGCTCATACATTCTATGACACTTCTCTTTCCGGACAGACTCTAACGACTAATATGAAACTGTTCAAATTTCAAATTCCTATGCATAAGTACTGGCTTACTGGCTACATAAAGTCTTGTTATAATGTATTAATTAGTATTTTCTCTTAGCATTCGCTATGATAATGGACAGATTTACGAAGAAAGAAGATTTACAAAGCCTGAGTAAAGTATAGGATAACTTACTAGCATATAAATTAACTGCCACATAAAACTTCCTGTTGAAATAGTTTACGTGTCACAAACATCTAACCGTTAATAGTGATCCCAAAAATTGACATTAGCAAAACTTCTCGTTGCCGACGGATACTGTACGTCTTACTGTACATCGTACATAGTACAGGTGATGACCTTAAACTGACGTTATTGAGACGTTCATTTTGCGGTAAATATGGTACGTTCAGATGCTGACCCTCAATTGACGTTATTAAGACGCCCACGTTGCGACGAATACGGTACGTCCAGGTGCTGACCTAAAATTGACGTTATTAAGACGTCCACTTTGCTATGAATACGGTACGTCCAGATGCTGACCTAAAATGGACGTTATTAAGACGTCCACTTTGCGACGAATACGGTACGTCCAGATGCTGGCCTAAAATGGACGTTATTAAGACGTCCACTTTGCGACGAATACGGTACGTCCAGATGCTGACCCAAAATTGACGTTATTAAGACGTCAACTTTGCGACGAATACGGTACGTCCAGATGCTGACCTAAAATTGACGTCATTAAGACGTCCACTTTGCGGTGAATATGGTACATCCAGATGATGACCCTTAATTGACGTTAGTACGACGTCCACTTTTTAACCTGACATTAAATTGACGTCACTATAACGTACGTTTTCAGCGAATAAATGACAGACCTTAATATGACCTAAAAATGACGTCACTTGTGCGTCGCTGACGTCAGTTTGCTACCTGGGGAGGGTGGATCGTATCCGGAACACTAGAAGGGAGCCTAGTGTACCAAACCACGCATAGTTAACATTGACAAGAACACTTCCAGGATTAAGTGGGATTGGGCCGGTCACGTCTGCCGCATACATCTGGACAGATGTCCAAGTGTAGCCACTAAATGGATACCCTAAGGAAAACGAGGACGGGGCAGGCCCAAACAGAGATGGCGGAACGATTTCGATGCTTTCCGTTACGTAGCCTAGCGGAAGAGTCGCAACACCTGGACAAGTTGAGTTCAACGGGAAAGGTCTTTGCCCAACAGTGGGACACTATGATAGGCTAATTAAAAAAACCGGCCAAGTGCGTGTCGGACCATGCATAATTGAGGATTCCGTACCTTCAATATAATAAGAACCAAACTAATACCTAAAGGTCGTATCTGATGCCTATGGAAGAAGTTTTTTGAAGAGAACTCAAAAATTGCTGAACCGATAATGTTCAAAACAATTTTTGTAGAAAGTTTGTGATAAGGCGCATCTTCTCAAATTTTTTCATATTTTTTGGGCTTACGGTTACAGGGGGGGGGGGGGGAATCCATTTTTCTGACTTTTGAAGCGATTATTTCAGAAAATATTCACTTAATCACAAAATGTTAAAAAAGAATCTCAATATAATTTTTAAAGACCTATCGATTGATATGCCACAATGTTGATATTTAGTTTTTTTTTAATCCTATTACACATTTAGTTACATGCATGGAACGCCCTCCTAACAATTTTTTTACCTGCAATTTTACTACACACCTAAGTAGCGGCATACAAAATACATCTTAAGTATAAATTTTATTAAGATACGTCGTATAGTTTCCGAGTAAAATGGCTGTGAAACTATAAGGGGTTCCGTTTTTGCCATTTTGGCTATGCAACCCTAATGAATAAACAAAAAATCCATAGTGGAATTATCGAGGTATGATTCTATTTACCGTTTAAAACTATTCTAACGCTAACTATTCTCACATATTACCACATAGTCTGTAAATATGGAATTTGCAACAACGCCGAAGTACGAAAAACTTATTTAAGTAAACTGATTGTGATTGTGCGTAAAAATGCCACAAAAACTTCCAGAAAGTTTCCACCGCCCATTATCTCTCTAGAGAATAGATAGAAATGAAATTAGTGATTCACAAAGTTCCAGCAAACGTATCGGTATTGGGTCGGGGTGGCACGTCCGACTTGCCCAACTCTTGAGAGAGTGCAGATGGGGCTACGCTCCGGCTTGCCTTAAGGCAGAAGAACCAGCGGATAAGGGTCAGGCCCAACTCTGAAGACTAAAACGGAGGCTCAATCTTTGTAATAGGGAAGATGCAGCTATAATATTTACCATTATTTTGCAATCAAAATGTTGAAAAAAACATAAAATAATTGCTATTAAAACGTTTTCACTTTAATTTATACTAATTTCAAACAATAATTACGATTTGAAGTAAAGTAAAACGGAACGTATTATAATCCACCAAACATCGTCTGGTGACGTCACTCTTGTTTTGACAACTATGGATGGTATAGTAAAAGATGACAATCTCAAATGGCGGAATTTAACGCCTTTTGACGGACTCTTTTGCTACATAGAGATTAATTGTCATCCTTACCTTCTACCATCCATAGAACCAAGGATGAACAAATATGGCGACTATGGCGAGTGACAGTGACACACATGAGTGACGTCACAGGCACTGTAGATCCGTTTAGGCGCGAAAATATAATTGTCAGTTTGTAACAGCATTTTTTTACTATAAATTATAGTAAAAATGAAAATATTGCATCTTGCCTATTATGAAATAAATTCACATCATAAATGACGCCAGCAGTCGTTGCATTTTTACTGGTGAAGGTTGCGATTTATTTGCTAAAGACAGATTCTTCTCCCTCCTAGCGTTTTGTCCCGGCTTGGGGTCCGCTTGACAACCTAATTCCATGAATTGGCATAGGCACTTGTTTTTACGAAAATGACTGCAACCTGACTTTCCAACCCAAAGGGAAAACTAGGCCTTATCATTCGGGGGTTGGGTCCGGTTTCCTTACGATGTTTTCCTTCACCGAAAAGCGACTGATAAATATCAAATGATATTCCGTACATAAGTTCCGAAAAACTCAGTGGTATGAGCCGAGGTTTAAACCTGAGACCTCCGGATTAAAAGCCGGCCGTCTTACCACCAAGCTACCAGCGCTCTATTGATGTGTGCTAAACGGTTACCTATCATAATGTCGAAATTCGTTACTCCGAATATTATTAGCCCGAAAACGTTTCCCTTTTTTCCACTTCGCGTAATTCTTGTTTGCCCGAAATTACGTTTCCCATATTATTATGTCCCCTATTTTTATTTCGTCGCAATTTCATTTCGCTTATGATTCGAATCGCCACTTATTGAAATCCCGAAGTTTCATTTGCCAACTAATTTATTTGGCGTAAAGTTTTACTTCCGAAATATTACTTTTCCGCTGTGTCAAAACATCGAATCGCATGAGTTTGCAATGTAATTTGCGTAGGCGTTAATGTTATTAATTGGGTGGGTAAGTCTCCGCGGGGTCGCAGTTCTAACCTAACCTAACCCACTTTTCTAGCGCCAGTTTGTCTCCGCGGGGTCGCAGTTCTAACCTAACCTAACCCACTTTTCTAGTGCCAGTTTGTTTCCGCGGGGTCGCAGTTCTAACCTAACCTAACCCACTTTTCTAGCGCCAGTTTGTTTCCGCGGGGTCGCAGTTCTAACCTAACCTAACCCACTTTTCTAGCGCCAGTTTGTTTCCGCGGGGTCGCAGTTCTAACCTAACCTAACCCACTTTTCGTGCCAGTTTTTTTCCGCGGAGTCGCAGTTGTAACCTACTTAACCCGCTGTTCTAGCACGAGAGTCGCAAAAACCAAATCATAACACAAAAAAGCGACAAGCAACAAATTTCCAAATGCCGGGAATAATTAATAAAATCTGTTGCAATTTTTTTTATGGCATTCGGTGTAATGATATTAGGGGAAATGAAATTTAGGTGTAACGTAGCATCGGAATTATGAAAAGTGGGGTAACAAATCAGTTGTCAAACAATAAAGTTGGCAAACGTTCTTCGGGCTATTGAGTTTCGGGAAAACGTTAATTCGGGGAAACAAACCAGCGGCGTTTCGTAAGTATGGTAAACAAAGCAGATGGATTTTAAAAATTCGGGGAACTGTTTTCGGACAAGTGAAAATCGGACAAGTCAGTTTCGGAAGATCGATAGGTTACCGTGCTAAACACAGATTAACGCATCCTAATTTGCTATCTTCACTGACGAGTGACTGAATTTGTTAATTGATGCTTAGTTGGTTCACGAGTATGCCCTACGAGTAAGTTGCAAATTGAATGATTGAATATACAATAAATTAATATTTGGTCACGGTACCAAGATCTAAAAATCTACTCTTTACAATACTTTTTAGTTGTATATACCAGCAGGGCGCGCTGACACACTTGTCAAACCTTTATAGTATTCAGTGCTTACGTAAGATACAGAAAATCGCAGTATTGTATCGTAAAAGGTCTTTAAATAAATTAAATTTGTTGGAATAATGTCACCAGTGATTTGGTATTTTCTTTGGCTTAAATTTAATCAGATCCAAAGGTATTTAAAATTAAAACAATCACTTGTACTACAGTATATCGCTCGTGGCTCATGTCACGCTAATGCTCAGTATAGATAGATAGCTCTAGCGTTTAAATTGAAGCTAATTCTTCAGCGGACAACTACGAGTTTATTTAATATCCTTGTACTGTATGTACCTCGTGGTTTAAACCGTGCGTTTCTTAATATAACGCATGCCGCGCTATAGATAGATAGATAGACAGATAAATTATTTATTTGATTACTGCAATAACACATAATACAAAAAGAGCAAAAATATAACTATAACACATCAGATAATAAGTTGAAATAAAAAAAAAAAATAATAAACAACAGATGAGGTTACCCAGTTAGAAAGGTTGTGTGCGTTGCAGCAAAACACAGCTCAGCTATACGCTTCACTCTTTCGAGCAAAACACTGATATTCTGCCGAAACCCAGGTCACGTTACTTATTTACAAGTAATGCCTACTATGTACTGATTTAAACTTACACGATTTACACGATTTTAGAACTTCAGGGAAATAATAAAAGCCTAAAAATTAAAATAATGCCTACTAGTTACTTACAGAATATATTTAAAAAAGTAAGTAGGTATTCATGGGCACATAATTATAGTTAACGTGCAAGTACACAAGTGGTATTAAATGTACGAAGTGTGATTGTTCGTGTAGTACAATACGTATACATAGTAGTGTAATATTAACTGTGAAAACTATAAATAAATAAAAATTAAGATAAAAAGCATAAGCCAGATTTTAGATTCTGAAATCTGCAACCAAATGCCGCCGTATGGTATCCCTGGTATATTGTAATTGGAGCTGATTCTTCAGCGGGCAGCCTACATGCTGTCCAGGGCCGCGATTCGAAAAATAAACACACGCACTGGACAGACACAGCTCCAACCCAACTCAACCCAACTCAACTCAACGCTATAACGACATTGACATTTGCCATTCGAACAGATTTTCATTCGACATTGGTCTCACATTGGTCACACATTAGTCAAACATTGGACCAATGTGAGACCAATATGTGAATAATGTTTGACCAAAGTGAGACCAATGTTGAATGAAAATCTGTTCGAATGGCAAATGTCAATGTCGTTATAGCGTTGAGTTGAGTTGGGTTGGGTTGGGTTGGAGCTGTGTCTGTCCAGTGTGTGTGTTTATTTTTCGAATCGCGGCCCTGTGCGAACAATAACTTATATGTAGTGGTATATCTCTCGTGCCTCGTACCGCACTACTACACAGTACCGTGCCAGATCTAGCGCTGTAATTGGAGCTGATTCTTCAGCGGGCCGCGGGCGCAACGCCCGTGCTACGAGCATTCATTAAATCGCAGTGTTCTCTCCGAGAACTTTGTGCTGTTCTACGTCAGGCTTGCTCCTCACACGCGTTATCTACTGTTCTAGGCCACTGTTCTAACCTCTTTGAATGAGGTTACCCCTCACTATTACAACATTGCGAAACGTGGGGCGTAAGATATTTTTACGCCTACACATTTTACAAAAAAATCCGCGCGCAATTTTACTGTAAAATGGTATGATGTTTAGTGTTCGTCATTCTATTTTTAGTATTTTAAGCAAGTCAATCATTATGAGTAGAATCATGATTTTCACCAATATTTGTTGAATAATGATATAAATATATGACTTAAATTACGTGAGTAACCCGTTATAAATATTTTTAATATGTTAGAGTCTCACGAACGTTTTATAGTTAATAATGATATAGTATGAGCCTGAATCTACACACAGGTAAAGTACGATAGTCAGTAGATAACGTTTTTATATTTAATTAGAATATGGAATGTAAGCTGCTGTTCCGAATAAGATGAAGAGTGACCTCATCTCATCATAGCTAATTACAGTAATAACATAATGGTTAAAACAAAAACAATTTTCAGTTCTAAATGTGTGAGTAAATAGAAGCATACTATAGTAGTTTATGTAACTGTTACGTAATAAGAGTCCTTAAAACATGAGTGTGGTTTTATGAAACGAGCCACAGCGAGTTTCATAATAAGATCACACGAGTGTTTTAAGGCCTAATTACGTACAGTTGCATACACTGCTTTATCTACACTCATATTATTTATTCTAAATGCCGTATTCGGAAACCATAGAATGGCCGCCATTGCACCGCCATGGCCAACTCTCGTGTGCCGGCGGTCGCGCGGGCGCGTGTCGGCGGCCGCGCGGGAGCGTGCAGGTGTACATTATGTTATCAAAACTCATAACACATCAATAGTTGAGCATGTGAAGTTAAAATTACGTTACTGCCACGGATAAAAAGCTTATCATAGTAAAATCGGTCGTGGTAATGCTAGCCATTGCCTACCGTTTTCGAACACGTTTTAGAGAACTTACAATATGAGTGTAGATAAAACTACTTACACTACAGTTACTCAAAAATATTATAAGCAGACTTCACACCTGGTCCGTGAGGGAAGAAAAGAAAAGAGTACTTTATTTTATCACCAAAAAAAATATTTAGTCGTTACAATATTTTATAGCTTCGCCAAACTGTATAACAGTTTGTGGGCGAAAAAGAGCACTCTTTATCATTATCTTTTACGTAACTATGTATGTTATTAGTACAAACTACTCACTATAAAACTAAGCTAAGTTTCTTTAACATAGACACTAATAATAGTAATGATTGTTGAAACAATATTATTATTATGTATATACATGACGTCATCGATAATCAAGACCACATTTCCGCTCTTCGAGCTTTTGTTCTTCTCTTATTGCAAGTACCATTTCTTACACATATTAGGTACATACCTATAAATGACTATACCTAAATTAACCGTCGGTTTCTCTAACAATAATTTAACCTAGTCCAGTATGTACGAGTACGTTTCCGATAAGCTTCCCACAGGCGTAACGGCCGACAATTCTTGTTCCATTTTTAAAATGTCTTGAAAAATACCGAATAGCACCAGCCATACGTCAGGCGACGCCGGATCCGGCACGCGCCGCGCATCAATAGGGTTAACGGCGGATCCTCCGAGCCGGCGTATTTCATAAAGATATCATTTTAACCGATTTTAAAGCGTGACTTACAATAGAGTACCTGGTGGGAATCTAGAAATATACTGCTTTTAAATAAAATAACTGACGATTTGATTAAAAACGCCGACATACCCTAGAGTGTATGTTTCTGTGTACATTTTTAAAGAATGTATCTAAACAAACGATATCATCATATTTCATCATAATATTTGGCCATAAGTCTGAATCTAGACACTCCACTCGGACAACGACGATACGATGAGTTCATTGTAATTGTGTTAATAATTATTACGATATCAACGAATTTATTTACATCTTTATGAAATAAAACTATGTTGCAAAATCAAATATTAAAGCCAAACCTGGAACTAAAGTATGTGGTTACTCAATAAAATAACCCTCCTTTCTTCCGGCAGTCGGGTAAAAATATAAGTACAGCGGAATTGTGAACCTCCTCTTTCGAAATCCTGTAGTCGTTTCAAAAGATGGCTACTAAAGCTTACACCAATTTCAGGGAGCTTAGCCAAGATGACAATCGTTCGCAGAAAATGAATCTAAACGCTATCCGTCTCGCTATCGCACTAATATGGAAGAGTGAGCGAGAGCGTGTAGCGTTTCGTTTCGTTTTCTGCAAACGATTGTCATCTTGGCTACAGGGCTAGATCATTAATTTTATTAAATTTAAACTTTCGTGAGACATACTATCACTATAAAATATAACGGTTATTACACTCACGTCACTTTTTTGAAGATGGAGACCTAAGCTCTCCGAAACATGTCGCGCGAAGTGACTAAAGTGACGTGAGTGTAACCGTTATATTTTATAGTGATCATTAATAATAATAATAAATATTATAGGACAATCTTACACAAATCGACCTAGGCCCACAGTAAGCTCAATAAGGCTAGTGTTATGTGTACTAGACGACGATATATATAATAGATAAATACTTAAATACATAGAAAACATCCATAACTCAGGAAAAAAATTCTGTGATAAACACACAAATAAATGCCCTGACCAGGATTCGAACCCGGGACCTCCTGCTTCGTAGACAGGGTCACTACCGACTGGGCTTCCTAGCCCAGTTAATGGCAACGGCCTCCTGGCCGTTGCCATTAATTTTCTTAAATCCTAATAACCGCTTTATGTCACTCAGAGCTACCAGGCGCCCAAAACAAACAAGCGGTAAAACAAAAGTCTGAGAAATAAAATTAATATCGTACACTTCGTACAGCCGTGGCGATCAAGTTTCGGCAAACTAGCGTAATGAGCGATCGGCCACACTCATCCATCAATCGTTTCCACTCGATTTACCAACTTAATCAGATGACGCGGCGCAATTATGGCGCGCCAATATGGCGTTTTATATCAGGACGCCATTTTGAATGCTCGCAGAGTCAGGGAAGGAGAGTGGAACAGTCAGGAGACCAACAAGTTCAACATCAGTGCGCGTTCTGATTACACTTTTTTTTTATGAAATAGGAGGCAAACGAGCAGACGAATCGCCTGATGGTAAGCAATTAGAGCCCATGGACGCCCGCAACACCAGAGGGGTCACAAGCGCGTTGCCGGCCTTTAAGATGGGAATACGCTCTTTTCTTGAAGGTTTGAAGGTCGTATCGGTCCGGAAATACCGCACACGACAGTTCATTCCACAGTGTTGTTGTGCGAGTTAGGAAGTGACATAATAGAGAAGTTGAATTTTATACTTACCTACTAGTAGTCAGCCTCGAACTGAGAACTCGCGATTCTTGCAAACGAAGTGTCCAGTATAACAAGACCCCTTAATGTCATATAGGCCTTCTGATTTCAGGACTCCGAATCATATCAGAACTCTTGAATTACATTTGTGTCTGGTACGTACAATCCTAACAAACATGAAGATCAGAGAAACGTTATCGCAGCCAATGAAGTGTGTAGGGCTGGATGAGAGAAACACCCAGTCGCTTTCAAATTAATTATTTTTTATTAAAAAAAACACCGAGTGAGGGTCGTATGGAAACGGGCATTAAAAAAAAAGCCAGCGTCGCCGGTTGTAACGGGAGCGTATCGGAGAGCGACGTGGTTACGTTCCTTGTTCTTTATATTCTCCTTCTACCACGTCCACGTTTCCCCTCAATCATCCGTTATATAGGTATAGTTGACCAAAAAAAAAAAACTACAAATTATTTTCGACCACGTGAACGTCACGTAGCAGCGAGCGAGACTTCAATTCGCTCTGTGACGCCACTTGTCTGTTACTTAAGGCGTTCTGAGCGTCCCAACAAGATGAACTTTGATTCTTAAATTTAAGTTTATTGTCTGTTTCATGGTTTGGTCTCATACATATAATCATTAAAATAGGTTCAATTGAGATTCACAAACATCTTTGGGTCACGTTATACTAGTCCACGAAATACTCGGCTCACCCGGCATTGGACGGCGACACGCGAGTGTCGAATATTGTCGTTGTTCCTCGGCGCTGATGCCCTGGTTACAAGATACGAGATGTTCGTGTTTTTATTTTGTTTTCCGTGGAAAATGATGATTAGCAGTTTTTCTACCCGGCTACCGTAGGGAGGATCCCCCCAAAAAAATAAATGTAAATAATTTTAAACAAAAAAGAACCGACTTCACTTAGCATCCACCTTTCCAACACCAAATGCTCGAGCTGCTGAAAAAAATACTCAAATCACTATAGTTGTGCCTATAATAGTTGAAGAGTTCCTTCGATTTCTCCAGGATCCCATCATCAGATCCTGACCTGGTTACAATGGGACCACCTGTAAAGTATACTCTTTCAAACAAAAAAAGAATTTTCCAAATCGGTCCAGCCGTCTTCGAATAATCGGTGAACATACATAAAAAAAAAAAAAAAAAAAAAATAGCAAAAACAAAGATCCCGACGAATTGATAACCTCCTCCTTCGAAATCTTGAAGTCGGTTGAAAAGGAGAGCCAAGTTCAATACAAAAATTATGCTTGGCTGTGGGCTTCGCCGCAAAAAGAATGGAGATCTAAATGAGTGCCAAGTTCTATGCAAAATCCAAATATGTATTTATAGGAACAAAATAACATTATGAACAAGTATTAAACTCTATTTCTTTGCTTTATTGGATACGTATAACAATTGCTGTTATTTAAAACTGTGAGATCTTAACGTAGGTTAGATTTGACTTGGCCAGTTTTCATTACATCAGTCATTTTATAAAGTTATTCAACGTATATATATATATATACGTATATATATATATATGTATATATGTATATATATATATATATATATATTAATTCTGATAAAAACTAGCCAAGTCAAATCTAACCTACTTTAGGTTATAGGTTTTTAGTTTTTATACCTTAATTTTTAGGGTTCCGTACCTCGAAAGGAAAAAACGGAACCCTTATAGAATCACTTTGTTGTCCGTCTGTCTGTCTGTCTGTCTGTCAAGACCATTTTTCTCAGGAACGCGTGGAGGTATCAAGCTGAAATTTATATCAAATACTCAGGTCTACTGTCCCTTGGTGCTGTGGAAAAATCAGACTTCTAAGCCAACGCAATCAAAAGATACAGCCGTTTATGCCGCAAATTCTCGCTCGCAAGGGAATCAAAACCTACAGGGTACTTCCCGTGAATTCAGAATCTTGAAATTTGGTACGAAGCAACGTCTTATAGCACAGATAAAGGGAAAATTGCGAAAACTGTGAATTTTTAGTTACATCATATAATAAAAATATTTTAAAGTTACTACCCCTATATACCTACAGGTTTGTACGGAACCCTCGGTGCGCGAGTCCGACTCGCACTTGGTCGGTTTTTTTATTTCCATGTTCAATTTTAGATTTATTTAGGTTTAAATTATTTTCTTTAAATATTATAAATTATAAATAACTTAATACCATTTGTTTTGTAGGTAAATGGTTAAAATATTTTTTAGGGTCGGCACTCGATACATGTAATTAAATGTTTTTTTTCACCTACTTTAAGATCTCACATTTTTAAATAACAGCAATTGTTTTAGGTATCCAATAAAGCAAAGAAATAGAGTTTAATACTTGTTCATAATGTTATTTTGTTCCTATAAATACGTATTTGGATTTTGTATAGAACTTGGCACTCATTTAGGTCTCCATTCTTTTTGCGGCGAAGCCCACAGCCAAGCATAATTTTTGTATTGAACTTGGCTCTCCTTTTTTGCATTTATGTTTTTGGTGGGATATCATTACTTTTTGTAAAGAAAACTAGGCAGGTATTGAGATGTAATGTTTTTTTCACACCACCTGCTCGACAATGCCAAATTATATATCATGCAAACCTCACCGAAAGCAAATCATTATAGCCCTTGGCTTTAGCCGGGTTATAATGTTGTACTAAATCTCATTATAACCCGCTGGTTAATAATGTGAATTCACTTCCCATAGCTCTTATTGTTATGTGCTTAAAGTCTAATTTCGTAAAGTCCGCACGGTGCACAGCCCCGCGACGCCAGCCGGGGCCCGCGCCGCCGCGTCGAGCTGATTTGAAAATCGAATTTATTCGGAAAATCGTGCTGGCCACCTCAATTTTAAATACCTAAAACAAATGCCGCGAGTGTCATAAGACGCTGCAGTATACGGAGTAAAACTGCAGGTTCTATAAAAATAGAAGATAAAATTAGAATAAAATGGACTAATGTATCAAGAATCAATTTTTAGGGTTCCGTAGCCAAATGGCAAAAAACGGAACCCTTATGGATTCGTCATGTCTGTCTGTATGTCTGTCCGTCCGTATGTCACAGCCATTTTACTCGGAAACTATACGACGTATCTGAATAAAATTTACACATAAGGTGTATTTTGTATACCGCTACTCAGTTATGTAGTTAAATTTGAAAAAAAAAAAAATTTTAGGAGGGGGCGCTCCATACATGTAACAACATTTTTATTTTTTATATTTTTGACTAAATATCAACATGTGACACATAAATCGATAGGTCTTTAAAAATAACACTGAAGTTTTTTGACCATTTTGTGATTAAGTGAATATTTTCTGAAATAATCGCTTCGAAAGTCCGAAAAGAAAGAAAGAAAGCTTCGAAAAATTGTGCCCCCCCTGTAACTTTTGAACCGTAAGTCCAAAAAATATGAAAAAAATTGAAGAGATGCGCCTTATTATATACTTTCTAGGAATTTTTTTTTAACATTATTGGTTTAGCCATTTCTGAGTTATCTCCAAAAAACTTTTTCCATAGGCATCAGATACGACCTTTTGGTATTAGTTTGGTTCTTATTCCATTTAAGGTACGGAATCCTGCTATGTGTGGTCCGACACGCACTTGGCCGGTTTTTACTTTTGATTTACTTTAATAAAAATCCGTTTCTAGTAGCCTTAGCTATTTTATTGTCTCGCAAGAGGTGAGAAAAGTAGAGTATACTCCTCGGGATAAAGCTGTTTTTGTCACGGGCGCGCTTGAACCCCTCACTGCACTCAGGACTCAGTCTTAATTCCCTCGCTTCGCTCGGGAATTAACTCATAACCCCCTCGCTGCGCTCGGGAGTAAAATCTGGAGTCCTTCGTTACGTTCAGGATTCAATATTGCGCCCGTGACATAAAACAGTGCTTTATCCCCTTGGTGTACAATCTACTATTCTTGCGTTTCCGCTGCATGGTTTTCTTTTTTATGCTATTGTCTACATTCTCTCTTATAGCGAACGAGTTGTATAAAGTATTTTTATTTATTCATTGAATCTCATGTATGTAATTCACTTTTATACTGTTACTGGTTTAGGCACGAAGAACGTTTGTGGTTATAGTATGACAATTATTTAATTCATCGTTGAGAAAGAAGCAGGATGAACATAAATGTAATAAAACAATAAATAACTAAATCGGTATTCGTAGGCGGTGCCTATGTTTTATGTGTTGCTCGGAGCGCTTTTATGTAGATTTACTTCTGTTCTGTGTATAATTATGTGGTACCGCGCGCCGCCGACGACACACCGTTGGCCGGTCGTTTAGCGCGTATTACAAGTTTTTGTATGGGGACACCACTTATTTTTTGACTTAACTTTATTTTTATATTTCTGTTATATAGCAAATATAATAATACATATATTGGGATAGTTTCAAATATCTGCTTGTAACGGTTCCAACTATAATTAAACGTTCCAATTTTTTGTATGGGGGTCCCCATACAAAAAATTCCCCCCCTATTCTTTTACTTTTTTTTATTTTTAGATTTTTTCCTACGCTTACACACAATTACCAAGCTGAATTCCAAATTCCATCCTTCTAAGTCATCTGGAAGCAGGTTAGATTTAGGTACTATATGTCAGTCAGTCAGTTAGTGCTAAAATTTACGACTTTTTGACCTTTATATCTTTATAACCGTTTGACCTAGCTTCATGAAATTTGGGCTTCTAGATGTCCTTATGGATATAATTAAACACACGTAGTTTTATGTGTTTACGTTAAAGAGGTTTTGAGTTATAGAAGGGTCAAAAGTGGCACCAAGTGGTTCGTGTAATATATACACTTGGCGCTGGCTAGGCAGTTCCTTTGCTTGAACTTGGCTTGACACGCTGCCGCGTGTCTAGATAATGGTTTTAGGGTTCCGTAGTCAGGAACCCTTATAGTTTCGCCATGTCTGTCCGTCCGTCCGTCCGTCCGCGGATAATCTCAGTGACCGTTAGCACTAGAAAGCTGAAATTTGGTACTAATATGTATATCAAGCACGCCGACAAAGTGATAAAATAAAAAGTGGAAAAAAATGTTTTATTAGGGTACCTCCCCTGTGATATATTGTTGGATAGGTATTTAAAAATGAATAGGGGTGTAGTAATAGTAGTTTGTGTAACTGTTACGTAATAAGGGTCCTTAAAACATGAGTGTGGTTTTCATTGGTTTTCATAATAAGATCACACTAGTGTTTTAAGGCCTAATTACGTACAGTTGCATACACTGCTTTATCATCATGACACTCATATTATTTATCCTAAATGCCGTATTCAAAACCATAGAATGGCCGCCATTGCACCGCCATGGCCAACTCGATTGTGCCGGCGGTCGGGGAGGCGCGTGTCGGTGGCTGCGCGGGAGCGTGCAGGTGTACATTATGTTATCAAAACTCATAACACATCAACAGCGCACAACGCATGTAAAGTTATAATTACGTTACTGCCACACTTAAAAAGCTTATCATAGTAAAATCGGTTGTGGTAATGCTAGCCATTGTCTACCGTTTTTGAACACGTTTTAGAGGACTTACAATGTGAGTGTAGATAAAATCATTTTTTGATACTGTAAATATTTTCGGAAATAATCGCTCCAGAAGTAAAAAAAAATGTGCCCCCCGCCCCCTCTAACTTTTGAACCATAAGTTTTAAAAATATGAAAAAAGCTCAAAAGTAGAATATTTTTTGAAAAAAAATACAAAAAAAATTCTGAACTAAGTTTGTAATTTTACCGTATAAGCAGGTGTTTATTGTACCTCTAATTTCTACAAAATCACAATGAAATGACGTGTTTTCAAATAAAGTAAAAACGGTGAAAATCGTTTCACGCAATAAAGAATTATCCCATAAAAATCATCTTCCATACTTTAAGCTCGCGCGCAATAGTTTACTGAATTTTCCGATAGATGTCGCTGTACGTGGAACGCTCATATCCTACATGGCGGTGTTATTTTAACTCTTAAGTGTGGACACTTACTGTGACGGACGGAAAACTACGGAACCTTACACTGAGTGTGGCCCGATACGCTCTTGGCCGGTTTTTGAACAACGTATGTGGGTTACGTGAAGTGTATTTCTTCAGCGCGCTCCGATGTATCAGGGCATAGCCAGGGGACACAATTACACGATGTTGATAATCTTTAGTTTGCGGTCTTTGGGAGCGCTGGCAGCCTAGCCGTTCAACCTTTCAATCCGGAGGTCTCAGGTTCACACCCCAGCTCGTGTCACTGCGTTTTTCGGAACTTGTGTACGAAATATCATTTGATGTCGTTTTTCGGTGAAGAAACCCAATGAGGTCTAGTTTCCACTCTGGGCTAGAAGGTCAGATAGCAGTCGCTTTCCTGAAAACTAGTGGCTACGCCAGTTCATGGGATTAGGTTGCCAAGCGGACCTCAAGCTCAATAGAGCGGTAGCAAAAAGCCGGGACACATGCTAGGAGGATGATGAATCGTTAGTTTGATATTAAAAATTTCTAAAATGGTAGGAGGTAGACTAGGTATTTACTATACTTACTCCTCTGGCACACGACCCAAAGTGTACTTCTAACACGACTGCTCGCCACTGATCCCGGTCCTGCGCAGTTTCTCGCCTACTTTGAAGGCTTTGATCTCAAGGGTCTTAGTCACGACCTGGTCCACCTGGACCTTTGCTCTACTACCACCCAATAGAGCCAGGTCATCTGCAAATTACCCCACCACCATATGCTTTCCATTTAGCTCTAGTCCGACTCTAAGCATGCCTGTTCTAAGGACATTCTCCAGCACTAAATTGAAAAGCATTGGCGATAGTGCATCGCCCTGTTTTAACCCCGTAACAACCGAAAAAACTTTGATGTTCCTGACGCTCGTTGCAGCCTCACCCATGGTAACTAACTTAATAGGGATGTTGAAGTTCCTCAGTATATTTCTACTCGGTAGACTCGGTAAGCTTTTCGAAATCGTTGGTAAAGAAACTTTGTGGGGCATGTCGTGAAATGATGAATTTTAGAATCTTGTTAGCGAGTTTGTTTAGGAAGTCTGTTAGTTTGTCAACCAGTTAGTAGTTTGGCTCAAGAACGTTGGTTAGTTTGCACTGCGGCGCTCCCAGCATTAATCAGAACTGACTAATTATCTTGAACCGGGGAAATGACAATTAAAGTACTTACCCCGAGTAGCTCGCTAACTAACGCGAGAAACAAAGTGCAAGACATTAGGTATTTTATTTTGTGCCGAGTTGGGAGGTACCGAACTAATCTAGCAATTTTCACAGTTATCACGGATTAAACTTAGTTCCTATACTATACGGCCGACTGCAGATAAAACTTTAGCTTGCGTGCAGCCTAAGTATATGGTTCCTAACTATAAATAATATTTAAAATCCTCAACGCAGCGACGGCTGTACACTCGCGTTCAAAAGTGCATACCCAATTCAGCAACAGAATCGTTTGAAGCTAAATTAGACGCCATCTATGCGTTCTTTGTGTAATAAGGCTAATTACGCCTATCTGTAAATCTTACTAGTACAGTAAGCTGTTACTAGATGGCGTTGAATGCAGTTAAAAATAAAAAATAAATTGTCCAGTTTATATTTACAAACTTAGTTTGCCCATTTTGCTTAATTCAATATTTCAACGATACATTAATCGGTTTTGGAAGTTGAGAACAATTCTTGTCTTTTTTTCCTCTCACTGTTATTTCATTAGATTAGATTAGATTAGATTTATTCATTTCTTATAGAAAATCACACAGTATTTTACATCATAAAATAATATTGATTCACTAAAAGATCGTCACTTAAAATACAATAAAATAATAATCAATCAAAAAAATGTACAGAAAAAGAAAATGTCATTAGTAAAATATAAAGAATGTCAACAGGGATTTTGTTTATGTATACATGTCTAGAGACCCTAGGTAGTGGTATACATATAAATATTATAAAATAAAAGAAAAATGTCAAAACCTAAAACAAAGTCAATCAATTAAAAAAAAAAAAAAAAAAAAAAAAAAATAACAATATAAACAAAAATATTACGTAAAAATACTCTATAAAAATAATTAACATTTTGCAGTTCTTTTAAATTCTGCAGTGAATTCTTCGACAGAATATAAATTCCTAGACAATAAAAGTTCCTTTAGTCGGTGTTCAAATTTATTATCGGAAGTTTCATTTCTGAGAGTTGCGGGTAGACTTTCATAAAATTCCGGGCCTATTACACGCGGGCACTTGTCGAGTAATGCAAGTCGATGCTGGACGGGCTGTAGTCGCCCGGTCTGGCGGGTTATTCTGCCGGGCATATTTATACGCTGAAATGAATTTATATTTCGACGCGTGAACATTATAATCTCATAGACATACAGTGAGTAATGTGTCAGTATTTTGTATTTTTTGAATAACTCTCGACATGGGTACCTTAGGTGTACACCAGCTAATGTTCGTACGGCTCGTTTTTGTAATAAAAACACTCTTTTCGAGTCTGTCGAGTTCCCATACAAAATAATACCGTATGACATCAGCGAAAAAAAATATGCGTAGTAAATTTGAAGCAGTGCGTCACTAGATAAAATCGGTTTTAATTTGATTAACGCAAAAATAGCACTGCCCAGCCTGGCACAAAGATTTTTAACGTGCTCTTTCCAGTTCAGGTTAACGTCAATTGTAAATCCAAGGAACTGGCATGAAACACAGCTCGGCATCGGATCATTTCAATCGTCCATCCAGCTATTCAGAATCCACATCGGATTTATCTGTATTTGCCGTATTGGATGGCGTCACAGAATGCCCTTTCATTCCAAGACATTAAAAAACACAAAATCTCATAATTATGGGCGGGGGGATTTGAACCCGGATACTCGTGCGTTCAACTCGCATGCGCCAGCCACTGGACCAAAGCACTATTAATAATGCCAGTGAAATTCATTACTAGTTGAGACCATGCATATCAAGCTTGTCATTATTGAGCTAAATCCGTAAAACATGCCAATGGAATTAGAGTTTTATTAGGATGAAACAAGCGTCAAATTTGCATATCAAAATTTGGGTACTGTTAATTTGCGACACGCTTTATTTTTGTTAGTAATATGTCAAGTAAATGAAAGAGGGTAGATCTAAGTTTTCTAAATACCATACTAAATATTTTTCTATTACCTGACCCATTGCTTCTTCTTTTGTTCGTTGCGTTATACGTCTGAATTCATTACTTAGTTTATAATTATCAATTATTAAAACAAAATGAGTTCTCGAAGCAATATTGACTTGTTATTAAGATCGTGAATAATTAATTGAATTGCATAATGAAGGCTATAATATATCAGAGATAGCTAAAGAAACCGGTGTAAACGTAAGTAGTTTTTTTTACTTCTTTTCCTCATTAAAAAATGTCTACATATATTAAACGTCAATTATTAAAATATTTTTTTATTGTTTCAGAGGAAAACTGTTACTTTATGGGTAGGACGAATCCAAAGAGGAGGATCTTTGTTACACTAGCATAAAACTGGTAGACCACGCCTCATTAACACACAGCAACGTCAGTTGTTAATACGGGAATATGAGGAATATGGCTTTAGGCCGACAAGGCACTATGCGGGTTTGTTTGGCACAAGCGCGCTCACGGGTCGTCGTGCCCTTCATAACGAGGGACTCCATCATCGCAGACACGCTGTTAACCTTTGTTGACAGATGCACATAAAACAGCAAAGTTACAGTTTGCTCACACACATCGAGACGACGACTGGACTAATGTCATCTTTACTAACGAAAAGACTTAAATCCAGTCAACAAGGACGCCTGTCTTTGTGGCGTCGAAATAATACGCGATATGATAACGGATATGACATGGAATCGGTTCGTATCACAGTGAAAATGTGGGGTTGGATGACTGCAGCCGGTCCGGGAGAACTTGTCAGAATACCAAGCCGCGCGAATAGTGGACTACGTGGACGTGTTGGAATAGACCCTGATGCCTACAGTTCGAAATGTGTACCCAGAGACTGAATTTCCGTTGGTATTGTTTTTGCAAGTTGAATGCCCAATAAACCGCTCGCGTAGTGTGAAAGAGTGGTTTAAAAAACACAAAATTGACATCAAGGTCATTCCCTGGCCTGCCAGATCACCGGATTTAAACACTATAGAAAATTTATGGGATTTTATAGTGCAACGCTGGGATAATCAAAATGAAAGGACCCCGGAAGCGCTGAAAGCTCATTGCATGAAAATATGGGATAGTGTTCGTGGTTCAGATTTCTGTCAAAATCTTATTTCATCGATGCCTTCCCGCTTACAAGCAGTTATTGATAACGGAGGAGGCTGTACTAAATATTAGGGCAATCATAAAACAATGCATTTGGTGAACCCGGTTTAGTGCTTAATTTCAACGTATTTTATTGATTTGATAAATCTATGTTACTTTGAGGTGGCCTTTTATTATTTATCGAAACGCTAGTTAAAGTATTAGGTAAGTAAGGTCGGTGTCAATAGAAAAGTAAAATAATGTAAACAAACACATTTACCTTCATTGCTTCGCACTTACGCACTTTAAACGTAATCTTTACATTATTTTTTAGTAAAAATGTCCGTTAATTACTTATATTTCAGTGTAAACGGGGTTCTTTAATAATATTCTATCATGTGTCAAATACTCTTTTTGCTTAGAAATTCAGCCATTGGTTTACTTTATTTTACTCTTCTATTGACACTGAACTTAGGTAGTATTAATAAATAAGATAAATAAATAATGCTTAATAATGTGAGACAAGAGTAAAAATTCAAACTTATATACCTAACATGTTGACTACCTATATTAATTACCTACTGAAAATTTCTCCTTGCAAATTGCAGTAAAGATCTGTGGTTTATGTTATCTATAGATGCATAACTTAAGTAGGTATTATAACATATTCGCGGCCTCAGCTGGATTATAAAATAAGATATAGGTAGAGGATCGGATTCTCGGATTGGTGTGTGGCTTTTTATTCATATATACTTATTGGTATATATTGATGCCGATCCTGATTATGTAAATAAGTATCTAATTATAATACCATAATTATTGAATATGTTTCGATTCAGTCATATTTTCAATAAATTGTTCTCGAAAGCAAAGTCGTAATAATTGTGTAAAATGGTTACTTTTGATAACAGTCCGATCCTCTATTATGGTAGCTAAAGTAACCCTTGAGGTAACCTACTGTTTTTATTGTGGTGAAGCTTCAATCCTTTTCCGTTTTCGGAAATGTTACTTAAGCTTAAACCTCAATAAAATGTAAGGTAATTGCCTTGTTTTAGGACTAACAGTTTTGTTTTAATCTAGTTAACGGCCTAATTTATATAGCTAATTCTGTCAAAAGGTTGTTTTACATAACAGTATTTTTATCTACCTATAGTTTACCGTGTCAATTAGCTAAGCTAATTCTTTCAACCTAATGTGCATTAAAGTTCAACTCGCTGGAACATTTCATCTAGTGAAACACTTTTAAAATAATAATTTATTTCATTAAGATTAAGATTGGCCGTAAGTAAGTAATATATAATTAAAGGAAAAAGAAAAACAAGTTTTTTTATTTTTTAAATGTTTCAATTCCTTTAACGTTCATCCCTTAATAAACACAATCTAATTAAATGTGGAAGTAAATCTAGAAGGGACCCATTATGCAGGTTGACGACAAGGCAATCGTCATTATTGCCAACCGGCACAACAGGCCTTTACCAATTTCAGCTTCGCATATGCTTTTTCAAGAAAATTACACAAGCATATAGGCATTCAACAGAATCGCCATATTGTGCCAGATTAAATCTCCGTTTAAAAAGGGTAGGTAGCATTACACTAAGCTAACTGCCGCTGCTGCCGCCTGACCGAGCCATCGATTTTTATTGACCTATGAATGCTGAGCTAAGAAATCAAAACTACCTTAAACTAGGTAATTATAAAAGTTGTGCGACTGGTCGACACTACATATAATTACAATAAGTTACCACAGATTTCCTCTTAATGATTTATTAAGTAATATTATTTGGTCAGTAATATTTACCAATTTTTTTATTTATTTAATGCATTTCGCTAGCAGCGCCATCTAGTTTGGTATTTGAACAACCCATACAATCAGAGCGCAAGCGGCCGCATACGAAAGTCGACCTAGTGGTGTCCATGCAATTATGAACGTCATTGTACTTGCAAATATATTCACCCACTCAAGGGCTGAGGTGCCACAGACAACACTAATAGCTAACCTTATGCAAAAAAATTGAAGTAAGTACTTACTTAAGTCATAATCATAACAATTTCATTAAATGTTCTTTTGCCTCACTTTTCTGTCCGCACTAAAATAATAACCACACAACTTCCGTAAGAGACAATTCGCAGTTTGCCTAGTTACTATTTAAATAAGTACTTTTTTTTTCAATCTTTAAAATTAAAGTTTTCATATAGCTCAAAACGGGGAAACAGATGACAGTTTGGTGTGTCGTTATTCTTTAAAGCTTACTTATTATTATTAAGTAGTCAAAAAATTTGTAAGTGAAACGTCTAGCTTTAAAATATAAACTAATTTACGTCTAAGTAATAAAATATAATAAATTATATAAATCAATTCAACGTTATAGAATATCTGCGTAATCTTATAACGTCCACTAATAATGTAAGACTTTGTTAAGTACAAGTCGCATAGAACAGCGAGCGGTAATGAGAAAAATAAATCTTAATAGCAGTAACGAAGTGCATCCCACAATGAATGCAAATAATGCCCGAGTTATTGCCAGAGGAGTGAAGCAGACTGCACTACAATAGGTTTCCACACTTCAGTGGCGATTTCTTGTCGTTTTCCATTGCGTCTCATCATCAATAGCCAATAATAATGAAATCATTATTATTGCTTATTGCTACACCTGGCGTTACAGGCATAGCCGTAGCTAGGGGGGGGGGCATTAGGAGGCAATTCCCTACCTTAAAATACTAATGCACTACCTTAAAAACTACAATCGGCTCGAAAAACAGTGAAAATAAATACCTTTAAATTAGGTATGCCCTAATACCTTAAAGTAGCACTGCCCTATCTTAACTGCAATTCTGGCCGTTGCATGCGGCACCAGTATGAAAGTATTTTATTTTATGTTCTAGGACTTCTAGGTGCCCGGAAAAACTTCATTATTCTTTAATTACTTATTTATTTTCCACTGTGTTTATCTTTGTACCAAATAAACTATGTTTATTCATCCATTCAGTCGTTGATGTGGTCCTCAGATCTTACGTCACAATGAGCCCTTTAGGAGAGGACACTTTAGGAGGAGGAGACGACATAATATTGTTACACCATACACTACTTACTTATCATAGCTCATCAAACGAAAACCACTAACTGCCGAATAGGGGGCTAATCAGTGTATACTAGTATACACGGATTATTCCCTCTAAGTTTTTCTTCGTTAGGTGTGCTACTACTCGTAGTCCCACAGAGATTTAAGCGGGCGAGCGAGATGATCAAAATGATCCTGCCGCTTATTTTCTTGAAAGTACGGTTGTATAATGGCATTTTTATTCTAACCTGTACTTTAAAGCACGACTTAAGTCGTGTTTCAGTAACGTCTAACCATCACATTCCTGATAAAATGTATGGGATTTGACATTGATCGTCAGTTTTGTGACGATTGCTAACCGGCCGTTAATGGTACACATTAAGTGAAAATGCCCATAAAGTTCATTTCGAAAACCTCGGCCTTCTTAACTACTTCTGATGCTGACAGTACCTGCATACACATGACATACCCACATACATGACGTACATGTACCTGATATACCTACTGTAAGTTTGTATGGTAGCCCTGTTACAAGAGCTCTCAAGACCGCGGGCTATTTCCACTTGTGTTACCCGGTTTTTATTATAAAATGGAATAATGAAACGTCGGGTGTTCGCTGTCTGGCTCTTAATAGTTTGCGGGTTCGGGTCGCTGCCCTGACAGTGTGCAATATTTTTATTTTATTCATGTCTTCGTTTCGTGCTTTTATACTTATAGTCTACTGTTGATTTTACAATTTTAACTCGTTTATATATACGACTAAATGTCTTCACTAAGGCCGACGAGAGTGGAAACCTACTTATTCGTAAAAAAATGTGTCCTGAGTACCGACAGAGCAGTAATTAATTGTATTAGATGCATTATCCATAAGTGTTGGCGGTATTAGCACTTCGTAAAAAGGATAATTTAGAAAATCTAACATATCTACTTAGTCTCGGTTTAGAACCGGTGATAGTTTTTCTAATCTTTTTAAGTGCATGGCAATGTGAATTTGTTAAAGAATACCCATTTTGTATCTTTAATAAACTACAAGAAATACGCATTTGTATAAGCTAAAATATTCTGTTTCTTAAGTTAAACCATGTATGTCTATGAATTCTAACAAAAAGTTAACGTGTCCCTTCGTTCTCTTCATTCGTTCGACGAGTATATGGAACATGTGTACCAGTCGAAGTGTAACTTCAGTCACATAGAATTCTTGTCACTGTTCTTTAGAGCACACATGAAGTTGCGCGACTTACGAGTCGTCGGTTCCGTGCAAAATTTACACAACGAGGTTCTCGCAGGTGGGTACACTAGGGATTCAATGAATATAAGCATTCGTATTTGCGCGATTCTAAGGGTGGGTTGCACCAAACCGCCTGTAAAAGTAAGCCAAATGTTACGCTAATCGGAGCTACTTAACGATTGCTAACATAAATGGGTTGCACCAAGTGCAAAATAACAGAACGTAAGAGTCAAGCGGGATGCCACTGTCTAAACGCATTTCTACTCACATTTTTATGGTAGAATATTTATTCAATATGGCAACACAACCATAAATGCCAAACTAAACTTGTCAAAATCGTCACACGAAGAAAAAAATCTAAAGAAAGGAGCGCGAACTAAACTTAACTTTGCACTCTGCAGCTTGAAAATCAAGAATATACAAACATTTAGCCATTCCTGAACATGTTTATTACTCAATCAAAAAGTGGGCTATCCATTGCGCCTTACGAGGAAATTTTTTCAAAGGATAATGCAACTTGTGTTGAGAGTGGAGTTTAAAGCGAAAGCCAGAATAGTCGGCTGGTGTATTGTGCATTATATTATAGTGGGTAAATCATCCTGCTAGTTTATTACTACTTGCAGAACCCTAAACAAGTAAAGCCGTTGCTGGAAGCACCAAATGGCGAGAAGGAGCCCAATCGCAAAACAAAGGCATCACTAGTTTTAACTCTTGAAAATTCGTAAAAATAGGGTACTGAATCCCTCCAACCTGGTTGATTATGGCTGGCCCTGTAACCAACGTCCTAAATATTGAACTTATACATGTACTTACTTATTAAATGAGTGTTCTAAAGCATCTTTGTTAACAAATGATGAGTAGCACATGTGTTACACTAATGAATAATGATACACAATGTTTTTTATTTCAGGTTTGAATTTACCTTTGGTATTGAAGACAAGATGAAATCGAGGCTTGTTATGCTACTCAGTGCTTAACTCCAGAATGTTTGAAAGTAAAAATGCAGTGATTTCAAGAAATTGGTAGAATCTCAATGTAAAAATAAAGTATAATTAGACTAACCTAATCAATCAGTATTTCAATTTTGATAATAAAATACATAATTATATTTATTTAGTTACCTTATTTTTGTTTTATTTATTATTCAAACACTGGCATAGGTTTTCATTTGTAGATGGAAGCAAGATCCTCCCCCCTCCAAACATATTTCTACTGCAAATATTATTCACCAGTTTTCTAGCACTTGGCATAAATAATCAATGAAACTTGACACTTGAAGTATTTTAAGTGAGGTCAATCAGTTCTTGGATAGTGTGAAGCGGACCCTTGGCCAAAGTGAGCCAGCTTATTGATCGGACAAAAAACTTCATATACTGAACCACAGATCTTTGATAATGGTTATTAACAATACTCTACTCTTGATACATGTTACAAATATTATTCAGGTAAAAGTGTTCCAAAAATGTTTTCTTATCACTTGTATCTTAATAATCATAATCATTTATTTCTTTGTAATGATATATGTTTACAAGTCATACAACAGCCATGTAGGTAGGTACCTAGTTACTATTATGTTTTATTTGTAAATAGGTGCCTATGCTGGTTGGGAAAGATATATGATAAAGAGAGACCTTTATTATTTATTACTAATAAATTCATAGTAAAATCATAACATAACACATATTTTATAATTGATTTTGAGCACTGATGATAGGACTAGGACTAATCAAAAATGCATGCATACATACATCATCTTAGGAAGCTTTTTCCCTTATAGAAATGTAAGTATGAAAATATATCTACTTTTTATACTTACAAAATGAAATGCATGTACTTATTTTGCGTACAGTCACCGGCAATAGTATCTTCCTACATGAACTGTACAGTGAGTACAATTTGTATTAAAAAAAGCATGTTCATAATAATGTCCAATTTAAAATATACTAATGGGGAAGGTATCTGTCAAAAGTCAGGAGGTGCCAGCATAAGTAGGCACCTACCACTAGTTTTGTTGAATGAGATTTGGCTTAAAGGGCTAAAATTAATGCCAGTAAATTCCAAATAAAACAAGAATTTGACACTATTGGTAGGACTGAGACTACAACCTATGCCGGCACCGGCTGTAAACACTTGATTGGCCATAATCCTGATTGCAGCGACGAGCAGCAAATGGTAGGTAACAATTGCCATAGAAGAGCGACACACATGAAGTCAAATTAGTTAAACCATGCTATTACCAAATTGTCAGTAGATAGTTTATTTATTTATATGGGTTTAATGTTTCAATAGATCTGTAAAATCTTTGTGTTTATTTCACAAATTAAACTGAAATACAGTGTAAGCTCTTTATCAACACTCAAGGGACCGGACATTTTGTGACATTATCACAAGTTGTCATTAAATAGAGGCCTACTGTGCTTGTTTTAAGGCAAATAATGAAATCAAATAAAAAACAAGAATTATATGAATTACTATAATGAATTTTCATACACATTTGAATTTGTGGATACCTAACCATTGTTGAACTATTTTTTTATTGTCCCACAACACATGACACTCTTATTTACTTGATTGTAAATTCCGCATCACACTTTATTTACATGTACTGTTCTGAACATTGTTTAGTTAGGTGTTGAGGCTCGATTTCTGTAGAACATTGGCGATAAATGTTTGGTGGTATAACTTCATGCCCTTATTAAAAGCATTAAAGAAACCTCTCTGATCATCTGGCATCTTTTGAATACTATGACTTGCTCCCATCAAGTCCCGTTCGTGGCCTGTTCTACCGTGTCATAAAACTTGTTTTTCTTCTTGACCTGGTCATTCCACCGCGTCGGAGGTTTACGTTCCCTTTTGTCTTCTACCTTGCAGTATTCAAGTCAACCGTTGTTTCCAAAGGTTTGGTCTTCATTGACAAAAACAGAGTGGTTTTTTAATGGTTGTCATGATTCTGGTCCTGCTCATTCTACGGCTGTCGGCTTTCATGACAATGACTGTAGGTTCTGGTATGTTTGTGATACATAACAGAAGTCTGTACTATTTCAACCTGAAGTCACTCGGCACTCGATTTTAACTAAATAACGCACTTTTTACAAAGAATTTTATGTACTTATTATTTAATACCGTTATCGGCGTTATCTGATCTGAAAATTGTGAATAAAACCAAACGTCAATCGTATACGCCTTTTTACGTTCAGATACTCGCATATATTTATTACTGCAAACAATATTTTAATATTTTTCATCAAATATCACTGTCTTTTTGTCTAATAATGCATTTATCCTTGAAATACGAGACATTTTTGCAAACTGTCAGCCATATTTAAACGTAGATTTGAGTTAACCAGTGCTCGACGGCTGGTTAAGGTTAACGTAACTTTCTGACTGCTAACGTGCATGGTGCAACGGAAAAACGGACTTGACGTCTACTGTAACCATGATGAGTTCGTTAAGTGTGCGTGGTGCAACCCGCCCTAAGTGATGTACCTACCTATATATTCCGGATATTGTAATTGTATTTTTCCTAAGAAAAACCTTTGAAAGAAAACGATAATAATTTCAAACAGTTTTAACTATTTTAAGTATCTAACATAAGATTAAATAATTATAAGAAAGTACTTATCTGGTTCTCATACATTGAAAATATCAAGTTTTCATCGGCAGTCCTAATTTGAACAAGATTGTGTATAGCGGTCATGACACTATCAGTAATAGGGTTGCCAGGTGTCCGGCATTAGCCGAACATGTTTGGCTTTTTACGGGTGTTTCCGGCCAAATAATTCCTCGTATAGCCTGTTCGGCTTTTGTTAGGCTTTTGTCTGACTTACGCTACGCGCCAGTCACGCCAGTGGCGCGATTCGAAAGATCAGCGTAGCGTATTTAACACTGCAAATCACGCGCCGTCCGGCTTTTGGGATCAAATGTCCGGCTAAATTAACCGCTGAGTCCGGCTTTTTAATTTTTGGGCCTGGTAACCCTAATCAGTAATATTGTCATTATTTCTTTACCCATCCTTCTCATCCTTTATACATATAAAAAAGGACGGGTACACAAATAATTACATTATTACTGGACCGCTTATGCATTTTCGGTAGATATGTATGATATATTATGCTTTTTAACCCTGCAACTCCCCGCTGCCTCAAAGAGCGTTTCTCTTATCTTAATTCTATTAGATCCTCTCAAAAATTGCTCCTAAAAGTGCCATCTTCATCTTCCAAATTGTATAATTGCTCATTTACGTTCCAGGCCGTTCGTTTGTGGAATTCTCTCCCTCTCAACATAAAACGCGCGCAATCTATCGGTAGCTTTAAATCGCAACTTAAGGAATACTATTTATCTCTTCCTTAGGTTTTTAAGTTGACACTGTTGTTTCTTACTGTGTGTATTATATATGTATATATGTACGTATTTGTATGTTTATTTTGTATTTATTTAAGTATGTATATTCATATGAATGTGCTGTGTTATCTATTTCGTCTCTTTTGTGTCTATGCACCACCTACTGCTTATTGTTTTTCTCTAGTCTCCACTGCCCAAAGGTTGCCTGGAAGAAATCGCTCATTAGCGATAAGACCGCCTGTTGTTACCTCTACCTAAATTTATCTAATTGTAAAATTTGTGCTTGTAACTGTATGAGGTGTGCAATAAAGAGTATTTATTATTATTATTATTATTATGCTAAGCACGTCATTCTTCATCGCTATGCCGCGGCGCGGATACCCAGTCGCACCAAAGATGTCCCTAGGATGCCAAAGTGGATTATTAAACCTTCACTTACTCAGTGATCACAGAATTTCTGAGACTGTGAGTTCGAAAACAGAATTATTTGTACTTAAGAATAATTTGGAACAATTAAACCACATATACAGTAGATATGATATGCTAAGCTCATCCCTCATCGCTATGCCGACGCGGTCACTCCGGCACACCTCGAGACGCCACTGGAATATCCAAGCGGATGATAAACCGCCCTCTATTCACAATAATGATGTTTTCCTACATACAAAATTAGAAAACCAAAGTTACTTGACATGACGAGACTGAGACTTTACTCATAAGAATAGTCTAAGATACATAAAATTAGCTTAAGATACCTAACGATAGACATAGTTAAATAGTTTTTAGGGTTCCGTACCTCGAAAGGAAAAAACGGAACCCTTATAGGATCACTTTATTGTCCGTCTGTCTGTCTGTCTGTCTGTCAAGACCCTTTTTCTCAGGAACGCGTGGAGGTATCAAGCTGAAATTTATATCAAATACTCAGGTCTACTGTCCCTTAGAGCTGTGAAAAAATCAAACTTCTAAGCCAACACAATCAAAAGATACAGCCGTTTATGCCGAAAATTTCCGCAAATTTTCGAAACTCGCAAGGGAATCAAAACCTACAGGGTACTTCCTTTGAACACAGAATCTTGAAATTTGGTACGAAGCAACATTTTATAGCACAAATAAAGTAAAAATTGCGAAAACCGTAAATTTTTGTTACATCATAAAAAAAAATTAATAATTTTGAAGTTACTACCCCTATATACCTACAGGTTTGTACGGAACCCTCGGTGCGCGAGTCCGACTCGCACTTGGCCGGTTTTTTTTACTGTAAACTGCATGTATATCTCTACCCATGTATAAACCTCAACCTCTATTTCTTATTAGTATATTACTATTTTTACTGCTTCTGAATTATAAAAATTCCATTCTAATCTCGTTGACCTGCATGACATATAAATGTATAAATGGTCTCCCGCGATACAGGCCTAGCCTGGTGCGGGGACTCCTGGAATCTCTGTGTATTAACTTTGTTGTGCACCAACTATTTAACGATAGAAATACTGTACATAACCTTTTGTATCATTAGTTTTGTGCAATAAATAGATTTTTTATCCTTTTTTTATTTATTTTTTTATGAATGTTCACACCACTCAACAAGTGACAAGAATGAGTAGATTTTTAGCTAATTTTAAAGCTCTAGTACCTACTTAAGTCGCTTAGTAAGGAGGATCAACTTGTAATCACTTGCACTAGCAGTTGCACTAATACAATATATGTTTACACATGTGACTAGTGTACGTACTAAGCATTAGCAACTAAGCGCGTGTAACCCCAGCATAACACATTAACTAAATATTTTCGAGATTGCAATACAACTAAGTGCAATTTAGGAATACCAGCTGAGTGCTGTCTTAGCAGCAAGGTGAGGCAAGGCTTCAAACAGGAGATTCTGTTTTGAATCCTGCTTGGGGATAAATGGCATTTGATATTCACCAAGAATGGTGTATTTATCATGTACTGTCTCTATACAAAATCGCATTTCTCAAAAATGGAGAGCGGTCCAATACCAGACACTGCTAGTAATAATGTAATTATTTCTGTAACCGTCCTTCTCATTCTTCATATATACAAAGCCTGACCAGAAATATATGATCATGCGCCATGTTGCGGAATTTCATTGGAACTAATTTGTTACACTGGCAATAATTTTAATGACAGGATGATATGCACGTGTGAGTGCATGTGATAAGCTGCCACTGTTGTCCGTGTTATTGTGGCGGTTTACTTGAATAATGTTCGGTGTTGAATATTAAATAATAAACGACAAAAAGGTTCCAAAATTATCCATAGTCAAAAGCAAAACAATGATCATTATATTGCTGGTCAGGCTTTAGAAAAGGACGGGTACACGAATAATGACATTATTACGGGTAGTGTATACCATAAGCAGCGGTCCAGCCGCCGCTTACGGTATACCTGCTTTCAAGTTCAAGTGCCGTAGAACTATCTGTATCTATTGAGCAGAAGATAATTTTTTTTGATAGGGTTCAGATCGCCAATCCAACTGAAACTTGTTGCGTTAGTGACGCGATAGATTATGTTACGCTAGTATAGTGCGTCTGCCTGAGTCACGGGAATGAGATTTTGTAAATGTAGATAAAGTTAGTGTGCGTATTGTCTTTGATATTTACTAAGTGCTTTTTAGTGACTTTTACCCCTACATATTACAATAAGTTAAAATTGCCTTCGGTAAGCTATATCTCCAAGTGCTGGCGCGTCGTAGCATTTAAGCCAGAGCACAATAACTCCAACTCCGCATCGTACGCGCCCAATTTGCGCCAAATGCCCGCAATGGAACACCAAATAGCGTGCATTAAGCAAGAAAAAACCGTAATGGCGCACTCCGACTGCCAGAATTACGTCAACGCGGACATAAATTCAGATTAAGAGAGCGTAATGATATATGCGCGGTATTACTTACCAACTTACAGGGAACTGCGGAGTTGACGGATGAAGGATGAAATTTGGAGGACTTTGTCGTAAGTTTAGTTAGAACTTCGCCGTCCTTGAGAATATTTTGCGTTTTCTATTTCAAAAAATGGGAAACATTATTATTAATTTTATTGTCATTTATTCCTGTTTCTAATCTGGGTACCAATCGTGGTTACAAGTTGCTAATGTACCTACCAGACCTACCTAAAAGTCCCATTTTGTTGCTAGTTATTGTTTTGGGTTGTTATTCTCATTTTGAAGCTGGTTAAAGATAAAAAAGATAAAAGATATTTATTCTTCAATTTAGGCACATTACAATGCACTTATGAACGTCAGAGAGAAAAAGAAAAACTACCACCGGTTCTAACCCTACACCTTGTAGCATATCCCTTACATACCTCAGGATTGATTCGCTGCAATGCTGGGCTGAGCATTTATCTTATTTGTGTTGCACTTTCCTAGTTATTCTGCAATCCTTGTTCAACACACGCACGCATACGAAAATCACGTGGCGCTCTCAAACATCGTGCGCTATTCTTCTAACCTTGTCTTCATCTTAGAAACTCAATTTTCATGCTCTGAAATACGTAGAAGGAAAATTTTAACTCGCGACCACTTTTATATACTCCCTTGTCGCGGATCTTTGACCTACAGCCTCAAGCGACTTTCGAAACCTAGATTTCTCACCTCTTTCTTAGTTTTACTTATTTGGCTATTAATCTCCTCGTTTTATTCATGTAATTGTACGTTTTTCATACTATTTTGAAATGTTTATTTAGATTTCTCCATAGTGACGTACCCTGTCTAGTTTGTCAATTCTGCTAATTTTTATAACCATGTAGTTAGGTTGTATACTTGGCTAAGTTTGTTAAATATTTGTACTCATGTTGTCCTGGCCTGTGATATTTTTTTGAAAATTCAATGTAAGAACTCTGAATTCGCTGGCTGCCCCTATATAAGCCTGTCACTGACAAACGTCAGTCACTTTCTGGTTAGCTTCGAAGAAGTTATTTTTCAAACAAAAGGTCTGTGACCTCTCTCTCTCCTAGCATAAACTCTCCGGGTTACTAATTCCTGAGTCTCCAGCTTCTACGTTCGCATCTCAGGGCGAGTCTTCAGCCACTACGTTCGCCTCTGAGGGCGAGCCTCCAGCAACTCCTTTCGCCTCTGAGGGCGAGCTATCTACTGCGTTCGCCTAGTCTGGGCGAGCCTCCCAGCTACTACGTTCGCCTCTGAGGGCGAGCTTCCACCTACTACGTTCGCCTAGTGTGGGCGAGCCACCTACTCCTTTCGCCTAGTGTGGGCGAGCCACCTACTACGTTCGCCTAGTGTGGGCGAGTCACCTACTACGTTCGCCTAGTGTGGGCGAGCCTCCAGCTACTTCGTTCGCCTCTGAGGGCAAGCCTCTACTCCGGTCGCCCCTCTGAGGGCGAGCCTCTACTCCATCCGCCGCTGAGGGCGGTCCTCTACTCCGTTCGCCTCTTGGGGCGAGCCTCCGTGACTCTACTACGTTCGCCTTTGAGAGCGAGCCCGTGAAGAACCTCCGGCTTTACCTTTTTATCTTATCAAGGCCATATTGACTTACCTCTTACAACTGAAAAATATTTATTATTTATTAATTTATGTTAAACTTTATTGCACAAAAATAAAAAAGTACAAAAGGCGGACTTAATGCCTCAAGGCATTCTCTACCAGTCAACCATAGGGCCAAACAGATATTTGCTAAGGTGGGTGCAGCGAGAAAATTAGATTGTGAAATTTGTCTAATATACTAATTTCTAACTAAGAAATATTTACATATACCTATTACATATACAATACATATAATTTGTACACAATCTATACATATAATATTTATAAATATGATGATAAATATAAAAAAATATATACATAATAAATATCGATAAATATATACAACATATAAACATATATGCATGCATGTGTGCGGGGGATGGGGGTAGTAGGGGGGGGGGGGTCCCACTAGACTTTATCTAGCAGGTGTTTGTAGAGAAGTCGTTTAAAAGACAGTTTGCTTGGGGCTTGTCGAATCGTTAGAGGGAGCGCATTCCAAAGACGGATTGCTTGAACAGCTAAAGAAGATGAGCCAGTAATATGTGAGAGAACAGAGAGTTTAAGGGAGCGGGCGGAGCGCAGTTCGCAGCCTGGACGAGGTGTAATAAAGTTGAATTTACATTTGAGATATCCTGGAGCGGAAGGTTCGAATAGGATAGAAAAGAGCATACACAGTATTCTGAAGGATCGGTGCTGACGTATCGGTAGCAAATTAAGCTGGCGACGGTAGCTAGATATATGGTCAAATTTTCTAATTCCAAAGATGAACCGTATGCCATTGTTTACTAAGCGATCGAGTTTGTTAAGGGAATTTTGACAAACATTTGTGGTGCACACATCAGCATAATCAATGAGCGGGAGAATTAGTGCTTGAACGAGCAATTTCTTGGTGCTTGCCGGGAGGAAGTTTTTAAACCGGTACAGTGTGCGTAGGGTATTCATGACCTTCCGACTGACCTCCGAAAGATGCCCGTCCCATGAGAGATGCTTATCAATTACTACGCCGAGGTCCTTTACTTGACTCGAGACTGGGATGACCGAGCCCTCAAACATGATCGGTGCAACAGAAAGTGACTCCAGTTTTAAGAGTTGGCGCGGACTACCCACAATAATAGCCTGGCATTTTGAAGGGTTGACAGAGATGCCAAAAGAACTGGACCACTCGCTGATGTGATCCAAGTCATTATTGATGGCTGCAATGGCGGAGTTGATATTCGCTACTTCAGCTTGGGCATACACTTGCAGATCGTCTGCATACAGATGATGCGAGCTTTTGAGTCCGAGTGTGATAAAATTTATAAAAAGTGAAAATAAGAGCGGGGACAGAATACCACCTTGGGGTACTCCGGAATGTAAGTCACACCAATCAGACAAACACTGACCGCTACGGACAGCTTGGGTACGACAAGAAAGGTATGATGAAAACCACGCTAACGATCCCACTGAGAACCTGAGATGGGAGAGAGCAGCTAAGAAAAGGTCATGGTCAACCACATTAAAAGCATTGGAAAAATCTATGAGGATCAGTGCTGTGACTTTCGAGGCTTCCATGCCCTCCCTTATTTATTTATTTAACCTTTATTGCACAAAAGAAAAACTTAAAGTACAAAAGGCGGACTTAATGCTATGAGGCATACTCTACCAGTCAACCTTAAGGCAAAGCAGAGAGATTGTGGGCGGTGCTACTAATAATAAATAAAAGACAAATACATAGATACACACATATGGATATACATACATATATAATTTACATATACTAAATACATAAATAAATAGAAGACGAAACATACAAAACAGAGAAACTAAGAGACTTTCATTCCGCTAGCAAAGAGCGTGCGTAAAGATTTTTTAATGCAAACTTATTTGGGGAATTTCTGACATTAAAGGGAAGAGCGTTCCAAAGGCGCGCCACCCGCACTGTGAACGAGTTCGACATGAAGCCAGTTCGATGAATAGGGATGGACAGAGACAAATTGCCGGAAGAGCGAAGTTGACGGACGCGTGTAACGCCGTAATATTTAAAGAAACCTCATTATGTCCTCAGTGACCTTCAAAAGTGCGGTGGTAGTGCTGTGCCCTGCCCGAAAACCAGATTGATATGGAGATAGCAAACCATTAGAGTTAATAAATTTCGAGATCTGGTTGTGTGCCGCAGCCTCTAGAATTTTTGACATGAATGGAAGAATAGAAATAGGTCTAAAATGAGTGAGAGAGCTGGGGTTACAAATTTCGGGAAGTGGGATGACATAAGCTTTGCACCAAGAAGATGGAAATTCCCCAGTATGGAAAGAGAAATTAATTATATGTGTTATTAAAGGTAGAAGACTTTCCAATACAAAGAGAACCATGACTCGGCCGATATCATCATGGCCGACGGCTTTAGACTTAATAGTGCTAATAATCTTACGAGTATCTTCATTGGTGACTGAAGTGAAACAAAAGGGTATGATTTTGGGAGACGAAAGAGAAGCAATAAATGAGATTGTTTTAAATTTTATAATAGAGTTCAAAGTTGAGGTGTTAGAGAAATGGGTGTTGGGACTATTTAAGGAGAAGGTTGATTGGTCATAAGTGTTTGAGGATTTGCTAATACCCAACGACTTTAGAAACTTCCAAGTGTCTGTAAGAGATGCAGTCGAGATATTGTCATGAAAGTATCGGCGTTTCGCAACTCTCACCATCTGGTTGCAGCGATTTCGAGCAACCTTAAAGAGACGCCAGTTTTCGTCACACCGATCACGCTTGTATTTACGGAAGGCTCTATCTCTAAATATTGTAAAATAAAGAACCCATTACCTGAATTTCCTTTTTATTATTTACTTTCTTCACCTTATCCGTTGCGTGTTCTTCCACCTATCTAGTTGGAAGAGCACGTAACGTGACAACTTCTGACCCGAGAAGTATTATTTATGACCGGCAAGAAACTCGGCGGGACTTATTTTTTCAAAACAGTAATACAGTAATATTATATCTTAAAGATACACAATAATGCGTAGTTCTATAAGAAGACATATCAAAACAGCTTGAGAGACATACAATGTACGTATTGCTTAATTAAAATAAAATAATAATAATAAAATCCAAATCTGATTGCTTCACAAAACGTTTGATATGCTTTCCTATCTGAACTGTGTCCTCTAAATGTTAGATGATTTTGTAGTAGTTTCTGGTTTGGGCCATGCATCTTTGTCCGTCATATAGTCCTCGACCCTGTAATAACCCTTTGACATTAAACTTTTTTTCAAATATTTCTTAAGAGCGGGAAATGATAAATTTAAAGCATCGACGGGTAACTTGTTATAAATGTGAATACCTTGACCAAAAAATGACTTATATGCTTTGCGGATACGACTACTTCTGATAGCAAGCTTGTTTTTATTTCTAGTGTTATAGCTGTGGATGTCAGAATTTTTTTTGAATGTATGTATATTCTTTACAACAAAAATAATATTGTCATAGATATATTGGGAAGCAACTGTTAAAATATTAATTTCTTTAAATAGTTCTCTAACTGATGCACCTGCCTTTAAGTTATACAGAAAGCGGATGGCTCTTTTTTGTAAAACAAATATAGTCTGTATGTCAGCTGCTTTTCCCCAAACCAGAATACCATATGACATTACACTATGAAAATAACTGTGATAAACTAAGCGAGCTGTGTCAATATTCGTTAATTGTCTAATTCTCCTAACGGCATGAGCGGCCGAGCTTAATCGAAGAGCGAGTTTTCTTATATGAGGACTCCATTGTAGATTTTTGTCCAACGTCGAACCAAGGAACACTGCTTTATCTACTATCTCTAAACATTCACCATTCAGGAGAATCTTAGTGTCTACCGGTGCAACGTTTGGCAAAACAAATGTAATACATTTGGTTTTCTTAGCATTAAGTAGCGAATTGTTCATAGTAAACCAGTTCAGTACATAAACTTATATAGATATCATATACAAAGGAAAAAGTGACCTAGGCCTCCGGTGCCCAGGGCTGAGTTCGAACCATCATCTTCTGCATTCGCGGCAGACGCCTTTACCACTCGGTCACCCGGGTCACAGCTGCACCGGTTGAATTTTCCCGTGTATATGCAATCTTTGTAAATGCTCAGGCGCATTTTAGCCAATCATCTAAGGTAGAACATTATGAGTCCGTACCTCCAATCCGAACTCGTAGGAGTTCATTGAAAGCGAGAGAGATGGCGCTGCCCTCAGTACAACTGAAGAACAAATCAAATTATTTTTAATAAATATTTTGATTTGTTTATTTTAAGTAGACACACTACTATATAAATCATAAACTTATATAGATGTCATATACAAAGGAAAAAGTGACCTAAGCCTCCGGTGCCAGTTCAATACAGCAGCTAGTTTGTTATTGATTACAGTAAAATCGGTAGATTGCCGGTCAACTTTGAAAATTAAAGATGTATCATCGGCAAACAGAACGATATCACAAAGGTTTTGTACTACACAAGGTAAATCATTTATATAAACCAAAAACAGGAATGGGCCCAAAATAGAACCCTGTGGCACTCCTAATTTTACTAAAGTCCCTTTAGACTGGGTTTTATTTACAACAACTGTTTGTGTTCTGTTGCTAAGATATGAAGACATGAGATTCAAGGCATTTTCTGACAAACCATAATGTTCTAATTTAAGAATGAGGGTTGTATGATCTACACAATCAAACGCTTTAGAAAGATCACAGAATATACCAATTGCATCGTAATGTTTTTCCCAGGCAATGAAAATATGTTTGACGAGTACCGCAGCAGCGTTGGTTGTGGAACGTCCCTTTGTGAAACCAAACTGATTGCTTGTAAGCAATCCATGTCTGTTGAAGTGGCCCAGTAGATCATTTAACATTAGCTTTTCAATGACTTTACTTAGTCATTGAAAAGCTAATGTTGACGTCTCGACCGGAGTGCTGCGCGGGCGGCCGTATGGAGGTGTCGCAATTTTATGGCGAAAGTCCCTGTTCCCGAGCGTCTCCGTAATTTCGTCGGATAATAACCGCGTAGTTGCAATCAAAGTGCAAACAGGTGATAGTGTTTTTGCAGTGACCAGCATATATATGCCAACAAATTGTAGTGAAAATTTGCCGTTATTTACGCAGTGCTTAGGTACGTTAAGTGCTATAGTGGAAAGTTGTGAAGTCGAATGCGTTTATATGTTTGGAGATTATAATGCTCACTACTCGGAGACTTTTGGTAAGGAAATGTTATCTTTTTCTGCTGAACAGATGTGGACGTGTGCGGACTATGAACATTTAGACGTGAACTCGCAACATTTTACTTTTATAAGTGATGTTCATAACAGTAGGAGATGGCTGGACCACTGCCTTGTCACGTGTTCCGCATGGCAAACTATAACAAATGTTTACATTGATTATAACGTCTATTCGTCAGATCATTTTCCGTTAATTGTGGAATGTAACCTAAACGTAATAAGGTCTAAATTACAATACCAAGACGAAACTAAAAATAAAATTGTATGGGGTAAGAGGGACTTGCAACAAATAGAACATTATACTTTATTATGTCACGAACAATTTCGGAAAATTGATTTTCAATCTGATTTGAGTCAATGTGCGGACCAAATGTGTAATTGTGCCTCGCATAGGCAGATAATAAATGATTTGTATTGTAAAACAATTCAGGCGATGGCTCGTGCCGCGACCTTGACCTACAGCGGCTGCGTAAACAAAACGAGGAAAAAGGTAGTTGTAGGCTGGAATCTTCATGTTAGTAAAGCGCATAGAGAGGCTAGGCAATGTTTTGAGTTGTGGGTTTTGTATGGTAAACAGTCAGGTGGACACTTATATGATCAAATGCGTATTTCTCGGAAGGTTTTTAAAAATAAATTAAGATGGTGTTTAAAAAATCAGAATCAAATTAAAATGGATATTATTGCTAAGCAACATGAAAAAAAGGACTTTAAATCATTTTGGAAAAGTACTCGAAGCCTGAACTCGAAGCCTTGCCTACCCACGAGTGTGGATGGGGTCAGTGAACCTAGCGAGATTGCCAATCTTTTTATGCGTCAGTTTAGGACACAGGCCTCGCCTACTACGGAGACCCCGGGTGTGATGCTGTGCAGAGGGCGGCGGGAGGGGGTGCTCGACGCAGAGCAAAGAAAGAGTGACTCTCCGCTGGTTTATTTCTCAACTCGTGATGTTACTGAAATTGTTAAACACATGAAGCGCGGGAAGTCGCCAGGGCATGACGGGCTCAGCATCGAGCACCTCCAGCATGCTGGTGTACATCTCCCACGAGTCTTAAGCATGCTTTTTAACCTCTGTATTCGGCATAGTTATTTACCTGCGGCTCTCACCCGCACGATAGTGGTACCCATTGTTAAAAACAAAACCGGGGACGTTTCTGATAGGAATAACTACAGACCCATATCGCTGGCTACGGTGACGGCAAAGGTGCTTGACGGTCTTCTTAATAAACAACTTGATAAATATTTACATCTTCAAGACGCTCAATTCGGGTTTCGAGCCGGCCTCTCGACGGAGAGCGCCATCTTCACATTAAAAGAGACCGTCAGGTACTACACACAAAGAAAGACACCAGTGTACGGATGTTTTATGGATTTATCTAAAGCCTTCGATATGGTTTCCTATCGGTTACTGTGGGGTAAGTTGCGAGCCACTGGGATGCCTAGTGAGCTAGTCGATTTGTTCAGCCACTGGTACGAGCAACAAGAAAACTATGTAAGGTGGGCAGGAGCGGTCTCCGACACGTACAGGTTGGAATGTGGAGTGAGACAGGGCGGGCTTATGTCTCCTAAGCTTTTCAGTCTGTATGTGGACGAGCTGATTGCCGAACTCAGCAACATGCATGCGGGATGTTCTATAGATGGTCAGATGATCAACAACATTAGTTACGCAGATGATATGGTGTTGCTGAGTCCGTCCGTCTGCGCGCTTAGGGATTTGCTTCGCACATGTGAGAACTATGCTGAAGCTCATGGTCTAAGGTACAACTGTCTTAAAACTCAAGTAATGGTTTTCGCTGTGCGTGGCATATCCCCACGTTATGTGCCGCCCATTAAACTGAATGGAAATGAGCTGGAGGTCGTTGACAGCTTCAAATATCTAGGTCACATTATCACAAGTGACCTAAAAGACGATTGTGATATAGAGAGGGAACGTAGGGCGTTGGCGGTTCGCGGGAATATGCTGGCTCGCAGGTTTGCAAATTGCACAGGAGAGGTAAAAAGAACCTTGTTCAAGTCCTTCTGTCAATCGTTTTACACTAGCGGCCTGTGGGTTAGTTACACTCAGAGAGCACTCAACTCCTTACGGGTCCTCTATAATAACGTGTTTAGGATTCTGATGGGACTCCCTAGGTTCTGCAGCGCGTCTGGCATGTTCGCCGACGCCGACGTAGACGGGTTTCATGCAGTAATGCGAAAAAAAATAGTGTCGATCAGATGCAGAATCCAGGGTAGTCCCAACAGCCTCATAAACACGTTAGCGGACAGACCGGACAGTCTTTTGCAAAGACACTGGATGTCGGCACTAATAAACCCTCATTCTGGGGATGTTTATTATGTAAATTAAATATTGACTTTGTTTTTTAGTATAACTAACCTAGTTTATAAGTTTAATTATAATTGATTAACACAACTGTGGACCATTGGTTGTCTGAATAAAGAAATTATTATTATTATATTATTAGTACAGGAAGTATTGATATCGGCCGGAAGTTATTCAGATCACTAGAATCACCCGATTTACATTTCATAAGATCTGGAAAAACGCCTTGTGAAACTGAATTATTATAAATTAAGGCTAAGTAAGGCGCTATGACGTCTATGATATGACTGATGACTACAACTGATGTACCCCATAAGTCTTCTGTTTTCTTTAAATTCAGAGATTTGAATATTTTAACAATTTTTTCCGAATCTACAAGGTCAAATTCAAATATCATCTGACATTTCTTAATATTAGTGCATAGTAAGGAATGAGCTTGAGACGAAGATGATTTTAGACATTTTGTGGTATTTAATGCTATGTTAGAAAAATAATCTTCGAATGCCGAGGCAATATCGTCATTTCACAAGACCTGCTGTTCCTCTGAGACAATGTTGACTTGACAATCGCGTGATTTACATTTACCAGCTTCCTTATTTATAATATTTCATACTGTTTTTACCTTGTTGTCCGAAATTTTGATTTTTGCACTAGTATAGTTCGCCTTCGTTAGGTACCCATTTCGGGTGTCCCTCGCAATCCCTAATAAAATAACGTACGTTTGTCCTAAAATTACTTACCCTAACCATTACCCTAACTGTCATTTGCCCTAATTATCAATTATCCTAACAGTTACTTGTCATAATGTATTGAATGTCCTAAAGCTCATTTGGCCTAAAAATTCTTACCATAATGTTTAAAAATCCTAATTTTATTTTCCTTAAAATTCGATATCCCTAATTATTTTGTCCTAAAATTATTTGCCCTAACCGTTTTGTCCTTTTTAGGGTTCCGAAGTCAACTAGGAACCCTTATAGTTTCGCCATGTCTGCCCGTCCGTCCGTCCGTCCGTCCGTCCGCGGATAATCTCAGTGACCGTTAGCACTAGAAAGCTGAAATTTGGTACTAATATGTATATCAATCACGCCACCAAAGTGGTAAAATAAAAAGTGGAAAAAAATAATTTATTAGGGTATCTCCCCTATACGTAAAGTGGGGAGTGTTTTTTTTTTTCATTTCAACCCTAACGTGTGATATATTGTTGGATAGGTATTTAAAAAGGAATAGGGGTTTACTAAAATAATTTTTTGATAAACTAAGTTTGTAATTTAACCGTAAAAGCTGGTGTTTATTGTTCCTGTAATTTCTACAAACTCACAATGAAATGACGTGCTTTCAAATAAAGTAAAAACGGTGAAAATCGGTCCACGCAATAAAGAATTATCCCATAAAAATCATCTTCCATACTTTAAGCTCGCGCGCACTTTACTTTACTTATTTGCCGATAGATGTCGCTGTACGTGGAACCATCATATCATATCCTACATGGCGGTGTTATTTTAACTCTTAAGTGGGGACACTTACTGTGACGGACGGAAAACTACGGAACCCTACACTGAGCGTGGCCCGACACGCTCTTGGCCGGTTTTTTGTTACTAGCCCTAATGATCAATTATCCTAACAGTTAGTTGTCATAAAACTTTGTCAGAAAAGTAGTTTCGGTCAGGTTAGAACTGCGACCCCCACGGAAACGGACTGTAAATAGTCTTTTCTAATATCAAAAAAACGAACTACTTATAGCTTATAAAATATTAGGACAAATAAAATTAAGTATATTCATTATTATGACATATATGTCACTAAAATACTAAGGACAAATTAGTATTATGGAACAAAATATTAGGACAAATAATGAATAGGTCAAATGATGTTAGGTAATAACATATTAGGACAAAAAAATCATCAATGCGATGTTAGGGCAACTGTAATTAGGGCATATTAGTATTAGGGCAAATGATTATGACAAGTAGCATTAGGGAATATAAAAATAGAATAAAAATCTTTAGGGATTCCGATATAGATCCGTTATAAATGTTTGACAGCAGTTCTTAAGCCTATAACTTATATTCTTGACGGTTCATTTCATTAGCTTTTGATGCCTATAAATTGAAATCGGTCTATAGTCAATTTACTGTAAACAAAGAGCTTGCCAAGTTGCCAGTTATATAGGGGAGACGGCTTAAGGACTTCAGTCTTTAAGATTCCAGTTTCAGCATTTTCAGACTGTTAATATCCATTAAGCGATGAAGCCGAAATGTATTGTTGTATGACATAATTTTGATATGTGTATATAGCTATTTACTATTATTATAGTGCACAAAATATCCCCTTTAAATATGGGACGAATTTATAAATTATTTCGGTTGTTATTCTATGTAACGTCAATTTCAAATCATAAAACTGAATTGATTTGGAAACAGGTTTTATTATAATTGTTAAAATACACAGTTATCACTATAAAAGATGTAATGATAGATAGACACAATAAAATTGTCAATAAAATGAATAATTGCCATTACGTTTAGTATACATAAGTACATACTGATAATATAAATAAATATATTTCTTTTAGGAAATAATTGTGTTTTCTTAATTAAAATAGGCAAGAAATAAATAATAAAGCTATTTCATTTATCTAAAGGGTATTTATTGTTATAAAGTAAATATACTCTTATCATTTTAATTTACTTTTAATGACAATTAAAGTAGTGCAATTGATTGTGAACAAACACTTATATATTTTTATATACATAGTTTATTTTTTAAATGCAACTCAAATAATTACAAAATGTACACAATATGGTCAAACAATCAGATTAAGGTACTTAGCTCTGTTCGTGTCGCTGGTAGCACAACAAGTGACTGCTCCTCAGTGAGCGGTCCCTTTTATACCTGGCTCCGGCAAGTGCCGCAGGTGGTCTGATCGACCCGTTTTATTCGCTTACCCACATTCATAAAATGATTAGTGATTGTGTCAAGTAAATACCTTAAAATGTTACAAATATTAGATGAAATAATCTTAAATCCAACACGGCCATACTGACAAGTACTTCGATCTCGAAGTACAAATCTATAACATTACTTTACATTCCCTTTAAAATGCTAATTTAATTTACTTATATTAGATCACATATTTTATTTTATTTTATTCCATAGCCGATTGTCCCCATCTAAACCCCTGTACCTGTGAAGTTAAGGGAAAAGAACAGACAATCAACCGACCAACAGTATTACATCATTTTCTTTTTTTTTTTTTTGTAGCTGATTGTCCCCATCTAAGCCCCTTTACCTGTCGCCCGTGAAGTTAAGGGCAAAGAACAGACAATCGACCTCAACAGTATTCCTTTTTTTTTTTAGTAGCCGATTGTCCCCATCTAAGCCCCTTCACCTGTCGCCCGTGAAGTTAAGGGCAAAGAACAGACAATCGACCTCAACAGTATTTCTTTTTTTTTTTTTTTGTAGCCGATTATCCCCATCTAAGCCCCTTCACCTGTTGCTCGTGAAGTTAAGGGCAAAGAACAGACAATTGGCCGCAACAGCTTTATTAGTTATTTTATTGACAGACCAGCATTATTACATTATCTTCTTAAATTTATTACACACATTTCCTTTTTATCATTAACATTTTTTTTAAATCACATTTGTAGATATAGGTAAGCTATAGCTTGACATGAATGTTTTCTTTTGGTCATGCATATATACTAATCATATACATATATCTATATCCAACACGGCTAAGCTAGAAAGATTGAATTTTACTAAAATTATTATTATTTCCATTGAGATTTCCTATCAGAAAAACGGAAAAGGAATCATGAATTCAAGGAATTACCAGATACCACAAAAAAAAATCCCATTGAAGGAGGTTTAGAGTGCAGTGCCATAGAACTGACTGCCCAAGAAAATCTGTCATATCTCGTGTATACAGAACACCTAGTTTTAGAAACCTTAGTTTATTTTATGAAAAACTTGACATAATCCTTAAAAAATGCAATTTAAGTAATAAAAAGATCCGTGGAGATTTTAATAGTGACATTATGAAGAAAACTCCTATTTCGTTATAATTTGACTATTTTCTCTTAGGTTTTAACTTAGAAAGACTTCCTAGCAATACATTGATAATTTTCCGCATAACTTGAAACGAGGTCAAGGCACATATGTATATGACTTTGGTATTTCAGACCACATTGCGCAAGTTTTCAAATATCCAGGAAATAAGATAAATAACATTAAGTCTTGGCAAGTTTATAAGCGCAAATATTCAGGTGAACGTGAAGGTCTACAAATATTTTAAAAGTATCTAAAGTGCCTGTCCTTCTCAGGCACTACACTACCAAAAGATCTGAATAGGCAAGATGCAATGTTTTCATTTGAAAGGACTGCGCGTAGAATAGACCACGAGTGTATTAAAAAATGAAATATATAGCCAAAAATTTCTGTTACAAACCAACAATTAAAATGTTCGCGCCTAAACGGATCTACAGTTACTTTGGCGTCACTCTGTGTGTCACTCGCCATATTTGTTCGCCCACAGTGTTAAATCCTTGTTTCTGTTTTTCATCCGGATGCTAGCCCTTTAAGTCGAAACCCATAGGCAGTTGCCAACCCCATTAGTTGTCTTAACAGGTGTGACGTCCTCAGACGCTGATTGGTGGATTAAAATACGTTCCGTTTCAGATTACTTCAAATCGTAATTATTTTTTGAAATTAGTATAACTAAACTAAAGTAAAAACGTTTCAATAGCTATTATTTTAAGTTTCTTCAACACTTTGATCACAAAATAATGGTAAATTTTATTACTGCATCTTCCCTATAGTGAATACAATAGCTTTTTTGACATTCTCCAGTTTCTTATGCTTTGTTCTGAAGATGATTAAGTACCAAAAGGATTAACAATAAAGTAAATTGGATATCACGAAGTACAAAAGCTTGTAGTGAAAAACAGCAGCAACTCTTATGGCAATATAGATGTTCAATAAATGCAGCAAATAAGGGCCTCTCGTTAAATTACACTGTTAGATATAAAAAAAAGATAGTAAAGCTAGCCCAAAAAGCTCAGAATGACTATAAAAATGCATCTGGAGAAAATAAATCAAGAGCGGCTTGGCAGATAATACTGGAGTTGAACTAAAAACCGGACAAAGTACTATAACCAATCCTAAATATGCAAATACCTTGAATACTCAGTACATATAGTATTTTATGAATATGTATATATATATATATATATTTGATTATGTATTATATGTGTATTTATTATACCTTAGGTTAAGTAGATATTATCTCTTCTTTTTTAGATATTTGTTTCCGTAAGTACACTAAGTACATAGTGCATGTTTGTCTATCTTATACTTTTCTCTCAATTGCTCAAAGGTTAACTGGAAGAGATTCCTTAAAGGGATAAGTTAGCCTTTGTACTTTGTTTGTTTTTCTTTTATCATGTTTGTTTTGTTACTTTTTATGTACAATAAAGTGTTTACATACATACATACAAATAATGCATACAAGACTCGCCAAAGAATAATTATATTTTAACTGTCAAATCAACAATAATACCAATCCATGTTTATAGCCCCATCTACAGCGAATAATATAAAACTGATTATTAAGTCGTCTTCGGTTGCCGCGATAGTTATTCATGAAATAAAACAATTAAAAACGGATTTTATCGCGTGTATTGAGCTTAATGATGTAATTTAAGCTCAATACACGCGATAAAATCCGTTTTTAATTGTTTTATTTCATGATTATTAAGTCATTAAGAAATACCAGGAGTGTGGGATTTGACAAAATTTGTAGAGTTGTAATAAAATATGTAAATTACAGAATGACCACACACCTTAGCCACATCATTAATATGTGTATCAGTACGGGTATCTATCCGGATAAATTAAAAAATATATTATCAAGCCCTTAGATAAAAAGGATGACAAAGAAAATCCTCAGAACTACCGACCCATATCACTTATACGAGTATCCTCCAAAATCTTTGAGAAGTTTATTCATCAGTCGCTGTATAACTACATGGAAACTTTTAATTTATTCTGTAAGGAACAGAAAGGGTTCAGGAAAAATATTAGCATTAATATGGGTATTTATAATTTCATAAATATGATAATGGAAAGTGTTAATAATAAAATACACTTATTTTGTCTTTTTACCGATATGACCTATGCATTTGATCATGTAGATCATAAAATACTGCTAAGTAAACTTAACCGATATGGTGTTAGAGGGAATGTACGAAATCTCATTAAATCATATCTAACTAATAGGATGCCATATACCGAAATTACTAGAAGCTGTGCTAAAACAAAAACAGACAAGGTGTTTGCATCAGATCAAATATCCGTAAGGTATGGTGTACCACAGGGGAATGTAAATGACCTGCCCAAAGCCATACACCATCCTATGATCTTATTTGCTGATGACAGCACCTATATTTAATTATTAAATGTATTAATCAGAATAATTATGAAAATGACATTAATAATCTACTGAATAACAAAATATTGTGGTTTAGTAAAAACAATCTAGGAATTATTTTGACCAAGACCAATATAATGCATGAATATATAAATATATGCAAGTACTCGCAGATATAAGAAAATTTCGTACGCCTACCGGCAAAACAATAGTGGTTCGCAGCATACTTTAATAACCAAAGCAATGTACGTATGTTAAACTCGTAATCAATTATTTAAGTGGAATTCTAGAAAGCGCTGACACAGATGAGACAGTAACAAATGAGATGTATTTTTTTTTATATACCTAACTCACTAAAAATCTAATAATACATAAATCTTATCTCAGAATGCAATTTTTTTATTATTATGTAATTAAATGGCGTTGTATATCTGCTTGTAAGTCAATATTGGAATTATCTTAAATGTCTCATATTCCTTAGTAAGTGTAGTGAATTTTTGGACACTTTAGTGTCTGCTGAACCTTTCATAAAGAGCTCGGCCAGTCTGACCAACCTTGGCGACCATGACAACGCCGTTCTATCCAAGTTCTTTGCGTCTCGATGCTGCTGCACTATGGCTCTGCTCCGTTGTCGCTAGTGGTAGGATCGGACGTTGGCAGCGCGACGTTGATCTCCTGCCGACGGTTCCAAGTAAGTGCATCTTGGATGGCAGTCACCAGACTGTTCAGCGGATTTCAATCCATGTTTCTGAAATTATAATTTATTCAGTGTAAAAAAACGTGTAGGTAAAACGTATCCCACTTCTGAACTTAATTTTGATATGTGTATATAGCTATTTACTATTATTATAGTGCATAAAATATCCCCTTTAAATATGGGACGAATTTATAAATTATTTCGGTTGTTATTCTATGTAACGTCAATTTCAAATTATAAAACTGAATTGATTTGGAAACAGGTTTTATTATAATTGTTAAAATACACAGTTATCACTATAAAAGATGTAATGATAGATAGACACAATAAAATTGTCAATAAAATGAATAATTGCCATTACGTTTAGTATACATAAGTACATACTGATAATATAAATAAATATATTTCTTTTAGGAAATAATTGTGTTTTCTTAATTAAAATAGGCAAGAAATAAATAATAAAGCTATTTCATTTATCTAAAGGGTATTTATTGTTATAAAGTAAATATACTCTTATCATTTTAATTTACTTTTAATGACAATTAAAGTAGTGCAATTGATTGTGAACAAACACTTATATATTTTTATATACATCGTTTATTTTTTAAATGCAACTCAAATAATTACAAAATGTACACAATATGGTCAAACAATCAGATTAAGGTACTTAGCTCTGTTCGTGTCGCTGGTAGCACAACAAGTGACTGCTCCTCAGTGAGCGGTCCCTTTTATACCTGGCTCCGGCAAGTGACGCAGGTGGTCTGATTGACCCGTTTTATTCGCTTACCCACATTCATAAAATGATTAGTGATTGAGTCAAGTAAATACCTTAAAATGTTACAAATATTAGATGAAATAATCTTAAATCCAACATATGTATCTTTGACATTGATAGTGTATTCATTTATGCGGTTCTTCATTTTATGTACCTTCATTAAATAAATCAATGTGAAAACTAAATTGTCTACAAGATAAGTTTAGATCTACATATATTCATCATAATCATCCTAGCGTTTGTCCCGGCTAGGGGTCCGCTCGACAACCTTATCACATGAATTGGCGTAGGCACTAGTTTTTACGAAAGCGACTGCAATCTGACCTTCCAATCCAGAGGGGAAACTAGGCCTTATCGGGATTAGGTCAGGTTTCCTTACGATCTTTTCCTTCACCGAAAAGCGATTGGTAATTATCCAATAATATTATTAGGTACTTAAGTTCCGAAAAACTCAGTGGTATGAGCCGGGGTTTCAACCCGAGACCTCCGTATTGAAAGTCGGACGTCTTACCGCCAGGTTATAATAATAATAATAATATTTTATTTTCAGACTTGCATCCATAGTTACAATAAAATAAAACAAAAATAAAAATTGTACACAACAAATTACGAAATAAAATTAATTAAAACAATAAAATTAAAACTTAACTACTAATTTATCAATAGGACAGTGCAAATTCAGCCACCTTCTCATCAGCGGACTGTTCCACCTGTCAACAAACACGTCCAGGATGCTGTTTGTGGTCATACGCAGGCGGGTAAGCAGGGAAGCACTGCGCTACCAGCGCTCTACATATAGCGCTCTATAGATTTACATATTTATCATTCTTGTTGGAAAGTTAGCCTCGAATAGGTTAATATTTGGTATTCTTGTGAACCATTACAATCGTTCACCTTGCTGTAACTTAATCAAACTTTCTTGGAGGTCATAATAAAGCTTTCAGGGTAATTAATGAAGTATGTACGTACTGAATCATTGAAAAACATATTTAAGCGGATCACTATCCAAATAAAACTGCGCAGTAAAAAATATTTTTACGATGTAAAGCGCCTAACGCAGTTAATGAGCACTTGTAGTTAGTAAGAACTATAAAAGGATTAACTTATATGTATTTTTTTATAATTTCTGAAAAGGTAGGTTACACAAAACAAACCAGCTCAGTTTAGCTAGATTCATCAGTAGTTGGCTACTTTAAGGAATAATAAACACTATCAGGTTTCATCCCTTCCGGCCGATTTCGACATGGCGACCACTTCAATTCCTAGTTAGTAGTAGCCCAAAGATGGCGAATAAGGTTTAACGAACTTACGAACATAATCCTACGTATTGAACGCACAGGCGTCATGTTATGTCATGAAACTCATGAGGCAGATCAAGGAGATTAGAACCGATGTAGGTTGCATCTCCCTTTATTCATATTCATTTATTTCGTTAATGCCCACATAATTAAAGCCTTTATTGCTGGTAGGTACTAAACATAATACAAGTTTTTATTAAATTACAATTTTATCGCGTATCACACATCGGTTTTCCCAGTCTAGTCAACAGCATGTCTCGTGACACAAAGGCCTCTTCTAGCTTCTTCCATTCTTCTCTATTTTGTTTCTTTGAAAAAAAATGCCCATGTACAAATACACGTCAAAAAGTAAAATGAATACTGAAACTAGTGAACTATAATTTGATGTACTGTAATATGTGTGTTATGATTAGAATTTTGATGTACTAGTTAATGTTATTTTTAGGCTTAAGTTTACTGTTAATTTGACTGTTTAGTTTAGTCATTGCTATTTTTGTAATTTTTTATAATAGTGTGTGATTTGTAAAATCATAATTATATAATATACTTTAAAAATATTCTATGTAAACTTGTTATCATCCTGATTCTTCAGTTACTATAATGTAATAATAAATAGCAATTTATAAAAATAACGATAAATACTATTGTAGAAATATTATAAAAACCTAATCTAAGAAATAAGTGAAATAAAGGCCAAATATATTATGGGTGTCATTTAATCGATCTGCAGAATATTCCTATTTTGGTAAGCAAAAATATATATTTGGTCAGCAAAATGAAACACTTGGTTAGCAACTTACGGTCAGCAAGTATTTCTAAACGAGTTCGCAATTAATGTCATACTGATCTGCTCTAAAATTTGGTTGGCAATTTAATTATTTCAGCAGCAGTAAGCTATCCGCCTTTAATCAGATTTCTTTAAGCAATCAGTGGGTAAGCGAATTATTCAATATTTAATTACAATTGAACTGATCCGCAAAAATTGGTTCGCTAATAAATCAGTTGATCAGCAAATGTCTTACCAACCTAACCAACCTTTTGCTGATCAGCTGATTTTTTGAAACAAAAAAAATTCTAGGCATCATTTAATTACTTTCCTTTCATTTTGACGTCAAGTAAAGTTACATAAATTTAACTGTTTACGAACTAGAGCGGTTCTTCTACTTTCGCTCTATGGGGTAAAAGATAACTGACGAACCTAACGAAGTAAAAATAGGGATCCTAATTTTTTTTCTCATGCGGGGGGTTGAGGGTCACAGCTCTAACCTAACCTAACCCACTTTATTTGTAGCCGTTCGGGTCAGTTGAGGGTCACAGTTCAAACCTAACCTAACCCACTTTATTAGTAGCCGTTCGGGTCGGTTTAGGGTCACACTTCTTATTTGTAGGCGTTCGGGTCGGTTGAGGGTCACAGTTCAAACCTAACCTAACCCACATTATTTGTAGCCGTTCGGGTCCATTGAGGGTCACAGTTCTAATCTAGCCTAACCCACTTTATTTGTAGCCGTTCGGGTCGGTTGAGGGTCACAGTTCTAATCTAACCTAACACATTTTATTTGTAGCCGTTCGGGTCGGTTGAGGGTCACAGTTCTAACCTAACCTAACCCACTTTATTAGTAGCCAAATTTAATTATATTATAAATTTTTGAAGTCCCTGGTTTTGGACCGCTTTAGTTCTTAAACGGGCAATTTAATCCAAAAATAAAATTGTACTAATTTCACTCCGGTTACAACTCTGCCGATTTTTCAAATTAAACGCCACCAACCTTATTATATCAGATTACCGTTGCTTTAATATACATACCTTTCAATTAAACTACTTACAGCCATGTTTTTTTCTACCCACTCATTTTTCAATCTTGCTGACCAAGTAATTATTTTGCAGCTCAACAATTTATTGAGCAGATAAATATTGCAAAAGCAGATCAATATTGGTTATAACGTTGTCCGTTTGTAAGATTTTTGCTGAACAACAGTTGTAGCTCCATTTTTATTTATTGCCAGCAAAATTTTTGTGTGCTGACCAAATAATTAAATTGCTATTTTTTTTGCGAATCAGTTTTAAAAACGGCTGATCATTTAATTACTTCCCATATATTATTATGTCATTACAAAAGTCCACATGACAATTCTAATTACAACAGCCACAAAATTAAAATTAAGGTAATAACACCACCCACGATCTCTCTGGTTTGCCTTAAGGTTGACTGGTAGATAATTGAATTATGGCATTAAGTACGCTTTCTATACGATAAGGTTTTGTTGTGCAATAAAGTATACATAAATAAGAAGAGTTTATTCACCCGTGATACCTTCTCTGTCTCTTTCAGCAGATATATCTATTTTTTTATTGGGGGAGTAAAACAGATACAAGCCAAACACATGTATAGTAAATAAAATAAATTATGGAGGTAAATAGGTACAGCTTAAATCCTAGCACAAATAGGATAAGTCCGCCTTTGTAGAAATATTATATATTATTTCTGTTGTGTTTCTTTATTGTACAATAAAGTATTTTACTACTACTAGTACAAATCCCACTGAGATTTCATACAAATTATATTAAGATGGCATTGTAATCGGAACAAAACAAATATCCTTAAGTAATCTTAAACTACCTATAGATATCTAATGAGCACAACAGAAAACCATCGTTGCACCAAAATAATAGTTCTAGTTTATAATGTACTAGCTTTCCGCCCGCGACTTCGTCCGTATAATACGGTTCCTCATACAGTTTCATATGCAATTTTATCTCTTAACTAACTTTTGTTAATCCCCGAACCATCTTCTTAATCTATTTATATTATTTTCTTAATCTATAGCTATTTTGGCGAAAAAACGGGTAACGTAGACAATAGACATAGTTTCAGTTACAAATAAGTGTTAATATGCAAATAAGAACGTAAATGTACCCTACTTCTTTGTGTACTATATTGTGGTGGTTTTATTTGGCGATACGATGACCAAACTATTGTAAGAGCTCACTCTGGAACATGGAAATGGAACGGAAATAGGAACAATAATTCCTAGTAAATCTCAAACCAAAATAAATAGTAAATCTCTATACAAACTTTCAACCCCTTTTTAGCCCCGTTCTAGGTTAAATTTTGAAAAACGCTGAAATAGCGTTTATTATTTTTTTATTATTAGTAAACGTACGTAGTTTCAAATCTCTAACTCCAAATTTTAAACCCCACCAATACAAACTTTTACCCCCTTAGGAGTTGAATTTTTCAAAACCGCTTCTTATTAGTGGTACAAATTGTAAATTTAACTCGTCCTGCAAATTATAACTTTCTAGCTTCAGTAGTTAAGGCCCCCCTTTAATACAAACTTTTCAACCTCGTTTCAACCCCTCTGGGGTGGAATTTTGAAAAACGCTGAAATTATTATTTTTTTCCTTGTAGTAAGTAGCTTACAAACGAACTTTCAAGTCTGTCACAAAAAAAAATTCTATACAAACTTTCAACCCCTTTTTTACCCTGTTAGAGGTTGAATTTTAAAAAATGCTGAAATAACTTTTATTGTTAGGGTTCCGTAGTCAACTAGGAACCCTTATAGTTTCGCCATGTCTGTCCGTCCGTCCGTCCGTCCGCGGATAATCTCAGTGACCGTTAGCACTAGAAAGCTGAGATTTGGTACTAATATGTATATCAATCACGCCGACAAAGTGGTAAAATAAAAAGTGGAAAAAAATGTTTTATTAGCAGTGATCGGAATTGGTAGTGCCATTTCGTGGGACTTCAGTGCGTAAGCTTAGTATGGATATAGTTTTTAACCCCGGGATTTGATATAAAAAATATTAAGTTTATGTTTGGTTTAAAAATGTTTTAAATAACCGCGGGCCTAATGTATGCAAAATGTGGTTTCAGTTAAATGCCCTGGAATTTTGATATATTATAGATCTAAATGCCCTGAACAAAAGTCTCGAGTTACCGGTACCCTTTCAATGTTTCGACTGATTTTGTACCAGATAACATAATATTAGTACTTTAATAAGTTCCAATTATCCTCTATCTATTTAAACAATTGGCATTAGTTTAAACCTATTTTGTTATAAGCTGGCTAGTTAAATAGAGATAAAACGATTGCAATGTCAACTTCATATGCACGTCAGTGTCATGTGCATTTTAACCATATTAATATAAATTCAATAATCGCAAAAGTTACCGGACTTTGTGATATTCTTATTGTGACTATTTTGGCTGACCCTAACTGGACTCCGATTTGCTGTTGATTTGACTAAGCGAAGTGTTGTTGGTTTAAATAAGTACAGTATTAGATCTTTCTACCTAACTGAACATGCCTCGGAAAACTAAAAAATGAAACTGTACTAAGTTGGATTGAATTATATTCGGACTTAAAGTATGACTCGACAAGAAATTTAATACACTGTAGAAAATGTGAAGTTGATATAGGGTGTAGAAATAGTACAGTGACAAGAAACGTCGAAGGACCTGTACACAAAGGATAGAATCGCAAACCAGATGAAGTTTTTTACTTCGACCTAATCGAGTTCCTCATAATTTGCAATATTCCATGGGTGCAAATCGAAAATCCAGCATTCACATCTTTCTTTCAAAAGTACTTTTGCTGTACTTGTGCAGATAAGCCTCTTCGAACCTACCCAGTGAATCAACGATAAGAAAAGTATACCTGGACAAGTTTTATCAAGCCAGAATATCTGTTATACACAGTGAAGTAACAAATAAAAAAAATTGGATATCGCTTGATGAAACGGCAGACTTTTTAGGCAGATATGTGGTCCATTTCTTGTTAAAGCCCTTGGATGCAACTGTTTCCTAAAAAACTTATTTAGTGACATGTAAAGTGCTAGCAGTAGTGAATGGGGAGACTATTGCTAAGTTTGATACAGACTGCTTAGAAAATATGTGGGGTGAATCCTATGAAAATCAACTCGATAATGTGCTTCTATTATGAACTGATAGCATTGCGTATATACTGAAAGCGGGGCGAATTTAAAAAAATGTTTTGCCGAAAATGAAACATAATACATGCTTAGCTCACGCTTTGCATCGGGTGGCAGAGCAAATAAGATGTCTATATCCGGATGTAGACACCCCGATCGCTAACTTGAAAAAAGTATTTTTAAAGTCTCCTAGTAGAGTACAACTGTAAAAGGAAATTTATCCAAATTTGCCTTTACCTCCTAAGGCAGTAAATACAAGGTGGGGGACCTGGCTCGCTGCAGTCTTACTATGTAAAGTACTTTAATGAAATAAATACGGCCTTGTCACGATTAAGAACTTCAGATGCAGTTTCGATTAAAAAGGCTCAATAAGTGCTTAAAGAACCCAACATTAAGAAAGATTTAGATTTTATTCATGAAAATTTTAATATAATCGAGGTGGTTTTAACTTCTTTACATGAACGTAATATGTCAATGGTCGATGTCTTAATAGATTTTGATCAAGTTAGGATAGTCATAAATTGGTCTACTAGTTAGTTTACCTGTAGAAACCAAACTTTAAAGCGGTCATGTCTCGAAATCCGGATTAAGATACTATAAGAGAATACGCAGCAATTATTTCTAAAGAAACCGCATCTGATGACATTTCGTTTTATAATTTTGCCCCGCTGACATCAGTAGAGGTTGAAAGGTCAATTTCTATATATAAATATATTAGACGTCAAAAGAAATAGATTGACAGTAGAAAATATTGAAAAAATTATGGTTTGCTACTATAATTTCAAAGTAAAGTAAGGAATAAAAGATGTTAAATAAATAACTAATAATTTAATAATGTTCATTTAATATAGTGATGTTGATGTTTCGTGTTTTATTTTATGATTGTATTATTGTTAATTGTAATTAGTAATTTTAAATGAATGATGTATTTATAATGACAAAAATCATTACTTTTGCGGTTTGAAGAAAATTTTCTGTGATAAATACGAGTCCGAGAATCTCAAGTCTTATCCATGTTATGTACAATGTTTAAGGTCATTCACCCGAAATCGCACTACCTATTCCGATCACTGTTTATTAGGGTACCTCCCCTATACGTAAAGTGGGGAGTGATTTTTTTTTCATTTCAAACCTAACGTGTGATATATTTTTGGATAGGTATTTAAAAATGAATAGGGGTTTACTAAAATCATTTTTTGATAATGTAAATATTTTCGGATATAATCACTCCAGAAGTAAAAAAAAATGTGTCCCCCCCCCCTCTAACTTTTGAACCATAAGTTTTAAAAATATGAAAAAAATCTCAAAAGTAGAACTTTATAAAAACTTTCTAGAAAAATTATTTAGAACTTGATAGGTTGAATAGTTTTTGAAAAAAAATTACAAAATAATTTCTGAACTAAGTTTGTAATTTAACCGTATAAGCAGGTGTTTATTGTACCTGTTATTTCTACAAAATCACAATGAAATGACGTGCTTTCAAATAAAGTAAAAACGGTGAAAATCGGTTCACGCAATAAAGAATTATCCCATAAAAATCATCTTCCATACTTTAAGCTCGCGCGCAATAGTTTACTTAATTTGCCGATAAATGTCGCTGTACGTGGAACGCTCATATCATATCCTACATGGCGGTGTTATTTTAACTCTTAAGGAAAACTACGGAACCCTACACTGAGCGTGGCCCGACACGCTCTTGTTATTTAATTATTAGTAAACGTACGAAGTTTCAAATCTCTAACTTAAAATTGTAAACCCCATACATACAAATTTTCAACCCCCTTTTACCCCCTTAGGGGATGAATTTCGAAAATCCCCTTCTTAATGGATACTAACGTTATAAAATCTACCTATTCTGAAAATTTCAGCTTTCTAGGTCCAACGGTTCAGGCTGGGCGTTGATTTAAGTGAGTCAGTCAGTCAGTCAGTCAGTCAGTCAGTCAGTCAGTCAGGACTTTTACGTTTATATATATAGATTATGTTGCTAGTCTTTAAGGTATTTATCTATGGGCCACTAGTTGCCTGAAAATAAACGTATTTCATTTCATTTCATACAAAAATGTTTGTTCTGTATGCACACTCCATGTATTCTAATCTGCTTGAGGCAGATCATGGAGTCCGTGAGTTACGTAGTACGTGCGCGGCCTGCTAACGGTGGGCGAGGAACATTACGTCTGGGGATATTATAATCATCTTCCGTAGCTCCGAAGGGAGGTTAAGATAGGAAAGTGTTTTGCCACGTGGAAGTCAAAAGTTCAGATACGCGGTTATCTTTCTAACACCCCTTCGCTAGAATCTAAATTTAGAAAGAAAGAAAAGAAAAGACATTTATTAGCACAAAGCAAGGACAGAAAAACCTAAAACCAACTAATTGTACTTAATATCTAAAGCTGTCGTTTGCGCTAAATGGACCTCACTCAGCTTGATGTCACAGAATGCTCCACATGGTACACTCTGCGACGCTGATTTTCAGTGCATTACCCAAAAAAGTTCTCATAATTTTCTCGGAAATCACAAGTGTTTGATTTCTTTCGATCACATAAGAATAGGAATAAAACCTAAACAAGCCAAATTCTAATATTAAAATATTAAAAAAAAACACGAAACATGTCGAGCAAAAATCGACTTAAATTACGTGAGTAACCCGTTATAAATATTTTTAATATAAAAGGAAATTTATCCAAATTTGCCTTTACCTCCTAAGGCACTAAATACAAAGTGGGGGACCTGGCTCGCTTCAGTCTTACTATGTAAAGTACTTTAATGAAATAAATACGGCCTTGTTACGATTAAGAACTTCAGATGCAGTTTCGATTAAAAAGGCTCAATAAGTGCTTAAAGAACCCAACATTAAGAAAGATTTAGATTTTATTCATGAAAATTTTAATATAATCGAGGTGGTTTTAACTTGTTTACAGGAACGTAATATGTCAATGGTCGATGTCTTGATAGATTTTGATCAAGTTAGGATAGTCATAAATTGGTCTACTAACTAATCTAGAGTATTTATTTTTCAATCGGTTAATTATTTCGAAAGATTGTTATTCAATCAAATACAAACATTGAAAAAATAATCAACCCAGTAGGATTTGAAACTCGCATCGATACGCCTTACCGGGGGTGGAATGACCCACTTTAAAAACATGTAAAATAATTATAAGTTGATAGCAGCGCCATCTATTATTTCCGTTGTGACACTTGCAATAGGGTCGGCGGGAAGGGTATCTAACTCTAGTAGTTAACACCTAGATGTCGCTTACGGCTGCTATAAAGTCGATGTAAAAATAAATGCAAAAAGATGATTGAGGGCATTGAGAATTTCGTCAACTTAGTAACTTGACCCATAGCTTAATTGGTAAAGCGATCGAGCCCGGGTAAGGCGTATCGATGCGAGGTTCAAATCCTGCTGGGTTGATTATTTTTTCAATGTTTTCAATGTTTGTATTTGATTGAATAACATACTATTGTATGCGTGGGATGACCCACTTTAAAAACATGTAAAATAATTATATTTCGAAAGATATTCGTATGTTTATTTTTCCTTGCAATTCAATTGTTCAATCCTATTCAATTGTTAACTCTACATTTGTTGCGTTGTTGTTACATCTCTACATGTGTCATGTCATTTCAACCTATCAACTTACTTTGTCAATTTGTATAACATGACATAGGTACTTTGACAATGAAAAACAAATTTGTCAAAGCTGCCAGCCATTATTAAATATTCAACCTCTATCTCCTAACCTCTCAATAGATTGATAAACTGTAGTATTAGAAACTTTTAGACTCGACACGTAAAACATTGGAAAATTAACGAAAAAGTATACCTATGTTAAGATATACTGCAATCGATTCCACTCTCGGTTCTCAATAAACAGTTTTCAGGATTTTAGTCTTGGAAGTAACACGTATATACAAATACCTAGGTATTTGCAAGTGGCATAAACTAAAACCTATAAAAAAAAATTACAAAAGTATTTACATTAATACAGTTTAATATAGTTACACATATTACAGTTCAATATATTGTAACTGTTAATGCCTTTCTTGCTAGGTTAATGTTTTCCTAGTCGCCCATACTATTTTCTATATAAGACGATGTAACATTGCTGGTCTTAATTTGCGCGACACATAAATTAAAAACTATACGTGTTAGCAACATACTTTAAAGGCAGTTCTTGTAGATCATTTAATGAAGAAGTTATGATCCTTTATTGGAAGTTATGTGATAACTTTTACCGTTTTTATTAAAAATATGAAAGACTGCAAATTGGGACACAAAAGTAGGGTAAGGGGGGAAACACCTACTGGATAACATGTTTCCACTTCTATTTTTTTATTGTTATAAGCTACGTGCATGCAAAGTTTCATGCCTTCTTCCGGATGAGACCAGACATTATTGTACTCGGGGTATGTCCTTAAACTACGCCAAAAAGAGAGGTATGGGCACGTTCAGCGAATGTCACCTCGCTCAAATCTGGAGCAAAGCCCGACTGGGGAAGTACCTCCACCTTACAGAAAACCACAGCCAAATAGCACTAGACCCTACTTATAGTGTTGTGTTCCTGCTGGTGAGTAAGGTTGCCAAAGAGCTCAAAGAGGACTCAGTGTGTTGACGATGAGGGACCTTTTTGTTCCTTTAGCCATCAACACAGTGAATCCTCCTTTTTGTAAAGGGTCGGCAACGCGCATGTGACTCCTTTGGAGTTGTAGGCGTCCATAGGTTACGGTAGCTGCATCAGGCGGGCCGCTTCAACATGCTTGTTTGCCACCGTCGTGGTATAATAAAAAATAAAATAAAAAAACATTATGAGTTAGACTCAGACTATCAGAATCGTCCGTGCTACGGGCTGCTGTAAGCAGACAAGCGAACACGACAACTAATCACAGCCAGCATTAAACGTTCGGTTCGAAACAAATGACGTAACGTTTACGGATTATTCCGAAACATTACGGGCGTCGCGGCCGTTACTCAGCCCGGCTTAGCTCGTTGAATTTTAACTGGGATTTAGTACAACGGCGCGTTTCAACGGAGGCCAGTACTGGCGTCAGTCAACTCGCCGGATAATCAGAGAGTGCCTAGCTCTCTGGAGCGCAAGTTGCTATTTTGGGTTGAAGACTTGACTCTGTCTGCCTATCTGTTGTCTGTAATTTGAGATCAATGCATTATTCACCGATACGTATATGTAATATAATTTTAGTCATCACACATCCCTACACACTAAACGTGTTATTCGTCATATCTCTTAGTACAAACATAACCCATATAATCATATACATGTGATATAGTAAAGTCCTCACGAACATTCAAACCCCATTGTGGAGGCGTTGGGTCATATGAATATTTTATAGAGAGATGACTCGTAGATATCTAGGTATTCTGATGTTAGCGACTGTGTTTGTCTTCTGCAAGCTTAGCTTCAGCAAATCTAATCGATAAATTACGATTTTTTTTTGCAGGTTTTTCAACGTGACGTCATCTTCTTTTTGCAAGTGACTGACATTATTAGTAAAGAACTAGCTAGTGTAGCAAACGAGGCACGAAGACAAAATCCTTGCGTCGTATTTACTATTTAAAGTAAATGGTCGGGATCGCGGGCTTCGACAACGAGAACACTGGTTCCCGGCGCTAGTCTCGTGCTGAAGCGGAAAGCGGAAGATACACGCAGTTATCGCCATGAGCGAAGACCTCATTAATATCTTCTTCTGAGTCGGTCTCTCACTGCAGAGGATCGTGACTCCGCTGACTAATTTTCTTAATGGCAGCTCTCCACTTCTCCCTATCGGTTGCTTTGCGGAACGCGTTGCTAAGTATGATGTCAATTTGGTCCGATACTTGATCACACCACCGCGTTAGGCTTGGTCCTCTAGGCCGTCTACCGTCCCCCTTTCCCATCACCACAAGTCTCTCCAAGTTGCCAGGGTCTGTGCGAGCTATGTGACCGAAGTATTGCAGTACTCTTTGGAGGCAAATGGTGGATAGTCTCGGTTGCTTTCCCAGTTTGAGCTGGGATATTATTGATACATTGGTGCGGCGTGCGGTCCAGGGGATTCGGATCATTCGCCACCTCGCATTAATATATAAGTAACATAGTAACAATCAAATTGAAAAAAATACGTAGAATACATATAATTTGGTATTACAACACACAAAAGAAAATATATCAATAATAATTGATGGTTCTAATATACTCTACCATAAACTAGATTTTATAATTGTGATCTTGAGAGCAATGTCTAACAACTCGTCTGTGATACGCATATTCCTTAATTTCCTTTCCTGTATGATGTCTATTTCAGTTTATAATTTATATAGCGTTACCACTTAAACACTGCAAATCAAAAAATATTCTACAAAATAATTTAATTTGTTTTAAACTTTCTAATTTTACTATTCTTATTTTATCAGAATAATACTGTTTCTTTTTTTTGTTTTGAAGTGTGTAAAGAATATTTTTGTAACACTATAAAAATTAATTATTTAAATCGCAAGTCATTTCGTCACTTGACTGCGGACGTGTATTAAGCAGTCTTAAGGTGCGACCACACCGCTGCTTAAAATACGCTGACGGTACGGAATCGCAATGACGTGCCGTAAACGTCACGATTTTAACGCATGCTCTCCACACCGCTGCTTGAAATACGCAGACGTTGAGCTGCGTCAAAATATTTAGTATGGGGCACGTCACGGCGTACACGTTGCTTCTGCGTATTTTGAGCAGCGGTGTGGAGGGCATGCAATAAAAACGGTACGGATACGATGCGTCACTGCGATTCCGTAACGTCGCCGTATTTTAAGCAGCGGTGTGGTCGCACCTTTATTGCTTGAAGATGAAAACCGAAGTTCTCCCAACGCTCGTAGTAACTATCTCTCACGAAAGCTTCAAACTAATCTATTTATTTTATGTTATGAATAATTTCGCTTCAGCGTGTCCCTCGCGCCGGCGCCGGCGCTCGTCGCACAAGAGGCAGACAAGTTGTATCTGCTATTGGCTGCAGCAACGACGCCACATGGCGTTACCGACAATATTGCCACGTCGAACGGGTAACACCGGGACGAGCCCCACACTCAAACTGGCGCCTCGAGCTTTAAAAAAGTACAGGAACATACACTTTGCTAAAAGAGAGAGGCATAACCTGCATTTCTCGCCCAGTGTGTCACAATGATGTGATCGCCGCAATATTTTTTCTGTTTTTCCTAGAGACCATCAACAGTTAGATATTATATGAGCGATCTCTTCCAGACAACCTTTTTTTATGTTTTATGGTTATAAACCATTAAAAAGGTTGTCTGGAAGAGATCGCTCATTAGCGATAAGACCGCTTGTTGTTTGCCTCTTTTTATCATGTTTTTTTTTTCTACTGTGCTGTTTTTTTTGAGGTGTGCAATAAAGCATTTATTCATTCATTCATAATTATCGCATCTATGCCATTATGGATCTTTAAAAAACAGAGTTATTTAATTTACAACATCAATAAAAAAATATATTAAAATCCTAAAAAGCTTACCAAGGCCCACTGTATAACTAATTTAAAACTGAATTATTTGAAAAATGTAGAACTAATTTAATCAAATAATTTAATAAGTATCGCATCTATCCCGGTTCTACCCACATCTCTCCACCGCTCTCCACCGCTATGGAACGTATTTACACGAGAAATGTGACGTCATAAAAGTACATTGTGCTTTGTATTGGAATTGTGTTTTCGACTAACATTGGCAGCAAGACGTCGATTGTGAAAATGGACATGCATTCTGAATAACAAGCAAATACAACATATATTTTTAAAGTAAGTACTGCAGTACTGCACAAAATACTTATACGTGCATTACGTACTTACAAGTATTTGACAACAACAACGGTAATAAGGTTCATTACCTACAAACTTCCCATTGAGATTTAACAAGCTCCCATGCATAAACCTATAGGATTTTTTAAGACTTCATATTGAATCGGGTAAGTAGAAGTCAGGTGTCGGTATGGGTCTGGCAATTATTAGAGAAGAATGAATGAATTAACGATATTACTAACAAATGTACAAGTAGTATGAAGATAAGAAAACGAAATAGGTTTAACACGTTGCTGTGTGTAGCAGCTCTCAACGAGGAGACATATTCTATTTATTCTCTGATTCGAGTAACGAAGTCAAAGAACCCAGTAGTCGTTGAAATGTCATCAATTGCCCCTTATACAGTAACGACATTATTAGCAGAATAGTTCCCGGTTGTGGCAACCTTTTTAAAGGACTTATTTATACCTATAGATATTTTTTTTTTATGTACCACGACGGTGGCAAACAAGCATACGGCCCGCCTGATGCTAAGCAGCCTATGGACGCCAGCAACTCCAAAGCAGGGATGTTACAGAGCTCCGGTTCCGGGTCTGTTACTTTCAAAACAGAAGTTTTATCAGATGTCATAGCAACGCAGCAGGGGGAAATGAGCGACGTACATAAAAAACAAACAGGTTTATACCTGTTATTTGCTCATGTCCCCGCTTGCCACGTGCTGCTATCACTCGGGCTCCGATTCTGGTTACGCTTCCGTTTTCGGTTCCGATTCCGTTTCTGGTTCCGATCAACTAAATTTGAAATATACGATTCCGCTTTCGGTTCTGATAAAACCACATCTGTTACATCCCTGCTCCAAAGGAGTCACATGCGCGTTGCCGACCCTTTACAAAAAGGAGGATTCACTGTGTTGATTGCTAAAGGAACAAGGTCCCTCATCGTCAACACACTGGGTGCTCTTTGAGCTCTTGCCAAAGAGCTTACCTTACTCACCAGCAGGAACACAATACTATGAGTAGGGTCTATTGCTATTTGGCTGTGGTTTTCTGTAAGGTGGAGGTACTTCCACAGTCGGGCTCTGCTCCAGATTTGAGCGAGATGACATTCGCAACATACATTTATCACTAACTATATTTATTTAACTTTTTTTTATTTTTTTATAACATGCATTTATCACTTCTTTTATAGCATTTCATTGTCCATTATATATAACTCAAAGAAGTCCAAAGCTCTTTTCTAACACGCTTAAGTGACCATTGGTACAGTACAGCAATGGTATAGCTATGCGGGCGAGGTATTCAAAATACACGACTTTATCGTCAAGACTACAAATATGAATACAAATACTGTAAAGAAAACCAGTACCTACAGAAAATACTGCAAATTAAAGAAGACATTTAAAACAGCAAGAGCGTGTCAAGATTATTTTAAACACCTCGCCCGATTAGCCGCTTCTGTTGCTGAATGTCACTAATCTATTCCTTATCTCCTTTTAATAAGGGTTACGATTTTTAAGTGACCGCGTCGACGCTCCTTTATTCAATGACCGATCTGCACGGCAGCTACGTCACTATTATCTAACACAACTTTCTTCGACCTACTACACCACGCTTCACTAACAACTTCTAGATCTTACCGCATGGTAATAAAGGTTACAAGTAGTCAATTTATTGTGTCAACTATGGAACTTCAACTAGCTCTAGCCGCTAGTCATTTGTTTGTTGTCCATACACTCACGCGTCTATGAAAGCAGAAATTCGAAATTTAAAATCGAATAAACGTTAACGAATACAAAAATTTGAATAAGGCAATTCAAAAATCGAACGATGTGGTTAGTTGTGTTACTAGGGTTGTGCTTGTATTCGTTGTGGCGCTTGCGGTACTTCGCGTGGAATGGTGTGAAGACTCTGTCACCGGTACCATTTCTGGGGAACCTGACAGCGGTCACGTTTGGGCGGGAGAACTTCGTGGAGGTTATTGAAGCTGGTTATAGTACATTTAAGGACCAGAGGTAAGCAATTTATCAGTAGTTTAGCCTGTTGTCAATTTGATATTATCCATTTGATGTTAAATTTCATTCGGGACAAGTGCGCCTAAATAAGTTGATAAAGAAATACCCGAAAAGGGCAGTAGTTAGCATTTTGTACGTAGTAATAAGGCAGTAAAACTATCTAAATTTAGCCATGTATAAAGCGGCGGGCTGGTATCCCGAAGTCGCAAGTTTCGAGTCACTCCCACGGGACAACAGCCTTAAAACACAGTAAAACACAGTATATTAGGCCATGTTCCTTTACTCGTATTGGTCCACGAACATAAAGCGAGTATTGCAAATATTTCTCGACAGATATTTCGGCATCTACCAATACCATGTGCCGACCCTCGTGCCGCGCGACCCCGAGCTGATCCGGCGCATTATGGTAGCAGACTTCACCTCCTTCAGCGACCGAGGAGTCCATATAGACCAGGACTGCGACCCGCTGTTCGGGAGGAATCTCATCATGCTGAGAGGTAACCCTGGCCTTCATAGCTGATCCCGTGCATCATGGTAGTAGACTTCACCTCCTTCAGCGACCGAGGAGTTCACATAGACCAGGACTGTGACCCGCTATTCGGAAGGAACCTCATCATGCTGAGAGGTAACCCTGGCCTTCATAGCTGATCCCGTGCATCATGGTAGCAGACTTCACCTCCTTCAGCGACCGAGGAGTCCACATAGACCAAGACTGCGACCGTTCGAGAGAAACCTCATCATGCCACCGATAGTCATGGTAACCGGTATCGATTGAGGAATATAATTATATCCATGTTCGGTCCTGATCTGCTGTGTGAAATCCTTATCTATTAATGGACAAAAAATGGTGTCATACATATTATACGGACCTAAGCTTCTGCCTGCGACTTGTCTAAATAGAATTAAAATGCCAAAGTAAATGAAGATTAAATAATGAAAGGTTCAAGTTCAAACGTGAATAGGTACATACAGAAGAAACAATGGACTTTTCCTGTCAGTCTCTGGATCAAAAGTATGAAGAAAACTGGATTCCAGTTGGAGCTGTACATTTTTTTTCTAAAGTTTTTTGGTATATAGGTTCAAGATGGCGTAGGATGCGCTCGGCGCTGACTCCAGCGTTCTCTGCGTCGCGCTGCCGCAGCATGGCTCCCCTCATGGCAGCATGCGCACGCAACGTTCAGAAATATCTGCACGAGCGAATTCGCGGCGACACGGAGCTGGACGTCGACGAGGTACGCATGCGAGCGTGACACACTCTTCCAGTCACGCCTGAAGAAGGCATGTTTGTGTATGTTACGATTACGAATCTAACCATTTTTCTCATGACCGTCTCACCAAACGTTCATGTTCATAAGCGATTGTTTTCAACCGACTTCAAGATTTCGAAGGAGGAGGTTATGAATTCGTTCGATTATTCGAAGACGACTGGACCGATTTCATTTCACCGATTTGGAAAATTATTTTTTTGTTTAAAAGGGTATACTTCACAGTTGGTCCCATTGTAACAGCGAGGTCAGGATCTGATGATGGGATCCTGGCGAAATCGAGGGAACTCTTCAACTATTATAGGCACACTTATAGTGAGTTGAGTATTTTTTACAGCAGCTCGAGCATTTGCTTTTGGAAAGGTGGATGCTAAGTGAAGTCGGTTCTTTTTTGTTTAAAATTATAGTATATGAAGTCGAAGTACCTAGGTGACTGCAATGTATAAAAATAAATAAACAGAAAATATCTGAAATAATCAGGCTCAACGATTTTCTGTACTAATCCATTCGGTAAAAAACTAATCTATCATCTGCATTGTGTGACAGATCTCGACGGCATACGTGAACGACGTGATCGCGTCGTGCGCGTTCGGATTCGCGACGGACTCCCTCAAGGACCCGCACAACTGCATCTTCCGTCTGGCGAAGCGCGCCGTCGTCCAGGACACGACACAAATCATGAAGTTCTTCGGCTACGAGAACATGAAGACACTCATGCAGGTAAATAATGTGTCTGATAACCCCCTCAAGGACCCCCACTACTACGTCTTTCATCTCACGGGGTACGTTAGTCCAAGATACCATTCAAAAATTTTCTAGGTAAATTCTAAAAACTTACATTTGGCAGGAAAAGTATTAGAGCTTAAACTGAACACAAGTTAATTGATACGAAAATAAGAACGTGTGCAGATAATTTTGAATACCTTGCGTACTTAACTACTTACTTCTTCTGTCTGTAAGTGCTGGTCAACAACACATGCAACAAGTACCTAAAGTAAACATATAATCCCACCAAAAACATAAATGTAAAAAAGGAGAGCCAAGTTCAATACAAAAATTATGCTTGGCTGTGGGCGTCGCCGCAAAAAGAAAGGAGATCTAAATGAGTGCCAAGTTCTATGCAAAATCCAAATAACAGGAACAAAATAACACTATGAACAAGTATTAAACTCTATTTCTTTGCTTTATTGGATACCTATAACAATTGCTGTTATTTAAAAATGTGAGATCTTAAAGTAGGTTAGATTTGACTTGGCCAGTTTTCATTACATCAGTCAATTTATAAAGTTATTCAACATATTATATATATATATATATATATTTTTTTTTTTTTTTTTCTGATAAAAACTGGCAATACATATATTGGGATAGTTTCAAATATCTGCTTGTAACGGTTCCAACGATACAATTAAAAAAAATTGTATGGGGACCCCTCCTATTTTTTAAGCTTTTTTTATTTTTAGATTTTTTTCTACGCTTACACACAATTACCGAGCTGGATTCCAAATTTCGTCCTACTAGGTCATCTGGAAGTAGGTTAGATTTAGGTACTATATGTCAGTCAGTCAGTGCTAAAATTTACGACTTTTTGACCTTAATATCTTTATAACCGTTTGAGCTAGCTTCATGAAATTTGGGCTTCTAGATGTCTTTATGGATATAATTAAACACACGTAGTTTTATGTGTTTACGTTAAAGAGGTTTTGAGTTATAGAAGGGTCAAAAGTGGCACCAAGTGGTTCGTGTAATATAGACTTGGCGCTGGCTAGCCAGTTCCTTTGCTTGGACCTTGGCTTGACACGCTGCCGCGTGTCTAGACAACAAAGACAACACAAAGTGTCTATACCCAGTTTAACGTTTGTAAATATTTGACATAATTTGGCGTTCATAGATTCTGACCTGAATATTTCATAGTGTAATATTTTGCTATTTAGAGACTATATTAATGTTATTTAACATTATATAGGGGGCGTCCATTAATCGCGTCATACGTTTTTGGCTTGTTTTAGACCCCCCCCTCCCCCATGGTGATCTTTGGTGATATTTTCAGGACCCCTCCCCCCCCTATCCAATATGACGTGTAATTTTTTGCTAACTAAAGTAAGTACAGTTTTCTAACACGTGAACCTACTTACGTAACGTACGTACACGTAAAGGGTAAAAAACCGGCCAATTGCATGTCGGACCACGCGGTTTCGTACCTACTATCGAAAAAGTAATATCAAAAGGTCGTATCTGCGTATGAAATGAGTTTTTAGGAGATAACTCAATAATTCCTAAACCGATAATGTTCTCAATTTTTTTCATATTATTTGGATCTCCGGTTCAAACGTGACAGGGGGGACACAAGTTTTTTAGACTTACGGGGTGATTTTTCCTTAAAATATTCACTAAATAAAAAAAAAACAAAAAGTCCTCAATGTTATTTTGAAAGACCTATCGAGTGATGTGCATCATGTCGATATTTGGTAAAAAAAAATTTTTTTTGACAAATAATTACATGCAGTAAGGAGGGGTCCTTAAAATATCTTTTTCAGCAATTTTACTACAAAACTAAGTAGCGGCATACAAAAACACACCTTATATTTAAATATTTATTAAGATACGTTTTATAGTTTCCGAGTAAAACAGCTGTGACATACGGACGGACGGACAGACGGACATAACGAAACTATAAGGGTTACGTTTTTGCCACTTTGGCTACGGAACCCTAAAAACCTACTTCACAAAGTAATATGTCAAATGCCATTAAAAATTATTTACACTCATAGTGCTAGTGCAATTTTACTCTGCTTTTGACAGATTGATTCATTTAAAAGTTGATAATTTTTATTTTATTGACCATAATACACTATACAGTATAGCACAAAGAACAAAAAAATTACATGTGATATGTGTCTAGACCCCCCTCCCCCCTGTGGTGATCTTTGGTGATTTTTTCTTGACCCTCTCCCCCCCTATACAATATGACGCGATTAATGGACGCCCCCATAGGTATGTGGAAGCTTGTAATTTTCATCTAGTTGATAAGTCTATTAACGTATGTATATTTATTAGGCAGTAAGCATCCCAAATAAAATAAAATAAAACCGTATGTTCCTGCTTCTGCATGAGTGGTCCACTTCACACTTTCCCGGTTTTATCCGAATAATCTAGAACCGTGTAAAAATGATGTCTGTTGCAGATGTTAAAGGTGAAGATAATAAAGAGCAGCGACGCGGAGCAGTTTGGAGAGCTGTTCAAGTCGGCGTTGCGGGCTCGCCGTGAGGGGGCCGCGCCGAGGCCGGACTTCATACAGACTCTAGTAGACGCCGCTGGTATGTGTGTAAGCCTTTGTACGCGACATTTTCTGCATAGGAAGTCGTTAAACAGCTAAAATAAAGAGTAGGTATACCGTATACATCATCATCATCATTAGTCGTTCCCTCAGAGCTGAGGATTGTGACATCATTGTCCTTCTGTTGAAGACCAGGTTCCTCCATAGGCTTCTATCCCTCGCTAAGCGTACCGTATACATATACACAAATTGTTTTAATGAATCAAGTTTACGATTTATTTATTTTATTTTTATTTAATAAATTATTAGGAACAGTCGTTACAAATGTTTGTTACATATTATGCTCCACAAAACTATCAATTAAGTTTGACTGTGGATTCAAGTTTCAGTCGCACAATTACAAAAGTATTAAAAACATAAATACTCGTAGGCATTAACTCAGTACTTAAGTTGGTACTTATATCTTGAATTCTCAGTACATAGGAAAATTTCCCTATATGGCTTCCAAGACATATTTTTTTGTAGGTTTTTAAATCTATTCTTCTTGTATAATATATCATGTAATATATCTTTAATATATCCAATTTAATATCTTTTAATTACAAGCTTGAAAAAAAAGGTAATTCTTAAATTTAGGTAAAGGTTAATCGATAAAATATCTAAACATTGGTCCGCTTTATTATGTTAAGTATTCAGTAAAATTCATATACACACTCTCCCTTCTAACCATCTAGAGTCGAAATGTGAAATCACACGCAACATAAATTAAACACTCCGAAAGCTCCATTCAAAGATTACTACGCAACATACATACTTATCAATGTTAATTTACAGGCAAATCGGCGCCGGGCGCAGAAAGTAAGTACCACGTTTAATTTTGTTTCCCTTCATTTTGTTGACTTTGATTGACGGAGAAATTCAATTATTACTTGTTGTGGCGACCATTGTGAAGCTCACGCCGCCACCATTAATCCTGCCTTTGAGATTTGTGAAGGCTCGAAGTGGACGGTTCCTTTCTTCGGTGAAGCAATGCCACGCTTATTGTAGGCACTTACCTGTTCTTTTGAAGTAAATTTTGTGGCAAAAATTATGATCACTGGTTCACTTTGACCGGAAATAAGCCGTAAGTAATAAGAAAAAGTTGCAGCGCCTTCTCTTACAGTAAACGAGTTTTTTTAACAAATTCAGGCAAATAAGTGGAATGCATTATTGAAATAAATCCATACAATTTGGTTACAATAATTGAAAATTATGTTTATTGTTTTGATAGTTAAAAGTCGGACCATGCTTGGGTGAGATTATAAAAATAAAATAAATATTATACGACAATCTTACACAAATCAACCTAAGCCCACAGTAAGCTCAATAAGGCTTGTGTTATGGGTACTAGACGACGATATATATAATAAATAAATATGGATAAATACTTAAATACATAGAAAACATCCATAAGTCAGGAACAAATATCAGTGATAAACACACAAATAAATGCCCTGACCAGGATTCAAACCCGGGACCTCCTGCTTCGTAGGCAGGCTCACTACCGACTGGGCTAGGAGGCCGTCATCATTGTTTTTCTTAAACATTGATGACGAACAACATTGATTGATTGTGGAACATTGTTCGTGTCCAATACTTACCTAAATTAAAATACAGTACCTACGAAATGTTAACCAGCAGGCCTATGATGGCAGATTTTATCAGCGGATAAGATGATATAAACCTGATAAAATGACAAACAATGGCGGCAACTGTCATTTTATCAGATTTATATCAACTTATCCGCTGACAAAATCTGCCATCATAGGCCTACAGCACAATCCTTCATATTATAGTTTACCGAGCGACCAATATCTGCTGCTCTAGGTTGGTATAAAATAGCGAACTATATAAATTTCCAGATTTCTCCGACGACGACCTGGTAGCCCAAGCCGTGTTGTTCTACATCGCGGGCTACGACACCACAGCCAACCTCGTCAACTACTTCCTGTACGAGATGGCCAGCAACCCTGCCGTTCAGGAGAGGCTCCAGATTGAGCTAGACCACCCACTGACGCATGAGGACAAGCTGGCCTACGATCACGTTCAGCAGCTGGAGTACCTGGACATGTGTGTGTGTGGTTAGCTCAACATTACAATATTTGTATCAAATGTCCTATAATGTCCTAGCCTAGTCGGTAGTGACCCTGCCTATGAAGCAGGAGGTCCCGGGTTCGAATCCTAGTCAGGGCATTTATTTGTGTGTTCATCACGGATATTTGTTCCTGAGTTATGGATGTTTTCTATGTATTTAACTATTTATCTATATCTATCTATTATAAAGACACCCGATAATAAAGACACCCTTGACGCGATTATTTCTTTTAAAACCGGCTCCGCGGCTGGGTTGGACGGAATCTCACCGCAACACCTTAAAGACCTAATTTCGATCTCTGCTGGTGATGCCAGTGAACAGCTCCTAAATTCAATCACAAAATTAGTAAACAAAATGTATTCTGGCAACATCAACTCCGATATAGTCCCCGTCCTTTTCGGTGCCAACCTTATCGCCTTAACTAAGAAAGATGGAGGGGTAAGACCAGTAGCCGTTGGTACAACACTTCGGCGTCTTGCATCCAAAATAGCAGTGCGACACATCAAAACAAAACTACAAACTCAGTTCGAACCCATACAACTAGGCTTTGGCACCAAAGGTGGTTGCGAAGCAGCCGTACACTCCCTACGCACCTTCCTGACTAATACGACGTCCGAAGTGTTAATCAAAATTGACGTGAAAAACGCGTTTAATTCGGTAAATAGGGACACCCTACTGACTGAAACAAAACACATTATTCCTGAAATCTACAATTACCTTCTTCTCTCATACGCCGATCCCACTAAATTATTGTACCGAGAAAACGTCTTATCATCCGAAGTAGGCTGTCAGCAGGGCGATCCTCTCGGGCCTGCAATTTTCTCTTTAGCGATTAATCCTGTTATAAAAAAATTGAAATCTAAATTTAATGTTTGGTATTTGGACGACGGAACCCTAGGAGGTAATGTAGACACAGTTTTATCTGATCTTGCAATAATTAAAACAGAATTTAAAGACATCGGCCTAGAGTTAAATTTCAATAAATGTGAGTTATACATGCCAAGTTCCTGTCCAAATTATGATGAAATTCAACAAAAATTCAATACACTGACGCCTAACATTAAAATAGTAAATAACAACTCTCTTTACCTTCTAGGGTCCCCCGTTCTCGAAGACTCCTTTTCTGACTTCATTCAAAATTCCATTTCTAAATTCAAAAACTATTCAGACCGTCTACTTGAAATAAGCCCCCATTACGCAATATCCGTCCTCAAATTTTGCCTTTTCGTCCCTAAATTAACATATGTTCTTCGCTGTAGCCCTTTTTGGAAATTTACAAACTTTCTATCACCTTTAGATGACCTTATAAGATCTACATTAGAATCCATTTTAAACATTCAGCTCAGCGACCAGTCTTGGACTCAAGCATCCCTACCCATCAGACATGGTGGGCTAGGGATCCGAAAAATTTCTAGTGTGGCCTTACCAGCTTTTCTGTCTTCCATCCACAGCTCTGCTAGTCTCATAGGTAAAATCTTACGGGATCTTCCCTCAAACTATGAGACTGCGGGTTTGGTCGAGGCCAGAAAAGCGTGCTCAATTGCTTGCCCGAGCAAGGATTACCCTTCACATCCAAATTGTCAGCGGAGCTGGGATGATACAATATGCGAAATTTCGTTCAATTCCCTCCTGAACCGAAGCACTGGCTCAGAACGGGCCAGATTACTAGCGTCGGGGGCGAGGGAGTCCGGTGATTGGCTCAGGGCTTATCCGTCGCCAAACATTGGCACCTTCCTCGACCCAGACACCCTTCGCCTGGCCACATGTCTTCGACTTGGGGTCCATATCTGTGCTCCACACAGGTGCCCCTGCGGCAGCGAGGTTGACGAGCTGGGACACCACGGGCTTTCATGTCAGAAAAGTGCCGGCCGCTTTTCTAGACACGCCGCACTGAATGATATTATCCGCCGGTCTCTTGCTACCGTCAACGTCCCCACCTTAATGGAACCAACTGGCATAGCCAGGGACGACGGCAAGAGACCGGACGGCATGTCCCTCATTCCCTGGAGTGTGGGAAGGGTTCTAGTGTGGGACGCTACTTGCGTGGACACACTGGCCCCTTCCCACATTATCGGGACAAGTAAGCAAGTAGGTGCGGCGGCTAAAGCGGCCGAAAAACTAAAGATCTCTAAATACCGGGGACTCGGCTCCGCTTACTTTTTCATGCCGTTCGGAGTCGAGACCCTTGGTCCGTGGGGTCCCAGCGCTCGTCAACTTTTCAAAGAGTTGTCGAAAAGATTGATCGACTCTACTGGTGACCGACGAGCTGGCAGCTTCCTCGCGCAACGCATCAGCATTGCAATACAGCGGGGAAATGCTGCCAGCATCCTTGGCACCATGCCGCGGGCACCTAATTTTTTTGATATTTTTTAGGTTTTATTTAGTTTTAGTTTTTAGTTAAGTTTTACTTTAATTAGCATTTATTTTTAATTTTAGTTTTAATTTATAGGTAAAGCTTAGTTTTTTTTGTTATGTATCTTGTTTTCTGCCAATAAATTGTTTTATTCTATTATATATATCGTCTCCTAGTACCTACAACACAAGCCTTATTGAGCTTACCGTGGGACTAGGTTGATTTGTGTAAGATTTTCCTGTAATATTTATTTATTTATTTATTATTATTAAATGTGTGTCCCGGAGTGCGGAAGAAGTTGAGGGACGTTCTCTTATGTAGTATCATTATCTAGATAATAATAATGACATACTCGGAAAAGCACTTCGTTTTAAATCACTTCTTTGCCAGATGTGTGGAAAGTTAATGGGTAAAAGTTTTGATTTGTTTCTTCACGTTATCTGGTGGTTATGATAACTTTCTTTTACATTTCATTTCACATGTTTACACTCTACAGCAAAGTTTGTTCGCCTGTACCCTAAGACCCTCGCGACGCCCAAGAATCCACTTTTCGTGCCACTCACTACGATCGATTTTCTGAGTTTTATCGCTTACTCATGTAAAAATTATGTTACAGAGGTTCTTCGCTTGTGGCCGCTGGTGGGAGCTGCGGACCGGCGCTCCGTGGCACGGTACGACTTCGGGCCGAACCAGCCTGATGGCAACACCCACTTTATTGTAAGTTTGTCGCCTCCCAAATACTTACTAATGACTAGAAAAATACACATTTAGACTATTTAAATACATGGCTCAAGATTACCATAATTGACTATCAATTTTAGAACAACTCCATGCATCACGCGTTCTATCGCCCACTTACTCCCTGTACTACCTCGTTCTGGCTACGAGAATATTAGTAGGTACCACATCAGATTTATAACCCCCGATGCAAAAAGAGAGGGGTGTTATAAGTTTAACGTGTCTGTCTGTGTATCTGTCTATGGTATCGTAGCTCCCAAACGGATGAACCGATTTTCGTTTAGTTATTTTGTGCCATATATAATTTTATCCCGAGTGTTCTTAGCCATGTTTCATGAAAATCTGTGCAGCCGTTTGAAGATCATCAGCTCTTTTCTAGTTGATGAGGGGATCTGACTAACTTCCTTATGTCCGATCGATTCGAAATTTCGTACCGTGTTACTTCAATGATATTGAAAGTATATGGTAAGGTAACCATGACCTGATCAGCCGTTTGAAGATCATCAGCACTTTAATAGCTGATGAGAGGATCTGACTACCTTCCATATGTCCTATCGATTCGAAATTTGGTACCAAGTAACTTCAATGATATTGAAAGTTAAAAATATGGTAAGGTCAACTCTGTCTCTCAAGATGTAGGTACCTACTTTAAAAAGGACAATTTTTTTTTTTTTTTTTTTTCCAAGCGTCGTCGCGTCGGGGGACTGCAAAGTAAAAAACAGGTGTAGTCTTTTTCCAACAACAGCTACCTGATTTTTCTCACTTAGTGAGTCCCCGACGCGACGACGCTTGGAAAATAAAAGTATTTGAACTTACATAATATATGTGACGATAATAATTATAATAGGTTTAAAATATTATTTGTTAGTTTTTAGAGTTTATTTTTAGTGGCAGGGGGTTTTTTAAATTTTACTTCTATTTTTATGATAGGACGATTGCACCTCTTAAAATGTAAGAGTCCCACTTTAAAACTCAATGGACGGAGTCATTACCTCAACGGTTAACGTTAGTACTTATTAACGACACCACATGAAAGGCATCAAGTTCGACGATCTGTGTAGGCCGAGGCCGGCGTCCATGTATGGCTGCCGGTGTACTCTCTGCATCGCGACGAGCGCTACTGGCCGAGCCCGCACCGGTGCGAGCCGGAGCGGTTCTCGTCTGCGAACAAGCAGCACATCCTGCCGTACACGTACATGCCGTTTGGCACGGGGCCGAGACACTGCATCGGTAAGTTCACTTTCACTTCACTTGCATCACTTGACTGTCAACTGCAATGGCCCGTGGAACCATGATTATATCGGTGAGACATTATCATTTCGTCCGATTATTGCAAATATGTAATGAGCTGTAATGAATGTAATGAGCAAATGAGCTGCCTCCTGGGGTGTTTCCATTGCGCTTTGACATGGGGGCTTTCAAGAAGCGGGCGTACAGGGCTCTCAAGGGTCGGCAACGCATAGCCCAAGTAACACAGGAAGCATTATAACATATATGAATAGTTAACTTATTTCGAACTTAAGGACCGTATAAACTCTTATATACGTTCACCGAACAACTTGTCGCATTATATGATGCTTTGAGCTGTATAACGGTTGTATAATGGCATATGTGAATGCTTTTGTAAAGCCTTTAGCTTTAGTGCAGCAAACCACAACGCAACTGTACAGCTTTCAGCTGTTTAAAAGCACTTAAGTGCTTTAGGTTCTACAATAGCATTATATAATGCTTTAAGCTGTATAACGGTCGTATAATGGCACATGTAAACGCTTTTTTAAAGCCTTTAGTTTTAGTGCAGTGAACCAAAATGCAACTGTACAGCTGAATGCTGTAAAGTTGTGTTTTGGTTTGCTACACTAATGCTTCGGTGTGGTTTAGTGCCTTAGGATCTACAATAGCATAAATAAATGCTTAATGCTGTTTATGAGCATGAATATTAGCCATTATACTGCCACGTAAATCTGGTATACAGTTTTCAGCTGTTTTTAGTGCTTTAGGTTCTACAATAGCATTATATGATGCTTTACGCAGTATAACGGTTGTATAATGGCATATGATGCTTTTGTTTAGCCATTAGTTTTAGTGCAGCGAACCAAAATGCAACTGTACAGCATTCAGCTGTACAGTTGTGTTTTGGTTTGCTACACTAATGCTTCGGTGTGGTTTAGTGCCTTAGGTTCTACAATAGCATAAATAAATGCTTAATGCTGTTTAAGAGCATGAATATTAGCCATTATAATGCCACGTAAATTCCTTATACAGCTTTCAGCAATTTTTAATGCCTTAGGGTGTACAATAGCTTTTTTAAGTAGGTAATACATTCCTAATGCTGTATAATAGCAATAATATAAACCATTATAAAGCCAAGTCATTCACTATAAGGGGCTGTTCATAAATTACGTCATTTCAAATGGGGGGGGGAGGTCTGAAAAATTGATGACGTAATTTATGAACAGCCCCTATACAGATTTTAGCTGTTTTAGTGCCTTAGGGCCTACAATAGCAATTTTAAGTAGTATATAATGCTTAATGTTGTTTAATAGCATAATTATTCACGTGTAATGCTGTAGGCAGTAATAAGCTTTTTTTAAGGGTCACTGAGCTGCTATTGGACTAAGAGGTAGCCAGGTCAGATAAGACACAATAATGAGAGCAACAAAACCCGTCTGGTTAGATTGCTATACTATTCTTATTGCTAGATCCTGGCATCTGGCCGCTTTTAATGGGTGGAGGTCACAGTGACAGACTAGCAAAATGTTTTAATTGGAAAATAGTAATACCAAACTAGGTAAAAACTGCCGAAGTTGTCTCAGTTATAAGGGACCCGTCCCTTATAACTGCCTATATTTTAAGGAGCTCCCTGGCGCCAACGACCTTAGATCTGATTCCCTTAGTTTTCTAATGATTTATATAGCTTATCATATTATCAGTAACGGCTTTAAACAATATAGTATCCTATATTTACTTCAATATTCATTATCTTCGAGATATTTGACATCAAAGTCGAACCGGTTTAGGCTAAAAAAGTGGTTTTATGGTCATACATTTTGTGTTAATTAGTTAAAAATTAAATTCTCTCTACAGTTTTTAGAGACATCAAAGAGGAATCCTAATATGTAGATTACGTATATGTAAGATTCTTTACACCATTCGAATATCGATAAAAGTGTTTTTGGACCATATTTTAAAAATATCATAAAAAAATAACGGCTCATTTATTTCAAGATCCGGCTCTACAGAATGGAGATAAAAGATTCAAGAACCGATAGTCGTTTGCCTTATAATTCTATCTGTAGTGAATATGTTGGAATATCGACTCAAAACTGGTCAAATATTGATAAAATAATATGTATTATTACGGAAACAAAAACAGTAGGCCCCAACATAAACTTTCGTATAATTTCTCTTAATATTGTATAGTATTTGTATAGTTTCTCATAATATTGCATCAAACCCAGATCTCTAGGATTTGTTTTTTTGAAATGGTTTGGATTCTTTGACCTCCACCACTTTAAAGCTGCCAGATGTCCAGATCTAGAAATAAGCATAGTATACCAAACTGACTAGAGGGGTTTGGTTGCTCTCATTATTGTGTCATATCTGACGTGGCTAGCTCTCCGCCATTTTGTAAATAATTTATAACCTAAAAATAAAATCATGCCAACCTATTTATACAAGGGCGATCTATAATAATATTATAAATGGGAAAGTGTGTGTGTTTGTTTGTTTGTTTGTCCGTCTTTCACGGCAAAATGGGGCGACGAATTGACGTGATTTTTTAAGTGGAGATAGTTGAAGGGATGGAGAGTGACATGGGCTACTTTTTGTCTCTTTCTTACCCCACACTTCCCTAAAATGGGGGGTGGAAGTTTGTATGGAGCATTACGGGGGGCAAAGGGGAACCGTGTTACCCCGAATTTAACGCGAGCGAAGCCGCGGGCAAAAGCTAGTGCCTATATAATAATGAAATAACTTAATTTAAGACTGCTCAACCAACACTATTATGTTAATAATGCAAAACTCGTTCTATACGAGGATTACACAATTGTTTTGTTTATTTGTCGCATATCTTTTTATAATATTTTATAGCAAAACCACAATAAATCAAAGGCACGTGAAAATTTTCAATGAAACTTATATACACATTTACAGTAAACTACATTGCGCAGTAATATTTGAAGGATATAATAACGTAAAAGAGTCAAAAACTTTTATAAATTTTGTTACGCAAACAAATATGACGTGTCACTCATTCAATTTTTTGTACCGTCTTCGTCCATTTCATATTGCGAGACAAAGTAGTTAAATCACAACGTTCATTGTATTATAACATATGTTCCGTCGGTATTAGAAACGTTTTTGCATTGACGTAAGGTTTATTTTACTACACTCTTATGCTAGTATAAACCTTTTGTATTGCGATTGGCAACTTAATCGAGAGTACTAATGCTTCTTTATTGCGATTAGCAAGTTTTTTGGCCGTATTAATGCTTCTTTAATGCGGTTGGCAACTTAATAGAGCGTACTAATTAATGCTTCTTTAATGCGATTGGCACTTTCCATGACAACGATAATGCTAATAGCGCAGACATAATGCGCAGCATTACAGAATGCTATTAAATAACCTATATACGATCTCAAGCTGGGTAATTTGTGCCCATTTAAGAGCTATATCAGCACTATAAATGTTTATAATGCTACTATAAAACGAACTCAAAATGTTAAAAGCATACAGATATGCTGTAAGACGGCCGTTATACTGCTTTGATGTGTTACTTGGGAGGCGGCTCCTGATGTTTCTTATGTTCATGGGCGACGTTGACCGCTTCCCATAAGGCGGCTCGTCTGCTCGCTTGCTACTAGTTTCATTAAAAAAAAAACCGACCATCTGCAAAAATGTAATTTCGAGAGAACTTGATTTCATGTTTTACGGGGTCGTATTTATTCGAGAACGTATTATAATATGAAAAATATTTATATTCTCATCAACTTAGGAGTCCATTCAATAATAATTAATGTGCACAATAAATATATTACTTTAGAATGATCATAAACATTCTATTCAAATTATAGAGATGACAAAGGAGAATGGGCATTTTGTACCATGAGTGTATACGATTGAGACATATCTCATATGAAAGGTCTTAACTAGTGCATTATTTAATTGTATGACGCCATCATTGGATAGCGTGCAGGGTCCGAGCTATTTAAAAAAAAAAGGTTGCGCATATAAACGGTTAATTTATAAAATATCCGGTCTATAACCAGTGATAGCGTATTTTATATGAAAGAATATAAGAAATGCTTCACGCTTATTTACCACCACCATCGGAAAAATACGTACAGGGCTGGAATTAGTAGATGAAACATTTGCTAATATGTAAAAACACCTGTAGCATGGCGAAGCTAACGTGTATACAAAAGTCGTATGTAACAGCTAAAAGGTATTTTTAAAAGTTATTTTTCGTAAATGATACTTGCACTCTAACGTATGCAGAGACCAAAATAAAACGGTTTTATGCGTTAATTAACTGTGATTAACGACAGCCTAATTCTTCTATTGAGCACTAGATGGAGCTTTGGCAGCAAAATGGACAACTTTTGCCACTGGCGTATACAATTGAACCTTATCTCAAATGAAAGGTCTTAATCATAGCATTAATTAGTTATATGGCACCGAAGGCCGTAAGGGTGCACGTAAGCCGGTATTCATTATTTCGTGTCTGCGCTGTGGCCTAGCTGTGGAAAAATCTGGAACTAACTAACCTATACAAAAAAGGTTAACTTTTATACACATTTACATAGTTTATTCGCCTGAAATTAATTTTAAAAATAAGTCATTAATTTTTTGTGACTGTTAATGTTAAATGACCGCAATTAACTACTTAAAACCAGTTAATTAAAATCAGTTACTGGCGACATCTTGTATGCAATAGAAGAACCAACTAAGAGTCGAGTAGTTTTAACTACTCGACTCTAGTCTATAATATAGTCTATATAACTACATAAATATTAATAATGCTGGCTCCATATCATTGCTTTTTAACGCTCTAAAATCTGTGGTCTAAGGCTTCACGTCGCGTAATTATATATAAGTTAGTTTCTGAACGTTGACTATAAACTAGCTGTTCTAGGGGGTTACCTCAAACAACAGAATTTGAATTTGAAGATTCGTCTATTTGCCTTTCTCTTGTACTTTCGCAAATTCAAGCGATGAAGAGGGAGATAGACTAAACTTCCTTTTTTGACTTAGCCCTGTCAAAAAAAAATACTATTTTTTTTATCACGACGGTGGCAAACAAGCATACGGCCCATATAATGGTAAGCAGATATATAATGTAAGCAGATATACGTTGTCATGAGTCATGATGGAGTTAGACCGACGCGCCGGCACGTCGTTTTTCTTAATGTCATTTAGAATTTTGGAAGCTAGCTCCATCTAGTGACGAGTAGAAAACTTAGAACTTCATTAAGCACAATTAATTAACATACAAAGTCGATATATTTTAGTTCCTGCATGCATTGGAGCTAAAGTATATATTACGAAAAATAGTTTATAAAAATACCTTTGACATGTAATATACGCCTCCCGTATACACATTACCTTGGCTCTAAACCGAGCGATATTCATATCAAGCTTAATTTAAATTAATTAATTCTAGCCCTGTAAGTATTCAAACATAGGGTGTTTTACACAGAATTGAACCATTTCTCATATGCTATCAGATAAACCATGCTATAACGGATTACATATCGTATCTTTAAAAAAAATGCTCTTTATATGTTCGCTCTTTTTTGTTAAATATCTCGGTCCCTGCACGATATCCAACAATGGTGCCATATAATAAAATAATCTGGTGATCACGAGCTTTAAAACGAGATACGTCTCAGCAGTATACATCCATGGTACACTCCCCATACAAAAATGCCCATTCTCCTTTGTGACACTTAAGTGGTTTTACCTGTAGAACGTGAATATTGCATATTTAAATATTTTATAGATAATTGTACGTTTAAATCTGTTCAGCTTAAGTTTTCTAGTTTACTGTAACAGAAAAATAATTAATAACTCTTGCTGATTTCAGTGCAAGTCAAAATCATTACATAGTAGGAAAATTTATTTAAATTTATTTCTGTATAATATACATATATGCGTATCTGACAGAGCAAATCGCGCACGTGTAAGCATCTCGCTATTAGGTTTACTGTTAGTTTGTGTCTCCATCTCGAACGTTTGATTAGACGTGCAAGAAAGTGCAAGGTGGATTGCAATCTAAATAGTTCCAATAGATACATATACACCGTGGGCGCGTATAACCCGACAGATGTTAACCACGAATTTCTGAGACCAAAAGAAGGAAAAAATATTATGTGACTTTAGGTAAATTTCGCCAAAAAAAAAATTTTTTTTTCCGTTTTTTTTCTATTTTTTGGATGTTTATTGCACATGAAAAGTTAATGTTATTAATAAAATTATCGCCTAAAACAAATTAGTACATTTTTTTGGGAAAAATTTAGTTTCTGCATAGTTTTCCTTGTCACTTTGATATCTGTCAATAAGGACGTGTAAACTAAGCCCAATAGTGGCAACAACGCCATCAGAAAGGCGTTTTGTGCTAAGTTATAATAAAAAGTGTATTTTTTTTAAATTGGTATTAACTCTGAAACTAGGCGTATTCCAGAAAAGTTTATAGGACATTTTAGTATCTAAATATGATCAGGAATACACTGTTAAAATCTTTCTAGTTATAAGGGCCCACGGTGTATATAGTTCCATTAATACTATAGCTACACAGCGCCTAGTTTGTAATGTATTGAGGTTGAATTTTAGAGACTACCGCTAGATTGGTAAATCAATGTGGGTATATAATCCAAGTCTGAGTTCTTATTCAGGTTTAGTCAAATCGAACTGAAAACAAATTAATTTGATGAAGATTAAAAAAAAAAATTCTTCGGACATTTGTTTTTATCATATCATTGACTAACATTAGTGTATTTGCATCAACCTCCAGGATCCCGTTTCGCAACAACAGCAGCCAAAGTGTTCCTGTCCCAGTTCCTGCAGCAGTATTGTGTTAGCGGCGGTTCAGCATCACGAGAACTCCACCCGAGAGCCTTCATCCTACGACCCAAACACGGCTTCACGCTCACTGTCACTCCTAGAAACAACAATACATTCATGTAACTGTAACATGATTATGATTGTCCTGCATTCTTTATCAAAAGCGTTGGTGTCACAGTTAATGCCTACAGGCCCTACCCAGCCCTACTGCTGCAAATGCTGCAATATGTCCTCATAGTTACTGTAAAAGTACAAGATTATAATTCAGAACATCTGTGAAAAATATTTTTCACTTCTCATGCTCAAAAAGTGTGTCATATTATGCTTACCAAGGCGGACTAAAGTGTACTTTTAGCCTCTAGGGCTAATATGTATACATATTTATGATTTACAAAACATTTTAAATTGACTAATCGAAACACTTATATCAAATACACCAATCGCAACACATATCGAAATTATTCGGAACGCTAGATATACTTTTTTGGTGCGTATACTATGTAAATAATTTACGTCCTTTAAAAAAACATTGTATTTAACATCAACCAATCAGAATACAGCAATGTTAAAATCGACCAACCAGGAAACGCAATTTATTACTCAAAACATGAGGTCATTTTTAGTTCCTACTTCACAATCATTAAAAAAAAAATTTAAATTTTTGGAAGCGCTTTTAAGCGTGTTTAAAGAGCTAATACCGTCGTCTGTGGCATTTATTCGCGCTGTTTAGATTTAGTATCTATGTCAAAGAAGTTAAAAAAATTAAAAGACCGTCAAGTTAACCATAATTTCACCTTAGTTTAGTTATTGTGCGTAAATAATAAGAACTTTTATCTTATTTTCTCGCAATCGAAGTGAAAAATAGTATGCATTACTCTGGTCTAAAAGCCATATTACCACTCGAACAATTTTCCCTCACTTCGTTCGGGAACATAACCACCTCGTGGTAATATGGCCTACTTTAGACCCTTGTCAAACAATCTACTATAATTGTATTTGTTTAATAAACACGTTCAACTACACCAAATTAATATAAAAATGTGGAAATCCGTAAAAACAAATCAAAAAATTTTGTAAAGATATTGCGCTTTAAAAACGTAAAATTTGAGCCATTTTCTTATACCCCAAATGTATTTTCAAAACCGCAATTCGATTACTTGTATTCTAACAAGAAAAAAAATGTATGCCAACTATACAGGTAAACGCATTTTATCGTACCTAAAATTACAAAAAATCTTCCTAAAACTTATTCCTTCCAAAAAGTTTTCCGCAATTTTGGGGCCGGTGACGTCGCAAACCTCACGTTTTTTGTATGCGGCGTTTTGACGCGCAGCGCAGACGCCTAACGTATTTTCGTAACGTAACGTAGAATCGATAAAAAATAAAAAAGTCATATTACATGAATTGGAGGGAGAATAGGAAATGTACGGCTATTAGCTGCTACTGGGCTAGACTAAATGGTGAAAATAATACTGAGGACATTAAAATAAAAAACAACAATGGGTTGAGAAGAGGCAGTGAAAATAATCCACATTATTGTGGCACAATGCACGATAGCTCACCGTACACCAGCGCCGCGCGCGGGACCCGGGCCTATCTCACGACAAAAAGTTACAAAAATTAAACGGTTAGCTCGAATTGATGTCAGATGGTGGAAGTTTTAGATGCGTGATTATATTCATAGATATTATTACTTCTCTTTCTTTAACTTAAGGGGCTGCTAAAAACGTATTAGCCAAAGAAAAGATTCTAACTCATATAATTTTTTGTGCACCATATTAAAACACAAAATACGCAGATAATGAAATGAAATTTTGGTATTAACAGGCGGTCTTTTCACTAAAAAGCGATCTCTACCAGACAACCTTTGCATACCAGTCATTTAGAGATATACATAGGGTATTTATAATTCTACATTCGATCTGCCATGTCGAGCTTCAGGATCCATTTGGATAAAATAAATGTCGGTTACACGGGGTATGGTAAGTATCATAGTTTTCCACTGAATTACGTTGAACTCAGTCTATTGGCGCATTTATGTGGCAGGCAAGCGAGTCATGACATGACAAACAAGTGGAGTCAACTGGAGCAATCTAACGTACCATCGACGTCAAAGATGTACGTTTAGGATATGCATCTTATTACAAATATTGACAAAATTAACTGATTAATCTTGAATCACATTGTCTCAAAAGTGTCTCACTGGTGTGGACTAGTGCCTCACTCACATAACGGGCCGAACCTTCACTGGTGTGGACTAGTGCCTCACTCACATAACGGGCCGAACCTTCACTGGTGTGGACTAGTGCCTCACTCACATAACGGGCCGAACCTTCACTGGTGTGGACTAGTGCCTCACTCACATAACGGGCCGAACCTTCACTGGTGTGGACTAGTGCCTCACTCACATAACGGGCCGAACCTTCACTGGTGTGGACTAGTGCCTCACTCACATAACGGGCCGAACCTTATTGTACTGTTTTTATATTTTGTAAGTGTTTTGTATAATATATTAATTATTATACCTTATAAGTTACAAAGATACAATTTCTTCAAATTTCTTAACTTATTATACGAGTACCTACTAACTAATCTATCATAATATAGTAAAAGTGGTTCAGTATGGCCTACCACCAAATCACGTCCAGCTCGCTCAATATGACCGGCTGTTAAAATTGCATCCTGTATTTATAGTTTGTTTTAGTTACATTTTGGTATGTAACTAATTGCGATGGACAGTAGTCTGAAATAAATATATTCTTATTTATTTATATATTTATTGTGTTTTGGCATACCAAAGGTCAGTGGTGTGTTGCTGTTGCTCTCGGACGCTTCTAAATAGTAACAAAAATATCTAGGTAATAAAACCCGCTCTCGCTGCTAACTCCTTTGTAAATACTGACGTTAATAATGTAGCAAAAACTTAAAAATCACTCGTAAATCTAAGTGCCGGAAACTAGCCGGGATTCAAAAGAGAATATTCCTACAACCTTGCGCTGCACAAGAACATAGATACACTAGCTTTCCGCCCGCGTATAATACGGTTCCTCATACAGAGTTTCATTCCACCGTCACCCTATTGTATCTTCTTAAAATATGTTTTTTGGTATACGAACTATGTTTTGTTTTTCCTCGAACCATCTTCTTAATCGATTTAATAGCTATTTAGGCGAAAAAACGGGTAACTTAGACATAGTATCATTTACAAATACCCTAGTGTTATTATGCAAGTAATAACGTAAATGTACCCTACTATTTGCGTAACTTCTTTGTAAACTATACATATAGTAATGGTTTTATTTAGCGATACGATGACCGGAGTATTAGCAGAGCTCACTCTGGAACATGGAAATGGAACGGAAATAGGAACAATAATTCCGCTGTGGTGGAATTTTGAAAAACGTTGAAATAAGTTTTTTGCTTTTAAGTCGATCTACAAACGAAGTTTCAAGTCGGTCACAAAAAAATTGTAAATCTCTTTACAAACTTTCAACCCCTTTTTAGCCCCGTTCGAGGTTGAATTTTGAAAAGCCCAGAAATCACTTGAATTGTTTTTTAGGGTTCCGTACCTCGAAAGGAAAAAACGGAACCCTTATAGGATCACTTTGTTGTCCGTCTGTCTGGAACGCGTGGAGATATGAAGCTGAAATTTATATCAAATACTCAGGTCTATTTTCCCTTGGAGCTGTGAAAAAATTAAACTTAAAAGCCAACGCAATCAAAAGATACAGTCGTTTATGCTGCAAATTTTAGAGTTTTTCGACACTCGCAAAACCTAAGGGGTACTTCCCGTGAACTCAGAAACTTGAAATTTGGCACGAAGCAACGTCATATAACATAGACAATGGAAAAATTACAAAAAGTAGACATTTTTAGTAAAATCATACAATTTTTTTTTTTTTTTTAATTTAATACCTTTTTTCTCGTAAACGCGTAGAGGTATTAAATTTTAAATTCATGTCAAAGGGCTATAGGACCTTTCAGATGTAGCAAAACCAAACGTTTATGTCAACGCAATCAAAAGAAATAAGCAAAACCAAACTTTTATGTCAACGCAATCAAAAGAAATAGCAATTTAAGTCGCATATTTTGAAACTCAGTACTCGCAAGAAACTCAAAATCTAAACGGTACTTCCCGTGAACTCAGAAACTTGAAACTTGGCAAGAAGAAACTTCATATAGCACAGACAAACGAAAAATTACGAAAAGTAGACATTTTTAGTAAAATAATACAAAAAATATTTTTTTGAATTTTAAACTTAGGGTCAGGGAGGGTACAGTCGCTCGGTGGGAACAGTGGCTCGAATGTGCTGTGCGGGAAACGGAAAGAGCTTTAGGCCTGTCCTCTACATCAATCGGAAGCGTTCCGTACCCTATCATGTACGAACTAGTTAGTGAGCCGCTTCGGCGCCATGCGAATGTATTATGGTGCGTTTTTGTGTTGAATGCTATCAAAATTACATTTCCAGGTAAGTTTCACTCCTCTTTTTTCTTAACTCGAACGAGATTTTTAATTACTTATATTTTTATCGAAGAGTGTGTCTAATCTACTTAGTATTGGCTGATAATTCAAGGCCCTCGATGTTTCTATTTGTTTTTAGTTCTATCTAAAATACAAAATGGCGCGAAGGTCAACAGTCGTTCGTTTCAGAAAAGTACACGGTGGCTCGCGTACCACTGTGCACCTTACAGAGTTGGGCTAAAATTTACTTGAACATGAATAAGAATAAAAGTTCTTTTATTATTAAAAATAATTCATGCACTCTTTTTTTAATAAAATGAAAGTGAATAAATCATGCGACATTTATTAGGTAAGTACCTATTTTAAATGAAGAATGAATCAGGAACGATTATTCCGGAATTAGGCTTACCTATTCTAATTACCGTTTTATTAAACAAAAATGTTTTTTGTTATAAAGTTTATTCAGGTTCGATTCTTACGTAGCCATTGTGCACTGTTAGAACCACTGTGTACTCGAGCCACTGTGTACTGTTAGAACCACTGTGTACTAGGGGGTCCTAGTCACTGTGTACAGCAACGGGTACACAGTGGTTCGATTCCCAATTTCTAAAAAAGAATGGATATATCTTTTTTGGTGAAAGTAACAGCAAATATATTTGCTACATATGAAAGTTTAATAATGCACTGTGCTCTGTGCTTGCAACAATTAGTTCAGGGATTTATATTTTTCATGCTACAGCCTCTTGAAAAAATCCTAGCGACTGTTCCCTCCCTGACCCTACTACCTTTTTCCTCGTAAACGCGTAGAGGTATTAAATTGAAATATATGATTGAAACTATGGTTGATTGATCGGGCTTTTACACTTAATAAATAAAGATGAATTAGGTACATATATAACGAGAGAGATTACGATGGGAATTTGAAATTACCTAGTATCTCGAGGGCACCATCTATTCTATTACCAACATCACGCGTAGCCAAGTACGTGATTTGATTAAAAATCTCGTATTTTATTTACTCGTACCTTCGTTCGCATTTATTAATCTTTTTATGAGCGAAATGTAAATACATAAATAAGTAATAAGAATAACAGAAATATTATTTGCGGGCCTCTGTGAGCTGCGTCTAATTTTATAGTAACGTTTTTAAATATAAAGATATCTTATCTTTAGATAATAATAAATCGTAACGAATCATTTAGTACCATGAGAGGAGCTGCTCCATGCTGAACAGTGGGACGAGCTGAACACTGTGGTTCAGTTCTTCTCATTGTTAATTATTCCTGCATTTTGGGTAAAAGCCCAAAGCTAATTGAATGCGGATTGCGAACTTTATTACGTATTATTTACCACAGGTTCCCGATGTTTTCCTTCATCTAAAAGTAGGTATATCAATTTTTTTCCAAAATTTGCGATTTAAATTAAACCCGTCTCCATTTTAGCAGTGCTGCCATCTACAGCCTTGGGGCGCAAAAACGGTGATACACAAACAATAGGGAAGCTCGCATTCACCCGGCCTGTTCCCGTGCAGCGAGCGAGGGAGGGCTCCGGCTCAAGGTTGAACTGGTTGTACCAGTTAATACTCCGAGCTCTATAAAAATGATGGCGGTTGGAGGCGCTACTATCGTCAGCGTCGGACAATATTGCTTTGATTGTTTATGAAGGGCAGTAAGGGGCAGTTCTCAGATATGTGTACCTATTCCCACCGAGTGCGGTTGTCACAAACACAGGCACGTGGGGTGCACGTATACAAACTTTGTACGCAGCGTGGGCGTTTTTCTTTGCAGCTGACCGTACATGGGTACCCCGGTAGGTAGAGCCACGGTGTGTTGAATGCCTACAATAATATTGATAACTAGAGAGCCGGAAGCAAACGAAAGATAACTTCTATAGACTAGGTAAAGGTCGCTCCTCGCTAGAATCGGCTTGTTGAGCAGTACCAGAGCATTAAGGGAACTAAAGTCGGACCTCAGGTTCGCTGGACACTTTTAATATTAGGTCGTGTTTAAGCGCCAACTTATCCCGGTCGTGTGACGCTCCGTGCCCTCGGCCCTACGCGGAGCTCGGCCTTCGGCCTTCGCTGACCTCGACGCTCCAGTACAATAAAGAAAAGCTTACGTAGGTGGAATACGAATTAGTCGCCATTACTTGGTAAGTGAGGAGAATGTCGCCCCGGCGACAATGCGCTCGTTATCCCATTATAACGACACATAATGAGCCCGCGCTTTAATATCGCGCGGATTGTTCTGTTATCTGCAGACGACAGGATTTAATACGTACACTTATGTTAGTGGCAAAAATATGAAGTTACTAGTTTTAATTAAGCCACAATGTTTGTTACGTGTAGATGCTATCTTGCTTGCATGAGTTACGGTGCAAACTGATTGGCCGAGGGCGGCAAGGCAACCAAATGAGCACCGTCTTCCCTATGACACTTTAAAGGGACTCTGGTAAAACTGGCAACGTTGAAGACCAGAGTCAAAGGTAGACCGTACAACCGCAGACAAATATAACACAATTTCTTAAAAACTTTGTGACTTGATTAATATTTGTTTTGTTATTCGTAGGTATAAAATGTCAAACTCGCAACAAAATGAAGTTAAGTAACGATATAATCATTTCATGTAAGTTAAGTATGTACCTGATAATTAGTTATTATTAATTTCAAGGTACCTAATCATATTACGATACACGTACCCGAGATTCTTGCGAGTTCCATCAACAGGTGGCAGGTAAAATTGGGCAGCATAGCGTGGATACATACATCGGAATGCAACATAATTTAACGGAAATGGAATTTATCTGCTGAAGCTGTCACAGGACTCTGCTCCCGTTCATTTGATCTCTAAATGGAACTGTCAATCCGGCATATTTATTCCGTTACAGGGTCCTTTTAGTTTTAGTCCGATGCTGTTAGTTTTAGACTTCGCGTTTTTAAAATATAATAATTATACAACATGAGTATTCGACATAAATGACATTATATATATATAAGTGCCAATTAATTAATTATCTGCATATTCGCAAGAGAGTGATACAAATAGACGAACGAAACGAACTCTCCTCGCGGCTATAGCCCAGGTTTTTACCGTTATTGTAACTTTTAAAGTTGCTGTTATAGAAAAATAAAAATAAGGTCTTTACTATAACTTATGATTCTTATGAATAACTTGTTCGTCACCGGTCTCTTAAAGTTTAGGGTACATTTGCGTGTTATATTTCAATATTTTTATTAACAGCTCAAACAGCCTTTCATTTTGACACTAACAATAAACGTCAACATGACATTGACAACATTGATATTGACGTTTGTTTTTATGTATGCAGTACGAGAATTGCCGCCTTTTCGTTAAGATTTTCGTATTATTTTCTATTTTGGCGCAATTTATTGTGACCTTTGCGACCCTCAACATATACGCAAATGCAAGAGGTCACATAATTTAAAATTTACATGTCCAAATCCAGGAATAGACGAGTACTCAACGTTTAATTCAAATTAAAATGGCTCAGATAAAAACAGTGGGCACCGCTGCCCGTGTGGCGGGCGCTCGGCCCTTTAGAGTGTCCATCGAAGGCAACATTGGCTCTGGCAAGTCTACCTGCATCAAGTTTTTCGAGAAATATCACAACGTCGAAACACATGCGGTAAGTTAATTTTATATGTAGCCTTTAGGATTACCAATGATATTCTGAGCTTTTATTACTGCTTGTACTATGAATGACTGTGAATCCACTTCTATCAACTATGAGCATCTCAAAATATTAGTCTGAAAACTGTTCTACAGGAACCATTGAATGAGTGGAGGAACGTCGGTGGACACAACTTGTTGGGTCTGCTGTACGGCAATGTACACAAGTGGACCTTCCCGTTCCAACATTATGTGCATCTGAGCCGCCTCAAGATACAGACCAGCCCACCCTCGCACCCTGGAGTCACCGTCAAGATGTTTGAGAGGTAAGGTTTCTTTAGTATATTATAATAATAAATATTATCGGACAATCTTACACAAATTGACCTAGGCCCACTGTAAGCTCAATAAGGCTTGTGTTGTGGGTACTAGACGACAATATATATAATACATAAATATGGATAAATACATAGAAAACATCCATATCTTAGGCACAAATATCTGTGATAAACACACAAACAAATGCCCTGACCAGGATTCGAACCCGGGACCTCCTGCTTCGTAGGCAGGGTCACTACCAACTGGGCTAGGAGGCCGTACTTATGGGTACACAGTTTCATGGTAAAGTAAAGAGAGTATATAAACTTCCTTGCTGTTCATTGTTAACAGGGAATATGTTGGTATATGGTTTTATGTAAAGGTATTTTTGGTATGGTTCTTTCTAGGATCTCTTATTTTCTTGCAAGTGTAATTCTCTTTCAACTTGCAGCATTTTTTTTTGCCATTATGTGTAATTATTAAATTTGATATAAAATTATTTTAATTTCCCTTTTGACAACGTGTTAAAATGTACAGTTGTCCTATCACAGGTCAGTGCAGAACAGCCGGTACTGCTTCGTAGAGAATGCCAAGAAACAGAACTATTTGGAAGATGCTGAGTATCAAATACTGATGAACTGGTTTGATTACTCGGAGAAAAATCTCGACATTAGTCTAGATCTTATTGGTAAGTCGAAGACCAATTTAAAATTTACAACTTTCACTTACACACAAACCTAGTGTTTGTATTTTCAATGCTCTCGGTACAATCACGTCTGAAAATATGGATACATTTAATGTGACAAAAATATGTAGCCACGACTCTATTACTAAGACGTAAAGTCTTCAATACATGTTTTTGTCACATTAAAAGTATCCATATTTTTAGACGTGACCATACCATGCCTGTAACATATTAAAATTTGACTCCCTATACTAGTTTTGATGCTTATTTTAACTCTTGGTTGAAAGATGGTGAAGTGTAAAATAAAACCCTGTAATGTTAAATTTTTCCGTAATAAAAAAAGCTAATATTATGTTTCAGTATACTTACGTACGACGCCGCAGGTAGTGTACGAGCGCATGATGAAGAGGGCGCGCGCTGAGGAGGCCGAGGTGCCTCTTGAATACTTACAGCAAGTGAGTACCACTAACGTTTTGCCATTTCATTACAAATGCTGATATTACAGTGACATGCAACTTCAAGCGCGACTCGAAGTATATGCAGTCACGCGCGAGTAACGTAAGTTATACTAGGGGTCAGAGACGTCAAAATAGGCGTGGCTACACCTGACAAACCGCCTCGCGAGCAATGCCCTCAGCCTAGGCACGCCCACACTACCCGAACTGCCTCTCGCGGCAAATTCGTCGCGAGGCGGTGCGTCAGGTGTGAACACGGCTAATGACGTATACGATAAGACTACCATACCACATAGCCTACTGAAATGGTATTGCACAATGAAGAGAGTAAAATGTGATCAGTGGAGGGTGCGGACGAGGAGGGCCTCAGGACAGGGACCGGAACCGGTAACCAATAAAGGGGTATTAGATTGGGTATTTGATAGAGTTGTTTTTAAAAACCCTATCAATTCGGTAAGCGTTTCGTTTGACTTACCCGAACGAAAGGCTAACCATATCAATACAGTTAATTCGGGTAAGTGGTTACAATCCAGCATATGGTTTCCCTATCAGATAGGGTTTTTCAAATGCGATTAAGCTATTTTAAACTCTGTGACCAATACATTTGGCTTATTTATTATTCGAGCACCCTACGAGCTAAGCGCTGCCGGTATGGCGGCACGAGCGAGCCTACAGACAAACAAGAATCTTTTTGCGTATGTTTTCGTACTTACGCCTTTGATCTAGACGCTATTTTCGCTTGTTAGTGCGCTAAAAATTCGTTGTGTAGTGCCGGTGTTTTTGTTTTTGCCATTCGAGCGTGACGGCTCGTGTCGATTGAATCTTAAACCCAGGCTTATAGGAACCAAAATCAAATGCATATTGTGAAGTGTTAAAATATATAATTTTGTGTTATTCTAGTTATAGGTAGTACTTTGTTTCAATGGCTCCAGCAAAATGTGACGCCGTTCAATATCAGTCAGTGTTGGACACTCAAGAATAAAATCATTATTACAAAAAAATATCGTAAGAATAAACTTATGTTGATTGTATTCCCGTTAAAATGATTCAAAATAATTTCGTCGGGACTAATTCATATGCGAGAAAATGTAATAAAAATAATTGATTCTTAACAGAATTATTTAATCATGCTTTTATTTTAAATAATGTTCCGCGTATAAGAATGTAATCTGGGTTTTTCGGTGTAAGAAAACATCGTGTGGAAGCTGGACCTAATCCCAATAAGGCGTAGTTTCCCTTATGCCCAGCAAAAGTTATATCTGTTTTAAAATCCAAGGTAGGCAGATATACTCTTTTCACTTCTCATGCTCGTAAAGTTCGACTTTAAATCGTACGTGGACGATATAAAATCGCATTTTAAGCTCTAAGGCATAAAGTAAAATTTTCTTCTAATACCAAGAATGTGGCTCAACAGCCGAGTAGAGTCAAAATATATTGCACAATTTAATTGAGCAGTAAAATTTCGTAGAATACTGAAACTTTTTCTTTTATTATCCCACCAAAAACATAAATGTAAAAAAGGAGAGCCAAGTTCAATACAAAAATTATGCTTGCCTGTGGGCTTCGCCGCAAAAAGTATTGAGATCTAAATGAGTGCCAAGTTCTATGCAAAATCCAAATATGTATTTATAGGAACAAAATAACGTTATGAACAAGTATTAAAACTTTATTTCTTTGCTTTATTGGATACCTATATCAATTGCTGTTATTTAAAAATGTGAGATCTTGAAGTAGGTTAGATTTGACTTGGCCCACAGCCACAAAGGCCACAGGCAAGCATAATTTTTATATTGAACTTGGCTCTCCTTTTTTACATTTATGTTTTTGGTGGGATATCACTTTTCGTAAAGAAAACTAGGTAGGTATTGAGATTTAATGTTTTTTCTTGCGTTTCCGCTGCATGGTTTTCTTTTTTATGCTATTATACAGTCTCTTTACTTCTGTTCTGTGTATAATTATGTAGTGCCGCGCGCCGCCGACGACACACCGTTGGCCGGTTAGTGGTAGCCGTACGATTAAGAAAACCGCAAATCGATCTACAGTTTAGCCGTTTGGCACACGCATACTAGAGGTCAAAACACATTTTTTGACCCGCAGTTCTTAAAAAAAAATTCCCTTAGGAGGGGAGTGCCGAGACATTTTTTTATTTGTATGGAAAAAATTTTTTTTTTTTCAGAAACCTATCTCGTGTGGTATTTTATGAAAGGGCATTTTGAGGCGATTCTAAAAATATATCACATCATTACATTTCAGCCATTTTTTTTTATTAACACAAAAATAATTTTCGAAACATACCAAGTTTGGGCTCCTCCAGACACGATATGGCGGATTTTTTAAAAATACAATATACCACAAATGATACGTAAATGATATCCTCATATCTAACCTCAAAGAAGCATATTTGAAAATAACTTCATTAAGTATTTTTTTTTAATTTTTCAATATTACAAAGTGACACAGTTCTACTTCAATACCTATTTGGCGTGACTTATGGAACTGTAGTACAGATACAGTACATATTAATCATAAAATGATACGTAGTATCCATATATCCAACGGAAAATACCTCTTTAACCCTTTAACTGCGCCTTTTCATAAGCTGTTATAGTTTGTTTAGTTTTTGACACAAAATATCAAGGTTAGACTCCTTCAGATACGATATACGCAACTTTTTTTTTGTACAGTATATCACAAATGATACGTTATATCTTGATATCTAACCCCAAGAAAACAATTTTCAAAACAATTTCATTTAGTGTTTTTTATTTTATTTTTTGTGTATAATTTTTCAACACAAAGTGACACAGTTCTACTAGAATTGTATTGAACTGTGCTGTCCTGTTTATTATTAGTGTTATCTAAGTGATAATAACGATCAAAAACGACAGTCTGCGTGGAAGGACCCTGCATTCACTGCAGCATTTACATGCTTCGCTCTCCCACCCAGTGTTAAAGAGATTACCGACGAACATATCATATCACTGGAGATGTTCACCAACAAAATGTACAATCCTCAGTGCGATTTGACACACGTGAATGAAGCTCGACGCCAAATGTTTGTGACCGGTGATAAGGCCCTCTATTTAATATCTACTGCCGCTGCCCTCCTTCAGCATATAAAAAGGGCAAAATATCAGGCTAGAGAAATATGGGGGCGTGCACTAGAAAGTCACGTAGCAACCCGACCATCTCCAGAACAGTGGGGATGGAAGAGAAGACCTGACCTTTCATTAGAGACTCATTGGACTGAATTAGACTGTATATGGCATGCAGTTAAGGAGCCTCCCTTGCACCCTAGCCTGCAAAATTTGCCACGGTGATTGCCATAACGCGAGGTGCGCTATTATTTTCTCAATTTACGCCTTTTACCAGGCCTATGAATCATGCCCGCGCGAGCGAGTTATATACCTACGTTTTGCGCCTCCGCCGGCGAAACTAAAGTCAGTGGGTTACCAACGCGCTCACTAAACGCACGTCGCCGTCGTACCGCGCGCGACGCTACTCGGAACAATGTCATCACGAAAAAAATTTATTTATAGCGATGTGGATGGATGTAAAAAATAGCAAAGCTAATAAAAATAACATGAAGATACAAATAGCTTATCGTATCTTAGACTATTAACGAAACACAAATCTCTCAAATAACTATGATGATATTGCTAAAAGGCGATTAGAATAAGATTGAGATAGCTGTCAATCCATATTTATTTTGACAGTGTGTGGCAAATCTGTCAAGATTAATCATACTCTCAACTCTCTCACTCTCGGCAACAAAATATTAATCAATATTACTCATGTAACTATAATTGTTATGCCCCATGCGAACCACTTAAACATTGAATCAATGCAAAATACCTATTTCTTTAACTATAAAACATTTCCAAGCATATGCAACCCTAGCGATTGTGCGGGTGCGCGGGAGGTGCGGGGTGCCGGCGGGGGAGGTGCGGGCGCGTTGAAGGCCGCTCCATTGTATTATTGCGTAGGTACGTAAACCGTAGGTATTTACTTTTTCTATGAGTGATTCATATCTGTTCGTAAGAACTATTATATAATCTGTGCTTTTACGTAAATAAGTGAAGTTATTTATACAAACCGCTTTCTTATTTGCAGCAAAACTTATATAGAAGACGGAGAGGAAGAAATATAAAGAAGAAGAAATATAGAAAAAAATATTTTAAAAATGTAAAAAGCAAGATTAATAGTATGTGTATTATAATTAAAAGATAAAAAACAACAGGAATAAACATCTTTAATTCAACTTTCAGTCACTTTTTAAGTCAGTATCTACCACAAAAACTATACCAACTGATAAAAAGACGCAGTTAAATGGTTAAAAAGGTATTTCCCGTTGGATATATGGATACCACGTATCATTTTATGATTAATATGTATCATATCTGCAGTTTCTATACTTCTCGTAAAATAGGTATTGAAGTAGAACTGTGCCACTTTATAATATTGAAAACTTAAAAAAAAAAATACCTAATGAAATTATTTTCAAAATTGCTTTCTTAATTTAATTTAATTTTAATTTATTTATTAAACGGTAATTACACAATATATAGAGTAACATAAATTTTCGCCAAACTGCACAACAGTTTGTTGGCGAACAGCTACTTGAGGTTAGATATGAGGATATCACGTGTAATTTGTGGTATATTGTACAAAACAAAAACCAGCCATATCGTATCTGGAGGAGCCCAAACTTGGTATGTTTCAAAAATTATTTTTGTGTTAATTAAAAAAAAATGGCTGAAATATAATGATGTGGTATATTTTTAGAATCGCCTCATAATGCCCTTTCATAAGATACCACAATATTTTTTTCCACACTAATAAAAAAATGTCTCGGCACTCCCCTCCTAAGGGATTTTTTTTAAGAACTGCGGGTCAAAAAATGTGTTTTGACCTCTAGTATGCGTGTGCCAAACGGCTAAACTGTAGATCGATTTGCGGTTCTTCTTTTAAATTGGGCTTGTACGGCTACCACCAGGTCGTTTAGCGCGTATTACAAGTTTTTTTGTATGGGGATACCACTTATTTTTTGACTTAACTTTATTTTTATATTTCTAGCAAATATAATAATACATATATTGGGATAGTTTCAAATATCAGCTTGTAACGGTTCCAACGATTCAATTTAAAAAAAAATGTATGGTGACCCGCCCCTATTTTTTAACTTTTTTTTATTTTTAGATTTTTTCCTACGCTTACACACAATTACCGAGCTGGATTCCAAATTTCATCCTTCTAGGTCATCTGGAAGTAGTCAGTGCTAAAATTTACGAGTTTTGACCTTCATATCTTTATAACCGTTTGAGCTAGCTTCATGAAATTTGGGCTTATGAATATAATTATAATTAAACACACGTAGTTTTATGTGTTTATCTACATTCACATTGTAAGTCCTCTAAAACGTGTTCAAAAACGGTAGGCAATGGCTAGCATTACCACAACCGATTTTACTATGATAAGCTTTTTATGTGTGGCAGTAACGTAATTTTAACTTTACATGCTCAACTATTGATGTGTTATGAGTTTTGATAACATAATGTACATCTGCACGCTCCCGCGCGGCCGTCGACACGCGCCCGCGCGACCGCCGGCACAATGGAGTTGGTCATGGCGGTGCAATGGCGGCCATTCTATGGTTTCGGAATACGGCATTTAGGATATATAATATGAGTGTAGATAAAGCTGTGTATGCAACTGTACGTAATTAGGCCTTTTAACGTAACAGTTACATAAACTACTATTACATTAAAGAGGTTTTGAGTTCGAGAAGGGTCAAAGGTGAAGTGGTTCGTGTAACATACACTCGGCGCTGGCTAGCCAGTTCCTTTGCTTGAACTTGGCTTGACACGCTGCCGCGTGTCTAGATATTCTTGCTATAATTATTTGAATTGCGTGTTTTCTATAATTAAATAAATGAAATCAAATAAAATAGGAGTTGATAATAGTTTAGAAATGCTCCGAAATGTTTTGATGACTTGGCAGAAAATTTCTAAATTCACATGTTGAAAATTCAAAAAAATATATTTCAAAAATAATTGGTGGGAACCATATTTGTTTTCCTTGTAAAACATTTATTACAACTTGAAATTGTTTTACGATTACCGATAAATAATTTCCTCGCAATTGAAATGAATTGAAGTGAAAATTAGAGTGTAACCCTTGTCCATAAAACCCATTTTACACTCGACTTTATATCAATCCTCGCTCGCAAGCTCGCTCGGATGGATAAACGCCTCGCGTAAAATCGTACGTTTTATGCACTTGTTGTACAATCTACTATTATAATAAAATAAAAATTAAATAATAATAAAATAAAAATGAAAATGAAATAAAAATGGGAACAAAATGAAAATAAAAAGAAAATAAAATGAAAATATGTAAAATGAAAATAAAATGAATATAAAATGAAAATAAAATGAACATAAAATGAAAATAAAATGAAAATATGTAAAATGAAAGTAAAATGAAAAAAAAAAACGAAAAAAAAAGAAAAAAAAAATGAAAATAAAATGAAAAAAAAAATTAACACAAAACGAAAAAAAAAAATGAATATAAAATGAAAAAAATAATAATGTGAATATAATGTGATACACGGTGAATCTGAGTAACCCGATAGATTTTAACCATAGATTCCTGATAATTGACTGATAAATAACTGACTGAGACTAAAATGTCGTATAAACTTTTCTGGAATTAGCCTAGTTTCAGAGTTCTTCTTCTTTGTCGTTACACTCTTTACAGAGTGGTCGTGGCCAAAATGTACTAACTTATTTTAATCGAAAGTTTTACCAATAACATTTATGTTTTTATGTTCAAAAGCATTTAAAAAAATCCAAAAAAAAGAAAAAAATTTTTTTTGGCGAAATCGACCTAAATTGATATAATATTTATTGCTCATTATGACCTCAGGAATTTATGGTTGAAATCTGTCGGGTTACTCAGATTCACCGTGTATAATAATAATGAAACCAGTCCATCTTGAATTTTAAAACAGCTATAATTTATACACCCCGAATAATTAACCGAAAATAACTACCATGATGATTTTTCAGTAAAAAGTATATAACCACCATCTTGGATTATAAAACAGAAATTATTTTCGAAATCTACATTCCCTAAATATAAATAATATTTGAAACGGGGTATTCACCTCACACCCGAAACATCGGATGCCCAATAACGCTAATATACATGGTAAATACCCCGTTTCAAATAATATTTATAATGTGAATGACCATGTGAGCTTAAAATCGTATATCCCATTAGCTGAAAACGACTACCAATCCCTACGCCGATTCATGGGATTAGGTTGCCAAGCGGACCAGAGGCTCAACTGAGCCGTGGCAAAAGCCGGGACAAACGCTAGGAGGATGAATGTATTGGTTTGTGTCAAATCGATTTGAATATGAATAAAAATTGTGTTTTTATTCTTATTCAAAATAATTATTGCCCAACTCAACAGTACGTGCGAATTATGCAAAAATAAACTGAAGGTAAGACACATTTCTGTAACAGAAATTATTTAATTTAAAGTTGTGTACGCGAGCAGAATGAATAAACGACAGCAAATCTTATATTCACTCAATTTGTTCCGCCGCCACCTCTCCTGTTCCATTTCAAATGAGAAAGATAGAACCGCCTGCCTGCGTGGAAAAGAGACAGGAATAGGGTAGCCCTATGATAGGGTAAGCGGTAAATATTAAGGCTATCTTTACCCCATTCGACTCGGAAACCACATTGAAAAGGGTTAAGCCTATTCAAAATGATTTCCATATCGATAGGGTAACCCAATGATAGGGTAACCCTATCATTAGGGTAAGACTTTAATAGGGTTACCCTATCGAAACGATTAATCAAATGAAGGGGTTTTCCGGTCCCTGCCTCAGGAGGACCCCAAGTAAATGGGAATACCGGTCTAGTAAGAAGAGAGTGAAACGTTGTAATGTATGTGTAGGTGCACGACTCGTACGAGAGTTGGCTGAGCCCCGCGGCGGGGGTGGGGGAGGTGGGGGAGGCGGGGGAGGTGGAGGAGGTGGGCTGCGAGGTGCTGGCGCTGGACGCGGACCGCGGGCTGGTCGCGGTGCTCGAGGACCTGCAGCGCTACTCCTACAAGATCCTCGGCGGGAACCACACACACTGACACTGGGATCTCACTCCAAGGTGCCCGTAAAACTTATATTCCGAAATCCCCTGACAGTATCGTTTTGTTCACTATTTTGCTACTTTTTCTGGACGATTGAAAATAGACTTAATGGTTATTCTTAAACTTTTTTCTAACAAAGAAAACGGGGTCTAAACCATTGATTTATATAAAAACCGGCCAAGAGCGTGTCGGGCCACGCTCAGTGTAGGGTTCCGTAGTTTTCCATCCGTCACAGTAAGTGTCCCCACTTAAGACTTAAAATAACACCGCTATGTAGGATATGATATGAGCGTTCCACGTACAGCGACATCTATCGGCAAATTTAGTAAACTATTGCGTGCGAGCTTAAAGTATGGAAGATGATTTTTATGGGATAATTCTTTATTGCGTGAACCGATTTTCACCGTTTTTACTTTATTTGAAAGCACGTCATTTCATTGTGATTTTGTAGAAATTACAGGTACAATAAACACCTGCTTATACGGTTAAATTACGAACTTAGTTCAGAAATTCTTTTGTAATTTTTTTTCAAAAACTATTCAACCTATCAAGTTCACAATAATTTTCCTAGAAAGTTTTTATAAAGTTCTACTTTTGAGATTTATTTCATATTTTTAAAGCTTATGGTTCAAAAGTTAGAGGGGATGACATATTTTTTTTTACTTCTGGAGCGATTATTTCCGAAAATATTTACATTATCAAAAAATGATTTTAGTAAACCCCTATTCATTTTTAAATACCTATCCAACAACATATCACACGTTAGGGATGAAATGAAAAAAAAAATCACTCCCCACTTTACGTATAGGGGAGGTACCCTAATGAAACATTTTTTCCACTTTTTATTCTACCACTTTGTCGGCGTGATTGATTTTCATATTAGTACCAAATTTCAGCTTTCTAGTGCTAACGGTCACTGAGATTATCCGCGGACGGACGGACGGACGGACAGACATGCCGAAACTATAAGGGTTCCTAGTTGACTACGGAACCCTAAAAAGGGAGATATGGTACCAGTCAAATATAGGTTCCGGGACCTATATTGAATTAGTCGTGTGGCAGTCTCTCAGTCACACTTAGTGCAATGCGCAAAATGTGGAGGTCTCCCTTGCATACCCATGTTAACTATATAGGTTTACCTCTTTTGCCTATGATGCACATACATTATAGCGGTGTGTAGCATTTTACTTGGTGCTGGACCACATTTCAGTTTTGTTTACTATGAACGTCACTCATCTTCATTTTTGTTTATGTATATGGCCTAAACAGACGGACTGCATTCTATTTGCAACTTGTGATTTGTCAGTTTATTTGGTCTAAAGCTGGTCTATTCATTACCAGTGTCAGGGGGTGCGGTGAGCCAGCCTGGCTCGGATGTTAGAGATGCTTTCATAAAACTATTTACACATGATGAAATGAAAAGCGAGTCAAAGTACTCTGTTTTAATACCAATCAATTAGTTGCACAACTTTCGATAATTATTTATAGTAAAAGTAATTATCGAAATTGATGTTAACACTATATCCTATTTTAGTTATAATTATTATCTAGAATTAATTATTTTTTAAGCATTTGACTGAGTAGGAGTAATCATGAAATGTTGCCTTATTGTATTTTTGACGAATAACTGCAAGCTGTCTTTGTTACTGTTCAAAGTTGCATGTTTATAAATGAAATAATATTGAAGCAGCTTAATATTGTTTGGCGCTTGTAATAATAATAACTAATTACCTCATTATTTCAGTTAAGTTTTATCAAATTGAGTAATAAAGTAAATTATTTTTATCTACTACTTTTTAATTTTAATTTTTGTGATCCCATGTCTAATGCAAGGTTTCGGTTGATACTTTGATACGTCCTACAGCACGAATACACGCTATGCCAGGTACGCGAATAGGCGCGTCCACACCTGACGCACCGCCTCGCGAGGTAGCTCGGCTAGTGTGGACGCGCCTCGGCCGACGCAAACGTACGCGCGGCCTCAATGCCTCGGGCGAACTTCCACACTAGCCGAGCTGCCTCGTGCGGCAATTTCCTCGCGAAGCAGTGCGTCAGGTGCGGACACACCTAGTTGTAAAATATTTGCAGAATTTTTAAAATCAATGAAAAAAGATATTGATAACTTAGATATTGATTTATATTATCACAAAAAGAATAACTTAATGTTACTACAATTAAGAGCTATTTTGCGTCGAGCTGAACTATTTACATTTTCATTACTAACAGCTGTCACAATTTATGATCAAATCCGTCAAACATATCACAGGCCGGTCGAAAACAAGACTTTCTCCCCTCCCGTGGAACATTTATCATGGTGAGAAAGACATATAATCAGCATGTGATAAATTGAAAACCATCTTTACAAGCTCAATGCAAAACAGCTCCTAAATCTATGAGAGTAATGGTCTAAGAGCTGGCCACGTCAGATATGACACAATAATGAGAGCAATGAAATCCGTCTTGTTAGACTGCTTTACCATCCTTATTGCTAGATCCGGGCATCTGGCAGCTTTTAATGGGTGGAGGTCAAAGTGACAGACCAACAAAGTTATTAAGTTGGAAAAAAGTAATACCAAAGTAGGTAAAAACTGCCATAGTTGTGTCATTTATAGAGGACAGGGCCTATATTTTAACATTAGATTATCAACCATTGTCTATTATTGCGGAAACAAAAACAGTAGGCGACTAACTAAAAATTGCATTATACATCATTTGGCACTACTCGCCCCCAACAGAAACTTCTGGATATGATATAATCTAATGAATTACATAATTTCCCATAATATTGCATCAAACCCAGAACTCTAGGATTTGTTTTCTTCGAGTTATTTGCATTCTTTGACATCCACCACTTTACAGCTGCCAGATAAAAAAAAAAAAAGATAAAAGATATTTATTCCTCAATTTAGGCACATTACAATGCACTTAAGAACGTCAGAGAGAGAAACTACCACGGGTTCTAACCCTACACCTCTGACCCGAGAAGTATTAATTATGACCGGCAAGAAACTCGGCGGGACTTATTTTTTCAAAACAGTAATACAGTAATATTATATCAGATGTCCGGATCTGGAAATAATAATAGTATAGCAAACTAACTAAAGGGGTTCGTTGCTCTCATTATTGTGTCATATCTGACGTGACCAGTTCTCCGTCTATAAGGCGGCCTCAGTGAGTTCAGCGGTAGAGATGGTCGGCGCGGATGTTGGAGGCGATCTCGCTCTCCCACTTGTCTCCGTTGAGGAGCAGCTTCTCCTTGTTGTAGAGCAGCTCCTCGTGCGTCTCCGTGGAGAACTCGAAGTTGGGGCCCTCCACGATCGCGTCCACGGGACACGCTTCCTGCACGAGGACACGGGTGGACAACTTCATTAGGCGTGTCCACACCGGACGCACCGCCTCGCGAGGAAATTGCCGCGCGAGGCAGCTCGGCTGGTGTGGACGTGCCTCGCCCGAGGCATTGCGGCCGCGCTTGCGTTTGCCTCGGGCGAGTTACGTCCACACTAGCCGAGCTGCCTCGCGCGGCAAATTCCTCGCGAGGCGGTGCGTCCGGTGTGGACACGCCTATTACTATACACCTCTCAAAAAAGTACACTGTGGAGTAAGGCTAATGAAAAAAATCGGCCAAGAGTACACACGTACCATTATCTATAAAAAGCCGGCCAAGTGCGTGTCGGACCACGCATAGGAGGGTTCCGTACCTTCAATGGAATAAGAACCAAACTAATACCAAAAGGTCGTATCTGATGCCTATGGAAGAAGTTTTATTGGAGATAACTCAAAAATGGCTGAACCGATAATGTTTAAAACAATTTTCGTAGAAAGTATATGATAAGGCGCATCTCTTCAAATTTTTTCATATTTTTTTAACTTACGGTTCAAAAGTTACAGGGGGGGGCTACACAACTTTTCTGACTTTCGAAGCGATTATTTCAGAAAATATTCACTTAATTACAAAATAGTCAAAGAAACCTCAATGTTATTTTGAAAGACCTATCGATTGATGTGTCACATGTTGATATTTGGTTAATTTTTTTTTAAATTTAGTTAGCTGTATGGAGTGCCCCCTAAAATTTTTTTTTTTTCAAATTTAACTACATAACTAAGTAGCTGCATACAAAATACACGTTATGTGTAAATTTTATTCAGATACGTCGTATAGTTTCAGAGTAAAATGCTTGTGACATACGGACGGACAGACAGACAGACATGACGAATCCATAAGGGTTTCGTTTTTTGCCATTTGGCTACGGAACCCTAAAAAAAGTACACTGTGGAATAAGGCTAGTGAAAAAAAATCGGCCAACTGCACGAAAGATTCCGTACCATCTATAAAAACGGCAAAAAAAAACATGTCTGTTGTATGGAAGGCCCCTTAAATATTTATTTTATTTTGTTAAAGAGGCAATAGAAATATATCTGAGAAAATTTCAAATGCTTTAACTATCATGGTTCATCAGATACAGTCTGATGACAAACGGACAGCGGAGTCTTAGTAATAGGGTCCCGGTCAAATTGTCGCACTTGCGAGTAAGTGTGTATTAGTCGAATTACGTTAACTACATAAAAATTATAAATATTTACGAAAATTATAGATAACTTCTGTAAAAGGTAGACCTGTTCGGCATTGGGCTACAATCAAGAATAGTGTAAATAAAAATTTCAAAGATCCATGAAAGAATTGAAAAATATTAATGTATTGAAATGTAACCTGACAGAAGCCGCAGTAGATGCACTTGGTCATGTCGATGTCGTATCGGGTGGTGCGGCGCGAGCCGTCGGCGCGCTCCTCCGCCTCGATGGTGATGGCCTGCGCCGGGCACACAGCCTCGCACAGCTTGCACGCGATGCAGCGCTCCTCGCCCGACGGGTAGCGCCGCAGCGCGTGCTCGCCGCGGAAGCGCGGGGACAGCGGGCCCTTCTCGAACGGGTAGTTGATGGTGGCCGGTTCCTGGAAGCATTCCCTCACTTTTATAGCTCTAAGCGACTCATTTGAGAGCATGGGCTCGCTTGTCATCGAGATGATGGGAGGTGGAGCCAGCGTGTCCTAGCAGGGAGACCTCATTCAAAAAGACCAGATCGTAAACCTCCAACCAGAATGGAGGATGATATTAAAAAGATTGCAGGCCCACTCTGGACAGTAACCGCAAACCAGGCCTCCTTTATAAAGGACTCCGACCCCCAGCACCCTATTGTCTCAAACGCGAGGCACGAAATAATTATTGAGCTCAAGGGTACAGTACTTGCTCCATTAATTTATTTATGTTGTCCGTTTAGTTGCACAGAAAGACCAAAACATAGCCTTCTTTATAAACCTACCTTAAATATGTGAGCCAAAGTGACAGCGAATCCTCTCGCCAGCTCCGTCCAGAACATGGTCTGCGCGGCCTTGTCCGACAGCGCCTTGAACGACATGTCCTGCGGCTCCGCGTTCACGTACATGTAGCCCTTCTCCTGCAGCGGGTACTCGCCCGCCGCCTTGCCCGCGGGCGCCGGCGCGCTGTACGCGCGGCTCAGCGCGCCGCAAGCGCGCACTACAACAAAACACCAGTTATGCTGCACTTTGTCTCCTTAACAGGGCGATCAGTGTGATAGTTTTCTTACAAAATTATAGCAAAGAAAGTATGAGAACTTATATTGTCTAACGTAAAGAGTACATGGAAGTAGAAATTACGTCGTAAATTAGGTATATTAATAGATTTTTTCGATAGTAAATACGCAGGAGAGGTTATAAACAACACAGTTGCGTAATCGATACAATTATGCCAAAATCATGAAAAAGCGCCGTCAAGGAAGAAAACTAATGATAGAATCAAGCACTATTATTACCTCGCGTGGATACCGAAAATATTTTGGCTAAAGACATTTTTAGCCCTAGATTGGAATTATTGAATTTTGACGAGTGAAACTTCAAACTGCTGTCAAAACTCAAAATATAGGGTACCGAAAAATCGGTAACGTCAAAATTTGTGCCGTATTATTCAAGCTACTGATAAAATCGTGGATTGTATCAGCTTTCAAGCTTTGTATTGCTTGCGCAGAAGAAACAATTTGTTTTGTTATCTGTGACCGGTAGCCCACGTCAAAACAATACGTGACGTTTACAAATTTTTATGTTCGGTGATATCGCGATAGCTGCTGTAAATCTGCGAAAAATTCGCCACGCAGCATGGGAGATGCATCGGTCACAGACACCGAATCTAACAAACCAAGTCCCCAAAGCGAGGACCCGTCCGAGACGGTAAATCTCCGACTAACTAGTAGCTTTGTGTTTCATGACAAAAATTCTAATTTCCGTCTTGTTAACAGGACCGGGGTCCTTTCGGCGGGCTGGAATTTCAAGTTTCAGAAGTAGTGGAAAGATTGGAAGCCGGCGTAAACGCACACGAAGCCGGCGATGAGAGACGGAGGGAACCGCGCAAAATCAGCGCCGGGTTCTTTGAGCCGGAAGAGACTTCTATGGATGAGATTTTGAAGGTGTTGGAGGAGCTGGTGCTGAAGACGGACCCCAGCTGCGAGAGCTTGGAGCCGCCGCTGCTGCCGACGGACGCGGTGACGCGCGCCGCCATCCTGTCGCACAGCATCGCGGCGCTGTTCGGGCGCCTGGAGCGCGGACACGCGGCGCGGCTCGGCGCGCACATCGCCAGCGAGACGAGCCGGTGGATGGCGCACATGTTCAGGTACTAACAGCAACACTCTTCACATCCACATCGGTGGACCTTATTTCAAAAGGTATAAGGTCCACCGATGGGCATTTAACAGTGTGGGTGATGTTACATTACAGCACACTCACAGCACTCACACTTTGTTCACTTGTTATCTGATATGGTATTACTGGCATTGTGTATGCCAAACAATGCTTAATCATTATAATTTGATATGTACAGTTACGAAATGTCCATAATTGCAGTTAATTGTAATTATTTAATATTGTAATATAAACATTATAATTTCAAACAATGATTTAGCTAACAGGCTATAAGGCTTCTTAGGTGTCATAAGCCCAACTGCCTGTAGGTGCATAGGACAATGCCATCTTTACAAATGATGTCCTCCCAGACGTATCCGTCGACGGCGACACCTGGACAAGTTATTCAGCAGGTACTTAGGTAGGCTGATCTTTACGTGCATGGGCTCGAGCGTGACTTGCAAAACCAAACTTTGTTTTGAAAGTTCGACAGCAAGAGACACAGTAAAGCTCATTATTCGAGTTATATGTGTAGGTGTAGGAGGGCTTGGGCCGAGATTTTCGGAACTCGCGTTTGGCGTCAAGGTCTTCCAGGCGCACTTTTTCATAGTCACGGAGACCCGTGTTGATCGCAGCTCGCCAGTCCGACCTCCGAGTAGCAAGCTCTTCCCACGACTCACTTGATATGCCGGTAGCAGTTAGGTGGCGTTTTAGGACATCCTTGTACCGCAGATATTGCCCGCCTGTCTTGCGTTTACCCGAAGCTTGTTCGGAGTAAAACACAGCTTTAGGTAGTCTTGATGGCGGCATGCGCACGAGGTACCTTTACAAAGAAACAGTATCTGGTTATTACATTTGTGCCTCCGAGTAGGGTGATTGTGCTAGTTTGGTTCACTTGATAGAATGGCTGCAAATATTTGGGAAAAAATTTAAATGGTCAAAAATTCTCTACGTGGGGCACTACGAAAGTTTTGAGATACTTGAAATTTAAAAAAGGAACGGCACTGGTTTATACTTTTTTTTAAAGATTATTTGTTTAGCATTCAAACATAGACAACCATTTGAGGAATGATTTCCAAATTAAAAAAAATACGGTTATTTTATAATTCAATTCCGCGGTAATTTTTCGTCAACCATGGATTTTTCGCGAGAACATTTCCGTGCGATGATTTTGTATGACTATAAGTTTGGGTTGAATGAAAGTGAGTGCAGAGAGCGTTTAGTTTCAGCATTTGGGGACTGTGCACCGTCGCGTGCAACAGTTTTCAGATGGTTTACCCAATTCAAACGTGGAGACTTCTCCTTGAATGACGATGAAAGAAGTGGTCGTCCAGATACTTCAGTTACAGAAGAAAACATCTTAGCTGTAAACAAAATTATAAAGGAAGATCCAAAAGTGACTTATAAACAAATAGAAGAGGTTCTGAAGATTTCATCGCCGGGCATTAATGATATTTTACACAACTGGCTTGGTGTCAGGAAACTATGTTCACGATGGGTGCCTCACGCATTGAATGAAGAACAAAAAGGAGCTCGCGTCACCTGGTGCAAATATATGCTCAAAAAATTTAACCAGGGTGAGGGACGGACCATCTTTAATATTATTACTGGAGATGAGACTTGGATTTACCAATACGATCCACCAACTCAGCGGCAATCGACAGTTTGGGTGTTTCCTGACGATGAACCTCCAACAAAGGTGAAACGCGGGCGAAGTGTCGGAAAAAAAATGGTGGCCACATTTTTTTCCGCAAGTGGTCATGTAGCTACAATTTCTTTGGATGACCAAAAGACTGTGAATGCTCAGTGATATACTGAAGTGTGCTTACCGGCTGTGTTTAAAAATTTGACTGAAAAACGACCTAAACCTGGTTTGAGGGGGCTATTTCTGCATCATGACAATGCGTCGCCACACAATGCCATTCTCACCAAAGACCTTTTGAAGCGTACGGATATCGAAGAGTTGTGTCATCCTCCATATAGCCCCGATTTATCTCCTTGCGATTTCTTTCTCTTCCCGAAAATCAAACTCGGACTTCGTGACACGCGATTCAATAGTCCTGAGGATGCTCGGAATGCCTACTTTCAGGCCGTAGAAGACCTTCCTAAAGAAGAGTACCGGGAATGCTACAAATCATGGTTTAGGCGGATGAACCGCTGCATAGAAGCAAACGGAGAGTATTTTGAGAACCTGTAATAAAAAATATTTCAATAGCTTTAGTAGTTTTTTTGTATCTCAAAACATTCGTAGTGACCTAAGGTATGATTAGTTTATTCTTAAGTAGTTTTTTTAATTTTTAGGTTTTATTTTGGGTAAAACTTGAATATAAAAGTATAAATAAGCCAACGGCCTCCTAGCCCAGTCGGCAGTGACACTGCCTACGAAGCAGGAGGTCCTGGGTTTGGGTATATCTATTTATTATACATATCGTCGTCTAGTACCCATAACACAAGCCTTATTGAGCTTACTGTGGGACTAGGTCAGTAGGTGTAAGATTGTCCTATAATATTTATTTATTTATTTAAATAAGTATGGACAGAAAACTATGTGGACGAAAACTAGCACAATCACCCTACATTAAATTTGTACACCAAAAACTATGCACAGCATGTAAAGCATGCATGCCTAACATGAATTACACCCATAAAGTGCATGTCTAATACATTCTGCATGCTCATAGTACTAGGAGGAAGTGCCATAAACATGGTTGGATTAATGGGGCTCTTATCAGTTACCTTGGGCTTATAGTGATTAGATATGGTAATAGTGAGCGTGGTCAGTGGTTACTTGTTGGTGGAAGTATGTTTAGTAGTAGTGGTAAAACACTTTATTGTACATAATACACAGCAAGAGACATATTACACAAAATATTCATACAAAGGCAAACTTATCCCTTTAAGAGATTTCTTCCTGATAACCTTTGAGCGATTGATAGAGAAAGTCGGAAATAAAAATGCTGGAGATGCTGGTTCAATCCCAGCCCTGGGCACTACAGGCCTATGTCACTTTTTCCTTTGCATATGACATCTATCTAAGTTTATTAAGTCAGAAATGCTTACCTCTTGACAAAACCTGAAACCCTGTGTGAACGAGACAAATAGTATTGCTTGAAAGCATGTCAGGTACAATAAGAGAAACATATACGACAAACAAATTTTTCGCGGTAGGCCCTCAGTTAAACCGGTATTAGACATTGCAATTTGTAGGGCCCAATGTATTGTGTTGTTACACCTCCTGCCTTTACCTACCCCTCCCTCAGCTCCCCAAGTGCCCTTTTATTATGTCTCCCAATCTGACAGATTGGGCCCTACAAATTGCAATGTCTAATTTTACTCGTGTGTCTCGTTCCCGGAGTCCCAGTATGACAATTTGGTTGTGAACTAATGGAACAAATAGACCTATAAGTCCGAAGTAGTTCTTTTGACGGATTGACCAAGATAGGAACGCTCCCTCCAAAGACCAATTAAGCACAAGCCTACTTGGCAGCCAATTTTTATATGTAATGGTTTTTGGTGGATTGTTACATTCCGCATTTAAATAGCAGCAGCAACTACAGCTAACTGTCGCGGGCCGACTAGGGCGCGAAACGCGGTGCGATGCTGTCCTTTAAATATGGAATGTAGTTGCTGTACAGAAGGCTCAAATTCCTTTGTCTCTGTTTGCTTATAGGTATGCTGTTGCAGGACTTTTTTGCAAACCCTTTTATACCACTCTTTCTTTATTTACCAGTTTAGAGAAAACAATGACAAAATCACCTAACCATTAACTAACCACTTGTGACGTGCTGTGCTCAAATAATGTCAAGTGCTAATTAAAGTTGCAAATAAAATAGGACACCTATTTAACTCTTGTAATGAATCATAATCATAATATATGATGTTACTAGTGCTTGCGATCCGGATATTTCGAATAGTAATTTGTATGGAATACTATTCGAAATATCCGGATAATTGCAAGCCTTAGCTGTTACATACTAACATGCCAGGCTTGACCTATTTCACTAACATTGCTAGTGATTGTTTGCATACAGGATGTCACATTCAAGAATGATTCTGTGGGTACAATAAAATTATTCTTCTGTAAATACAACTAGAGAACAAATCCTATTATTTTAAATGAATATTTTGATTTGTTTATTTTAAGTAGACACGCAAGTATATGAATTAAAAAATTATACAGTGTGTTTTTTTAAGTGGGACAGTATGGGGAAATCCTAAAGTATAGGAGATACAGGGAAACTACCTTAGCAAACATTAGGTATTTTTTTTGTGAAAAAAAAATTGTATAGTCAAAATTTTGGTTAAGTGTGAGTTGTCCCTAAAAATTAAAAATATTAATGAAATTTTTTTTTGACGCAGATCTACTCAGATACTAAAATAATTTCACATTAAATTAAATGTTCAATATGGCCTTCCTCTTGCCGAATGCAGGTACGGGCGCGTTTCAGAACACATCTAGTAGCTTTTGACAAGGCGTTATGATGTATGATGTTCAAATGATAATGAACTGCGTCTTTTGACTCTTGTACCGTGTTGTAAGTATCTTCATAAATTCGACCTTTAAGGTAACCCCAAATGAAAAAATCCATCGCCGTTAAATCGGATGAACGTGGTGGCCATTCAATAGGACCATTTATGCCCTTTTTTTAGGGTTCCGTAGTCAACTAGGAACTCTTATAGTTTCGCCATGTCTGCCCGTCCGTCCGTCCGTCCGTCCGCGGATAATCTCAGTGACCGTTAGCACTAGAAAGCTGAAATTTGGTACTAATATGTATATCAATCACGCCGACAAAGTGGTAAAATAAAAAGTGAAAAAAATTTTTTTATTAGGGTACCTCCCCTATACGTAAAGTGGGGAGTGATTTTTTTTTCATTTCAACCCTAACGTGTGATATATTGTTGGATAGGTATTTAAAAATGGATAGGGGTTTACTAAAATCATTTTTCGATAATGTAAATATTTTCGGAAATAATCGCTCCAGAAGTAAAAAAAATATGCGTCCCCCCCCCCCTCTAACTTTTGAACCATAAGTTTTAAAAATATGAAAAAAATCTCAAAAGTAGAACTTTATAAAAACTTTCTAGGAAAATTATTTTGAACTTGATAGGATGAATAGTTTTTGAAAAAAAATTACAAAATAATTTCTGAACTAAGTTTGTAATTTAACCGTATAAGCAGGTGTTTATTGTACCTGTAATTTCTACAAAATTACAATGAAATGACGTGCTTTCAAATAAAGTAAAAACGGTGAAAATCGGTTCACGCAATAAAGAATTATTCCATAAAAATCATCTTCCATACTTTAAGCTCGCGCGCAATAGTTTACTTAATTTGCCGATAGATGTCGCTGTACGTGGAACTCTCATATCATATCCTACATGGCGGTGTCATTAACTCTTAAGTGGGGACACTTACTGTGACGGACGGAAAACCACGGAACCCTACACTGAGCGTGGCCCGACACGCTCTTGGCCGGTTTTTTTTTATTTAGTTTAAGGTGCTCGCGTAAAATGGAGGTTCTAATCATTTAATCCTTTTCAAATCAAATAAAGTGTTCCAAATTCAAATTTTTTGCAGAGAGTTCTAAACCAGGTGAGGCCTTAGGTATCATTTCCCCTCTGTCAAAAGTATTGGCAGGAAAATCTAGTACATCTATAAAAACTATTTCAATAATCGATGTCACGCACTTTCGTCATCGCTGTCGATGGATAACAAGCTCCGTGAAAATGCCCTTATGCGCTGTTTTTGGATGTAAAAATTTTTATATTTCGTCTAGTTTACAAAAAGATGAAATACCATTTCAGATGTAAGTAAAGTTTTACTTTCTTTATCATTACTCTCGTAATGAAAGATTTAACCTAAATCGAAAATCAAGCTTCGTTTACAGAATCGATTCAATGACTATCGTTTTCTTTCTGACGGGCAGTAACTATTTGACGTTTGACATTTCTCCATATTTAACGCGCTTCAGGATTGCTGTCTTCTATATTTTGTTTGAAAATACAATCAAAAATGATCCTTGGCTTTTTTGTTTGACATTTGCAAATACTGCATCCAATAATGAACCATATGTTAAAGTACGTACAGTCGACTATCTATTGCTCCATTTAGTGTTATGAAACTTATGAAGTATAAAAAGAATATGTCAAATATGTTTGGTGTTTTCAAGTCAGAGGTACATCTTTGTCGGTTGTCAATAAAGCGTTGCTGCCATAAAAATTCATTTAGAAATAAACTGTATTAACAACCGACAATGATGTACCTTTGACTAGAAAACATCACATGCGTGCTACCTCGCCCCCCTCAAATTTTGGCAGACTTTTTTGTTTGGAAAGATGAGCCGAAGCGTACTCCATTTATAGAGCTTTATGTTTTTTTGATATAAACCTTGCAGTGTACCTAGGCAATTTCGACAGGTTGTAATAATGAAAACGATTTTCTTAAATTTGACTAACTTCTACTGTTCCGATTTTTTTCTTTCCATACAATAAAATGATCCTCTCATGAAAGTCAGTAGATCTGCGTCAAAAAAAATCTTTTATATTTGTAATTTTTAGGGACAACTCACACTTGACCAAAATTTTGACTATACAATTATTTTTTTTTCACAAAAAAATACCTAATGTTTCCTAAGGCAGTTTCCCTGTATCTCCTATACTTTATGATTTCCCCATCCCATACTGTCCCACTTAAAAAAAACGCACTGTATAGATGTCATATACAAAGTAAAAAGTGACCAAGGTCTCCGATGCCCAGGGCTGGGATCAAACCAGCGTCTTCTGCATTCACGGCAGAGTCTGCCGGGCAGACACGCCAACCGCTAGGCTACCCAGATCACAGCGGTGCCGGTAGAATTTTCCCGTGTATATGCAATCTTTGTAAATGCTAAGGCGCATTTGGCCAATCATCTAAGGTAGACCAATTCGTGTTCGTGCCTTCTGTAAATCCTTATCGTTGGGAAAAGAGTACAAATCTAAGTGTGTCTGGATTATTAATAATAAACCGACACAGTGATATAATATATATATATATATATATATATATATATATTAATTTATTAAGAAACAAACAGTCTTATAAAAAAAAACATATCTGTAAATTATCTAAAAGCTATTTTTACTATATAGACCTATGGTTTCCTGTATTTCTTAACAGTAAATAAATTATAAACATTTCACTATGAAAAGCATTGAAAAGTTAACTTACAAGAAAAAAGAAAAACTACTTTGATACAATTGAATATAGTTTCCACAACTACTCTAACAACTACCTTAATGAGGAATTTATAAGTTTTTTAAATAATCCTAACGAACTGCCAAATAAATCCACCTATTCACATCTTTCATCATACAACCTGCATGCGCGCTTAATGTATGAGTGCCGTGCATGCTTAGTTCTGCTTCCTTCGACACTAAATAACATTTTACTACGACAACTGCGTTCTGCTCTGCGAGGTAATAATAATAATAATAATAAAGGATCAGGTAATAGAGACCAGGAACTACCAGAAACATATAACTAAGACTTTACTGACCACAGACACTTGTAGAAAATGCAACAGCTGCCCAGAAACAATTCAGCATATTACTGGTGCATGCAAAACAATAGCCCAGACCGACTACAAACATAGACATGACCAAGTTATCCAATATTATCCATCAAAAACTTGCCTACCAACAACACTTCATTACGGACATAGAGCCATATTATAAATATAAACCCGAAAGTGTGCTAGATAGCCCTACATCGAAACTGTATTTTGACCGAACCATACTAACTGACCGAACCACCCATCATAATAGGCCTGATATCACATTAATAGATAAAACTTGCAAAACTGGATACCTTATAGATATAGCCGTTCCCAATACACACAATTTACAAAGTACCATAGCCGAAAAACTTACCAAATACATCGAGCTGAAAGACGAAATAACCCGATTATGGCATCTCCAGAAAGTAATAATAGTACCTATTGTTTTATCCACTACAGGAGTGATACCAAAACAGCTCCATCAACGTCACTGAAAACCTTAAAACTATCGCCCAGTACATTCCTCCTCCTTCAGAAAGCAGTTATCCTAAACACATGCAGAATAGTAAGAAAGTTCTTAGAAACTGACCAGGAAACCCCTGCTACAACAACCAGAGCCACCTCACAGCCGACCACTAGTACCCCCTTAAACTCTAGCATACCGCAAACTTCGGACTCTACTGAGCCCCTTTACTAACATATAATCACACACATCGCTCATAGATACACGATCGCTTAACCTAATGTCCAATAAAACTGACAATGTGATACATAAATAAATAAATAAATAATATAAGTACTTACTTGAAATGCACTTGGCCTAGGCCCGTGCATAGCAGTACGCCGGTGAAAGCCGAGATAGCAAAAGATTTAAATAATAATAATAAGAGACGTTTATTTAATAAGATTGCATAACTACATAATAAGAGTACTAGATCATGCTTAAACTTATTAAAAAGGAAAATGACTCAGCTTATGTCTGTGCGAGTAGGCTTAAAGGCACTAAGGCCCTACCACCTTCAAGCAACGGACGCTGTTATTCTGTCACCCCCGGGACTTAATCTAACTTAATCTAATTTAACTAATAGGGATACAATAAAACAGTTACATCACTCAAGTTTAGCAATCTGTCAACCAAAAGTGAAAGTACTTCCTTTTGGAGGTCCAGTAGGAAAGCATTACATTGTTTTTTGAAAACCGCCAGGGACTTGCAATTCATTACTGGTGGTGGCAGATTATTAGAGGCAGCATAGCGAAAACTGCCTCTAAATGCCTGAAGCCGGACTAGAGGAAGCAATGTAATTTCTTTTTGCTCCCGCAAACCCCGTGCACTTCGGTTACGCTTCCACACTAGTTTGCGCGCGAGATATGGAGGGGTACCGGATTTTTTCAGAGAAAAGACTAGTGCCGCCAGCTTTAGCTTTCGTCTGTGTGACATATTTAGTTTTCCTGATTGGTTTAGGTAAGGACTTATGTGAGAGCGGCGAGGGATATTTTGACAGAAACGCACGCACGAGTTCTGTACTCGTTGAACCGCTCGTTCTGTTCTTTTTCTTGAGCGTGGTCCATATATTACGTCACCGTAGTCCAACTGGGATAAAACTAGTGCGTCAGTTAAGCGTTCGCGAACGTTTTGGGTTAGGTAGTGTCTTAGTTTGTACAGTGATTTAAGGGCACCATAACATTTAGGTATTTTGGAGTTTATATGTGCTCCAAAACAAAGTGACTCATCCATTACGATGCCTACATTTTTGACCTCTCTTTCTTTAGTTATAGGCAGCCCGGATATACACAAATTAATTTCTGGCCCCTGAACGTTAGCAATTTGTTTTTTCGTTCCTAAAACTATGAAGATGGACTTTCTGGGGTTAATGATAAGACCGTTTTGCTCAGACCAATCTGCTACTGCATCCAAGTCACTATTGATTTGCGATACCGCGAATTCGATTTCAGCTTTTGTGGGGCGTATATGTTTCATTATTTGAGTGTCGTCTGCATACATGTGGTATGAGCAGTGTACAAACTATACAGTGTCGGACCCAAAATCGATCCTTAGTTAACGGTTTTTTATTGGCTTTTAGTTTTTTTTCGGCGGTTCAATTTTTTTGTTAAAAAGTTTTTATTTCATAATTTTCTGTTGCTATAATTTATAAAAATGATTACATGCTTAATTTTTGATTACTTTTAAAATAGCTACCTACCTTGCTTTAGCTATTAACTGTTATATTAATAATCCTACTTTAACTATTATTTTGTTCTGTAATATAATTATGTACCTTATAGTAAGGGTTCCATATCTACAGATGCAAACTCCAAGCAGCTTCTGACATAACTAATATTGTACAATATTTTATAAGTTAGAGGTCTTCGAAAAGGTCAGTTGTTTAAATGCTTTGTTTAAGATGTTATCAATATGAGGAGTAAATGTTAATTTAGTGTCCATTATTACCCCTAAGTCACGTATATTATTCTGCCGCGTTAAAGTTCTGCCACACAGCCTGTAATCATGTAATATGGGATCCCTTTTTCTAGTAAATGTTATCACGGAGCATTTCTCACTATTTACAAACAGACTGTTTCTAGCACAGTAACTCTCAAATCTAAACAAATCATCTTGGAGCAAAAGACAGTCAGCATGTGTCTTAATGACTCAAAATATCTTCGTGTCTCGGCATACATAAGGGCTTTTGAATTTGAGAAACACTCCGTTATATCATTTATATACAAAATGAATAAGAGAGGGCCCAAATGTGATCCCTGTGGGACGCCTGATGTGGCTTGTTTGAAAGGTGATGAGAAACCCTCGAGTACTACCGCTTGTGATCTATTTTCTATATATGACTTAATCCAACGGAAAAGGTCGCCGTGTATACGGATACCAAGGTTCCATAATTTTAACAAAAGCGTATTATAGCTTGTTCCCGCGGCTTCGCCCGCGTACTAAAAGTACTAAAAAAGGAGGTTCTCAGTTAGACTCGTATGTTTGTATGTAGGAATGAATGTTTGTCCGCGATCATCTTGCGTTTCGCTGAACCGATTTAGAAGCGGTTTTCGGAAAAGTATTCGTTAAATTCTGGAGGTTTCGGTATACCACGTTTTGAAGACGGCGGTTCACTCATTTTTTATTTTAAAGAAATTATTGCAATAATTGTTTAATTGTTACGCCATCAACGACTTACTACTGAGAGATTATGATTAATACAGATTTCTACTCTTGAATAGAAGCTTTTCCCGCGACTTCATTTGCGTGGAATTAGTAATCCACACTTCTTTTTACCCGCTTAAGGAATGACTTCTGGGATAACAACTATTATATATCCTTCCCCAGAACGCAAAATATCTCCATACCAAATCATCTAAATAGGTTCAACGGTTATTAATTTCCCATACAAACTTTCAACCCCCGTTTCACCCCCTAGAGGGTTGATTTTCGAGATAAAACTATCCTATATTATTTACCGCGACTCAATCTATATAAAATGTACCAAGTTTCATTTCAATCGTCTGTTTAGCGGTTAATAATTCGCCATACAAACTACCAACATGTTTTCTACCCCTCTAAGATTGATTTTCGGCTTAAAAAATATTCTATATTGTTTCCTGGGACTCAAACTATATCCACAACAAAATTATCTAAATCGGTTCGCGGTAAAAAAATCTCCATACAAACCTCCAACCTCCATTTCACCCCCTTAAAGATCGATTTTCGAGATAAAAACTGTCCCATGTCGTTTCCCGGTACACAAACTATCTCTATACCAAGTTTCATCTAAATTGGTTCAACGTTTAAAAATTCCCCATACAAACTATCAACCCCCATTTCACCCCCTTAAGTGTTGATTTCGTAATCAGCGACCCGATAAACCATAGAAACAATACCCATGTTGATATTTAAATTTTGTCACCACATTTCCCCCTTATGGCTTGAATTCTCAAAAAAGCTGAAACACTTGTTTTCTCATTTATCGTTAGGAATACTCCTGTAAAGTTTCGAATAAAATAGTTGAACTAATCTCGTTTCCCATACAAACTTTGAACCCCATTTCCCCCCTTAGGAGGTAAATTTAAAAAAAATATTTCTTAGTGCATCCCTATGCCTTATAAGGAGCCTACGTACCATATTTGGAATCTCTAGAACCAGCGGTTTGGGCTGTGCGTTGATATGTCAGTCAGTTTCTTCTTTTATATATTTAGAAGAAGATTGCAATTTGGCACAAATACTTTCAAGAATTTTCATGTCCAAATATTAAATTTCAAAATTGATGCCATTTTCTTAATTAACGTCCCAAAAAATCACAAAAACGACACCCATATGGATATTTAGAAATTTCAACCCCATTGTACCCTAACAGGGGAGATGGTATTTCACGTCCGCCACGTCGGATTTTAAAATCGTTGTTGTTTTCGTAATCAACGACCCGATAAACCATAGAAACAATACCCATGTTGATTTTCAGACTTTGTGACCACATTTCCCCCTTTTAGGGGTTGAATTTTCAAAAAACCTGAAACACGTGTTTACTCATTTATCGTTAGGAATACTCCTGTGATGTTTCGAATAAAATAGTCTATCAAATCTTGATTCGCCATACAAACTTTGGACCCCCATTTTACCCCCTTAGCGGTTGAATTTTGAAATATCATTTCTTAGTGCATCCCTAGACCTTATAAGGAACCTACGTGCCAAATTTGGAATCTCTAGAACCAGCGGTTTGGGCTGTGCGTTGATATGTCAGTCAGTCAATCAGTCAGTCAGTCAGTCAGTCAGTCAGTTTCTTCTTTTATATATTTAGATTTTCATTTATACTTCTGCAATCAAGATTTTTTTCAAATGAGGAGCCTTGTATATACGGAATCTCACCAGTCACTTAAACCATCACCTACACAGCATCCGACGGTTTTGAGAAGTGGGTACAAATGAGCGTGTTGACGTCGACAGACTGGCCGACTACAGCGCGTACTACCACCAGGAGCCGCTGGAGGGTCTGGTGCGGGTGACCAGGATGCTGCTGCACTGCCGCTACCCGCGCTACCTCGAGGACGGAGGTAATGGCACCGACTACTGTCTTGTTTAGTTGGAACAATACGTATAGTGTGTTGTATAATACGTGAGTGTCGTGGAACACTTGGTTGGAACGAAGTTATGTTATTAAATTTTTCAACACACTTGCTCATAACGAGGTTCTTATTCCACCGCTTTTATGCTCATAATCCTAGATATTAAACACGAGTGCATTTCGCAATAATTTTCGTACTTGTGCAATAATTTAATAATCCGATCAAGTGACGTTTGTACTCTAGTACCAAATTGTATGTACGCAGACGAATCGTTGTAATTTAGTCGGGTATTACCTTTATTTTTTTTTAACTCTTTAGGAGCTAGCATTCTAAAAAAGTTAATATATTAAAAATATACACATTTACGTTATAATAAAAATTATACAATCCTGATTGTGAAAGAGAATAATTTCAACTTATTATATTACTGGTAAATATACAATAAATTATGCTTTAACACTTTTTTTTTTTACTTTTTTACTTTTTGAGTTTCACTTTGTCACTTCTCACTTCACTTTATTCTATTCTTTTTTTATTTATTTCACATGTTTATGGTTTTGTATCGCGTCTTCGTGACGGTCACGTGACTTTTTTCGCCTAGCCCCCATCCGCGAACCGTCCGATAAGGAACTTGGTTCCAATAACGTATTGAGTGTAGTGTTGGTGTACGAGCGCGTTGTGTGCAGCGCTGGCGTTCCTGTCGCGGCTGCCGAGCGTGTACAGCAGCGTGGCGGCGCCGCTGGGGGCCGTGCAGCACCTGTGTCGGCAGCTCGGCCTGCCGCTCGCCTGCGTGCGCCCCGTGCCGCAGCATGCCACAGGTACACTCCTCGCCACTACAGGGGGACGAACACATTTATGCCGATCTACTGAGTCGTATCTTACGAAAAAAAAAATCAGATTTCAGTATTTTAAATTGTTCGGGAAAGTGTATTATACCTACTGGAAAACTGTTTAGTTATTAAAACCTGGATAAATATAGCTTTAATTTTTACATTAAGTAACTTATACAATAAAAACATTACATCTTTGTAAGAATAAGCGTCTGTTGCACCAAACCGTCTGTCACCGCTAAAACATTCGTTAATTTTTTACTGTACGAGAAGCTTCATTGCATGGTTGTCTCTTAAGTTATACTGATCAATCAGTCAACTGTGGTTGGTGCTACTGGCTGTTTTAACTGTTATTATTGACAGGCCGCGGCATGGACGTGTCAGCACTTGAGCGGCTTTGCGAAGAAGACTTAGCGGCCGAGCGTACACCGTTACTAGTGCTCGGAGCCGCCGGAGCGGCCCCCCTCGGCGAGGGAGACGACCTCATAGCGCTGGCTCACGCGTGCCGCCGCCTCGGCCTGCACCTGCACGTGCGGGGCCACAGTCTGGCGCTGCCTGCAGCCACACTGAGGGACGAGGTTAGTGTCACATGCTACTGGCCCTGGTGGCAGCTCCGCTAGCAGGCGATCTCATAGCGCTGGCACACGCGTGCCGCCGCCTCAGCCTGCACCTGCACGTGCGGGGCCACAGTCTGGCGCTGCCTGCAGCCACACTGAGGGACGAGGTTAGTGTCACATGCTACTGGCCCTGGTGGCAGCTCCGCTAGCAGGCGATCTCATAGCGCTGGCACACGCGTGCCGCCGCCTCGGCCTGCACCTGCACGTGCGGGGCCACAGTCTGGCGCTGCCTGCAGCCACACTGAGGGACGAGGTTAGTGTCACATGCTACTGGCCCTGGTGGCAGCTCCGCTAGCAGGCGATCTCATAGCGCTGGCACACGCGTGCCGCCGCCTCGGCCTGCACCTGCACGTGCGGGGCCACAGTCTGGCGCTGCCTGCAGCCACACTGAGGGACGAGGTTAGTGTCACATGCTACTGGCCCTGGTGGCAGCTCCGCTAGCAGGCGATCTCATAGCGCTGGCACACGCGTGCCGCCGCCTCAGCCTGCACCTGCACGTGCGGGGCCACAGTCTGGCGCTGCCTGCAGCCACACTGAGGGACGAGGTTAGTGTCACATGCTACTGGCCCTGGTGGCAGCTCCGCTAGCAGGCGATCTCATAGCGCTGGCACACGCGTGCCGCCGCCTCGGCCTGCACCTGCACGTGCGGGGCCACAGTCTGGCGCTGCCTGCAGCCACACTGAGGGACGAGGTTAGTGTCACATGCTACTGGCCCTGGTGGCATTTTTGATAGGGGACAGATGATCTGGTGGGATTAGTTTAGAAGTCCTATTCTGTTTTTATTATTTTTATGTTTCTTTTTTTAATGCGCAATTCTTTATTTATCTGTCATAAGGACAATGAATGTGGCTAATAAAATGTGTCTTTTGTTTCAGAGTTACAGTATAGCAGATTCCGTAACACTTACGCCAGGACCCTGGTTTGGTGTTCCCGGACTCCCTACTGTTGTATCCTTTTTAGGGTTCCGTAGTCAACTAGGAACCTTTATAGTTTCGCCATCTCCGTCTGTCCGTCCGTTTGTCCGGGGTCTAGCTCAGTGATGGTTAGTACTAGTTAGAACTGAAATTTTGTATGAGTATGTGTATCGTTATGTACATAACGGGCCTTAATCCAATGATTAAAAGTATTGACACTCAATTTATTAATATTTTAAACAATATAATTACTAGAACGATTTACATCGGGGTGTTATAAAAAGTGAAGTGTCGGGTAGCAAAGTTAAATTATTAATCGCAGTGCTTTAAACTCCTATGAGATTGTTACGTCAGCAAATCACACGCGAACTTGAATATTGAAACGGAATCAGGTTGTAATGTTATTATTACATTCAGAACATAAATATGGATAAAGTAACGCCATCTAAAGGCATTTGCAAGAAACCAATAGTTATTTAGAAACTTCGTTCAGTTGGGGTAAGCATTGCAAGTCTGAGGGTAGGTAAATAAAAACGCAAGACCGACCCGACAGAAAAATAAGTCGGAGACGTGAGAGATGTTTGTAGCTACAATGTAAAAGGCAAGAAATTAAGTTATTTGTTGATCATGGTGCGTGTATAGTCTCGAAATAAATCATGTGGAGTGTGTTCGTGTGAACAAGTCACGGGGTAAGTTTTTCTTGGTTATATTAGTTGGGACTGTGCGTTTGCTGTACTACAATTATTCCGAGCCCGATAAAATTCGGTGGATTTATAACTCGGCCCTTTGTTCGCAGCGTACGGAAACGCCCTTTATTTTGAATGCACGGAATTGGGAGCACATTATTTTAATACCAATGAGATATAAAAATATAAGGACTGCGTAAACGAGTCGTCAAGGAATAATACTGTGAATTTCGTCGCCTCTGCTATATGACATTTGGTTCGGTGGTACAAGCTGTAGGAAGTGGTGCAGCAGGTAACCGGTTCGAACCCCGCGTCACAGAATTTTTTTTGTTGTTTTTATTTTGCCGTTTTGTTAATAAATAGTTTTATTGTTTTATCTTTTCACTTTATATTTTGCTTTTGTTGTTTTATCTTTATCTTTTCATTTTATATTTTGTTTTTATGTTTTATGTTGTGTCAGAGTTACTTTGAATTGCCACACAGTATAAGTAGATTTTAATTATATTTTATGCTCAACTTTGTCAATAGTTTCCTTTTGTATAGTTCCCAAGAACCCTGTTCATGACAAGGTGTTGAATCTTCAGAAGTCTGAACCTATTCTGGCCTCGTTGAAAGGAGCAGCCTTTCAACACCAAATCCTCTGACGAGGGCAAAGGGCAGAGGCACACGTGCGGTCGTCGCACGCATCCTCTTGTAGTAGTTACGTCAGCAACCCTGGTTACACCATCGGCTCCTGGAGCAGAACCAAGTCACCCACATTAAGTTGGGCAGTGTTTGTTCTCCATTTGGTTCTCTCTTGTATCTCCGATATATATTCTCTCCTCCACCTCTTCCAAAAGTGCTGGCGCATTTTTCCTATTCTTGCGTAGCGTTGAAGACACATCTCATTGTGGTTCTCCAGTGCAGGTGACGGCAGTGCAGTCAGTGGTCTTCCAATTAAGTAGTACCTTGGACAGAGGGACAGAAGGTCGTCGGGGGACGTAGACATTGGGCACAAGGGACGACTGTTTAAAATAGCTTCCACTTGCGCAAATAAAGTACATATCTCCTCAAATGTGAAATGGCTATTGCCTATTACACGCTTAATATGATGTTTTGCAGATTTTACCCCCTCCCAGGTACCGTCGAAGTGAGGAGCGTATGTTGGGGTAAAAATATACTGAATGTATTCTTTATTTGCAAAATCAGACAAAAATTCCTGATCTGCATTAATAAATTGACCTATTTCTTCTGGCGCCATTATCGCAAAATATTTCCGCAGGCTTGCCTCTTCGAGCAACGAACCTCCTAAGTGGCATTATCAATGCGTTTTTGCTTAAGACACTAACCGCTTGTGTAAATATTTATAGCGTAAACACACAAATAAGCATAAATAACATTTATTAATTTAGCACCTCGACCCTTTCTATAATAAACGGAAAATCTGTATTTATCCTCTGAGCTGGGAGATTACCCATTTTTGGAGTCAAAGTGTTACCACGGGCACGTCTGCATTGCATGTAATAGTTTACTGTGCGCTGAGCGAGGCGTCGTCCATTCACAGGCCACACAGTTTCTTTAACAAGAGAGAATAATCATTGAGGCCGTGCGTGCATATTTTTTTGCGATGAGTCGCGTGAAGCAAAATCGGGTGCTTCTTTTCGTACGGATAATCAGATGCATCGATTCGGCCGCCAACCCTAATCACCTTGTTTTCATCCAAAAAAGGTGAAAGCTTTAATATTTTGCATTTAGAGCTCAATGGTTTAGATTTAGCAAGCATCTCAAACTCATCATCAAATGATTGTCTTTGAGCGATTAAATAGACAAATTTGAACGATTCAGTCAACTCGTCCACTGTCTAAACTTTTACGCGTTTATTTTTAGGATATTTTAGATTTAATATTATAATATTTACATATGCAAATGATTTTGTAATTTGTTTACTGAAGAGTATCGTTCAAAATCTACAAAGGGGGTTGTTAACTTTATAACATTACATTTAGTTTCAGGTAAGTCATAGATGTTTTAATATTGTTTAAATTAAATTAAATTAAATAATCATTTAATTCGGGCAAAGCCCATAAAAGTCATACATACAAAAATACTTACAGAACTATTGTTAGGCAAAAGTCAAAAACACAAACACGAAGCACAGAAAACAGCACAGAGACATAACCGGATGAGCAATAAACAATAATAGTAAAAATTAAAATAAAATAACAATAAAAATTTAATTATCAATTGAATCCAGTAATAATAATAATTTGATCTGAAATGTCCATATTAAAAAATAAAAAAACAGGCCATTTACTTTCGTATTCAGTTAAAAATGAAGGTCCATACCACCACAGATCCAGCTTCGGAAGCTGGCAGGCATCTACCCCCAGCGAAATTATCTAAGCCAGCTGGGTTTGTAGAGGTAGGTACATATCTCCACAACGAATCTTTAGTTTTTTCTAGGATTTCATTGACACTATTGGCTACTAATGCCTTTAATTTTGCACTTTTATTGTACAACCAACTTAAAACGATGCTAGAGTCACACCAATGAACCACACGATCTGGTTTGTGTCTTAGAGAGCCTAGGACTGCCCAGCTGAGCCTGAGAGCCAGCAAAGCAGCATCTAATTCTTGTTGTGATCGTAGTAGGTTTCAATCGGGCAACTTTCGATTTAGCACGTAGTAGCTTTACTGTAACATCACCGTATTCAGCTACTGACTTCATATAAATACAGGCGCCCAGAGCCGACTGAGCTGTGTCACTAAAAAGGTGCATTTTAAAAAGTTTTGTGAATCATAGAACGCGCCTATCTATATTGAGATCTTATAGAAATGGTAAGTTTTCGACAAATTTCTCCCACTGCTTTCTAATGAAATCAGGATGATCAAGAACAATTAAGTCCCAATCAATCTTGAACTCCCATAATTTTTATAACAGCATTTTTCGCTTATATAATTAACATAAACTTAGGCAACCTAGCGGGTCAAAAATCTTGAAAGACTTCGACATTATGTATCTTTTAGTAATAATAATAACATCACTAGGGATAATCACATTTTGTTGCGTATTTATGTTACAATCTTGTAAGTTTCTGCCATGCCCTTACAGGGTAATATGTGACATGTATTTTAATATGTAACATAAAAGCATGAATAAATGAATATGAATATGAATCATCAAACAGAGACGATTAGTTTCTTTTGTATATATTTTAGTTTATGGATTCTATTAGATCCAGTGATGAGGTCATCGACATAAAAATCTTTTTGTATTATAGTTTTGATGAGTTGATCATGCTGCTCCTCTCCGATTTGGAACAACCATCGCGTGCTTAAATAGCTCGCACTTCAAGTACCGTAAGTGAGAGTATTCAATCGCAGCGTTCTAAGGGGTCTAGACTCATCTTCTCTCCATACTATCAATTGCAAATTTAAGGTCTTCGTCGTGAACTTGAACCTGTCGGTACATTTTCTTGATGTCACCAGAGAGAATGTATTTATACTGTCGCGCTCTTACAAGAATGGATAAAAAAAAAAAGGTGTATTCCAAAACGATTTTTGGATAAATCTAATAGTTTCGTAAATAATAGATCTGAAAGTAAAAAAAAGTGCGCCCCCCCCCCCCCCCTGTTACTTTTAAACCGAGTGTCAAAAAATTTGGAAGGACGTCAGTGCAGCAAAATATCACATAAAAACCAACCTTTTGAGTGGGTGTATTATGTCGGGCCGGTAACTACGGAACCCTGCGTTGAGGATGGCCCGACATGCTCTTGGCCGGTTTTTGAACGGTGTTTGGATTTTGGAATTGGAAAAAATTTTTTTACCTATATTTTGTTTGAATGTTAATAAATATTGATAGTTTCCTGAGTGGTTTGTCAGACATTTTACAAAATTCCAGAGCCAATGACGGCGAACGATCATTCCAAAGGTGTAAATTCTGTGAGTATATACAAATTCACAAATGTTTGGGTATACGGTATTGTAGTGTGTGCTACGCCTACACCTTACCCACACGTGCTTAGCCACATAGTATCCTTATATACTTAAGAGTTATTTAACACACAATATATACGACATTGAACATAAATAGTTGTTTCACTACGCCACACATTACATGGCGATCCTGCCAGTGCGGCCGTGCGCTGCAATGGCGGCGCGCTGCGCCGGCCAGTAAAACAAGTAATTATCTTTTGGAACATTATAAAAAGTGTGAAGATTACTACAGTTGTGAACCGTAAATACTTGATTTTTTATTTTTTTTATTTAATTGGTTACTGGAATCGATTAGTGTATTTGGAACGTTGTGTGCAGGCGGGCAGCCGCGAGGGCGCGCTGGCGGCGCTGGGCGGGCTGGCGGGCGGCGGGGGCGGGGGCGGGGGCGGGGGCGGCGCGGGGCGGGCGGGCGCGCTGCCGCTGTGGGCCGCGCTGCGCGCCGCCGGCGCCCGCGCGCTCGCCGCGCGCCTCGCCGCCGCCTTCCGCCGCGCGCGCGCCGCCCGGGCCATCCTGCAGGACAAGGGCCTCAAGATACTGGTAAACACCTTAACACCAGCTCCACACTCGGAGCTGAGCGGGCAGGAATCCAAAATTATCTTAGCCCGACCTTATTGTTAACACTTTCGCAACCGGGCAAAACTTTGGACAATACCCCAGATACCGACAGAACTCGCCAGGCGGGATACGACATGCAATGCAATGCCGCACGCCGCGTGGCCGGCATCTGAGCAAACATTACGAGTGCCTACCAGGCGGGTTCTCGGTAGTCAAAGTGTTAAGAGGAGAGCGTGTAAAGAACATCTTAAACCTCTTACCCGCTTTGCTACTTCTCCTGCTAGCCATACGCAAAATCTTTTTTGATGAACGGAGCGAATAAAAATCATATCTTACATTTCACTTGACGCGAGGCGACACCCATTTCATATGAAACTGTAGTGATCGTGATGTATTTAATTTGATGCAACTTGCAGAGCGCAGAGCCCGGCGGCGACGAACCTCCGACCGTAGATTTAGTTGTAAGTATCCAATTAATACTATAATATAGTACAATACAATACCTCAAAGTTACAAAATATTACATTTATTTACACATTCAGTACCACCTAGTAGCCCGTAACCACGTGTTTTTTGCACGTAATAGCCACGAATCGACAACCCTACAGTCGGGTTCTCGGCGCTGAATGTGTTAATTTAACTTCCAAAATAAACTAAAAATGTTACCACTTAATACTACACATTTGATTGAATAATAAATCGAACTCACCAACACATTTCAAGTTTTATAAGGCTTAATGGCATATTTTTTTATTTAACCTAACTGAAAATAGGTAAATATTGCTAGATGTTACGTAAGTTAATACATTTTCGCCTGTTTTTTATGTAAATCGATTGTTATTATCCCAGTCATATCAAACATTAAAATCGCAAAACAGCGGCTAGTAATTCAAGGCAGTAGGCTTAATGTTTTGTTAGTATCCCTACCAGTGCCGTATATCCAAGTTTGCAGCTTCGATAGACCTGTGCTAACTTTGTAGCATACGAAAAACCGCGACGTTTTCGCACTTTTTTCGGTATTCTCATTATAAGTCCTAAACTATGCGGTTTACAAAAGGCTTAAAATTTCTACAATTTGAGACCAAAACCAGACCTGTAGGTTAAATACTTACCGAGATAGGTACAGCTCTCCAAAATTGAAATTTAAATAAAAAGTGCGAAAATGTCGCGGTTTTTCGAGTGCTGCAAAGTTAGCACAGTTCTTTCGAAGTTGCAAACTTGGATATAAGACACTGGTTGTGATCCTAACAATATATTTAAAAAATCAGAACTAGCCGTTAGCTTGCGATTTTGGCGATTTCTGGCTTTAGATATGACGGGCCTAAATAACGATAACAGTCGAAACAATTTTTACCGTCATACTCAGTTTAAAGTTAATTTACTCTCGTAAAAAATTAAAGATACCGGTATTTCTACAATGAAAATATCCTTGTGATACTTCAGGAAGCGATATCCCGAGCGTCGGCGTGCGTGACGTTCCAGTTCGCGCCCGACGACGCGGAGAAGCCGCCGCCATACTACGACAAACTCAACTCCTGGCTCGGACAGGTGCTGCAGAGGGAAGCCGATATGGTCAGTAGCTACAATATTACTAAAATATTTTATACTGACCTCTTTTAAATAACAAGTTGTGTCCCACTGCTGGGCAAAGGCCTCCCCTGTTTTGAGCCTCCGGTCACGGTTCAGTGCATGCTCGCGCCAGTCGCCACAAAATGAGTACATTCGACGTCAAAGATATGTTTACAATTTTGCAACTTAATCCTTTGTAATAAGGGGCAAAAGTGTAAGCATGTCTTTGACGTAAACTGTACAACACATCTTCTTTTTGGTCTACCCACGGACTAGATGAATACTAATGGACGCGGTAATGGGCCGGGAGCGCGTTATCATCGTGCGTACTTTAATGAGAATGTGTGCGTGTAAATGCCGGCTACGCTGGTTTTGGAACAAACTACGACTGATACCGTCTCCATATACTCCGTGGGTCTACCTTACCTCGGCCTTATTGTGAGTCGATCGCCAATTTGGCCCATCGATCCAGATGCATTCGGCCCACGTGTACCGCCCAGTCTCACTTAAGCTTCGCGGCCTTGACAGCTCGGACACGCACGTCCGCGATACCAGTTCTGAAGCCCAGAGTGTTCCTTCGACAATAGAAAAAATACGTGTCCAATATTTTGAATGTTTATCTAACGAAGTATGTATTGGACACCAGCATATTTACGCTTTGCCTCACAAGATGGCCATTTCGACCCGTCGTTCTCTTAAGATGGCGTACAATAATGGCACCGTACGTTTGCAATTGAAACATTCAACAGATCAGCATAGAGGTGTGCGAGACGGAGAGCCACGGCGTGGTGCTGCGCTACTGCTCGCTGGAGGGCAGCACCGCGGGCTCGCTGGAGGGGCTGCCGGCCGTGCTGGAGGCGCAGGTGCACGTGCTCACGGCCACGGCGCAGCTCCGGGAACCTTTCTTACAAGTCAGTTTTATACCATCATATTATCTTGACCAAGTTATATTCTTCTTTAAAAAAAGCGAGTTCATTACTGAAGTGAGAAGACTTGAATTGTATCGAAAGCTTTTGTTTTGCTAGAAGGCGGTCTATTTCATTTATCTCGATACGTGCCTCACGTGCCTGACCTGACATATTTTGACGGAAAATTTGAAACGATGTTTTATTTAGTAGATATTTTGTGTTGCTAATGCCAAAATGTACTGATTAGTCGGAGAATAAGACATGATCTATTTATTAAAAAACCCTAAGAAAGTTTTCAGTGCAGTACTTTTATTATACCGAAAGGACAGCTTGAATTTGTACTTATGCCTTTTGGATTACAAAACGCACCTAAATTTTTTTTAAGTGTGCACGTGTCATTTCTATCCATATTTTGAGTCACCTGTCACTGTCCAGTGCATATGAGTCCTGATCGTCTCGCTATCTCCTTGTTGACCTAGTTTCGCCTCGACCGTTCCGTTCCGTAATGTAGAGGTCATTAGTTTTCATTTAATAAAGTAATTTTAACGGCTGACATTAATGACAAACGTAATATTATACATTCGTCTGAAACGTGAAAGTAACCTGTTGTGCAGCACGTGGCGGTGCTGCCACACCTGCGCGCGGCCGCGGTGGCGGGCTGGGCGGGGCTGGGCGGCGTGCGCTACGTGCCGCCCGGCTGGGAGGACGCCGCGCCCGAGCGCCAGGACGCGCTCAACAGGTACCCACCTACTGTGTCCCCGGAGCCCTGACCGGTGTTGAAGGTCCGTGTTGTGTAGCACGTGGCTGGGCGGGGCTGGGCGGCGTGCGCTACGTGCCGCCCGGCTGGGAGGACGCCGCGCCCGAGCGCCAGGACGCGCTCAACAGGTACCCACCTACTGTGTCCCCGGAGCCCTGACCGGTGTTGAAGGTCCGTGTTGTGTAGCACGTGGCTGGGCGGGGCTGGGCGGCGTGCGCTACGTGCCGCCCGGCTGGGAGGACGCCGCGCCCGAGCGCCAGGACGCGCTCAACAGGTACCCACCTACTGTGTCCCCGGAGCCCTGACCGGTGTTGAAGGTCCGTGTTGTGTAGCACGTGGCTGGGCGGGGCTGGGCGGCGTGCGCTACGTGCCGCCCGGCTGGGAGGACGCCGCGCCCGAGCGCCAGGACGCGCTCAACAGGTACCCACCTACTGTGTCCCCGGAGCCCTGACCGGTGTTGAAGGTCCGTGTTGTGTAGCACGTGGCTGGGCGGGGCTGGGCGGCGTGCGCTACGTGCCGCCCGGCTGGGAGGACGCCGCGCCCGAGCGCCAGGACGCGCTCAACAGGTACCCACCTACTGTGTCCCCGGAGCCCTGACCGGTGTTGAAGGTCCGTGTTGTGTAGCACGTGGCTGGGCGGGGCTGGGCGGCGTGCGCTACGTGCCGCCCGGCTGGGAGGACGCCGCGCCCGAGCGCCAGGACGCGCTCAACAGGTACCCACCTACTGTGTCCCCGGAGCCCTGACCGGTGTTGAAGGTCCGTGTTGTGTAGCACGTGGCTGGGCGGGGCTGGGCGGCGTGCGCTACGTGCCGCCCGGCTGGGAGGACGCCGCGCCCGAGCGCCAGGACGCGCTCAACAGGTACCCACCTACTGTGTCCCCGGAGCCCTGACCGGTGTTGAAGGTCCGTGTTGTGTAGCACGTGGCTGGGCGGGGCTGGGCGGCGTGCGCTACGTGCCGCCCGGCTGGGAGGACGCCGCGCCCGAGCGCCAGGACGCGCTCAACAGGTACCCACCTACTGTGTCCCCGGAGCCCTGACCGGTGTTGAAGGTCCGTGTTGTGTAGCACGTGGCTGGGCGGGGCTGGGCGGCGTGCGCTACGTGCCGCCCGGCTGGGAGGACGCCGCGCCCGAGCGCCAGGACGCGCTCAACAGGTACCCACCTACTGTGTCCCCGGAGCCCTGACCGGTGTTGAAGGTCCGTGTTGTGTAGCACGTGGCTGGGCGGGGCTGGGCGGCGTGCGCTACGTGCCGCCCGGCTGGGAGGACGCCGCGCCCGAGCGCCAGGACGCGCTCAACAGGTACCCACCTACTGTGTCCCCGGAGCCCTGACCGGTGTTGAAGGTCCGTGTTGTGTAGCACGTGGCTGGGCGGGGCTGGGCGGCGTGCGCTACGTGCCGCCCGGCTGGGAGGACGCCGCGCCCGAGCGCCAGGACGCGCTCAACAGGTACCCACCTACTGTGTCCCCGGAGCCCTGACCGGTGTTGAAGGTCCGTGTTGTGTAGCACGTGGCTGGGCGGGGCTGGGCGGCGTGCGCTACGTGCCGCCCGGCTGGGAGGACGCCGCGCCCGAGCGCCAGGACGCGCTCAACAGGTACCCACCTACTGTGTCCCCGGAGCCCTGACCGGTGTTGAAGGTCCGTGTTGTGTAGCACGTGGCTGGGCGGGGCTGGGCGGCGTGCGCTACGTGCCGCCCGGCTGGGAGGACGCCGCGCCCGAGCGCCAGGACGCGCTCAACAGGTACCCACCTACTGTGTCCCCGGAGCCCTGACCGGTGTTGAAGGTCCGTGTTGTGTAGCACGTGGCTGGGCGGGGCTGGGCGGCGTGCGCTACGTGCCGCCCGGCTGGGAGGACGCCGCGCCCGAGCGCCAGGACGCGCTCAACAGGTACCCACCTACTGTGTCCCCGGAGCCCTGACCGGTGTTGAAGGTCCGTGTTGTGTAGCACGTGGCTGGGCGGGGCTGGGCGGCGTGCGCTACGTGCCGCCCGGCTGGGAGGACGCCGCGCCCGAGCGCCAGGACGCGCTCAACAGGTACCCACCTACTGTGTCCCCGGAGCCCTGACCGGTGTTGAAGGTCCGTGTTGTGTAGCACGTGGCTGGGCGGGGCTGGGCGGCGTGCGCTACGTGCCGCCCGGCTGGGAGGACGCCGCGCCCGAGCGCCAGGACGCGCTCAACAGGTACCCACCTACTGTGTCCCCGGAGCCCTGACCGGTGTTGAAGGTCCGTGTTGTGTAGCACGTGGCTGGGCGGGGCTGGGCGGCGTGCGCTACGTGCCGCCCGGCTGGGAGGACGCCGCGCCCGAGCGCCAGGACGCGCTCAACAGGTACCCACCTACTGTGTCCCCGGAGCCCTGACCGGTGTTGAAGGTCCGTGTTGTGTAGCACGTGGCTGGGCGGGGCTGGGCGGCGTGCGCTACGTGCCGCCCGGCTGGGAGGACGCCGCGCCCGAGCGCCAGGACGCGCTCAACAGGTACCCACCTACTGTGTCCCCGGAGCCCTGACCGGTGTTGAAGGTCCGTGTTGTGTAGCACGTGGCTGGGCGGGGCTGGGCGGCGTGCGCTACGTGCCGCCCGGCTGGGAGGACGCCGCGCCCGAGCGCCAGGACGCGCTCAACAGGTACCCACCTACTGTGTCCCCGGAGCCCTGACCGGTGTTGAAGGTCCGTGTTGTGTAGCACGTGGCTGGGCGGGGCTGGGCGGCGTGCGCTACGTGCCGCCCGGCTGGGAGGACGCCGCGCCCGAGCGCCAGGACGCGCTCAACAGGTACCCACCTACTGTGTCCCCGGAGCCCTGACCGGTGTTGAAGGTCCCATCTGTGTCCATGTCCGCCCCTCGTGACCGTAGCGGTAAACATTAGATGGGAATACATCACCCTAACTTTTGTTTTAATGCTGTAGTAACACGTAAAAGTTGTTGGAAAGCTCATTTAATTGTATATCGTGTTCTCAACAGCGCGACAAATTCAAAATTTAGACTCATTTTCAACACACGACGATATCAGTCAGAGATATCATTAACACTTAACAACAGGGTGGCTCTTAATAGTATCTTTTAGAAGTAATAATAGTAAATTGAGTAGGCTTAGCTCCGCTGCTTATCCTTCGGCTTTCCAGCTAAACTTATTAAGACACTTTATCTTTTAGAACGCTCCGAAGCTCTAAAGCCCTGCAGTTCGACCTTCGACCAGACTTTAAATTGAAAAGATATGTGTAGAATCCAGGAATATGGCAGGGTGGAAGTCCAGGTAGTCAATAATTAATACATCCGTAATGCGATCAGTAAGAGGTTTAATCATAGACTGAATACATGTAGGTTCTAATCTACCCTATACCTAAATATGCATACTTAAGTTTACCCACATAATTATTTCTATACATCACACCTCCCTTATAAATATATTGCTCTGAAGATACTAAAATAAGGTCGCAATTATTTGAGAGGAAACCTGCTAATTATTAAGTACATTGAAATATCAACCTTAACATCCCAGCCGGAAGCTCTAAACTTAAACTGTGTAAATAATGTTCGTCTCGAATCATTTTACTTAGTACTTAAATATTAATCTATTTCTAGCCTACGGATTCTATTTGGTAAAGGCCTGAGGTTCAGTGGTGATCTCCGCTGAGGCGGAGGAGGCGGGCGTGGGGTGGGTGCACGAGTCACAGTAGGTGTACTATTATCTTCACTCGTCTCATCCTCCTTTTGAATAGGCTGCTCATTTCCCCCGCCCACCTCCGTCTGCCTACTGGAGTGTGCAACTCCGTTCCCCACCTCTGGCGACCGCTCCCGGTCCTCGCCGAGCTCTGCAGGGCAAGGCACAGTCGATAACCTAGATCTGCGTCTGATTTGGTCAACATGTCTAAGAATAGATCTACCGTTTCCGCTATCCAGGGTGTATCTTACGGAACCTTTGGCACCCAGCACAGTACCTTTCATCCATTTATCGTCCCCGGTAAAATCACGAGCCCAAACCGCGTCCCCAGGCTGAAGTACACGGCGCGCGCCGCCCGCGTACTCGACTTGCCGCTGCTGAACCGTGCTAACCCGCTTTTCCAGCGCACTGTCGCTACGGAGCAAATCTAATCGTGACCGTAAAGACCTCCGCTGCAAAAGCATCGCCGGGGTATCCCCCGTAGTGCTATGTACGCTATTTTTGTAAGCCATTAAATATGTTTGCAGAGCTGCTTCAACATCGATACGCTCCCTAATAGCCTTGCTTATCGCGCGTTTGCATAATTTGACAGCATTTTCCGCGGCCCCGTTTGATGCTGGATGATACGTTGGCGAAAACGATTGCCTGATGCCATTAATTGTAAGGAAATGTTTAAATTCCTTGCTAGTGAACGGAGGACCTTGGTCAGATACTAGTTCTCTTGGTAACCCAAACCGCGCGAAAGTTGCCCTAAGCTCTTTAATTACAGCCGCTGCGTTCGTTTTAACCATTTCAAATATTTCCAACCACTTTGAACTCGAGTCTATTAGCACTAAGAATGTTTTTCCCTTAAATGGCCCCAAAAAGTCAATGTGTAGTCTACTCCATACTTGGCTGGCGTAAGGCCAGGGGCTCGGGGGTGCGTGCGTCGGCGCCGGCGCCTCCGCTGCACACGTCTCACACTGCCGACACTGTGCCTCTACGTCGCCGTCAATATTGGGCCACCACACATAACTCCGCGCAAGAGCCTTGGTCTTAACTATACCCATATGACCCGCATGAAGCTGTTTGAGAACTGTTTCCCGCAAGACGGTCGGCACCACTACTCGGTAACCCCACATCAAGCAACCTCGGTCTACATACATCTCGTTGCACCTAGCTAGGAATGGTTTGATATCCTCGTCAGGACACGTTATCGGCCAGCCTGACTGCACATACGCCAACACCCTGCTTAACGTTACGTCACGGGACGTGGTTGACTTCACCTGGTCGTTGGTTACAGGTAGAAAATTTTCAACAAAATTCAGGTAAGTCACCTCATTGTCTTGCCTAGGCCCATGACCTACCTGTGGTAGTCTAGATAACGCATCCGCGCAGTTTTTGCTCGATGGTACGTATTCAATTTGATAATCGTATCCAGATAACAAAATAGCCCAGCGCTGCAGTCTCGATGCCGCCATCACCGGGATACCTACTTTATCCCCGAAAATATACGTGAGTGGCTTGTGATCTGTCCTTAATATAAACTTCCGTCCGTATAAATATTGATGGAATTTTCGTATCCCATACACTAAAGCCAAAGCTTCCCTATCAATTTGCGCGTACGCGCGCTCCGCCGCGGTAAGCGTACGCGACGCATAGGCCACCGGCCGCTCGCCCTCTGGCGTAAGATGCGAGATCACGCAACCTACCCCCACCCCGGACGCGTCTGCTGTCAGCACTAATGGCAAAGAACCCGAATAATGCACCAAAACTTCGCTCGAACTCAATACCTGCTTGACCTTGACGAAAGCCGCCTGACAATTTGCACACCAAACGAACTTAGTTCCAGCTTTTAACAAGTTGTACAATGGTGTAAGTAGCGTACTGACATTTTTTATAAATTTCGCGTAATACATTATCATTCCGACGAACGCTCGAACCTCCGACACGTTACTCGGGGCCGGGGTGTTTACGATGGCCTTGACCTTATCCGGACACGTATGGACTCCCGCCTTGCTAATGACGTGCCCCAAATAATTAACCGACTCTTCAAAAAATGCACACTTATCTTTCCTAACCAGTAATCCATATTTTTGCAATCGCTCAAATACTTTATATAAATTGTCCACTTGCTCCTTTGTGTTACTACCTGTAATAATGACATCATCCAAAAATACGCCTACGTGCGGCATGTCAGCAAATAGCTGTTCCAGATGTCTTTGAAATATCCCGGGGCTCGATGATAAACCGTACACTAAACGGTTATACATGAATAACCCTTTATGCGTGTTTATTACTGTAAACTTCTTCGATTCATCGAGCTCAAACTGTGCATAGGCCTGCGAAAGATCAATTTTGCTGAAACGTTCCCCCCCGTGTAAACGTGCCAATAGATCTTCCACCCTAGGTAGCGGATACCGATCAACCTCTAAAACTCGGTTCAACGTTAATTTAAAATCAGCGCAGATACGTATGTTACCGTCCTTTTTGACGACCGGCACAATGGGCGTGGCCCAGTCGGAGCGGTCGACAGGGGTGAGCACGCCGTCGCGCACCAGCTGTTCCAGCGCGCGCTCCACCGGCACGCGCAGCGCATACGCCAGGGGGCGCGCGCGCAGGAACACGGGTCGGGCGTCCGCACGCAGGTGGATGCTGACCGTGCCGCCAGTAAACCGCCCCAGGCCGTCCGCAAACACATCAGAGAATCTGGAACTGAAAGCACTATAATTAAACTGATGGCTGTTTACATTATTTACCTCGCAATAATCCGCTAAGACAGGAATAATATCACCAATAATACCTAACTCGAATAACCATTGTCGACCGAGCAATTTACTTTTACCGTTACGTATCACAAACAAATCTAGGTATTTTTCTTTATTATTATACCGAACTAAAGGTCTTAACTGACCGACCGGCTTAACCCACTCGCCTGTATAATAACGTACTCTTAAATAACATTCGGACAATTTATACCCACTAAATAAGGTCCAATATAGTTCTTCACTTATACACGAAACTGCGCTGCCCGTGTCACACTCCATATCCATATAATAGTAAATTGAGTAGACCTTGTACATTTATTTTAATCATAATTGGCTTGTATGCTAAAGGCGATAATGGATCTAAATTCATAATAAATACCTCGTCACTGTCATCACTGTACGCATTTTCCTCGTTCGTCATAGCGTTGATAGGCACGTAGTACTGGTCCTGCATGTCCGTAGCCACTTCCAAACTGTACTGCTCCGCCATATTTGGGCACATGCGTCTTAAGTGCCCACGTCGATTGCACACTCTGCATACATAACGTGCAAACGGACATTCCGCCTTGTCGTGCGCGTCACCACACGCGCTGCACTGCTGGGCCCCGCTCGCCGGACCCCGGCCCTGACCGCCGCCGCTGGCGCCAGCGCGACCTCCGCGGCCAGCGCGACCTCCGCGGCCAGCGCGACCTCCGCGGCCAGCGCGACCTCCGCGGCCAGCGCGACCTCCGCGGCCAGCGCGACCTCCGCGCCCCGCGCGAGTCGCCGCTCGGTCCGCTCGCGGTCCCGCCCGGCTTCCTGTCCAGCGTGACGTCATCGCTTTGCACTCCACTGTGTCGGCTCCACTCGTCGGTCCCGCGTGACCCTCCACGAGAGCTGAGTCTTTTTCCGCCGCCTCCATACTGATCGTTAATTTATACGCTTTTCCAAAATCTAGCGTCTCTTCGGTGAACAACCGCTGGCGTATCGTCTCACTCTGTAGTCCACAGACCAGTTGGTCCCGTAAACTATCTTCTAACCATGTGCCAAAATCACAGGTTTTCGACATACATTTTAACACTGCCACGTAGTCCGCAATTGACTCACTCGCACCCTGTTTCCTGTTCCTAAATTTAAAACGTTCTGCTAGGACACTTGGTTTAGGCTGTAGATGTTTTTCGAGTATCGACGTCACTTGTGCGAACGTTTTGGTAGCAGGTTTATCGGGCGTGCACAAATTCACTAAAAGTTCGTAACACTCCGCTCCCATTACCGTAATTAATGTCGGCACATGCATAGTGGAATCAATTTGGTTTACTAAAAAGTATTGTTCTAAACGTTCCACATACAGCCTCCAGTTATCCGTTTCCACTTTAAATTCCGGTATTTTACCGACCGCCATTTTTGCTCGACCCGCCGTTGCAACACATAAAAAAAACACAACTCACGTTATCAGTCCGCTCGGATATAAGTAACTACAACACGTAAATACTGCAGGTCCAGATCGTCTCGTCGCCACTGTAGAATCCAGGAATATGGCAGGGTGGAAGTCCAGGTAGTCAATAATTAATACATCCGTAATGCGATCAGTAAGAGGTTTAATCATAGACTGAATACATGTAGGTTCTAATCTACCCTATACCTAAATATGCATACTTAAGTTTACCCACATAATTATTTCTATACATCACAATATGAATATGCAGGATTAAGAGCTCTAGGTGAGCAGAAGCTAGCCTTTCGAGCTCGTGAACCATGAATTTATATTATTTCCACTGGTTCTTCGTTCGCACAGCATCTTACACAATGCCTCGCCTGGCCTAATCATAGATAAATCTATTAAAGTGCTATTTTTAATCGAATACGATATCTGTCGACATGGTTCTATCCTAGTAAGTCAGCTCTCATGCCAAGGATGCTTAACTTGTTAATGTGTCAATAAATTACGGCCTCCTAGCCCAGTCGGTAGTGACCCTGCCTACGAAGCAGGAGGTTCCGGGTTCGAATCCTGGTCAGGGCATTTATTTGTGTGTTTATCACAGATATTTGTACCTGAGTTATGGGTGTTTTCTATGTATTTAAGTACTTATCCATATTTATCTATTATATATATCGTCGTCTAGTAATCATAACACAAGCCTTATTGAGCTTACTGTGGGCCTAGGTCGATTTTTGTAAGATTGTCCTATAATATTTATTTATTATTATTATTATTATGAAATGACGTATATTACTATGAAATAAAGAATTTTAAAGAATTTTGAATTTGAAAAAAAAAGAAAAAAAAATATGATTAGGCAGCTAGTGGAGGCTCTGCGCGCGACGGACGGCGCCTTCAGCTGCGGCGAGGCGGCGGACGGGCGCCTGTGCGTGCGCTTCGGCATGGTGACGGCCGACACCGACGTGCGGGAGCTGCTGGAGCTCGTGCTGCTGGCCGGCCAGCAGGTGCTGGACTCCAGCAGGGAGCTCACCGACATGACCGAGGTGCTCAAGAAAGGTGGGTAGCCCACATAATGGTAATGTCTATATTTGATAAAATTAAGATGTCGATAATCCTGGATGAGTATGATAAAATAAAATTATTAGTAAAAAAATGTAGGCATATAAAATTGCGTAAGGGGGCGTCCATTAATCGCGTCATACGTTTTTGGCTTGTTTTAGACCCCCCCTCCCCCATGGTGATTTTTGGTGATATTTTCAGGACCCCTCCCTCCCCCCCCTCCAATATGACGTGTAATTTTTTTGCTAACTAAAGTAAGTACAGTTTTCTAACACGTGAACCTACGTAACGTACGTACACGTGAAGGGTAAAAAATGAAACTACATGGATACCTCACCGTTTTAATTAAAATTATCTTTAATAGAAAAGAAACCGGCCAAGTGCGTGTCGGATCACGCATAATCGAGCGTACCTACAATCGAAAAACTAATATCAAAAGGTCGTATATGCCTATGAAAGAAGTTTTCTTGGAGATAACTCCATAGTTTCTAAACCGATAATGTTCAAAACAATTTTCGTTCAAAGAATATACAATGATGTATCTTCTCAATTTTTTTATATTTTTTTGGATCTCCGGTTCAAAAGTTATAGGGGGCACAATTTTTTAGACTTACGAGTGATCATTCTTAAAATATTCACTGAATGTAAAAATGTTTTTTTTGTTTAAAGAGTATACTTCACAGTTAGTCCCACTGCAACCAGGTCAGGATCTGATGATGGGATCCTGGAGAAATCGAGGGAACTCTTCAACTATTACAGGCACAGCCATAGTGATTTGAGTATTTTTTACAGCAGCTCGAGCATTTGTTTTTGGAAAGGTGGAGACTAAGTGAAGTCGGTTCTTTTTTGATTAAAATTATTTTTAAATACCTATATTACCTATCGAGTGATGTGCAACACGTTCATATTTGGTAAAAAAATTTTTGACAAATAATTACATGTCTGGAGTGTCCCCCCTGATAATTTTTTTTTCAGCAAAACTTAGTAGCGGCATACAAAATACACCTTATGTTAAAATTTTATTAAGACATGTTTTATAGTTTCCGAGTAAAATAGCTGTGACATACGGACGGACAGACGGACATAACGAAACCGGTTACGTTTTTGCCATTTTGGCTGCGGAACCCTAAAAACCTAATTCGCAAAATAATATTTCAAATGCCATTAAAATTATTGACAACCAATAGAATATCTCATAAGTCTTAAAAATTAGTCCCAAGACTAAAAACTTGTCGTGGAGGAGTTCCATTCTGGTCTTCACGAGCAGTTTCTATTTCACTAAAAAGCACTATTTAAATGAAATTGTTTGGTTTTTAAATTTAAAAAAAATCGCTATACGTCTGCTTAAGGTTGCAGGAGTTCCCTTGATTCCTCGTGGATCCCGTCATTAGAAATGGATTTTAACAAAAATTAGATCAATCTAAGAGACGCCGTGCATAAAGCATAGCAACGCCCCGCCCGCTCAAATGAACGCTGAAGTGCCAACTGCGAGGCAAATTTCCTCGCGCAAATTTTACTCTGGTTTCGGTAGTTTGGTTAATTTAAAAGTTGATAATTTTTATTTTATTGAATATAATACAGTAGCACGGAGATTACACGTGATATGTGTCCATACCCCCCCCCCCCACCCTTATGGTGATCATTGGTGATTTTTTCTTGACCCCCCCCCCCCCCCCCCTATACAATATGACGCGATTAATGGACGCCCCCTAACACAGTTCATCAACCTCGATATATTCTACCTTGGCAAGTTAATGAGTACGGCAAAAGGACGTGGGAATACATCTTACCTAGCATACTTAATGATTTACCAGAAGATATATATATATATATATATATATACATATATATATATATACAAATACCCTTAAAAATAAAAATACATGTAAAACGCATTTAAGAAAGTATTTGTTTACAAGAAGGATGAGTTTGTGTTGGGTGATGACGCTGTCATACTCGTAATGTATTTAAATTGTTGCAAGCGATGCGATGCATTTGCACCACGCATAAACCTTAACAGGTTTCAGTGGCGCATCTTAGTTAAGGTTTATTTTCTGTATTTCCTTTTGATATAAATAAAAAAATAAAATAAAAAAAAAACAAGTCTACGCTAACTTGTCATAAACAAACTGCAGCGTACGTGTGTGCATTTGCATACTTGCACCAGAGATGAAACGTATGGATTGCATGACGTTTTCGAAATTTTATCTTATGTCAATACAATGACGCCTAGCCGTCCGATCTCTCTGAGTATCACTTAAACCTATCATCAAAGACATATATATTACTTCGTAAAGACGGGGCCAACGGGCACTACGCAGTGGGCCAGTTTGTGGGGTCAAAACACGATTGTGACACCAACGGCGATTCAGTCGTGAGCGGCACTCTATAAGTGAGGTGACCACAAAATGTCAAAACATTTTGTTAAAAAGTTGCATCTTTTTTATGACACAACAAAATTACTACAGAAAATTAAGAAAGACAGGTAGGCTCTATTATAATGGGTAATTTAATACAAATTTCTTGCTTAAAACAATTTTAAAACTATCATTTTATTTCACTATTCATGTAAAATTCTCCCCGTCGGTCACATTGTGCAAACCAAGAAGGTTATATATGATAATTGCACTGGCCGGCGATAGAGTTTGTTCGGAAAGAGAAGTGTCGCGGTTTATATGGTAACTCGTACATTCTACGTACTGAGTACGTATATAACATGTATTACACGAGTGTACAACGGATGGCGCATTTTGCGAGTATGAAAGAGGTATCTGTAGCAATGTACTGACAGGCTTCTCTTTACTATTGAAATATCTGCCCATCTTACATTTTGTGCCCCGTTTTTGAAGTTAAAAAGTAGTTTCAAATACATAACGAACGAACGTCGTCCTAGCCTAGTTAGTACTTAGTAGTGACGCTGCCTATGAAGCAGGAGGTCTCGGGTTCGAATCCTGGTCAGCGTATTTATTTGTGTGTTTATCACGGATATTTGTTCCTGAGTTATGGATGTTTTCTATGTATTTAAGTACCGTCGAGTTCCGTATCTTCGCCTGGATTTTGACACATTTCCCAAAAAATCTTTCAAATTTGAAAGCATTTTAGTCCGTTATGGCCAAAAAACGTATTTTAGTACTCCTGACTATCAGTATATACCATTAAAGCTTTGAATTTCATTGGGTAACTTGGCAATAAATGGCCCCGAAGGCAATAGGCGAAGTTTGGGTGTTTTCTCCAATCTTCGCCTATGGCATGCCTTACCGCTAATTATAAACTTTTCTGGGACTTACACCTATCAAGTCTTATCTCCCTGGAACGTGTTAATATAATATGAACCTTAACTACACCAGACTAGGCACATTTAAAAAAAAATGTGTAGTAGGCGAAGATTGGCAACAGTCTGAAGTTGTTTACATACATTTTCTAAAATGATGCTAGGGCTGCCAAAAATTAACCAACATGTCAAATAAAGGAGAGTAATGGTTTATAAGTAAAAAAAAGATTTAAAAAAATGTTTATTATGTAAACAAAAAACGTATCTCTTTTCGCTTATCAGTATTTTCGTAATCGAGATCAAATCAACCTTTGGCTTCTACACATAATTACCTTTTCAAAGTGAGACCGTACAACCGTACAATGATTGCCTTCTAAGGGTTCCTTGTTCATACCACGTACCTACTATTACTACTGGGTACATCTACATATATCTTTAGGGCACAGCTTACTAACTTTCCTCCAAATCGCTAATCCCATTTCCGAAAAACCAAACATAAGAAAATATGTACATTTGGAAACAAATTTGACAACCCTAGGGGTAGGCGAAGTTCGGTAACAAGATGGCCGCCAAATACCCTCACCAATGTTTTATCCAATTGTGACTTCTAAACGTAAGCTAGCCATTAAATAATAGTTACATATTAAAAAGAAATAGTTACAGGATATAATCATGTAAAAAGTTTAACATTACCTGGCCTGTATCACTGTTTAAACCTGAAGTTAAAACACTGGCTTAAAAAAACATGTGGTCGGTGTCGCGCAAAAACCTCACTGAATGTCAACTATATGAAGTTAGCCACAGATCGTTCCAAGAATGTTGACACCCGTAAAAAATACTTTGTATTTAGTAGTTTTGTGTAAGGCTTGCACTAGAAACATTTTGTTAAAGTCAATGTATGTAAAAATAGGCGAACATAGGTAGCACAGGCGAAGATACGCAACACGACGGTATTTATCTATATCTATCTATTATATATATTGTCGCCTAGTACCCACAACACAAGCCTTATTGGGCTTACTGTGGGACTAGGTTGATTTGTGTAAGATTGTCCCATAATATTTATTTATTTATATTTCAATATGCTCGTGCTCAAAATCCTCCAGGTATCGAGGAGGCCGTCGCTGATCTGGAGCGAGAGAACGCAAACCGACTTTGGCAGGAGGGACTCCTGCGGCGCGTACCAGTAGTCGGCCGTGTCGTGGACTGGTGGTCGCCACCGTCGGTGCCGCCGCCCCCGGGTCGCAGGCTACACCTGCAGCACGGCACCCTGCAGCCCACTAGTGACATTTACAGGTGAGTCCCAGAAGTCGGCCGTGTCGTGGACTGGTGGTCGCCACCGTCGGTGCCGCCGCCCCCGGGCCGCAGGCTACACCTGCAGCACGGCACCCTGCAGCCCACTAGTGACATCTACAGGTGAGTCCCAGTAGTCAGTCGTGTCGTGGACTGGTGGTCGCCACCGTTGGTGCCGCCGCCCCCGGGCCGCAGGCTACACCTGCAGCACGGCACCCTGCAGCCCACTAGTGACATCTACCGGTGAGTCCCAGTAGTCGGCCGTGTCGTGGACTGGTGGTTGCCACCGTTGGTGCCGCTGCCCCCGGGCCGCAGGCTACACCTGCAGCACGGCACCCTGCAGCCCACTAGTGACATCTACAGGTGAGTCCCAGTAGTCGGCCGTGTCGTGGACTGGTGGTCGCCACAGGTGGTGCCGCCGCCCCCGGGCCGCAGGCTGCGCCTGCAGCACGGCACCCTGCAGCCCACTAGTGACATCTACAGGTGAGTCCCAGTAGTCGGCCGTGTCGTGGACTGGTGGTCGCCACAGGCGGTGCCGCCGCCCCCGGGCCGCAGGCTGCACCTGCAGCACGGCACCCTGCAGCCCACTAGTGACATCTACAGGTGAGTCCCTGTAGTCGGCCGTGTCGTGGACTGGTGGTCGCCACAGGCGGTGCCGCCGCCCCCGGGCCGCAGGCTACACCTGCAGCACTGCACCCTGCAGCCCACTAGTGACATCTACAGGTGAGTCCCAGTAGTCGGCCGTGTCGTGGACTGGTGGTCGCCACCGTCGGTGCCACCGCCCCCGGGCCGCAGGCTGCACCTGCAGCACGGCACCCTGCAGCCCACTAGTGACATCTACAGGTGAATCCCAGGCGTCGGCCGTGTCGGAGACTGGTGGCAGCCTCCTGGTCGCAGGGTCTGTGTCGTCGTGAGTCTTCTTCAGGAAAACTAGCAAAAGCCTCTTCCAGAATTTCATACCTAGACTTGGTGGTTGCAGATGTTGAATTGTAACTATGGTCCGAATCATATCGCTAGCTGCCAATACACGATTAATCTATTATTACAGCACGTAAACTCAACAATATCGGTAAAACATCACTTAATAACTTGACAGGTACGTACAGAAGAAGCCGGAGTCTGAACCTGCACGCGCGCACTCCCCCGCGCGCCCGCCGCCCGCCGCCGACCAGTAACACACACACAACACACACACACACGGACACACACACACACACACATGTGGAGGTGTCGGCACACGCCCACCGCTGGCTGGCGATCAAGCCTTCATAGTTAGTGTGTTGTTCTAAAGAAGTGGTCGAAATCGTCCGCAGTTATTTAACTTTTTATTCCGTAATTACTGTTTTTGCTTGTATATTAAGGCTAGATTTATTTTACGATACATCATTAGATAGAGTCTGACTATTGAAATATTACCCAAATATTTGGCGGGAAATACAAAAAATCATGGGCTGGTCACACCTTGTGTAGCAGGAATAATAGTTTTGATACTAGTAAATACTTTTGACTTCTGTGCACACGTAAGGTAGGTAGGTAGGTAGGTAGGTTTAGGTAAACAGATAGAAGTCAACGAAGTAAACAAGCTTCACAGGGTGTTAGAAAGATCTTTAACAGACTGCAACAAGAGAAATACATTCAGAAATTAAATTCCCCAAAACATGCTCAGAAGCAAGTAAAACAATCTAATAACTATTTATGTACTTGAGTTCCCTATTCACTTGTTTTAAGGGATGGTTTTAGTTGGTTTACGTACTGTATAGACATGTTTCGCGAAAATATTTTTATTTATATTTTTACATAAAATTACTACTGACCAGTCCGTCCACAGATTTCTCCTAAATATTGGTTTTCAGTAAGTAACTTCTTACGTTTCATGTTTTGATTGTATTGATATTTTCCAGAACTTCTAGTTTATCCGTTTCTTTACACACTTGTCCTGTTTATGAGATTCAGGTATTAATAAATTCACGTACTTAATCAAACTTATAGGCAAATGTTAGAACTAGTACTTAAAGTATCAAAATATTAATCGAGCTCCAACCTACAAAATTGTTGACGACTTGTAAACATTGCAGTTTTTCGTTATACAACACACTTTTTGTCAACTTCGCACATCGTCGTAATTATTTACGAGCCTAAATAATAGTTTGCGGACCACTCGGTACAGTTATTTTTAATATTATTTAAAATAAACCCCTTATAAACCGTGAACAATTTGAAATCTAAATATATAAAAGAAGAAACTGACTGACTGACTGACTGACTGACTGACTGATTGACTGACTGACTGACTGACTGACATATCAACGCACAGCCCAAACCGCTGGTTCTAGAGATTCCAAATTTGGCACGTAGGTTCCTTATAAGGTCTAGAGGTGCACTAAGAAAGAATTTTTCAAAATTCACCCCCTAAGGGGGTAAAATGGGGGTCCAAAGTTTATATGGCGAATCAAGATTTGTTAGACTATTTTATTCGAAACTTCACAGGAGTATTCCTAACGATAAATGAGTAAACACGTGTTTCAGGTTTTTCGAAAATTCAACCCCTAAAAGGGGCAAATGTGGTCACAAAGTCAGAAAATCAACATGGGTATCGTATCCTTATTGAGTACTTATAGTACGCGGGCGAAGCTGCGGGAAAAGGCTAGTAATGACATAAATTGACAACAGACTTTTAGCTTTTTTTTAAATCATAGACAATTGGTGATACAACAAGGGAATAGCTGTCAACAATATTTGGCTAGTCAGACTCTATATAAAAAATTTAGAATAAGTATCTAATAACACAAAATTATTTATATTTTCGACCATCTCTTTAGAACACTAGTGTTGGACTACACAACGCGACAAGTTATTAGTTCAGCATAAAATGTAACGATCGATACGATTGTATACCTTTATTGAATTATATTTAATTTCATAGCTGTATTGCTGCGTCGCTGACTGACAACCAAAGATAGTCGCGCGATTTTTTATATTCGACAAAAATGTTATATTCTGCCAATTTTTAAGCAATAATGTTACCTATATTATGAATTAAATAGGCAACCAATTGTAAGCTCAGTGGCATTACTTAAAGTATTATTTCATTTGAATGAAATTAAGTGGCAAACGTAATTAATTATTTATAGTGGAATCTTAAATGCGTCGTTGAGCGATGGAGTTGAGTGATCAGTGCCTTAACCCTAACTTTAGCAGATAACACAATCGTTCTGAGGTTTTGACTCCCAAACGCCTAAAATACTGGTGTCTACGAAGATCTAAACGTAAATTATGTATTGAAGTATGATTAAGTCACCTACTTGTTTTTATGCATTAAAGAAAAGTGTAAGATATAGCCCACCTACAAGTGATATTCGCAACGTTCAGGACAGGGCAGTTGTGAAAATTTAAAGTGTGACGTCATATATACGGACAGTGGAGTGAAATGTGATAGGGTTCCACCGTTCCCTTTTGGTACGGAACCCTAATAGACGTCCCGAGAGGCCTACTATATGTAGTTCAGAAACCGACCGTATTCGTTTGGAGTTAAGGTACTGTTTGCGTTCCCTGTACTGTGGTTATCGAGCATATTATATTCATGATACTTATATGATTGTATTATTGACCGCACCCATGTCTATTATTAATAATGGTGAGATACTACACGCAAAATAACGATACATGTGCCAGTTTGGCGGCAAATTATGTACATCAATGAAACTTTGTTTATAACTTTATCTTGACACTAGAAATAAGGATCCGCTGAGTCCTACGAAAATTTAGGGGTCCTACCCCTTTCCGAGGGGAATGGGGAAGGGAACCTTAAAAACCGGCCAAGTGCGTGTCGGACCACGCATAATAGGGTACCTCCCACGAAATAAGAACGAACTAATGCCAAAAGGTAGTTTCTGCAGATGTAAAAACTTTTTGGAGATATGGCTCAAGGAGTCAAAAACTCAAAAATGGTTTAACCGATAATATTTCAATTAAGTTCATAGAAAGTAAGTGTTTAATCTTCTTGAATTTTTCGTATTTTTTTTTACTTATGGTTCAAACAATTTATTAAACTTTCTATTCTTCTTCTTTCTTCAATTTACTAAGCTATTATTTCTGTAATCACTAAATCAAACAATGTTTTAAGAAACGTAAATGTTATTTTTAAAGTCCTATCCATGTGTAACCAGTTCATATTTGGTAAAAATGTTCTTTGACAACTCTTCATAACTCGCAAATAGAAAATGACGCTTCATTAGCATTTGTGAAATTTGCGTTTAAAAAAATTTCCCCTCTGATCATAACCCCCCGATGGGGGTAGGACCCCTAAATTTTGATAGGACAAACGACAGATGCTCATTTCTCGTGCCAAGATAAAGTTAATAAACAAATTTTCATTGATGTACATATTTTGCCTCCATAATATGCTATTTTTCCTGTATTAAGACTAAATTATTATTTGTACAAATTTATGTTATCAGTAACCTGTATAAAATAAAGAATATGAAAATTTACAACGGCATTATAATTTTACCCTAGGAGAAATCCTTGCGGTACCTATTTATTTTGTTTGATAGTGCGTTATTTTACCGAGGGTACGAGGTATACTTACTGATACATTCATTTCGAGCCACTTAAAGAGTTCTTTCTTAAAAGACGACCGAATAAATTGGGTACTTTCCTGGGTAAAAAATATATAATTCTATTCAGTCCGTCAGTTAGATTTTCAAAAAATATTGGACACGTATTTTTTATTTTGTCAATCAAATAAAAATGGGTGAAGATATAGCCCGTTAAAGTTTCGCGTGACGTCACTTTACGCTAAAGAGAGTACTGAAATGTGATGTCACGCAGAACTTTAACGGGCTATATCTTCACCAATTTTTACTTGATTGACAAAATAAAAAATACGTGTGTAATATCTTTTGATAATGTAACTGACGGACTGAATACAATTATATTTTTTTACCCTTTTACTCTTCACCAATTTTTACTTGATTGACAAAATAAAAAATACGTGTGTAATATCTTTTGATAATGTAACTGACGGACTGAATACAATTATATTTTTTTACCCTTTTACTCTTCACCAATTTTTACTTGATTGACAAAATAAAAAATACGTGTGTAATATCTTTTGATAATGTAACTGACGGACTGAATACAATTATATTTTTTTACCCTTTTACTCTTCACCAATTTTTACTTGATTGACAAAATAAAAAATACGTGTGTAATATCTTTTGATAATGTAACTGACGGACTGAATACAATTATATTTTTTTACCCTTTTACTCTTCACCAATTTTTACTTGATTGACAAAATAAAAAATACGTGTGTAATATCTTTTGATAATGTAACTGACGGACTGAATACAATTATATTTTTATAATTGTCTGTTAAAAGTCCCATCTGGCATCCGAGCATCAAACCGTTTCGTAAAATTAAAGACACGGTTCACAGCTGGGGGTTTCGCCCTGCGACAGCGCACCTTTGTCTAAAGGAGTCTTCTATGTTTTCAGTGGGGAATTTATACTTCGTTTTTTTTAAGATTAGAAAAATCGTGCGATTGTCGCAGTGCGAATTTGGGGAAAACGATTTTATAATTCGCAATTTTTCATCTTGTTATCGTCATTTTGCATGTTGCATATCACTAATAATGGGAAAAAAGTAAGTAGTCTTACTCGTATTTAAAGTTTCTCCTGATATGACTGAAAAAAATAAAGATACATTGGCGAAATCGACCGTTATTTTTCTAATCGGAAAAAACTAGGTATAGATAAAATATCTGATTTGTATAATAGGAAATGTATGGTATGGGTATTATAGGTAAATATTGAGGTATATTATGTGTTATGTGCAAAGTGCGTGAAGAAGTGATTAGTAGCAACTACTCACCCGTCTAACTCTTTCAACCGTCAGGCCATTCGCGTCTGGAACGATCTTCCTCTCCCTATACGACAAGCACAGAGCAAATTTTCCTTCAAGCGCAAATAACACCTCTGATGCACTTCAAGGTTAATGATCTGCATGATGATTGATTATACATGGGTACAACATTATTTTTTAATTATATATGTAAATATGTTTATAGTATTGCATATTCATGTACGTGTACTCGTATTAATAACTATTAGGTACTTATGCTAATGTTTTTTTTATTGAGTCATTTCTGCTCGTATAATCCTGCACCAATCATTAGTTTATGTTTGGACCAATGGTTGACTGGTAGATAATGCCTTAAGGCATTAAGTCCGCCATTTGTACTTTCTTGTATTGTGCAATAAATATTAAATAAATAAATAATAGTAGTTTATGGAACTGTTACGTAATAGTTAAGGCCTAATTACGTACAGTTGCATACACTGCTTTATCTACACTCGCATTGTAAATCTTCTAAAACGTGTTCAAAAATGGTAGGCAATGGCTATCATTATCACAACCGATGTTACTATGATAAGCTTTTTATCCGTGGCAGTAACGTAATTTTAACTCTACATGCTCATATATTGATACGTTATGAGTTTCAAATTCCGAACATCGAATTTCATAACATAATGTAAATCCTGTGCTCCTTCCTGACCAACGGCACGCGCCTCCCCGACCGCAGGCACAATCGAGTTGGCCATGGCGGTGCAATGGCGGTCATTCTATGGTTTCCGAACACTTAATTTAATATATATAATATGAGTGTAGATAATAGTAGTTCACGCAGCATTGGAGACGGTGACACGGTAGCGCGTCAGCATTCAACCGCGAACACTGCCTGCTGCGAAGCTGTCCCCTCACCGGAGCCGAAGCTCTTCCTGCTGAAGCGGCTGTATACATTTGGCTCCCCTGCAAATATCGTGACGGTAAAAATTTCCGTAATCGTCGACGTCCACGGCAAAGTATAAAAGCGGCCATTTGACAATTTATTATACGGAATACGGAAGTTGAAAGTGGTAAGTATATTTTATAGGTATAAACTTTTTGGGTTTATTGTATGACAAGGATTTTAAAGGACGTAGACTTCTTGTCTTCCGTTCAGCTCGATGGTTCTACCAAGAATGCCCGCACGATCGAAGTTCCTACTAACCGCCATGTGTCAAAATGGCGGGTGAATATCCATTGCTGATTGGTTGATACTAATTGTCAAACCTGACCAATCAGCGTTTAGCAACATGCCCATTGGTGAGTTTGACCCAATCATATTCATGGAAAAGCTCAGTGCTGCCAGTATAGTGTTAATTATTAATACGTTCAAAAACATGGTGTTGCCATTTTAATTGTGTAAATAATGATAGTTTTGCACTCGATTTATAAACGCGTTTTATAAAACTTAAACTTAATACAAACACAAAAATCATGACATTCGGGCATCAGACTATGTGCGGACTCCGGCGCACGTAAAAATAAAACCAAAGAAATGTAACAGGAATGCAACGCGTTATAACAATAAAACAACTAAAGTAGCCAATCACGATATTATTATTTTTGTTTTTATAACATTATTTTCTACAATTAATTAGTAAATAATTCGAGATAGGTACATTACCGTAATCACTTGCAATCATGACATTAGGCCACTTATGGTGTTTCTTAATTAACGCTACTCTTATATTTATTACTGGGATTCTATATTTACATACATAGGTTGCTACTTATATATCCGGAAACAAAAAAACAAACAAACGTACACGGCTGAAAATGGTTTTATTGTTTTTCAAAGTATTCCCCTTGATGATCTATGCACTTTTGCATTCGCGTGAACCAATTTTTAAAGCACTTCTGCCACTCCGCCTGAGGTACCTCCATAACGTGTTGTTTGAATGCGTCGACAGCATCTTCAGCGGTCGAAAATCGTTGACCGCGTAATTTATTCTTTATATTTGGAAATAAATAAAAATCGTTGGATGCCAAGTCAGGGCTGTACGGCGGATGACCCGTTAATTCCACATTTTGACCCTCCAAAAATAGAGTTGTTTCGCGTGACGTATGACAGCTGGCATTGTCATGATGAAGAATGATTCTTCGTCGCTGGTTAGTTTTACGAATTTGTTCAAATACTTCCGGTAAGCAAATGGTCGTGTACCACTCTGAATTAACCGTTCTACGGTTTTCTAGTGGCACTGTAGCTACATGGCCATTAATACCGAAGAAGCAGGCCACCATTTGTTTCAATGTACTTTTTTCACGAGTAACTTTCGTAGGGTTCGGCTCATTTTGAAACACCCATACCGTTGATTGTTGCTTCGTTTCGGGATCGTATGCATAGATCCAGGATTCGTCACCTGTATAGATGTTATAAACGGCTTTTGAGTCACCACGGTTATATTTTTTTAACATTTTATTGCACCATTCGACGCGAGCATCTTTTTGCTCTTTTGTTAAGTTGTGGGGTATCCAACGCGAACAAATTTTTTTTACAGCCAAATAATTATGTAATATGCTATTAATGCTGGTCATAGAAATACCCAGAGTCGCCTCTATCTCGCGGTACGTAACATGTCGGTCGTCCATTATCAGTTTTCGCACAGCCTCGATATTTTGTTGTACAACGACCGATTTCGGGCGACCTGCCTTAACTTCGTCCGTAAGCATACTCCGTCCACGATTGAACTCACTAAACCAGTGATACACAGTAGTTTTAGATGGGGCTTCATCACCAAAAGTTGAAGTTAGTTGATCTATGCACTGTTGTTGCGTTAAACCACGCCGTAAATCATAATAAATCATAGCACGAATATTTTCACGAGTGAGTTCCATTCTTGCTGCGAGATGACATTTAAAACCCGTCAAAAACAAAACACGAGCGTTAATAAGAAAGAAAAAATATACCGGCCAGTACTTAAAAAAGTTCAAATTTTACCATGGAGGTCAAATATGCTATTTAAGAAGATTGTAATCCCGGTTTCCGGATATATAAATAGCAGCCCTCGCAATCATATGACAATACACTGTAAATCGTACATAATTAACCTAAGTATAATCTGAGTCAGAACTGCTATCGTCATTATTAGTCATAACATTGAGGGCCTTACTATATTATTAGTCATAACATTAATCCATGGCCTCATTCGGTCAGCTGAGACTACAGAACAATATTTTGTTTAAACCAGGAATGTTAGTGATTTCGTACCTGTAGTTACCTAGTATCTTGGTAATTTTATAAGGACCTATGAATTTGGGTAAAAGTTTTTTGCTTTGGCCAGGGTTATCCGAAAAAGAAATTTTTGTTATTTTAACTAATTCGTCAATTTTATACTGGTCCGCAGGTATTGTTTTTGAATCATGTGACTTCTTCATTTTATCTTGTTTTTCATCAATTGTAACCTTGATTTCTTTTCTTAATTCAAGTAAGTCTTGATGTCCGTTTGTCTCTGCAGCAAGTTCACTGAACATACTATCCGGAATACCTTTCAATCTTATTCCGAAAAGTACCTCTGAAGGAGTTCTTCCGGTTGTGGCATTGACTGTACTGTTAATGCCAAACTGTACCTTTGGAACAGCTAAATCCCATTCTCTTTCAATTTGAAGCGAATTTTGTGCTGACAAAGCATTTAAAATTACCTGATTAACGCGTTCTGCTTGTCCATTGGCACGTGGACAAGCGACAGCATTAATAATGTGTCTGATATGTCTTTCCGCACAAAATTGCTTGAATTGACCAGACGTAAAAGCCGTCCCTCTGTCAGATATAATACGTTCTGGTGATCCAAAGTCCTGGAATATGCTTTCCAATACTTTTATTGTTGTATTACTTTTGGTGTTCTTCACCGGTCTTACAAAAACATATTTCGAGAAACCGTCGACTATAGTTAGGATATAAACATTTTGTCGTTTACTCTTAACGAAAGGTCCAAGGCAGAGAGTTCTAAACCAGGAGAGGCCTTAGGTATCATTTCCCCTCTGTCAAAAGTATTGGCAGGAAAATCTAGTACATCTATAAAAACTATAACAATAATCGATGTCACGCATTTTCGTCATCGCTGTCAATGGATAACAAGCTCCGTAAAAATGCCCTTATGCGCTGTTTTTGGATGTAAAAAATGTTATATTTCGTCTAGTTTACAAATAGATGAAATACCATTTCAGATGTAAGTACAGTTTTACTTTATTTATCATTACTTTCGTAATAAAAGATTTAACTTAAATCGAAAATCATGCTTCGTTTACAGAATCGATTCAAAGACAATCGTTTTCTTTCTGACGGGCAGTAACTATTTTTTGACGTTTGACACTTCTCCATACTTAACGCGCTTAAGGATTGCTGTCTTCTATATTTTGTTTGAAAATACAATCAAAAATGATCTTTGGCTTTTTTGTTTGACATTTGCAAAAACTGCATCCAATAATGAACCATATGTTAACAACTGTACAGTCGACTATCTATTGCTCCATTTAGTGTTATGAAGTATAAAAAGAATATGTCAAATATGTTTGGTGTTTTCAAGTCAAAGGTACATCTTTGTCGGTTGTCAATAAAGCGTTGCTGCCATAAAAAAATCATTTAGAAATAAACTGTACTAACAACTGACAGCGATGTACCTTTGACTTGAAAACATCACATGCGTGCTACCTCGCCCCCCTCAGATTTTGGCAGACTTTTTTGTTTGGAAAGATGAGGCGAAGCGTACTCCATTTATAGAGCTTTATGGTCCAAGGTGATCAATGTGCACTGTTTGAAAGGGAACACTCATCTTTTCAATGGGATAAATGTGTCCTTTCTTTCCTGGTTTTTTGTTGTCCTTGTTGTATGCACATTCAAAGCATGCACTTACGTATTTTTTTACAAAGCGGGCCATTTTGGGAAACCAATATTGACTTTGTATACGCTCGAGAGTCTTGTTGACGCCAAAATGGCCCACTTCATCGTGATTGAGACGACATATCTGCCACCTCGTTCCTTTGGGTATTACCAGTTTCAAAGTATCGTTATCACGATCTCTTACTTTTCGGTACAATACATTATTCTTTAGTACGTAATGTTTCTTTATATCCAAGTACTCTTCGTCCATCTCAGGTTTTAATGTTTTCACTATTCTACTTGTATCTGGATCACCTAATTGCAATGTAACCAGCCAATCACTTTGTTCAATTCGGAGAACCGAAATAACATTTTCGGGCATACAATCGTCGTTGGAGATTTCCACAGGGCTCCGACTTAACACATCGACGTGCATCATGCGGTCACCTGCACGGTACTCTGTTTCATAGTCGTACTCTCACATCTGTAAAAGCCATCTTGCTACCCGCGGTATGAGATCTTTCTTGGTTAGAGTCGGACGTAGGGCCTGACAATCTGTAAATATTTTAAATGGTCGACCCAATAAATATACTCTAATCTTCCTCAGTGAACAAACCACTGCTAAAGTTTCCAGTTCGTAAGAATGGTAAACTTTTTCTTCGGGTGAGGTCTGGCGGCTAAAATACGCCTCGGGCTTGAGTTCATTGGTACCTTTTTGGTATTGCATAAGTATTCCTCCAATCCCAAGAGAACTTGCATCCGTGTGTAACTCGGTCTTGGCTGTATGATCGTAAAGAGCCAATACCGGTCTACTGCACAGTACATTCTTTAGACATGAGAAGGCGTTCTCTTCCGTATCAGTCCATCTCCATTCACTACCTTTCTTTAAGAGTGCAGTTAGAGGACGTGCGATTTGACCAAATCCTTTTACAAATTTTCTAAAATAACTGGCCAATCCAAGGAATTGCCGTGTTTCATGGATATTTGTAGGGGTCGGAAATTGTTCAATCGCAGCAGTCTTGTGCTGGCTTGGTTGGATACCATTTTCCGAAACTTCGTACCAAAGATACACAATTGACGTGGAGAAAAAGCGACACTTTGGAAGCTTTAAAGTAAGACCATATTCTTTTATCAACTTCTATACTTGCTCAAGTTTTTCGAAGCTTTCGCTCAGCGTTGTGGTTGGAATAAGCAAGTCATCCATGTATGCAAGTACGGACTCGAACCGACTTGTGCCTAATATTTTATTTACCATCTTCTGGAAAACTGCAGGTGCATTAGCTAACCCGAACGGCATGCGATTAAATTCGTAGTGGCGGTCCGGGGTGACGATAGCTAATAAATGTTTGCTTCCTTCTGATAGTGGTACCTGATAATAACCTGATGCCATGTCTAATGTAGTGAAGAACTTGTTTCCACTAAGGTTTCCTACTTGATCCTCAATAATAGGGAGTGGATACCTGTCTTTAACCGTCTTTGCATTTAATGCTCTATAATCAACGCGTAACCTCTGTTCTCCACTTTTCTTCTTAATCATTAATATCGGACTGGCATAGTCCGAGTTGGACTCCCTGATTATGTCATTTTTAAGTAGGTCTGATATAGTTTCCCTAACTTTAACTCTTTCAGAATGAGAAAGCCTATATGGTCGATAAACAATCAGTTTATCGTCCTTCAGATCTATTTTCATCTCGAATCCTTTAGGAGCACAACCAATTTCATCCAGTGAGTTTGCGAAACATTCCCGGTATTTTTGTAGTAAGCTATGTAACTTTACCTTGGTTTCATTGTTTATATTGGGGCCCGCTTGTATTTCGTTTATGTTAATCGGAGGTAAAGTTTCATTATTATTACAACTAATTCGTCTTACATTGACCACATTGACTTCCTCAAACGGTAAAGCTCGACTCAGCAAGGTACCTTTTTTCAGAATTACAGGAGCATTTGTCAGATTTGAAACTAGTATTTCACCTATGCCGTCTTTGAATTTATATGCGCCTTGGAGTACTCAATACTCCTTACGAGGAACTAATCGCGATTGTTCCTCGACATACACATTACCATTATAAGGTTCATTAATATGCACTGGTACAAAGTGAATTCCAGTCAGAGTTAAATTATCAATGTTAACCAACTTGACAATATTGGAACTTGATCCTGACTCAGATTCTACTGCGGGATTATCAAAGAAAAGCAGATTTTTGCTATCCTTAACGACTAATACATGAGGCAATTCCGTAAAATTTTGACCTATCAGTACAGGTACATGTAAATATTTATCAGATAATAATATACATAAACTATGACATCAGCGAGCACTTCATCGACCTGGACTATTACTTTAGATTTGTACAGAGGTGTTACCAGGAAATTGCCAAATCCTCTTATTGCCGGTAAGTCAGAGAAATTTTTATTCAATTTCAAGTTTTCAGCTTCAGTTAGATTTATAAGGGAACAGTCGCTACCAAAATCAATGTAAGCTTGTAAAGATTTATTGTTAACATCAATTTCTTTAACAAATTTTTGATTAGTATTAGAACTAACAATGTTTAACACCTTTTCACTCTTCGTTGTATTTTTAGAAGAGGGAGACCGACAGTTTTGATCATTGTGGCCAATCATACCACAAGCTTTACATCTTATAAAGGTCTTAGGACAGTTAGTAAATCGATGTCCCTCTTCTCCACAATTAAAGCAACTCCGTGACTTCATATTTGGATTTTCTTTCTTCTGGGGACATTTGTTTGATGTGTGTCCATGAACACCGCAGTTATAACAACGTATCTTGCGAAACATTCTTGCTTCCATTCCTTCGTCATAGCCCCGTTTCCTTTGAGTGAATGAGAAGGCTTTGGTTTCTGGTTGTTGAATTACAAAATATTGTAATAGATCTTCCGGCTCCACGCATTTAAGTGCCTGCGCACTATTTCTCAACGATATGTCCGATTTGCCGTAAATAAGGCAATCTACTGCCTTTTTCCCGGTAATCTCGCATCTATTCACAAGCTCAATTTGTCGTAGAAATATGTGCGTAAACTCTCATCAGCTTTACTTTTCCGAGCAAACATTTCTTCTAACATAAGTGCAAAGTTGTCGTCGATTGGAAAGGCACGACGTAGTTTTACTTGCCAGTCTGGCCATGTAAAATCCAGGCTTGGTAGCGAGTAAAGCCATTTCTTAGCTGTACCGACTAACTTTTGCGTCGCATAATGAGATGTTTGGACGTCCTCCCATTTGTATATTCGTGCGTACTCGTTTACCTTGTGCAACCAGATCTCGATATTTTGAGATTTATTATCCGGATCGAACTCCGGTAAAGCATTCAACATTTAGTATGTGCGCTCTCATCTCCAACATCTTGTTTGCGCTTTCTACCATCACGCGAGCTAGGATTCCGTCCATCATTGTCATCATTGCTGCTAACGTTGGAGCGGTGACGTCTTCTAATAATTGTCGGAGGTATATCATCATAAGAACTCTCACTTGACATACTTATTATTCGGTTCTTTCTCAGGACCAACTGAAGGCGCCCAGCAGAGCCACTGGAGGCAGATGATCTTGACATGGTCTAAAACAATTAAATAAACATTAAGTACTTTTATCAACTACAAGCTTGCTTAGTTTGGACAAGGTGAATACTGTATGATTTTACTCGAAATTATGTATATATCCTCATACTCATCCTCATCTTCATAATCTTCATACTATCTTCATACTAATCCTCATATTCATCCTCATACTCATCCTCATACTCATCCTTATACTAATCCTTATATTCATCAATACTAGGAAACTTTAGTAGTCAAACACATCATTCTGTCAAGCTTAACCCGTACCATACTTCTGTTAGCTACGCTAGGTAACTTAGACAATTTTGTTTAATTTAGACAACTTAAATAAACAAATCAAAATATTTATTAAAATAATTTGATTTGTTCTTCAATTTAGACATCCTCAATGAAGTGCCAACATCTATACCTTATCATATAAATCCCAGTCTTATAATCACATTCACATTCTCACACATAAATCTAGATAGACTCTGTCTTCATAAAATTCTAAAAGCGCACACGCTCATATCCTCAAATAAAAATCTAGACGCTCGCCTACGTCCTCAACAAAAAAATTAGACGCTCTCTCACGTCATCAGCCAAAAATCTAGACGCTCGCCCAACGTCCTCAATAAAAATCTAGACGCTCGTCCACGTCATCAAACAAAAGTCTAGACGCTCGCCCAACGTCCTCAATAAAAATCTAGACGCTCGTCCACGTCATCAAAAAAAAAGTCTAGACGCTCGCCCAACGTCCTCAATAAAAATATAGACGCTCGTCCACGTCATCAAACAAAAGTCTAGACGCTCGCCCAACGTCCTCAATAAAAATCTAGACGCTCGTCCACGTCATCAAACAAAAGTCTAGACGCTCGCCCAACGTCCTCAATAAAAATCTAGACGCTCGTTCACGTCATCAAACAAAAGTCTAGACGCTCGCCCAACGTCCTCAATAAAAATCTAGACGCTCGTCCACGTCATCAAACAAAAGTCTAGACGCTCGCCCAACGTCCTCAATAAAAATCTAGACGCTCGTCCACGTCATCAAAAAAAAAGTCTAGACGCTCGCCCAAAGTCCTCAATAAAAATATAGACGCTCGTCCACGTCATCAAACAAAAGTCTAGACGCTCGCCCAACGTCCTCAATAAAAATCTAGACGCTCGTCCACGTCATCAAACAAAAGTCTAGACGCTCGGCCAACGTCCTCAATAAAAATCTAGACGCTCGTCCACGTCATCAAACAAAAATCTCGATGCACACTCACAGCTTGAATTAAAACAAACCCTAGATATACTATTCACACTCCATTCTTACTACAACTAACCTCATAAGTCCAATATAACTTGTGCAAAACGTCGGCGATAAAACGTGTGTAAATGAAGGCCAGAGTTCTACTATTTATCTTCAACAGCGTTGTCCCTCATCATTAATTGCTATGAATAGTATCGCTAGACATTCTAATGTAATATTTAAAACGTAACACCTATAGACCCGTTAACAAATAGTGTAAAGTGTTGCAAACTTTTATGTAATCTTTCTGATGAAATTCAAATCATAATGTGCATCTGATTTATTTACATATAACGATTGGAACATCTACGAAATACAAATCTTACCATTTCTACTGTAATTAAATTTCATTTATAGTATACTCACAAAAACATGGGGTTATCGCACGGAAAGAAACAAAAAATATGTGAAGGAATGCATGGAAATATGAATATTTTACATAATATTAATATCTTTTCGGCAAATTTCTAATTCGATTCCGTTTTACCTGCTATTTGGTAACAAGCTGGACAAAGACAAACTGAACGGAATCTTATTATCCATGATTCATTATTTTTTTGAAGGTAGTTGAAGAACGAACGAACAAAGAATTCTACAACCGAATTTACTATTTACGTCGCATGTATTTCGAACTTTTAATAATTACAAACAGGATTTAAAGAATTAAGCTAAGATAACGGTGTTTCTCAACATCTAAAACCGTTACCAACTTATCAAAACCCTATGGATTAACAATGTGTAATTGTGTGTCAGGATAGTTGACATAGTACTTACATGGTATATCCACCACGTAGGCAGGTTCTGGACACTTCTGAGATGTTAAAGGACGTAGACTTCTTGACTTCCGTTCAGCTCGATGGTTCTACCAAGAATGCCCGCACGATCGATGTTCCTACTAACCGCCATGTGTCAAAATGGCGGGTAAATATCCATTGCTGATTGGTTGATACTAATTGTCAAACCTGACCAATCAGCGTTTAGCAACATGCCCATTGGTGAGTTTGACCCAATCATATTCATGGAAAAGCTCAGTGCTGCCAGTATAATGTTAATTATTAATGCGTTCAAAAACATATGATGATTATCTGTTGGGTGTTGCCATTTTAATTGTGTAAATAATAATAGTTTTGCACTCGATTTATAAACGCGTTAACTTAAACTTAATACAAACACAAAAATCATGACATTTCTATGATAATAATATTAAAAAATATGTATAATTTACACACTTTTATTTTTCAACCGACTTCAAGATTTCGAAGGAGGAGGTTATCAATTCGTCGGGATCTTTGTTTTTGCTTGTATTTTTTTTTATGTATGTTCACCGATTATTCGAAGACGGCTGGACCGATTTGGAAAATTCTTTTTTTGTTCGAGAGAATATACTTCACAGTTGGTCCCATTGTAACCAGATCAGGATCTGATGATGGGATCCTGGAGAAATCGAGGGAACTCTTCAACTATTATAGGCACACCTATAGTGATTTAAGTATTTTTTACAGCAGCTCAAGGGTTTTGGAAAGGTGGATTCTAAGTGAAGTCGGTTCTTTTTTGTTTAAAATTATTATATAGGAGACGTAATCCCACGAAGATGAAAACTGTGATTCCATAATAAGCCGTGGTCTCGTGCACACACACTCACTTTTGACGTTTGATCCAATCACCGCTCGTCCACGAGTTGTATAATGTGTGCGTCTCGCGCGTAAACACGAGGAAAGGCTTATTATGGAATCACAGTTTTTGTCTTAACGGCATTACTTCTCCTTATCGTCGCGACGAGCTGAAAACACGCCAGCCTGCTACCATTCACTACCACTACGTGGCTGGTGTCCTCACATGACCTCAATGTGCACGGGGGTTCACCTCGAAGATCGGCTACGTCAGCCATCTTCGGGCGCACGAGCGCCGAACTACTAACTAGGAGTTGAAGTGGTCGCCATGGTCGAAATCGAAATCGGCCGGAAGGATCGTCATCATCACGTCTCCTTATTTTATATGTCTACCAATTGATGTCAGTCATGTTCATGTCGGTACGACTATGTATGTATGTATGTAGTGTAGTGCGCCTTACCGAGTACAGCGCTATGGCAGCTCCTTATCAAGTAGTCAGTGCTCGCGCGGCGGTGCAGGCGCTGCGGTTGTTACTTACACGTCTGACGTCACGCCACAATCCTCGGTGATTTATCTTCAGTCAATTTAAAGATATCTCACTGTCAGTTCAGTTGTCGATAAGAAGCTACTGCCATAAGATTTTAGTTAGAAATTTACCTTGACGACAACCGAAAACCAGTACCTTTAGCCTAAAAACGTTTCAATTGATAAAAATAGATTTTACGTTCAATTAGAGATCTTGCTAAAAAACTGCGAAAAGCCGACGAAAATACTGGTTCTCGCCTCCACCTCATGGGTATCAGATATGTAGGTTCAGGTACTAGACCTGGGTTTCATTTCAAAGTTAACAGCTCATCGCTTCAGCTAATTGCATTGCGCGCCACCGCCGCTATCAAGTGGTTTCAGCTTTCAACGGAGTTGTTCTATCTACAGTTCACTTATTTACGAACATGTAATTATCCAATTCGAAGTAAGAATAACATTTGGCACAGATTAAATAAATTAAATTACAATGTCAAATGAATAAATAGAATGTCAAATTAATAAATTAAATTACCATACAATTACATTATTATATGATATAAAAATAAAACTTAAAATATAATTAATTACCTATTTAATATTAAAAATAACCGGCCAGTCACCCATGTGAACCATGTTATATTACCACGTAAGTGTTTTGGTGTAATACTGTTAACTTATGTGTAAATAAAGAAAGAAATAAAGAAATGTGACAGAGTAGATAAGAGTTAGTAAATAGCAATTAGTCTTAATTTGTCTAAAGTAATGGAAAGGGTTATGATTTTAGCTGTTTATGAACACTTTTATCTTTTATATGTCTGTAGGTTACCGAGTGGGTCCCACAGGATGGGTACCGGGGCAGAGGCAAACCAAAAAAGAGATGGCGGGATGAATTGGACGCATTCTGTAAAGAGTGGTCGAATTTGTCAACCAACAGGGTCGAATGGGGAAAAGGAGGGGAGGCCTTTGCCTAGCAGTGGGACACCAAATAGGCTAATAAAAAAAAGGTTACCTATTAAAAATCGCTTAGAAATAGTTTGACATACTTGAACTGCATTTGATCTTTTAACTCAGATTTCGACTTAATGGTTCGTCTACAGCAGGTTTAGTTCATCCTAATCTTGTCTAACACCCTATCGTCAGCTTGCGTATAAACAATTGTGTTGCGCAACGGAATGAATTGGCTACGTCGGAGCTAATTTGAACGATAACTCGCAGTTCACGGGAATTATTTATATTATTTCCAGCCGCGGTACTTTGAGGGGTTAGGGTTAGTAGACGAATCTGAGGTATAAAGTATTTGTTCACTGACGAACCTAGCAGCAAGCGGAGCAGCCCGGCGGCAGCGAGTCTAAACAATTTATTATTTACTAGCTTTTGCCCGCGGCTTTGCTCTCGTTAAATTCGAGGTAACACGGTTCCCCTTTCCTGATTTAAAACACAGAAGAGAACTCGGAACAGAATATTATAATAATACGCTTCTGGAGACGATATTATTTGTCTTTATAGCTTATGCACGATTTTTTTGTTAGTCACAAATAGTCCGCATATCAATTTTTAGCTTTCTACCTTGAAAATTGCGGAATGCTCCATACAAACTTCCACCCCCCATTTTAGGGAAGTGGGGGGGTTAAAAAGAGACAAAAAGTAGCCTATGTCACTCTCCATCCCTTCAACTATCTCCACTTAAAAAATCACGTCAATTCGTCGCCCCGTTTTGCCGTGAAAGACGGACAAACAAACACACACATACACTTTCCCATTTATAATATTAAGTATGGATGTTACGCAAGGCTGGGCTGAACGACAACGCCGGTGCTAAACCGAGTAGAATGAACTGGTGTAGTCACAGGGATTATTGTTCCGGGCCGCGGTAGCGGAAGGGATTAAGGTAGACGAAGGTAAATCCAGCCTCAGCTTCGCTGTAATTAGCTACATATATTGAACCAATGTTCATTATTTAATTAAGAAGTATTATTATAAAGCTTGTTTAAGGCTTGTTAGTGAAGAAGTGATGGAATGGAAAACTATTTAATTGATCTAAAAAGTTTTGAATATTACCAACCAGCCTACCTATTTAATAGCAATTATGTTCGTAAAGCAAGTAAAAATACTCGGCAGGCCAAATCTTCGCAATTAAAAGAACTAGCTGTAAGGAAAGGATCACTTTCGCCATAGTTCCATTTAAGCATAAACTGAATATGGAGGATTTACGAGCGTGAGGCTCTCGTTTTGTTTTACGATTTCTGGGGCCGATAATGTCGCAGTTATGACTTAATTACCAACGTTTGAAGGCCGTGCGAAAAAACCGAGGTAAGGCTACATCTTTATACGGACATACCTAATTAATTATTCGTAAATGGAAATGCCGAGGATACCATGATCCTGTTTTTCTTCAGAATAATCGACAATACGAAAGATACTACACGAATTACGTAAGCGCATAGATTAAGTAACAATAATTAGTTTATAAAGTTTTTGTAGAGGTTAGGTATCAGGATCAACCATTCCTACTACGATTCTTGGTCATTGATATACGTACCATAATTGTGTTCAATAAATCAAAACACTTAAGAGCCATGCTCTTGTCGGTGCAACTCAAAGTGGGCTCTCCATAATTGTGTTACCGACACAAAAAGCAGAGGGTAGGAGATCAATCCGCAATCGCGCATCCAACACGGCCAAAACGCCCTGCGGTGCAATTAAGTTACGGATATATAACACCGTCATAAGAATCTTTTTTTTTTATTTACACCACGACGGTGGCAAACAAGCATACGGCCCGCCTGATGCTTAGCAGCTACCGTAACCTATTGACGCCTGCAACTCCAAAAGAGTCACATGCGCGTTGCCGACCCTTTACAAAAAGGAGGATTCACTGTGTTGATGTCTAAAGGAACAAGAAGGTCCCTCATCGTCAACACACTGGGTCCTCTTTGAGCTCTTTGGCAACCTTACTCACCAGCAGGAACACAACACTATGAGTAGGGTTTAGTGCTATTTGGCTGTGGTTTTCTGTAAGGTGGGGGTACTTCCCCAGTCGGGCTCTATACTTATGTATGGCTATGAGGCATAGTCCCTAACACTGAAAGAAGATAACATCTCCTGTTAGAGTGGAGTACGGGAACGCCTTTTTAACCTATAAAAATGACATAAATCACAAGTCCGATTTTATCTTGTAACCTGTTAGAATACAAAATATTATATAAAAAATATTTTCTAACAATTGTTAGCATTGCGCTAGGTATAATACATGTATTTGATTGTTACACATAGAAAAGATTATGTAAGTTTTATTTTTCTCCACCAGGCTATCGCTTTTTACTATTGCAACATAACTTCACATTTTATAACGGTTTTGTCAAGAGCATATGTCGTCTTAGCTATTTGTAATTCGTTTAGAATTCAAGGTCGCTTATATTTTGACAAATTGTTTTCGATTACGCTCACATAATCTATTGACCAAGCTGTTATAAAATGACAGATGATGTTGAAACTGACTGACTGACTGATTGACTGACTGACTGACTGACTGACATATCAACGGACAGCCCAAACCGCTGGTTCTAGAGATTCCAAATTTGGCACGTAGGTTCCTTATAAGGTCTAGGGGTGTACTAAAAAAGCATTTTTCAAAATTCACCCCCTAAGGGGGTAAAATGGGGGTCCAAAGTTTGTATGGCGAAACAAGATTTGTTAGATTTTTTTATTCGAAACTTCACAGGAGTATTCCTAACGATAAATGAGTAAACATGTGTTTCAGGTTTTTTGAAAATTCAACCCCTAAAAGGGGCAAATGTGGTCACAAAGTCTGAAAATCGACATGGGTATCGTATCCTTTGTGAGTACTTATAGTACGCAGGCGAAGCCGCGGGAAAAGGCTAGTTTTATAATAGTATCATTAATCTTTCTTCTTCATCAACAACTCACTCCAAGGTTCTTCCTAAATGATAATAAAGCCGGTCTCGGAGAACTAAGCGGGTCAGTTGCGAATATATGTATTATATCTGCATCTGACCCGCTTACTCCGAGACGCTTCATGTGACCTGCCTTGTCGCTCTTTGCCACGATTTTGTCACGCGACGTGACCGTCGATATGTCTCCCAGCGCGCCGCGCGGGCCCTCGGCGCCGGCTCCGGCGGGCAGCGTAGCGGCGCTACGCCGTAGACGTGTAGGCGCCGTGTTACGTAATAGGTACATAATTTTGCACCTAAGTAATCCCTCCTTAGGTGCAAAATATTAAGTATATTTTTAGTTTCTTGAATACCTACATAAATATAACTATTGCCAATGTCAATCAAAATGGGTTACTTCGTATATAACATATTTCATACACGGTGTCCCGTTTTCATTGTCAGTGTGCCGTATTCTTATTATAAAAACATAAACAAATCATTAAAAATACAAACTGTCTCCAACATAACTCCAACCACACAATCATCAAGTTGAATTATCAATAAATATTCAAGTTGAATAGGAGTTGAATCAGAATAGTTTCCAAGCAATTACTGATATTTCTCATTCAGACGTTTAGGCGCTAGCTGGTGCCGTATTTTAATTTTAAAATACATAAACAATACATTGAAAACACAACTATTTCCAACATAACTCCAACACAACAAATAATCAACCAATATTGAAGTTGTTTTGGAGTTGTATCGGAACAAATTTTTTTTTTATACCACGACGGTGGCAAACAAGCATACGGCCCGCCTGATGGTAAGCAGTTACCGTAGCCTATGGACGCCTGCAACCCCAGAGGATTCACATGCGCGTTGCCTACCCTTTAAGAACCTATACACTCCTTTTTTGAAGAACCTCATACTGTAGCCCGCTGGGAAAACCTCGGCAGGGAGTTCATTCCACAGCCGCAGCATTCGTGGGAGGAAATTCCTCTTAAACCATACAGTGCGCGACCCATTAGGCTCCAGGGTGTGAGGATGAACACCCTGCCGGCGGCGAGCGGTGCGGTGATAAAAGGCTGCCGTGGGCATCATATCAAACAGTTCTTCAGAGCACAACCCATTGTACAAGCGATAGAACACACGTAAGGAGGCAAAGTCTCTCTCTCAAGCAAATTCTGATATTTCTGATTCATACCTTTAGGCGCTAGCTGTATTGCTAATGGGTTGGAGTTGTATTGAAGTTGGATCGTATCTAAACGTGATTTAAAGTTAGAATACGGCCCTTGAGTGTAAAACGTAAAACTAAGGGAGTTGGCATGAAAACAAGCCATTTTGGTTTAATGTACTTTGTTTAGCTTTTTATTTAAGTAATAAAAATAAATGACATAAAAAAACACACAACTGCGACGCGACATGTCTATTACCATAAGATTTTCATCAAACACATTATCAGAAATTTCAAACTTTCTTCTTTTTCTTCTAATACAATAAATTAAATTGATAATAACCGCTTCACCGTTAAGTTATGTATTATTGATTTAGAAATAGGGAGAATAGATATATCCAATATAAGCTGCGGTGACGTCAGCGACCTGTTATCATAGACTATCGAGCCGGCATGTTTGTCAACATGGTTGTACGAAACCCAGAGGTCGCTGGTGGGCGACCGGTCGACCCGCGCGAGAGTTTTGACATCGCGCCTCCTGCGCCCGCGCTCACGGTCGTCGGTCGTCGGTCGACCAATTAATCGTGTTTATTGGCAATGTGGTCCTCGAGCTGTCTTCGCGTCGCCGGACCGGTCGCGGTGATGTATGGCAGGTCAGGGCCGGTTCCGACTCGGATCCGGTTCCGCTTCACCGGCCATGAGAGGCAGAAGTTGCAGATTTTATCCGAGCGGTGTTTCAACTTTAAAATCTTGATTTGTTTTAGATTTGTTCTCAGTATGATCTTTTTTTCTCAACAACGCCATCTTAGGTATTATCAGTAGTATTTAGTACCTACTAGCTTTTGCCCGCCGCTTCGCTCGCGTTAAATTCGGGGTAACAAACCATACAAACTTCCACCCCCCATTTTAGGGAAGTGGGGGGTTAGAAAGAGACAAAAAGTAGCGTATGTCACTCTCCATCCCTTCAACTATCTCCACTTAAAAAATCACGTCAATTCGTCGCCCCGTTTTGCCGTGAAAGACGGACAAACAAACAAACACACATATACACTTTCCCATTTATAATATTAGTATGGATGTTAGACAACTTCTATATATATAACCTTTGCCCGCGACTTCGCCTGTGTGAAATTAGTAATCAACCCCTCGTTTTTCGCCCTCGAGGAATGACTCAGGGAATAAAAACTATCATATGTCCTTCCCCAGAACTAAACCATCTAAATTGGGTTTATTTGTCAGTGGTTATTGATTCCCCACACAAACTTCCACCCTTCTTTTCACTCCCTTAAGGGATGATTTCTCAGAAAAAACTATAACACGAGAAATAAAAACAAGCACAAGTCATTTTTGGTCAAGGTATTGACATTTATAACAAGTTACCCGTCGATGCTTTAAATTTAATAGTTCACACTCTTAAGAAATATTTGAATAATAAACTAATGTCAAAGGGTTATTACAGGGTCGAGGACTATATGACGGACAAAGATGCATGGCCCAAACAAGAAACTACTAGAAAATCATCTAACATTTAGAGGATACAGTTGGCAGGAAATAATATCAAACGTCTTGTTAAGCACTCTGAATTGTACCTGTGTACAATATCAAATAAAAAAACCGGCAGAGAGCGTGTCGGGCCACGCTCAGTGTAGGGTTCCGTAGTTTTCCGTCCGTCACAGTAAGTGTCCCCACTTAAGAGTTAAAATAACACCGCCATGTAGGATATGATATGAGCGTTCCACGTACAGCGACATCTATCGGCAAATTAAGTAAACTATTGCGTGCGAGCTTAAAGTATGGAAGATGATTTTTACGGGATAATTCTTTATTGCGTGAACCGATTTTCACCGTTTTTACTTTATTTGAAAGCACGTCATTACATTGTGATTTCGTAGAAATGACAGGTAGAATAAACACCTGCTTATATGGTTAAATTACAAACTTAATTCAGAAATTATTTTGAAATTTTTTTTCAAAAACTATTCATCCTATCAGGTTCAAAATAATTTTCCTAGAAAGTTTTTATAAAGTTCTACTTTTGAGATTTTTTTCACATTTTAAAAGTTATGATTCAAAAGTTAGAGGGGGGGGGACACATTTTTTTTTACTGCTGGAGCGATTATTTCCGAAAATATTTACATTATCAAAAAATGATTTTAGTAAACCCCTATTCATTTCTAAATACCTATCCAACAATATATCACACGTTAGGGTTGAAACGAAAAAAAAAATCACTCCCCACTTTACGTATAGGGGAGGTACCCTAATAAAACATTTTTTTCCACTTTTTATTTTACCACTTTGTCGGCGTGATTGATATACATATTGGTACCAAATTTCAGCTTTCTAGTGCTAACGGTCACTGAGATTATCCGCGGACGGACGGACGGACGGACGGGCAGACATGGCGAAACTATAAGGGTTCCTAGTTGACTACGGAACCCTAAAAATTAACAAAAAAGGGTCCTACTCCAAAATGAGCAATACGAGTATGTTTGTTTTCCTTATGTAGTGAGAGCGCTGCTGGGCTGCGCAGTAGCAACTTTTTTGCGTCCGTGTGTACACGAATTCTTTGGCGTTTTTGTAGCTGTAAACGTTACTAAGGTATGCCCTTACAAAAACCACAAAGGTGCCCGCACGTAATTCGCATGTCGCTGTAAGTTTCCAAACGGTCTAAAAAAACCCGCTGGAATAACCCTCAGAGGCATATTACTAACAAAACAAAACGTCATTGACTGACTCAGAATTTTAGCTTTTTTTTAAGCTACTGTGATATTGATGTTATTGTTGAGTGATATTTTTATTAAATATTATAATACTTGCTGCAGTTGGGGAAAAGGATCGGTGCGTATACCTACCTACTACCTAGTCAACAGTAGAAGCAGCTATTAAGCGGATGAGTTCTTCAACATGACTTTTACTCCCATGCAATGTAGAGGGTCCAAGATTGTAATATATGTAATATTTATTTGAAATAAGTCTCGACTTGGCGGCGACAACGTTACCGTCAAAATTACTTAAAGTGATGACGTAGTAGATGGAGGTGTTGTTACACATTCTCACTACCTGCCAGCTCAGGTTAGCACCTTACACCGCACGCCGTAGGTAATATCTCGATTTAATTTCATAATTCTTCTTTATAACAATGAGGCGGAAATTTAAGTATAATACAATGTCAAATAGGTATATAATTGTCTATGATATATGAACGTAAGTGCTTAAGGGTGGCAGCTCTACAATTTACTACCGACATTTTTTTTGTTTATTGCTCTACTAGCTACACGACGTCCGTACGCTACAGCCTCTTCTTACCAACTTTTGAGTAGGAACGTTAAGCAAGCCTTCGAGCTCGGTGCACAGCGGCGGCGCAACCCATCCGCCCCAACCCTCCTATCTTAACTATTAAGGTATCTGTACCCACTATACCGTCCAAACTATGACCGTGCCAAACACGGAAGAAAGTGTCTTACGCTAGGCTTTGCCCACTACAACGTGGCCGCGATTCGAAAAATAAACACACACACTGGAAAGACACAGCTCCAACCCAACTCAACTCAACGCTATAACGACATTGACATTTGCTATTCGAACAGATATTCATTCAACATTGGTATCACATTGGTTTCACATTGGTCGCACATTGGTACAACATTGCTACAATGTGCGACCAATGTGTGACCAATGTGAAACCAATGTGATACCAATGTTGAATGAATATCTGTTCGAATAGCAAATGTCAATGTCGTTATAGCGTTGAGTTAAGTTGGGTTGGAGCTGTGTCTGTCCAGTGTGTATGTTTATTTTTCGAATCGCGCGGCCCGTATCAACAGCGATCTGTGCCCGGATGATACCCGTATGTACGGAGTTGTATCGGGTATGAATGCCCGTTTATATAGGTACGTACGTACGAATACGTTGCAAACGCGTGGCAAAAGGGGGTTTAGGTTTAGGGGGTCGACCGTTTAGACACCGTTCCAACACCGTACCGCGCCATGCATTACATGCATAGACCAGACCGGCACCGGCAAAATATTCTCGACATGAATGCTGGACTGCCCGGTCATGGCACGCGAGTGTGTTTTGCATGTGTCGGTGCGGGTACGGTCGTGGTTTGGATCACAGACTAGCAATGAGCATGTGCGAGCGGTAGGACTAGACATGATGTTTTACCTAAGAATCTTGTATCACTCTTGCACTTTGTGCCCCGTTAAATCCAGTGTCAATTTGAGATTTGCGGAGTTAGCATTATCGCAAAAAGGTTTCCAAACATCATCTTGTGCCATAAATTGGTGCAATTATTAAAGAAAATACGGAATAGTAACATATACGAGCGTATAATATCAAAAATAACTAACTAGAATAAAATTAAGAAATATTCAAAAATGCAGTAAAAAGGGGGCAATAGTGACGTGATTGATTGGCGGCATGTCGATATGAGATTGACGATTCAGAGACGAATTTTGTGAAACTCGTGTCATGTTTCTAGGTCCTATTTTCGGTTTAAGCTGAGTCTATCGGTTTCTAAATAGCAGATTAATTTTATATAATTGGATGAAGTAGGTAGGTATATCATGACAAAAGTTCCAAAAATACTCAGTATTATACAAACCTTCGTTACACTTAGTTCCTGCCTAATATTACTGCTTATTTTCATGATTATTCAGATTCTCTCATTTAAATATCTATAAAAGTATCGACCTGCACCCCAACGCTATTAGCACAGATATCTGACATGCAGCTTAGACAATTATTTTTCAAATATACTGGCGCGGGTGTTTTTCATATAAAATGACGTTTATTTCTAGTCTATAAGGCACTGGTCCCACCGCGAGCGAGTGAGCTATGAGCTATCGGCTATTTTCTAGCCCAAGAAACGAACAAAAGATAATCGCTTCCGTGTAAATAAAAGAGAGAGATATATATATATAGTTCATCGCTTGCTGTTCACACTGCGATGAACTATAAATATACATCTCTCTCTTTTATTTACACGGGAACGATTATCTTTTGTTCGTTTCTTGGGCTAGAAAATAGCCGATAGCTCATAGTTACTCGCCCGCGGTGGGACCAGTGCCTAAGGAGCAGAGACAAGCTAACACCTCTTTTGTCTATGGTTTGGACGGTATAGTGGGTACAAACCTTTAAATGTACGAATTACGTGTTTAACTAATAATCATTCTGACAAAGTTTATAATACATACCTATATAACATATATGTAGGTACCCACTTATTTTATTTCAAAATGATGTAATAAATATTACCTATCAGATTATAAGGAAACCATACCTACTGCCAGTCAAACCATTAAATCCTTATCTCAGCATTTCACAACGTGCGCAGATTTTCCTCAAAGATCGTAATCGTGTAGTACGAGGAGGAAGGAAAACATCAAAACACACTTGCCTTGTAAACCAGTCCATGTCTGTAGGTGGATTATCTAAATTAATGGCCTCTCATAAATATCTAACTCGACCCCAAAATGTTTCATGTCTCCTAGCTACAAATTGGATCAGATATATGGGTAGATTAGTAGTTACACCTACCAACAGTCATCCGTTGCACAAAATTATCTTCTATTCTATCTAAATATATAAAAGAAGAAACTGACTGACTGACTGACATATCAACGCACAGCCCAAACCGCTGGTTCTAGAGATTCCAAATTTGGCACGTAGGTTCCTTATAAGGTCTAGAGGTGCACTAAGAAAGGATTTTTCAAAATTCACTCCCTAAGGGGGTAAAATAGGGGTCCAAAGTTTGTATGGCGAATCAAGATTTGTTAGACTATTTTATTCGAAACTTTACAGGAGTATTCCTAACGATAAATGAGTAAACACATGTTTCAGGTTTTTTGAAAATTCAGCCCCTAATCAAATGTGGTCACAAAGTCTGAAAATCAACATGGGTATCGTATCCTTTTTCAGTACTTATAGTACGCGGGCGAAGCCGCGGGAAAAGGCTAGTGCTTACATAAAATTTGAATACAAAGTAGGTACCTACTTAATAAAAGAGGTGACAGAGTAAGCAAGAATTAAGAGTAAGATGTTCCAAGTACTGCGTGGGAACACGAACACTTTCCTTTAATGAAATTCAGACTTCCTCTTCATTAAATGCATGAGTCGTTGTCCTACTACGATCGATACTACCTAGTTTTATCTGTTAGTTGAGTGTCTTCCTATTTTATTCGTTTCCTATAATGTAAAGTCATTATAATTACGACTTAGTCAATTGATACGAAGCTATTTAAGAGGCCTTAGTCCCAAAATGCGCGTATTTTGCGAAATGCATAATTTTTTTCTGAGGTTATAGCACAAATGCTTTATGTTTTTAAATTAACTTTTAATGCATATAATAGTCCGTACTTTTGTCTAGACGGCCATGGGAAAACAAATACATTTTTGAGAAAAAAACCTGAAAATGGCTTCTCTTGTCAGGCCTCTTCAGAGTTTGCAGTTAGACGTCTGGTTTTTTTCAGATTACTCAAATAAAGGGAACCTTTCTTATAAAATTTGAATACAATTCAATTCAGTATATTGTGTTCAAGACGGCCATGGTAAGAAAAATTTAAGATTCATCTTGGATAATAGACAAAATACCTTCTGAATATTGCAAATTCTTTGATGAAAACAGGTTTACATCTAACTTTTTTTAACGGAAGTCCTATAAATATTCTGCCCTAAAAATATAAATGTATCAAAGTTCAGCTATAGATCTACCACGAAAAAATTATCATTACTGTAAAGCAAAATTTAAATATAGTTCAATTTTTTGAAGATGACTCTAAATCGGTTCAAAACTTGATAAAACACATCGCGTCGTCGCCTCTGGCTCAGCTCAGTATGGAACGAGAGCTCACAGACGACGGACCTGTGCTAAATCGTCCTACGCGCATTAAGTAAGTTTGCCAGCAAGATACACTAAGAGGCCACTAAAACGGTTAACCTTGTATGAAATCCCCAACACGTAGTGACCTGTTTCCATTACCCTATAGTTGCGAGAAGTGCGATTGAATTATAAAGATCCTTGAAATATTTACTTTACTTAATACTATTAAATGTTTTTTTATTTGAAAACTAGACAATTTTGTCAATATCGTCATGGAAGTCATTTTCGACTAACTCGGGGTTGCAGATTTTAAAAATAATGTTTATTTTAAAATCAAAGATGGCGGACATACACTTTATGGTAAAAATCGTTATGGTAGTCATTTCCGATTAATTCAGGGGTGTAGATTTCGGAAAAAAGGACGGTTTTAAAATCAAAGATGGCGGAAACGGAAAATTTTGGCAAAATCGTCATGGTAGTCATTTCCGACTAATTCGGGTGTGCAGATTTCGAAAATAATGTCTATTTAGAAATCCAAGATGGCGGTCAAACACTTTATGGTAAAAATCGTTATGGTAGTCATTTTCGATGAATTCAGGGGTGTAGATTTCGAAAATAAGGACCGTTTTAAAATCAAAGATGGCGGAAACGGAAAATTCTGTCAAAATCGTCATGGTAGTCATTTCCGACTAATTCGGGTGTGCAGATTTCGAAAATAATGTCTATTTAGAAATCCAAGATGGCGGTCAAACACTTTTTTGGTAAAAATCGTTATCGTAGTCATTTTTGATTAATTCAGGGGTGTAGATCTCGAAAATAAGGACCGTTTTAAAATCAAAGATGGCGGAAACGAAAAATTCTGTCAAAATCGTCATGGAAGTCATTTCCGACTAATTCGGGTAAGCAGATATCGAAAATAATGTCTATTTTGAAATCCAAGATGGCGGTCATACACTTTTTTTGTAGAAATCGTTAAATCGAAAATGAAGACCGTTTTAAAATCCAAGATGGAGGAAATGGAAAATTTTATCAGAATCGTCATGGTAGTCTTCGACTAATTCGGGAGTGTAGATTTCGAAAATAATGTGTGTTTTAAAATCCAAGATGGCGCCCATACACTTTTTACTTAAAAATCGTAATTGACGACATTTTTGTTTAATTCAGGGATGAAAACTTCGAAAATAAGGACCGTTTTAAAGTCAAAGATGGCGGAAACGGAAAATTTTGTCAAATTCGTCATGGTTGTCGTCTTCGACTAATTCGGGTGTGCAGATTTCGAAAATAATGTCTATTTTGTAATCCAAGATGGCGGTCAAACACTTTTTTGGTAAAAATCGTTGCATTGGAAATAGAGACCGTTTTAAAATCCAAGATGGCGGAAATGGAAAATTTTGTCAAAATCGTCATGGTAGTAATTTTCGACTAATTCGGGTATGCAGATTTTGAAAATAATGTCTATTTAGAAATCCAAGATGGCGGTCATACACTTTTATGGTAAAAATCGTTATGGTAGTAATTTCCGATGAATTCAGGGGCGTAGATTTGGAAAATAAGGACAGTTTGAAAATCAAAGATGGCAGACATGGAAAATTTTGTCAAAATGGTCATGGTAGTCAATTTGGACTAATTTGGGTGTGCAGATTTCGAAAAAAAATCTATTTTGAAATCCAAGATGGCGGTCATACAATTTTTTGGTAAAAATTGTTAAATCGAAAATAAAGACCGTTTTAAAATCCAACATGGCGGAAATGGAAAATTCTGTCAAGGTCGTCATGGTAGTCGTCTCTGACTAATTCGTGGGTGTAGATTTCGAAAATAATGGGTGTTTTAAAATCCAAGATGGCGGCCATACACTTTTTACTTAAAAATTGATTTTCAAACGGTCCTTATTTTCAAAATCTATACCCCTGAATTAATCGAAAATGACTACCATAACGATTTTTACCAAAAAAGTGTTTGACCGCTATCTTGGATTTCTAAATAGACATTATTTTCGAAATCCGCACACCTGAATTAGTCGGAAATGACTACCGTGACGATTTTGACAATTTTTTCCTTTTCCGCCATCTTTAATTTTAAAACGGTCCTTATTTTAGAAATATACATCCCTGAATTAATGGAAAATGACTACTATAACGATTTTTACAAAAAATGTGTATGACCGCCATCTTGGATTTAAAAATAGACATTATTTTCGAAATCTGCAAACCCGAATTAGTCGGAAATGACTACCATGACGATTTTAACAAAATTTTCCATTGCCGCCATATTTAATTATAAAAAAAATATTTTTTTCGAAATCTACACCCCTGAGTTAATCGAAAACGACTACCAGGACGATTTCTCAGAAAAAAGAGTATATCCGCCATCTTGGATTTTAAAACAGACATAATTTTCGACATCTACACCCTCTAAGTAGCCGAAAATGAAACATGACAATTTTTTAAGAATAAAGTGTATAACCGCAATCTTAGATTTTAAAACGGACATAATTTTTGAAATCTACACCCCTTAATTAGAGGATTTTAAAATTTTCGAATTTTACACACACTAATTAGCAGAAAAAGACTACCGTGCCGATTTTTCAGAATAAAGTGTATAACCGTCATCGTTTTTTTTGCAATATATTTGGGACAAAAAACAGTAACACACGAGATTGTGGCTAATAGTAACAATACAAAAATTACAAAGTGTGAGACCAACGACAATGTCCACAGATTCGAGATTGATCTTGGATTTTAAAACAGACATAATTTTCAAAATCGACATCCCGTAATTAGCCAAAAATCACTCCCATGACGATTTTTCAGAAAAAAAATTATAAATTCAATCTTGGATTTTAAAACTATAGGTATAGGTAGGGTCGGCAAAGATAAAATGCGTGTTAACAGTTCAACGATGTATTCAAGTGAAGCGAGAATCATACTGACTTTGAATGAATGATTGTTTGAGTGAATGAATGTATTTATACAGTGAATGAATGAATGAATAAAAGGTACACTTGGATTTTTGTGATATACCAACAAAAACAGACATAATTTTCGAAATCTAGATCCCCTAATTAGCCGAAAATGACTCCCATGACGATTTTTCAGAAAAAAATAAATAAATTCGATCTTGGATTTTAAAACAGACATAATTTTCGAAATCTACATCCCCTAATTAGCCGAAAATGATTAACATGACGATTTAACAAAAAAGTATATTTCCGCCATCTTGGATTTTAAAACAGACATAATTTTCGACATCTACACCCTCTAAGTAGCCGAAAATGACTACATGACGATTTTTCAGAATAAAGTGTATAATCGCCATCTTGGATTTTAAAACGGACATAATTTTCGAAATCTACACCCCTTAATTAGCCGAAAATGACTACCATGCCGATTTTTCAGAATAAAGTGTATAACCGCCATCTTGGATTTAAAAACGGACATCATTTTCGAAATCTACACACCCGAAGTAGTCGAAATTAGCTACCATGACCATTTTTACAATAAAAATTATTTCAGCCATATTGGAATTTAAAATAAACCTAATTTTCGAAATTTATTATACTTTTAATTCGAAAAGTATCTCCCAACAGTCCCTAATGATTATGTGATTACCCGTCATTGGTGTTAGATGCGTATATTTCCTTTAAACATACTTTAATTAGTAGTATCTTCCATATAAAAGAAAATAAATAGCACAGGCTATTTACTGTGTGTAACTTATGCGTAAAACGAATTTTTCTTGTAATTGAAGTTGAAAACGATCAAAATCGTTCGATCGTCGATGATTGCCAGCGGTCGCGTACTGAGCGCTACCGCCATCTATCGAGTAAGATTTCGTGAAATTGAGGAACGTTCATGGGACTAAGGCCTCTTAAGTTCAACATTTATTTCCATATTATTTTCTCAGATAGGTATACTTACTTATGAACTGGCTTTGAGCAACTTCTATGTAAGTACTTAATATTTAACTGGAAATTATATTTTGCTAAATCACATTAAATCCAATACTATTTATATTGTATAGAGAGTGTCTCTATAATGTATCACTCATTAAATTAAATGTATTTAAAAATCTGACTGCAGGTAGTAGTATCGCAAACGATTACATTTTTAATATGACCAATTATATAATTTATGTCACTTCCACAGTCGAGACAAATCTAATGACATCTAACACGTCGTAATCCGTCGAACGAGTAGGCTGTAGCACAGATTATATAATTGTAGGTAGGGCGTGCCAAAGAAATGGACATAAGGTCAGGTGGGGCAAGTAAGTGAAACCCCCGGGTAAGGGGAACACGTGTAGGTATGGAATTTGTATACTGTTTCACTGTCCCGGGACAAAATAAACTATGATTCCCTTACCCCAACTTACCTTACATAAGTACATTCTCTCGAAACAACATAAACGTCTTTCGCCAGTCGGGCAATAAGTAGTGTCCGACCGAAGTTTCGGTTTGGTTTCGGTTTCGGCCAATTTCGGCCAAAAAAGTGATTTTGGCCGAAGTTTCGGTTTCGGCCGCGGCTCTCGCATCGGGAGCGCTCGGCTTAATTCGGGCGCGCTAGGTATAGGTAATGCATCGGCGGCCGGCCCAGCTGGGACCATAGACATATAAAATAAGGAGACGGAATCCCACGAAGATAAAACTGTAATTCTATGGAATCATTATGATAAGCCGCGATCTCGTGCACACACACTCACTTTTGACGTTTGAACCAATCACCGCTCGTCCACGAGTTGTATATGTGTGCGTGTCGCGCGTAAATACGAAGAAATCGGCTTATTATGGAATTACAGTTTTGTCTTTACGGCGCTACGTCTTCTTATTTTATATTTCTATGGCTAGGACCAGCAGCGACAGTAGTATGCATGCAGTTTGTGACGTTTGTTTGTGAACCACGTGGCGCGCGACAAAATATGTGTGTTTATTTATTAAATTATTATTTACTTTTTAGAATCTGTTACTGCATTTTATGCTGTGATTATGATTAATGAACAATACGTTTGATATTATGATTGTGAATTTAGTTTAGACGTGATAAGAATAGGTTGTTTGTTTTGAATAATATAATACCTATGCCGCGAATTAGTGAAGTCTTGATAACTGCAGTAAAAGAATACCTTATTAACCCTATGACTATCCCTTTTCATAGTTTTCCTCTAATTCTATCAATTTTCATTAAAGATAAACGTTTTTTATTATGTTTAACAAAAAAAGTAACTGTTCTCATATAAGAAATCCTTGCCTTACCTTTACCTTTTTCTTACGATTTGTACAGTAATTTTGAATATTTTGATACGTCTTCAAAAATTTCGGTTTCGGTTTCGGCCGAAATCAGAAAAAAAACGAATATTCGGTTTCGGTTTCGGCTAAAAATCGTGTTTTGGTCGGACACTAGCAATAAGCTAATTGGCTATTGGAGCGTAAGACACTAGCATTCTACTAGATCTAATTCTCTACGAGAAAGAGGAACAGCATGACGTGCAGAGTGCGGCTGGCAGTTGACTCGTTTAGATGTTGTTGACATTTTTATTGCAGAATCTAGTTTAGTTGCTATTCTGATGCCACTACCCTAGTCAAATATTATAGCGTGAGATAAATACGTAAGCACACGTGACTACTGTCGTTATCATATCACGCTCGTGGAGCGGCAAACGGCAGTGGGTGGCTGTGCTGTGATGATGGTGTGACTGGTTGTTTGTCGTTATGCGCAGCGCGGGATTATCGGTGGGAAAATGCGGAGTATGTGGAGTAGTTTGGTAGTTTTGGTACTATTCACTCCATAACTTCAAAGTACAAGTTTGTTTTTTGCTGTTACAAACTTTAACCACCGGTTTTTCACTAGAGCCAATTTAAAGGTTAATAAAAAATAACACATACACATAGACACTTCATTTATTAACTAATAGCGTATTTTATATAGTTTTAGGAAGTACTAATAACTCCATGTCGACAAAGTAGCCCTTTTCCCACAGAGTCAGAAAAAAGTAGTTCAGGATCGAGATCCAGATTTCACTCTGCATATTTTACTCACTCATTACTAAGTTGTCTGAGATGACGTAGTCCCAACAGCATCTTAATATACTTAAAGAAAATTGCTGACAGGTTTGAGAGTTTGAGTGTCCGATCTTAAAGCGTTGGACCGAGCAAATTAAAAGTTTAACCAAAGGAGATCGTCAATTCCAGGCCCACTTGCGATATGGTCTCGTATAAAGTTTGGTCTTCAATTTAAAGCAAATACCCATTTTATTACGAAACTAGACAAAATATTGCATGAAAATAAAACGGGAATTAGAAATGAAAAATAAAAAGTAATTTCGTTGATCCTTCCGCCATTCAAATAGTGCTAAATAAATTGTTAATGTCTTTACAGCATTGACATAAGGTTAACTTCTCCTGAGCCGAGACGAAACGGACATTTTCAGTAAGGAGTTACGTTTATTTTGCTAATCTTGTTTATGATTATAGTTTGACACTATTAATGTATGACGTCACCGTCATCTATGTCTGCCGCATGAAGTTATAATTTGAAACTGGAGTGTGCTCTTCGGCCACAAGGTGGGGCCGAAGGAGTTGGTGGTATGGGGGGGATGCGTCTCGTTTTGACTATTTTTCTATTAAGTAATGTCTGATACTACCATGGATTTCTAAAAAGTGGATGTAATTCTTGCACTTTTTCCCTAACCACAGTTTACAAAGTCCATCTGATGTTCATCTAAAACCGTACCGTATTACCGTGTAAAACAGTCGTTCATAGGTAACTAGAAAAAACGGTCCGATAGAGGGCATAATATGGGGGCGGTGTTTCACTCGAATTCGTTACAAAATTGACATACATTGACATTTTGACTTGTTGTCATGCTGGCATTATTGTCTAATGACGTCATAACTCCCTAAGTCGAAGCGGACGCGGCTCCCTAAATTACTCTCTCTTTCGGCCTTGCTTTTTGGCCCAAGAGTGTGCTCCGGTTTAAAATTATAACTTCATGGATGCTAGTAGGAGCGCACTAACAGTGATAAACCTTATCTCTTTGTAATAAAGTCTACGATTGTTTAGTTAATAGTAGCAATGATGGTTTGACAGCCATTATCATTGTTTACCCAAATACAAGAAATCTGCGGCAGGATCAATATATGACTTTTTATTATTTTATTATGATTTCCGTTTCATTATCATGTCAGATTTTGTAGAAATTCTTTAAAAACAGGTATTTATTTTATTCTATACTTTAAATCATAAACATGTACGCCTAAAAATATTGTCCTTATCACAATCATGTTTTTACATCCCGATTTCTCAATTTTCCCGTTACATTTCATGATTATTTTATGACCACCCTGATCTAGAAATTAAAGCGAATGTTTTGATATCTATTTCATAATTATACGCATCGTTATGATCTGGGGCAAATCGCCTAATAAAAATTGACGATCTCCTTTAATACAGGTGTAGTCACCTGCAAAAATATCTTTAAAATCGAAGGCCGCAAAAGTAACTGCCTCGTTCAATGACAATGCAATATTGAGTTGATATGTACGTAACCTATATTTAATTGAATGCCCAAAATCCTTAAAGCAACAAAAACAAATAAGTAATTCCTTTTTGCTAAATATCCTATGATACATAGCCACGTGACATAATACAGCGCAAAATGACTGTTTACTATCTCGTGCCACGTATTACATTCCGCATATAATATAAATGACATATATCAATACGTATTAAACACAAATCTGTACTTACGAGTATACGATGTCCCATTGTTTCCATTGTCAGTAGAAAATACCTTTCCGATAAGTTATCATTTCTAGTAGTGATATCTGATACGCGCTGTCATCGAACTGTTTTATCAAGGTTTGATCTGATGATGACGCTGACAACTGAATGTTACTGATTGTCGATAAAAAACGCTTACAATCCACTCCAATAACAAGAAGTGGAAAACCTTTACGCTTTAACCGTCGATATTTCATTGTACAATTAAAAAGCAAGTAGCAACCTACTACACTAGTACTAGTGGTACATTTTGTTTTTCCGCGTATTCAGTGTTTACATTTTTGCAGTCAATTCTAGTAGAGTGTAATTAAAATTATATAAAACGGTTGTTAATTTAATAACCTAATAGTCGCCCTAGCGCATTAAATACAATATGATTTTATACAAAACGAAATGCTGTTCATGTTGGTATTCGTTAGCAATAAAATAAAAAAATAAACAAAGGGGCTTTTAAAGTAATAAGGATAATTTGATCACATTAAGCAAAAAAATGATAATCACCATTTTGATTGCGCAGTTAATAACTAATCTGTTTTGTAGGTTTTTTACAGAATGTAAACAAACAAAACTTCGTCGGCATTCTAATTCTATCAATGTCTCCGTGGGAACAATTATTCAGGAACCCACAGTCACGGGGTTCTAGGTTCTAGGCACAGAATAATTGAATAGTTGCATGTTCTAGTTGCGATGATTTATTGGTATGTTGACCATTACACACCACGACACCACCAGTTTTTGCATCTCATATTGTCATTTTACTATTTCTTTATCTCCGCTACCCAAGGTTGTCTGGAAGACATCGCTTATTAGCGATAAGATCGCCGGTAGTTTGCCTCTGTTCATTCATATGTAATAGGTTTAGTAGGTATATTGTGTTTTACACGCCATCGTATGCTACGGGGGCCATAGGTGCAGACCGCAAGATTTTTTGTTAAGGAAAATGCTGGTTCCGCGCCTGTACACACCCGTTAGGCCGTTAGTTTATAATAGGAGTAGTGTAGTAGTAGTTTACTACTACTACAACTAGTGTTTTAACACTTTATTGCACAAAACAAGTAGATGCCTCTTTATCATACCTCTTTCAGTACTTAAAATTACAGGCACTAGATAAATTAAAAGATCTCCGTCAGATACAACTTGCTAACTTGACAGGATTGGATCACGTGAATGAGGCTACTTCATTATCTTAGCAATTAACAGCTGTTTTACCAATTAAGTCGTGTATTATGTAACCAATGTGTCAGCTGCTTTGTTTAGTTCATGTTTTCCTGGAGACTAAAATAGAGTTTACCCGCATCTTGAGTAATTAATGTAATTATGTAACTAGTTGTTTGCGCCGTGTCACGCAAGCACGTGGGTTGTGGCTCCTAATCTCCGGAGATTGTGACGAGTGGAAATAGCAGAAGCAACGTTACTGTGAAACGGCCGGTGTCATATGATGTGAGCTTATAAGCCTTTAAGCTTACGCTAATTACATGATTCAGAATGTGCGTAGGTGGATCGTACACAGCAAATAGGTTTACTTATCTCCTGGGGCCGTATCGTAATTTAACTTCAAAACACGTTTATACACGATCCAACTTTAATACAATTCTAATCCATTAACAACACAATACAACTAGCGCCTAAACGTCTGAATCAGAAATATCAGAATTTGCTTGAAAATTATTCCGATGCAACTCCAATACAACTTTAATATTGCTTGATTATTTGTTGTGTGTCGGAGTTATCTTTGAGATAAATTGTGTTTTTAGTGTATTGTTTATTTATTCTAAACTAGCTGTACCCGCGGCTTCGCCCGCGTGTGTGGGAGGTTTTGTAATTTTCATTTACTATCCAGGCCATTTGGGTAGAATTTACACGTTCTACATATAAATATCTATCTAAATGTATTACTAAATCCGTGATAAAGATAGCTGACTAAAAGGCGTGCGTCGAGACCTGCGAATGCTAATGGGCGAGTTCTTGCAGGAGAATATGCTTCGAACAGAGGGTCAAACGCTGAAGGTACTGGCGCGAGGTAGCGTGTGACCGCAACGTCCCAGCGAAAACTGCTTTTGCAAAATCTAATTAGGCCAAGGGCAGCAAGAATTGTTTCAGCAGGAGCATGAAAGGGTTCCCACAAAACTCAATGGTCAAGTTTTTTGGTGAACCCGAACGCCGAAGCCGTGATACGGTGAGCGGCAATATCGCGAAAGCCATAGGGCGAGTACCGCGCAGGACCCAGGCCCGGAGGATCGCAGCGAGAATTGCTTCAGCAGAAGCAGCATGTCAGGGACCGCACATACTTCAATAGCGAAGTGTCTTAGCGAACTCGAGGGCTGCGGACACGTGGGTGAGTGGAAATGTATGTGAAAGTCAAAGGCTGAGTACCGCGTAAGGTTCAGGCTCGGAACATCGCAGCGAGAGAACTTCTTCAACATCATCATGACAGGGACCGGACATAACTTAAAGGCGAAGTGTCGTAGCGCACCCGAAGGCCGTCGCTCGACGGTGAGCGGCAACGTCCGAGAAAGCCAAAGGCCGAGTACCGTGTAGGGCCCAGGTCAGCATCAGTACCATGACAGGGACCGGACATATCTCAATGGTGAAGTGTCTTAAGGCCCGAGGATGAGTGGCAATATCTGCGAAAGCCATAGGCCGAGTACCGCGTAGGCCCAAGCCCAGAGCGCCGCAGCAACATGATATAATCCGGACAAAACTCAATGGCGAAGAATCTTAGCTAATCTGAGTGCCGGAGGCCCGAAGGTGAGCGGCAATGTCTGCGAAAGTCATAGGCCGAGTACCGCTTATTTAGGTCCAGGCCCGGAGAGTCGCAGCCAGAATTGCTTCAGCAGCAGCAGCATGACAGGGATCGAACATATTTCAACGGTGAAGTGTCATAAGGCCCGAGGGTGAGCGGCAATGCCTGCGAAAGCCATAGGCCGAGTACCGAGTAGGCCCATGCCCGGAGCGTCGCAGCGAGAATTAATTCAGCAGCAGCGTGACAGCTAGCAGCTGTAATTGCTAGATTCATGACTACCCATTTTAGGGTTCCGTAGCCAGAATAGTAAAAACGGAACCCTTATAGTTTTGGTCAGGTCCGTCTGTCCGTCCGTCCGTATGACACAGCCATTTTACTCGGAAACTATAAAACGTATCTTAATAAAATTTAAACATAAGGTGTAGTTTGTATGCCGCTATTTAGTTATGTAGTGAAATTGCAGAAAAAAATATTTTCAGGGAGGGCGCTCCATACATGTAACTAAATAAAAATAAATTACTAAATATCAACATGTTTCACATCAATCGATAGGTCTTTAAGAATAAAATTGAGATTTCTTTGAACATCTTGTGATTAAGTAAATAATTTCAGAAATAATCGCTTCGAAAGTTGGAGAAATAGCGTTTAAAAAATATTTAACCCGCAATCCTTAAATTGGGAAAGCATTTAAAATTTCCATAGTTTAAACCTCGGCGGAACGCAACAGACCGAATCGCTTAATTTAATCTAAAGACGTCCTTAAATAATGTTTGTATACAGTATACAGGGTACCTATACAGCGCCATCTGTGACCACTTTTGAGAACTATTTTTTTATGAAAATTATGTTTTTTATTAAGCAGAATAAAAACTACCCTATATGTTGCTCCGGGGTATAAACTGTTACTATACAAAATTTCATAACATTCTGTGCAGTAGTTTTTACGTAGTGCGCGGACAAATTCACAGACAGACAGTCAAGAATTCCAAAAATCACTGAAATGTATTCAGTCAACGTTTCTAAGACCCCCCGAATATGTTTTTCTAGAATATCTTCAATGTACATTTTTTTTCTCCTTACGCGTTTATTATACGTATAGATTTAGAATAGGTACGGCATCTTATGTCACAATCAATTAACCTGTGTGATAAAATCATAAATGGGAGGTTTCCAGAATCGATTTTTCCACAGTTGGTGGCACGTGACTACAGCCGTCAAAATTCACTAATAATAAAAATATGATGAACTAAACGTGATTGGTGAATTATGACAGCTACACCTCTAGCCATGGAGCAGCCACCTGTGAAAAATCGATTTCGGAAACCCCCCTAATGAGGTATTATATAATGCAGACAATTTGTTGTCCACACTCAAGAGTGACGACTTTTATTTTAAAATAAAATCTAGGTAAATCCACGTTTATTTACCTCTGTTCATATCTATACATATAATAAAGCTGAAGAGGGTCGAAAGTCTGTACATGGAAGATAATCGAAAAAAAGTTGGCTGGGGATACTTAGAATCCATAACAGAACACGTTCCAACAATTTTTAGAATTTTTGTCTGTTTATCTGTTTGTCTGTTTATCTGTTTATCTGTTTATCTGTTTGTCTGTTTATTTGACCGCGCATCACGTGAAAACGGCTAAACGGATATCGATGAAATTTTGAATAGAGATAGTTTGAGTCCCGGGAAAGGATAATGTATAGTTTTAATCCCGAAAATCAACCCTGGTGGGGGTGAAAATGGGGTTGAAAGTTTGTATGGAGAATTTTTAACAGCTGAAACGATTTAGATAGAAATGAGTATGGAGATAATTTGAGTCTCGAGAAACGTCATAGGATAGTTTTCAAACCCTTGTGGGGGTGAAAAGGGGGTTGGAAGTTGGTATGAGGATTTTTTTACCGCTGAACAGATTTAGATGAAAATTGGTATAGAGATAGTATGGGTCTCGAGAAAGGACAAAGGATAGTTTCATCTTGAACCCCCCCCCCACCTTACTTTAGAACCGTAGGTCCAAAAAAAAAAAAAAAATAATGGAAGTGAAGCCTGAAAGGTACTTTCAATAAAAACTATCTATCTATACATCTATCACGTGAAAACGGCAGAACGGATTTTGATGAAATTTTGTGTAGTGATAGTTTGAGTCCCGGGAAAGGACAAAGATTACTAATTCCTCAGATACTTTCATGCTTAGACTGATTTGACGGGAGGATCGATTTGGATGATATTTGCCGTGGACATGAACGTATAAATACAAAAGTGGTCCTGTATCGTCCGATATACACCTACTATTCTATGTCGTTTAAATCATGCCAATAAAAATTAATAGGATAAATCCATCTGTCAACTTTACTTCAAGTTCCGCCTCCAGGGTAGCGGGAGAGAAATTAGGGGTGAATTAGCCGCTTACTGACACAGACCGAATTCCACGCGGGCGGAGCCGCGGGCACAGCTAGAAAAATTTGAAAAAATAATGGAAGTGACGCCTGAAAGGTACTTTCAATAAAAACTATCTATACATATAATAAAGCTGAAGAGGGTCGAAAGTCTGTTCATGGAATATATTCGAAAAAAAGTTGGCTGGAGATATTTAGAATCGATAACAGAACACGTTCTAAGAATTTTCAATAGTTAACGGCTGAACGGATAATGCTGAAATTTTGTGTAGAGATGGATGGATGGAGTCCCGGGAATGGACAAAGAATAGTTTTCATCCCGAAAATCAAACCTGGAAGGGGTGAAAAGGGGGTTGAAAGTTTGTATGTTGAAAGTTGGTATTGAAATAATTTGTAATTTTATGGTCAAGGTGTTCATATTTATAACATGTTACCCGTCGATGCTTTAAATTTACCTTTACCCGCTCGCTCTTAAGAAATATTTGAAAATGTCATGAATGTCAAAGGGTTATTGCAGGTTCGAGGACTATATATGACGGACAAAGATGCATGGCCCAAACCAAAAAACTACTACAAAATCATCTAACATTTATAGGACACCGTTTAGGTACGAAAACATATCAAACGTTTTGTGAAGGAGTCAGATTAGGATTTATCAACCGACTTCAAGATTTCGAAGGAGGAGGTCATCAAGTCGTCGGGATCTTTGTTTTTGCTATTTTTTTTTTTTTTTTATGTATGTTCACCGATTATTCGAAGACGACTGGACCGATTTGGAAAATTCTTTTTTTGTTTGAAAGAGTATATACTTCACAGTTGGTCCCATTGTAACCATGTCAGGATCTGATGATGGGATCCTGGAGAAATCGAGGGAACTCTTCAACTATTATAGGCACACCTATGGTGATTTGAGTATTTTTTACAGCAGATCGAGCATTTGGTGTTGGAAAGGTGGATGCTTAGTGAAGTCGGTTCTTTTTTGTTTAAAATTATTTTTCTTTATAATTAAACAATAGGTACATTATCTGTCTCTCAAGCTGTTTTGATATGTCTTCTTGAAGAACTACGCATTATTTTGTATCTTTAAGATCTAATAATGTATTACTGTTTTGAAAAAAATAAGTCCCGTCGAATTTATTTTCGATCACTTCTTAAGCCAGAGGTGTAGGGTTAGAACCGGTGGTAGTTTTGGAACGAAGTTCCTTATCGGACGGTTCGCGGATGGGGGCCTAGGCGAAAAAAAGTCACGTGACCGTTACGAAAAAGCGTCACGTCACGAAAACGCGACACCCATACGATTGAGAAACATGTAAAATGGAATGAAATAAAAAATATATAAAATAGAATAAAGTGAAGTGAAGTGTAGTGAAACTGAGAAGTGACAAAGTGATAAAAGTGAAAAAAGTAGAGTATTTTAAAAATGTCGAAAATGTCAAAAATGTCGAAAATGTCGAAAATGTCAAAAATTGCGAAATTGCGAAATTTCCAAAATTTCCAAAATTTCCAAAATTTCCAAAATTTCCAAAATTTCCAAAATTTCCAAAATTTCCAAAATTTTCAAAATTTTCAAAATTTCCAAATATTTTAAAATTTCTAAAAAATGCAAAAAAATTAAAACCACAAAATTTACGAAAAATTCAAAAATTAAATAACAACTTCGTACCAATCGCACTCGATTCACACACTTTTCACGACACTCACGTATTTTATTTTTCTCTGACGTTCATTAGTGCATTGTAATGTGCTTACATTGACGATCTACATTGACGATCTACACCAATATCATAAATCCTCTATTCCGCGTTCGGAACCGTATGTAATTAATTACCAACATTATTGCAACCAGTAACGTAACATCAGTGTATTATCTGTGACAGTGTGGTAAAAACGTATGAAAATTCATTACCTACGGCAACGTAATGAAAATCCGCCCCCCCGACCGCCGGCGCATATGTCGGCGGCGTATGTTGGTCATGGCGGTGTAATGGCGGTCATTCTAATGGTTTCAATGGATTTTTAATATGTGTATAGGTAAAGCAGTGTATGCTTCTGTACATAATTAGGCCTTATTACGTAACAGTTACATCGCCATGACCGTCCGTGTGTCCGCGATCTAGCTCAGTTACCGTTCGCACTAGAAAGCTGAAATTTGGTGAGGCCTGATAAGAACTTTCAATAAAAACTATATTGAATAAAATCGGTTCAGCCGTTTTTAAATTATTAGTCAAAAACGCATAGTGAAAGGAAGTGCCGAATAGTAAAATGACGTAAGCGCCGCCAAATAAACGACCCCAGCCAGGTTATAAGTAGCCTATAAAAATTCAACGGTTAAAAGGCGGCAGGTAGCCACTACACTCGATTGAGTTAAATTTGCATGGGTCATGGACGCCCCCCCCCCCCCCTCCAAGTGCACCTCAAACAGAAAAAAATCATTTCTGCATTTGTGACCCCCCCCCCCAAATTCAACCGCGCCTGTTCTTACCTTTCATGCTTTGACTGATTTGACGGGAGGATCGATTTGGATGATATTTGCCGTGGACATGAACGTATAAATATAAAAGTGGTCCTGTATCGTCCGATATACACCTACTACTCTCTATGTCGTTTAAACCATGCCAAAAAAAAAAAAGTATTCATTTATGAGTGTAGTTTCATTTAGTGGTAATTGTAAAATATTTTATCAGGACTACTGTCCTCTAGCGTATCCATCTGTCAACTTTACTTCAAGTTCCGCCTCCAGGGTAGCGGGAGAGAAATTAGGGGTGAATTAGCCGCTTACTGACACAGACCGAATTCCACGCGGGCACAGCTATATTGAATAAAATCGGTTCAGCCGTTTTTGAATTATCAGTCAAAAACGCATAGTGAAAGGAAGTGCCGGATAGTAAAATGACGTAAGCGCCGCCAAATTTCCCTTAATAAACGACCTTTTGAACGGATGTTTTGTAACAGGGCGGCAACTACAAAACTCTACACTGAGCATCGCCCGACATGCTCTTGGCCGGTTTTTTTTGCATTGTTATCCCAGAAATCACCCCTTAAGGATAACTAATTCCAATTCAAGAAAATCCCCAGCAAGGTTATACGTAGCCTATAAAAATTCAACGTCTAAAAGCCGAATAGAAAAAAATCATTACTGACCCCCTCAAAAAATCATTTCTGCATTTGTGACACCCTAAATTTCAACCGCGCTGCAACCGCGCCTGTTTCTTACCTTTCATGCTTAGACTGATTTGACGGAAGGATCGATTTGGATGATATTTGCCGTGGACATGAACGTATAAGTACAAAAGTGGTACTGTATCGTCCGATATATACACCTGCTACTTTATGTCGTTTCAATCATGGCAAAAAAATTTAAGTATTGCTTTTTGAGTGTAGTTTAATTTAGTGATAATTATAAAAAAAAATATCAGGACTACTGTCCTCTAGCGTATCCATTTGTCAACTTTACTTCACGTTCCGCCTCCAGCGTAGCGGGAGAGAAATTAGGGGTGAATTAGCCGCTTACTGACACAGACCGAATTCCACGCGGGCGGAGCCGCGGGCACAGCTAGTAATCATATATTTATGTAGGTTGATATATGCAAAAGGTTTAGTGTGCTGTGTTTTAATATTTAGGTGTGCTATAAAGAGGATTTTATTTTTTGTGTAGGGATCAAGTAATTCGTTTATCTACACTCACATTGTAATTCCTCTGAAATGTGTCCAAAAACGGTAGGCTAATGGCGAGCATTACAACAACCGATATTATTATGATAAGTTTTTTATCTGTAGCAGTAACGTAATTTTAACATTGCATGCTCAATTATTGTTGAGTTTCAAATTTGGAACATCGATTTTGGTAACGTAGGTAATGAAAATCCAGCCCTCCTCCCTGACCGCGGTTGCCTTCCTTCCCGACCGCGGTTGCGCCCTCCTCCCCGACCGCCGACACAATCCAGTTGGCCATGGCGGTGCAATGGCGGCCATTTTAATGGTTTCCGAACACGTCATTTAGTCAATGTCGATGTCGTCAATGTCGTCAATGTATACAACTGTACGTAATAAAATACGGGTGTGGTTTTATGAAACGAGCCGCAGGCGAGTGTGAGTGATTGCTCATCCGGTTATGTCTCTGTGCTGTTTTCTGTGTACTTTCGTGTTGGAGTTTCTGACTTTTGCCTTCATTAACAATAGTTCGTATATACTAACACTTATTATGGGCTTTGCCCGAAATAAATCATTACCTATTTAATTTTAATTTATTTAAGGCCTAATTTTACATAAATACTATTAAGAGCTAAGAGTGCCCCGCTGCTGAGCACTGCCACCCTCGACTCGGCTCACCCGGCTACGAGCAGTCGCTCACGACGTCACGACACGACACGAGTCCGCAACAAAAGCGTCAAGCTCGGTCCACCATCGTTTTATTGGTCTGCCCTGACTTCCGAAAATATAATAGTAGGTACATTACTTACCAAGGACTGTAAAAGAAAGAAAGCCCGAAATAGTAGGTATTTTTATATATTGTAAATATGCGATAGAGGGCTTTCTTTTTTACTGCCCGTGGTGAGTATATAATTTTACGTCTCCACCAGGCCATAATGCGAGTTTTACCGTACGCGTAGCGTGCGATAAAACTCACATTATGGCCAGATGTTACGTAAAATAAATAATAGATTTTTAGGCGGATAGACCCATTTTTTACTTTTCGAGCTAAACAGTATATTTTTAAGCTAGTACCTACATATTTTAATTCTGTTACTTTTGATAGGAGATGAGATGAGACAATGTATCCCCGCATCGTGCAGCGGCGCGCGCGCAGGGCTGCGATCCGACGGCGCGGCGTCGGCGTCGGCGCAGCTCCCGCGTTGATTTGCGCCACGATTTCGACCCAAATTACGCCAACAGCCCAACATATACATAATAACACCGATTATAGTGATTTCTCGTAAACATAATTCTGCATAAGTACACATAATCACCGTTCTCTTAGTGCCTGATTCGGAAATAATTTGTTTGGGCCCACTGGTTTATCCGCTTCATGACTCGCGTATTTGATAATTCGTTGGACCGATAACTGGTTTCAATGCGAAGTAAGTACCTACACCTTTTTATTGCAAAAAAAGTGTACTAATGAAGCTTTTTGTTAAGGAGTCGGCGACCGACGCAGACATTCTCCGCGCCGGAGTTACAGCCACACGGGGCATTACATTAAAATGATATGACAAATACTTATTAGATAGCTACTAACTGGCATTTTGCTAAAACTTGGTTTATAAGGATACCTATGCTTCAGACATTTCAGAGCGGACAACCCCACTAACTATCAGAGACACGACAATATCTCTGATACTCATAAGTTTACGGTACCTATAACGATAGTAAGATTTGGCGCAACGTCCGCAGCAGCAGCGACAGAAGTAACCGCAACCTCGCGGGGTCGTCGACCTTCACCGACCACGTGACGCCCTCTTCCACGACACATTCCATCAACTACACTTGAAGGTTTCGGGGGCAAAGTTCAAACAATACGAGCCCATTTGACTCCCCTGTCTTTAACTGAGTACATAACCGTAAAACTGCGGAAAAGTTGTAATGTTACATGTTGATTTAAACAACACGCAGAGACTGCTACTGATTAGCTTATCTTTAAAACACTGAAACAATCGGATGATAGCATTAAACAAGTGAAAGATCAGATTATGTAATCGGTCTGGGAATTTCCATAATGTTCATCGATCATTTTCGACGATGTAGAGATCAGGAGGACAATGATGACGGCGTGACAAATATTATACGATTCATAAGTAACTTCCTGCAGCATTTTACCGCGACTTCGTCCGCGTGGGGTTAACATTCGCCATAAGGAATTAATGAAACGCCTTAGTTAAATCTCATGGCAAATATTAATTTGGCGCACATGCTATTTTACGTGTACAGTGAGCAACAATTCCATACAAACTTCCACCCCCCATTTCAACCCCTTAAGAGATAATTTCTGAGATAAAAACTATCTTATGTCCTTCCCCAGGACTCAAACTATCTTCAAACCAAATTTTATCTAAATCTGTTCAGCGGTTCAAGCGTGAAGACGTAACAAATAGACAGACAGACACACTTTCGCATTACTAATATTAATGTGGATTTGTAGTTGGTGTACTCTCACTATTCCTGTTCAGCCCGGATTTAGGGAGGGGGGGGGGGTGTCAAGCCGGGGCCCATACCCCAGGCGATGCCGCCTCAGAGGGCGGCAAATTCGAACTTATTATAATCGGTCATATTAGTTATTATAAAAAATATAGACATTTTATATTCATAGAATCACAATGACATGTTGTTAGTAAACTCCGGCATACCGGCTTGGTTTTACATTAGATAGATCTCAATACTTTTTGCAGCAGGAGAACTGCGTTGCGAGACTGGCATTTGTTTACTATCCCACCAAAAACATAAATGTAAAAAAGGAGAGCCAAGTTCAATAAAAAAATTATGCTTGGCTGTGGGCTTCGCCGCAAAAAGAATCCATACTAATATTATAAATGGGAAAGTGTATGTGGTTGTTTGTTTGTTTGTTTGTTTGTCCGTCTTTCACGGCAAAACGGGGCGACGAATTGACGTGATTTTTTAAGTGGAGATAGTTGAAGGGACGGAGAGTGACAAAGGCTACTTTTTGTCTCTTTCTAACCCCCCACTTCCCTCAAAGGGGGGGGGTGGGAGTTTGTATGGAGCATTCCGCAATTTTCAAGGTAGAAAGCTAAAAATTGGTATGCGGACTATTTGTATGCGGTTTATTCTGTTCCGAGTTCTCTTCTGTGTTTTAAATCAGGAAAGGGGAACGGTGTTACCCCGAATTTAACGCGAGCGAAGCCGCGGGCAAAAGCTAGTGGAGATCTAAATGAGTGCCAAATTCTATGAAAAATCCAAATATGTATTTATAGGAACAAAATAACATTATGAACAAGTATTAAACTCTATTTCTTTGGTTTATTGGATACCTATAACAATTACTGTTATATAAAAATGTGAGATCTAAAAGTAGGTTAGATTTGACTTGGCCAGTTATTACACCAGTCATTTTATAAAGTTATTCAACATATATATATTTTAATTCTGATAAAAACTGGCCAAGTCAAATGTAACCTACTTTTAGATCTCTCATTTTTAAATAACATCAATTGTTATAGGTATCCAATAAAGCAAAGAAATAGAGTTTAATACTTGTTCATAATGTTATTTTGTTACTATAAATACACATTTGGATTTTTCATAGAACTTGGCACTCATTTAGACCTCCATTCTTTTTGCGGCGAAGCCCACAGCCAAGCATAATTTTTGTATTGAACTTAGCTCTCCTTTTTTAGGGTTCCGTAGTCAACTAGGAACCCTTATAGTTTCGCCATGTCTGCCCGTCCGTCCGTCCGTCCGTCCGTCCGCGGATAATCTCAGTGACCATTAGCACTAGAAAGTTGAAATTTGGTACTAATATGTATATCAATCACGCCGACAAAGTGGTAAAATAAAAAGTGGAAAAAAAAATGTTTTATTAGGGTACCTCCCCTATACGTAAAGTGGGGAGTGATTTTTTTTTTCATTTCAACCCTAACGTGTGATATATTGTTGGATAGGTATTTAGAAATGAATAGGGGTTTACTAAAATAATTTTTTGATAATGTAAATATTTTCGGAAATAATCGCTCCAGAAGTAAAAAAAAATGTGTCCCCCCCTCTAACTTTTGAACCATAAGTTTTAAAAATATGAAAAAAATCTGAAAAGTAAACCTTTATAAAAACTTTCTAGGAAAATTATTTTGAACTTGATAGGTTGAATAGTTTTTGAAAAAAAAATACAAAATTATTTCTGAATTAAGTTTGTAATTTAACCGTATAAGCAGGTGTGTATTGTACCTGTAATTTCTACAAAATTAGAATGAAAAGACTTGCTTTCAAATAAAGTAAAAACGGTGAAAATCGATTCACGCAATAAAGAATTATCCCATAAAAATCATCTTCCATACTTTAAGCTCGCGCGCAATAGTTTACTTAATTTGCCGATAGATGTCGCTGTACGTAGAACGCTCATATCATATCCTACATGGCGGTGTTATTTTAACTCTTAAGTGGGGACACTTACTGTGACGGACGAAAAACTACGGAACCCTACACTGAGCGTGGCCCGACACGCTCTTGGCCGGTTTTACATTTATGTTTTTGGTGGGATATCATTACTCTTTGTAAAGAAAACTAGGCAGGTATTGAGATTTAATGTTTTTTCTTGCGTGTCGTTTTTTTTATGCTATTGTCTACATTCTCTTTTTATGTAGATTTACTTCTGTTCTGTGTATAATTATGTGGTGCCGCGCGCCGCCGACGACACACCGTTGGCCGGTCGTTTAGCGCGTATTACAAGTTTTTTGTATGGGGACACCACTTATTTTTTGACTTAACTTTATTTTTATATAGCAAATATATATATATATAAAAGAAGAAACTGACTGACTGACTGTCTGACTGACTGATTGACTGACTGACTGACTGACTGACTGACTGACTGACTGACATATCAACGCACAGCCCAAACCGCTGGTTCTAGAGATTCCAAATTTGGCACGTAGGTTCCTTATAAGGTCTAGGGGTGCACTAAGAAGGTAAAAGGGGGTAAAATGGAGGTCCAAAGTTTGTATGGCGAATCAAGATTTGTTAGACTATTTTATTCGAAACTTCACAGGAGTATTCCTAACGATAAATAAGTAAACATGTGTTTCAGATTTTTTGAAAATTCAACCCCTAAAAGGGGCAAATGTGGTCACAAAGTCTGAAAATTAACATGGGTATCGTATCCTTTTTGAGTACTTATAGTACGCGGGCGAAGCCGCGGGAAAAGGCTAGTAGCAAATATAATAATACATACATTGGGATAGTTTCAAATATCTGCTTGTAACGGTTCCAACGATACAATATTTTTTTATTTTTAGATTTTTTCCTACGCTTACACATAATTACTGAGCTGGATTCCAAATTTCATCCTTCTAGGTCATCTGGAAGTAGGTTAGATTTAGGTACTATATGTCAGTCAGTGCTAAAATTTACGACTTTTTGACCTTCATATCTTTATAACCGTTTGAGCCAGCTTCATGAAATTTGGGCTTCTAGATGTCCTTATGGATATAATTAAACACACGTAGTTTTATGTGTTTGCATTAAAGAGGTTTTGAGTTATAGAAGGGTCAAAAGTGGCACCAAGTGGTTCGTGTAATATACACTTGGCGCTGGCTAGCCAGTTCCTTTGCTTGAACTTGGCTTGACACGCTGCCGCGTGTCTAGATATCGTTATTGTCAATCTGCAAAACATCTGTTTCTGACAAAAAATCTGTTTTTTTTTTCAAAAAAAACTGCTCACCGATCCCTCCTCACAAATTACTCTTACTAGGAATAAGTATTTTATCGTATCTTGTGCTTTTTAAGTAAATGTTTATACATACTAAGATCTGCGTTAATTTAATAGTAGTTTATGTAACCCTGCCTGGGTTTTATTTACAACAACTGTTTGTGATCTATTGCTAAGGTAAGAAGACATGAGATTCAGGGCATTTTCTGAAAGACCACAGTGTTCTAATTTCAAAATGAGGGTTCTATGATCTACACACTCAAACGCTTTAGAAAGATCACAGAATATACCAATTGCAACATAATATTTTTTCCAAGCATTGAAAATATTATGTCTAATGAGTTCTGCAGCAGCGTCGGTTGTGGAACTTTTCTTGTGAAACCAAACTGATTACTTGTAAGCAGTCCATGTCTGTTGAAGTGCCCCAGTATATCATTTAACATTATCTTTTTAAAGACTTTACTTAGTACAGGAAGAATCAATATCGGTCGGAAATTATATAATTTATTTATATTTTAAGTTATTATAAATACATTTAAATACCTATGCATTTATTTCCAGTAATTTGTTGTCACAAAAGCGGAAGAAAAATGTACTTTATGCATCAATGCAATAACTCAGTAAGTTGGTACACATGCAGGAAGCATGGTCGGAAGACCGCGGCTTCCGCGCCGGCGCCGGCTCTGCGCTGGACCACGTGGCCTGAGGCTTCGACAATGCTCACTCCCTGGTCAACGACAAAACAAAACCATGGATTTAATATTAGCTCTTCAAAATGACGCCACATTTTACGCGTGTTCTTATGAACGTCAGAGTTTATTTTAATTAGTGTAACGCTTGACGTTTGACGGTCAAAATTTTATTTAAGGCAATGGTAACTATAAATCACCAATCTCTACTTTTTAATAACAGGAATTTGCGTATGGGGTCATATTCAAAGCCGGGGACGTGGGTGATGGGATAACTGTCAGGGCAATATCGGGACCGTTTTATTGGAGACAGGGACCGGACAACCCTTTCCGCGCTAAAAGCCTTTCATTGGAGAGCCATGTTTGTACTGAACACGACATCCATGTGTGTTTATTAATCGTAAGGTCACTCACCATTAGCATACCCTATTGCAACAATAACAATATTAGGGCCTATTGTTGAGTTAAGAGTGTGGCTGTAAACTTACAACACTACAAGGTTTTTTCTTAAGTAACCTTATGGGGTATTGAAAGAGGTTATCCACGAAATCCGCCGAAAAAAATTAGCTTATTTCGGAGTTGGTCTCATAAGACAACCTGTTCGGTATGGCCTACCTAATCTATCCCCTTGTATATGACTAAGGGTTGAAAAGACAGCCAGTATAAGATAGTGAACTTTGTAACTTGTGCATATTTGTGCTTACTCGAGGCCGCGGCTTATCAGTGCAGCTGCCTACACAGTGCACACAGACGTCACAATAACGACGACCATCATTTAAATCTTAATTCCCAACCGTGAGTTAGATGTGTTGTGCCTCGTGTGCTGAACAAACAATAACATTGACACGAATATCGTCCGGCGATCGCAGTCTCATCGACTAGCTTTATTACTAATGAGTCATGACTGTCATGAGTATCTATTACCACAGTCATTGACACTAACACTCAGTCAGATATAGCTGTAAGATAGCTCTTTGAATGTCTAAGAATACATATATGACGTTCTGTTCGCTTGCACTATTCTAAATTAATTCAGGATAGCCGTGTTTTTGTATAAGTAATCTTTAACAATTAAAAGACTACTTATACAAAAACACGGCTATCCTAAATTGCGAGTCGCGACCCGCATCGCATGCACGTTTCAACCATAAACTTAATTTGGCATGCACCTTGTTGCATTTATCGTGTGGTAGATCAATATTTTCAAAGGTTCGTCGCGCCGTTATCTGCAGTATATGAAAGAGCTCGGGAATGGACATGACTTGACCGCACGGGACTGCGAGAACTCAGTTGGGAGTTGGGAACTTGGGAGTGCTGATATCGCAATGCCGGAAAGGGCTTGCGCGACGTACTAATAGCATCATATTCAACAGGTAAATCCCGCGCGTACAAGGAAAACCGCGGCCAATATTATATTTGCACAATTCTTAAGAGTCCGGTAAAGCTTTTTTTCGATGTCGCTCATTTCGATACTATTTTACAGTAACTAATAAGACTACTATTACTTTGTTTACATAGTTTATTTTTAAACTGCGTACCTAAGTGGAACACTTTTTTGATTTTATGTTTCATTTATAAATAATTCAAGCTGTTTCAAGATATTTACTTAGAAAGGTGAAAAAAGTAAGTACTTAAGTAAGTTTTATTGTTAATCAATAAAAAATATGTAAAATATATAAATGCGTCGAAAAATTAGTCGCTTAAGGAATAAAGGTGCGACCACACCGCTGCTTATAAAACGGTGACGCTACGGAATCGCAGTGACGCATCGTATCCATACCGTTTTTATCGCATGCCCTCCACACCGCTGCTTAAAATACGCCGACGGTACGGAATCGCAATGACGTGCCGTAAACGTCACGACTTTAACGCATGCTCTCCACGCCGCTGCTCGAAATACGCAGACGCAACGTGAACGCAGTGACGTGCCCCATAGTGCCCCAAATATTTTGACGCAGCTCAATTGTCTGCGTATTTTGAGCGGCGGTGTGGAGGGCATGTGATAAAAACGGTACGGATATGATGCGTCACTGCGATTCCGTAACGTCGCCGTATTTTAAGCAGCGGTGTGGGGGGCATGCGATTAAAACGGTGCTGTTGCATCGTATCCGTACCGTTTTTATCGCATGCCCTCTACACCGCTGCTCCAAATACGGTTAGGAAGGTAAGCGTCAAAAATATTTCGTATGGGGCACGTCACTGCGTACACGTTGTGTCTGCGTATTTTGAGCAGCAGTGTGGAGAGCAAGCGTTAAAGTCGTGACGTTTACGGCACGTCATTGCGATTCCGTACCGTCAGCGTATTTTAAGCAGCGGTGTGGAGGGCATGCGATAAAAACGGTGCGGATACGATGCGTCACTGCGATTCCGTAACGTCGCCGTATTTTAAGCAGCGGTGTGGTCGCACCTGTTGAAGAGTTTTTTTTTTCATTTTCATATATATTTTTAAGAAAGAGTATGTTTACCTAGAGCAATTTAAAGAAAAATTGCCGAAGTATAAAATATAGAAATAAACTTGACTTTATAAGGAACCGCTGTGCAACCCGAACTGACCCAAGTTGGGCTGGAGTGGAAATAGAGGGGGGGGGGGTGCAAAAAAAATTTTTATCGCGAGGCAACCCAATGAAGAACAAGCATGTTAATTTTCAAGCGGTTGCCTGACAATTTTTTTTTTCTTCGCTCTCGTACAGGGAACCAGTCCAACCAGGAGGGATGGTATTAAAATTTTGTTATATAACTAGGATACATTCTTTCAGGTAACCGCTGTTTCAATCGGTTGCCTCACGATAAAAAAAAAATTTTTTGCACCCCCCCTCTATTTCCGCTCCAGTCCAAGTTGGGTCAGTTCGGGTTACACAGGGCGGTTCCTCATCACTTCAGGAGCTTAAATACCGCGAGCCATCCGGTTGCCTCGCGGTCATTGAAACTACGCGTCATTGCTTTAACTACGAGTATATTGTTTCTACGGTTTATCGCGTCGCTGATTTTTTTTTTATACTACGACGGTGGCAAACAAGCATACGGCCTGCCTGATGGTAAGCAGCTACCGTAACCTATGGACGCCTGTAACTCCACAGGAGTCACATGCGCGTTGCCGACCCTTTACAAAAAGGAGGATTCACTGTGTTGACGGCTAAAGGAACAAGAGGGTCCCTCATCGTCAACACACTGGGTCCTCTTTGAGCTCTTTGGCAACCTTACTCACCAGCAGGAACACAACACTATGAATAGGGTCTAGTGCTATTTGGCTGTGGTTTTCTGTAAGGTGGAGGTACTTCCCCAGTCGGGCTCTGCTCCAGATTTGAGCGAGATGACATTCACTGAACGTGCCCTACCACACTAAGCGAGATGCCATTCGCAGTGCCCATACCTCTCTTTTTGGCATAGTTTAAGGACATACCCAAGTTCGGACGTAGTTTAAGGACATACCCCGGGTCCACTGATTACGAAATCATCACTTAAGGGAGTGAAATGGAGGTTGAAAGTTCGCATGTAGATTTTTTAAACGTTTAACCGATTTAGATGAAACTTGGTACAGATATAATTTGAGTCCCGGGAAACGACATACGACAGTTTTTTTATCCCAAATAACCCCCATTTGGAGGTTTGTATGGAGATTTTTTTATCGTGAACCGATTTAGTTAAAATTTGTTGTGGATATAGTTAGAGTCCCGAGAAATAATATAGAATAGTTTTTATCCGGATTGTTTTTAAGTTCTGGGAAAGGATATATAACAGTTGCTATCCCAGAAGTCATTCCTTTTAAGCGGGTAAAAAGGAGGGTGGATTACTAATTCCACACAGACGAAGTTGCGGGGAAAAGCTTCTGTTCAAGAGTAGAAATCTGCATTAATCATAGTCTCTTAGTAACAATTATTGCAATCATTTCTTTAAAAAAAATAAGGGTACCGCCTCCACCAAAACGTGGTATACCGAAACCTCCAGAATGTAACGAATACTTTTCCGATAAACGCATCTAAATCGATTCAGCGAAACGTGATATAATCGCGGACACACATACATTCCTACATATAAGTACAAGCATACGACTCTAACTGAGAATCTCCTTTTACAGTACTTTTAGTACGCGGGAAAAAGCTAGTATAAAACATATTGGAGGGCTTAACAAATAATAAAACCGGCCAAGAGCGTGTCTGTCGGGCCACGCTCAGTGTAGGGTTCCGTAGTTTTCCGTCCGTCACAGTAAGTGTCCCCACTTAAGAGTTAAAATAACACCGCCATGTAGGTTATGATATGAGCGTTCCACGCGCGAGCTTAAAGTATGGAAGATGATTTTTATGGGATAATTCTTTATTGCGTGAACCGATTTTCACCGTTTTTACTTTATTTGAAAGCACGTCATTTCATTGTGATTTTGTAGAAATGACAGGTACAATAAACACCTGCTTATACGGTTAAATTACAAACTTAGTTCAGAAATAATTTTGTAATTTTTTTTTCAAAAACTATTCAACCTATCAAGTACAAAATAATTTTCCTAGAAAGTTTTTATAAAGTTCTACTTTTGAGTTTTTTTTTTCATATTTTTAAAACTTATGGTTCAAAAGTTAGAGGGGGGGGACACATTTTTTTTTACTTCTGGAGCGATTATTTCCGAAAATATTTACATTATCATAAAATGATTTTAGTAAACCCATAGGGGTTTAAAATTAATTTATATGGGTATTTAAAAATGAATAGTCATTTTTAAATACCTATCCAACAATATATCACACGTTAGGGTTGAAATGAAAAAAAAAAACACTCCCCACTTTACGTATGGGGGAGGTACACTAATAAAACATTTTTTTCCACTTTTTATTTTACCACTTTGTCGGCGTGATTGATATACATATTAGTACCAAATTTCAGCTTTCTAGTGCTAACGGTCACTGAGACTATCCGCGGACGGACGGACGGGCAGACATGGCGAAACTATAAGGGTTCCTAGTTGACTACGGAACCCTAATAAAAATCAAGCGACAAGTTTGCACGAATTAACTTCCTCACTTTACAGCTCTGCCGTGTCATGACAAAATGCTCTATCTGCATTTTGTTATGACACGGCAGGGCTGTGCAAGGATTGAGGTTTCGGGTATTAAATAATAATAAATTTGTACCAAAGGTATTTTTTTCCAATACCAAGACTTCAAACTATCTTATCAAATGCAATTTATGTGCGTAATTTCATTACTAGCGATTTTCGTTTTGAAATCTTTACCGGACTCTTAAGAAATATTTAAAATTGTAACTAATAATTTCAAGGCCAGGGAGACTTCAACCTCACGTGTTACGTTGGATTTATTGTTATATATTTACATATCTACCAAAATGATGTTTCTCCATAATGTGTCATAACAATTAAGACATTAGGTAACAGGTGGGTGAATGCTATACAGGAAAAATACACGATATAAGACGTAATTATGTAATTATTTAGTTACATTAGCCGCCATCAAGAGACAGATTGATTACCTACTTATACATATCATACCTACTCTTACTAATAAATAACATGTAGATAATTACAAACCAATAATATGATGCTAAATCTAAGCTATAAAAACCGGCCAAGTGCGTGTCGGACCACGCATAGGAGGGTTCCGTACCTTCAATGGAATAAGAACCAAACTAATTACAAAAGGTCATATCTGATGCCTATGCAAGAAGTTTTTTGGAGATAACTAAAAAATGGCTGAACCGATAATGTTCAAAATAATTTTCGTAGAAAGTATATGATAACGTGCATCTCCTCAATTTTTTTCACATTTTTTGGACTTAAATCAAAATCAAAAGTTACAGGGGGGGAACACAATTTTTCTGACTTTCGAACCCATTATTTCAGAAAATATTCACTTAATCACAAAATAATCAAAGAAACCTCAATGTTATTTTTAAAGACCTATCGCATGTTGATATTTGGTTAATAAAATTTAAATTTAGTTACATGTATGGAGCCCCCTAAACATTTTTTTTTTCAATTTTAACTACATAAATAAGTAGCGGCATACAAAATACACCTTATGTGTAAATTTTATTCAGATACGTCGTATAGTTTCCGAGTAAAATGGCTGTGACATACGGACGGACAGACAGACATGACGAATCCATAAAGGTTCCGTTTTTTGCCATTTGGCTACGGAACCCTAAAAACAGTGTCCACTTGTAGAGAAGACGAATCATTTGAATAGAAAAGACGAATGCTTTGTTTGTATCTTTAGCAAAGTCGTGTCAAGTTCGTTTTGAACACCTCGCCACTCTGCTGACAGTACGACGGTTGTTGAAACTAAATTATAGTTGTTTTGCTTGACCATCAATACTCAACAAGATCGTATACTAAGTAATGAAAATCTTTTGTAGCGAAGTAGGAAAGCAACGTCTGACGCAGGTCGGAAGAAGAGATTGGGGCTGTCCAGAGATAACTGTGATCGGATGACAACCTCTAGCAGCGGATACGAGCCAGTAGTTATCTGTGACATGAAGCTGATAAACTTCTCAATCAACAGTCACCATTGTATCAACTGCGACGCATTCGAGAAGTTTTAATGGAATTTTTAACTTATTAGTGATTATGTTATTTGGTCGTCTGTTCACACAGGCTCATCTATCCCTTTTTACAAACTTTTATTCAGAGTGGGTATCATATTATTTTTACCATACTCTTTTTTGAATTTTTTTTTGTTATTTAGGGAAACAAACAGCATATAATAATAGAAGAGGTAAGCATATAAGTTAATACATAATCCAAAACAGTTTCCACTTATAAGTAATACAGAATTACTGTGCTCCGAAAATCTTCTAAATATATAAAAGAAGAAACTGACTGACTGACTGACTGACTGATTGACTGACTGACTGACTGACTGACTGACTGACATATCAACGCACAGCCCAAACCGCTGGCTCTAGAGATTCCAAAGGAGACCGTCAATTCCAGGCCCACTAGCGATAATGGTCTCGTATAAGGTTTATTCTGCAATTTTAAGCAAATACCCATTTTATTACGAAACTAGACAAAATATTTCATGAAAATGAAACGGGAATTAGAAATACAAAATAAAAAGTAATTTCGTTGATCCTTCCGCGATCCAAATAATGCTTCATAAGTTGTTAACGTCTTTACAGCATTGACATAAGGTTAACTTTACCTAAACAGACATTTTTAGAAAGGAGTTACGTTTACTTTGGTAATCTAGTTTATTATTCTAGTTTGACTCTGTCAATGTATGACGTCACCGTCATCCAAGTCTGCCGCATGAAGTTATAATTTTAAACTGGAGTATACTCTTCGGCCACAAAGTGGGGCCGAAAGTAATGGAGCTGCGTCTCATTTTGACTTAGGGCTTTATGACGGCATTATATCACGCTCTTTCGATAACGAAACGCATTTTTTTTTCAATTTAGTAATGTCCGATACTCGTATGGATTTATAAAAAGTGGATGTAATTGTTGCACTTTTTCCCTAACAACAGATGAAACCTTATTACCGTGCAAAACAGTCGTTCATAGGTAATTAGAAAAAAAAATGGTCCGATAGAGGGGATAATTGTCCTTAGATTAAATATGTTTGTATGCATGTTGTTGTTGTCGCGAATAAATGTTTTCTATTTCGATTTCTATTTTTTTAATTATGGGGGCGGTGCCCCACTCGTACTCGTTACGAAATTGACACACATTGACATTTTGACTTGTTGTCATGCTGGCATTATTGTCTAATGACGACATAACTCCCTAAGTCAGAACGATACGCAGCATTACTCTCTTTCGGCCTCACTTTGTGGCCCAAGAGTATACTCCAGTTTAAAATTATAACTTCATGGATACTAGTAGTAGCGCACTAACAGAGCTAAACCTTATCACTTTGTAATAAGTTCTAAGATTGTTTAGTTAATAGTAGCAACGATGGTTTGACAGGCATTATCTTTGTTTACCCTAATACAAGAAATCAGCGGCAGGGTCAAAATATGACTTTTTATTATTTTATTATGATTTCCGTTTCATTATCATGTCAGATTTTGTAGATATTCTTTAAAAAATCGGTAGTTATTTTGTGTTATACTGTAAATCATAAACATGTACGCTTTAAATATTGTCCTTATCACATTTATGTTTTTTCATCACCGATTTCTCAATTTTCCCGTTAGATTTCATGATTATTTTATGACCGTCCTGATCTAGAAATTAAGGCGAATGTTTTGATACCTACTTCATAATTATACGCACCTTAATGAGATGGGGCAAATCGCCTAACAAAAATTGATGATCTCCTTTGGCACAAAGTGGTAAAGGCGTCTGCCGCGAATGCAGAAGACGCTGGTTCGATCCCAGCCCTGGGCACCGGAGGCCTAGGTCACTTTTTCCTTTGTATATGACATCTATATAAGTTTACGTTCTACAGATTTAATGTGCACTAAAAAGTGGGGGCTCCAAACTGTAGACGCAGACGCAATTTATTCTCATCTAACCATCCCGATCAATCACAATAAAGCCCAGTTTCCTCTTTGAGTGAACCAGTCTAGAGAAAATTAGTGCCTTCACTAGTTCTTGATATTAGTTAATACTTAATCGAAGCAACAATTAAGATTCAGATTTGGTAACATTTGGGAAAGCACTTGTTCATTAAATTTATGTGAATTTCATAAGATTGTAACAAGAAAACATATTTGTATTACTACATGACTTTATTGAGTGACGTTTATATACTTCACAAGAAATCAAAGAGTAAAAAAGACAAAACTCTAAAGAGGTTAAACATACCGGCCACCAAAATACATATTTTTTATTTAAACTGTAATGCTGCGACCTAAGAAACAACTAATACACGACAACTGCTGTCAACAAAACTTAAGCTGCTTAACATTGAAATAAACATCTTAATCTCAACTCAATCAAACATACAATTAATTGAATACAATTTCAAGGGCAACAAAAAAAACCCATTGATGACGCAAAGTTGACAGCCCACCGTGATACTTATGCAGGTTTACTAGGCAATAGAATTAATTTCGATAAGGGCCTCTTAACGAGATTGCCACCCTTACATTTAAGAGTAACAACTCGGACTAAATTATCTGCGCCGGGATGTAGATCTTCGATTTTACCCAGCAGCCATTTGGCTGGAGGAATATCATCTTCTTTGACGATAACAATATCTCCAACACTGGGAGACTTAACAGTCTCATGCCACTTATACCGTTGTTGTAAAGTGTTAAGATACTCCACTTTCCATCTTCGCCAGAAATCTTGCATTCTATTCTGTATGAATTGCCATCCAGTAAGTAAATTCACGTTTCTGTCTTCGTAGTCTGCTTCTGGAACGGTGATTAAAGGTTCCCCAATCAGAAAATGTCCGGGTGTTAGAGGATTTAACGTCGCTAATGTTTCGTCCATTTTACAAAGAGGGCGAGAGTTCAAGCATCCTTCAATTTGAGCTAATAGTGTCGACATTTCTGCGTATGTCAATTTTGTGGTACTGCTTACTCTGTTGAGGTGTCTTTTCATCGATCACACGCCAGCTTCCCACAAACCACCAAAATTTGGTGCTCTTGGTGGGACGAAATGCCAAGTAGTTCCATCGTTAGCTAATAACTGATATTTGACTCGCTATGGTAATCTTGCCCTTGGCAAACATGTGTTTCAATTCCTTGGCAGCACCTTTAAAATTGGTACCGTTGTCACTCCACAGGTGAGCGCAATGACCTCTTCTGGCAACAAACCTTCTAAATGCTGCAATAAATGCTTGTGCTGTTAGATCTGTAACCCCTTCTAAATGTATTGCCCACGTAGACATGCAGACGAATAGGCAGATATATCCCTTCATAGTCTTATAACTTCTTCCTTTAGACGTTTTTAACTGTATTGGTCCAGCATAGTCGACACCGCTGTTCAAGAAAGCGCGATGAGACGTAACCCTTGGAGCGGGAAGTTGACCCATCAATTGTTGATGTGTTCTTGCTTTGTCTATTATACATATCTTACAATTTCTAGTAACTTGCCTAACGGATGATTTGGAACTTATTATCCAATACTTGCTGCGAATGTATGTCATCATCTGCTGTATGTCAACATGTAAAGTTCTAATGTGAGCTTCATTTACTAGTAGTCTTGTAATGTGTTGATTGTTAGGGATAATGATGGGATGTTTCTCATTTTCCGATATCTGTGCATTTTTAAGCCGTCCTCCAACTCTCAACAAACCGTTTTCGTCTAAGTAAGGTGCGAGACTAATCAATGAGCTTTTCTTCTTTATCTTACCACTTTCTTTCAAATCTTCTATTTCTTGATTATAGACAAGCCATTGATAATATTTAATGCATCTTCTTTCAATTTCATTTAGTTCCACTGTTGTTAAAAATATTTCTCTGTTTAAGCCAGCAGTATGGCTTAAAAATGTAAAACACCAAGCTAAGACTCTCTTTAATTTTGTAAAAGACGAAAATCTTCCCCAAATTGACTTTTCTTCTAATCTTGTATGGAATTTTCTCTTTGCTTCAAGGTCAGTACTAGGTATTCTTGTTCTTTCAAAATCTATTTTCTCACCTTTGAGCCACTTAGGTACCGTCCACCACATTTCACTGTTTGCTATGTCCTTTGCGTTTACACCTCTAGAGACAAGATCCGCCGGGTTGTCTGCTGACTGAACATGTCTCCACTTGTCGTTGTCTATGTGCTGGATGATGTCCGATACTCGATTACCGACAAATAACTGCCATCGACTTGGTTGACATTGTAACCAGGACAACACTACCATTGAATCCGTCCATGCATAACAATTGTCCATCGAAACGTTTAACAAATCTGACATTTCTCTTAAAAGTCTCGCTGTCAATACCGCAGCACACAACTCTAATCTCGGTATAGTCAATTGTTTCAACGGCACTACCTTCGTTTTAGCTGCAAGCATACTGACATGTACAATATCTTCTTCATCTATAACTCGAAGATAGACTACAGCTCCATATGCAACTGAAGATGCATCTGCAAAACCGTGAAGTTGAATACCTTTACTACCCTAATTATATCTTTACTAGAGGTCGCTCGACTACTGACGCAGGTGCTGTTCTTCTTAAGCACATCTTTGCCACTTGGGAAAAAAAACAAGATGCTGTTGGAATATTCTGTGACCTATCGAAGGCATTTGATTGCGTTGATCACGAAAATCTAAAGGGAAAACTAAGCCATTACGGGATCAAAGCTGGTGCCCTTAACCTCGTCTCATCATACCTATCGGATAGAACACAACGAGTGGTTATTAATGGAACTCAATCTTCTGGGTCCCCTGTGGCACTCGGAGTGCCTCAAGGCTCAATACTTGGTCCTTTCCTGTTTTTGGTGTACATTAATGACCTACCTAAAATTGTGCAAGATAAACATGATATAGTGTTATTTGCTGATGACACATCTCTGATATTTAAAGTGGACAGAAAAGAAAACAGCTTCGATAGTATTAACAGTGCACTCTCCAAAGTAGTAAATTGGTTTACGGCTAATAACCTACTTTTGAACGCCAAGAAAACGAAGTGCATCAAATTTACACTTCCCAACGTCAAGCAGATTAACAGCAGCAAGATTATAATAAATGATGAAATAATGGAATTCGAAAATCAAACTGTTTTCTTAGGAGTCACTTTAGACTCGAAATTACAATGGCATCCACATATAGCTACCCTAGCTGGGAAACTTAGCGCTGCAGCCTATGCCGTGAGGCGAATCAGCCATCTAACAAACAGTGAAACTGCCAGGCTGGTATACTTCAGTTACTTTCACAGTGTTATGTCGTATGGAATTCTGTTGTGGGGTAAAGCAGCTGATATTGGGACCATATTTGTGCTACAAAAACGAGCTGTACGTGGCATTTATAAAATGCACGGTCGAGCATCCGTAAGAGGAAAATTTGAAGAGGCAAATATTCTTACCGTAGCATCTCAATACGTACTTGAAAACATTATGTATGTGCGGAAAAACATCCATAAATTCAAGCTCAACAGTGATATCCATAACTATAACACTAGAAAGTACTATACTGTTGAGGAGAGAGTACTATACTTTAAAGGAATTCATTGAGGATAACGATGCCTTTAAGCCTGTAGCTTGATATAGTTAGTACAATACAAATTGAGAAATTATTAGGTACATTACTCTATGAAGCAGCTTTACTAGTGTCCAGTATTACCTGTTTTTCATTTTTATTTTATTTTGTTTTTATTTAGTATTTGGACACTTAGAGACGTTATACATCTCTAAGTCTTGCATTCGCAAATATTTATATGTATAGATATATATTTAATGATCCTGACGCTTAGAGACATGTACATCTCTATGTCACTTTTATATTGTAATTTAGTTCACGCATGTAAAATACGAGCACAGAATATTGTTTCTCACCAGACTAAACATGGCTAGTTTTTATTAATTAATAAAGCCCGCCAGCTTGAACATGTCATGCTCGCTTAAAAGGCTCTGCTTATGGTGGCGTCGTTGATCGGGTCGCCACTTTCCCGAAGAAAGGTTGAGGGAGGCGATGGCTGAGATATGCGTCATACTCGTGAACGGGTGCTGTTTGTGGAGACCGGTCTGTTTAGGCTAACTGGGGCAACACATTTACGTAACTTTTTATTAATCATATTTAATTTTAGTTTAATTGGCTTTAGACACAACATTCGGTGCTTGATTATCAATATTTTTTTATTATATAGAATATATAGATCAAGACACTTGGAGACCTTATACATCTCTAAGTATAATTTAGAAATAGTATGTTTATTGTATACTAGAATCACTTAAGTACTTTTTTTTATATTATTCAAATTCAAAGTTTGTTTCTAACTGTTGATGATGGATTATTATAATTTGGAAATTTATGTAGAAGACACAGTTCAGGTAAGAAAGTATATCAAACTTGTATGTAATTTATTTTCAATAGTCAGATTTGGACTCATCTTTTTTCTTTGGTATTTTTCTTAAACTATAACCTATTGTTGGTTAATCTAACCTTGGTTTGATATGTTTTCTTATAGAACAACGCACTTATATGTATTGTTTAGTTTTGATGTACTGTTGTTTTGAAAAAATAAGTCCCGCCGAGTTTCTTGCCGGACATAATTCTTCTCGGGTCAGAGGTGTAGGGTTAGAACCGGTGTAGTTTGATTTTTTTTCTCTCTCTTTTACTTTGACGTGTAAAAGTGCCCTTGTGGCCTACTTACTGAATAAATGTTTGAGTTTGAGTTTGAGTTTACCAGAAGTTGTTCTGATCCAGCGTGGAATCTGTATTGTTTGAAGTTGGTTTAACTCTTCTCGGTAATTCTGCCACTCCTGGATAATTTCGGGTGGAAGTTCATCATCCTAACTCAGACTATAGAGCCATAAACGCTGTATCATTATCTTAGCTGTTATTACTACAGGTGCTAACCAACCAAATGGGTCAAAGAGACTTGCGACTTCTGATATTATCTGTCTCTTCGTCGTCGGGACGTTGGAGTCTGGTAAGTTAACTGTGATTTTGAAAATATCTTCCTTTCTATCCCAGGTAAGTCCTAATATCTTTATAATTTTGTCCAATTTAATTTCTATTTTGTTTTCAGGTTCTTCACATGTTTTGCCGTCTCGGATAAACTCGAGCAGTTCTTCAGAATTACTGGACCATTTTTGCATTTCAAGTCCACCTTCCTTTAATAAACTGTTAATTTCTTGACAGAGTTTCTTAATTTCAGACTCGTCTTCGTGCCCTGTCATCAAATCGTCCATGTAAAAACTGTTTTTTACTATTGGCGCTGCACGTGGGTAAGTTTGGGCTTCATCATCGGCCAATTGACTTAGGGTCCGAACAGCTAAATAAGGTGCAGCAGCTGTTCCAAACGTCACAGTTAGTAATTTGTAGCTTCCAATTTTTTTAGAAGGTGTACCTCTCCAAACGATTCGCTGTAAATCTGTGTGTTTAGGTGTCATCCATATCTGCTGATACATCTTAACAACGTCTCCAATCACACAGAATGTGTGACTTCTCCAGCGAATTACTAGACTGCGTAAACCTGGCTGCAGTGTGGGTCCTATAATCATAGCGTTGTTTAAAGAGTTGCCATGAGAACCTTTTGCTGAAGCGTCAAAAACAACACGAACATTCGTAGTATCTCTAGTTTCTTTGACAACTGCATGATGAGGAAGGTACACAGCAGCACCATCCTCTTCAGTTTCAGCTTTCATCATGTGACCTAATTCCAGGTACTCTTCAATGACTTTTCTATATTCTGTCTTTAAAGTTTCGTTTTTCTCAAACCTTCTTTCTAACTGTTTAAATCTCCAGATTGCTTATTGTTTCGTTTCTCCGCATGACTTCACTGTATCCTCCACGCTTTTTTCAATGGTAGGTGTACTATATCTTCCAATGTCGTCTCTTGTTGTTGTTGTTTTGTAAATTTCTTCACATAATTCTTCTTCCTTTGATCATCCTTTCATGTTTATATAATCTTGTGTCTCAACTTCCCAAAATTTCTTCAGAAGATTGTTGTCTTCTTCCACTTGACGAATTACATGAAAACTTGCGACTCTGCTAGGTCTGGAAGAAGTTGTATTAGTATCACCTGTCACAATCCAACCTAGGCGTGTATATTGCGCTACTAAATAGCCGGGTCCCTTCATAAGCCCAGATTCAATAATTCTTCCATGCTCCGAGAAGAATGTCAACCTTACCCGGAGTGTCAAAGTTGGGGTCAGCCAACTTTACGTCATCAAATTGAGGCCACGGCTTACAATTTATTTCTCTAGCAGGTAATCTACGAGTTATAGATTTTAATACATAAGCATTTACCTTGACAGTGTAATCGAGCTTATACCTTGATGAAATTTGTAGTTCCACCTTACTTTTTACGTACACGTACCTTCTTCGATTACCGAGACTACTCCGCTAATTGGTGTTTTCTTCAAGTTTAACAATTCGACAACTCTAGCTGTGACAAACGATATTTCAGATCCGGGGTCGATAAACGCTCTGCAGATTTGCGGCTGTCCACACTTTGATGCCACCGTTACTAGCGCAGTAGCTAACATAGTGCTTTCTTCAGTTTGTTCTTCACTTGGCCTGACGTGTGCAACCAGCTTCGAGTCCTCTGCATTCATGTCTGCTTTCTTGTTTTCGTGCTGTTCTTCTGCCACTTTTGAGTCTCGATGCTACTTAACGAATGATGTCGTTTTTTGCATATTTGACATGACGTCTTCTGTCTGCATCGCCACACTGAATGATTTGGTATAAGGCAGTTAAAGCATATACTGTTATCTCGAACAAAGTTGTATCTGTCATATAATGATTGTTTTGCAAATTGTTTGCAGTTGAAAATATAGTGGTCTTCTTTACAAAATGCACATTGTATATCAGAGTACTCATCGCTGGCTGTGACATGAAACGTCTTGGGAGCGATCGGTTTCAAACTTTTGGTATCTGGTTCTACCATTTCTAAAGTTCTAAACCGGGTCTCTAAAAACCATTTTAGTTTTTCGAAAGTCGGAAACACTGTTGAGTCTTCTCCATTTATCAATTCCTCCCAGTGTTTATGGCTATCAGAGTCCAGTTTTGATACAATAATGTAAATTACAATAGAATCCCACTGAGTTACTGGTAATCCAAGAGTTTTAAGATAATATTGTCAATCAAAAAGTGTTGCCACTTAATGGTACTACATCTGCTTTAGGGTAATTTTTTAACTTGACTCTTTATAGTGCATTGTACCATCGGGTTCATAATTGCATATCAATGAATTCATTCATAAATTGGGTATGCAATTATGAACACGATTACATCGAGGGAGGTAAGTGAAATATTGCAAACAAGAGTAATCGACTCCAGTGCGGCAGAAATACGTCCGCCATTATGTCAGTCATTGTCATTTTTATGACAGGTTAGGCAATACACTTAGAAGATACTCCGTGGGTTAGGCAGAGACCCATTCGGCATACAGCCATAATTGTAAAGCATTGCTCTGTTAAAAAAGGAGTGTGTCTCTGTGTGTGTGTTGTTATTAAATTGTTTCTAAACATATTTTAATCGACTTTTAAATTATTCAAATTACATATTGAAAAAATGAAAAGATTAACGTCAGTACTTCAAAGGTAAAACTCATTCACACGCATAGCTTTTTAAATTATATATGTCGTCGAAGACCGCCGAGGGCAGGGCAGTGAGGTGGTTTGGAACTCAAAAAAACTGACACTATAAAGATAACCTAGCGCACATTACACACGGACGCACGGTAATGAAATAAAACATAAACACTGGTTTAACAACTGTATTGAATTCAAATCTTTTTAAAACCGTATTATGGGAAGGGCAATAAACTACTACTGGTTCGGAAAGGAGCCCCAAATGAGAAGAACCATCGTAAGAAACTCAGCGTATGTGTGCTGTACGGCACTATAGCTGAAATTTGTCTATGGTCTCAAAAATACAGCTACCATAAACAAATTTCCGTTTTAATAGACAAATTTCAGCTAGTGTAATGAATTCCGCGCTGAATTCCGCTCGAATGTGTTATATTCCTGTTTAGAAATTAATTCGTTCCTTTATTTTCACCATACATTTTATGTAGCATTTTAATTTTGTATGGATTATACTTTATTTATTATAAGGTATGTTATACACACTTATCCCCTTAAATAGGTACGCACTTTTAATTTCTGACTCTGGTATCACTGTACCTAACAGAGAAGTTTTAGTGATGGGACAGCACAAAAATAAATGTCGATATTAACATTAGCAGTATGTTATACTTTTTATTTAACTATAATAGAAAATGAAGAAGAGATAATAGAAATAGAAACACAAATTGGAAACAGATGCCCATTATAATCAAAATATCAATTGCGAAGGACTCTGGAATATCACGATGTCGCTAGTGACTGGTTCATCATTGTTCATTGCAGTGAAAAATTCACTGAGGTGGATAGAGGAACGTCTAGTGCAGGGGTTTTCAAAGTGGGAGGCGCGCCCCCCTAGGGGGGCGCGGGGCCTCGGGAAATTTGAACAGGGCTAGGTAGACCTACCTTGCATCGAAGCCTGGGCGTGAGAATTTCATTTTAGGCAGCGGGGGGGCGTGCCTAAAAAAAGTTTGGGAATCCCTGGTCTAGTGTAATTGGAAGCACATTGGAACGGTAATCTAAACACGTGGGTTCGAATCCCGTGATGTTCCAGAGTTCTTTGCAGTTAATTGTTTCATTGTAATAGTTCTTTGTTTCCAATTTGTAGTATTTTCCACTAAATATAAAACCCTCCGCGGGGACTCCGCGTTGCTGCGTAGATAGACGCAGTTTCACGTTTCGCGCTCCCCGTAGTTGTAGATTGTATTATTTAGTTAGTAAGTACTAACATTAGTAATATAATCTTTTTATTTGTTTTTGTTTTTGTGTGTTACTTACTAACCAAATGGAATCTATATTCTGAAATAAAAATTATGGTATTGTATTGTATAAAAGCAAATACACATCAAAATATTAAATTGATAATATAAAAGTTATTCTAAATCAGCTTGCAAGATTTGTCCTGAACAAATAGACAAACTAACTTACGTAGAATACTAACATTGTAAGTAATATTCTGGTAGAAAAACTTGATATTTAATCACAACTTAACATTATAATTTTATCAATAGCTAAACCTTATACTTGGTAAAGAAACAAAAATATATAACTAACCTACGATCAATGTTTCTCTGCGTCCGTAGGAAACACCTTAGACAACCCTACACGTGATCCCTGGGCGGTGCTAAAAGAGTTACAAACTTGGCAGCCCTACTGTCCTACCTGGACCTCGCAGCACTCACTGAATTTTCTCCATCGTCTGCTTTCCCACTACCCTAGGGAAGAAATGCCTATCTATATCCAGTAGGGTTTCTGCTCGAGACTTCTCGAACTCGAGACAACTCGAGAGTTTCGCCTCCATTCGAGACGAGAAAAAAATAGCCGACTCTCGAGACTCTCGAGTTCCGGCGAACACGAAATAATGACTTGAGTCAGGCTCGAAATAATAACTTAACTCAACAATATTAATGGTAGAGCGATTTCTAAAACTTAAAAATGCTTTGAAGAAGTCATTGATTGACCTGAATATGTCGTCAAAATGGAATGAAGGAAATATCGCGGTTTTATAAATATTATTGGAAGTATTACATCCATTAAAATTATCCATCGAAGCTTTGTCAAGAAGAGACGCATCGATCCTGACATCTGAAGCCATATTAAACGTGCTGACTGAGAAGTTAAATTCTATGGACATTAACTTAGCCAAACGATTTTTAGAAAATCTTGATAACAAAATTGAAGGCAGGCGAAATGTTAATTTGATTTCCTTAATCAAATACCTGCACGATCCTGTGGCATATTCTAGTAGTGACAGGAATTGCAGTAAAACTGCTTTAATAAACTTCACCGAAGGTCTTTATAACAGACTTTTTCCGAGCAATTCAACAACAACCTCAACCACCGATTGTCAAAGCAGTCAACCGGACGTGAATGAATTGGAAGAACAAGGCACCAGTAGTTTGAAGTCACTATTAAAAAAAGCTATAGATAAAGTAGATATGATTCCAGCAGAACGTGATCCACACCAAGTCACGAAAAGTTTAATTAGGAAAGAATTTAATATTTATGAGTCTACGGGAAAACGTACTCCTAATCTTGAGATGTTATATCAAGCCCTTATGACCGTCAAACCCACTTCTACAGAAAACGAGCGTGTTTTCAGTCTGGCTGGAAACATAGTAACCAAGATAAGAAACCGACTTTCGGACAAATCGATTAACGCTTTAATATTCTTAAAGGCCTACTTTTTAAGACAAAAGTAACTTTTTAATAATTACTGAATTAAAAAAATGATTAACACTCACACTAGATGATCGTACAAATGATTAATATATCTGACTTAGATCATTTAAAGACTGTTAAATAAGATTTTTGAAACTCCTTAATTTTATGTCGACGTTGTAGTAAAAAAAATCGTTTGTTTGTGATGATTATTGTATTTTTTGCATTTGATTCCTAGTCTTAATCTTATTAAAATTTAAGTCTAGCCTTGTTAGAAGAAAAGATCTGTATCAAAAATACCAGTTTATGTCTGAATTGTCTGATCAAAAGACTGAAAAAGTAGATTAGGTATATTGTTTTATTTTAATTGTTGATTTTTTGTAAGACTTTAGTTTTTGTACGTTTGTAAGAAGAGTTTTAATTTTGTTTTGTTTTGTATTCCTAACTTGTAGTGCAAAGTGCAATCAAAGAATTCTGATTTTCATTTGTTTTTCGTTTTATTTTCAGCAATAATTTACAATTTCTTACCAAAGACTCGAGAGTCGAGACAACTCGAGAAATTGGAGTCGAGAACTCTCGAAACTCGAGAAAAAAAATGAGGCGAGAAACCAGAAATCCTAATATCCAGTGACATGTAGGCATACGATAAATAAATCTACGATAAAATGTGACCTTTTCAAGTCAAAGGTACATCATTATCGGTTGTCAATAAGGCGTTACCATAAAAAATCATTTAGAAATTAACTCTATTAACAACCGACAATGATGTACCTTTGACTTGAAAACGTCACAATTATCGATACTTAAGTATATTATTATCGACGCGTTCCTCGCACTGGGTACGTTTACTTAAAGATGACATTATCTCGTTCACGGACAGGTTGTCTGTGTCTGTGTTTGTACTTGTGTGAGTATATTTTATGCTAGTGTTTGATAATTTTATCGTGTGCGTGTGTAGCGACGTCAATGGAAAATGCACTAGTGTTAACAGTATTTGTGTGCGTTTCCTCGTCCCCCGCGCCGAAATTGGCAGACTTTTTCTGATAGAAATTAGTGCGCGTCTCGCATCCTGTTGGTTTAATAATCAAAGCATGAAAAGGATGACAAAGAAAATCATCAGAACTACCGACCCATATCACTTATACGAGTATCCTCCAAAATCTTTGAAAATTTTATTCATCAGTCGCTGTATAACTACATGGAAACTTTTAATTTATTATGTAAAGAACTGAAAGGGCTCAGGAAAATAATTAGCATTAATATGGGTATTTATAATTCCATAAATATGGTAATGGAAAGTGTTAATAATAAAATACCCTTATGTTGTCTTTTTACCGATATGACCCATGCATTCGATCATGTAGATCATTAAATACTGCTAAGTAAACTTAACCGATATGGTGTTAGAGGGAATGTACGAAATCTCATTAAATCATATCTTACAAATAGGATGCCAGATACCGAAATTACTAGAAGCTGTGCTAAAACAAAAACAGACAAGGTGTTTGCATCAGATCAAATATCCGTAAGGTATGGTGTACCACGGGGGAATGTAAATGACCTGCCCAAAGCCATACACCATCCTATGATCTTATTTGCTGATGACAGCACCTATATTTAATTATTAAGTGTATTAATCAGAATAATTATGAAAATGACATTAATAATCTACTGAATAACAAGATATTGTGGTTTAGTAAAAATAATCTAGGAATTATTTTGACCAAGACCAATATAATGCATGAATATATAAATATATGCAAGTACTCGCAGATATAAGAAAATTTCGTACGCCTACCGGCAACACAATAGTGGTTCGCAGCATACTTTAATAACCAAAGCAATGTACGTATGTTAAACTCGTAATCAATTCTTTAAGTGGAATTCTACAAAGCGCTGACACAGATGAGACAGTAACAAATGAGATGTATTTTTTTTTATAGACCTAACTCACTAAAAATCTAATCCATCCATACTAATATTATAAATGGGAAAGTGTATGTGTGTGTTTGTTTGTTTGTCCGTCTTTCACGGCAAAACGGGGCGACGAATTGACGTGATTTTTTATGTGGAGATAGTTGAAGGGATGGAGAGTGACATGGGCTACTTTTTGTCTCTTTCTAATCCCCCACTTCCCTAAAATGGGGGGTGGAAGTTTGTATGGTTTGTTACCCTGAATTTAACGCGAGCGAAGCCGCGGGCAAGAGCTAGTAATACATAAATTAAGAGTTTTGATTGTTAAATCTTACCTCAGAATGCAATTTTTTATTATTATGTAATTAAATGGAGTTGTATATCTGCTTGTAAGTCAATATTGGAATTATCTTAAATGTCTCATATTCCTTAGTAGGTAAGTGTATTCATATTCATATTCTTTATTTGTATTGATCATACATTGTCACAGGTATAGGTAATATACATTACAGTTGTAAAATTAGCTTAATAGGTAATTGTTTAGTTTAAAATCTTTATGTCAAGTTTGAATTGTTCCATATAATCTGAATTTGACAATTAAAAATTGTTTTAGTTCCATTCCGATACGTTAGGATTGTTATTAATAAATTCCAGGAGTTTAATCGCAGATTACCCTTCTAGGAATTCATTAACGGAGTAAAGTGCTTTTTGGATCAATAGGCGCTTGAGTTTGGACATAAAGATGAGATTTGACGTCTCATCCTTTATATCGGACGGTATCTTGTTATAAATTCTTGGTCCCATAATTTGGAAGTTGTTAGCGGTTTTTGAAAGCCTATGTGTAGGTATTACTAATACCGGCGGGCGTTTAGGTGCTTCACGCTTAGAAAAGAAATTAAATTGCTTCCGATTTCGACGGAGTAGTTTTGCCATTTCAAGTATGAAGAGAGAGGGAACCGTTAGGATACCTAATTTAATAAAAAGTTTCTTCGCTGGTTCGTCCAGTGGTACTCGACATATTGCCCGGACGATATTTTTTTGTATAATAAATGGGCGATCTCGAACCGCAGCCAACCCCCAAAGTGTAGTGAATTTTTGGACACTTTAGTGTCTGCTGAACCTTTCATAAAGAGCTCGGCCAGTCTGACCAACCTTGGCGACCATGACAACGCCGTTCTATCCAAGTTCTTTGCGTCTCGATGCTGCTGCACTATGGCTCTGCTCCGTTGTCGCTAGTGGCAGGGTCGGACGACGTCGGCAGCGCGACGTCATCCTGCCGACGGTTCCAAGTAAGCGCATCTTGGATGGCAGTCGGGTCTCTATCGGTTCCCATAAATTTTTACTTCCGTTTTTTTCAGTCCATAACGTTTTCCATCATAATTTTTATTAGTCATATTGTTAATAGTCATAAAATTTAACAATCTAAATTGCTGGTCCGCTTTTTGCAGGTCATCATTATTGTTAGTCATAAAATCTGTTACTCATAATATTCTAAGTCCAGATGGTATCTATTACATAATGTTGAAGGCAATGAACTTGCTTATAATAATTGTTTTAAGTTCTTTAATCGCAGATTATAATGATAACTAGGGGTGTATATTGGTTTCCACAAATTTTAAGTTCCGATTTTTTATAGTCCATAACGTTAGCCACCATAAGATAATAAGATCGTCAGGTAAGACAATCAGAATCGTTTTCTTGGGGGTCGCAGTTCTAACCTAACCTAACCCACTTCTGACAACAGTTCGTATTCTTGGGGGTCACAGTTCTAACCTAACCTAACCCACTTCTGGCAACAGTTCGTTTTTTTAATTGGGGTCGCAGTTCTAACCTAACCTAACCCACTTCTGGCAACAGTTCGTTTTCTTGGGGGTCACAGTTCTAACCTAACCTAACCCACTTATGGCAAATTATGACTAATGATGTTTATGTCCATAAATCATAATGGATATCATTTTATGACTATCGAAATTCAAGGGATGACATTAAAACGATATGATTAACGACTATTATTCCGATAAAATATATGCCTTAAAATATTTCTGAATAATTATTGATAGACCTTCGAATGTTATACTGATCAAATTTATGCCTTTTGCGATTATAGTGTTTAATATTATAGATCTTTATTATTAGAACTATGAAATGTTATGCTTTACAAAAATTATGACTATTGATGTTTATGCCCATAAATTATATAGATATCAATTTCTGACTATCGAAATTCGAAACAATAAGTTTATGGGAAACAAAGGGATCCCATGGCAGTCACCAGACTGTTCAGCGGATTTCAATCCATGTTTCTGAAATTATAATTTATTCAGTGTAAAAAAAAAACGTGTAGGTAAAACGTATCCCACTTCTGAACTTAATTTTGATATGTGGATATAGCTATTTACTGTTATTATAGTGCATAAAATATCCCCTTTAAATATGGGACTAATATTAATATAAAATGATTAGTGATCGAGTCAAGTAAATACCTTAAAATGTTACAAATATTAGATGAAATAATCTTAAATCCAACACATGCGCTGTACGTCATCGAGTGCGCTATTATTATGGATTAAGGTGATAAATAAGTCATGAAAGGATTGCCATTCTGTGTAATCGCCGTTGAAAGTTGGAATAGTAATTCGTGGCAATTTTATTTCACTGCTCGACGCATGATTACTGGAAGTATTTTGCACAACTTGGCTGTCTTTTGTCTCGGTATAAAACTTATGCAAAGTTGTTTTCAATTCGCCTTTGTATATATAATAACGCTCTTCAAATGTATCATATAGATCTTCCGAAAAGTAGGACATTTTGACTTTGGCTTCCTTAGACACGCTTGTTATTAATTTTTGATTAATGTTTTTAAATTCCTTGTAGTTAATTTCCCAATATTCTAATCGGCCTTGCACGTAACCCAACGTTATTCTTTCTTTTGGTGATTTTTTATAATTAACGTGGGATTTTTCTATTATCTCTAAGCTATCTAGTTGTAGCGCTATAAGTTTCTCAGCGGAATTCATGTTTGATATGTATTTCGAAAATTTTATTTGACTTACGTAAATATGCTGTCGAGTTTTTGTTACACAATTTTATTTTAGCTCAATGGTTCCGGTAGCTATCCGGTTCATTTAGGGCCATTTGTTCATAAAATTTATGTGAATTTCATAAGATTGTAACAAGAAAACATATTTGTATTACTACATGACTTTATTGAGTGACGTTTATATACTTCACAAGAAATCAAAGAGTAAAAAAGACAAAACTCTAAAGAGGTTAAACAGCACTAGTAAGCCGCATACAATTTTACCGATGTCAGAAACTAACATAATGACCATTCGAATACGACCCTGTATACGACCGGCGTAAAATCAAATCCGTATCTACGTAGTTGTGAACCTACCTAGGTTCGCAAATAGCTGTAATATGCCTAATGTCACCATGCAAATTATAGGTATTACTCCGAACCCATTCGATGCTTTATTTGCATGAGTCTGCTGTTTGATAAAGGCACGTCTCTAACATAAACATAATATGAATTATGTATTTATATTGTTTAGATACATGGAGTACCTATCTATAGTTACATGTAGTGGCACTGTGAAACGTACTTACGAAGGACACGCACTACGTTCTTCACTCAGGAGTTGCCCGCCGGACACATTATCACGGGACACATACTGTTCTCTACCTTCAGATCCAACTCAATAATAATTCATGCTGTTGTACTTAAGATATTGCCACTCATCGTTAAGGGCCTCTTCTTTGCGCCAATTATCTGAATGCTTTAGTTATGTAATGAGTTTTATAGCTTATCTTATTAAACATATCTTAACATATCTTATTTAACAGCATGGGCCTTAAACTAAACATGTAATAAGTATATTCGTTTCAAAATTAACCATCTTTGAGCTGTTTGGTACTTAGGCCAGACAACCGGACGTTGGTTACCGGGTTACTTTTGTGCAAATAAGTTTTATTTTAACCGAAAATTTCTCGTCAGTTTTTAGAGACCGTCAAAGAGAATCTTAAATATTTAGATTTCGTACCAACTTTGTAGGTGTGTAAGGTCCTTCACAGCAGCAGCAAAAGTATTATTTTACATTACGATAATAATAAATAAGCATTCTTTTTTTTTAATCTGGTTCCATAGAAAGGGGACAAAACTTTGAAGACCCGATAACCGTTGTCTTATAATTCTTTTTTTTTTAATAGGAGGCAAAGGAGCAGACGAACAGCCTGATGATAAGCAATTACCACCGCCCATGGACGCCCGCAACACAAGAAGCGTCACAAGCGCGTGGCCGGCCTTTAAGATGGGAATACGCTCTTTTCTTGAAGGTTTGAAGGTCGTATCGGTCCGGAAATACCGCAGACGACATTCAGACACAGTTCATTCTACAGTTTTTTTGTGCGAGGCAGGAAGTTTCTGGACAAACGCACAGTTGAGGACTGTCAATCATCTAAGTGGTGATGATGGTAATGCTGTCCCGTAGGACGATGGCGGAAAGAAGCGGCAGGGATTAATCCGAACAATTCCAGGGAGAAGTTGGTACTGGGGTGCTCCCGCCCACAGGTGAAAACAGTGTTCCATATGTGGTAATTCTATATGTACTCAGTGCAGATGTAGGAATATCGAACTGGTAAAAAATCGATAAAAACAAGCCTTATCAATATTAGCAGGTATGTTCGAGCCTTGCTGATTATTCGAGGCCTGATCCCTGATCGCATTCAAACAATGGCAAGCTAATGAGCTAGGAAGACTTGGCCACATATTTTACCTCCGCGAGGTGTCTCTGCCGGGACCGCTTTCTGCGCCTGCTGTCATACTAGGCATTACATGGTAGGTACTTATATAATCATGCGCTGCACTGTTAGTGAGTCCCGCGCCTAAAACAAACGCTCATTAGGTACACTTATGTACGCCACACCCGAGCGTTTGACTCTTGCTTAAAGAAATAAATAAAACCGGCCAAGAGCGTGTCGGGCCACGCTCAGTGTAGGGTTCCATAGTTTTACTTAAGAGTTTTCGAAAGCACGTCATTTCATTGTGATTTTGTAGAAATTATAGGTACAATAAACACCTGCTTATACTGTTAAATTACAAACTTAGTTCAGAAATTATTCTGTATTTTTTTTTTCAAAAACTATTCAACCTATCAAGTTCAAAATAATTTTCCTAGAATTTTTTTATAAAGTTCTACTTTTGAGATTTTTTTCATATTTTTAAAACGTATGGTTCAAAAGTTAGACGGGGGGACACATTTTTTTTTCTACTGGAGCGATTATTTCCGAAAATATTTACATTATCAAAAAATGATTTTAATAAACCCCTATTCATTTTTAAATACCTATCCAACAATATATCACACGTTAGGGTTGAAATGAAAAAAAAATCACTCCCCACTTTACGTATAGGGGAGTATTACGTATAGGTACCCTAATAAAACATTTTTTTCCACTTTTTATTTTACCACTTTGTCGGCGTGATTGATATACACATTAGTACCAAATTTCAGCTTTCTAGTGCTAACGGTCACTGAGATTATCCGCGGACGGACGGACGGACAGACAGACATGCCGAAACTATAAGGGTTCCTAGTTGACTACGGAACCCTCAAAACAAGTGCGGGTTCGACTCGCATGAAGAGGGTTCCTTACGTTAATTAGGTATCTAAATTCCGTAATTTGTTTTAAATCTGATATGACCCAAATTTGTTTATTTATTTATTAGCCTGTAGTGTCCCACTGCTGGGCAAAGGCCTCCCTCTCTTTTTATTTTATTTTATTTTTATTTTATTTTGATACATGGAAAACCAACAGCGCTATACAGTATACATAAATTACAATAGAATTACAAAGCCAACTATAGGTTCTTATAGAAATAAAATATATTACAATAGTTTTTGCCCAACTTAATACACATGCAAGTTCCTAAAGCATAAGAACAGATGATCTATATACATGATCAATGCTTACAAAGATAAATGAAAACAGAAAGATGATGAAAAACTTGTTAGTACACATTCCATAATTCACCGAGCCCTAACCCGCGCCACAATTGTTGTCACCCATGAAGTACCTAATTAAATCATTTTTTATTGCTGGTATGCTATCACTATATATGTCGATATCACAATTTATAAGAACTTTATTTAAAGTCATGCCTGCCCTGCACATAAAACTGTTTTTTCTATATCTAGTAGTAGCTTGATAATTACTACTAATGGGACGAAAATGCCTAAGCCTCCTTGACGGAATATTAAAAGAGGTTTTATTAAGCAAATTCGGACAATCTACATTACCTTTAATAATATTTACTAAGTACACTATATCTGCAATTTCACGGCGCTTAACAAGTGGGATCAAATGATGTTTCTTGCACAGCTTGAGGTAGTTGGTAGAACTATTGTTGACTCGCATTTTATAACAGAGAAATTTGATGAATTTTGAGTGCAATCTCTCAACCCTATCAACATAAATTTGGTACTGAGGATTCCATATCTGCGATGCGTATTCTAGTTTGCTTCTCACATAATTTTTTCCACTTTTGGCCTAAATACCAAATTTGTTTATGGTAACTTTAAAAAACCAGCCAAGTGCGTGTCGGACCACGCATAGGAGGGTTCCGTACCTTCAATGGAATAAGAACCAAACTAATACCAAAAGGTCGTATCTGATGCCTATGGAAGAAGTTTTTTGGAGATAACTCTAAAATGGCTAAACTGATAATGTTCAAAACAATTTTCGTAGAATGTATATGATAAGGCGCATCTCCTAAATTTTTTTCATATTTTCTGGACTTACGGTTCAAGAGTTACAGCCCCTCACTGTTTGTTGGTAGAACTGATCGAATCAGAAACACAGAACTACGCTCCAGAACTCGAGTTGTAGATGTAGGTGCCAAGACCGCTAAGCTGAAGTGGGACTGGGCTTGGCATGTACCCGGACAGGTGGGCTAAAATAGTTACCCAGTGGGACCCACGACACACCATTGATGACGCGCGCCGGGGTGGAGGTAGACCAGAAAGGAGATATCGGGACGACCTGGACGTATTTTACACAGAATGGTGGCAAAATTCAAAAGATCGGGTTGGGTGGAGAAAAAAAGGGGTCTCCCCTTTGCCTTTGCCCAGCAGTGGGACACTAAAACAGGCTAATAAAATAAAATAAAAACTGTACTTCAATATACCCACGGCACATCACTTAGCTGTAACAGACGGACAGACAGCACCCTAAAAACACTGCGAATTGGAGCGTTTTTTCGTGAATGTGACAAGGCAGCGTGGTTTCGTGAAACCGGCATAAGGCAGATTATTGCTGTAGGGTTCATAGCTTAGTCAACAGTTGCCTTCAGGCTAGCGCGACAGATCTGGAACTCCGGCCTCCTATTGTCACCAAAGCACATTACATGTATATGTATAGGTACCTATTGTTTTCCAGCTGTGATGACACTACAATTTGTCGACCATCTAGTTGACAGCGGGCGAAATTTGGCGACCTTGTGTGATAAAGGTATCGACGTCTATGAACGATCTTTTCTCAAAACAACTACAATAATAATAGTATTGTATTTTTTTAAATATAATTGCAATTAATTACTCTAATAAATCTAACAAAAATAAATTGTATAATATATCTACCACAATACTACACTAAAATCCAATAAGTACTAAAATACAATGTATTTTTTATGTAAATGTAAATTGGTATGAATTAATGTTCAACTAAAATGCTTGTAATAAAGTGCTTTAATTTATTAACTCATGACAAAAATTTGTTATTTTTGAGATGACGAACTTTTTTCGATTTCGGGCTCTGCACGCGGGTTGGTGGATATCCTGCTCCTACTAGTTACATCATCGCCAGTGCCATTTTGGGAACATGCGAACAAGCGTGCCTCGGCCTGTCGCCCTAACACCATCTTGATTCAGTTCATTTCAGTTTAGGTGATTCGTAGGAATCGGCAATTGTTAGATAAGTGCTTTCGATAGCATAAGATAGGTACTTGGTTTAAAAAGAGACCGTTTTTAAAATTCTCTATTTTCCTAGCAACACGCGTCGCTACAAATAATTTGCTGAACAATAGGTAACTAAATTAAGACCCGGAAATTGTAGTGTAGTGACAGTTCAGAGTTCAAATCAATCACGGCTTCACGGTAGCAGATGGTAGCGGGAGCGGGGCCACGCACATGGGGCTCACGGGCAGGGGCGAGATGAGCAGAACATGTACTATTTAATAACCGGAGCATATTGCCTTGCAAAAGGTAGGGGGTAAAATGGTTCAATGTATATTGATAGCGTACATTAGATTTTTAACTCCCTTACAATACACATCCCCCATCGTAAATCATCCTCCCTCCAACCTTTTGCAAGGTAATGTACGGAGGGGAGACCCCAGTGACTGGACTAGAAGAATGTGACAGAGGATTCACGCGTAATAGGACACGGAACGGAACAGCGTGCATCAACCTTAAGTAGGTAGAAGTAATAAGCAACAAGTAATGTGAGGGAGCTAGCGCCGGGGGGCAGTGACGTTCGTCACGGCCGCCAATATTTGGGAGCTCCCCGCTGCGGCAGTAAACTGTACTCGCGGATGAACACGTCGTCAGGTCTGCCGCGCCCGTCACTTATGCCGCTTAATGAAAGCGCGCAAGGATCGATCATGGACTTATGCAGTCTTATGCCACGCGGATATTTGTGAACCTCACGATGTTCACAATGTTCGTTAAATTACAGCCATTTTAGGTTAAGGTTAGTTCCGTTAAGGTTGGGGGTTGGGGCGCTGGGGTGTTCCTAGAGGATTGGTACTTGATATATTTTCATGTCACCTAATGAAATCATGTAAATTTATGTTTTACTTCATATAAAAACCCGGAAATAGTCATCTCACCTCGAGCATGATTTCATCACCTATTGTGCGCGGTTTGTCATTCCTTGAATGATTTTATTGCACCTATATTTTTCAGGTGAGACGATTATACAGTTAAGGCTATTGTGAAGTTAATAGTTGCACGTGCTTGCCGCGTTTTACCGCGAGCAAACCGCAGGTACGTATTGTCACAAGTTATTGTTGTGATTTCAGCGTAATTCCCAGTCGCTTGTCGTATGACAGTTCACCGGCTAGTACGTGCAGCAACTTCCAGGTGTCTTCAGCACGTCATCGTCAGCGTCATTCGGCTGTTAATATAGATAAGTATCTATCACTACAATAATGCAAGACACTCCCAAAATTTGCGTTAGACCCATGGAAACCATATCAATACACTGCAGCATATCTATTTTCCGTGGAAGAGTGGTAACATTAACTGTAGCCAAAAAGGGGTACTATACGAGTGTAAATGGGCATAAAGAATGCAGCAAATTGAATAAAAAAATTAAAAGCGCGCTTGCAGTAGGTACGGACGCCATACTTAAATAATGATTGTGCTAGTCTCAAACTAACGCATTCTCTGAGGGGATTAACGTGTTCCACCGGGGCCCCCGCATGTAGTTTACCCGAGCTGTAATAAGCTAATTTTGGACATTTATAACCGCAAACGGTAATTAACCCCAAGCAGGAGCAGTCCTAAAGAGTATGTTATTTCATTGGATCTATTCTAATTTCTTCAAAGCCTAATGTCGACAAAACCGAAGAAAGGAGGGTGAGCAAATTGACCTATATGATCAACTAGCTTTTGCCCGCGGCTTCGCTCGCGTTAAATTCGGGGTAACACGGTTCCCCTTTCCTGATTTAAAACACAGAAGAGAACTCGGAACAGAATATTATTAAAATTTCACCCCCTCTTTTAAGGGGTTGGGTGCAGATTTCCAAAAAAAATGATGCACGATTTTTTTGTTAGTCACAAATAGTCCGCATACCAATTTTTAGCTTTCTACCTTGAACATTGCGGAATGCTCCATACAAACTTGCACCCCCCATTTTAGGAACGTGGGGGGTTAGAAAGAGACAAAAAGTAGCTTGTGTCACTCTCCATCCCTTAAACTATCTCCACATAAAAAATCACATCAATTCGTCGCCTTGTTTTGCCGTGAAAGCCGGACAAACAAACACACACATACACTTTCCCATTTATAATATTAGTATGGATGGATGAGGTTAAGCAACATGTCACTGGATAGCTTGGAAGGATAATAAGTAAGGAAGCGTAATCAACGCTCAAAATGTGCTCCACTTTCCTGGTGCCAAAGTGGGCGGAGCTTGTGACAGCGGTGCCCTAATGTCATGTCAAACATTTTGAAATTGTCATGTCGCCAAAATATTAGTTTTTTCGGACCATGAAATTTCGGTAATACATCGGTATTAAAATGACGGCTTGTGCCGTGAATTGGTGCAGGAGCCACACAGGCGCCAAAGATGGTGATATTTCTTTTCATCGGTAAGTAAATCACGCATAGATATTCTCATACATTACGGACTTGGTTGATGTTATGCAATATAAGTTTTGGAAAAGTAAACATAACTCATTTGAGGAAAAGTATAATGAATGTTCATTTGTAAGTATTGCCTAGTAGTAATAAATCGACAAAACAAAACCCTTCGAATTAGTACCTACTATACTTACTCTGGTAAAATCATACCATTCTGGCCGTGCCATTTCTAGTACAACTGGCTAATAGGTATGACTCTTATTTTTCATTAATAATGAATGCTATAACTTCATAGCATAATCTTTAATTATCAAATCTAGAGCAGAGCCCGACTGGGGAACTACCTCTACCTTACAGAAAACCACAGCCAATTAGCACGAAACCCTACTCATAGTGTTGTGTTCCTGCCGGTGAGTAAGGTTGCCAGAGAGCTCAGAGGATGCAGTGTGTTGACGACGGGGGATCCTCTTGTCCCTTTAGCTGTCAACACAGTGAATCCTCTTTTATATGAAAGCGTCGGCAACGCACATGAGATACCTCTGGAGTTACAGGCGTCCATAGGCTACGGTAGCTGCCATCAGGTGAGCCGTATGCCTGTTTGCTACCCTTGTAGTATAAAAAAAACCGGCCACGTGCGAGTCGAACTCGCGCACCGAGGATTCCGTAGAAATCTATAGGTATATAGGGGTAGTAACTTTAAAATTATTAAAAATATTTTTATTATATGATGTAACTAAAATTTTATGGTTTTCGCAATTTTTCCTGTATCTGTGCTATAAGACGTTGCTTCGTATCAAATTTCAAGATCCTGAGTTCACGGGAAGTACCCTGTAGGTTTTGATTCCCCTGCGAGTTTCGAAAATTTGCGGAATTTTGCGGCATAAACGGCTGTATCTTTTGATTACGTTGGCATAGAAGTTTGATTTTTTCACAGCACCAAGGGACAGTAGACTTGAGTATTTGATATAAATTTCAGCTTAATACCTCCACGCGTTCCTGCGAAAAAGGGTCTTAACAGACAGACAGACGGACAACAAAGTGATCCTATAAGGGTTCCGTTTTATCCTTTCGAGGTACGGAACCCTAAAAATGGATGCAAAATGTAAATTTATCTTTGTATTTCCCTAAGCCTGCTAAAATAAATAGTACACATAAACGAACACATCCGTTATTTATTTAGTTCTAAAAAACGAGGACGCAAAGAGAATTTTAACTATTTATATTGAAGGTATGCTATTATTTTCTAGTCTGGTCATAAATAAAGTTAAAAAATAATCGTTTTTCTTTTGCCATATTCAAACTTAATTGTAAAAAAAATATGTTAATTTATGCTTATTTTGTAGTATGTAAGTCCCTATATTGTAATCAAGCACTTTAATTAAATAAATGAAAGATGAATAAGGCTTTCATATTCCTTATTCCAAGAACGATTAAATTTACGTATATTACATAAGTAATGAAAAATGCACTAAATATAAATTGTTAATTGATTGCATTAAGTATTATTTATTACGTGAACACATCCACGTCAAACTAAGGCGTATTTATTATACGTTAACTTGACATTTTCAGTCATTTGATTTGAGTGTCTCCTGTCCAATTAAACTTCATTGTCAAATTGATTTTGACCACTCACAACACGGCAACTTTTCTTATTGGTGAAATGGCATGAAACCTTTGCAGAATTAAGGTTAACACAAAAAAATATGCTTAAAGAATGAGTACTTGATTGGTTAACAAGACATAAGACATTTTAGTTTTGTAAACGTGAAAATGGGTCGTGTTTTCACATGAACTTTGCTTGCCTTTACTCGTCTTGATATTATATGTCGATGCTGGATAGCTTATTCTAAGTTCTAAAACTTTTACTATGTATGACAGGTAGCCCCAAATCTTTGTATAGAATAAGTTGACGAGGCATAAAAGTAGTTTGAGCTGAAACGTTACTATGTAGGTTTTTTGATACTAAGTTCTTGTATCGCTCTACAGATTATGAAGGTTTATAACTGTCGATGATTATGTGTCATGTTTTTGTTTTTTATGCGTTTTGATGTTTTTTTGAGTCATTTTGGTTCATTTATTGTAGAATATGAAAAAACTTTTGCAATGATATACGGCTTGTCATTATTGGTTTCTAGGCCAGAGTCCATACAAATCTGCCCATCCTCCTTTCTACTAATTTTACATGGAAATTGATATTCAACAAGTTGAGCTTTGTTATTTAACTTCATTTAACGCCAATAGAAACAAGTTATCCATGGCTTAAGCATAATAAGGTTTCAATATAGTCTACGAGCCCACGACACTAAACCTAGTTCGATAAGACTCCCAAATAATATATATTAGAGATGCAATGGATAGTTGTTTGGCCGGATACCGGATACCGGATATCGGGTGTACCCGTTCGCCAGATAGCCGGATATTCGGCCAATAAATCTACCTACAGTTAAGCTAATTCGCGCAAGCAGGTGGCGTGGCATGGCACTCCATGCATGTCGCAACTGTTCGGAAATTTTTAGCTCCCTAAAGTTATGCCTTTTAATGAATGGAAGAATTAAGTGACGTAATAAACTATATCAATAATTAGTAAGTAAATTATTTGGTGGTTTACTAATGTATTCATTCAATTTTTAGGATTCCTTAGCCAAAATGGCAAAAACGGAACCCTAATAGTTTCGTCATGTCCGTCTGTCCGACCGTCCGTCTGTCTGTCCGTCCGTCCGTCCGTCCGTATGTCACAGCCATTTTACTCGGAAACTATAAGACGTATCTTAATAAAATTTAGACATAAGGTGTATTTTGTATGCCACTATTTAGTTATGTAGTTGAAATATCCGAAAAAATATTTTTAAGGGGCGGCGCTCCATACATGTAACTATATTAAAGAAAAAAAACAAATATCAACATGTTGCACATCAATCGATAGGTCTTTAAAAATAACTCGGCTGGCAACACTGGCCGGGAATAAACGTCAAAATGACCTAGCGTATTTAATTAGTGAAAATAAATGTTTTAAAAGTGATTTATAACAAGTTACTGTGTAAAATGACAAGATCTCAATGAAATTAAAGTGTAACAGTGTTATCTCTAGTATTAGTTTACTTTAAGGAGCAAATTATTATGACGAAAAATTTTAAGCCAACTGTCAACGGCTTAACGTTCAAGATTTAAAATTACACCGAATTTACTTGGAAATTGCCTATATTTCATCGAAGACTTTTACAGGGGAGTATTGCTTTTCACATTTATATGCCTTACTTTTAGTCTGATTGTCCAAAATAACTTAATATTTTCAATATTCAGTACCTAACCTATGGGCAAGTTAGTTCTTGTTAAAAACAGTGGTTCATCTTACTAAACTAGCCAAAGTGAATGCTAACCAACTCAGAAATAGCACAGATATATTCAACGAACATTATTATAAGTTGACATCGAAAGTAAAAAAGTTTTTTTTTGTGTAAATTCCAGCTATAAAGCTTAATTTAAATACTAGAAAATTTGATTTTAAATACTTTTTTCTGTTAGTACCATTGTGAATCATACTTGCTAGGCTCAGATTTCTTACATTGTCAATATGATTTCAGCACAACCCTCTGAAATGACTACTCGCAGGGATGTTTTGGTCGCTAAAGTCCAGCAACTACAAAGGGACCTTAAGACGGCGACTGAGCTAAATGACAGACTCCTACAAGAGCGGGAAGAAAGTGAACAGGAAATCGAGCGTGTTATCCGAGCAAACACTGTTCTCAAAACTCAGCTTGCCAACCAGGACATTGACTATGAAGATATCCAGGGTCAGCGGGATGAACTTCAAGCTACTGTAGACCGATTTGAACAATGCCAGGAAATACACGAACAGGCATTGCAACGCATCAAGGACCTGGAGCAGCAGCTGGGGGAGATAGACCTTAAAAAAAAAATACTTGCAAGTACTGCTCCGAGCACTCCGGGCCGCCAGACAACAATTTAAGTATTTTTGCTGAGCTAAATAGTTTTGAAGTAGATTTAGTAAATGACAGCATAGTGGTCTCTCCTTTTATGGAAAATATAGATTTTTCAAGTTCTGTGTGCATAGGGAACAGTGATGGGAAAATTTCATTGAACGGAGGAAAAAAGATAAAAAAATATTTAAAATTAAATAGATTTATAAAAAAATCTAAACTTTTGCTGAAATGCCACAAATTCTTATTTAAATCATTAAATTCCAAATGTAAACATGTAGCCTTGAGAGATGAACTCCTAAAGTGCCAATATCAATTAGACCAGACAGTAAAGGCGCTGATCATCGCTCTGCTGAATTAAGCAAATTAGAGTCAAAGCTAAAAGCTCTTAATGATAAGCATGAATTATCTAGTAAAACGCTACAGGAATACATAGCCTTTATGAATAATGTTCTAGCACCGGGCAGCGGCTACCCTCTGCGCTTGGACTCGCCACGGCCGCAGAGTCGCCTGGCTGCGCCGGGCTCGCCCGCGCCCGCGCCGCGCGCCACGCTGCTGGCGCGCGTCTCCGGCGCGACCACTCCGCGTCGCCAGCCCAAGCCTGACCTTAACCTGGACGTCCGGGAGTCATCGCTGGGTCCTTCACAGTCGTGCCCTGGATTGGATGTCGCACTGGATTTATCCCTGCCGTGCTCAGTGGAACCAACTCCACCGTTATTGTGCCCAGGCGAGGCGGGTCCACCGCCGCCATGCACTGTCGAGCTGGTTCCACAGCCGCTGTGCACTGTCGAGCCGGGCCCATCGCCGCCATGCACTGTCGAGCCGGGCCCATCGCCGTCTTGCCCAGTGGCACTGGATCTATCGCCGTCGCGCTCAGTCCAACACACTTCATCGCTATCGTGCCCTGTCGAGCTGGTTCCGCCGCCCGGTGGAGGCGCCACTCTCGCGCGCGCGCCCCGCCCCGCTGGTCCCCGCACCTGCGCCCGCGCCCGCGCCTGCGCCCGGCCGCACCGTCCTGTATACAGACGAGGTGGGCACCGGGCTCGGCGCGCTGCTGGCGGAGCGCTTGTCGCGAGGCGTCCTTAACAACTGTCACCCGGGCGCCTCTATCGATCGTCTGATCAAATGTATATCGGTTGGCGAGTATGACCGCGATTCCACGTTTGTAGTGTTTTTAGGAAATAGTATAGATTGCACTAAACGAGATATCTTGAGATTATCCGAGACCCTGTCAGATATTGGCCAGCGAGATTCTGTAAAAATAATTATCTGTGCCTTACTATACAGAATGTCGAGTCATATAAATAAGAGGGTATATTATTACAACTCCGTATTTTATAATCTTTCTTTATACAGTAGTACGATTTCGTATTTTGATACAAATAAATTTATTGAGGATTTTATTATGCCCCGTGATAGGACTTACCTTCCGAGAAGATGTCTTATAGATTGTGCTAACCTGTTAGCATACAATATTGTAGACCCCGTCGTGACTAGCACGGCGGATGATAGTTTTATTAAGACGAATCCCGATTCATACTGCAGGGGCCCAGATTTAGAGAGGCAGCCGTCTGGTGATATCAATTTAAACTGACTGCTACGACAACGAGTGCACCAGCCGGCTCCGTTCCTAAACATAACTGTGATGCTAGCATAAGTAGTAAAACTGATGTATTGTACTTAGTTCACCAAAATATTCAAGGGTTTACCAGTAAACAACTGGAAATTGATTTGTTTGTACAACACTCGAACATTGATATCCTCTGTATAACGGAGCACTGGCTTAAAGGTCATGAATTTATGTTTAATTTCCACAATCATAGTGTAGTAAGTAATTTTTTTAGAAAATCCTGCATTCGCAGCGTGTCATTAATAATGGTAAAACATGATATAAAAAGTAAGGAGCGGAAAGACATTGTTGAATTGTCTGTGGAACACCATATTGAACTTTCTTGTGTCGAGTTAGAAGAATTTATAATTATATGCGTGTACAGGCCTCCATTGGCAAACTATAACACATTTGAGTCAGTGATAGATGAAGTTCTTACAAGTGTTTTTTGTAGTAATAAAAGTGTTATTGTGTGTGGTGATTTTAATATCAACTTACTTGAAGATTCATCCATTTGTGTAAGGTTACTTAGTACTTTCAAATCCTACAATTTAGTAAATTTATTTTGTGAGCCTACACGAATCACAGCAACCAGTGCTACATGTATAGATAACATTTTCAGTAACAAGGATGCGACTAGTAAATCTATAATAAACAACTTAACTTCTGACCACTGTGGACAAAAAGCCTCTTTTAGCGGAAAAACTAAGGATATTCCACAAGTCACTATGTGCAGACCAATTTCCGAAAGGCGATTAGATTTATTCAGTCGGAATAGCACGAAACAATTATGTTATCTTCCATTTACCCAGGAAAACCCTAACCGTATGAGTATTGAGTTGTTTAACTGTATTAAAAGGGAATTTGATGCCTGTTTCATTCCGAAGAAGGTGCAAGGCAAGGTCAAGACGAAATTTAGCGACTGGGCTACGCCGGATATTCATGAGAAAAGACGACGGCTCTATGATTTATGTGACTTGAGAAGAATTAATAAAAGTCCGGAATTCCTAGACTATGTCAGGAACTTTTCTAAATCTTTTAAGATGAATTGTGCCGCTGCTAAAGCTGATTATCTGTCCAGAAAGATCCAAAATTCCAAGGATAAAGTAAAAACTGTTTGGCAAGAAATCAACGATGAAACTGGGAAACGTAAAATCAAAGATCCGCACTACAACCGACGTATTAATAATAATTTAGTGAGTTCGGACCTTGAAGTTGCGGATCATTTTGAGCAGTTCTTCTCTAATATACCGCTAGAAACAACAAAGTCTCTTCATTCATCGCCTGACGTCGCTGAGGCAATACTGAAAAAAAATATAGCAGAGTGTACAGATATCTTTAAATTTTCATATGTTACTCCGAACTTAGTTATAAAACATTTAATAATTTTGTAATGTAACTGCATGACATCTTGTACATAAGTTTCCCCTTGTATATAGTATAGATATAAGTATTGAATGTTTGCATGCCATTTAAGGTTAAACATGAAACCTACCTTTAAATGCACGACCACCTGCTATGTACTGGGTAATGTTTATAGCAAATAAAATATTCTTATTCTTAAATCCCTAAATTTAAAGAAAACTGAAGATCTTTGGGGCCTATCTATTAAAGTTCTACATTCCATTGTTGAATCGATTGCACCACATTTAGCTGATATATTTAACAAATGTATTGATACAGGAATATTTCCAGACATAATGAAGCACAGCAAAGTCATCCCCTTGTTCAAATCAGGATCGAGAACAGAACCAAGCAATTTCAGACCAATTTCAATACTGCCGGCACTAAGCAAAGTTTTCGAGAAACTAATTCTAAATCAACTTGTGTCACATTTTAACCGAAACTAATTGTTCGCCAGAAATCAATTTGGTTTTACCAGAGGTCGCTCGACTACTGACGCAGGTGCTGTTCTTCTTAAGCACATCTTTGCCGCTTGGGAAAAAAAACAAGATGCTGTTGGAATATTCTGTGACCTATCGAAGGCATTTGATTGCGTTGATCACGAAAATCTAAAGAGAAAACTAAGCCATTACGGGATCAAAGCTGGTGCCCTTAACCTCGTCTCATCATACCTATCGGATAGAACACAACGAGTGGTTATTAATGGAACTCAATCTTCTGGGTCCCCTGTGGCACTCGGAGTACCTCAAGGCTCAATACTTGGTCCCTTCCTGTTTTTGGTGTACATTAATGACCTACCTAAAATTGTGCAAGATAAACATGATATAGTGTTATTTGCTGATGACACATCTCTGATATTTAAAGTGGACAGAAAAGAAAACAGTTTCGATAGTATTAACAGTGCACTCTCCACAGTAGTAAATTGGTTTACGGCTAATAACCTACTTTTGAACGCCAAGAAAACGAAGTGCATCAAATTTACACTTCCCAACGGCAAGCAGATTAACAGCAGCAAGATTATAATAAATGATGAAACAATGGAATTCGAAAAGCAAACTGTTTTCTTAGGAGTCACTTTAGACTCGAAAATACAATGGCATCCACATATAGCCACCCTAGCTGGGAAACTTAGCTCTGCAGCCTATGCCGTGAGGCGAATCAGCCATCTAACAAACAGTGAAACTGCCAGGCTGGTATACTTCAGTTATTTTCACAGTGTTATGTCGTATGGAATTCTGTTGTGGGGTAAAGCGGCTGATATTGGGACCATATTTGTGCTACAAAAACGAGCTGTACGTGGCATTTATATAATGCGCGATCGAGCATCCGTAAGAGGAAAATTTGAAGAGGCAAATATTCTTACCGTAGCATCTCAATACGTACAGTCAAGTGCAAAAATACGTATCGAAAAAATCGTCTCATAAATATGGTACTACACACTTATTACAACGGAATATGGGACATATTTTTGAATAAGATGAGTACACCCATATTTTTACACTTGACTGTACTTGAAAACATTATGTATGTGCGGAAAAATATCCATGAATTCAAGCTCAACAGTGATATCCATAACTATAACACTAGAAATAAAGATAAGATTGCTGAGCCTGGCCACCGCCTCGGTAAGGTTCGTACGTCTTTTGCTGGGAACTGGGCACACGTTTTTATAACAGTCCCCGCTGATGTAGTGAATTTGCCACTAAATAAATTCTAGTCTTATGTTAAGCGCTATTTGTTGAGGAGAGAGTACTATACTTTAAAGATAAATAACGATGCCTTTAAGCCTTAATACAGGCTTAAGCCTGTAGCTTGATATGGTTAGTACAATACAAATTTAGAAATTATTAGGTACATTACTCTATGAAGCAGCTTTACTAGTGTCCAGTATTACCTGTTTTTCGTTTTTATTTTTTTGTTTTTATATAGTATTTGGACACTTAGAGACGTTATACATCTCTAAGTCTTGCATTCGCAAATATTTATATGTATAGATTTATATTTAAAGATCCTGACGATTAGAGACATGTACATCTCTATGTCACTTTTATATTGTAATTTAGTTCACGCATGTAAAATACGAGCACAGAATATTGTTTCTCACCAGACTAAACATGGCTAGTTTTTATTAATTAATAAAGCCCGCCAGCTTGAACATGTCATGCTCGCTTAAAAGGCTCTGCTTATGGTGGCGTCGTTGATTGGGTCGCCACATTCCCGAAGAAAGGTTGAGGGAGGCGATGGCTGAGATATGCGTCATACTCGTGAACGGGTGCTGTTTGTGGAGACAGGTCTGTTTAGGCAAACTGGGGCAACACATTTACGTAACTTTTTATTAATCACTAGCCTTTTCCCGCGGCTTCGCCCGCGTACTATAAGTACTCAAAAAGGATACGATACCCATGTTGATTTTCAGACTTTGTGACCACATTTGCCCCTTTTAGGGGTTGAGTTTTCAAAAACCTGAAACACGTGTTTACTCATTTATTGTTAGGAATACTCCTGTGAAGTTTCGAATAAAATAGTCTAACAAATCTTGATTCGCCATACAAACTTTGGACCCCCATTTTACCCCCTTAGGGAGTGAATTTTGAAAAATCCTTTCTTAGTGCACCTCTAGACCTTATAAGAAACCTACGTGCCAAATTTGGAATCTCTAGAACCAGCGGTTTGGGCTGTGCGTTGATATGTCAGTCAGTCAGTCAGTCAGTCAGTCAGTCAGTCAGTTTCTTCTTTTATATATTTAGATATTTAATTTTAGTTTAATTGGCTTTAGACACAACATTCGGTGCTTGATTATCCATATTTTTAATTATTATATAGAATATATAGATCAAGACACTTCTCCAAGTGTCCTTAGAGATGTATTATCCTTAGAGATGTATAAGGTCTCCACCTTATACAACTCTAAGGATAATTTAGAAATAGTATGTTTATTGTATACTAGAATCACTTACTTTTTTTTTATTCAAATTCAAAATTATTTTGTTTCTAACTGTTGATGATGGATTATTATAATTTGGAAATTTATTTAGAAGACACAGTTCAAATAAGAAAGTATATGAAACTTGTATGTAATTCATTTTCAATAGTCAGATTTAGACTCATCTTTTTTCTTTGGTATTTTTCTTAAACTATAACCTATTGTTGGTTAATCTAACCTTGGTTTGATATGTTTTCTTATAGAACAACGCACTTATATGTATTGTTTAGTTTTGATGTACTGTTGTTTTGAAAAAATAAGTCCCGCCGAGTTTCTTGCCGGACATAATTCTTCTCGGGTCAGAGGTGTAGGGTTAGAACCGGTGTAGTTTGAGTTTTTTTTTCTCACTTTTACTTGACGATTCATCATATTTACTTTAATGAAACAATAATAACGCCTTTCTATTTTTTTACCTTTTTGTTACGTATAAATTGTATTATCTGTAATCATGGTCACCCTACATAAAGTACATAAACAAATAAATAAAGATAAAACTTCTTCATCAATTATGACAGCACATGATTATTAACCCGGTACCTAGAGGACCACCAGTTGCTCAGCGACCGCCAATACGGTTTCCGTGGGGGCCGCTCGGCTGGTGATCTTCTAGTTTACCTGACACATCGTTGGGCGCAGGCGATCGAGACAAAGGGTGAAGCATTGGCAGTTAGTTTGGATATTGCGAAGGCCTTTGATCGGGTATGGCACAAAGCACTTCTATCGAAACTTCCTTCTTATGGGCTTCCCGAGAAATTGTGTGAATGGGTCAGTAGCTTTCTTGCAGACAGACGCATCAAGGTCGTAGTTGACGGTGAATGCTCTGACTCCATGTCTGTGAATGCTGGTGTCCCCCAAGGCTGCGTGCTATCACCCACGCTGTTCCTTCTGCATATCAATGACATGCTGCAGATTAGTGGCATACATTGTTATGCAGACGATAGTACGGGTGATGCCTACTACACCGGCCGAACCAACATTTCTCGGGAGAATGTCATTGAGAGCCGGGACAAACTTGTGTCTGAAGTTGAGACTTCCCTTAAAGAAGTTTCAGAATGGGGTCGACTAAATTTAGTCCATTTTAACCCTACCAAGACACAGGTTTGCGCGTTTACCGCAAAAAAGCTTGCGTTTGTCGCTTTACCTCGTTTTGAGAGCACTTCCTTATCTGCCACTGCCAGTGTCCAGATCCTTGGCGTCGACATTTCGAGTGAAGTCCAGTTCCGCGGCCATTTAGAGGGTAAGGCCAAGTTGGCCTCAAAAAAGCTCGGTGTGCTCAACAGATCGAGACAGTATTTCACTCCGGCCCACCGCCTCCAGCTTTACAAGGCACAGGTACGCCCACATATGGAATACTGTTCTCATCTGTGGGCGGGAGCGCCCCAGTACCAACTTCTCCCTCTGGACCGCATCCAACGGAGAGCGACTCGAATTGTCGGCTGCCAGGATTTTACGGATCGGCTTGACTCCTTGGCGCTGCGTAGAGATGTAGCCTCGCTCTGCATCTTCTACCGCCTCTATCATGGAGAGTGCTCCGAGGAATTGTTCAGATTAATCCCTGCCGCTTCTTTCCGCCATCGTCCTACGCGACAGCATTACCATCATCACCACTTAGATGGTTGGCAGTCCTCAACTGTGCGTTTCTCGAGAAACTTCCTGCCTCGCACAACAAAACTGTGGAATGAACTGTCGTCTGCGGTATTTCCGGACCGATATGACCTTCAAACCTTCAAGAAAAAAGCGTATTCCCATCTTAAAGGCCGGCAACGTGCTTGTGACCCCTCTGGTGTTGCGGGCGTCTATGGGCGGCGTTAATTGCTTACCATCAGGCGATTCGTCTGCTCGTTTGCCTCCTATTTCATAAAAAAAAAAAAAAAAATTTAAAAAAATTGTCAAATTAAGTTACACACAATGTTTCCAAAGTAACCAGACATCAATTTAACACATCACAGAAAAACAAGAGAGTATCTGTAGTATCGGATCTTAAATATGTTAAATCATTTAATTTTACTTTAAAATGTTTTCAGCGCTAATCACACTAATATAAACTGGTATAAAATAATTGCAATTGTTTTTTGCATTGCAGCATATCCATTTGGTGTTTCCCTATTAAAGGCGTGACTAATTATATAGCTTAAATTGATTAAGTAGATAAGTACTGCACATTTTATCGCTTCTCGGACAATCATACTCCACTCCATACTCCATGCTCGCATTACAAACGGTTGTAGGTAGGAAGGCGAGGCGTAACGGTTTGTGATGTTTACATCTCCGAGGCCAAGAATGTCTTACACAATTAAATCATCAACATTATATGTACCTACATAAAACAAATGACAATCACTTATGATAAGAAGAACTAGGCGACCTTTTGTTAGTTCGCGGGACATTGCAACAAGTGCTGTGTCGTCGATTGTAGTGTTGTATAGTGCAACACCTCGCAATCAGATTATGTGGCAATATCGAAACTGGCTGATAACGTTATACTTGAACTGAGCACTGCCGATGCTACTATTTAATCTATCACATCGGATATTAAATAATACTGTTCTTGTCTGACATCTCGGACTGACTCGGAGAATGTAGCTCCTGCCTGAAGATTTTAAAATATTGACCTAACGTCTCATGCACCCGTATGAGTCCTATACCAAAGAGTATTTAGCATGTCGCTGGTACCATAGACTGGAAATTATCGTCATTTTATATGAAAACAGACCGTGTCGGTATATTTGACAAATAATTGTCTTAGCTGTCGATACTTTTGTAGATATTTCGATGAGAGAATCATTATAATCAATCAGCAGTAATATTGCGCAGCAACTAACTGTAACAAAGGTTTAAATAACAATGATTATATTTGGATTTTATGTCATGATTACCTATTTAATACATTTTTATAACATTATCCTGTTACTTAGAAACTGATAGATCAAACAAGCCTCAGCTTAAACCGAAAATAGGACCTAGAAACATGACACGAATTTCATAGAATTCGCCTTTGAATCGTACATCTCATATCGACTTGCCGCCAATCAATGTGAAACGCCACTATTACCTCATAATGCCAAAAATATATTGCCTCTTGAATATTTATTAATGTTATTCTACTTAGTTATTTTTCGTAAAATTCGCTCGTATTTATGGCATAAAATGGTATTTCGAACCCATTTTATGAGCACAAATCTCAAATAGAAACTGGCGGGGCGAAAAACGCAAAAGTGATACAAGCTTCTTAGGTCAAACATCATGTCTAGTCCACATGCACATGCGCATTGCTGGTCTGTGGTATGAGTAAATGGGCCAATGACCTTTTTGACCGACAGTTTTGAGTGTCTCTTGCGTTACTCAAAATGTCTGGAGTTAGAAACTGGCGGGGCGAAAAACGCAAAAGTGATACAAGCTTCTTAGGTCAAACATCATGTCTAGTCCACATGCACATGCGCATTGCTGGTCTGTGGTATGAGTAAATGGGCCAATGACCTTTTTGACCGACAGTTTTGAGTGTCTCTTGCGTTACTCAAAATGTCTGGAGTTAGGTACTAAGGAATTGGGCTTCTAATATAAATACATAGTTTTTGTTTATTATTATTAGGTTTAACTATTCGAGGCCCCAACTGGGCCTCGAATATTTTAACATTCACCATAAACTGGAACAAAGAAATGCCATTATTTAAAGGTTACAACGAAATTTAAAAGTTGAGGACAGATATGTGTCGATCAAAAAGTTGATTCGGCCAAATATGACGCCGAAGGGGGATATTTGTTTGTTTATTAGGACTACCAACAGGAGATACAACACACATATAAATATAAAGATTGAAAACATATACAATTGATTCCCCGCTTACAGGCAATCACAGCATGCGTATGACATTAAACACGAGTTATTTAACTAAAAACTAGCTTAAAAGTAAGTTAGATATGTATATCGGTAGAGAAAGCATTTCATAATATGTATGGTACGGTGCCAATTTTTCAAGGTGCTATGCATACCTATAGGTACTACATAAGATGGAATGACGAATGGATGGATGAATATATAATAATTTTAAATAAAAAAGAACCGACTTCACTTAGAGTCTACCTTTCCAAAAGGAAATACCCGAGCTACTGTCAAAAAGATTTAAATCACTATAAGTGTGCCTATAATAATTGAAAAGTTACCTTAATAATTTTAAACAAAAAAGAACTGACTTCACTAAGCATCCACCTTTCCAACACCAAATGCTCGATCTGCTGTAAAAAATACTCAAATCACCATAGGTGTGCCTATAATAATTGGAGAGTTCCCTCGATTTCTCCAGGATCCCATCATCAGATCCTGACATGGTTCCAATGGGACCAACTGTGAAGTATACGTTTTCAAACAAAAAAAGAATTTTCCAAATCGGTCCAGCCGTCTTCGAATAATCGGTGAACATACATACAAAAAAAAAATAGCAAAAACAAAGATCCCGACGAATTGATAACCTCCTCCTTCGAAATCTTGAAGTCGGTTGAAAATAGCAAAAACAAAGATCCCGACGAATTGAGAACCTAGCTCCTCCTTCGAAATCTTGAAGTCAGTTGAAAATAAGTTCGCCTTTGTATGTCTGTCAAATTGTATCTTTACAAGTATTTAATGGTGTACTATAAATCGATTAGTGCTTCTTCATATCCACATGGCGGTCGCACCATGAATTGATCCCGCGCGGTGTTGTGATCATTAAATGCGTATCTTATTTATATCGGCGCTGACGGCGCAAGGGTCAGCGGAGACGCGCTACAATTGATCTCCATTTACGAAGCTAAATTGAAAAGCAATTACTTACTGAGCCATTGAGTTGTCGCCTCTCCTCTCCTCCTCTCCTCCTCGCCTCTGCCTCCTCGCCCCCAGTGAGCCGCGAGCGCTCCGGCTCCGCCCGGCATCGGCACGCGCAGCACGCGCTACATTTAGAGCTACCAGACTACTCATCATTATGCTTTTACAAGGTCACCACACATTAGCTCAATTTTATTCGTAAATTTCTACGATTAGAACAGCACATCTCAATAGTATTCTACACCATTTTGTAGTATAACAATACGGGTAAGCCCCTATAACTTGGTTTTTATAGATATTTTTAATTCACATGAGTAATGATCAAATACGTTAATTCAAATGATAAGCGGTCGCGCTTATACTTAATTAGTACGGGAGCGCTGATGTGTGGTGACCTCGAGTTGTATACTTATGAGTTATGATCTATCTAATGAATATATGACTTTGACATCCAATATTATAAACTAACTGTCAATATATCTTTTGAATTTGTATTTATTATTGTTATATCTCTAACTGATATACCTACATATGCGTATTTTTCAATCTGATATTGTATTTCATCATTTATTATTAGTTTTTATAGTTTTGTGACATTTAAATTTAAGTAATCAAACAATAAAATATGTTTATTTTCACTGCTTTGACGATCATAATACCATTTTGTTCTATAATTTATTATTATGAAATAAATAAATCTAAATCTAGTGGTTGAGGTTATCTATGATTTACAGTGACGGCACGAGTGTCTTGTCTAACTAGTGGTAGACCGTTATCTTGTTACAATTATGTCTATAGGAATGGTTAATTCGTTGTCTCAAAAGAGTTATGTATCTCTTGCGGTTGATGCAAATGCGAGAGCTGATTTATTTAATTTCCGACGCACACCGACCAACAGCGAACTATGTAAGTCAGTTGTTATTAATATCACTACTTAAATCTAAATAGACCTCCGATTATATATTTTTCATCACACTTGCTCATAAAGCGTGCTATTACACGCAGGCGTAGCGGGAGCTAAAGTCCATTTTACTCCCACGGGAGGTAATACGAACCAAAGGTTTTTTTCACATTTTTCAATTATGGCCGTATTGCGTTGAGTCTATGCCTCCAATACTTAACATGTCAAACAATTATTAAAATTGCAGGCGGACTTATGTCTGCAGTTTCAATGTATTTCACATTTATTTCCTTGAAACTTTGTTATTTTTCTTCGGAGGTGTGATGGAAACCATTGTTTGTAACTTTGAGAACATTGCAACCCCGAGTCATTCATTCACTCCGGCCTTCGTCGTAGATAAGTAAAGTTTACCCGAACTTATGTACAGTCAGCAGCAGAAGTAACGTAGGTCATTCTGAACACCTCACCCGGTAACCAACTACTGCTGTGCTGCTAACTGTACGAAATATCACTTGTAAAAGTTATACATTTCCATTAACTCTTCGGTGAAGGAAAACATCCTAAAAAAGAAATAAAGTAAGAAAGAACAAATATTTATTGGCACGACCGACCTTATTCACTTGTACATTGTTCCTATTCTAACTTAGTACTTAATAAGAAGAAAATTATTATTATTATTATTATTTATTGATAAAAATGTTTACATGACATTACAGTTAAACCAATGCGTCACGAAACTTAGGCTAAAAGCAATAATAATTTTAAATACTTATTAACAATAATAGCACATTGACAAATTAAATTGGAACAAAACAGACAATCATAATTCACATTTGTAGTGTAGGCACTGGGTACCAGTCTCAGACTCTGCTTGATTGGTATTATCCAGCGCTGATCCCGTTGTGTTCGGGTAGTGTTACAACAGTTACAAGCAGGAACACCCTTAACCGACCATCGGCAGACTTTATGCCGTTGCAATAGAGATTACTACCAATGGTCAGTGAACCGTGTTGGCGATGGTACACAATGTCATTAGCACTTTCAGCGTGACACATATACTCGTGAATGTATGTGTATTTGTGTGTGTGTACAAATTTATAATTAGCACAAGATTTTATTGGGTTTACTGTGGGACTATGTCGATTTGTGTAAGATTCTCCCATAATATTTATTTAGTTAAGTATAATATGTATACGTGTGCGTTAGTGTGATTATATCTAAATATATAAAAGAAGAAACTGACTGACTGACTGACTGACTGACTGACTGACTGACTGATTGACTGACTGACTGACTGACTGACAGAACCAGCAGTTTGGGCTGTGCGTTGATAGCACAGCCCAAACCGCTGGTTCTAGAGATTCCAAATTTGGCACGTAGGTTCCTTATAAGGTCTAGGGATGCACTAAGAAAGGATTTTTCAAAATTCATCCCTTAAGGGGGTAAAATGGGGTCCAAAGTTTGTATGGCGAATCAAGATTTGTTAGACTATTTTATTCGAAACTTCACAGGAGTATACCTAACGATAAATGGGTAGACACGTATTTCAGGTTTTTTGAAAATTCAACCCCTAAAAAGGGCAAATGTGGTCACCAAGTCTGAAAATCGACAAGGGTATCGTATCCTTTTTGAGTACTTATAGTACGCGGGCGAAGCTGCGGGAAAAGGCTAGTTGTAATATAATATGCATAAATACAGGATGAAACAAAAATACTGGTCATACGTTGAAGGCCATAATTGGTATCGTGTTGCGAGTAAGGAAAAGTCGGAGAAAAACTTTTTGGACGCGGATTTTTTTTTGTATGGGACAAGTCGTCCCGCCTGGCCAACCCTCCATACAAAAAGTCCTATTAGGGTTCCGTAGCCAAATGGCAAAAAACGGAACCCTTATGGATTCGTCATGTCTGTCTGTCTGTCCGTCCGTATATCACAGGCATTTTACTCGGAAACTATACGACGCATCTGAATAAAATTTACACATAAGGTATATTTTGTATGCAGCTACTTAGTTATGTAACTACATAACTAAGTAGCTAAGTACGTAGTAAGTTTTTTTTTTTCAAATTAATTAATTTGAAAAAAAAAAAATTTTTAGGGGGGCGCTCCATACAGGTAACAAAATTAAAAAAAAAATTAACCAAATATCAACATGTGACACATCAATCGATAGGTCTTTCAAAATAACATTGAGGTTTCTTTGACTATTTTGTGATTAAGTGAATATTTTCTGAAATAATTGCTTCGAAAGTCAGAAAAGTTGTGTAGCCCCCCCCGTAACTTTTGAACCGTATGTCCAAAAAATATGAAAAAATTTGGAGAGATGCGCCTTATCATATACTTTCTACGAAAATTGTTTTGAACATTTTCGGTTCAGCCATTTTTTAATTATCTCCAAAAAACTTCTTCCATAGGCATCAGATATGACCTTTTGGTATTAGTTTGCTTCTTATTCCATTGAAGGTACGGAACCCTCCTATGCGTGGTCCGACACGCACTTGGCTGGTTTTTTTCTTAGTTTTTCATTATTAGAATACGATACCAATTATGCCCTGAAACGGATCACCGGCATTTTTGTTACATTCTGTATGATACGAGTATGTATAGGTACTGTAGCATGACGCTACGTATCGTACGACATCTGTCGACTTTCTTTAGAACTTCTGAACTTCTGTGTCTAAGGCTAGGTCACGGTTGATATATAAAAAAAGCGTACATTGTGATTCACGGCATTACAGGTAGATGGCGCTTATATCAGTCCGTATTTTGTAATACGTCTGGCAGTTATAAAATTGAGATAATACTCGCGCTAATTTTGAATGTGAATTTTTGAAGTATTTCAGATTGTCAAAAAGAAAAAAGTTGATTTTTGATTGAGTCTGTCAGAGCGCCGTGAGATTTTGGAAAGAAAAAGAGATAATCTGGATTTGGTCTGGGGTTTTTGCTATAATTTGCTTAGTTGCATCGTGGTGAAGTGCGATTTATTTCAAACATTATATAGCAAGTGCTATTAATACATTATTGGAGCAAAAATAAAACCAAAACCATTACCGGGCAAAAAAGGCCATATAAATTATATAGCAAGTGCTATACACTGGAACCGCCTGATCCGGAAGGATTCCGGAAGGCGCTTGTGGGTGCCGGGCCGGCGGGACGGTCTGCAGCTGCCGCGATTTCCGCGGGTTTCTTCGCCACATCATCGGAGAGTTAGAGTCCGCATCCAGCGGGCTCTCCAAGTGAGAAAAGGAGTTCAGCGAGCTATTGGGTCCGCCTAAATCAAAGCGGACACTTGCCCACGAACTTTTTTTAATTTAAAGCAACAGCTTTAGCCATCCTGCTTTCGAGAGTATCAAATTATTTACATTTTTGTTAAAAACGTTATAAATCGGATTCCTTTTCTTTGTATCCAGTATTTTTGTGCCATAATAGTTTTTTTTGTTGTTTTGCTAAATTCCCCAAATTCCAATTGCCTCGTTTGACGGGCGTATAAAGACCTGGCTCTTTAATTTAGGCTACGTTCAGCCAGCGAATCATCTGTCACCATTCATATCACCCGCCTCATTAACCCATTATTTTCCTGCAGCCAAATTATTACTAGCTGAGTCTTTATTTTTACTTACCGGTTTTGCTAACTATTGAATGTGTAATGTCCTTGTTTAGGTACAGTTGTCTTCATTTTTAAGTGAAGTGCTAATATTCAATATTTTTAATTATTGTAATTTAATTTAGTATTCTGGCCACTAGGGAGGTTGTTGAATGTGAAAGTGAAATAGGTACAGTTGTCTTCATTTTTAAGTGAAGTGCTAAATTTAAATATTTTTGTTATTGTAATTTAATTGCATTCTGACCACTAGGGAACTTATTGAATGTGAAATACCCTTATTTAGATGCCGTTATTGTGATTTTTACGTGAAATGCTAAATTTTAAATAATTGATTATTTTTGCTAATATTAAATATTTTTACTTTGTCGTCAAAATTAAACGTGTTAATGTAATTAAGAAGTGTTTTACTGCAAAATGGCGCCCAAACAGGGACTGAACTCTGGATTTACTTTTAATAATTGTAATTAAATATTTTTTTTGGATTTGTGAGACGGTGACCGTAGACCGGTCGCGGTTCTATTAACCTTGATTTGGGTTTGTTTCAGCCTGCTGCCTCCTTACGTCCCATCACTAACCCGAATTCCGTCATATTAAAAAAATTGCTTTTATTTATGTTAAAAAAAAAACGAATTTATCTGTTGCCCTTTACTTATGCCTTTTTCTCAATTACCCGTAACATATCCCGAATACCTTATTTCATAGTCTGAGTCCTGTAGTTAGAGCCCGTAGACGTTAGGGAATTCGCAGGTAAGTCAGACATAGAATGTATGATTTGCGTTTTGTTATTTTTTTCAGAAACAGAACTTGTTTTTTTTTAATTCGAACTCTAACTTGGCATTTAGACTTCGAGTGTTATTTTCTTTCTTTGACTTAAGCGCTTGGTTTAGACCACGGATATACTCGAACTTCGGATTTTATTTTTTAGGTAGATTAACTTTATTTTTTGTTTGAACTTGCAACGCAAGACAACATTCGACTTTTCGCCATGTCGCACTTAAGTAATGAAGGATCAATTGCTGAGACACCTCATGCGCACTCATCTTTAAACTCGTACGATCCGAGGATTTTAGATCCAATGGCAGACGATGAAGAACAGTTTTTGATTCTGAACCACGACCCCAGGCGATGCATATGTCCGGACTTCCCCCGCCTTTTCCTTTCAAAGATTATTCACTTACGAAATGGAACTTGAACTTTTCCGGGGACACTTGTGTTCGCGAATTTTTCTTTCGAATCGAGGAAGAAGGTATGGCGCGTAACGTCAATCCTTCATATGTTGTCAGACGTTTCCATGAATTGTTGTCAGATAGTGCCTTGAAACATTTTGGGGCAATCAGATATCCGGGTCTTACTTACGCGGAATTAAAGTCTGAATTCGTTAAAACCTTCGACGTAGCCGATTTCGATTTCAAGCTTGAGAGCCAACTTCGCGCTTTATCACAGAAGGACAACCAGTCAGTGGTTGATTTTGTTATTCAGGCGCGCGATCTAAACGCAAAGCTTCGTACACCGGTTTCCGAAGACAACCTGTTTAACATTATTAAATATGGAATGAATCCTAGATATCATCCTTGTCTTGCAACTAACGTGGTCAGGGATATTGATGGTTTGTTAGAAGTCGCGAAAAATTTTGAAGCCTTTCAAGGTTCACGTCCAGCACGTTTGGCTATTGCACCGATTAGTGCTCAAGTTGTAGGTCAACCCAGTTCTATAGTGTGTATGAAGTGTGATGCAACTGGTCACAACTATCGTAATTGTCCTAACGTTTCAGGGGCAGTGTGCTTCAAGTGTAAGCGTGTTCGTGCAATCACACGCGATTGTCCTAGTTGTAATTCTGGTCCGTCAAAAAACGAATAAGTGGCGCACTGAGAGGTCCATCGGTGTCGCCCGTTTATATGAATAATTCCCCGGATAATAGACTTTTTATTGATGTTTTAGTTGCTGGCTCTTCGGTAAGAGCTCTTTTAGACTCTGGTGCTCAGGTTTCACTAATTGATATATCCCTCTTATCGAAGCTCGGTATAACATATCACGAGGATATCCGGCCTTATGTTGTCTCTGCCGACAATTCTCCTATTGAAATTCTAGGCGGTTTGGACGTCCCCATTCTTTTTAGTGGCATTCGCGTTCTGCACCCCTGTCTAGTAAGCAGTAATCTTCCTACTGCATTTATTTTAGGAATTGAGTTTTGGAATGCTGTTGGTCTCATTGACATTTTAAAGAAGGCATTCCGTGATGGTTTGTCAGGTAAGCTTTACGTCGCTTCACATCATGTTCCTGTCGCAGTCCCACGAGTAGGTGAGGTTCGCTATGTCCACCCTCGTACGGTGCTTGCACCACTGCAGGAATCAAAACTCCAATGTGTTATTGACGAGTTTGAGGAGATTTCTTCTGATAAAGCTGGATTAGGTTGTACTTCGTGGCTTTCGCATAAGATTGAGACTGTTGGTTCGCCCATCCGTCAACGTTACTATCCCTTATCTCCAGTCAAACTCAAGATTCTCAACGAAGAGATCGACAAGATGTTAGAGTCAGGCGTTATTCGTCCCTCACGATCACCCTGGGCTTCCCCAGTGGTGATGGTTACCAAAAAAGATGGTAGTGTCAGGTTTTGCGTGGACAGTAGGAAGTTGAACAGCGTTACCATCAGGGATTCATACCCTCTCCCGCGCGTCCAGGACATCCTTGATAACCTACGAGGTGCCAAATATCTAACTTCGTTGGATTTTAGGAGCGCCTTTTGGCAAATCCCCTTAGCTGATAAGGCCAGTTGTGAGAAAACGGCCTTTATTGTACCCCAAAGGGGCCTCTTTGAGTTCGTTCGTCTCCCTTTTGGTTTAACCAACGCTGCGTCCGAGATGCAGAGGCTTACTGACATGATTGTCAATTTTGAATATACCCCTGAGTCTGAGGATTTTATCTTCGGCTATGTTGATGATTTGATTTTGGTGTCTCGTGATTTTGACAGTCATATGCGGCTTATTCGTAAGGTTCGTGATAGGTTGAAAGAAGCTGGTCTTACGGTTAATTTAGATAAGTGCGAGTTTTGTAAGTCTGAATTGAAGTATCTCGGCTACATCGTCAATGAGCGTGGTCTTCAAACTGATCCAAAGAAATTAGAAGCTATTAGGGATTACCCTACCCCTTCTTCTGCCAAGTCTCTACGTGCTTTCATTGGTATGTGTTCGTATTATCGCCGTTTCGTGGATGGTTTTTCTTCGATTATTGCTCCTCTGACGGCACTTATCGGTAAGAGAAAGGGACGTGATCCCATCGATTGGAACGATAGTGCTAGTGAAGCTTTTTCTAAATTGAAGGATGCCTTGATGAGCGCTCCGTTGATGGCTTGCCCGGATTTTTCGAAACCTTTTATCCTTCAATGTGACGCTAGCCAGGTTGGCTTAGGCTCGGTCCTGGCTCAAGAGTTTGACGGCGTTGAACATCCAATTGCTTATTATTCTCGTTTATTCACTAAAGCTGAACGTGGATACGGGACAACCGAACATGAGCTTCTCGCCGTTGTTGATTCCATAAAGCATTTCCGCGGATATCTCGATGGAATGAGGTTTAAGATCATTACTGACCATATTGCTCTTAAATGGTTGATCACCCTTGATAATCCTACCGGGCGCTTGGCTCGTTGGGCAACTTTGATTTCCCAATATAACTTTGAGATTGAACATAAAAAAGGTGTCCTTAATGTTGTTCCAGACGCCTTGTCCCGCGCTCAAGTTGGGCTTATCTCATTCGCGCGTGGCATGGATCCTTCTGGAGATCCTTGGTATGAACGAATTTACCAGGGAGTTTTGGACAATCCTCAAATGTTTACTGCATTTGCTCTTCGGGATGGTGTCTTAATGCGCAGGGTATCTATCGAAAACCCTTTAGCACCTAATCCATGGCGTATAGTTCTTCCTGCTTCAAGGACTAGAGAGGCGGTTGCTGAAATTCATAATGGATTTCCCAACGTTCATCCTGGTGTTATGAAAACGTATTTAAAAGCTCGTGACTTATACTATTGGCCGAATATGTACCGTGATGTTACAAGGTTCCTTTCCGAATGTCAGATTTGCAAGTCTTATAAAATTGCAAATTCACAACCTCGTGGACTTCGCTTATTTCCTCGTCGTGTTGCGGCTCCAATGGATCTTCTTTCCATTGACTTAATTGGTCCTTTACCGGTTAGCCGTAATGGGTGTCGTTATATTTTGACTTTGGTTGACGTTTTTACCAAATTTGTTTGGTTGGTCCCTTTGAAGTTGGTGAATGCGAGGTCAATATCGATGGCATTAGAGTCGGAGGTTATTTTGCGGTACTAACATTCTCTGTGACAACGCTACAGTTTTTCATAGTCGTCAATTTCTGGATTTCCTGGTGAGCTATAATATTCCAGGTCCGTGTTATACCCCATATTATTCGCCACAAGCGAATGTTGTGGAGAGATATAACCAGGTCGTGATTACTACTTTGAGCATTTTAGTTGAAAATGACCAACGCAGTTGGTCGGGTCATTTACATCGGGTCGCTCTTTATTTAAACTCTTGTATAAATTTGGCTACTGCTTATACACCGAATTTTTTGATGTACGGCCGCGAGTTGTCAATGATTCGTGAACGTGTTGAGAATCAGGTTGTGGACCAAGATGTGGGACTCAGCCGTATGGAACGCGCTTCGAATCTTCAGACGCTTCGTGAGGTGTACGATAAAGTTTCTGATTCGATGGCTTTAGCCTTTCATCGTAACGCCGCCAAGTTCAACACGAACCGTTCTTCGCCAAGAATCGTTGGTGACCAAATCGTTTGGCGCCGGAATTTCCAGCGTGGATCCGCTGATCCTTTTCGAGGCGGTAAATTCGCTCCACGTTTCGTTCGGTGCCGTGTGGTTAGACGGGTGTCTCCATAGGTATATGTACTAGCTGATACCGATTCCGAGCACGTCGGTACCTATCATATTAAAGATATCTTGAAATAGTTTCTTCTTTCGGCCCGTTCAGTATTCTCAAAATTCTAAAATGCGCTTTAGTCCGCCATTCCTTTATCGGTAATCCTTGCTTGATTCGTTTCTTATCGTTTTTTGTTTTCGTTTGAGCGTTTCCTTGCTCCTTTTTCCAGGTTTGACTTTTTTTTACCGTTGGTGCTTAAGGCTTCGTTTATCTTTCCCGGTCTATGATAGCCTGGTTGTATAATTTGATGACTCGATGTGAGGGATTAAGATCTGTGGCCAGGTGCAGTTTCTGTCCTATCCCGGCCGTCACGTCTTGGACCGCGTGACGCGTTGGTTGGCGTTTTGTCATCTTCTTAATCTATTAGATTAGTCTTTAGGGGTAATGTTAATAACTGGTTGGTTTTGTTTTTTTTGTAATTCGTTTAGGGTTCTCTTGTTGTACCTTTTTTAGCCTTAGAATTAAGTTGTGTTTTTTTGTTGCTTGGGGTTAGTTTTCTTGTGTTTTCTTGTGTTGTTGTTTGTTTGTTTCTTTGTTTGGTAGGGAGATGCTGTAGCATGACGCTACGTATCGTACGACATCTGTCAACTTTCTTTAGAACTTCTGAACTTCTGTGTCTAAGGCTAGGTCACGGTTGATATATAAAAAAAGCGTACATTGTGATTCACGGCATTACAGGTAGATGGCGCTTATATCAGTCCGTATTTTGTAATACGTCTGGCAGTTATAAAATTGAGATAATACTCGCGCTAATTTTGAATGTGAATTTTTGAAGTATTTCAGATTGTCAAAAAGAAAAAAGTTGATTTTTGATTGAGTCTGTCAGAGCGCCGTGAGATTTTGGAAAGAAGAAGAGATAATCTGGATTTGGTCTGGGGTTTTTGCTATAATTTGCTTAGTTGCATCGTGGTGAAGTGCGATTTATTTCAAACATTATATAGCAAGTGCTATTAATACATTATTGGAGCAAAAATAAAACCAAAACCATTGCCGGGCAAAAACGGCCATATAAATTATATAGCAAGTGCTATACACTGGAACCGCCTGATCCGGAAGGATTCCGGAAGGCGCTTGTGGGTGCCGGGCCGGCGGGACGGTCTGCAGCTGCCGCGATTTCCGCGGGTTTCTTCGCCACATCATCGGAGAGTTAGAGTCCGCATCCAGCGGGCTCTCCAAGTGAGAAAAGGAGTTCAGCGAGCTATTGGGTCCGCCTAAATCAAAGCGGACACTTGCCCACGAACTTTTTTTAATTTAAAGCAACAGCTTTAGCCATCCTGCTTTCGAGAGTATCAAATTATTTACATTTTTGTTAAAAACGTTATAAATCGGATTCCTTTTCTTTGTATCCAGTATTTTTGTGCCATAATAGTTTTTTTTGTTGTTTTGCTAAATTCCCCAAATTCCAATTGCCTCGTTTGACGGGCGTATAAAGACCTGGCTCTTTAATTTAGGCTACGTTCAGCCAGCGAATCATCTGTCACCATCCATATCACCCGCCTCATTAACCCATTATTTTCCTGCAGCCAAATTATTACTAGCCGAGTCTTTATTTTTACTTACCGGTTTTGCTAACTATTGAATGTGTAATATCCTTGTTTAGGTACAGTTATCTTCATTTTTAAGTGAAGTGCTAATATTAAATATTTTTAATTATTGTAATTTAATTACATTCTGGCCACTAGGGAGGTTGTTGAATGTGAAAGTGAAATAGGTACAGTTGTCTTCATTTTTAAGTGAAGTGCTAAATTTAAATATTTTTGTTATTGTAATTTAATTGCATTCTGACCACTAGGGAACTTATTGAATGTGAAATACCCTTACTTAGATGCCGTTATTGTGATTTTTACGTGAAATGCTAAATTTTAAATAATTGATTATTTTTGCTAATATTAAATATTTTTACTTTGTCGTCAAAATTAAACGTGTTAATGCAATTAAGAAGTGTTTTACTGCAGTACGTATTACATATGCTATTATGATTATGTTACATTATTACTACGTGACTGAAGAAAGGAGAGTTCCGATCAAATATAGCTAGTGTAGGTATTATGTTTAAGGAAAAGTAACGCATTGGAGCTCCGCTAACGATATACGATCACGTTCCATCGGTAATACCTCTTGCAGTTTGCTCTGTAACTGATCACATCAATTATACTCGCAGGTGGGAGGTGGGAGATGGGAGGTGGGAGTGACGGAGTCCCGCCGCCGCCGGGGCGCGTGCCGGCGTGCCACGCGCGGCCCGCGTGCGCGCGGTCGGGTACACTCCGAGCTGTTGTAGACAGGACAGCCCCCCCCCCGCACCCGCCGGGCCCTACGCACCGCATCGTGCCGCAGCCGGTGTGACACGCCGCATGCCAACACTGTATCTCGAATTATTGTGTGTCTTGCCATTATACAGTTTTGGGATGGGATAAGTTAACTAAATTAACTCAAAACGTTCAATTTTATAACAAACTAACAAAAAACTTACTTGGCGCAACGATCCAAGGAGAACAATAAACTATAAGTAAGAATAATTCAGTTAAAAGTTTGATGCCTGAATGACATCTAAGTGTGTTCTGGTGAACGAGGAAATATAATATTTATCTACCTACAAACATTCCTTCTGACATACAAGTAAATTATGTTTCTGCAGGTACCTACACTGAAGGGGCCGTTAGAGTAAGACCGTGCATATCTCTGTGATTGCTCACAATGATAGCGGCATTGACAAACATGTAAATAGTTTAATACTTTAATTAGTCGCCGCACTGCAATCTTATCAAGCCATTTGTAACGCAGGTAATCAAGATTAAGGGCAATCATAATGCCGCCATTAAGCACGCACTTGACTATGAACAACTGTTGAAGTGAGCTCGCGTCCTAATACGCATACATTCATAAAATTATAATTGAGTATATAATACGCATTAAATAGCGGTTAGATATCGGTAGGTATTAACTACGTCATTATGATGATGGGCGCCGGTGACGCTGACGGTTACGATGCGGTCACGCGCACGCGACGTAGTTTCTCTAACAGCTTTTATTAATCACCTACTTTTTATTTAGTTGTTTTTTTGCCGACAACCCGCTCGGTCGCTATTATTTAAATTAATTAAAATAACCTGTTGTAGGTTTTCCTTAATCGACGGCTTGATTCTACGTCTACGTCAAATTAGGCTGCTACAGGTTTAATGAAATACTGTCGGGCATAACATAAACATAAATACTCTTTATTGCACACCTCAAAATAAAGAAACACATAAAATACAAGTTACAAACAGAATAAGCAGAGGTAAAACGATTGGCGGTCTTATCGCTAAAAAACCGGCCAAGTGCGTGTCGGACCACGCATAATGGAGGGTTCCGTACCGGCTATCGAAAAAATTAATATCGCAAGGTCGTATCTGTCTATGTACGTAGTTTTTTGGTAGATATCTCAAAAACGTCTAAACCGATAATGTTCAAAATAATTTTCGTGGATAGAATGTTCAAAGATCTTCTTGATTTTTTTCGTAATTTTTGGACTTACGGTTCAGACACAACTTTTTTGACTTTCGGAGTGATTATTTTTGAAAATATCTAATTAATCAAAAATTATTTAAACGAACCTCAATGTTATTTTTCAACACTTATTGATTGATATGCATCATGTTGATATTTAGTAGAAACATTTTTTTGGATAAATTAGTTACATGTATGGAGTGCCCCTTCTAAAATTTTTTTTTCAGGAATTTCAGTACAGAACTAAGTAGCGGCACACAAAATACACGTTACCTTATGTTGAAATTTGATACAGATACGTCTCATTGTTTCCGAGTAAAATGGCTGTGACATACGGACGGACGGACGAACGGACGGACAGACGGACATGACGAAACTATAAGGGAACCGTTTTTGCCTTTTTGGCTACGGAACCCTAAAAACGATCTCTTCCAGAACCTTTGGGAAGCGGAATTAGCGGAAACCATTGAAAATAATCACAAATACGCATTTAGGCATTTTACTGAATTTTACCTAAGTATAACGTTTCTACGTAACGAGTACTAGGTATGTCCTGACGATTGTTCTTCTTCCTTTTCTTTTGTAAACGTCATAGGGACTAACTAACGATTTGATTACCAGTGATCGTAGATTTTTCAGCAAAACCAAATGGCGTTTTTATGTCAAATTGTTATTTAATTACCAACCATCTCTACATTATTATTACTTAGTTCTAAATGGCTTTGATTTTATTTGATTGTTGGTACAAACATTTAATAGCCTCAAAATAATAAACTGCATCAAAAATGCTTGAGAAAATAAGATCACTGTTGATTACAACAAATGTATTTGATATTTTAATGGCAAATCTGCATATATATATATACCTACTATGAACGTATGAACATCAACAGGTAGGTAATTGACAACTGATTGTTTTGGTTGGACTGCGGCGAGTAGCCTGACTGGCTGAACATGAGTAGGTATGATGATGGTATTGGTAACTCCGACTGATCTGACGAAACCGTAGTGGTGTCCTGCAGTAATGGTGATAGGACACACATACCTCCCTACAGCAGGAGTTAGGGTAGGTACGACAGCTCCATACAACCTTGTTGGCGAGTATTGCCATATTGTATTCTATCTAGCATGTGTTGTCTCCTCAGGTCTGCGACGGGCCATGTTGTTCTTTTATCTCCCCAATTTTACACCATCAATTGTCTGCAGGAGCTGTAAGGGTAAATGATGATGTGTTAGTACGTAGCTGACCTACTAACTACATATTGGGTATGTGAATATCTACGTAAATATCAAACATAGTGTCATGAAAGCAACTGGGTCGTATCGTATTTGCCTAAACCGATTAGCAGTGGTCAGCTCAACAGCCTTAAGCAGGGCAACATCTACTACTAAACTACTGCCTCTAAATAAACATCGTCGATACAATCTGAATCACCAACTACGTGTACACGTAGTGCAACAAAGTCGTTCATGTATTAGTACTCAGAGCCAAAGCCTTTGTATGGGGATGCGCACGATTGGGGAGTGTCGGGAGCGCCGGCCGCGGGTGACGTCACGCGATGACGGTGAATGTGCGCCCCCCGCGCCTCTGCCCCGCGCCCGCAGTCACATGACTCCCTCCTCCCGCCGCCGTCCCCGCACCTCTCCCCCTCGCCCGCCCGCTGCTGCCTGCAGTTGCGGTCGACGACCCGGCGAACCCTGACCGCGGCGCGCGCGCACCCGAGAGACCTTGACACCGTCGCAATATGCAACGGACCACTTTTCTGCGGAGCTTGCCCAACTTTTATTGATGAAAAACGACCAAGTTTAGTAACCGCCGCGCCGCGCCGTGTCGGCCGCCTATTATTTTATTAACGTCACCTGGCGGTTTCCAAAGTCTTTGCATTGTCATGGAGCCGGAGTGAGTAATTGTTTAATTGTCCGTAACCGCATGTACTTCCCGGGATTGTTGATGTGACGCGCAACAACGTGGCGCGCGGGATTGTTGACAAGCTGAGAGCATGTGCTTGCTGTGGTTGTGTGTGTGTGTGTGTGTGTGTGTGTGTGTGTGTTTATGTATGCGGGCTATGTGTGTGTATGTAGGGCGCCGGTCACGTGCTGGAGAGTTTACTATCACCTGCCACCGAGGGAGAGGGGGACAACTCCGAGACTTTGAAACTTCTTATGAATCAGGCTAACAGAGCTTTTTGTATTAATAATAGCGTAGGTATACATGATTAATTAACGCAAATTTTAGAACCTGTTTGCCATATACTTACTGTATGGCAAACAGGTTCTAAAATGTGGCTCGAACAAAGAAACAGGCGAGTTTGTACTTACGTTGCGCACGCGACGACGACGACGGGGCGTTCGAAAGACATCAACGCGTGCCGCACGATTATCAATTTATCATGCGTGTATCGCATAGCATCCAATTGAAACCTTTATACGGTTATAAGTAACCTAATCGCAATAATTTTTAAGACAGCCAAGGATTTACGAGTCATTCGATTCTGCTCAGAATCTAAAAGTCACATTTACTTCTTAAACGAGTATGCAGGAGGTTTAAGCTCTCGAATAAACTGTTACAGATTAAGCTGTCTTGGTTAATGCCGGTCTTCGCAATATTTAACACCTTCGTCATATAGGGTGTAATAAAAAAGTGATCCGTTTAAGGGCATAATTGGTACAGTCGCCATCAAATAAATCGGAGCAGCCAAGGTACTCAAAAATATCTAAACAAACACTTTATCGCCTTGACAATAGAGGCGTTGTTCAGATTTTTTTGACCATCATGGCCGCTCCGATATATCTGATGGCGACTGTGCCTATCGTATTGCGACTAAGAAAAATTAAGAGGAATTTTTTTTGGACGAGAAAAAATATTTTATCTACACTCATATTGTAAGTTCTCTAAAACGTGTTCGAAAACGGTAGGCAATGGCTAGCATTACCACGACCGATTTTACTATGATAAGCTTTTTATCTGTGGCAGTAACGTAATTTTAACTTTACATGCTCAACTATTGATGTGTTATGAACTTATGAGTTTTGATAACATAATGTACACCTGCACCCTCCCGCGCATCCGCCGACAGCCCGACACGCGCCTCCCCGACACAATCGAGTTGGTCATGGCGGTGCAATGGCGGCCATTCTATGGTTTCCGAATACGGCATTTTGGATAAATAATATGAGTGTAGATAAAGCAGTGTATGCAACTGTACGTAATTAGGCCTTAAAACACTCGTGTGATCTTATTATGAAACTCACCTGCGGCTCGTTTTAAGCTTAACCACACTCATGTTTTAAGGACCCTTATTACGTAACAGTTACATAAACTACTATTTTTGTATGGGACCCGTCTTCCCAGTCGGCCAACCCTCCATACAAAACAATTTTTTTTGTGTGTAACAATTTCTTCCTTACTTTTTCATAATTAGAACACGATACCTATGTATATATTGTATGTACCGGTAATAGCATCTTCCTACACAAAGGCCGCAAAAATATGTGACACGCACTTGTGACCCTATAAATAAGAGGAAGTCACATATTTTTGCGGCCTTCGTGTAGGAAAATTCTATTTCCGTTGACTGTACAACACGAAATACCACGACGACCAAGAGCCATATTCTAACTTTATAATTTTTAACAAAAAAGACCGACGTCACGTCCGTCGGACGGACTTCGGTCCAGCCGTCTTCGAATAATCGATAAACATACATAAAAAAAGCTACTGATGACCTGGTGAAGGTCGCGGGAGTCCGCTGGATGCGGGTGGCGCAGGACCGGTCATTGTGGCACTCTTTGGGGGAGGCCTGTGTCCAGCAGTGGACGTCTTTCGGCTGATATGATGATGATGATGATGATGATGATGATACATAAAAAAAACCGGCCAAGAGCGTGTCGGGCCACGCTCAGTGTAGGGTTCCGTAGTTTTCCGTCCGTCACAGTAAGTGTCCCCACTTAAGAGTTAAAATAACACCGCCATGTGGGATATGATATGAGCGTTCCACGTACAGCGACAACTATCGGCAAATTAAGTAAACTATTGCGTGCGAGCTTAAAGTATGGAAGATGATTTTTATGGGATAATTATTTATTGTGTGAACCGATTTTCACCGTTTTTTACTTTATTTGACAGCACGTTATTTCTATGTGATTTTGTAGAAATTACAGGTACAATAAATACCTGCTTATACGGTTAAATTACAAACTTCTTTCAGAAATAATTTTGTAATTTTTTTTCAAAAACTATTCAACCTATCAAGCTCAAAATAATTTTCCTAGAAAGTTTTTATAAAGTTCTACTTTTGAATTTTTTTTTATATTTTTAAAACTTATGGTTCAAAAGTTAGAGGGGGGGGGGACACATTTTTTTTTCTTCTGGGCCGATTATTTCCGAAAATATTTACATTATCAAAAAACCGGCCAAGTGCGAGTCGGACTCGCGCACCGAGGGTTCCGTACAAACCTGTAGGTATATAAGTAAAAGTTGACGTAGAAGTTTGATTTTGCTACAGCTGAAAGGTATTATAGACCTGAGTATTTGACATGAATTTCAATTTAATACCTCTACGCGTTTACGAGGAAAAAGGTAGTAAGTTTAAAATTTAAAAAAAATGTTTTTTGTATGATTTTACTAAAAATGTCTATAAGTACTTTTCGTAATTTTTCCTTTGTCTGTGCTATATGACATTTCTTCGTGCCAAGTTTCAAGTTTCTGAGTTTACGGGAAGTACCCTTTAGGTTTTGAGTTTCTTGCAAGTACTCAGTTTCAAAATATGCAACTTAAATTGCTATTTCTTTTGATTGCGTTGACATAAAAGTTTGGTTTTGCTACATCTGAAAGGTCCTATAGCCCTGAGTATTTGACATGAATTTCAATTTAATACCTCTACGCGTTTAGGAGGAAAAAGGTAGTAAGTTTAAAATTTAAAAAAATATTTTTTGTATGATTTTACTAAAAATGTCTACTTTTCGTAATTTTTCCTTTGTCTGTGCTATATGACATTTCTTCGTGCCAAGTTTCAAGTTTCTGAGTTTACGGAAAGTACCCTTTAGGTTTTGAGTTTCTTGCAAGTACTCAGTTTCAAAATATGCAACTTAAATTGCTATTTCTTTTGATTGCGTTGACATAAAAGTTTGGTTTTGCTACATCTGAAAGGTCCTATAGCCCTGAGTATTTGACATGAATTTCAATTTATTACCTCCACACGTTTACGAGGAAAAAGGTAGTAAGTTTAAAATTTAAAATAAAAAAATTTTGTACGATTTTACTAAAAATTTCTACTTTTTGTAATTTTTCCGTTGTCTATGCTATATGACGTTGCTTCGTGCAAATTTCAAGTTTCTAAAAATGATTTTAGTAAACCCCTATTCCTTTTTAGGGTTCCGTACCTCGAAAGGAAAAAACGGAACCCTTATAGGATCACTTTGTTGTCCGTCTGTCTGTCTGTCCGTTTGTCTGTCTGTCAAGACCATTTTTCTCAGGAACGCGTGGAGGTATCAAGCTGAAATTTATATCAAATACTCAAGTCTATTGTCCCTTGGAGCTGTAAAAAAATCAAACTTAAAAGCCAACGCAATCAAAAGATACATTCGTTTATGCTGCAAATTTTAGAGTTTTTCGGCACTCGCAAAACCTACGGGGTACTTCCCGTAAACTCAGGAACTTGAAATTTGGCAAGAAGCAACGTCATATAGCATAGACAATGGAAAAATTACAAAAAGTAGACATTTTAAGTAAAATCATACAAAAAAAATTTTTTTTTAATTTTACACCTACTACCTTTAACCTCGTAAACGCGTCGAGGTATTAAATTGAAATTCATGTCAAATACTCAGGGCTATAGGACCTTTCAGATGTAGCAAAACCAAACTTTTATGTCAACGCAATCAAAAGAAATTGCAATTTAAGTCGCATATTTTGAAACTGAGTACTCGCAAGAAACTCAAAACCTAAAGGGTACTTCCCGTAAACGTATAAACTTGAAACTTGGCACGAAGAAACTTCATATAGCACAGACAAAGGAAAAATTACGAAAAGTAGACATTTTTAGTAAAATCATACAAAAAATATTTTTTTAAATTTTAAACTTACTACCTTTTTTCTCGTAAACGCATAGCGATATTAAATTGAAATTAGTAACAAACATACTACAACTTTTGCTTGTTATAGGTTTGTACGGAACCCTCGGTGCGCGAGTCCGACTCGCACTTGGCCGGTTTTTTAAATACCTATCCAACAATATATCACACGTTAGGGTTGAAATGAAAAAAAAAATCACTCCCCACTTTACGTATAGGGGAGGTACCCTAATAAAACATTTTTTCCACTTTTTATTTAACACTTTGTCGGCGTGATTGATGTACATATTAGTACCAAATTTCAGTTTTCTAGTGCTAACGGTCACTGAGATTACCCGCGGACGGACGGACGGACGGGCAGACATGGCGAAACTATAAGGCTTCCTAGTTGACTACGGAACCCTAAAAAGCAAAAACAAAGATCCCGACGAATTGATAACCTCCTCCTTCAAAATCTTGAAGTCGGTTGAAAACACGACACCATCCAACTTCAATACAACTCTAATGCATTAACTACGCAAGACAGCTAGCGCCTAAACGTCTGAATCAGACATGTCAGAATTTGCACGAAAATTATTCCGATGCAACTTCAATATTGGTTGATTATTTGTAGAGTGTTGGGTTGTCTTTTCAATCCTGGATAAATCGAGGGAACTCTTCAACTACATACTACGAGTATAGTGAGTTGAGATTTTTTTACAGCGGGTGGAGGCTAAGTGAAGTAGGTTCCGTTTTGTTAAAAATTATTAATGTATTGTTTATGTATTTTAAAATTGGAATACGGTACCGGGCCGGGGCTCACCGCCCTCGCGCGCGCGCGCAGCCCACGGAGTCCACGGACCTCGCTCCGGCGCCGCTATATTTCGGTAAAGGCCATCTGCAAGACGTAAATGTCGGTCATCAGCCGAATATGCACCGCGTGCTTTACCGGCCCCGGCAGGCGTCGCGTGTCATGTGTCTACTGTACTATAACTACATATGTAGCATGTAGCGTATCATGTAAACATTATGTGGCCGCTCGCTGCATAACGTAGGTAAACATTAGTGCGCCACGTGTGTACCGACTCGCGGAAACGAGATAAACGCGCGCTTTAAAAGTCTTTGAGACCCGAGTCACTTGGGACACGGAAGGTATTGTCATAGAAACTGTTGCAATTTTACAATTTTTGAAATACTTAATTTATTTTCGAGAGTTGCAATAATAATAAACAAACATCTTAGAGTACCCGATTGTATTTATTTTATTTTATTTTTATTTTAATGGTATTCAGGATAACAACAGCCGTACATATAACTAGGACATAAAATGCTTACATAAAATAAGGCCAATAACAGTCATCCATTGGATTACATTATGTAACGATTAAACATAACAAATATAGGAAAACAATGAGAATGTACAATACACACAAATGCTCGATACGCAAGAAGAACTAAATATGTAAAGTGTTTAAGTAATCTATTTTAATTTACTACATAAACATGTTTAAATAAATAACTTATTAACCTTAATAACTTACTTTTGTTTTTGATAAAAAAAAGAGATAAAAAACCATGACAATTGCATTAAGTAGTTGTAAGTCAGACACCAGCCAAAAACCACAAAATAAACAAACCAAACAAACAGACACCTGGTCCCAGTATTCCAAGTTTCAAAACGAAGTTTTATTATTAGTAGAATAACTAGGAATTATTATTATTATTATTATTTTTATGAAGGTACTTACCTATTTGCACCTCCCAGGCACCCAGAAACACATAGCTTGAGAAGGTTATGATATACTTAAATACTCAGAAAAAATCTAAAAAAAACTTCTAATAAATTGTAAATTGTAATAAGATATATGAGAATATATATAACTTACTTAACGAACGAGTTATTAACAGTAGATAAGTACTGAGATTAAAGGTAAATGTTCATTACGTAGTAGAATAATTTAAAAAATAAAATGTATAAAACGTTGAATTCGATAAGATAAGGCATTGACATTATAACCCCACTGTTAACACAAATTTCTGATAAAAAAAATCCTCGATCATCAAGTAAGTGGATTATCTTATCCTATAGCAGAAAGATAAAATAAAGTTAACTTGTCGTCTCGTTTGACAAAACATTAACAACGTTATACGTATACGTAACATTTTATTGAATACGTAGTTTTTTGTTTTCCGTTACAATTAACAAAAACACAAATTACAATAAACTTCTGAGGCTTTGGTGTCATAAATACAAACCTATAACAGAGTTTTTTATTAAAAAAAGGGAGATGAATCATGTATGTATGTATGCGAAATAAAATAATGCAGATATTGAACTTCCTGAAATAGACTAAACAATCGATCTATTGGAATATGAGTGACGTGAAGAGCCGAGGAAAAGAGATGAATGGGCGACTAGTGCTGCGACAGTTTGTCAACTCAATATTTTATCAGTAAAGATACGTTGCATCAAACATTAATTTATAATAGCCCGATTTTTTAATTTTTCATACTTCCGGGCATGATTGGTGTACGAACTCACCGCCCAGGAGTGGCTTCAAACATTGCAGACATTGAGTCGGGCAGGATTGGCGTATGAACTTGCCGCCCAGGAGTGGCTCAAATCTCATTTGATGACTCTTTGATTGAGAAATAAATAGGTAGACACTTAGCGACAGTGTTTGGAACCGGGCATGATTGGTGTACGAACTCGCCGCCCAGGAGTGGCTTCAAACATTGTAGATATTGAGTCGGGCAGGATTGGCGTATGAACTCGTCGCCCAGGAGTGGCTCAAATATCATTTGTCGATTTTTTTGATTGAGAAGTAAACAGGTAGACACTTAGGGAGAGTGTTTGGAACCGGGCATGATTGGTGTACGAACTCACCGCCCAGGAGTGGCTTCAAATATTGCAGACACATGACAGTATGGCAGTTGGAGAGAATAACTCTCATACTTCATGTCAATAATCACAATTATTTTATTATACTTAGTTGTGTATTTGATAGATAAGTGTACGACTCGAAATTAACTAGTATTATGATTGTAACGGACTAGGATAAATAGACTAAGGCTTAGAACGAAGAGACTCGTTCCTAAAGGATGGCCGACTGTAACGTGACTATCAATATTGCAGTGGCAACACGGTGTTTAATGTCATAGTAAATGAATGGATACGTCACTATCGGTCAGTCACCGTTGACAGTTGACACTTCGGAACGAGGCGTCTGTGTGTAAGGTCGGTAATGCTTTTGAGTATTAGGTAAACAGCTGAATATTATGTTAAATAAACCTTTAATTGATAACGTATAATTACAAAACTAGCCTTTAACTTTGAGATACCGTAACATCTGGGATATTTAAAGATAGCATAAGTATGTAAAAATCCTACAAACTTTTCACCCGGAAGTAGTTAAAAAGGTAAACAAAGATGTATAAAAAATTTGTGAACCTATTTTTATTTACAATAATATCATTTTTATTAGTAAATACGACGGTATTAAGTCTTCTTTCTGTTGAAAGCGAAAAACAATAAACCGTTTACAAAATATACGGCGCAGGCGATAGGTATATATCCTAATTCGTTAGAAACAAATAGTAATAAGTGGTAGTTTGTTCTACACATTAAAAAACTTAGAAACAATATATTCATTAAAATCCAACAAGAAAAACGCTTGTAATATGTGTGTGTACATATTCGTGGCAGTTAGCGAATATTGATATTTTGTAGGATTTAATTGCGTAAATATATATATATAGTATCATGAATTCATGATATATCCGTAACACTAAAGATATTAGCTATGAAATATTAATTATTTCCAATTCGCCATACTCGTAAAGTGACTACTAGTGGACACCTATATAGATCGATAACAGAAACACAGGCATGTAGTTCTCCATAGCATGTTCAGGCAGGAGTCTCATACTCTCATACCAGTGAAAGTAAATAATAATTAGTATCATTTAGAATAGTAAGTAATTAGCGTTCTACATATTCCGAGTATTCCGACATACTAGTTAAATACTAATTTGATTAGTTTTTTCATACCACCACAGAATAACTAATAGTACTACCGTACAGAAAAACCACTCTTTCACAAAAGTCAGATTTAGGTATAAAGTTATACCTATACTCGCCGTCTGCAAGCAAAATTGAAACTTATAACCGCGCACGAACCGTGAATCTTCATTGCGCGCCGCAGTTTTATGACCGAGCTGTGAGCGTCGGCACGGGGTTGTCACTTAACAAGTTTTTGTACCTATAACTACTGATTTATTATTTTTAAGATAAATATGTTGGAATTACAAACGTTGATTCTGTAATTTTTTTTTATCAGGAGATAGTAAGTATGTCTGATTCTCTCGGAAGTAAGTATGGCACATCCGTATTCCTTTGAAAATATGCCGGTTAGTTCCTAATATTTTTTTCGGGGCAACCAATATTACATCTTTTATACGGATTAGATCGAGGTTTAGGTTTCGAAGCCATTGTGTATTTTTCAATTTTGCGCGAGCGTCACGTGCCACGACTATCGTGCGAGTCGAGCGGCAGCCCGCTGCCGTACGCCTGCCCGTGAGGCGCGCCGGCCAAATGTACCTAAACTGCGTAGTGACACCCCCCTGATACCACGACGGTGGAAAACAAGCATACGATACGGCCCACCTGATGGTAAGCAGTTACCGTAGCCTATGGACGTCTGCAAGAGGATTCACATGCGCGTTGTCTACCCTTTAAGAACCTATACACTCCCCCGCCCTCTGGGAAAACCTCAGCAGGGAGAATAATTTGCATATAGAAATAATTTTCAAGCAAATTCTGATATTTCTGATTCAGACGTTTAGACGCTAAATTTATTGTGTAGTTAATGCATTGGGGTTGTATTGAAAGTTTGATCGTGTCTAAAAGTCTTTTAAATTGGGATTACGGTCCTAGAAAAAATCAATTTTAGGAAACGCATTCGTCATGCATACCTACCCGCATGTATCGAATCGAGTGATTGTGAGTTAATTGATCAATGATGCACGCGACAGTCGGGACTCGGTGCAGGGTGCACACGCACACACGCGCGCGCTGCAACACGCACACATGCGCGCTGATAACTCCACGCTATCTGTTATCGCGGCGCGGCGTGCACTGCGCGCGCCGTACCCACTCCACGCCGGCGGGGGAGATCGCGGCGCGTAGTGGATGCGGCGCGGAGTCGGCGCGGCTCAGAGGGCCGCGCAGCCTCCCAGCGCACTCAGTCGCGCGCCGACCGCGCACTTGTACATACGCCTCCGGCGCTCCACCGTGCCGTCTCCGTCGCCGGTCGCTCCCGCTGCCAACCTCGCGGCATGTCCCACCGCAGCTGACAAAGCGACCACAACCAACCCAGTGCACCCCTCGCCGTGCTCACACACCACACCAAGTCTCGCAAGTGAGTCCTCAGTGCCCTCTCATCTTTCCGTGATCGATTACCGGGTCAAAAATATAAGGATTCGTCGCAATTACAAAGGTACCCTAAAATAAACATACAACTAACTTATTAATTTTGCATGTTAGACACGAAAGACATTTTATTTAAAAAAACACTAATTTAATGGGTAAAACTCGCACGGGACAAGGAAATGGGACGGGGAAAGTTACTCAGTTATGAGCTCTTAGCTCTCCTGGTCCATTATTGTTTGCAAACATTTCGAGAAAGTGCTAATACAATAAATAGATATGTGGTCTGTCAGATCGCGGATGTTCGTCGCGAACTTTCGCTGCGGCGCCGCCGCCGGTACCGCCGGTCCCGCCGACACGGCCGGTCCCGCCGCCGCCGCAAAAACAAACAAAACAAATTATCTAATTGAAACAGAAATTCACGAATGCCATTAAGTATCACTTTACGAAATTACTTGATCCTATATTCTAATTACTTCCTTAAAAGTAAAAATGAACATTTGAATTACGCGGCGACTAACTGCTATAAATGTTCCTCATACCCTACAGCTACACTATCGCATCTACAGTGTCGTCACAATAAGGCACTCGAATCAAAAAATATATCTAAAGAAAACCTAAAAATGAACCGTTACTTAGTTAGTCAACACACTGCAGCACTGCCGGTGTTTCCGCAGCGTCGCTCGCCAGGGTACGCTATGACAAACAAGTACCTATAAATTGAGAAAGGTCGGTAGAACATCATGATTATCTAATACGTGATATAAAGGAGTACACCGACCGACCTGCTCCATGTGTTCCGATCCGACTGATACCGCTATCACGTACCAACTCTCGTACAATCTTCCTGTGGGTTGGGGAAGGAAAGTCAATAACTCCTAGACTAGCTGCTTGTACTAGTACAAGGAAAACAACAGTTTCCTTTCCTCATAATATTTACCAACGAATGTGGAGCGAGCGCCCGCGCCGCGCCCGCCGCGCCAGCCCTAGCCGCGTTTGCAGGCGATTATTCCGTACTTAAATATAAAAGATGTCAAAAACTTTTAATAGCTTTTTTAGTAAAACCTAGACGTATCCAAAATATCAAGTTTATGTACTTAAAGATAGACCCCTGAATGTTTAAGTTAGCGTTCGTTAAGTGATTTAATTGGTGTACTAGTGTATACGGGTAACTTTTTCTGTAATTCGACATAAAAGTATGAAATGAAATTTTACATTGAAACACTGGGTTTACTTTTCAACTATTGCATGTACTTATTTGTTTTTTTTATCCAATCTAGGGTGTAGTAGCTATATTGGTGTTACCTTAGAGTAAGGATATTAGTGTAAAAAATGTAGCCTGTTGCGTGGGAATAATATCGGTATAAGTAATCCATATGCTACGGTAACTGCTTACCATCAGGCGGGTCGTATGCTTGTTTGCCACCGTCGTGGTATTAAGAAAAAAATAAGACAATTCTTTTGAAAAACGATAGTTTAAATGAAATGAAGGAGGACATTATTGAATTTAAACTTTCGTGAGAGTCGTGAGACGTACTGATGTAACATGTCGCACGTAGTGACTAAATACTTAAACGTAAGTGAATCCTCAACTTTTATAGGAGTTATAGTAGGTATAATACCCAGGTACCTTTTATATAGTATACGGTGCGATGCGGCTATAGTCGTCCGTTCAGACTACAGGCGGAGTGACAACAGTGGCAGCTCCCCAATAAGTGAACATCCCTACTCGTAAACACCGCATTAAGAGGGATGTCCCGTGGCAATACATACTTCCAAATAACTGCGACTGTTAACAAATACCCATGCGAGTGACTGAGTTCTCTAAAATACTTGATTACTTCAGATGACAACACTTTTCCTCATTTTATGGTGCACCGTGTTACTACAATTCTTCAAAAACATCAAACTTAAAATGATTATTAAACAAAATAAACTAAAACTTACTACGTAATACATACGACTGTCATGGTATCAGAACTACATGCAGGCCCTAACCTAAGCAATTACTTAATTTCTATATAGGTGTGAAAGTTACTCGTCCTAGCTCAATTTGAGCCTGGGATCCGTTTAGCTTATCCCATGAATGCGAAGGCACTAACCCAGAAAGGAAACTAATATAAGAGTCAGAGATGTGACTTATTTGAAATACTTGTATTTAAGCAAATACAAAATGCAAAATACCTATTTCCTATTCTGTATTTAAATACCTTTTTAACAAAAGCATTTTGTATTTTATTTGAAATACTTTTTGGGACCCATTTTCTATTTTGAAAATACAAAATACTTCTTTTGTATAATTTAATATAATGTTGGTAGAAAGGATAGGTTTAACAGGTTATAGTTATATTGCTCCTGCGTGGGTGATTGGTAGGACAGGACACCGCGTAACCAAGGGAAAAAAGGCGCTCATTCCTGACGATCTCGTTATTTTGTAACTAGTCGTCTGTTTTGAAATGGAGAGTTAAGATAAGCGTTTGTCCCGGCTTGGCGAACTAATCACATGAATTGGCATTGACACTAGTTTTTACAAAAGCGACTACCATCTGACCTTCCAACCCAGTGGAGAAACTACGCCTTATTGGGATTAGTTCCGGTTTCCGCGGGATGTTTTCCTTCACCGAAAAGCGACTGATAAATATCAACCAATAATTCGTACATAAGTTCCGTAAATCTCTGTGGTACAAACTCGGTATTCGATCCCGAGACCTCCAGATTGAAAGTCGGACGTCTTATCGCCAGGATACCAGCGCTTATAGGAATGGAAATCGTATTAAATAGCAATCCATTTTTTAACCGAATTTACATTGCATTGAAACTAAAAAATTATACATACTTAGAAAGTAAATTACCTGGAACGGAAATGAATGACATTTGGATCCATATAGATAAATATAACTCACTATCAAAGCATGAAAAAAAACATTTAATTATATGTATCGAGTGCCGACACTAAAAAATATTTTAACCATTTACCTACAAAACAAATTAGTGGCACACAAAACTCACCTCTAGTTAAAATTTGGTTAAAATTTGCTTTATATTTATTGATTAAACAGGCTATGCTATGACTATGACATATGATCACGGGCAGACGGACATGACGAGATAAGGATTCCGTTTTTTTTCATCTTGGCGACGGAATTCTTAAAAGCATTTGTATTTTTAAAAAGTATTTTGAAAATACCTATTTTGTATTTGAAATACAATTTTGCAAAGTATTTTGTATTTTTCATTTGAAATAGTAAATCATGAAAGTATTTGCATTTTGTATTTAAATACTTTTTCTAAACCATTTTGCACATCTCTGATAAGAGTAGGCCCTAGGCAACCCTAACTCATCGAGTAGCTAAATTAGACTTATATAGGGCAATGCACGGTTAAATGCTATGTATTTTAGTACCTGATAGCCTGAGCCTAAGTAGGAGCATTTTGTACAGTCAGTAAAATATGACCCTATTTTTTGACAAAACTACTTCATTGTAGTCAATGCTTGCTAGTGCAAGCATTCGATAGTGCTCCTGCTCATCGACAAGTGCCGAAAAAATTGTGCGAGCAACACGCAAACCTGACATTATATGTAGGATTTTTCTTTCTTTAAACATTGATGCTTTCTTTCGAATGGCTCAAGTTTTATCCTCTACCATTTTAATAATTCATTCATATTTTAATATTTTTTAACGAGGTTGCCAGTTTTGGGCAATGCAACCTCTTATTTTTTGGCACTTGCAGTGTCTTATGTACCGCGTAAAACTGCATTTAACACATCCCGTGAAGTCATTTGCACGTCGTACTTGCATTAGTCATCGTTCACATAAAATATAAAACTTGGCTGAATAACAAAAGCTCCAGGTTTAAGATCGGCTAGCATTTTTTGTTATAACCAGGTTGATTAGTACTTTCGAATGGCATAACGTTCAATTTGCGACTCGATAAGGTAGATTTTATAATGATACTAGCAACCCGCCCCGGCTTCGCACGGGATAAAAAATGGTTATTGTGGGTTATCCCTAAGAGATAGACATATACCATCATGGACTTTTTTTGTAGACCTTTTTAAGGTGTACAATACTGTAATACATTATTTTGATCTATCTCGTAGGGTTCAGTCAGCGTTTGCAATGTAAGCGCAAAAAAATGTGGTTTCATCACATTTGAAAACTCTAAAATTATCAGTGTTTCTCTGCTTTACTATGCATGTATTATAAACTTCTCTTGAATCACTCTATCTATTTAAAAAACCGCATCAAAATCCGTTGTGTAGTTTTAAAGATCTTTGTTTTATACTATGTAGTGAGTTTTGCTGGCTACCAAATGCTCCAAGTTTAGCTCAGGCTACCAAGTACTAATTAATATACATAACTTTTCACCGTGCTTTACCCTACATAAACCGAATTCTGCTATGAGGTAGGGTTACCTACGGCACGGCCTAATACTCTTGATCTATAATCTATAAGCCTTATTGAGATTACCGAATGGCGACTGATAAATAAATATCGAAGAATATTTCGGATATAACTTCCGAAATCCTCAATGGTGCGAGTCGGGTTTTGAACCCGAGACCTTCGGACTGAAAGTCAGGCATCGTACCGCCATGCTACCAGCGCTTTCTAGGTGTTAGTCACCTTTTGAAACTCATTAATCACTAATCACTTACCTAGAAAACTTAATAATCTACTCGTACATAATGCACATTCACTATATGTATATTATAGTTCCTCGTGGAACGGGAAGTTGGGTGTTTAAGTAAATACTGTGAATGCTGATTAAAGACTAAACTTTATTCAATAAACACATCATTTATAGTTATACAAATAATTCCTTACATCCTAATTGGTAGTGAAAACCCAATCTGAGAAAGAAGTATCTAGTTAAATAAAAATAATTAATATATGTATATAAAACAGGGAATATCGTAGATTTAGGTATTGGTAAAATAAATAAATAAAATAAAAGGAAACATAATAAACTAATGAATGCTGCACATGCTGTAAGTGCTGCACATGCTACCAACAGCTGAGTTGGCAGCAATTATTTGTTACATTCTTACTTACAATTAATGCTGTTTTCACAATAAAAGTAATAAAAAAAATATAGTTTAGCAAATAGTGTTATCATCATCCTCCTAGCGTTTGTCCCGGCTTGGTGTCCGCTTGACAACCTAATCCCATGAATTGGCATAGGCACTAGTTTTTACGAAAGCAACTGCCATCCAACCCAGAGGGAAAACTCTGGAAACTGGGAACTCTTGAATTTATTTTAATTCTTGACATGATAATTCTGGTTATGGAATGAATGAATTTGAGAGGATTGTTCATTGATTCGCGCGGTAGAGCCTGTCCGTTGTATAGTATGGCGAGGCTTGCGCGATGCCCTGCGAGTACGTCAAGATCGGATCATAACAATACCAAAACCAGTTCAAATTTAAAAGATGCATATTTTATACATAGATTTTGCCTCCCGCCCTGCGGTCAATTTCTGAAAACAATGAGCTATGTAAACATGCAGTTACGATACGTTACGTATAAGATGAGGTGACGTACGTATTGCACAGTTCGAGATGGCTGCAGGGCGGCCGGCGCGGCGCGGCGCGGGCCCCGGGTGTGGGTCCCGGCGCCCGGCTCCCGGCTCCCGGCTCCCGGCTCCCGGCTCCCGGCTCCCGGCTCCCGGCCCGGTCGATGTGCCGCGTCCTTGCGCCCAAGGCCCCCTATGTATTAATAGTGATCCGCTCCGAAGTGCAAGTCTAGCCTGGTGCAACCCTCACCTAATCTCGACGACACGCCATCAAACTCACTCTCGGATTCGAATATCGTTTGTATAAAGTTGGAACATGGATTAGTTCTATGGTAAATATACTTAACCTAGGTACATTTTCACGTTATAACGACTGGGGAGAAAGAATTTGAATGAAAGGAGATCGTCAATTCTGGGCCACCTGATATAAACCGTATACAGTTTGTACTGCAATGTAAAATAAATACTCATTTTATTACTAAAGTTAAAACAAAATATTGCAAAAAAATTAAACGGGAATTAGAAATACTAAGTAAATAAATATTATGTTGATTTTTCCGCGATTAAAATACAGCAAGACAAGTCGTTAACGTCCTTATGGCATTGACATAAAGTTTAACTTCACCCTGGCCTGAAACGGGATTGTTTTTGGTTTGACACTGTCAATGTATACCGTTACATAATCTGCGTTTTGATACTGTTCGGTATGTTAGAACATTTTAATATTAAAATAGTATCTAGGCCTACGAATACGGAAGTTTAAATTAGAAATCGACTGTATTAAAACGCCTAAAGATTGAAAATGCGTATTTTTGCATTTTTGATCGGAGTTTGAATATTAAAAGTGGGTTTCATAATGGCATAATATCATGCTCCTTCGATAACGAAACGCATCTTTTTTCAATTTTGTAATGTCAGGTACTAGTGCTATCGCACTTAACGGTGGTAGACCTTATCCCTTCGCAATAGGTATTAGGAATGTTCAGTTAATAGTATCAATGATGGTTTGACAGCCGTCTTTGTTTATCGAAATACAGGAACTATAAATACGATCAAAATATGACTTTTTATTAATTCATCATGATTCCCGTTTTGTTTTCAAGTCCGCTTTTGTACATAATCTTTAAAAAATTGGTACTTTTTTTACATTAATATATAAATCATAGGCAAGCACGCTTTCAAATATTGTCCTTGTCAGATTCAAGTTTTAAATGCATGATTTTTCAGTTTTCCCATTAGATTTCGCAATATTTTTACCACCATCCTGATCTAGAAATTATGACGATTCTTTACAGGTTTGAACCATTCCTAAACGGTCCTAAATAATCTGGGCCAGATCACCTAACAAAAATTGACGATCTCCTTTATTTCACTTTTTTTTTCCTTTTGAACTCAGAATACGTTTTGACTAAAAACAAACATCCCGTAGGTGAGAAAGTAGATGAACTTGAAGCAAATCTAACCTGCGCATGTATAACAAACAACGTCAAATCTGCTGTCGGGTGGATACAGGATTACACGACATTGAACCGTAAAAGTAGGTAGTAAAATAATTTTAATAAAATGGATTGCGTTGCGTGTCAAGCGTGTTTACGACGGATGGTTTGATACAACAAATATCTGCTATTTTTAGCGAATCACGAATAGTCTGTCGCAGATTTTAGTTTAAGTAGTTACAATGGATTTAAATAATTAACATACATTGTGTAAATTGGTTAATTTTAATAATTATACTGCGCGTTAATATGTTTAATGAAGTTAGGCAGATACTGTTATATTAGCTCACACAGTGCGATATTCTAATTTTAAAATACTTTAACAATACATTAAAAATACAATCTATCTTAAACAACTCCAACACTCAATAAATAATCAACTAATATTGAAGTTGCATTGGAGTTGCGTCGGAATAATTGGTAATCTGATATTAGGTAACACCTGTCTTCGAAACATTTTTTAAATCGGGTTTGGACATATATAGATTGAATACATATTAAACAACTATTCAAAAACATAAATAAAATACTTAAAGATCGGAAAATTAAACATAGAAGAGGTGTTGGGATGGAAGGCTGAAAACCAGTGTAGTTCTTGAAATCCTCGGCGTAGTCCTGTCGGCACCGCGCGCCTCGCGGCCGCACCGCTCGTCGGAAGCCGGGGCCCGCCGTGACGTCACTCCGACCCCCCCCCCCCCTCCCGCCCCCCTCACCCCGCACCCAACCGGACGACCACCACATTCCCATATCGTTTACCTTGTTCCGTGCCGCGGAAACAACGCAAGAGCTTGATTAGATGCAGAGAAAGTAAACACGTGACGATCGCGTTTGGCTAATAGAAACGGACATCAAGCGGACAGCCGGACACAGACTCATCCTCTCGGTTGGCATACATACATGTCATATATACATCTTCCACTACATGTGACGTGTCCCTTCGCGATCTCGATTTCCAGCATATTAGGGTCAATTTAAGGAATACTTACATATACAATACTTGATTAATTAAAACTTTAACGTCAGGATTGTAGAGCGTGCCGGTGCCAATATACCTGATAATCATAAATACAATTATTATTATTACATATGAACTTGCTACTGCATATATTTATATGGGATTACAATGTTAACTGTGCGGTTTGTAAAACTAGACAACCCGACTGGTTTTGCATGCATGTTTAAATTTTCAGTGGCTTTATAGCCTTAACACTAGAAGTGTTCAAAATTAGGAGCTAGTGGGACTGCTAGAAGGGCCTTAGATATATGATGATCGTGATCAGTGACAAAATTAAGGAATTTTGACTTGCAACAATTCTTAAAGTACCTACTTATATGTTTAAATTCAATGATTTTGGGAATATATCTTGGTTCCTTATGTTATGGCCTCTTGGCCATAACATAAGGAACCAAGATTCGAGCCATGACCAAGAGGTCACAGAAATCTTTTTACCTAACAAAAGTATCAATTACTTAGTAGAGCCGACCAATAGTAGGTATGACAAATATAAATGGCTAGCGTTGAATACACACGACCCTTTCGTGCAAGCAAGCAAATACTTTGGCGTGCCTCTCCGTGGTCTCTCTAAACAGTGTGTATAGGGGCAATAAAGGCGTACACCTACCCAAATTTACACCACATATTTGGATAGAGTTAGGTTAGTATGCTCGACGACAATTAGAAAAATACCTTCTGCTCGTTGAACCGTATTTCTGGCAAACAGCGCGTACACGTCAACAAATTGGCGCCGTGTATCATTTTCCAGCGTGATCGTTTTAATTGTGTAACTAAGTTACTCATCATTGCTTGCTCAAGTGCGAATGCAAATAGGTTTGTTGTTCGGAGTGAGAGCATGTCATGTTTGCACAGCCGGTCATCCCGTGATCCGCCGGCGATTCGGTGTCGACAGTGTTGTCCATACTTACAAAATGTCTATCTTCATTATTATTTGGTAACTGACATGTTCCCTTCTGTACAGTAGAATACAATATTAACATACAATAATGAATACTTATTTTATAAACGCTACATTATGTAGTTTCAATCCGTATCTCGGTATATGTAGGTATAATAGTTCGTCGTTATCGCTGGGCACGCTTCATTGAATCCATTACTCGCATCGGTCGCGCTCACGCCACGCGATGCAGATTGATCCGCGACCAACGAGTCGAGCGCTGCTGCTGTGACCGACCTGGTAATCGTTATTGACTAAGTACTTGCTTCATTACAACATTGTCAGTCATCTCGATCATCAATAGATAATGAGAATCGAGGTAGCTTAGCTCGAGGTAGTTAGCGAGGATAACGAGCGACAGGCGATGTCCCGCGACGACGACACGCATCAATGTACTTACTTACCTTACCTACCTGCAGTAGGTACTACTGTTCTGAAGATGGCCCGATAGATCCATAATGTAGATCCATAACATCATTACCTATTTACAATACAAAGTAGATAAAATAATGATTGTCGTTTTACAATCAACCATTGGTACAGTCAACTACACAAAAAAGCGGCAAAAAGTCCATAACTAGCAGGTCAGAGTTAGTAGGGTTTTTTTTAAATACCACGGCGGTGGCAAACAAGTATACGGCGCGTTGCCGACCCTTTACAAAAAGGAGGATTCACTGTGTTGACGGCAAGGAACAAGAGGGTCCCTCATCGTCAACACACTGGGTCCTCTTTGAGCTCTTCAGCAACCTTACTCACCAACAGGAACACAACACTACGAGTAGGGTCTAGTGCTATTTGGCTGTGGTTTTCTGTAAGGCGGAGGTATTTCCCAAGTCGGGCTCTGCTCCAGATTTGAGCGAGATGACATTCGCTGTGCTGTGCCCTACCACACATAGCGAGATGACACTCGCAGTACCCATACCTCTCTTTTGGACGTAGTTTAAGGACATACCCGTGTCCGGACGTTGTTTAAGGATATACCCCGGTCCAAAAGGGTACCTACCTACTCCTTACAGGTCCGTGCACCTTGCTTACATATGTAGCTCGTAGGAACGTATTAATGGATGGTAAATCAATCTAACTAGACAGGTTTCATTGCTCTCATTATTGTGTCATATCTGACGTGGCCAGCTCTCCGTCTATACGCAATACAATCATTAAGATTTAAAACAGTAATACTTACATGTACATCATGATTTTATGATTAATGAGATAAACACAGTCACATATGTGTCAGTGCAGGGAAAAAGGTCTCACTTTGTCGATAGGGAGTTATATATTACACATATTTACCTATATAGTACCTACGGTACCTACCAGCTTCCTAAAACTACACAACATACACTGTAGGTATATTAGTGAAAAAATTAAGTCATGTGTATCGAAAAAAGGGGGACCTTTCACTATACTCGTCCACATACATATTTACTTTTGAACTCGTGCTGCTTTATAGGGCAGGCAACTTTATAGGAATGATATAGATCTCGATCATAGACATAAAATAAGTACTAAGTAGACGTAAACCCACGAAGATAAAACTGTGATTCCATAATAAGCCGCGGTCTCGTGCACACACACTCACTTTTGACGTTTGAAACAATCACCGCTCGTCCACGATTTGTATATGTGTGCGTGTCGCGCGTAAACACGAAGAAATCGGCTTATTTTATGGAATCACAGTTTTATCTTCACGGCGTTACGTCTCCTTATTTTTTATGTTATCTCAATTAAGTATATAATTATATATAAGTATCTAAATTTTTTCCACATTCCGCGTCGACCCAAATGGACAGTGCTTGACACAGTAAACCCTCGTTATTAATGACGTTAAATATCGATACGAGCCATTAGCAAGTTGACGATGATTCCTCGATTACGAACTACTCATTGATACCTAAAACAGAATAACAATGCAATTAATGCAAATAGAGTGCAATGATTTAACTTATCGATCGTTCGCTGGGAACTTACTCGTAATTACTATTGTTAAACCATGTTTACGTGTATAATTGAGTAAATGGTGGCTCCATGAATGATAAGTACTGGCATTTAATTAGTGAATAATTACTTCATTGGAGATTTGAGGCGATTTGTCATTTGAATATAAATTATTTATTACGTTTGTCACTATAGTTTAGCAGTTTGGATTGTGTTATTTCAAGAGCATTGCTGTTTGAATCGTGTTCAAACAGGACAGGATTAAAAGTACAAAGAAATTCCAAACTCGATACGGGACGGGTACCTGCGCACGGGAATTTCCCATTCGGTGCCATACAACTCTAATCCTCATGTAAAAATAGAGTTGACGTTCGTAAAAAGTGTCCGCTCTGTTATAACGCTACCTGCCGGTCTACCTGTCACTACCTCAGCCCTCTCGCCTTCGCCTGCACATCCCACGCTGTGTGTAAAAACCTGGCGATCAATTGTTGCCGCGCGCCGCGGTGGAGGCAACCTTCGGCCGGAGCCCTCCTTCCGCCCTCCTCCCTGTTGCTACCCCGCGGACCGTCGCGGAGCGGAAGGCACCCGCAGCGCAGCGCAGCTGTACTGTATCTAATAATAATAACAATAATAACAATAACACATCGACTCATCACTATTTCCATAACTTAACAAAAGCAATGATCGCGTCCGTGTTGCCTCCCTCGTTTTTAGCCGGTTTCGAATCTAGCAACTCATATTTAAGTATAAATCGATTAGATAGTGGCATATGTAATCAAAGTTCAAAGTTGTAGATGTACAGCAGGAAGTCCATCACTATCAGCGCAGTGAAGGTGAATTATGAGCGGCAGTCTTTAACCAATCATCATTTTTAGGCTTAGCTCACGCGGTAACTGCCTTACCTATACGTTAGCCCCTCAAGAGCTCGACGAACTAACGCCACGCAACCTAAAAACAATCATTTACACTGCTACTATTAATGAGTTGATTATTTTTCTGACGCTGGCAGCGTGACTGATGCGCCGGAATATCTATGCAGTGACTAGGGCATTAGTGTAAGTGACTCACCTACTTTCGAACAATAGTTCCAAATTCACAATAGGAAGTGCAAGAGCAGTTCGCTACCGGGCGCGGCGCGGCGCTGGCGACGTCACTCGTGCGGCTGCTACAATCCCTCCGCCGGAATTCAGGGGGTACGGGGTACAATCCAAATTACGAAGTGTGCAACGGCAGATCAGTTTTTTAAGAACTTCTAATTATTTGGAACTCCGATGGCGGTTTTGGATATAAAGCCTACCCTGTTTGCGTTGATGAGCAGGCAAGACAGAAGTAAATAGTAACAGAATAGCACACACATAGACCATCGGCTGTGTCACTCGCTCGACGTCTCGAGAAAACGGGGACCCGCGGAGGTTGCGCAATGTGATTACTTGATTACGGCGAGGTAATTAAACATACAAGAGCTCCTTGTGTGCAGTCACGGGACCTGGCGGGCGCGGGGCGCGGGGCGCGGGGGGCGGGGGGCGGGCGCCGGCGCCCGAGCAGCGCGAACGTCTAGCCATCTAACTTGTCTGTAAGCTTATCTCGACTTATTATTACATCCCAACAGTAATAGTAATATAAACTAATATTCGGAGATCAGATTTTTCTGTTACGTGGATGCTTATCGAAACGGCCGAAGCTACTACATCCATCCATCACAGGAGTCAAGGGCGGAGCTGAGGCCTTAATTCAAGTACTGACATATAAACACTCAAAAACTATACGTCAGCAGTATAAGGCGTAAGCAGCAACATTAGGGTCTTAAATTTCACAAAGCCCTCAAAAATTACAAGTATGTGTAATATGAATGTCATTTGGCATTAGCATCAATACTTTTGCGGCTGGGTCGTCGTATAGACAGGGACTCCGGTATCGGGCAGACCACAGGTACGGTAGTAACTACTATTAGTTATTCTGTGCCACAGGTCAAAGCAGTTGACTCTGTTCTCATACACGGCACACTTGTTAGGGTTCCGTACCGAAAGGCTAAAACGGGACCCTATTACTAAAACTCCGCTGACCGTCCGTCCGTCTGTCACCAGGCTGTATCTCATGAACCGTGATAGTTAGACAGATGATATTTCTGTTGCCGCTATAACAACAAATACTAAAAAACAGAATAAAATAAATATATAAGGGGGCTGCCATACAACAGACATGATTTTTTGCCGTTTTTATAGATAATGGTACGGAACCCTTCGTGCGCAAGTCCGACTAGAACTTGGCCTGTTTTTATAGTATGTTGTCATGTATATATGTATTTAAAATAAAATAACGATATAAAATACGAAAACTGACATCGTTCCCATTGCATTCCTATACCCCTCCCCCAGTTCCATAATCCCAGGGCATAAGCAGGCGTTAAGATTAAACTTGATGTAAAGCTTGTTACACGAGTAGGACGAGTGGGGGTTGGGGAGGGGGCGGCAGTTCCTGTGGGGAGGCGGAGGTGCTGAGCTTGCGTATAATTGTTCATTTTCATTCCGTTAATAGAATCGGAAGCGACGTCAGCTTGCGAGCTCCACCGCCCGCCTACACGTCGGTAATTAGTTGTTACGACTTTGTGGTAATTATGGAGATAGCGATAGTGCCATGCCACTGACATTGACATACAAACCGTAAGTCTACGTCACGTGGCGTTGTGTATCATGAAAAACTGGGAGGAATGTACTATTATATGTGGGTATTGGTAAAACCAGAGAGTACCCATGTATTAATACATCTAACTAATATATAAGTACTATAAACTTTATCCTTTAATTCCATATCTATCTACTCGCGCGTTATTCTACTCATTTTCCCGTTTTGTTTTCCTCTCACTTTGTGCATGTCTACTTTTTATGCAAAATATCTTACGTCAACTTTCTTTTTATTTAAATAACGTTAGACTCCTTAAAGGCCAGGACAGAATAACAGCGTTGCAAATTGTGGGGTCAACTCGCAATTTCGCAACATTATGTTGAGTCTGAGCTTTTTCTTTATCGCGCACATTGCTGAACACATTGTGAACTTCTGTAGTTGCCTATACTCGACTAGTGTTTACCTTTAGGTATGCATTTTTCAACCTCTGTGTTTTATGTTCTGTAGTGTGTGCTTTATTGAATAAATTTATATCTATCTATCTATATCTATCTATTAAATAGAGGCGCATAGTCTAACAATGTTTTGTGGCACCCAGTCTAAAGCGCCACCTGAATTCTCTGGTAACACTTTTGAAGGGACGTAAGAACTATATATTTACCTGCTACCGTGCCTTCATTTATTGTAAAAGACATTAACAACGTGAACTTGAAGCTATAAAAGGCTAACACACCTACACTACAGGGATAATTAACTTCTGTTCGAGTTGGGCGACGCTCAAAGGCTCACAGTGGCGGAGTGTCCATTGAACTTGATTTTCGTCGGCTTGCCTAATTTCTAGGCAGTTTATTAGTAATTTCTCATGAAGAATAGGATAGCCGAATTACCCAACTCCGGCTTCCCTATCAATGTTTTTGACACACCGCGACTGGTCGCTCTGGTCTGGCTAGTAGGTAGGTATATTATTTATTTGTTCGCGTCACGTGTTTAGTAAACTCGCTCTATTATTATACTTAGCTCTGGATCACCCTCATTGTGATAGTGTCAGTAGTGTTGTGTTAATGACCAGCGTACCTAGTGTAGTGTAGTGTAGTGAAGTGGCCCTCGCCTCACTGATGCACCGCCGTCTGTTTCAGAATGATCCCGCGACGCAAACACAACGCCTCCTCCGGCTCGCTGCCGGCGCCCGACGACAAGACCGCCAGCAACGACTACATACGTAAGTAGCACTCCTTCCGGTCCACACACCTTACATTCCATGTTAGCGTTAACTAATGGCCATAGTCGCCACCGCCAGTTGGAATGCCCGCATTTAACGTCCAGAAACACAAGGCGCATATCTCCCTTATACTATTAACGCCCTCATTAACAGTTAATGCGCATACCTACGACACATTGTTGTTACAATCACTTAGTCTAGACAGGCTGCGGTACCACCAAGCCACTTGGTTGACACTTGACACGGTCAGTCACAATCAGCTCCTGTCACCTAACACCGCTTAATCGCTGAAATGAGCCCGGGTGGCCGCTGTTAATCGAGTGCAACACGAGCCGGGAGCGCTGCGCCGCGCCGGTGTCGCGTGGTCGCACCGTGGCGATGGCGGCGGTCAAGTTCACAGCCGCGGCAGACAGCCCGGCACCGTAGCGCGCAGCCTCAAATACTCACCGACCTTGCCACTCACTGATCTGAGAGCTCAGCTACTTACTACTAATGGGATTACTTATTTTGCTTAAAGCACGAATTGATACGCTTTAACACTCGCGCCATTTTTTACGCTAGACTGGGCAATACAAAAATATTAAAGGTATGCGAGTACAGTCACCGGCAATATTATGTTCCTACACGAATACCGAAAATATGTGCCACGCTCTTATTTGTAAGACAATAATGTACTTTTGCGGCTTTCGTGTAGGGAGATACTATTTGCCGGTGACTGCACAATGCCTAGTCAATTTCAAGGCTGACTGAACGTGCAACACTTATTTATTCAGTTTACTGCCCAAGTTGATTGGATCGTCTTTCGTTAACTGTTCAGTGCAACTAAACATGGTATGTTTGCGACACGGGAACTGTAACCAGCGAGTGGACCACACGGAGATGTTGCCGAACTGCAGACACGACCCTGTCTCTCCGGACCGGGGTTGTGAGGATAGTAAATACGAGGAAAATTTCCTAACCAGACATTATTGCTTCAGTTTACTAGCCCCGTGATATTTTATATGCAAAGATATTTTTGACATACCCGTGCACACTTCAAACGCAAAAGAAAAGTACTTAAATGATAATGATACAATTTTAAACCTAGTTTTAAACCGACGAAACAAAGTCCTATTTTCGCACAGGCATCGTAGCTACATATAGCTATGATGCCTGTGCGATGCAAACGCGCCATATGGAGTGCGTGTGGGTGTGGATTAAACGAATATGTTGTTGTTGCAGTGAATGCGGGGTCGGAGAAGAGCGAAGGCGGCTGGCGCGCGGCGCTGCGCCGGCGCCTCAACCGCAAGACGCTGCACAAGCGCGTGCCCGTGACGCGCTGGCTGCCGCGCTACTCCTCGCAGGACGCGCTCGGCGACCTCATCGCCGGCGTCACCGTGGGCCTCACCGTCATCCCGCAGTCGCTGGCCTACTCCAACATCGCGGGCCTGCCGCCGCAGCACGGGCTCTACGGCTCCTTCCTCGGCTGCTTCGTGTACATCGTGCTGGGCGGCTGCCGCGCCGTGCCCGCCGGGCCCACCGCCATCGCCTCGTTGCTCACGTGGCAGGTGGCCAACGGCGTGATCGAAAAGGCGATCCTGCTGTGCATGCTGTCGGGGCTCGTGGAGCTGCTGATGGGCGTGCTGGGGCTGGGCTTCCTGATCGACTTCGTGTCGGGCCCGGTGTCGTCGGGCTTCACGTCGGCCGTGGCGCTGATGATCGCCACGTCGCAGGTGAAGGACCTGTTCGCCATCAGCGTGACGGGCACCACGTTCCTGCAGCAGTGGATCTCGGTGTTCAAGAACCTGCACGGCGCTGCGCTGTGGGACCCCATCCTCGGCTTCGCCTGCATCGCGTTGCTGCTGTCGATGCGGGTGAGTCACTTACTCTAATAAGGATTTCATTTCAAGTGGTTATACAGTGGCTTTACCTAACTAATATCACTATGTACCTACTCGTGTTTACTACTAACCTTCTACAAAATCTTCACTTTAAGTAGCAGGACTAAATTAGTAATGCCCAAGCATGACTAGCACTACGTTAGCACAAAAATCTTTTAATTTACCTAAGTCAGCTGCATTCCATAAAGTTAAACCGAACAAATGAAAAACTAAAACAATATTTTTTTTCACGTTAATGTGTTTCAAACTACTCAAAGTACCATGCTATAATTAACTAATTAAAATTTGAATACAAATTAACAGGCTCATGGAAAACGTGTACAGGTTACGCCATCTAGTGACGAATAGGCTTCTTAATATTTTTCATCTGTCACCACAGAATAAGTAACAGTCACGGATCATAAGACAATCCGGATAGTACTTTTACTATATTTCCCTAACCACAGTTGAACCTTATTACCGAGCAAAACAGTCGTTCATAGGTCACTAGTAAAAAGTAATAAAAATGGTCCGATAGAGAGCATAATGTAGGGGGCGGTGTCTCACTCGCACAATGCTGCCAACTTATGAAACTTACCAATGTGGTTTTATTTATATACATTTATTTTAGTAACACACTAGATGTTACTTCCTACTTATAATAATTTATTGCAAGATTTGAATTAATACTTTGATCCCTTTTAGCTGCTTTGAATTTTTTTACGACGTAAATATTATTTATTCATTAAATTAAAGAATTGCATTTAATATTGCAGACAGTAGTAAGTTTTGTAATATTTAAAATACGGTCTGGTATCCCCATCCCATCAGTCCCATCACTGACATAATATGTCACTGATATTATTTCAAATGACGCCGCTCAGCTCAACAACATTTCGTAACAACATTTTAAAGTAAAAATGGTCAAGATATGTTGCGTAAAAGGGTGCAGGGGTGAGACTTAACAATAAAGTAGACTTTCCTTTCACCGGTAATCCACAATCATTCAATTTTACGATTTAACAACAAGTTAAGATTGTCAAACAATAGGGTGACTATGATGTCGGCAAGCTACGGGTCGGTTTTGTTGTTTTTACAGAAATGTACATAAGTACATGGTCTGTTCCTAAGTATTACTTACACAGGACAGGAGTGGCCCGCGGGTCTTTTTAGGCCCTTTCGAAAGGGTCGTAAAATGGCACAAGGCCATACAAAAAATTGTAGTAATGGCAGTATAATAAATAAATAAATATTAAATAAATATTATGGGACAATCTTACACAAATCAACCTAGTCCCACGGTAAGCTCAATAAGGCTTGAGTTGTGGGTACTAGACGACGATATATGTAATAGATATATACATATAAATACTTAAATACATAGAAAACATCCATAACTCAGGAACAAATATCCGTGATAAACACACAAATAAATGCCCTGACCAGGATTCGACCCCGGGACCTGCTTCATAGGCAGGGTCACTACCGACTAGGCTAGGAGACCGTTAAAATATACTTTATTGTACAACAAAGAAAAATACAACAGGAAGAATATACAATATTTGTACATGGAAGAGATCTCTTCCAGTCAACCATTGAGCAGTTCGATGTTATTGATGTTTTCTTTATTTACCTTTAAGTATATTAAAGTCGGAGAACTGTCCACATCAGACATGACGCAATAGTGAGAGCCACGAACCCCCTGTACTTACTTAGTTTTAGTTTGCTACACTAACTATCCCCTATTTTAAGACGCGGACATCTGGCAATTGTTCATCGGTGTTATGCAAACGAGTTGTAAGAAATAAATATCTTACAGTTCTAGGTTTGATGCAGTGCAGTATCATGTAATTAATAAGATTATATCATTTTCAGGAGTTTCTGTTGGGGGAAAATAGTGCAAAATGACGTTACGTAATTGTATTGTTTGTCGCCTACCGACTGTTTTTTTCCGTAGCGATACGCAATGTTTTTACTTTTTTGTTATTATATTAGCGATAGGCTTCGACAGTTTTTACCTATTAACTGAAATATTTTGCTGGTCTGTCACTCTGACGTCCTCCGATAAATAGCTGCCAGATGCCTGGATCTAGCAATAAGTTTAAAATAGTAAACTAATTAGAGGGGTTCTCTGCTCCCACTACCGCGCCAACGTATCTGAAGTGGCCAGCTCCTTAAGTCAGTAGAATGTATAAGTTCCCACTAGAACTATGAGACTTCTCTTTCTGGACAATACTTACTAGACGACAAGCATATTTTATTTTATATTTATCTTCATACTATCCCAATCCCACATACATCATAGTACATATGGTCACTCTACTTAGAATGAGATGCAGCCCCCTACATTACCCTCTCTTTCGGCCTCACTTTGTGGTCGAAGTATGACCTCCAGATTGTATTTAACTTCATGGTAACAGTACAACTGTACAGAAGGTGTTCCCTTCCTGAATTTGACATTTAGCTATAGAGATGAAAACGTTAGCTATCATGTGCTCTTAAAAAAATAGGGTTTTTAATGTGCTTCATATATGCGTGAAAAATTAAAAACATAAAAAAATATTTATTCTTCAATTTAGGCAGATCACAATGCACTTATGAAAATCAGACAGGGAGAAAAAAACTATCGCCGGTTCTAACCCTACACCTCTGACCCGAGAAGTATTATGACCGGCAAGAAACTCGGCGGGGCTTATTTTTTCAAAACAGTAATACATTCGATCTTAAAGATACACAATAATGAGTAATTCCATAAGCAGACATTTCAAAACAGCTTGAGAGATACCATGTTTACCTATTGTTTGATTAAAAAGAAAAAATAAATAAATAATAAAATCTGACTGCTTCACAAAATGTTTGATATGCTTTCCTATCTGAACTGTGTCCTCTAAATGTTAGATTTGTAGTATTTTCTGGTTTGTAGGTCATAAAATGGCTGAAATTATAATATTTGACGTTTTCAATCAAAGGTCATCGACATATAATATCAAGACGAGTAAAGGCAAGCAAAGTTCATGTGAAAACACGACCCATTTTCATGTTTACAAAACTAAAATGTCTTATATCTTGTTAACCAATCAAGTACTCATTCTTTAAGCATATTTTTTTTGTGTTAACCTTAATTCTGCAAAGGTTTCATGCCATTTCACCAATAAGAAAAGTTGCCGTGTTGTGAGTGGTCAAAATCAATTTGACAATGAAGTTTAATTGGACAGGAGACACTCAAATCAAATGACTGAAAATGTCAAGTTAACGTATAATAAATACGCCTTAGTTTTACGTGGATGTGTTCACGTAATAAATAATACTTATGCAATCAATTAACAATTTATTTTTAGTGCATTTTTCATTACTTATGTAATATACGTAAATTTAATCGTTCTTGGAATAAGGAATATGAAAGCCTTCTATTCATCTTTCATTTATTTAATTAAAGTGCTTAATTACAATATAGGGACTTACATACTACAAAATAAGCATAAATTAACATATTTTTTTTACAATTTCATAAATCCGTTACATAGGGAGACCCTCTTGGTCTCAAGCAACATAATGTTAAGCAATTAAGGTTCATTATGGCAAAAGAAAAACGATTATTTTTTAACTTTATTTATGACCAGACTAGAAAATAATAGCATACTTTCAATATAAATAGTTGAAATTATCTTTGCTTCCTCGTTTTTTAGAACTAAATAAATAACGGACGAGTTCGTTTATGTGTACTATTTATTCTAGCTTAGGGAAATACAAAGATAAATGGCAAAAAACGGAACCCTTATGGATTCGTCATGTCTGTCTGTCTGTCCGTCCGTATGTCACAGGCATTTTACTCGAAAACTATACGACATATCTGAATAAAATTTACACATAAGGTGTATTTTGTATGCAGCTACTTAGTTATGTAGTTAAAGAAAAAAAAAAAATTTAGGGGGGCACTCCATACAGGTAACTAAATAAAAAAAAATTATCCAAATATCAACATATGACACATCTGTCGATAGGTCTTTCAAAATAACATTGAGATTTCTTTGACTATTTTGTGATTAAGTGAATATTTTCTGAAATAATCGCTTCGAAAGGCAGAAAAGTTGTGTAGCCCCCCCCGTAACTTTTGAACTGTAAGTTCAAAAAATATGAAAAAATTTGAAGAGATGCGCCTTATCATATACTTTCTACGAAAATTGTTTTTAACATTATCGGTTCAGCCATTTTTGAGTTATCTCCAAAAAACTTCTTCCATAGGCATCAGATACGACCTTTTGGTATTAGTTTGGTTCTTATTCCATTAAGGTAAGGAACCCTCCTATGCGTGGTGCGACACGCACTTGGCCGGTTTTTTTTATACTACAACGGTAACAAACAGGCATACGGCTCACCTGATGGTAAGCAGCTACCGTAGCCTATGGACGCCTGTAACTCCAGAGGTGTCTCATGTGCTTTGCCGACGCTTTTATATAAAAGAGGATTCACTGTGTTGACAGCTAAAGGGATAAGAGGATCCCCCGTCGTCAACACACTGCATCCTCTGAGCTCTCTGGCAACCTTACTCACCGGCAGGAACACAACACTATGAGTAGGGTTTCGTGCTAATTGGCTGTGGTTTTCTGTAAGGTAGAGGTAGTTCCCCAGTCGGGCTCTGCTCTAGATTTGATAATTAAAGACTATGTTAAGAAGTTATAGCATTCATTATTAATGAAAAATAAGAGTCATACCTATTAGCCAGTTGTACTAGAAATGGCACGGCCAGAGTAAGTATAGTAGGTACTAATTCGAAGGGTTTTGTTTTGTCGATTTATTACTACTAGGTAATACTTATAAATGAACATTCATTATACTTTTTATGTTTACTTTTCCAAAACTTATATTGCATAACATCGACCAAGTCCGTAATGTATGAGAATATCTATGCGTGATTTACTTACCGATGAAAAGAAATATCACCATCTTTGGCGCCTGTGTGGCTCCTGCACCAATTCACGGCACAAGCCGGCATTTTAATACCGATATATTATCGAAATTTCATGGACCGAAAAAACTAATATTTTGACGACATGACAATTTCAAAATGTTTGACATGACATTAGGGCACCGCAGTCACAAGCTCCGCCCACTTTGGCACCAGGAAAGTGGAGCACATTTTGAGCGTTGATTACGCTTCCTTACTTATTATTCTTCCAAGTCAAAGGTACACATTGTCGGTTCTCAATAGTACGTTAACTGCCATAAATAAATAATTCAGAAATAAACTCTATTAAATTAACAACCGAAAATTATGTACCTATAACTTGAAAACGTCACATATTCTCGAACACGCCCATTAGGCGATAAGCGATGTGCCAACCCTTCCCTCATTACCCTCATATGCGGCAAGCGCATCGGGAAAAACGAATACAATGGAGAGATACATACCCCTGGCCGGCTAACATATCTTACGTTGTCGCCTGTCATTCCATACTTCGAGTCGCGCTTGAAGTATGAACTGTCGCGTCAAACGTCAAGTTATGCTAGGCGTGCTGTTGTCACTTGAGTGATGTTTTGTTTGAAGCTAATTTGAAACACACTTATAGAAGGATTTTTTTAAGATTATAAAATATAACGGTTACACTCACGTCACTAGTTGGAGAGCTTAGGCACAGAATAACTAATACTACTAATAGTGCTTAGGTTTTTTAAGATAGAATTATAGGTAGAAATCTAAGGTAAAATTCCGACAGCTTAAAAAAATCTTACCTTACTGTTACATACTTTAGCAAAGAATTAGGGTACCCATACAAACTTTTAAACCACCGTTTCATAAACCCTGCCCCTGTTTAACTCTTCTAGAAAACGGATAATTATCGCTATGACTGTACGTGTAAATTAAACGTGTGATAAATACACACGTTCGTTTGTGTGTACTGTAACGTCATACCGACAACTAGACGGTAGTGTAGCGTGTGTGTAATGTATGGTGTGGTGCCCGCAGCGCATCGGCATGGTGAAACTGGGCGGCGACGCGCCGAGCGCGCGGCAGCGCTGGGTGACGCGTAGCTGCTGGCTGCTGGGCACGTGCCGCAACGCCGTCGTGGTGGTGGCGTCCGGCGCGCTCGGCTTCTGGTTCGTCGCCAGGCATGGCGCCGCGCCCGTCCGCCTCATGGGTGAGTGTCGCTCCAGAGCGCGCGGCAGCGCTGGGTGACGCGGGGCTGCTGGCTGCTGGGCACGTGCCGCCACGCCGTCGTTGTGGTGGCGTCCGGCGCGCTCGGCTTCTAAACTAAATACATATTCGTATATTTTGAAATGATTACACTTTACGTCACAACTAACAACTTTCTAGGACGACCTAAAAGCAAAAATAAATACTGTGCTAACTGATTTACTGATGTTTTGTTTATTTTTATGCTGTCAGCTGATAACGTGAGAGGCGGTTAGTAATCACCGATCAGCCTCATGTCACCACACACATACCTACAGTAGTGTAGCGACAGTAGACGTAGACCTTCTTCCTCCATTCATCTCGCTGCAACAGTCAGTTTTACGTAGTCTGTTCACAATCTACAATTGGCGGGTTGCACCAAGCCGTCTTGTCTGTGGTAGTATTAATAGTTAGTTCGTTAAACGCGACGACAGCCGCAGCGTGATATTGAACGTTTATCGGCTTGTAGTGTTTGCCTGGTGCAACCAACCAACCTCGCCTGCCACTGCACGTAACGTGAACGTGACGCCCGTATGTCCGTGCGCAGGTTCCATCCCGTCCGGCGTGCCGGTGCCGGCGCTGCCGCCGACGAGCTACGTGCGCGCCGACAACTCCACCGTCGGCTTCCTCGACATGATCTCAGAGCTCGGCTCGGGCATCATCGTGGTCCCGCTGATCGTGCTGCTGGAGGACATCGCCATCTGCAAGGCGTTCTCGGACGGCAAGACCATCGACGCCACGCAGGAGATGATCGCCATCGGCACCTCCAACATCGCCAACTCGTTCATGGGCGCGTACCCCGGCGGCGGCTCGCTGGCGCGCTCCGTCGTATCCAACGGCTCTGGCGTGCGCACGCCCTTCAACGGTATCTACACAGGTACGTCGGCCGTCACTGCCAATTCATTATGTATACTTATCAAGCGAAGCATTGATTTCCTGTGGGAAACATTGATAAAAATTCAATTAAGAGTCCGGTAATGATTTGAAAACGAAAATCGCTAATAATGAAATAACGTCCATGAATTGTATTTGGTAAGATAGTTTCAAGTCTTGTTATTGCAAAACAAAATACTTTATGTACACATTTTGAGGGTTCCGTACCTCGAAAGAAAAAAACGGAACCCTTATAGGATCATTTTGTTGTCCGTCTGTCTGTCTGTCTGTCTGTCAAGACCCTTTTTCTCAGGAACGCGTGGAGGTATCAAGCTGAAATTTATATCAAATACTCAGGTCTATTGTCCCTTGAAGCTCCAATGCAATCAAAAGATACAGCCGGTTATGCCGCAAATTTCAGCAAATTTTTGAAACTCGCAAGGGAATCAAAACCTACAGGGTACTTCCCGTGTACGCAGAATCTTGAAATTTGGTACGAAGCAATATTTTATAGCGCAAATAAAGGAAAAATTGCGAATACCGTTTTTTTCATCATATATTTTTTTTTTATAATTTTGAAGTTACTACCCCTATATGTCCGGACCCGGAGTATGTCCTAAAACTACGGCCAAGACCACCGGGGGATGGGCAGCAGCATCCTCGGAGTGCGGTGGAGATACTGCGATCGCCAACCCGCATGCCAAGCGTGGCGATTACGGCATTCACCCCCCATGGAAAGAAGACAAAAACCACGGCCCCGAGTGTCCGGAGACCCCCGGTGCCCTGGTTATGGTAGCGGCCAGGGTACTAGCGGGGTCAGGGGTGCTAAGAATCTCCGGCGAAGATCCGGCTACCACCACCGACGACTTCTGGCCCCGGCAACTTATAACACGCGTACACTGCGGACCGACGAAAAGGTAGAACTGGAGGAAGGATTGAGCAAGTTGCGTTGGGATGTCATAGGGTTATCTGAAGAGATCCGAAGAGAGGGGGAGGAAACGATAATCCTAAAGTCCGGCAACTTGCTTTATTTCCGGGAGGGCGACCAACAGTCCCAGGGAGGTGTCGGGTTCATCGTCCATAAGTCCCTTGTGGTGGTGAAGATCGAGAGTGTGTCGACTAGGGTGGCGTACCTTATACTCAGAGTATCCAAGAGGTATTCGTTGAAGGTCATACAGGTGTATGCGCCGACTTCGGCGCACTCCGATGACGAGGTGGAGGCTATGTATGAGGATATATCGAAGGCCATGCATAGCTCCAAAACCTACTTCACCGTTGTTATGGGGGACTTCAACGCGAAACTGGGCAAGAGAGATGGTGAAGAGCTGAGAGTGGGGCAATTTGGATTTGGAAGTCGGAACCACCGGGGCCAACTACTGGCTGGCTTCTTGGAGAAGTAGGGACTCTACATGATGAACTCCTTCTTCAAGAAACGTGAGCACAGGAAGTGGACCTGGATGAGTCCCGCCGGTGCAACTAAAAACGAGATTGACTTCATCATGTCAACGAAAACGCATATATTCAATGATGTATCTGTGATCAATACGGTTAAAACCGGAAGTGATCACCGTCTGGTGAGAGGCACATTGAATATATGTGTTAAGCTAGAGCGCTCTCGACTGATGAAGTCTACGCTCCGTCCAGCAGCACTTCAAATCCAAAACCCTGAGAGCTTCCAGCTGGAACTCCAAAACCGTTTCGATTGTCTAGGCGGCGATGTGGACGAATTCAACAACGGGTTTGTGGAAGCTGTCCATAGCACTGGGTCTAAGTTTTCTAAGGCCCAGCGGAGCAACAGAACCAAAAGGCTCTCTGACTCCACTCAGAAACTCATCGAGGAAAGGAGAGAAGTGGTTCTGCAATCCTCAGGAGATGCGTCATTATACCGGCAGCTCAATAAACGGATCTCTAAGTCCCTTACCCGTGATTTGCGCCAATTCAATACAAATCGTATTGAAGAGGCCATTGAGCAGAATAAGGGCTCTAAAGTTTTCGCAAGGGATCTGTCTATTGGGCAGAGCCAGCTCGCCAAATTAAAAACTGAGGATGGTAGAATCGTTTCATCCAGACCCGAGCTTCTGGGGGAGATAGAGGACTTTTATGGACAGCTGTACACATCAACTAGCAGACCTGAAGTTGATCTGGCGGAAGAGCCTAGAGCTAGACTGACCCGACATTATACCGAAGACATCCCGGACATCAGCCTGTACGAGATTAGAATGGCTCTTAAACAGCTCAAAAACAATAAGGCACCTGGTGAAGACGGAATTATAGCCGAACTTCTGAAGGCGGGTGGTAAACCGGTCCTTATGGCCTTTCAGAAGTTGTTCGACTCCGTTTTACTAGAAGGGAGAACGCCTAAGGCATGGAACAGAGGTGTGGTGGTATTGTTCTTCAAAAAGGGCGATAACGCGTTACTGAAGAACTACCGACCCATTTCACTTCTGAGCCATGTCTATAAGCTGTTTTCAAGAGTCATTACGAACCGTCTCGCACGCAGGCTAGATGACTTCCAGCCTCCCGAACAAGCCGGTTTCCGAAGAGGCTTTAGTACCGTAGACCACATCCATACGCTCCGTCAGCTTATACAGAAGACTGAGGAGTATAACCTGCCCCTCTGGTTAGCGTTCGTGGACTACGAGAAAGCCTTCGACTCGATCGAAACCTGGGCTGTACTACAATCTCTCCAGAGGTGCCAAGTGGACTATCGCTATATCGAAGTGCTGAAGTGTTTGTACGAGAACGCCACTATGTCAGTCCGACACCAGGACCAGAACTCGAAGCCTATTCCGTTGCAGCGGGGAGTCAGGCAAGGAGATGTTATTTCTCCTAAACTGTTTACCGCTGCACTGGAGGATGTTTTCAAGACTCTGGACTGGAGAAGGCTAGGCATCAACATAAACGGCGAGTACATCACTCACCTTCGGTTTGCTGACGATATAGTAGTCTTGGCTGAGACCATGGAGAATTTGAGTACGATGCTCGATGACCTCAGTAAAGCCTCCGAGCGAGTTGGTCTAAAGATGAACATAGATAAGACGAAGATCATGTCAAATACCCATGTAGCACCAACTCCCGTTACAATCGGAGACTTTACACTCGAAGTTGTGGACGATTATATATACTTAGGACAGACTGTCCAGTTAGGTAGATCCAACTTCGAGAAAGAGGTCAATCGACGAATCCGACTCGGTTGGGCAGCGTTCGGGAAGCTACGGCACATCTTTTTGTCCAATATTCCGCAGTGTCTCAAGACGAAAGTCTTTGACCAGTGTGTGTTGCCAGTGATGACATATGGAACTTAAACGTGGTCGCTTACAATGGGCCTCATAAGAAGGCTCAAAGTCACCCAAAGGGCAATGGAGAGGGCTATGGTTGGAGTCTCTCTGCGTGATCGCATCAGAAATGAGGCCATCCGCAGCAGAACCAAAGTAACCGATATAGCCCTCCGAATCGCTGGCAGTGGGCGGGGCACATTGCTCGTAGAACCGATGGCCGTTGGGGCGGAAAGGTTCTCGAGTGGCGACCACGAACTGGAAGGCGCAGCGTGGGTAGACCCCCCGCAAGGTGGACTGATGACCTGTTGAAGGTCGCGGGAGTCCGCTGGATGCGGGTGGCGCAGGACCGGTCATTGTGGCACTCTTTGGGGGAGGCCTATGTTCAGCAGTGGACGTCTTTCGGCTGATATGATGATGATGATGACCCCTATATACCTACAGGTTTGTACGTAACCCTCGGTGCGCGAGTCCGACTCGCACTTGGCCGGTTTTTTATTATTATTTAAATAATACCCGATAACCTAATTCTTGCAGGGCTTGTTTAGTGAGGACGTTGATTCGTGCAATCTTGACGCTTGATATTTTATTATTACGCGCACGAAGGGTTCCGTACCTATCTATAAAAAACCGGCCAAGTGCGAGTCGGACTCGCGCACCGAGGGTCCCGTATAAAAATTTAGGTATATAGGGGTAGTAACTTTAAAATTATTAAAACTATTTTTATTATATGATGTTTGGATAATTTAATTTAATTCGTAATTCGGGAAATTCCCAAAACTAATTCGGAATTGCACTTTTATAACTAAAATAAATCATAGATTGGCAACACATATATCTAATAAATCCAAAGTTATTTATGAAAGTTCGTGACAATGAATACATGATTACTCCATCCAGTAAATCTAGACACGCGGCAGCGTGTCAAGCCAAGTACAAGCAAAGGAACTGGCTAGCCAGCGCCAAGTGTATATTTATACGAACCACTTGGTGCCACTTTTGTCCCTTCTATAACTCAAAACCTCTTTAACGTAAACACATAAAACTACGTGTGTTTAATGATATCCATAAGGACATCTAGAAGCCCAAATTTCATGAAGCTAGCTCAAACGGTTATAAAGATATGAAGGTCAAAAAGTCGTAAATTTTAGCATTGACTGACTGACATATAGTACCTAAACCTAACCTACTTTCAGATGACCTAGAAGGATGAAATTTGGAATCCAGCTCGGTAATTGTGTGTAAGCGTAGGAAAAAATCTAAAAATAAAAAATAGTTAAAAAATAGGGGGTGTCCCAATACAAAAATTTTTTTTTTAAATTGTTGGAACCGTTACAAGCAGATATTTGAAACTACCCCAATATATGTATTATTATATTTACTATTTAACAGAAATATAGAAATAAAGTTGAGTCAAAAAATAAGCGGTGTCCCCATACAAAAAACTTGTAATACACGCTAAACGACCGGCGAACGGTGTGTCGTCGGCGGCGCGCTGCACCACATAATTATACACAGAACAGAAATAAAGCGAATGTAGACAATAGCATAAAAAAGAAAATCATGCAGCGGAAACGCAAGAAAAAACATTAAATCTCAATACCTGCCTAGTTTTCTTTACAAAAAGTAATGATATCCCACCAAAAACATAAATGTAAAAAAAGAGAGCCAAGTTCAATACAAAAATTATGCTTGGCTGTGGGCTTCGCCGCAAAAAGAATGGAGATCTAAATGAGTGCCAAGTTCTATGCAAAATCCAAATATGTATTTATAGGAACAAAATAACATTATGAACAAGTATTAAACTCTATTTCTTTGTTTTATTGGATACCTATAACAATTGCTGTTATTTAAAAATGTGAGATCTTAAAGTAGGTTAGATTTGACTTGGCCAGTTTTTATGTTTTTGGTGGGATACACTTTTCATTAAAGGTCTCAAAAAATCTACCTATACCGGATGGTTCACGAATAAACGTACATACCAGCAACTAGTGCAAAAATGTTTCGTAATTACCCGAATCTTAACTAAAAATTTACGGTTTTCGCAATTTTACCTTCTATAAGACGTTGCTTCGTACCAAATTTCAAGATTCTGAGTCCATGGAAAGTACCCTGTAGGTTTTGATTCCCTTGCGAGTTTCGAAAATTTTTGGAAATTGGCGGCGTAAACGGCTGTATCTTTTGATTGCGTTGGCTTAGAAGTTTGATTTTTTCACAGCTCCTGACTTTGACAGTAGACCTGAGTATTTGATATCAATTTCAGCTTGATACCTCTACGCGTTCCTGAGAAAAGGGGTCTTGACAGACAGACAGACGAACGGACGGACGGACGGACGACAAAGTGATCCTATTAGGGTTCCGCGTTTTCCTTTCGAGGTACGGAACCCTAAAAATATGTGTATGTGTATGTATCTATATATTTTATTCTCTCATTACTCTCGCTCTCCAAGCAAAAATTGCGAAACAGCCATTATATTAAGGTGAATTATTTATAAATGAAACATAAAGTCAAAAAAGTGTTCCACTTATACAGTTTAAAACCGGCCAAGAGCGTGTCGGGCCACGCTCAGTGTAGGGTTCCGTAGTTTTCCGTCCGTCACAGTAAGTGTCCCCACTTAAGAGTTAAAATAACACCGCCATGTAGGATATGATATGAGCGTTCCACGTACAGCGACATCTATCGGCAAATTAAGTAAACTATTGCGCGCGAGCTTAAAGTATGGAAGATGATTTTTATGGGATAATTCTTTATTGCGTGAACCGATTTTCACCGTTATTACTTTATTTGAAAGCACGTCATTTCATTGTGATTTTGTAGAAATTACAGGTACAATAAACACCTGCTTATACGGTTAAATTACAAACTTAGTTCAGAAGATATTTTGTATTTTTTTTTCAAAAACTATTTAACCTAATATCAAGTTCAAAATCATTTTCGTAGAAAGTTTTTATAAAGTTCTACTTTTGAGATTTTTTTCATATTTTTAAAACTTATGGTTCAAAAGTTAGAGACACATTTTTTTTTTACTTCTGGAGCGATTATTTCCGGAAATATTTACATTATCAAAAAATGATTTTTACGTCACACCTGGCCATAATGTAAGTTTTACCGCACGCTACGCTTGCGGTAAAACTCGCATTATGCCCAAGTGGAGACGTAAAATTGTGTACTCACCACGGGCAGTAAAAAAGAAACCCCTCTATCGCATATTTACAACCCTCGCCTGCGGCTCGGGTCACAAATACCTGCGATTTCGGGCTTTCTTTCTTTTACAGTCCTTGGTAAGTAATGTACTATAGTAAACCCCTATTCATTTTTAAATACCTATCCAACAATATATCACACATTAGGGTTGAAATGAAAAAAAAATCACTCCCCACTTTATGTATAGGGGAGGTACCCTAATAAAACATTTTTTTCCACTTTTTATTTTACCACTTTGTCGGCGTGATTGATATACATATTAGTACCAAATTTCAGCTTTCTAGTGCTAACGGTCACTGAGATTATCCGCGGACGGACGGACGGACGGGCAGACATGGCGAAACTATAAGGGTTCCTAGTTGACTACGGAACCCTAAAAAGGGACTACCTTTCAATATATGTACCTATACAAACTAAAAGCAGTCTTATTAGTTACTGTAAAATAGTATCGAAAAGTTGAGCGAAATCGCAAAAAAAATGACCGGACTCTTAAATTGAACACCGTACTGAAGTTGCGTGCGTGTTGCAGGCATCATGGTGATCCTGGCGCTGCAGTTCTTCACGCAGTACTTCGAGTTCATCCCGAAGGCGGCGCTGGCGGCTGTCATCATCTCCGCCATCGTCTTCATGGTGGAGTACCACGTCGTCAAGCCCATGTGGCGCGCTAAGAGTGAGTCCATCCTTTCAATCAGTATGCACGTCAGATTTCATATTAATACCGTTTGCCCCTGCTCGCGGGATATAAAGCCAACCGTGTTAATTTACGCTGTAACTCTGATTTTTATCATAATAAAAATTAAATGAAGAATACGTGCACGTCATGCCACTCCCACTTAATAAAATTGTTTTTCTTTGGGGTTTCAGAACTGGACTTGATCCCGGGCATCGGCACGTTTGTGCTGTGCCTGACGCTGCCGGTGGAGATGGGCATCCTCATCGGCGTCATCGTCAACATAATCTTCATCCTCTACCACGCCGCCAGGCCCAAGTTCTCCGTCGAGATGCTCAAGGTGAGTCGGGAGTGGCCTCAAGTTATGAGCAAAGTCGCATAAGGTTTCATAGTGACATTTTCTTTCCAATTTAAATAATAAGTTAAATTTATCAGGTTTATCTTCATCCCCTCCAAATTTCATAAAATAAAATCGGATCGGAAACCGTTTTGTGACGAAACTACCTATTAGGTGAGTGAGCTAGGTGGTTGACGCTTGGTCGTGACTCGTGGTCGTGTTGCAGACGGAGCGCGGCGTGGAGTACCTGATGATCACGCCGGACCGCTGCCTCATGTTCCCGTCCGTGGACTACGTGAAGCGGCTGGTGACCAAGTGCGCGGGCGCCAGCGCGGCGGAGGCGGGCGCGGGCCCGCTGCCCGTGGTGCTGGAGTGCACGCACATCTACAGCGCCGACTTCACGGCCGCCAAGTCCATCCAGCAGCTCACGGCCGACTTCCACGAGCGCCGCCAGCCGCTCTACTTCTACAACGTGAAGCCGTCCGTGTGCTCGCTGTTCGAGGCCGTGGCCAAGCCGGAGCACTTCGTCACCTTCTACGAGGACGACGAGCTGGACCGCCTGCTGGCCGCCGACGAGCGCCTGCAGCCGCGCAAGACGCTGCACCCGGGCCAGGTGTAGCCGCCGCCGTGCCGCGCTACACCGCCGCACGTCGGCCAGGTGTAGCCACCGCCGTGCCGCCGTACGTCGGCCAGGTCTAGCTGCGACGCTACACCGCCGCACGTCGGCCAGGTGTAGCAGCGACGCTACACCGCCGTACGTCGGCCAGGTCTAGCTGCGACGCTACACCGCCGCACGTCGGCCAGGTGTAGCAGCGACGCTACACCGCCGCACCTACGCCAGCTCTAGCTGCGACGCTACACCGCCGCACGTAGACTCCGCCCGGACGGCTATGATGACTATATTATTTGAGATTAAATCCACAGATGTGAGTGATATTTAGACGCAGAGACATTATTGTTACTAAAACTATTTTTAAATATTTAGATGTTGTAAATACGTTTCCTAGAGTGAGCTCCGAATCGATCGACGCGTGATAGCGACGATGTAAAATTGTGGTCCCGCGGCGCGGGCGCAGCGCGCGTCGCGGGCGCTGACAGGTTACACTAGAGACTATATGATATGCATAGCTATATAATATATTTTGTTAGAAGTGTTGAGTCGGAGGGTCCGGCGGCCGGCCGCCGCTCCGGGCGCCGCCGGCGCCGGACCGGACTGATCTACTTAGACGGTAATGCGCCTTGCGCCACGTTGTGATTCTAGCTCGTAACTAATACGTCTCAATCTATCATAAATATATAAACAAAGAATACACGCAGCGACCGCCAGTCGTAAAGTGCTCTTTATCGGATGATTTATCAATTATCATCTGTTTCTTATCTGTGTCCGACACGTTATTATAATTCTTACTTACCTAGTTCAAGTCCTGTAATGATAATTCGAGAATAATTTTTTAACATTTGGTAACGCGCTGGAGGTTGCTGCTACCCTCTATTTAAGTATTTACTGTACGGAGTGCGGTCTCGAGGCATATTCAAATACAGAAAACCAAAGGAAAGCTATAATACAATTGAAATAAATATTTATAGTTTATTTATTGAATCGTATTATGTTATTTCAATAACGAGGTTGGTTTGACTGCACAGTTACGTATGAAATATGCCTCCTGTGATCCGTGTGGAGGTTCGCTCCGCGCTGGCCCTCATACTTTAAGTCTTAGCTTAAAATAAAAACTAGACCCATCTGGAAGAAAGCATGAAACTTGACAGACAAATAACTTATTAGTAGTTTATGTGACAGCTACATAATGAAGGGCATTAAAATACAAGTGTGGTTTGTTTTACCCTGCGAGGTGATAGGAAATAAGGTTCTAATGGCCGTATCTTTGAATGGCATTGACATATAGGCTTTTTTATGCTAATTTCAGATTGATACCTCCGCGCGTTCCTAAGAAAAAGGATTTTGACAGACAGATGGACAGACAGACAGACTTTACTTATGAGGTACAGTCGAGGACAAAGAGATGTATACACTTTTGGACCTTATTACAACGCAATAAGGTCCAAACGTGTATACATCTCTATGTCCTCGACTGTACCAACGGAACCCTAAAAAAAGAAAAAATTACAAATTAGTACATAAAAATTCACTTCCATTTTTTCGTCCCCAACCTATGTATATAAACTACATGCGTGCCAAGCATCATTGGTTTCTTCCAGGAGGGAGCAGATTTTTGGAGAGTGGTCGGGCTCGGAGTACTTTCAGCGACTCCGCGAGCAAGCGTACTCGTAATACTTGCATTTTGAACGACTTACTCTCAAAATTGTTTATAGAAAGATGATTTTTTCCAGATAACATGCTTATGTGATCCATCTTATTATTTTTTTAACTTTTTCAAATACTGTCTAGCTAGTCTGTAATCACGGATTTTAAATGTTAAACCATTTTGGGTTTACTTATACTGTATATTTCACAGAAGAAATTTTAGTTCCTAGTACCTTATACTTATTGAGCGTCTGTTGAACATTAGCTCGAACCCCGAATGGTTTAAATATTGAACACCGTAACCGTATTTATTTAATATAATATTTGTCCGTTTATTCAGCGAAAATAATTTTATTTGATATAATAGACGATCACAATGAACCCTTTCACCGCCACCATTTGGTGTTGGTGCGGCTCCACATGTAACATCCAGAGGAAAAAAAATGTATCGTTGTGATTAAGACTGGTAGTTAAAAGCTTAGTTTATATGAAAGTTGTAAGAAATAGAATGCAAATATTGCGCAGTACCTAGAGTTTAGACCGTGGTGTCGCTAGCGTGGAGGAAACGTTCTTACAGTGTGATATCGTAAAGTAAATTATTTATTTCGTAGATAAATAAAGTACAAGTTAGGAGTTAATGTGAATAGTGTAAAGTTAAGTTATAAAGCTTTAAGCGGCCTACAGAGTGGCGACGCCGGCGCCGCGCCTCGTCCCCCTCTCCCCTCCCTGCGTAGCCCCGCCCCCTCCCCTAGACCCCCCCCCCCCCCCCCGGACCCCGGAGAGGGCTCCGACCACCAGGCGCCGGACCAGTACAACAAATTATATCTACACGTACCTGTAAACATTAGACTAAACAGATGAAACTATTTTCTTACACAATTTATGTATTGTAACTGAAACACAGTGAAGTATTTTGATGAAATCGTATAATGTAATTAATATTTACGATTGATATTTTATAATTATTTTAATAAATAAATGACAGGAGTGCTGTTAATATTATTGTGATAAGTGACACCCCGACCCCCGCTCCGGCCCGCCCCGCCCCGCCCCGCCCCGCCCGCCACCCGCGGCGCCGGCGCCGCCCGAGGAGCGCGCCTAGCGCGCGGGATTATATATAATGTTGTGTTCTAAGAACAAATTAATAAACTCTATGAGGGTTAAAACTTGAAAGTCGTTTTAATGAGTCCCTGCCCTCCCCTCCTGAGTCAAGGCCATGAGAACACCGGCACCGGTGAAGTAAGTCTAACGGCGAAGGGTACTGAGAGTTGTTGAGCAGCTGGGTAAGCTGAGCTATCTAATATCTAAAGCTACCTATATATGAATATTTAAACACAAATTTAAACGTGATAGGTTCGATGAGAACTGGGCGCCATTTGAAATTGCTAGGAACCGGTGTAATCAAATGGTGAGATCAGCTAAGCGAAAACATATCCCACTAATATTATATTATAAGTGAGAAAATCTAGGAGTTAGTTGACAGAGGCAATATAGAGTACCTACTATTGTAAGTTAGTTGGAAGATGTATTCATACAAATAACAACTTCGCAACCGCGATGTACGTCTTTTCAGGATTGCGTGAAATGTATTGGCTCAAAATGTTTGGTAAGTATATGCATTACTAATTGCCTTTTTTCCTTAAAAGCAATAAATATTGAATTTAATTTAATTGAAAAAGAGATAACAATATGCGAGCTTATTTAGAATCTGAAAAGACGTACATCGCGGTTGCGTAGTTTTTAACCTCATTTGTATAAATACATCTTCCATTCCAACTAACTTACAATAGTACTCTATATTGCCTCTGTCAACTAACTCCTAGATTTTCCCACTAATAAGTGGGATTCAAATGCATATAACGAATGAGTAAGCATCACACAAAAACAGCTGGCCGGATTGAAATGAAATTGAGCACAGCGATTGTTTAAAATATTACCATTTATCTTTGACACTTTACAAAAGGAAATAATAAAGTTAGGAATTTAAAATTATATTTTCTGTTAGCATCATATTCACCCTCTATTGATATCATTTTGAATTACCAGGCAAGAAACGTCTTTCTACAGCCCTAAAGCCATCAAGGTCTGGAGTTAATGAATACAAATTTAGTATAGATGGCGCTATTAATACTTTATCACACTAATTTTATAAACGAAGACCGTTAACAACTTTACTGTAACGGATTCAAATGAAATGTTGCAAACATATTGATTAAAAAGTTAGAAACCACATATAAAATACTTTTAAAAGAACTGGCGAGCAGTACCGTGTATAATATTACATGAACCATTTGGAGCCACTCCCTTATCCCCTCATAACTCAAAAACTATTTCACTCAAAAACTTTCTGCGGAACCGATGTGAACTACCTGGGCCACCACGGACTTTCCTGCCAAAGAAGCGCGGGCCGGTTCTCAAGGCATGCTGCCCTTAATGACATCATCCGCCGGTCTCTTGCATCAGTTAATGTGCCGGCTCTTTTAGAGCCAGCCGGCATCTCTAGAACTGACGGCAGGAGACCGGACGGTACTTTGACTTTGATTCCGTGGAGTATGGGACGGGTGCTGGTGTGGGATGCAACCTGCGTAGACACACTGGCCCCGTCACATCTCCACCGAACCACCCTGAGGGCAGCGGCAGCGGCAGAGGCGGCCGAAAAAGCGAAGGTGGAAAATATAGTGGTCTTGGCGTCGAATATATGTTTGCCCCATTCGGCGTCGAGACTGTAAAAACCCACCTATACTAACCAGTAAGATTTTAAAGCTGAACCTACCTAAAGCTTTAACTGAAACTTTTCTTTGAAAGCGAGGATCTTATCACTAAGGGAAATAATAGGATTTAAACAACATATAAGTCAATAAGAAAATTTATTCAAGTAATAAGAAATTACTGTTAATGGAAAATTAAATGACTATAAACTATTATATCTAATGTAACCATTAGGTCACATTAGATATACCGCTACAGTTCAAGAGCCAAAATATGCCAGAGAAAAACTATAGCGGTGAAAAAAAACTCTGACGCCCAAGTTTAACCTGCACACATACATAATAAATTTTTTAAAGATTAAAGACACACAATTTATAAAAATTATAAAATAATGGCATGATTGTCTAGTGGTACATATTGGACTACATTATGATAAGTAATAACCAAGGTCTCCTGAGGTGTGAGAAACGCTAAACAACAGAATTAAATCTGAACAATGCTCAACAAACACAGAAAACCAGAAATTAAAAGAAATAAATATAATTTTACATAAAACAAGTAAAATTTGGTAATATCCTACATTAACCTACAAACTGTTAAAACAAGTATTTAATTATAACCTCCTCAATATTTAACATCACAATCATATACTAACTACTATTTTGAAACATACCTACTCCCTACATAATGCTATTGTTTACTATGTAAAAATCTTACATAAGAATTGAATAAAGCAAAATATTGAATTTACTGTATACACTGTATACTACTGTATATACGATAAAACAGAAGGATTTTCCTATATGCAGTAAACCCTGTAATTGTAATAAGTTAAACATAAAAGGTAATTATATTATGTTATTATGATTGATGTAATTTTATTAAAATATTGTAATATTAATAATGTGATCATAATATCATGTCATAATATAGATATATGGGAATAGGATAATGGAACTCTGGCTCATTAAAATCTTAATATTAATCAAGATTATCATTTTTTAAAATAAATTTAAATAAATATACCTCATAAAATTACCGAGCATACACCGATACTATAGGCTAAGCTATGTCTACGCAAAAGGTCCCAACGTGAGTTATTCCATGCAGAACCATAAGATAAACGTCTTTTAGACTTGTATACGAATGCGTAACCCTCAGATGACGAACATGCAGACCCTAATGGGAATGCTGATTAGCAAATCCCTCAGGTAGGCCCTATCATTGGACATGCATACCCTAATGGGTTAGCCCTTTATAAATTGGACTTGCATTCGTCTACATTATCTTAGGTTAACCCGGCCCTATCAAGCATACATGCACAACCAACCAGCCCGACTTGCATATTGGAACATCTCACGTGTGGATAAGAATTACGAGTATGTTCAGACACAGAGGCTTATTCTAGTTAGTTGATAGACAATAGCACCCAGCACGGCCATAAACACGTCAATTATGTGAGGGCAGCCTCTAATATTATGAAACCAGCCATTCTATTATATTTGTTATTCGAAAGAAGTATGAACACAACTATTATTTCATTTTATAAGCCAGTTGGATTAGGGTTTGTTACCTTTTACCCAATAATGTAATCAAATTGCTTAGCGTTCACAATAAGGTTTTATGTCCAAGTTGAATCATACTAATAGTTTGTACTTATAAACTAGATTGACCGCATAACTGAGCTTAACATTAGAAAAACCCAGCAATGACTAGTCCTCTCACAGTAGAATCAAGCAGTCAGTCTAGGTCGTTGTTGACTCCAATGTAAACCATCTCATCCATATAATATGTTAGATAAATCTTTATATATTTATATATATTGGAGTCTTTAACAGCTTACAATCGGCAAACAACAACACAGACGTCTCGTAGGTGGGAGGCTGCGAGTGATAGTTATAACCCTGTTGTAAATATACTTCTCATATAAATCTAACAAGACTCATTTAAGAAGTCTATCTCTCTGGATTTAATTAAAAGGCGCACCCTCTTATGTAAAACATACCACTTGTATGAATCATACATACAAGATCTATTCAAGTGGTCTACTTTGGTGGGAAAAAGATCCCAGCCACAAAGATTGCCCTTTTCAAAGTTCACTATAGTGACTCTCTACTAAGCAAAAGACTACTGTTGAAAGCACGGTCAGGCCCTATAATAAAACACAGGTGCGTACTCCATCAACTTGGAACAAAACCATTGCTTAGCATAATTATTAATAAATAGTTTTGGGTAATACCATTACCTTTGTTACCAAGTACCTTTTGTCATAACTGCAAGGAGTCTTTATAACTTGTAGACACTTCCAATTATAACTACCTCATCGTTGGAACAATCACTATTGAAATAATATCCATTGTGACAGGTTCCCAACGACTACGATTTTATAAATAAATATAGTGTATAATTTATATATATATACACATTTTAGTATATAAATGGAAAGGTGCTGTTGACTATATTACTATCGGTCTATATTCTTAATGATATAAAATCATGATATAAATATGAATTTTACTTGTATGACCAATCTGTATGTATGTCAACAATAGCATTTTGTAAATGATATCCATGGGATATCACAAATCATTTGCGATTCACGCAATCCGAGCTACATACCAAAATCAAGGCATATATGAGGATTAAAACCATTGTGACTTCAGGTATCATTTAACTAGTGCAACATAAAGTATTATCTATTCCTTCAGTGGAAAGATCGTGTGATTTACAAATAACCAACAACTGAACTAAATCAGTGGAAAGGAACTACGAGTAACTTAGGACTTATATATTCTATTAATAGTTTATTGAATATGTCAACTTCGTTAACAGTAGCGATAATACTTAAATAAAATGTATTGTTAAATCTAGATGATAAGAGTAAACGTCAACATGAAGTATATATATATTATAAGTCCTTCGTACTCGTGTATCCTCACATTATGAAATCACAACAATCAGATATAAATTACTAGGTAAGTTGCATGTTATTCAAATCTGATTGAATCAAACATAATAAAGCCTTATTTATTGGTATAGAACGTCTACATTTATAAATATCAATCTCTTATTTAAGTAAACTCCAAAATTGGATATTTTTTAACTGTACTAAGTACTAAGTACTTAGAAACCGTACTAGCATGGAACCTCGCTGACGCTTAACGTTAAACTTATTTTGTCACCCGTCGCTGTAATAAAGAGAAGTATGGAACTAACTCACAAGAACGCTTTTCGTATATCTCCATACGTGGCAACGTGGAGAAGTATCATCACGGCTGCTGCTTCTGGCCTCTGGAGTTTGCTCAGGATAGCCGCCCGCTGTACTGGCTGCGATCAGCTCGCGATGGCAGACAGCTGATACTTCTGGCCTCGAGTTTTCTCAGGATAGCCGCCCGCTGTTCTGGCAGTGATGAACTCACGATGTCAGCGAGCAGCGTGCCACGTGCAGCAGTAGTACGTCCGATGCTCGTGTACCGGAAAACACATAAATGCACAAGTTAATAACAATAATAGTAAAGGTGTTTCTCCGTACTATGGTATATATATATATGTATTTTTAGGTAGGTAGCCAATTGTACTAAATATTGAACTTTTCAAAGTATCTACATTTATTTATTGGGCAACCTAAACATAATTTTCACTATTTGACTCTTATAAGTAATAACGGTTTCTCAATCAGTGTTTAACAAACACCGTCAAGAAAAGGTAAAGTAAATATGTTTATAATTTACTATTTGTAATTACGTGGATTTAACCACATAAATTATTTAGCCGTATATTGAGCAACAAACTGCTCAATAATGTTTATTTATTTGAATGAGCGGTAGAAACCTTTAACGTAATCATTACTTGGAAATGTACAATGGTATTTGCATGCAATACATTGAAAACATTGATTAACCAATATGTTACACAACTAACATGGTACTAGCTTCCATGTGCACCTGCAAGCCACCACCATGACTAGCTAGAAAATGTAATTATCTATTATAGTGATTAAACGAAATCAATGCATATACCATCATATTCAATTTATCGAAACTTAGTAGAATTTTATTATGGCGGCATAACGCACACGAATGTTCGAATATGCTGGTAAATACTAATTTCACTGAAAGATAATAAAGTAATACGGCACAAATGAAAATGAGCATAAAGCAATAAATCAAAAACAACACACCGAAAAGACTGACTTCTGCTGGATGGATTGACTCTTCGCAATGGCGCCGAAGTCTCGCAATAGACTCCTTGGCCCGGAACAGCTCAGCCGACAGCTCCCTGAAGTGCTCGTCAAGGCTTCAAGATGGGTCCAACTGGACAGGCGGAAGATCTGTACGCCCGAAGCTGCATCCCGCCACCGAAGCGCTCACGCTGCGGCAACGATCCTTCAGGAGCTTACGGTGAAGGCGCCCTCTCACAGTCGATGTAACCGGGAATTTGAGAAATAAACAAGGATTAACAAAACGTATTTTCCCATAGTTGGCTTACTATTTTTAAGCCCTATTGTGGGATATGTAGAATTACTTATTTATCAAGAATGATACTAAACTTGAACTACAACGAAGAATAAATATTATTAACGTTATAAAATAAACTAATGCAAAAGTAACTACTAATTTACTCGAAGCATGTAATTCGAGAATGAATGCCATTTAATTATATAGAATAAATAAATGGGTTAAATATGATAGGAAATCATACTAAATTAGAGAAACCTGATTGTCAACTCAGAAAACGTGAACACTAGATAAATACGTAACCCTCTGACGTAAGCGATGAAGGAACTGATAGAAAGATTCACCGAGGCTGAGCAAGCGTCGATGGCTCAGCCAGTCAGAGCGATCGGACCAGTGTTCCGAAAGGTCGCAAGTTCGAATTCTGCTCGACGCGGTGACTCCTTCAAGTTCAACTCAACCCGCTAATGTTTAAGACCTACAATTGTATTTACTCATCTAACTGTTTCTACTAACAATAATTTAGATAACGTATACCTTCCCCTTTATTTACCATATACGAAATATTAACATAAGTACGCACCGGCGCAATTCAATAGTAACATAAACCGAATAAATAAAACCCGTGAATCAATACTTTAATGACCTCATTACTATGAATTTAAATTGCACATAAAATATTTACGTATACACACCTACGCACAATTAACTTAGCCATCCCATTTAGTTGGTTAAATGACAAGAACAACCACTCATACTAATCAAAACTGATTACAAATTTTATAGGCAATTCAACCACCAATTCAATGACGCCATGCCATGCAATACGAATCAACTGTGATCCTACATTTTAATTCTAAACTAACTACGAGTATACCCACATTGCACGCCCTTTATGTCCTACCTGTAGATTATTAAGTCTTTTCCCGGTTTCTATCAAATCTATGCTTTTAATCACCATTCTATTGTTATACATTTGACTAACCACTAACTCACTCAATTAAATGGCGAAACACAACAAAATAGATAGACGTAGTTAATAACGAACTGAAATTCTCACCAACCGCAATCTACACATAAACCAATAATTTTACTTTTATTTTGGTTAAATAAACACGCCTCGATAAGACTATCAGATTATCTGCTCAATCACAAACTTAAAATCTCAACACGGATCAACCCGGAACTACCCACTATTCTGTAAATACTAACGCGACGGTCCGTCATACGCACTTGCTATTAAAATCCGAATAAATCTAAATTTCTTACCGAGACAGTTTGTAGTGGTTGATGTTTGCGAGCCACGTGGAACACGAGATTCTTCATGCAATCGTCTCCAGCGCTCCAACAAGGTCCCTCATCTTCGTTACCATAGAAGCGCGCGGGCCGTGGATTTCTATTGTCTTTCGAATGCCATCTCTTGATAACAGATCTGTGAACAAACTCAAATACTATTTGCACCTTACAGCCTAACTCACTGATCTCCTTTTGAAACGACGCTCTACTGAAGAAAAAAGCCCAGATATTTCCTACCACAACCTTATATCGACTTTCATGTCTTAAGATGAGAACCCCCAAAATAATTCCAACGTTTCTCATTTCATTCAACAACTCTTATTTTGATTGGTCCAACTAACTCAGCTTGATTCTGATTGGTTCTCATCTTTCCCGCGTTTTTTACCGAGCTATTCTATAATCTATCGTGAACCATAGATTAAAGACAAATCTAAAACAAACTTAAAACAACCAACATTTAAAAAAATCTAAAATTATGTAAATTTTATTATTTTACGTTTCAATAAAAAAAGTAAATAATCATTTATTTTGTTTATAAAATAGGCTTAGATCTGTCCATAGAGAAACTGAACGACTCTGGCAACGACTAAATTAAAAAGGTCACCTATCAAGGAACATAATTTTGTAAGCTACCCTCACTTCATTTTCGTATTGTAGCAAATTGATTTTATTTCGAAGTCAAAGACAAGGTATAGTTCAAAATAATTTAATGCTTACAGCGTAGCTGGATGTTTTCAGATGTCGGTCTGTTACAAGACCCTTGGTCCGTGGGGCTCTAGCACTCTGAATATCTTCAAAGACCTGTCGAAGAGACTCAGAGATGCCACAGGAGACCGAAGAGCTGGCAGCTATCTGGGTCAACGAATTAGTCTCGCGATCCAGCGAGGAAATGCTGCCAGCATCCTCGGTACCCTGCCGCAGGGGTCGTATTTAGATATACCTTAGTTTTAGTTTAGTCTTATTTTAGAGTTAATTATTTTGTTTTTAAGTATTTAAGTTTTAGTTTATAGTCGTCTGTAATTATTTGTATGTTTGTTATTTAATATTTTCACATAAACATGTCAAATTTGGCTCATATATTGAAGCTTGCAAGATAAATATGTTCTCCTTTCATAAACACACCTCGAACGGTTCTTTAGATATTTACGTCCAAAAATCTTCATTTTTATCACGTATTGACCTATAGACCAAAACTCTAACCCTGTTCCAGATGACCTAGAAAGTTCAAATTTGGCATCCAGCTAGGTAGTTGGGTGAATAAAAAGAAATGAATATTTTTTTATCATTTAATTTTTAAAAAATCAATTAATTGATTCTATTAGGAACACTTACTTGTAGTGCCTGTAATGTAAGAATTAGTAACAAAATTGATAACAGCCCTTCTTTATGTGGAATTTAAGGTCTTCACGTGAATATATAACGAGTATAATTGGTATTCTACCCTTGATTTTTTTTAAATCTAAACATATACCAGTTTTAGTACTTATTATATAACTACTTTAACTAGGTACTTATAACTAAGAGTATAGTCGACTTTCGGATTTATTACGTTATTAACTGGGATTTAGTATTAATTACTATTTCAATATTTAGCGCACATCAATAGTGTAAGATCATTCATCTGAAAATCATTCATAATCATCATTAATTACTTAGAAATGGGCAATTCACTCCAACATTTCAAAGATACAAGAAAATATAGAAAAGAACATTAGTGTTGACTTTATTTTTATTTTTTATTTTATTTTTATTTTTATTGTAAAAATGTTTACATGACATAACAGTTACATTACCAATGCGTCACGAAACTTAGACTAACAAACTAGAAATATGTACATTAAGTAACTCAAATAACTGGTAACAAACAAACAGATTATATTGGAACAGTAGAGCACCTATCATCCATCGCCTCACAGAATTTCAGACATTCATTACACACTGCCGCCCATCGCCAAGCAAACAAGTCGCACTCCGGTGTTGATGCCAAGAGCGCATTCAGCTGTGAGAGAGCTCGGGGCAGCGGCGAGTTCCTGCACGACACTGTGCGCGCCGACGGCTCGGCCAACAGGTTGCGGCGCCGCGGTCTGAGGGCAATCCTGGCCACGTCCGGAACAAACAGTCGTACGAGACGCTCTACGAGTTCAGGACAGTCCGACTCGCCACGCAAGACTCGACATGCTGCAATTAGCAAATGGTATTGTCGCCTGACCTCCAACGAGTTGTACCCAAGGGAGCCGAGTAGGAATTTCGTTGGGTAAAGATACGGGTAAAATCCGAACATTTTCTTATAAAGAAATCTTAAGAATGCCTTCTGTACCTTCTCAAGAAGTAAGGTATACGTCGATTCGTAGGGGTTCCATACGATCGACGAAGTCTCTAGCTTACTCCTTACCAGAGCGTTGTAAACCATTTTTATGGAAACCGGGTCATGAAAATGGCGGAGATTTCGGATCACGAAACCCAGTCTTCGAAAGCAGCTTTTAGCGAGAGATGAAATATGCTCGTGAAAAGTGAGCTGCGTGTCGAACACCACGCCAAGATCCTTGACAGAGGAGACACGATTTATTTGATTCAACCCAAGCAAATATTGGGCATGTATAGCGTTGCTAGAGCGGCTGAATGTACACACACAACATTTCGCAGGGTTAAAAAGAAGTTTATTTTCAATACTCCACCGCAACACCGAGTCGATGTCTTTTTGTAACGTCTCACAATCGGCTCTTTGCTCAATCCCGTATACCAACTTGAGATCATCGGCATACAATAGGCACTGAGCCGCCCGAAGAACCGATTGGAGATCGTTAATCATAATGCCGAAAAAAAATGGCCCCAAGATGGAGCCTTGACTGACACCAGACCGGGTATGGTAAGGAGTCGAGACAAAACATCCATGTCGAACGAATTGCTTCCGATCGCGCAGATAATCAGCGAAAAAGGTAAGCAACTTGGGAGCGAAACCAATTTCATCAAGTTTCTTAAGTAGCACGTCGTTATCCACGCGGTCGAAAGCTTTCGCAAAATCGAAATAGACGACGTCGACTTGAATACCACTGTCAAGGTGCACAACAATGGAGTCGGTTAGTGTTAAAAGGTTCGTGTTAACCGAGCGATTAAACCGAAAGCCATGCTGCGCGTCAGACAAAAAGGGTCGAACCTGCGAAGACAGAGCCCGGTGAATTATGGCCTCAAAGAGCTTACCAAGAGTGGGAAGAACGGCAATTGGTCTATAGTTCTCAACGTCAGACGTGTCACCCCCTTTCGGGATAGGTCTCACTCTAGACTCCTTCCAACTTTGAGGATATGACCCAGAAAAGAGCGCCAGATTAAAAATATATTGAAGCGGGATTTTTAGAAATTCTATACAACCCTTAACAATATACGCCGGCAGATTGTCAGGTCCGACGGAGCTATTGGCCTTTAAACGTTTAATCTCAGCTTCAACCTCATCTAATGAGATTGATTTAATATTAATACAGTTGGCGTTAGACTTCCTATCGGCATTTTCCAACAAAGATGGATCAAGAAGCGGGGAATCAGGTAGAAAGACCCTCGAGAAATAGTCAGCAAAAGCGCTAGCCACGTCCTTACCGACAAATTGCTTGTCTTTGAACTTTACCCGAGAAGTAAAACCACCATTTGTCTTAAGACTGCCCAGGTGCTGCCAAAATGCGCGAGGATCGACTTTAACCGTACTTTGGATACGCGCAATGTAGCTATCGTAGGCAAACGCTAAGCGATTTTTAACCTTGGATCTAAATAAAGCAAACTTTTTATATACATCCTTATCCCCTGTAGCTTTCCATTTCCGATGCAGATTACTTTTTTGTCTGATATCATTGATCAGGTCAGCCGTATACCACACAGGATACCTTCTACAAGAACCGGTAGGCCGCTTCCGTTTGGGTACGCAGAGGTCAAATATTGCATACATTAGTTTGTAAAATACGTCTACAGCGATGTTGACATCGTCGGAGCCGAGAACTTCTTGCCAACTTGTTTCGGAGACTAATTTGTACATAAGCTCAAAATTGCCCTTAGCAAAGTTCCAGTCCCGACGCATGTCCACATTGCTGGGATCCAAACGCTCCGCAGCCGGTCGACGCGCACAGCTTCCCACGGGAATAGAAATCTCCAATGGAGGATGGTACGCATCAGACCTCGGGACCAATCCCTCACCTGCCATTTGAGAGACCACAGCATCAGTGGCGCGCTCCGACATCAACACGACATCCAGCTTACTTCCGTGTACATTCGTCACCTCGTTCATCTCATTCAAACTACATACTGATGAGAAATAACAATAATAGCTAAGTACACTCTTTGACGCATACAACGGATTCAAGTTCAAGTCGCCGGCCACCAGCACTACACCTGTAAGTGTGTCAATCACTGACTCCACTTTCTCAAACCACCGCATATAAGTTTCATCGGAAGCACTGGGAGGAATGTACACGACGCACACATTGAACACCACCTGATTCGCTACGAAGGTGACCCATAAGTCCTCGCCGTTAAGCGTCTCCAGGTCCGCCCGACGCCGAAGCTCGATGCCAGGGCGCGCCGCGAGGAGAACACCGCCGCCGCGCGCTCCGGTGGCGCGGTCTCGGCGCATTACGCTCCACCCACCGCTCACCAACTCGGCATCGTTAACGGCACCGGTAAGCCAGGACTCCGTCACTGCTACGACGTCACAATCAAGAGCCAGCAGGTTGTGTCTGAAGTACTGAAGCCGCGTGTTCAAGCCCCTGACATTTTGGTATATCATGTTTACCGTCGGACCTACTTTCGTCTTCGTGCTTGGGCTTTCCCGAATCTGTGCCGCTGCTTTGTCGTCTTCGAAAAAACCATGCCTTCACCCGAGCGTTCCTAGGCCACACGTCTGCCGATAAACATTTGACATATAACAGGCTCGGAACGCCAATCTTATATGACCTGTAAGATCCTTTAGGTTTTAGCTCAAGGACCGTGCAAGTTTTGTCCGGGCACATAGTTTCCAAATACGCACGTATTTCGTCGGGGCCCGATGCCATATTCCAAAGGTGTATGTACTTGAGGAATTCTACCGCCTTTAGTGACGTAACTTCAGGCCCAGCCGTGCACCGCAGTGAGGAGAAACGCTTCTTTAGAAAAACTTTGTCCTTACCTAGGTCTTGGCTGACGTAGGCAGCGTCCGTTTCGTTTTCCGAAGAGATATCACCACCACACGCCAAACTGTCGCCCCCGGACTCGGCTGACGACGGAGCTGCAACGCTGACACTGCCGGAAGCCGCATCTGCTCTGACATCTTCTACATTCTCCTTTGGTACTGATGTAGATTTCTTTGCCTTCCGGGCCTTACGTTTCCGCCTTGATTTCGGCTCTGATACATCAGTGAAGGAGGACCCTAGATCCGGTCTAACTTAACGGACTTAGGCGATTATCACAGTGGCGCCGAAACCGGATGCCGCGACGGGGTGCAAGCGTGACAGCGCTATACACATGCAGAGCTATCTCGCTCGCGCACCGGCGCCGCACGCGGAAACCGCAGCATACGCTGTATGGAACCCGACAAGTCGTCAGATAGAGTAGGGTAACCTAATTGTATGCCAACAGTTATTTTTCCACTTATCATCTGAAAAAACCGGCCAAGAGCGTGTCGGGCCACGCTCAGTGTAGGGCTCCGTAGTTTTCCGTCCGTCACAGTAAGTGTGCCCACATAAGAGTTAAAATAACACCGCCATGTAGGATATGATATGAGCGTTCCACGTACAGCGACATCTATCGGCAAATTAAGTAAACTATTGCGCGCGAGCTTAAAGTATGGAAGATGATTTTTATGCGATAATTCTTTATTGCGTGAACCGATTTTCACCGTTTTTACTTTATTTGAAATCACGTCATTTCATTGTAATTTTGTAGAAATTACAGGTACAATAAACACCTGCTTATACGGTTAAATTACAAACTTAGTTCAGAAATTATTTTGTAATTTTTTTCAAAAACTATTCAACCTATCAAGTTCAAAATAATTTTCCTAGAAAGTTTTTAAATAGTTCTACTTTTGAGATTTTTTTCATATTTTTGAAACTTATGGTTCAAAAGTTAGAGGGGGGGGACACATTTTTTTTTACTTCTGGAGCGATTATTTCCGAAACTATTTACATTATCAAAAAATGATTTGAGTAAACCCCTATTCATTTTTAAATACCTATCTAACAATATATCACACGTTAGGGTTGAAATGAAAAAAAAAATCACTCCCCACTTTACGTATAGGGGAGGTACCCTAATAAAAAAAAAACCTTTTTTTATTTTACCACTTTGTCGGCGTAATTGATATACATATTAGTACCAAATTTCAGCTTTCTAGTGCTAACGGTCACTGAGATTATCCGCGGACGGACGGACGGACGGACGGACGGGCAGACATGGCGAAACTATAAGGGTTCCTAGTTGACTACGGAACCCTAAAAATGGTCATCAATATTGGTGACAAAAAAATATGATTGACGTCATTAGGTTCATCTTTCAATTCTTTATCATGCCTTTGATCGCTTGCTACACGATCCCGATTTTGTCCTGTATAGATACCTGCCTGTCCAGTACAAAACCTACGATATTTTTGCAGATTTATATAGGCAAAGCGTACGGTAAATATCAAATGATAACAGGAGCCCGCTACACTCATCATCATCATCATAATTTTAAGAGCCTGGCTCTTGTCGGTGGAGTAATCGCCATTCCTTTCTGTTCTCCGCTAATTCTTTTAGCTCTTGATACGTCATGACGTTGGCTTTTTCTTTGGCCTGATCTAGAAACGTACGTCTTGGTCTTCCTCGGTCTCTTCGTTTCGGTATTCTCCCTTCAATAATAGTTTTTATGTAATCGTCATGACGTATCAGGTGCCCCAACATATTTCCTCTTCTGTTTTCAATCGTTTTAAGCAGGCATCTGTTCTCTCCTACCAAATTCAGTACTTCTTCGTTCGTTCTTCTCTCTCTCCAGCTTATTCCTTCCATTCTTCTCCATATCCACATTTCAAATGCGCCTAATCTTTCCCTATCACGCTGGGTTAATGTCCATGTCTCGCAGCCGTATAACGCTATACTCCAGACGTAGGTCTTTATAAATCGTTTTCTGATGTTACGTGATATCTTTGCTTTAAATATGTGTTTTTTGGAGTTAAAAGATTTTTTGGCCATAGCTATACGTGTGATGATATCCTTAGTACATCTGGAGTCGCTAGTTATGATGCTACCTAAGTATTTAAATTTATTTACTTGTTCTATGGCAGTATTTCTAATTTGTATGGGAGCTATTTTGGGTATGCGTTTGGATGCAATCAAAGTTTTTGTTTTGTTTGTATTCATTTTAAGTCCAAATTCTGTGAATACATTATCCATTTCCATTATAAGCTGTTCTAGTTGTGTGGAATTTTCTGCTATTGCTGCTATGTCATCTGCAAATCTGACGAAATAAAATAACTTCCCGTTAATTGTAACGCCTCCCTTTCCAGAATCTACAATTTTTGCGATGGCAGTTTCAATGAAAATATTAAAAATGATTGGCGAGAGTGGGCAACCCTGCCTTACACCTTGTCTTATTTTTGCCTTTCCTTTTTCCTGTCCTATTTCCACTATAGTTTCCTGTTCCTTATATAATTCATGTATAATTAGTCTGTCTCTATAATCTATACCTATTGTTTTCATGATGTTTGCCATTTTTAACCAGTCTATTTTGTCGAAAGCTTTCTCTAAATCGATGAACGCTATGTGGGTGTCGAGGTCAACGTCCATTCTTCTGTCTATAATAAGCCGTAGAACAAGAACAGCCTCCCTGGTACCTTTATTCTGCCTGAACCCATATTGATCTGGCCCTAGATAACTTTCGGCTATCGGTCTTATTCTATTTTGTACTATTTTCAATAGTATTTTAGAGGCTTGAGATATTAGGCTTAAGGTCCTATGCTCTTCGCATTTCAGTGTATTTAGTTTCTTAGGCAATGTAATTGTTCTACTTATTTTAAAATCTTTCGGAACATCTCCAGTGCTGTACATATCCTTAACTACTGTAAATATTTCGTCTTTCATGGAATCACATTCTAATTTGTTTATAAGTTCAATGTATATTTGATCATCTCCTGCTGCTTTACCATTATGAATACTATTTACTGCTCTATCAAATTCTTCTCTAATAATTACTGGACCTAATCTATCTGCATCTACTTCTGTTACCGGTTCTAAATCATTCTCTGTTAAGCCATTACCCTCGTATAGTTTTTCTATATATTGCGTTCAACGCTTCAAAATATCCTCATTGTTTATTAAAATTTTACCGTCTTCATCCATTATCGTAGCACTTTTTGTCTTATGATGCATTCCTAGGTCTCTAACTATCCTGTAGGCTTTGTCTACTTTACCTCTCTTTATACAATTTTCTATACTTTCACATGCCTCTTCGACGTCTGTAGCTCTTGCCTTTCTGCACTTTAACGTAATTTTATTCGTAAGATATTTATATTGTTTTATACTTTCGTCTTCTCTTCTATTTCTGAGTTTCCTTCTTTCAATCATCAAATCCATTATTTCCGTAGTCAACCATTTCTTCCTCGGTTTAATTTTTTCTTTACCCAATGTTTCTTCAGCACTAGTCTTAATTATATCCCTTAAGTTATTCCATCTCTTTTCTATACTTATACTATCTATATCATCTTTTACATCTTTCCTATATTGTTCTAATTTAAATCCTACCTTATTGCTATATTGCACTCTATAATTGCTATCTGTTTTCTTAAGCTTACTGAGATCAATTTTCTTTGGTCTATTATTTCTTTTTGTGGTTTTACTTGTGAAGTTGAACATGCTAATTAGAAGATTGTGATCTGTGTTGACGTCTGCGCCGGGCAGTGTTTTACATGAACTGATTTGTTGGTAATGTTTCTGTTTAGTCATAATGAAATCTAATTGATATCTGCCAATGTCCCCTGGCATTTTCCAAGTATAAAGCCGTCGTTTAGGTTGTGTAAAAGTTGTGTTTGCTATAAACAAATTGTTTTCTTGGCAGAACTGCACTAGTCTATTTCCTCTGTTATTTCTTTTTCCTAGACCAAATTTACCAACTATATTGTCCTCCGATCCTTCTCCTACGACCGCATTAAAATCTCCCATCACAATTAATATATCTTTTTCTTTAACTGCATCTAGTATTGTGTCAATATGGTTATACATCTCTTCTATGTCATCATCAGAATAACTACTGGTTGGCATATATACTTGGACGATTATTATATTATCCGGACTATTGGTTAGTTTTATTGCTGTTATTCTATCGCTATAATGTACTGTATTTTCTACTTTCATACCCCATTTTTTGTTTAAGACTATAGCTGTATGTAACCGCAGTGTTACAGTATTATATATAAACTCCTTTTAAATAACTAGTATTTTACTGCGGATCTCTAAAAAAATATATTCACACGTCGCAAGTTCTTTGAAATCGATCTAGTATAAACACAAAAGTAATTAGGTTGGTTATTTATTGCTCTTTTTCTGCGGATCAAGTCGGAGCGCTTTTGGACACTTGACTCTTATCATGCGTATGTCGCCTAAACACAAGTTCGGTTACTAGCACGTACTAAAAAGGGCGTAAGATAATTAAAATAGGACGACACATTCGTCATCTAGCTAAAAACTTTTACTAATCAAATGTTTAAATGACGTATGTTGGTTTGAAATCTATGCACATAACATCTTTATGTTACTCGGACTTATTCGTGTGAATATTATTGTTTTAAAAATATACTTGTAGGAGAGTTAGTCGAGATTTGGACCCGGAACGTAGCGTTTGACCATATGAAGTCAATTCTGATTTGTCAGATATAATTAATTGTAAAAAAAAATATTAAATAATTCGGGCTCGCGATTACCTTAACCTGTGTGCAAAGACATTTGTTCTAGTGTTTATTTGCTTTATTCGGTGTTAATTTAATTAATAGTTTATTAGAATCAGTGATACCAGGGAGTAGAATTACTTAATAGAATTAAGATTAATGTATAACGAATTTTCTTATTTTATCTTATTAGGTCATCACGACGGGTGTTAGTTCTGCTTTTAGCTGAGTCCAGCGTGTTTTGAGGGGTTAGGGAAGTCGTCAGTGGACGATTTGTATGTAGGACATAACAGTTAACTTCTGCAAATGTTCCAGAGTTGTCCGAGCGTACGAGAAGAAGACTATAGGGAGCCACTCTGGCTACATTCTTAGTTCTACAATTAGCTAGTACCTTCCCCAATAACCACATTTTGTGTAAAAGAGCGATAAACTAAAGTATTGATTATTTTATTTAGCCTAGTCTGCTTGAATTGAATATTGGCATTGCAAAATAGGTATTTTGAAGGGAGAGCTCAACCATTCATTACACAAATCATATTTTGGCTCTCTACGACAGAATGACGAAATTGTAGTGTCACTCATTTAATTGCTTCTTTGATTCTATTATTTGTGACGAGATAGTGAACCAACAATAAAAAACTATTACACACACACATTGTATATTTGCGTTACGCATAAAATACATGTACACACACTCGCTACACACCACACTACACTTACAAATACACAGCTGACACACCACACGTTTAGTCTATTTGCACACATTCACTTAGGTACACTCGGAATAAGGTTTGGTGGCTGAGATTAGCTCCTGCCAGCTGGACGCCGAAACAGGCCTTGGCCTAATGTATCTGACGGGTCAGTGCATTAGAAGTCTGAAGCCATTACACTACACACTAGGTACACAAGCAAGGCCTGAGTTGTTTATATTTCTGTAACATTTCGCTCTGTAGTCCTGGGATCCAACCACTCGATATGTGCCGACCCCTGACGTCTGATGTCGTGTGTGAAGGTAGAGTGCTCTCCATCCAATTTAAGGGGCTTCAGTACAGTGAGTGTTATAGGGTATAAATAATATTCAGAGCACCTTGTACAGATCGACAACACTCACTAACTCTGTCACAAATACCGCGGCTGCATGACGTTGTAGGGACAAGCGTAAATACCGCAGCGCGTAAGCTTAGCGTAAATTATAAAATGCATTGTGCGTAAATACCATTTTGAGAACGACAGGAAAGTGAAGAGTGCTGATGAATGATTAGGAGGGATGTTTTGATTGTACTCCTGGTTTAGCTAGAATTGCTTCCTGTCGGTTTTGATGGACGCGTGGACGGGCATGTTCCTTTCTCAACGTCACGCGAGGCAGGGGTGTAGGTTGGCAGGGAGCCCCTGGACATTCCAAAACTAAGTAATAACTTTAGGCTCCCCTTTCTAGACCTAAGGGTCTGAATTCACAAGGTCTCTTTGTTGTCGGGTATTTCTTTCAGGTCGCTATTTCATCGTGTTCAAGCTATATTCTAAAATTAAGTTAAATTAACAGTAAAATAGTAATTCATTGAATGTAAAAATCTAGTAATTAAATTAATTAATTTATTCTCCTTTTAGCACTGCTGTCATTGGTGAGTGGCATGTTCATTTATGTAGATAGTTTTTTTTTAAATATTATTTTACGCTTACGGGTTAATTGAATTATATTGAGTTTTTATCACGTGTTTCGATTTATTATTATTACATAAAATATATAATAACTTAATTCGATTTAAATTCGGAAACGGATACAGATACGGATCTCCGAGTAAATTCTTGTTCCGTGTTTTACGGACACGGATCAAAAGTACGGATGGTATCAGTATTCATTTATGAATACGGATACAAATACGGAATATGGATTGTATCTCTATTTAATCATGATTTCGTTACTTTAATTTTATTCATGGTTTATTTTGTTTTCTTTCATTAATTTGTTTATTTTTTTTCTCAAATGATTTTTTTATTAACGGATCTTTATCGTGGCGTTTTATTTTTGACCTTTTTTTATTATTGCGTACATTATTGTTAGTTTATTATATTCGTATTTAATTAACAATTTGATTTATCAATGTTTCTTACACAACGTAGTAGGTCCTTAATTTTTGATTAGACGGTCACATGTATTTATGGCCAATATTAAATTATATTTTATTTTTAAAAGCTGTCGGTAGAGTGCCTTTTACAGTGGTGCCGTGACCAGGATTCAAGTCATTCAAAATTAAATTAATGACCTTGATTTAATTACTTGAGAACGAATCTGTGTTAACAAATACTTTATGAAATGGTTTATGAATGTGTTACTTATAATATATATTTTTTAAATAGATCTTGATTTTTAGGATCGCGAGGGCATACGTTTGATTCGAGAGTTTATAATGACGTGTTCAGGCGGTTTGTAATAATGCCGTAATTAAAGTATAGCTTTCGGACTAAGATAACTGAGGGCACGAGATCGATTACTGTTCTCAAATTTAGGACTAATTGAATTTCGGTACCAAATAAAGACTCATATTATTAAAGTAAATAAAAAAAATATAACAGACTGTAAATAACTTGATTAGATTTCCTATTAAGATTTCCTCACAATTGTTAACTCTTCGATTCTAAAATTGTATCGTCTATCTGAGGGCGCTCTGTAACCGCAGTGTTACAGTATTATATATAAACTCCTTTTAAATAACTAGTATTTTACTGCGGATCTCTAAAAAAATATATTCACACGTCGCAAGTTCTTTGAAATCGATCTAGTATAAACACAAAAGTAATTAGGTTGGTTATTTATTGCTCTTTTTCTGCGGATCAAGTCGGAGCGCTTTTGGACACTTGACTCTTATCATGCGTATGTCGCCTAAACACAAGTTCGGTTACTAGCACGTACTAAAAAGGGCGTAAGATAATTAAAATAGGACGACACATTCGTCATCTAGCTAAAAACTTTTACTAATCAAATGTTTAAATGACGTATGTTGGTTTGAAATCTATGCACATAACATCTTTATGTTACTCGGACTTATTCGTGTGAATATTATTGTTTTAAAAATATACTTGTAGGAGAGTTAGTCGAGATTTGGACCCGGAACGTAGCGTTTGACCATATGAAGTCAATTCTGATTTGTCAGATATAATTAATTGTAAAAAAAAATATTAAATAATTCGGGCTCGCGATTACCTTAACCTGTGTGCAAAGACATTTGTTCTAGTGTTTATTTGCTTTATTCGGTGTTAATTTAATTAATAGTTTATTAGAATCAGTGATACCAGGGAGTAGAATTACTTAATAGAATTAAGATTAATGTATAACGAATTTTCTTATTTTATCTTATTAGGTCATCACGACGGGTGTTAGTTCTGCTTTTAGCTGAGTCCAGCGTGTTTTGAGGGGTTAGGGAAGTCGTCAGTGGACGATTTGTATGTAGGACATAACAGTTAACTTCTGCAAATGTTCCAGAGTTGTCCGAGCGTACGAGAAGAAGACTATAGGGAGCCACTCTGGCTACATTCTTAGTTCTACAATTAGCTAGTACCTTCCCCAATAACCACATTTTGTGTAAAAGAGCGATAAACTAAAGTATTGATTATTTTATTTAGCCTAGTCTGCTTGAATTGAATATTGGCATTGCAAAATAGGTATTTTGAAGGGAGAGCTCAACCATTCATTACACAAATCATATTTTGGCTCTCTACGACAGAATGACGAAATTGTAGTGTCACTCATTTAATTGCTTCTTTGATTCTATTATTTGTGACGAGATAGTGAACCAACAATAAAAAACTATTACACACACACATTGTATATTTGCGTTACGCATAAAATACATGTACACACACTCGCTACACACCACACTACACTTACAAATACACAGCTGACACACCACACGTTTAGTCTATTTGCACACATTCACTTAGGTACACTCGGAATAAGGTTTGGTGGCTGAGATTAGCTCCTGCCAGCTGGACGCCGAAACAGGCCTTGGCCTAATGTATCTGACGGGTCAGTGCATTAGAAGTCTGAAGCCATTACACTACACACTAGGTACACAAGCAAGGCCTGAGTTGTTTATATTTCTGTAACATTTCGCTCTGTAGTCCTGGGATCCAACCACTCGATATGTGCCGACCCCTGACGTCTGATGTCGTGTGTGAAGGTAGAGTGCTCTCCATCCAATTTAAGGGGCTGCAGTACAGTGAGTGTTATAGGGTATAAATAATATTCAGAGCACCTTGTACAGATCGACAACACTCACTAACTCTGTCACAAATACCGCGGCTGCATGACGTTGTAGGGACAAGCGTAAATACCGCAGCGCGTAAGCTTAGCGTAAATTATAAAATGCATTGTGCGTAAATACCATTTTGAGAACGACAGGAAAGTGAAGAGTGCTGATGAATGATTAGGAGGGATGTTTTGATTGTACTCCTGGTTTAGCTAGAATTGCTTCCTGTCGGTTTTGATGGACGCGTGGACGGGCATGTTCCATTCTCAACGTCACGCGAGGCAGGGGTGTAGGTTGGCAGGGAGCCCCTGGACATTCCAAAACTAAGTAATAACTTTAGGCTCCCCTTTCTAGACCTAAGGGTCTGAATTCACAAGGTCTCTTTGTTGTCGGGTATTTCTTTCAGGTCGCTATTTCATCGTGTTCAAGCTATATTCTAAAATTAAGTTAAATTAACAGTAAAATAGTAATTCATTGAATGTAAAAATCTAGTAATTAAATTAATTAATTTATTCTCCTTTTAGCACTGCTGTCATTGGTGAGTGGCATGTTCATTTATGTAGATAGTTTTTTTTTAAATATTATTTTACGCTTACGGGTTAATTGAATTCTATTGAGTTTTTATCACGTGTTTCGATTTATTATTATTACATAAAATATATAATAACTTAATTCGATTTAAATTCGGAAACGGATACAGATACGGATCTCCGAGTAAATTCTTGTTCCGTGTTTTACGGACACGGATCAAAAGTACGGATGATATCAGTATTCATTTATGAATACGGATACAAATACGGAATATGGATTGTATCTCTATTTAATCATGATTTCGTTACTTTAATTTTATTCATGGTTTATTTTGTTTTCTTTCATTAATTTGTTTATTTTTTTTCTCAAATGATTTTTTTATTAACGGATCTTTATCGTGGCGTTTTATTTTTGACCTTTTTTTATTATTGCGTACATTATTGTTAGTTTATTATATTCGTATTTAATTAACAATTTGATTTATCAATGTTTCTTACACAACGTAGTAGGTCCTTAATTTTTGATTAGACGATCACATGTATTTATGGCCAATATTAAATTATATTTTATTTTTAAAAGCTGTCGGTAGAGTGCCTTTTACATGTACCGTTGACTCCTTGCTGATCTCCTGTATATATTACCCTAAAATCTTCACTCCAGTAATCTCCGCTTCCTTCCCATCTTACCTCACTTAGTCCTAATATATCTATATTCAGTCTACTCATCTCTGATTTTAATTCTTCTAGCTTGCCTGGCGAGAGCATAGTTCTCACATTCCAGGTTCCAATTTTGCAAGGATTTCGCATGCTGACGACCGAGCCAGCCTTACTCCTGGCCCTGCCGGACTCAGACCGCCACGGAATGTTACGTCGTGGAAGCCCGTTGTCAAGAACGTTATTTATTACTTGTGACATACCCATTACTCCATATCGGGAAATCATTTATGTGGTGGTTTCCCCACTTGCCTTCCACATCGCAGTGTAATGACCGGTTTGACCCGCCCACTACTATTTGATCAAAAGCCCTATCGGAACCCGCTTTTTTTTTTTTTTTTTTTTATACCACGACGATGGCAAACAAGCATACGGCCCGCCTCATGGTAAGCAGCTACCGTAACCTATGGACGCCTGCAACTCCAAAGGCGTCACATGCGCGTTGCCGACCCTTTACAAAAAGGAGGATTCACTGTGTTGACGACTAAAGGAACAAGAAGGTCCCTCATCGTCAACACACTGGGTCCTCTTTGAGCTCTTTGGCAACCTTACTCACCAGCAGGAACACAACACTATGAGTAGGGTCTAGTGCTATTTGGCTGTGGTTTTCTGTAAGGTGGAGGTACTTCCCCAGTCGGGCTCTGCTCCAGATTTGAGCGATGACATTCGCTGAACGTGCCCTACCACACTTAGCGAGATGCCATTCGCAGTGCCCATACCTCTCTTTTTGGCGTAGTTTAAGGACATACCCAGGTCCGCTTCCTCGGCCTCTTGTCAATACTGATATAGCTGCTGCTCTATATCACTACACTATCAACGCTATATTAAGAAAATAAATAAATTTGTCTCTACAAATTGTTTTAGAATTAAACTCTATTATTAACTTCTTCAAAATAAGTAGTTGTAAAAATAATCAAAATATAAGCTAATAGAGCCTAATTGATACTTAAGTATCTTTTTTCAATAATTATTTTGAACATCAGCCCGCCAGTTCGCTTTAACAAAGGTACCTCTTTTCCGTAGAGGCGCCTCTATCGTAAGTCGTTACGTGGTATCGGCCCTTGGCTTCAGCCTCACTAAATAATGCCAAGCGGGGCAGCATGCTTGGACAATGAAGGCCTTTGAGAATTAGGCCCTCCGCCGGGGTCTGCTTTCGGCCTCCCAGCCTGATTCTCGCCCTCCGGGCTAGCATAACATGGATTTACAGATGTCGGTTTTTGCTTGATTCGGCAATCATGTGGTGAAGTTTTGGGCCTTGCTAAAAAAATACTGGGCAGGGCGCAAGCTTGGACCCACTGAGGAGAACTCCAGGCCTGCGCCCCTCCGCTGAAGTCGACTTCATCCTCGCAGCCTGAAGCACGCCCTTCAGGCTCGCTAAATATGGATTTATACTGTTTATTTGCTTTGTTTGTTATTTCCGCGGTGAGCCCTTCGTCCAGCCTAAACATGGATTAATATTGGTTTTGCTTAGTCTGTCATACCTGCGGCGAGGCCTTGGGCCTCGCTAAATAGTACCGTGGGATGGGCACGCATGGGTCCTCTGAAAGAAAATCCGGGCCTTTGGCCCTCTGCCGGGGTCGGCCTACGGCCTCCTAGACTGAAGCCCGCCCTTCGGGCTCGCGAAACATAGATTTATATTCGTTGATGCTTGGTACATCATTCCCGCAGCAAGGACTTCAATCTTGCAAGATGGTGCGACTGGGCGGGAGGGCACGGTAGAACTTCTAAAAGAAAATATTAGCTTAGATCCTATACAGGGTCGGCCTTTGGCCTCCCAGCTTTAAACACACTCTTCGGACTCGCATAATGTGGTTATACGTTATATGGTTTTATGCTCGGATTTTAATTCCCGCGGCGAGGCGATAGGCGCTAAGATTATGAAATAATAGTGTAAAATAATGATTGCTTGCTAAGACATTTGGTCAGATACTACCCTCCATCTCCTACCATTTAGCCGGGCCGTCGTTCATTTTTCTGGTCGTAACAGATAGACCGAAATACATATTATTATGGACTTACCATCAGATTCGGACCGTAGGACTACAGGAACCATATAAATATATAATTTAGTTAGAACAAGAACTCATGCAGGCGAAGCCGCGGGTAAAAGCTAGTATGTAATAATTTAGCCTCTTCGTCACCGGGTAACGCGTGGAAAATTTTTAAAACTCTGGGAATTGGGAAACCTATTAACAAACAAAGTCCTCTATCGTCTGTCTCTTTAAAGGATTTCAATTCCCACTTCGCTAAATCTTCTTTTTTTGGACAATGTAAATTTAACTCAAAGCATTTTGTTTGTGTGTTATTGCCCTGCCCTATCCTTCAAAAACTCAATTCTTTTTCTCTCCAGCCTACGAGAACGAGATCAGTAAGGCAATTATGGCGATTAAATCTAACGCGATTGGTCATGACAAAATTAGTAGGGTTATGATAGTCCTCATGTATTTTACCTGTGGTCACGGTATTGTTAACCTATTCATGCTTTCTGGTGTTTTTCCGGGATTATGGCGGAATGCTTAAGTTATTCCACTACCGAAGGTTTCAAATCCGACCCTACCGACAGATTTATGGCCTTTCTTCATATTTCCATTCCTATCTAAAGTTCTAGAAGCGGTTGTACACAGGAAACTGTCTAGACACATCTTCGATAATCATCTTCTTTCTCCCCTCCAATCTGGTTTTCGCTTTGGCCACAGCACGACTACTGCATTACTGAAGGTTATCGAAGATGTGAAGCAAGGTATGGAGTGCACTCAATGGACTGTACTTGTTCTGGTCAACTTTTCAAATGCATTTAATGCCGTCAATCACCTTAAAACATCTTAATATATCGCCATCAGCAGTTGAGTGGTTCTCCTCTTATCTATAATATCGCAATCAGGCGATTCGCATTGATAGATAGATCTCCGAATGGTGCGAGCTTTCCTCTGGCGTGCGACATTCGACAGTCTTCTCTTTTCTTTTTGACTTTTATAAACCTAATCCTAATCACATAAATTGCTCTCACCATTTGTACGCTGATGACCTTCAACTGTACACCCAGACGAGCCCGGATGGTTTAGATCATGCAATCCGGAAAGTAAATAATGACCTGGACAGCGTCCCTGTTTGGTCTCGTAGTTTTGGGATATCTGTCAATCCTAAAAAGTGCCAGGACCTCGTTTACTGTCTCTACTTTACCTTGTTTGAAAACAATGTAGTGCCGTTTATGGGCATTTTTATTTTAACTTTTACTTTAAAGCACGACTTAAGTCGTGTTTTAGTAACCTCTAACCGTCACACACCTGACAAAATGTATGGGATTTGACATTGACCTTCAGTTTTGTGGCGATTGCTAATCGGCCGTTACACAGTTAAGTGAAAATGCCCTTATGCCTCACGTAAAAAATCTTGGGTTAATCGTGGACAGCGGTCTTACGGATTGCTCAGGTGTCGGACGTTTGTCGTAATTCGTAAAGTGACCAACATATTGAGATATCTGTACAGGTTTAATCACTTGCTGCCAGTTAGCACGAAAACTCTTCTCATTCAGTCGTTGGTGTTACCTGTCATCGATTATGCGAATGTGTGTGAGATATTAGTGAGTATTAATCAACATTTGCGAAATTAATTTGATAGGGTACTTAATAATTGCATTACGTTTATTTAAATACGATCATCCGCCGTAAATTAAATTGGCTTCCTATCCGAGACCATAGGTCTCTCAAGCATTCGCTTTGCTCCCTTTAAACTATACTTTTTAATCCAGCAGCTCCCGACTATCTCAAATCAAAATTCCACTTTATAGCGCCGCGTCGCGGTTGCCAGTATAATCTTAAACTTTCTATCCCTCTTCACCGGCACCGGCTTTATACTTAGTCGGTTCATAAGTTCTGTCACTAGGGTTTGGACTGGTAAAATAGGAACTGTTAGAGGTTGCTTACTATTTCAATATATGGTTAAAAAGCCTATTTAACACTGATTAATTAAGGCAAATAGTTGTGGCAGTTTTACACAATTCCCTGTAACATTCCAAAAAGCGCACTAAAAACCACGTCAAAAACACGCGCCTTGTTCGAGTTGATTTTGACCATAATTATTTTTATTAAATTTTAAGAGGCTTCAGTCTGGCATACTGCATTAGCTTGATCTTTTACCTTCATTTTAATATATTATTAACATGAGTCTGATTGACAAGAAGGCACATACAATTTTGGAAGACTACCTTGATGTATGACATCAAAATCAACGTGTTTTGCTCAAAACTGAAAAATACGTTGACGTTCAGGAGAAGAATAGCTGAAGCACAGACTTGTAAGTGAACTAAATATTGGTTTTGAAATATGCCTTAATCATCTACTTTCATAAAAATCACAATTTGTAACTCTGGACAACTATAACAATGATCTTAACCAACTTTTGTGAAGTACTCTCAAGTCACTTTGCCAGAGGTAGTTCATATGATATTATGAAGATATCAAACCGTCAGCTGGCTGTATCGCGGTGGAAAGATCGTCAGCTGATGCCCTGAATGCCGATTTAAATTTGCGACATATACCTACTACCGAGTGGCTCCAGGCGTTACGGCCTTGAGGGCATCATAATTTTTTTACGCGTTTGGTTGTCTGTCGCTCCTCAACCCCACAACGGAGCGGTAGCTGACGGTTACATGGCTTCATTATATATCACCCTTAATCACTTTAGTGATGAAATGGAGAACTGGTGCATTTTAATAGGCGATATATGCTACCGAGTGGCTCCAGCGTTACGGCCTTCAGGGCATCAGCTGACGGTCTTTCCACCGCCATACAGCCGGCTGACGATTTCATATCTTCATAATATCATATGAACTACCATCTGACAATGACACAACCTTTCTAACTAATCTAACTCACATAAGGATTAGTTATCTGCATATAACTTATATACATGGGCACTGTATATTTATTTATGTATGTATATGTTATGTTTTTATAAGTGTATTTATAAATAAACTAGCTGTGCCCGCGGCTCCGCCCGCGTGGAATTCGGTCTGTGTCAGTAAGCGGCTAATTCACCCCTAATTTCTCTCCCGCTACCCTGGAGGCGGAACTTGAAGTAAAGTTGACAGATGGATGGACTGTCAACTTTACTTCAAGTTCCGCCTCCAGGGTAGCGGGAGAGAAATTAGGGGTGAATTAGCCGCTTACTGACACAGACCGAATAAATATTCGTTTTCATATTTGGCGGCGCTTACGTCATTTTACTATTCGGCACTTCCTTTCACTATGCGTTTTTGACTAATAATTCAAAAACGGCTGGACCGATTTTATTCAATATAGTTTTTATTGAAAGTAAGAACTTTCAATAAAAGCCAGATAAGAATCAGGCCTCACCAAATTTCAGCTTTCTAGTGCGAACGGTAACTGAGCTAGACCGCGGACAGACGGACGGACATGGCGATATAACTGTTACGTAATAAGGCCTAATTATGTACAGAAGCATACACTGCTTTACCTACACACATATTAAAAATCCATTGAAACCATTAGAATGACCGCCATTACACCGCCATGACCAACATTACTGCCCCGGCGGTCGGGGGGGCGAATTTTCATTACGTTACCGTAGGTATTATAATTATATAATTATAAATATAATTTTCATACGTTTTTACCACACTGTCACAGATAATACACTGATGTTACGTTACTGGTTGCAATAATGTTGGTAATTAATTATATACGGTTCTGAACGCGGAATAGAGGATTTATGATATTGGTGTAGATCAAGATATTTATTCGTCAATGTAAGCACATTACAATGCAATAATGAACGTCAGAGAAAAATAAAATACGTGAGTGTCGTGGAAAGTATGTGAATCGAGTGCGATTGGAACGAAGTTATGTTATTTAATTTTATTTCAAATTTTGGAAATTTTGGATATTTTGGAAATTTTGGTAATTTTGGAAATTTTGGAAATTTTGGAAATTTTGGAAATTTTGGAAATTTTGGAAATTTTGAAAATTTTGGAAATTTTGGAAATCTTGGAAATCTTGGAAATCTTGGAAATTTTGGAAATTTTGGAAATTTCGGAAATTTTGGAAATTTCGGAAATTTTGGAAATTTTGGAAATTATGAAAATTTTGACATTTTTGACATTTTCGACATTTTTAAAATTCTCGACTTTTAAGGTTCTCGACTTTTTTCACTTTTATCACTTTGTCACTTCTCAATTTCACTACACTTCACTCCACTTTATTCTATTTTATATTTTTTTTATTCCATTCCATTTTACATGTTTCTCAATCGTATGGGTGTCGCGTTTTCGTGACGTGACGCTTTTCCGTGACTGTCACGTGACTTTTTTTCGCCTAGGCCGGATCTGCGAACCGTCCGATAAGGAACTTCGTTCCAAAACTACCACCGGTTCTAACCCTACACCTCTGGCCCAAGAAGTATTATGACCGAAAAGAAATTCGACGGGACTTATTTTTTTCAAAACAGTAATACATTATTAGATATTAAAGATACAAAATAAGGCGTAGTTCTTCAAGAAGACATATCAAAACAGCTTGAGAGACAGATAATGTACCTATTGTTTAATTATAAAGAAAAATAAATCCTAATCTGACTGCTTCACAAAACGTTTGATATGTTTATCTACACTCACATTGTAAGTTCTCTAAAACGTGTTCGAAAACGGTAGGCAATGCTAGCATTACCACAACCGATTTTACTATGATAAGCTTTTTATCTGTATCAGTAACGTAATTTTAACTTTACATGCTCAAATATTGATGTGTTATGAGTTTTGATAACATAATGTACACCTGCACGCTCCCGCACGGCCGCCGATATGCGCCCGCGCGACCGCCGGCACAATCGAGTTGGCCATGGCGGTGCAATGGCGGCCATTCTATGGTTTCCGAATAATGCATTTAGGATAAATAATAAATACGTCATATATAGTCCTCGAACCTACAATAACCCTTTGACATTCATGACATTTTCAAATATTTCTTAAGAGCGGGTAAAAGTAAATTTAAAGCATCGACGGGTAACAGGCGTCACTTCCATTCTTTTTTTCATTTTTTTGGACCTACGGTTCGAAAGTAAGATGGGGGGGGGGGGGTTTGAAAAAGAAACTATCCTTTGTCATTTCTCGAGACCCATACTATCTCTATACCAATTTTCATCTAAATCAGTTCAGCGGTAAAAAAATCCTCATACCACCTTCCAACCCCCTTTTCACCCCCACACGGGTTTGAAAACTATCCTTTGACGTTTCTCGAGACTCAAATTATCTCCATACTCATTTCTATCTAAATCGTTCAGCGGTTAAAAATTCTCCATACAAACTTTCAACCCCATTTTCACCCCCACCAGGGTTGATTTTCGGGATTAAAACTATATATTATCCTTTACCAGGACTCAAACTATATCTATACAAAATTTCATCAAAATCCGTTCAGCCGTTTTCACGTGATGCGCGGTCAAATAAACAGACAAACAGATAAACAGATAAACAGATAAACAGATAAACAGACAAACAGATAAACAGACAAAAATTCTAAAAATTGTTGGAACGTGTTCTGTTCTCGATTCTAAGTATTCCCAGCCAACTTATTTTCGATTATCTTCCATGTACAGACTTTCGACCCTCTTCAGCTTTATTATATGTATAGATGTTGATTTGTGTTTCTGAATAGCTCTCGATTTCTATGACTAACTGGTACTTTCTATGACTGTGGGTGGTGTACGTACAATGGTAGAGAAGTCCGCCTCTTGTACACCATTTTTTTTATTTGTGCAATAAAATTTAAATAAATAAATAAATGTTGCTCCACTACGCTGAAATACCACATAAGCGTAAAGAAAGCTTTAGTACGAGACGAAATTGGACAAAATCTGAACCTGTGTTTCAGGACTGTGAGTCAAATCAAGTTCGTATCATAGCAATAATAAATCAAAATGCGATAGTCAGAAATTAGTGTCCGACCGAAGTTTCGGTTTGGGTCAGTTTCAGCCAAAAAAAACACGTTTCGGCCCAAGGTTCGGTCTCGGCCATTTTTCGGCCGCGCCGAAACTTACAACATTGTACTTGATCGGACCATAAGTTCCGTCAGAATAATGTTTTTAACTGATACAAATATAATTAATCAAAAACCGGCCAAGAGCGTGTCGGGCCACGCTAAGTGTAGGGTTCCGTAGTTTTCCGTCCGTCACAGTAAGTGTCCCCACTTAAGAGTTTAAAAAAAGGGCTATTTGTTACATTGTTGATTTTGTAGAAATTACAGGTACAATAAACACCTGCTTATACGGTTAAATTACAAACTTAGTTCAGAAATTATGTTGTAATTTTTTCTCAAAAACTATTCAACCTATCAAGTTCAAAATAATTTTCCTAGCAAGTTTTTATAAAGTTCTACTTTTGAGATTTTTTTTTTATATGTTTAAAACTTATACTTAGGCCTCCTGGCCTAGTCGGTAGTGACCCTGCCCACGAAGCAGGAGGTCCCAGGTTCGAATCCTGGTCAGGGCATTTATTTGTGTGTTTATCACTGATATTTGTTCCTGAGTTATGAATGTTTTCTATGTATTTCAGTATTTATATGTATATCTCTATTATATATATCGTCGCCTAGTACCCACAGAACAAGCCTTATCGAGCTTACTGTGGGACTGGGTTGATTTGTGTAAGATTGTCCCATAATATTTATTATTTATTATTATTATGGTTCAAAAGTTAGAGGGGGGGGGGACACATTTTTTTTTACTTCTGGAGCGGTTATTTCCGAAAATATTTACATTATCAAAAAATGATTTTACTAAACCCCTATTCATTTTTAAATACCTATCCAACAATAAACACGATAACACGTTACACGTTAATAACACATTAGGGTTGAAAAGAAAAAAAAATCACTCCCCACTTTACGTATAGGGGAGGTACCCTAATAAAAAAAAAATTGGACTTTTTATTTTACCACTTTGTCGGCGTGATTGATATACATATTAGTACCAAATTTCAGCTTTCTAGTGCTAACGGTTGTAATGAATACAAGGCGTCCATATAATGCCTATTTCAATGGACGGTAAAGTTGATCGATATTGTGACATTGCTATTAACTTTATGTAGGAGTTAATTTCATTTTCAGTTTCAGGAAAAAATATGACTTTACGATTAAGCTTTCATGAAAAATTATACTGTAATATTAAAGTTCGAATTATAACTCGCCTGGAAAATATGGAGTATCATAAAATCAATTAGTAGTTATGTCTTAATTCTCATAGCTTTGGTGCAGTTCGAGAAGGAGAATTTAGTGTTGAAATAAATACTGAAAACTAGCTTTCTTTCAAGTGGCTTTTCTAAATAATATGCCTTTTCTTTTAAACATTGAGATAGTAATTCATTTGGAATACAGATAATAGTATTTTCCAATAAATTTTGGATCCTAAAAATCTAACCTCGAATTTATAGATGTTAGTGTATGTAGCAGAAAACAAATGATAAAGAAAAATCTAATTCCTTGATCGAAATAAGCGTTAAAAGTAACACGGTTTATTATAAGACCGAATAAAAATAATAGTTATTTTGGAAGATTTGGTTAAGAACTTGGACGAAAAAAATTAAAGGACGGAGCATGGCTGTACAACAAACTGTGACGCAAGATGGCGGCTGGTTTGAATGTGTGTGTCCAGATGAGTGTTGCCATGTAATACAAATTTTCCCGATTAAGAATACAGTATTTTTGAATTAAAAAAAAATAGATTATTAATATATATGTTTAAATAGAATTAATAAGCACCTGTTTTAATAAATTTGATGAAATATATTTCTGAAGAGGCGGATAAAAGAAAAAATAATGATGTAAAAAATTTAAATTTATAAATTAATAAAAGGACACGACTTGAGTGTGTCCGGCCTCTCTTCTCGACCGAATATTATTATTTTAAGCATTTATTATACCTTTTTAATATGGCCAAGGTGAACCCAACTAAAAGCGTATTATTATAAACTTACCTTATCTCAAACCGTTTCACACTAGAGAACCAAAATTCAGTCAGGTTGACCTTCGACGTCAGCCTTGTTGGCAACCATCTAGCAGACGCTAAAGCGTTATGAGCTTGTGTTGTGAGTCTTGGCCGCTAATTTTACATGGCTTGCTTTTGGTAAGATTAGGCGCAACACACACTTAGCGGGATTCAGTTCAGCCAGGTCTATGGGTTCTGGCTTTTTTTATATGGGGCCCACTGATAATTTTCCATCGTGCAAAACCTACTTACGACAGCCTTCTAGCCACAGTCGTGGATAGTGGGCTTTCTGGCATAATTATAAGATGTTATTAATTTAGTAGAAATAAAATGTACTAATATAATATGGAAACTTTCGAAATAAATGATCATTAAATTGAATTGAATTTATATTTATATCAGGCACGTGGGGTACAAGGGCAAGTACGCCTATATTATTTGTATGTTGTCTATAACACTGTCCTTCCTAAACTACAAAACCGATTTCGATAAGAAGGTGGCATTTGTCGCTCGACACAATTGATCTGAATTCATCAATTCATAGACAATTGTCTATGGTTGCGGAAATTTGTCTATGGCCTCCATAAAAAAAATCAGTTACAATCTTACAATAGACAAATTTCCGCAACCATAGACAATCGCCTCTGAATATGAATGATGACTATCGCGTACGGATTTCCGCTAGAGGCGTTAGTGTAGACGACGGAGGTCTCCGAACCGTTAAATTCCATAGTAATTCATAAAATTATTTTTAATTTGAACAAGGTTGTGAAAATTTTGTAATACCTGATATTAATTATGGCAAATATGAGTTACGAATCATTGAATGTGAATCCTTTAAAAGCGTAGCTCAGAAAATTCTCCTTTTTTTTTTCGAAAAATATGGAACTACGCAATGCTGCGGCGTGGTAAATTTTATTACAGTAAAGTAATATTAGATATTATTTAAACATATATTTTGTTTTCACGAACGCGATAGAAAAAAAATACAGCTGTATATAAGGACCGCATCAAAATTGGTTCAGCCAAACGCGAGATAATCGTGAAAAAACATATATACACACACATAAACTGAGAACCTCCTTTTTTTGAAGTCGGGTAAAAATGCTCCTAGATCGATCAACACAACCGGTTTGACAGCTAACCTCTCATTCTAACTATAGTTCAATCTCGTTCTAATCGCTTGACCAGTCGCTTACTAAAGCGAATAGTCAACCGATCAGAGTGAGAGGGAGCGATAGTTAGAATGAGACAAAAGTTGGACAGATCACTCATTGTGGCAAAATTTTGCGCATTCAACCTACGACTTGATAATATATGAGCTTTATGTTTTACGCAATTTTTGTAATTATTTTAAGAAATATATAATTTAGTTTATTAACAAATTTTATTCAAAAAATACTAAGGAATATAATTTGCTTTCAAAAACTTATAATTTATGAACTATTAGGTAATCTATACATATAATAAAGCTGAAGAGGGTCGAAAGTCTGTACATGGAAGATAATCGAAAGTAAGTTGGCTGGGAATACTTAGAATCGATAACAGAACACGTTCCAACAATTTTTAGAATTTTTGTCTGTTTATCTGTTTGTCTGTTTATCTGTTTATCTGTTTATCTGTTTGTCTGTTTATTTGACCGCGCATCACGTGAAAACGGCTGAACGGATTTTGATGAAATTTTGTATAGATATAGTTTGAGTCCTGGTAAAGGATAATATATAGTTTTAATCCCGAAAATCAACCCTGGTGGGGGTGAAAATGGGGTTGAAAGTTTGTATGGAGAATTTTTAACCGCTGAACGATTTAGATAGAAATGAGTATGGAGATAATTTGAGTCTCGAGAAACGTCAAAGGATAGTTTTCAAACCCGTGTGGGGGTGAAAAGGGGGTTGGAAGGTGGTATGAGGATTTTTTTACCGCTGAACTGATTTAGATGAAAATTGGTAAAGAGATAGTATGGGTCTCGAGAAATGACAAAGGATAGTTTCTTTTTCAAACCCCCCCCCCATCTTACTTTCGAACCGTAGGTCCAAAAAAATGAAAAAAAGAATGGAAGTGACGCCTGTTACCCGTCGATGCTTTAAATTTACCTTTACCCGCTCTTAAGAAATATTTGAAAATGTCATGAATGTCAAAGGGTTATTGCAGGTTCGAGGACTATATATGACGTATTTATTATTTATCCTAATTGCATTATTCGGAAACCATAGAATGGCCGCCATTGCACCGCCATGGCCAACTCGATTGTGCCGGCGGTCGCGCGGGCGCATATCGGCGGCCGCGCGGGAGCGTGCAGGTGTACATTATGTTATCAAAACTCATAACACATCAATATTTGAGCATGTAAAGTTAAAATTACGTTACTGATACAGATAAAAAGCTTATCATAGTAAAATCGGTTGTGGTAATGCTAGCATTGCCTACCGTTTTCGAACACGTTTTAGAGAACTTACAATGTGAGTGTAGATAAACATATCAAACGTTTTGTGAAGCAGTCAGATTAGGATTTATTTTTCTTTATAATTAAACAATAGGTACATTATCTGTCTCTCAAGCTGTTTTGATATGTCTTCTTGAAGAACTACGCCTTATTTTGTATCTTTAATATCTAATAATGTATTACTGTTTTGAAAAAAATAAGTCCCGTCTAATTTCTTTTCGGTCATAATACTTCTTGGGCCAGAGGTGTAGGGTTAGAACCGGTGGTAGTTTTGGAACGAAGTTCCTTATCGGACGGTTCGCAGATCCGGCCTAGGCGAAAAAAAGTCACGTGACAGTCACGAAAAAGCGTCACGTCACGAAAACGCGACACCCATACGATTGAGAAACATGTAAAATGGAATGGAATAAAAAAAATATAAAATAGAATAAAGTGGAGTGAAGTGTAGTGAAGTGACAAAGTGATAAAAGTGAAAAAAGTCGAGAACCTTAAAAGTCGAGAATTTCAAAAATGTCGAAAAAGTCAAAAATGTCAAAATTTTCATAATTTCCAAAATTTCCAAAATTTCCAAAATTTCCAAAATTTCCGAAATTTCCAAAATTTCCAAAATTTCCAAGATTTCCAAGATTTCCAAAATTTCCAAAATTTCCAAAATTTCCAAAATTTCCAAAATTTCCAAAATTACCAAAATTTCTAAAATATCCAAAATTTCCAAAATTTTCAAAATTTCCAAATCATCCAAAATTTCCAAAATTTCTAAAATTTTAAAAAAATTGAAAAAAAAATTAAAACCACAAAATTTACGAAAAAGTCAAAATGAAATAAAATTAAATAACATAACTTCGTTCCAATCGCACTCGATTCACATACTTTCCACGACACTCACGTATTTTATTTTTCTCTGACGTTCATTATTGCATTGTAATGTGCTTACATTGACGAATAAATATCTTGATCTACACCAATATCATAAATCCTCTATTCCGCGTTCAGAACCGTATATAATTAATTACCAACATTATTGCAACCAGTAACGTAACATCAGTGTATTATCTGTGACAGTGTGGTAAAAACGTATGAAAATTCTTTACCTACGGTAACGTAATGAAAATTCGCCCCCCCCGACCGCCGGGGCAGTAATGTTGGTCATGGCGGTGTAATGGCGGTCATTCTAATGGTTTCAATGGATTTTTAATATGTGTGTAGGTAAAGCAGTGTATGCTTCTGTACATAATTAGGCCTTATTACGTAACAGTTATATCGCCATGTCCGTCCGTCAGTCCGCGGTCTAGCTCAGTTACCGTTCGCACTAGAAAGCTGAAATTTGGTGAGGCCTGATTCTTATCTGGCTTTTATTGAAAGTTCTTACTTTCAATAAAAACTATATTGAATAAAATCGGTCCAGCCGTTTTTGAATTTTTAGTCAAAAACGCATAGTGAAAGGAAGTGCCGAATAGTAAAATGACGTAAGCGCCGCCAAATATGAAAACGAATATTTATTCGGTCTGTGTCAGTAAGCGGCTAATTCACCCCTAATTTCTCTCCTGCTACCCTGGAGGCGGAACTTGAAGTAAAGTTGACAGTCCATCCATCTGTCAACTTTACTTCAAGTTCCGCCTCCAGGGTAGCGGGAGAGAAATTAGGGGTGAATTAGCCGCTTACTGACACAGACCGAATTCCACGCGGGCGGAGCCGCGGGCACAGCTAGTATGTTAATATTAGTTGAAAACGTGCGTGAAATAAAACATCAAGTTGTGTTTGGTTCATATCGTGTTGACACCATATCGCGGCGATTATAGACCCCTTTACATTCGGGAAGTTTCCCTATTCAACCACCTGGCAACACCGCTACCATGAAGTTAATAGTTTATGAAATTACTGATATTTAATGTGATTACGCAATTAATTGTTTACTTAACGGTGAAAAGTTATCCCATCCGTTTTTTTCTTTCGACCGGTGGCATTTCTGCAGCATTTGACAACGCACGACGGCATATTTTAATTATTTTTTAACTGCTCTTAACTGCATAGACGTTTGGACACGAATGACGGGGGAGCGGCTCATTATTGCTGTGCGTATGTGTGTGTAGTGCGTAACGACGAGGACACTGGCTCTTTATGGAATCCCAAAATTTTGTTAGCCGCACTCTATCTGGGACTTATATAATCTATGGTTAAGAACAGTATTGTGTCATAAACACGTGAATATTTACTTCTAAGTACAAATAAATGTTTTCATTCGATAAACAATATAGTCCTCTTAGCATTCCTATTGATATTTATTAGAAATATATGAGTTTTAATAATTATTGGTAAAAATCGACCATGCGACTACATTGAATTTGCTTTCGTTTCCTATAGAAACACTATTGTATGTATATTTCATTATCATACATATATTCTCTATATTTTTAGCATATTTATCCAAATGTAGTTTCTAAGTTTTATTCAGCAATTTACCAGAAAATCCTGAAATTGTAATTATTAATTAATAATTTCACATAAATGCGGGTAGGAATAATCTTGCAGCGCGCGAGGTTAATCTTAACCCACCCGCATATTTGCTTAGATTTTCGCAGGCGATCGAGAAGCGGTGTGCAGACGACGAGTGAGGAGTTCATACGAATTTGAACCTTGTCTGTTAGATATTTATTTGGTTTTAGTATCTACAGGTTGGATCATCAACCTTATTATTTAGATAACTAGGTCCAATAGCGGAATCGGATGAGTAATCGGTAAGATTTTTAAAGAGGTGTTTGGATTAAAGCTACAAAGGGGAATGTAGGTGATTGCGGGAGACAGGGTACGGAAATTATAAAAGCGGGTGGTAAGGTTCGAACTTAACATAGTCAGAACGAGATTTCAAGACATCAGCATCTCTCAGCCAAGATCGAGGTCTACAACTTTATGTAAGTCCTTTTAAATATTTCACTTTTATTTGAATAGTTTGTCGTGTATTAGCATTTTACAATATCTTTACTAGTGAAGCGTACGAATATTATAATAACGGTCAATACCTTTCTTTTATTAATTGGGTTATTTGGGGACTAATATTGCAGGCGTTACGCTTATTTAACTGCAGTGAGTGTTAGAATAAGGAGGGATATATTATTAATCCACATTTGTAAATATTTTAGCTGTGTTTGGGTTTACAATGAAGCAGGGATCTGCGTTTAAGTATATTAGGTACTATTTCAACTATTTATTACTGAGTGAGCGAAGCGAAGCACTATTCCGCTGTGCCTAGAGCCGTCCGTATGTCTAATTTAAATAAGTACTTAAATGTTTCGATTATTTATTGAGTGTGGAATTTAAATACAATCTTCGTCTTCTTTCATAAACGATTCTTAAATCGTATGGACGTTTTAACATAGGTTTAAACTCCGAGCAATGATTTAGTATTTGAGTTATTGCTTGATGTAGGGTATTTTTATTTGACTTGGTTTTCAAACACATATTAACACAGCAAATAAATAATAGTATTTTGCATTTCTGTGGAACTCGTTTTCGTGAGGAAACCATTTAACTATTTGATGATATTCTATTTATTTCATTTCTACTATATAGGCTGATAGCTTATATTCGAACCAGGTTCTTCAATGGCCTGTGTTTGTGTTTTATTTTAACATTGAACCTTTTACATTTTAGTATATAGGACTGTGTGTATTTATGTGTGCGTAGATTATATTTACAATACCTAACTATTTAGGATACGTAATATTTATTCTCCACCGTAGTATATATTTACTGTTGACGTGTGGAATAGGTTCCAGTTTGAGAGTACCAAGCCATATTTTATCTAAGTAGATTTTAATACAGTTTTCGGGTAACTGCGTTCTATCTGTTAACTATTTCTTTCTACCACCTTATAAATATATAGTTTGTAACGGTCGAAATTGTTTGAACGTACTATAACCAAGATAGGTTTCGATCTTTTAAATGTTAATTGTCGATGTCGGTTAACTATTGGCCATGGTTAAACGATATCGCGTAATATGTACTTCTACGTAACACTTTAGTAATTATATAAGCGATAAGATGCTGGATTTCTAGCGTAGAGGATTATTCCATGTAGAATGCGTGTCTGTTGTAGTGCCTAGGTGGCAACGGACTCCCCTCGGGTTTGAGGCCAAAGCGTTCTGTATCACCCAATGATCTTGAACATATGACATGAAAAATAGCATGTGCTTACAGAGGTTTATTGCCATGTAGGTACGCCATTAGTGTATAAGGTGTTCTTAGCTAATACCGTTCTCTTGCAGTGATGAATCGCGAGCGGTGAGGGTCTTACACGTCTGGATTACTGCACAGATATTGCTTATTAACGATGATAGGTACTTGCTATTTACTTCCTAAATTTATTCGTCATAAACGGTGGTTGGTATTTGCTTACTTAATTACTAAATGTACCAGTCGTTATTTGCATATGTGGTGTGGAGGAATTGGCGGTTATCTGTCAACTATACATTGATGTATGAAGCGAGACTGTAGGCTACTGGCCCGGTCGCACACTTGGATCATTACAAATGCTCAGAACGCACAATCAACAGGTCTGTAAGGCCACTGGCCGTAGACAACATATATTACCCGATCCATTAAGCTTCGAACCGTAGACTACTGGTCGTGGTTCCACCGTTGGAAGACGGAACCGTCAAAACTGAAATGCCACATATTTATGCACTGGCGTACTTCGCCAACAATCACTACGTTGGGAGTCCAGCAATCCTCCTTACATATATTTTGTTGTAAATACAACTATTTAACAAACAACGAAATACCTATTTAATCAATCATAATAATTCTAGTGTAATTTTAATATTCAATTTGACTATTTATTAGAGTCTGTTAATTAGGGTATATTTATATGATGCTTCTTATTCTATTTTTAACGTCAACAGTTAATATGCGAACCTATCATTGTCTATTTTATTTATATTCCATTAGATTTAAGTTAGGAATTATATGTATTTTAAATATTGCGGTTATTTCTCACCTTATCGAAAAGGACTTGCGGTAACTACACACACAACGTTGGGTCTCCACTAGCTTTCACGATCATCTTGGCCAAACTGCGTATCAGAGCAAGCTACTGTATAGATAGTTTATTAATTAATGTATTTGATTTTATAATTACGTTACTTATTTCACTGTAATACGGCGCGAAGGTTTTTTGCTTCGTTAGTTTCGTTTTTACCTTCGCAAAGCCTAGGAATCGGAAACTAACACCTAATGACGTCTGCAAAGACAGCATTAGGGGTAATTAGTCAGTGTTTCGCTTTTCAATAACAAAAATCCAAAATTAGAACTTAAATAAATAATTTTCTTTTCAACCTTCAATCTTTTGTTTGATTTTCTTTCCCTGTAGTAAGTTTCTTTAGGTAGGTATTTATATTTACAAAAATTTCAGCCTGAAGCTTGGTAGGCTTTAGTAAGCGTTTAGAAGCCTTCGAGTATTAAGCTTTAGGGTAGGCATTACACGGTCACTGAGATTATCCGCGGACGGACGGACGGACGGACAGACATGGCGAAACTATAAGGGTTTCCTAGTTGACTACGGAACCCTAATATTGAAAAAGTGTACACATTATTTAAAAGAGAATTTTATCAAAGTGTAACATAATTTATTAATTTCATCTAACATTGAACTCTCGAGTTCATGCAAGGGATTACCCAAGGAACTGCGTCAGCCTACGCTGGAATAATTTTCATTCACGCTAGGAAACAAAACTTGATACACGAAGAAATCTAATAAAAACACTAGATGATATTGTGTTAAATACTGATTCTGAAATCAAAATAGTCCAGGCAATCTGAGGGAATCATTTTACGTAGATTTTATTAACAACAGTCTCAGTCGATGAAACTTTGCCGGGATTAACTAATAATTAGCACACACGTAACTTAAATGTTAGTTCTTCTGACTGAAATATTCCTAAGACATTTATTTTAACAAAACGAATTACTTTAACTTAGAGATATACTGATATAAATTCCACGTTTCTGTATTATTTTTATTATGTTTTTGGATCGTACGTAATTGTAATCCGAAAATAGATAAGTTTTAAATCGTGCGAGTTTTTTAATTATTATTATTATTATTGCTAATTTTAACGTACGAGTAGTAGATCCTAAACTGCTTAAAAATACTAAAGAATAAAACTGTCGTCAGACAGATGCGAAGACATGTTTGATTTGTGATAATTATACTTTCAAACATAGGAATAAACTTTAACTTCACAGTTGTGTTGCGAACGCAATCTTGTTTTGTTTAAATTCTTGCAGTTGCTAAACGCTCGGGCTCTGTTAGTATTCGGGGGCTTCTTTTAAACACCAATGGCAGCGCACCACACAAGCTTAAGCGCGGCCAACAGGATTAAGTTAAAAGTAAGTTGTACCTATTATTCAAAATTTGCAAATCACTCCATTTTGAGGTATGGAAATACCATCAACCACTTTCGCTCTTAACTTAACCGTTTTAGGCACTACCTTTGTAAACCAGTACTTTTGGTAATTAAACATCTACTTGTACATCGAAGCTTTATTTGAGTCGTCCAGTTCCTGTCTACGGCGGCTACAAGTTGTCAACAAGGCAACAAGTTACAAATGTTTATTGATATGAATCCTTTTTGTAAGAAAATATTTCATGTACAGTATTTATTTCGCGAAAACAATAGGCTCAAAAGCCTTGGCCACGTAATGCGTAGCACGGCATGAACAATGAAAGCTATGTAAAATTTTACAAACCGAAAGGGGGATCAAAGTAGACCTTATGAAGACAAATTCCAAATATTACATGGACATGTGCAAAAGCTAGAAAAAATCCTGGGACTGGGTTGCTAAGCGGACCCCAGGCTCAATTGAGCCGTGGAAAACGCCGAGACATACTAGCTAAGCTAGCGGGGTAAGCTAGGAGAATGATCAGTCAAACTCAAAACTCACTAAGCAACTAGATCAATTTGATACCACCTACGGCACCTACACTAGTTACAACGGCTTAATACTGATATTTAACTCAACGATTTTAACTCGTCTATAAAAGTTTCGGTTTCGGCCGAAACTGGAGCCAGAGCCGAACATTCGGTTCCGGTTTCAGCAAAAAAATGTTTCGGTCGGACACTATCAGAAATGTTAAAATGCACTACAAGTAATACCACAGAATAACCAATAGTACTACCGTACAGAAAATTCACTCCTTCACAAAAGGCAGATTTAGGTATAAAATTATACCTACAATCGCCGCCTGCAACCAAAATTGAAACTTATAACCGCGCACGAACCGTGAATCTTCTTTGCGCGCCGCAATTTTATGACCGAGCTGTGAGCGTCGGCACGGGGCTGTCACTTAACAAGTTTTTGTACCTATACCTACTGATTTATTATTTTTAAGATAAATATGTAGGAATTACAAACGTTGATTCTGTAAACATGAAATTTTTATCCGGAGATAAAAAAAATTATAGAGATTATGTCTGATTCTCACGGAAGTAGGTATGCCACAGCCGTATTCCTTTGAAATATGTCGGTCAGTTCCTAATATTGTTTCTGGGCAACCAATTTTCAATAAATTAAGGATGTTTATTTTAACTATTACTAAGTAAGGACTTCGTGACCTTTCAATATCGTCCGGAATTTAAAAATGTTATTTCTGCTTCCTTGTTCCTCCGTTTATTCAGACATCCGTAAATACATCTTTTATACGGATTAGATCGAGATTTAGGTTTCGAAGCCATTGTGTATTTTCAATTTTGCGCGAGCGCCACGCGACACGAATATCGTGCGAGCCGAGCGGCGCGGCAGCCCACTGCCATACGCCTTGCCCGGGAGGCGCACCCGCCAAATGTACCTATACTGCGTAGTGAAACCCCCCTGGTAATACCTATTAGACACGTCGTCGGAGAGACCATAAAACATTTCAAGTTAAACGTGGAACTGAAAAAAACTTTCTAATATTAACAAAATTACTACGAATTTTAAATGAAAATGACTAGCGCCTCTCTACTCGCCACTGGAGGGCTCTGGGGGTTTCCAGTACTGGAACTACATAAGTCCTTTTCTGTTGCTCTCATTATTGTGTCAGCCAACTCTTGTCTAAGAGTTGGCCACGTCAGATATGACACAATAATGAGAGCAATGAAACCCATCTAGTAAGATAGCAATACTATCCTTATTGCTAGATCCGGGCATATGGCAGCTTTTAAAGGGTCAGAGAGACAGACTATTTAGTAAAAATTTTTCATAGGAAAATAGTACTGCCGTTATAGGTAAAAAATGTCGAAGTTATCTTATTTATAGAGGACGGGGCCTATATTTTAACATTAGAACAAAAAACATTGCGTAATATTTCGGAAACAGAAATAGTAGGCTACAAACTATGAATTACATTATGCGTCGTTTTGGACTACATTCGCCCATCAGAAACTTTTAGCAATGATATTATTCATATAATTTTTCATAATACTGCATCAAAACCAGAACTCTAGGATTTGTATTCTTGAAGTGGTTTGCATTCTTTGACCTCCACCACTTTACAACTGCCAGATGTCCGTATCTAGAAATAAGCGTCGTATAGCAAACTAACGAGAGGGGTTTCGTCGCTATCAATATTGTGTCATATCTGACGTGGCTAGCTCTCCGTCTATTCATTGGTAATAAGGAATCGATATGACATCAGTTATGACACCTAACTGCCGCAGGTCTGATAATTGATTGGCGTAGGATTCATTTGACAAATAACACCGCCATGTAGGATATGATATGAGCGTTCCACGTACAGCGACATCTATCGGCAAATTAAGTAAACTATTGCACGCGAGCTTAAAGTATGGAAGATGATTTTCATGGGATAATTCTTTATTGCGTGAACCGATTTTCACCGCTTTTACTTTATTTGAAAGCACGTCATTTCATTGTGATTTTGTAGAAATTAAAGGTACAATAAACACCTGCTTATACGGTTAAATTACAAACTTAGTTCAGAAATAATTTTGTAATTTTTTTTCAAAAACTATTAAACCTATCAAGTTCAAAATAATTTTCCTAGAAAGGTTTTATAAAGTTCTACTTTTGAGATTTTTTTCATATTTTAAAAACATATGGTTCAAAAGTTAGAGGGGGGGACACATTTTTTTTTACTTCTGGAGCGATTATTTCCGAAAATATTTACATTATCAAAAAATTATTTTAGTAAACCCTTATTCATTTTTGAATACCTATCCAACAATATATCACACCAAATACCAAATATCAAAAAAAAAATCACTCCCCATTTTACGTATAGGGGAGGTACCCTAATAAAACATTTTTTTCCACTTTTTATTTTACCACTTTGTCGGCGTGATTGATATACATATTAGTACCAAATTTCAGCTTTCTAGTGCTAACGGTCACTGAGATTATCCGCGGACGGGCGGACGGATGGACGGACGGGCAGACATGGCGAAACTATAAGGGTTCCTAGTTGACTACGGAACCCTAAAAAGGGGTCACAAAAAACATGCACATGCATGCATGCAGTTTAGGAAGAATTACTGGGTCTAGGTTGGTACGCATAAAATTTTCTTGACTATTTTCACTTATCATAACACCATCGGCAAAACAACGTATGGCATAGCTATTGATCCGAATAGATTGATCGCCCTAATTGTTATACGTTTAATCTTGCATAACCTAAGAGTTCTCCGTCGAATAGGAATAACCAATAGGTTAGATGTCTTTAAATCCCCATGTCGAATCCATCCATAAGCATAATCCAAAAATACTAAATATGAATATCCTAATAATTATCACTACTAATAAAAGATAATAATCGATTTTATGCGAAAACGGGCACCACAGTGAAGCCGAAACAGACGAACAGACGTATACAAAGGTATGCTCATCTTGTCAGACGACATTTCATTTCAGTTCAAAGGTTAAATCATATTTTATACATTATTTCCAAATTTTGTCAATGTCAGCTACGCCTTATTGACAACCAACAATGACTGGAAAATGTCAAAAATAGTTTTCGACAATAATCGGGAGATGTCACTCACCACGTAAGTACATCGCGGTGTTAAGATTTTTCTTGAAATGGTCGGTTCATTCGTGCAATATGGAGGTTAGGTAAGGTTCGGAGTTAGGTTTGGTTCAGAGTTAGGTTTGGTTCAGAGTTAGGTTTGGTTCAGAGTTAGGTTTGGTTCAGAGTTAGGTTTGGTTCAGAGTTAGGTTTGGTTCAGAGTTAGGTTTGGTTCAGAGTTAGGTTTGGTTCAGAGTTAGGTTTGGTTCAGAGTTAGGTTTGGTTCAGAGTTAGGTTTGGTTCAGAGTTAGGTTTGGTTCAGAGTTAGGTTTGGTTCAGAGTTAGGTTTGGTTCAGAGTTAGGTTTGGTTCAGAGTTAGGTTTGGTTCAGAGTTAGGTTTGGTTCAGAGTTAGGTTTGGTTCAGAGTTAGGTTTGGTTCAGAGTTAGGTTTGGTTCAGAGTTAGGTTTG